>CM045582.1:12381444-13878276 GCA_024721215.1 Cheumatopsyche charites | reverse complement strand
TGAAAAGACAACTGTTAAAATAAAAGATGTAACTTAATATCGGATGTTATCATTTTTATTTTCTTTCCCTGCTTTTTTGCAATTTATCACACTGCAATATTGATGTTTGAAGTATGTCAAGTATAGATAATCTTAAACACTTTCACTTGATTTCTGATTGGTAACGAAATTTGGTATATTATACAATCTCTCAGGTGTACATATGAGTTAATGTACATATTTGAAGATGTGGAGTCTGACAAGCAGATAGTCGATTGCAGATAACCTTAAATTTGAAACAAAAATGAAAATATGCACATAGATATATATTAACAATGATAGAAGCATAAATCTTTGCAATACACACATAATTGATTGAATAATCGTGAAAAGAACGCGACAATCGTTACGATATGAAATACAATGCAATAATGACGATCACCAGTTACTTTTTTCACCAGAAATTTTTTTTCATAATTTCTGAAAATCTTTAAAACAGTGGTTCTTAACCTTTTAAGTGAACCGCACCCCCTAGAATTTGAAAATAGGTTCCCGCACCCCTGTTGAAAATGTGTTGAAAAAAAAAACGGAAACGATAAAATTTACCCCCCTTCTAATATATTTTTGATATATGTATATGAAAAAATAAAAATAGCGCCGCAGGCGAAAATTTTTTTCATAATTTTTGAAAATCTTTAAAATATCCCTTCAGAAAATGAAATTTTCGATATGTAGATGTATATTATATTCACAATTTTCGAGACGTCTGGCATATCAAACTCCTATGCAAAATTGACACCTAAAAGATGAAAATATTGAAATTCTTAAACTTAGATAATTATCCTTTTATCCTTGATGGAAGTAATAATCTTAGTTGACAAATTTTTTCAAATTCATATTTAATCTATTAAACTAAAACACAATGCGCCGCAGGCGAAAATTTTTTGAAATTTTTTATATTAATCAATTTTTTTTTATTTGAGTGAACAAGAGGATTCGTTTTTCTATGATTTTTCATGTGTGTTATAATTATGTGCGAAAGTTGAGGTCCATCTGTATTTTATTATTTTCTCCTACGTGTACTGTGCGCCTTAAATTGAATCTACAAACGAGCGAACTGCAGAATTGTAACAAACACGCGTAATTATAAAACGACGATAAAATAATACTGTCCCTTTGATTTCTATGAATTTTCTGCGCGCGAAAGAGACATATAGACTTTTACAACATAACAGGCTACCTAAAAACGGAACTGTCTTATTCAAAACGGGACGTACGGTCACTTCAGGTATAATAGAAAAAATATCGTATATTGTTCTTGCAGCTGGAACGGATTAAAGCGGATATTTCCACTTTTTCTGTCAGGATCGGGAGAAGGCAAATATACCTAGAAGTGACAAACAATTGACGTCGGCGAGATCAATTATCGCAAAGCTTTGAACTTTACACAAAAAGTAGTCGTAAAATCCGATATTATATGGCAAAATGCATAGAAATTTCAAAATATAATTTTTCACAGAACGATTCGGAGGCCCCTTAAATTTGGAGGCCACAGATATGCGCCAGAATATCTGTGCGATAGTCCGCCACTGACGCCACATGTAAATTATGATTATTTATTGATTGAATAATTCTTGAAAATATCGAAAATCGATGCTCTATATTAGTATGATAAATGAACGAATGAAAAATTTGATAATGTCGGAAATGGTTTCATTACCAACGTGTTTTTAAAAAAAATCGCCTCTTACGTTAACATGAAACAAACATCTACCTGACAGTATCTACATTTCGTTTCCTTCTTTAATCCTTTGAAATGGACCTTTTATTTAGAAATGACAGATAACAACGATAAAATACTGATAAAAAAAAATATTTTTGTGAAACTCGTTTTCTTTCGATATGGCACTCTACTGCAGAAGACTTATTCCACTGTGCGCCAGTTACGCGTCCTTCGACGGTTTCGGGGCTAAATTTAAACGAATTCTTCGTTTTGTAGTCGTATTTAATTAAGGCAAATATTAGGAGCGCAGAATTTACGAAGGATAGTTATTAATCCTAAATATTTTTTTCCAAGATTATTTCGATGAACAAATTACGCGGGAAACAAACAATTCGACACGAGTCGTACGTTTTTCGCCGAATCGCAGTGACTCGTGGTTGATTTCGATCGAATTTTTCATCCAAATAACGAATTCGAACAATACACTCAGGGTACTTTTGTTTTCGCGATGTGATTTTCCGAGAGAGAGAAGCTGAAAACTAAAGATATCACCTACTATCCTCCTCTCTCCCCTATATATTATACTAATATGTAGAAAAATATGATAAAATTAAGAATAAAAAACATATTATAAACGTATTATATTCCTTTATTTAATAATTAACAATAATTTCGACATTAAAAAGACTAAATTAAGTATTGATCACAAACACAAGTGAATAAATAGAAAAAATATGCACATTGTAAAAATTTTGATTCAAGTGAATACATAAATTGATGAAATGACATACATAAGATGCAATTTTCATACCAAAAGTTGTGACTAAATTAGTTATGTACTAAACAATTCGAATGAGAAATATAAGCATTTTGATGAGCATAATTCACATATAAGTGATTATAATGAATATCATTCAGATACACATAAATTAGAAACAAATTTATATTTGGATATACAATGAAAGGAGAAAAATGAAAGGAAATTTATGTATATTCTAGCAGCGTTAGTAATACAGAAATTTTAAGCACCGAAATATATAAATAACATACATTCACACGTAAACTATGTGCAATCAAGCTCTATATTATACAATATGTAATATAGAAGTAAAATACATAAACAGAACATTGACAATAATAAAAGCATTTCCTTATTCCAGGAGCTTTTGCTATCCCATAATTTCAAAAAATATGTGTTATAGGTATGTATGTATGTATGTATGTATTATATTATATTATAATATTTGAAAGTGTGTAGCTATTAAGATAGGTTTGAATGGAAGATTTATGGAAAAATTTCCCTTGTTTTTGACGAAAAACTAGTGATTATATCAAAATGATAAATCTCACTTTTAACATTGTACATATAAATATTTGACGAACCTAAAAAATTAAATATTAAAATACTATATGCTTAGAATTACTATACAATCTTGATTAATACTTGAAAATTTTCAGATATTTACTTATAGCTTCTAATACATCAAAAAAAAAAAGAAAAAAATGGTCAATATTGCTATGGGACTATGAGTCCACAGATGGACGTATTTGCATAATCACAATATACATACATACTTGTAGAGTCAGTTAGCACTTTAATTGTAATTTTATTTTAGTCATAATATAATATTGCTTGATTCGGTAATCATAATTGTAACAATGATTCATATTTCATTAATTTACCAGTTTGAAATATTACAAAAATTCAAAGTATTATACATATTTTTCATTTTTAAACGTCTATAAAATGAAGGCTAATTTCAAATGCCACATTATCAATTTACATACTACGAAAAGGTGAACAGAGTTATAATACATACCTGATAAGTTAGTTTAATCTTATATTTAAATGATTTTTTTATACAATTATCTGAAAAATATGTTTTAAGATGTACATAGGTATGTATATAGATAGAATAAAGAAAAATTTACAGGAAAAACTATTAACAGAAAATATGTATAGATGTATAATATATGATTTGTAAAACTGTAATGCTGTGATGAGATTTGTGAACAGGGCAAATAAATGGGTATGTACGAATATATCAGACAAGATAATGACAACATATTTTGTGTACATGCTTTGTTTTCATTCAAAATTGTTATATCAAATTAAGACCATGTCAACTAGAAACTTTTGCCGTCACAGATTGTCAGACTATATGTATAATACACGTACAAATTAATCCCTTTGATTTAACGAATATAAAACACACAACATTAAAAAGAAAGTAATTTTATTGGTAGTTACAAATGTTTATAACAGAAGGCACTCTCTTAGATTCCATATAAGTAATATGTTAGTAGTTTGATTGACAAACATTGCATCCACGTATACATGTGTACACATGTCACACAATGCATTTATCATTTCAAGGTTGAATTCAATTTAACATTTTCTTTGTTTTTAATGTTATGCAGATATAAAATTCACAATTTTTTATCCACATATCACTAGGATAAGAGAGGGGAATATTCGGTCTGATCTCACAATTGTTCAGTTTTGCATTATAACCAGCAATATTTTTTATTTAAAGAATATCTAACAAACATACACTTAACGACCATTATTTTATGAAATATGAAAAATCAAAATTTCTGCAACTTCTATTGTGAGAATTATAAAACTATTTGTTTTATTGAAAAAAAAAATCTTCGAAAACAGCATTATTCAAAATTCATCTGTATGGATATACATATATGTATAATATATATAGCCTATAATACATATTCATATATTGATTAAATACTATGAAAATTCATGATAATGCATATGAGGAAAAATTATGAATAACAATGCATAATATTATAGAATGAATGCTTAGCTTTTCAAATCGACACCTCAATTCTAGAACCATTTTTAAGGCAGTGTAGATGAAAACTAATTAATCGTTTAATTTATTTACTTCATAAAGGAATGAAATGTAAACACATATGTACGTCACTCGAAACATAGGGGAATATGGGGAAACTTGATCTTCTCTTTTGATTTTTGCCTTTAACTATCATTTGGAAAATCATATTTTCAAAATAATAATGCCAAAGTTAACTCAATTTGATTTCAAGATTATAGACATTATTTCAAAAACACGATTTTCAAAAAGTAGTTAGTCTCCAGACATTCCCCTACACGTACAAATAAATGGAAAATACATACATATATATATATATATATATATATTGCAATTCATGACACAAAAACAACAATTTGAAAAATAGTAACATTCAAAAACTGATAAATCAATAATGGTAAATAAATTTAGAAATACATACAAACATCATAAAACCAACAGTAAATGGCTCAATCATCAACAATAATACACGTATGCAAGTGTATAAAAAAATAATGTGTTATATATAAAATCAAAAAGTGCACAAAAGAAATGTTCACAAAATTAAATGATAAATATGTTTTGAAAATTCACTATTTTTCTCAATGATACCAGAATTTCACTTTCTGTGTCTCACATCACGTTCTTTTCCATGGTCTGGAGTGTGCTTCCTGTAAAAACAATTCAGTCAAATTCAAAATTTCTTTAAAAAATTAAAGATTTACAAAATTTTAGATTTTATATAATATGAAAAATAAAATGAACATGGTATGACATTGAGTTTTATCTAGAGGAATATTTAAACTATTTAAATTTTAATAAATGAGACTGAAATTATAGGAAAATAAAAATAACTGCAAACTCAGGTCTACATAAATATTTACGTACATATGTAAATACAAACACAAGAATACATACATATTTATGTATCTATATTACATATGAAAATGGAAGGAATGATGAATATTTAAATGATGAAAAGCCAAATGTCGATTACTCAAAATTAACTACAAACATAAAAAAACACAAAACGTGTAACTAACGAGTGATAAAACTAATTATACTTACTGGTCAGGGCTTTGGTCAGTGTCCGATTCATCTAATTCGGGTTTTGTACGTCTTTTTTCATACACTAAAATTATAGTGCATAACACAAATACTTCAGCGCATATACCCAAAAATGGCCAGAGTGCTGCTAGTTTATCTAGATTGAAAACATTTCGATTTTATCACATACATTCATAGTATGAATTTTATACACGAAAGAAGTTTACAAAAAACTATGAAATACATAGGTCAAGAGGATCATGTGACATTTTTGTTGAAATTGAATTATGTACAGATTTTTTTTCTATACAGTGTACCGAAAGTTGGCGTCATGTTGGAACCAGGTGATAGGCTAAATTTTAAGAGTTATCAGAAAAATGTAAAAAAAATCTAACAAGGAGACACCAGGAGATTTGACTTTTTGCAGAAATAGAGTTCAAAGTTTGTATGGAATAGCAATCAATGATGTCACCAGTGTCCATTTAGTGCGTAAGTTTCACACATTCAGCCCGATCAATGTCATCGGTTGTGAGAAATACAAACTTTGAGTTCCATTTCCGCAAAAACTATTGTTCATCTGGAATTCTCACTTCAGCAAAGTTTCATGTCTATATTTCATCTACATACCTGAAAATTTTCATCAAAATCTAAGAGTCGAATCTCCCGGTGTCTCCTTTAAATCAGGTATTTTGAAAAATTATAGACATTTGCAAAAAATAGAGAAAATCATCACTTTGTGACGATCTTTTTACCCCTGTCACTAAAGATATTAATTTAAGTTTTTTTTTTGTTGCTGTGTAATCCTGAATACATTGACTTAAAACTTTATTTGAAAAAAAAAATCAACTATTCTAGTTTGGAGAAATATGACACTTCTTTCCCAACCGAAAATTTAAAATCAATATTTAGCTCCGTTTCAACTGAACATACTGAAAAAAAAATGTACTAGACAGATTAGGCAAGTTACGTTAAAAGTTGCTGCATTTAATAAGGGTCTCGAAATAATATGACACTCGCTAATTTATTTCTTAAATTGTGGACTATTTATTTTTTTTCTTCAACAAAATCCAGTTTTTATCGAACAAGATCAAATTTGTATGGGACGTGGCTCTGAAAACCAATAACAAGACTATATCATAAAATAACTCTTTTCATGGATATTGATGGTTTTATGGGGGTAATTTTCAATTCACTTTATAAAAAGTTATAGCTGTGTAAATTAACTTGTTTCGGAATATCTAATCACTTAATCCTTTCTCAATACATGTAGGTACATGTTTGACTTTGAGCGTGTTTTTCTCAAAATCTCCACCATGTCAATTGATCTCCTTGGCCTGTTTTGGCGTCAAATGTAATTTTATTGAATAAATTTACCTTTGACACGTACAAATGTAGAGTCACTAGATGCATTTACAAATTTGTTAGCAACGTTACTAGCTGTACAGCGATAATCTCCTCTATCATCGAGAGAGACCTCTGCGATTGTTAGCACAGCATTTTTAACATCATTTTCATCACTGAGTAGAATTCTATCCTTGCTTTCGGTGTAAGTTTCATTTCCTAAAAAATAAACATATCTACATAATATAATAAGTTTCGAAAAAATAATAGGAATGATATTGATGAGCCAAAATATTACCAACTATCCACTCGACTACTGGGGAAGGTTTTCCTAGAACTGAGCAAATAATACGTAACTTTTCACCTTCCACAACACTGGTATTGGGTGGAAGACGAGCAGCTGGTTTTGCTACAACTGTGATTTCTGCCGAGAGATCCCCCATTTGGCATGTGTAATTCCCTGCATCATTTTCGTTGGTCCTGTCGATTATAAATTTGTTTTCTGCAGCGACTATTTTATATCTACCATTTAGACTGCTATCATCTGATACGGGTACACCATTTTTCATCCTACAAAAATATTCAACAATTTTAGCAATATTGTTATGATTCATAAATATCAAAGTCAATAAAAATATATTAATGCATATGATTATACCACTCCAATTCTCCATCCTTTGTAACATTGCAACTCAATATTAAATGACCTTTAATATCATATAATTTGTAATTTTCATGATCATAGTTAGGCTTTATGGAATCTTCTGAAAAAAAAAGAGCTTATTTAATTTCAAACATATTGTGTATGAATAAATATGGTTATATGTACAAATATGAAATACACGTATAGGGCTGTTATTTCCTACTTCACATAGGTCAAAGTCTGGGTCCTTTTATACTTGTCAAACACTATAAACACTATGCCTTTTAAATCAATATATATGATTTATAAGGCGACCATATATTTTTTTGTAAAAATAAGACATTTAGGAATTTCCTAAAATGGGGGGAGGTTAGTTATAAAACACAAAAAAGCATAATTTCAGGTACCGGGGTGCTCGCCAAACGTGGCACTGCTAGTTAATTAATTGATATAAAAAATATTAGAAATAATGTTTTAACAGAATCAACTGCATATTTGAATGTATGAGTGAAACCCCTAGTGAAATTTGATTATTTAAATTAGAACACTAAATACAAAGTATGATCAAAAGAAAGGTTTAAGGATTTTTATCTCATTAACTACTAAAGGTGCATCTATTTAAATCATTACATTTGATAGCCTAACTCATTGAGATAATCAGTATCAAGTATGAATAAGTTGTTACTTCTTAGTAGATTTCTAGAGCTGAAAAAGTGAGACTATGTTCGCCTTGTTTGTCGTGAAGTATGAATTTCTTGAAGCAAATTCGGGTTTTATGGAAAAAATCAAAACTAAAGATAAATTTTAGGTACATAGCTATGATCTATAAATTTCAATGCAGAGTTATCGATAAAAAAAAAAATTTTTTATTCGTCCTAAGTAGGTATGTGGGTCAAAGTTGAATTACAGGGCTCTATTCATTATTTTTATCCATAGTATGGACTCTGTACTATTTGTATTCATTATGAGGTTTAAGTTGTAAATTTTGAACATTACCAGAGTATCCTTAAATATTTAATATTGCAAAATTATGTAGGAAGAAAAAATAAGAAAAATGGCAGATAACACTCTTTTCATCGACCGAGTAAACACACCGTGCTGAACATCGGTAAGAATTCGCGAGGTTTTTCCCGAAATGAAAAGTTTTAGACTATCCATATTAACTTGATTTTTCAGTTTCGACATAATATGACTTCTAGCTTTATTTGAAAAAAAACTATACGAAAAAAAAAATTTATGATTCGATTTCTCATATTAAAAGAGCCACGACAAAGAGACTAAAGGACCTTTTGAAAAAAACGTTTTAGAAATGCTTCTAATCTTAGAACCGTGATGAAAATTTGCATATTACTAGACAAAAAGTACATGTTGAAGTTAATTTAATAAATTTTGATGTAAGCACGTTACTTTTCATGTAATAAGATTTTTATCGCTTTCAATTGATCTTACCTGTATATACAATGTTGAAAGTATCATTAGAGTGTTTTCTTTTTCACAAAATCAAAGTTCAAATCAAAATAATCATGTCATTTGTTAACATATATCAATAATTATTTAACATACTATAGATAAATTTGTCCTTTATAAACTGATATAAACACTAATGAATTTAATAGTATGCATTATGAGTTGCATCGCGCTGCATAAAACACCGAAGAAAATATTTTTTTTATATTTTTGAGAAATATAGTCAACATACGCAGGATTGCTAGATTCATTAAATTTTAGCCTGAGGAAAGCCTGACGAATTCTAATACAGTTGCATGACATAGTCTTAAATTTAAATTAAATTTATATGATAACTCAGTGACCCTGATTAGAGCTTCATGGTAAAAATGATAAACACTTAAGATAAGAGTCAGCAAACATTGCAGATGTATTATGCCTTCTCAAAGACAAACACGTAATATAATTCTCGACGCATTATGAAAGTATGAAATCCCTTTACTGATGGTAATGAAATACTAAATATGTAGATCATAAAATCGTTTCGAATATTTCTTAAGCTCAATCCACACGTTAACCACTACTGCATATACAAAAAAAAAAAAACAAATATATCCATTCCTGTATGCTTGAAGGTCGAAATCCATACTAGAGAAATATTTTCGGCTATAATCACCAGTGATTTGGTGCGGCCATCATAATGTTAATGACTGATCGTTTGGCTGTGAAACATTAAAAAACCAATCTATGTATATCTATGAGTTGAAGGATTGACTGTATATGTAGATCTTTTTTAGAGTGAGAATCTAATTTTTGTCATGAAAATATGTAGAATACATAGGTGTTGAGCGTGCGTTTCGATAAGGAGCTCTTAACGCGGTATGGACGACCGGTAGCTGTCAAGCTGTCGAAGGCAAAAGCTATCGGTCAGCCATAGCATGTAAAAAGCTTCTTATTAAAATACTCATTTAACGCCTGTCATGTGGTCCAGGCCTTATGGTGTCAAGATAACATATGACGCATGTGGAAACCAAATTGATATTTTTCACAAAATTGAGTCAATTGCAGAAGTTGTTTCTGGACATTTTCATGAACATATTTGGTGGCAAAAGGATACAAACAATGAAACCTGTGCCAGGATATATTATCGAATCAGTCGTTCCTTTTTCGATAAATATATGTAGGTACGTATACCCAACTGCCACCACTGCACTTAGCGCAGTTGAGTTGTACACGCGTCATATCTAATCTAACAATAAATGTGAAACGATCACCAGAAAATACGCATAGAATATGTAGGTAAATCATCATATGAATGAATAATTATAGACATAAGCATGTACTGACCACAAAGAGCAGGACGAAGGAGAAACTGTAAAGCAAACGTAACGATGACCACAAACAGCGAGTGAGCCATTATTTGTTTTTTCTATTCCAGTGTCGATCGATAGGTAGGTACGCAGTAAATACGTGCGTTCCCTCAGAAGGAATGAATCGGACTGATCAGGATATACTGATCACTGATCACTGATCACTGATCACTGAACACTGATCACTGATCACGTATGCAGTGATCGTCGATGAGCGACCAGTGAGTGAATTGTCACGCCTCAGCCTCACAGCCTCACAGCCTCACAGCCGCAGCAGATTTACGTAACGTGAACGAGCTCAGTCACGGGTGTGGTGCGGTGTGATGTGGTGTGGTGTGGTGTAGTGTAGTGCGGTGTGCACTACACCTACACCTATTGAGTGTGTATTCGCGACTATTGGCACCCTTGATTCCGCTACGGGTGTCCACACTTCACAAATAGTCAGGGTAATGCATTGCAATGCGACCCCTTTTCACTTTAGGAAAATCGAATTTTCAAAAAAATGCCTCAAATCCACGGTTTTGATTGACTTTAAGGGAGGCTCATACGGGACACTAGAATCACTCGAGTTATAGAGCTATCGAAACGTTCAACTATTTTCAATTGAACCATTTTTATTTAAAAATATAAATATAATAGAAAATAATTTAATGGAGCACAATTTACGTTTTCATCAAAACCAACAATGAATTGTAGGTGTACAAATGATGCCAGAATAATGCCAAAAATGCGTTAATTTCCTTAAAAAGTGATGTGATCCATCTGACCTACTTATACGTTTGAATGCATTCTTGAGTCTCTCGTTTCTGCGATCTCATTACATAAAAAATCTGCTGACTACATGTATCCCGGATACTGTTATATATGTGAATTGTGACATTGTGAATATTTCACACAGTTTTGAGTCAACTGGTAAATTGCGATGAGCAATTACCACATTTTGGAATTCGCCTAAGGGCGTAACAGCGAAATACTTATCGTAGTATTTTCTGTTAAAAAAATGATCATATCAGACTCATGCTGTTCATAAAGAACCTCATCAATGTCTACAGATTGTTTTGATACTAAATTCAAAGTCACAGCACCGTTTTAAGCTGTTTATTAATTAAATTGTCGAAGTTTGAGATTCCTTGTCGACTGTTAACGATTCAGTCACATTGACGTAAAATACTCATTAAGGGTTTTTACTGTTAAAATATTACATTTTTTAACGAGCTTTTATCACAAAGGATCTCTTGTAATCTCAAGGATGATTTTCATATAGATTTCAAAACCGAGATGTAGCTATTTCTTCTCAAACAATTAAAATAACACAGTTTGAGAAGGAAAAGCAATTAAGAGTCATTAGTAATCAAAATTTGTATATAAACCGTGCAAATTTGATCGATGTTCAGTTCCCAGTTCCATTTTTACAAGTTCTACAGTACTACTGTTCCGTTAGTTTATTTGTTCTCTTTTATTAATTTCCAGTTTGTCTCGATTTGTCTTAATTTGTTTGTTTGTCTTAATTTATTTTATTTTGAAATTATTTTATTTGTCTTTTTTTATTTTATTCTATTGAATATTTTATTGAATTATTTTTATATTGAAATTTTTATGTTTATTTTCATATCGAATTTTATTGAATTTCTTTATTGTATTTCCATATTGAATTTTATACTTTTTAAAATTTGATTTAAATTCTTTCTTTCTATCTTTTCGACTTTAGCTACTTAAATTCTCATATTAATTTCTTTAAATAAATCTTATTGAATATTTGATCGACTTTTTGAATTGTGCAAATATCCCAACCACCTCTCGGTACACATTTTCATAATCGTTACGTTTCATCACTCTTGTGGCAACACAGAGAGAGGATTCGTAACGTAACATATGTATATACATATATTTTATACTTTAACAAAAAAATTAAAAAAATTGTAAACGTTTGAGAACATGAATTGATATCGGATGGATAATTTTGTTGAAATTGAAAAAAATCCTCGTCATCGTGAATTTGTTATTTAAAAATGATATTTTATATTTGATTTCTACGAGTTTTGTTTGCGACGAATAAACAATTAAAGTCTAATTACGACAAGCAATCGGAAACAAATATAAAAAGGGGGCAGAATCTCCATATGGCAGTCAGAAAACCCAGGAGTACAGAGCTACTCTGGACAAAGATAGTGCAATCTGTTCTTAAAACCGTGAGTTATCAATTTGGAAAAGAAAAATTGAACATTTTAACACCCTTTTCCGACGGTGACATAACATATAAATACAAAATACGAAATACAAATTCCCGGACTGCTTGTATTTCAAAAGGCGCTTGTATTAAGTGAGCGTCGTTGATTTCCGGGTGTTTTGACACTATTTTCATAAAAATACAGAGGCTGAAAATAAAATGTATAAGTAGCCAACTGTCCCCACTCTCCCTTATAAGTGATGTGGTGTAAGTCTCCTTCCAAACTGGCAACCCTAATGCTGCCATAAGCAACGTGCGTGCGTGTGTCAGTGCGTCGCAGAAGCCCTACGTATCGCAAAAATACGCAAATTTCAGCTATTGTTCGACGACGAACATTTGTTTTATACCTATACCCATACTTAAATACATAGGTACGTATCTGTATATTCGTTTGCGACGTTTTTTAGGCGCGTTTATTTATGCGTATTTATATTTATTTACATTCTCATTGTCAACTATACATGTCAATAGGTACATATGCATGAATGAAAATAATAACATGTTTAATTTTAAATGAATATGCACGTTTATCATTACGTATATATTGACATGTGTAATACATAATTACTTATTTTAAAGCAGTAGGTAGGGGAGGGATAGGAGACTTCATACTTCACACGTAGGAGAATCACTAGTGACCATACGTCCCGTTTTTAGGTAGCCTGTCCCGTTATCCCAATGCATAGCATCGGGACGTCAAAATGTCCCGTTTTCAAATGGAGGGCAACACACGGTAACAAATTAAATAAATGTGAAAAAAATAGACGGTGTGTAGTATAGCAGTTTCGTATAACTTTGTGGAAAAAATAGTGACTTAATTTCGGTGCATATTGCAACAGTGGATGGTCGCACAACGAAATAATGAGCTACTCAAACAAACGCAAAACAGTGATTCACTCTGCAATAAAACTCATTAGCGAGTCCTTCAAAAGTCTGTATGTCTCTTTCGCGCACAGAAAATTCATAGAAATCGAAGGGACAGTATTATTTTATCGTCATTTTATACGTACGCGTGCTTGTTACAATTATGCAGTTCACATAAATATAAAAAATATATTGGGAGGGGGGTGCATGGAAATTTTGCTCAAAGGTGCTTAGAGTTATCACTAGATGTGTACCACCTATTTTGCCATGATTAAATGTGCTGATAATCAATCTTAACTGATCAATACAACGAGAATTAAATTATTGATAGTAATTCTTCGTTTTCGTTAAAAAGTATCTATTCGGAATCATATTTGTCGACAAAATCTAATTTATCGGACAAGTTTTTGGTATTGTAAAACTATTATTTAAAATTACAATTTTACAATGAAATTTTAAAAATTAAATTTCCTTAAACTGGCTACAAAAGGTCCCTCTACCCAATTGTATTAAAAATTACACACTTGGTGAAACATAAATAATTCATTCTTATCTAAATAGGTACATACCATGGATATGTATGTTATCTACATGATATATTAAGTAGCTCGATAGATACCTAAATCAGATAACAAATTTGTATGTAATTTTTATCTTGTTTGAATATGTGCTCAAACATATCTTCTTCTATTCGATTGATTAGTTGTTTTTCTTCAGATATTAGACTCGCTACTGTAAAAATATGGATTCGTTAGATGATGAATCTATTGTGGTACTGGGATCATCGATTTCCAAGTCACTAGAAAATACCTCACTACAAAAGAACCCTACAGAATCTGAAGATATTAGTAATATTCAAGAGTATGTCAAATTGGATTACAACAGTGATTTGAATGGTCATCGATTTCAATTGAACGAAGGAAACTTTCCTGACAACTTTGTCAAAACTAATGAAGAAGTAATTTCAAAATATTTTCATTTCTTTAACATAGTGAAATGTAATCTTTATAAAATATTATCTTTCAAATTGTTTTCAGCCTTCTTTGGGAAGTATAATGATAGCCAGTAATATTGTTTCGAGCTGTTCTGCTGCAGAAATTCAAAGTAAACTGGCCAATATTTTGGATGAAAATAATCTTCTTCGTGAAACTTTAAAAGAAAACAATTCATCTATCAAAGAGCAATTCAAAACAATTGTTTCATGGAGAGATGATGTGATGAAAACATATGCACTACATAAAAGCAAATTTGCAGAAACTAAAGAACTCATTGAAAAGGTTCAAAATTTATCTGCATCACATATGACAACTGAAAAGGCCAAGGGGTACAAGTGACTTTGCGATGATTTTGAAAAAAACGCGTTCAAAATTTGAACATTTACCTTCATGTATTAGGAAGAGATAGAGCGATTTGATGATATACATATCTTGGTACATGTTACAAGTTCATTTATATCCTTTTGTCACCAAAGATATCAGTAAATAGAAGCGATTCCTATACTTAACTCAATTTTGGCGAAAATGTCACTTGTACCCTTTGATTTTTTCAGTCGTCATATAATATTTATGTTTCATATACATATGTTTGTTTATAGAATTTTCAGTACATTTTTCAAATAGTGGGTGATCCAAAAGGTTACTTCAAAAATTTTTTTTGAGATTACTTACATGTGAACGTATAAAAAAGTACCCCGTGTATGTTCTATGATTTTTAACTGTTTAGAAGTTATGTTGAGAAGTTACCAAAAAAGGGTTGAAAGTAAAAATTTCAGGTTTAAGTTAAGATAGAGCTTCTTTTTAAAATTCTCTTAACTATATAAAATGGATTTTTCTTGAGTTCAAACTGTTTTTAAAAATTTAAGCAATTCATCAGCTTGCCAAATAATAAAAAAAAGATTATTCCTAGTGGGGGGGTTTTACAACGAAATTGGCTTCCGAACTTAGTTAAGTGAAGATGTGTTATAATACAGGCATTTGTTAGTTTTACCTGGAAAGTTTCGAAAATAGACATTTTTTATAAAATCCAATGTATTCTTTCCGAATTTCAACTTTGCCTCCTCTTATCTTTGCTGCTCTTGCCGCCATATTGGACAAATAGCATCTTAAAACAGTTTTTTAACAATATTTCCTATCCGACTAATTTTATAATAAAAATGTTCTCATATAAAATGATACTAGATTAAATTTCTTACAATTTATGCTTACTTCATTTTTTCGTAAAATCAATAGTTTTGCCATACATACAGCACCAAGTAGACAGTCACGACAAATTGAACAGGGAAGGCGCTAGTACCCCTATAATACACATTTACACTCACAACTGCTTACTTTGTGTATTATGCTTATTGTGTACTCGTATTCCTAAACTATACCAGATTTTTTTACTTCAAATTAACATTTTTTAAATTTCAACCTGACACTTACTAAAAAATGAATATAAATGATATATAATAATTATAAATGAGCTCGAAAATTAAGTGAAAAAATATTTTTTCGAAAGTTTCGTCCCCATTCACCTTAGTGTCCTAGTTCATCCTAATCGACTGTACACCCAACTCTCGTTTTACACGGTTTGAAAAAATGAAAAAATATTTTTTTCACACGATTTATTCGGTCTAACACGTTTTGTTTGAACTATATAATGAATATCGCGAAATGAAAAATGTCACTTTTTTTACACGGTTTTTGCTGGTCCCTATCCACCGTGTAAAACGAGAGATGGGTGTATATAATTTGGAAGCTGTCAATGGGTACGTGAAATTACATTTTCAATTCTTTGCATTTTCAGCTTAAAAAAGAAAATATACAACAAAAGAATGAATTGGATACATTGCGAACTTTCTCCCAATATAACAATGGAGATATGAAAACAAATTTATCTTATGATCAACTTGTTGATGACAGTAAAATAGATCTTCTAACTAGCCGCTTAGAAGTTCTTGAAAAAGAAAATCGAAAAGTGTTACATGAAAATGAAGACCTTCGATGGCAAAAAGATTCTTTGCAAAATATTGTTGATAATAATATTAGTGAAATACAAGAATTAAAAATTAAAATAGATATCTTAGAAAGCGTGAGTATTTCAATTTAATTCACCATATGTATTAACTATGTAATTATTGATCACTTATATTTTTGTTTTTTTTTTTTCAAATAGAATGAATTACAATTAAAAAACAATATAAAAGCAGTGGAATCAAAATCAGCTAATATTCAAGATGAATTGAAAAGTGCTCAATACAAATTATCTGAATCGGAAAATTTCAAGGTAGAAAAACGTTTTAGAATACTTACTGATTTACAGCTAAAATTAATCTTATTAACATTTATCAATTTCATTTCATGCAGCTGGAGCACTCCCAATATAAGCAAACAACTCAAAATACTATAAGGCATCTCAAAATTGAAATGCAAGAACTAAAAGCAAAATTAAGAGATTCTTATATTCTGGTTAGTCAAATTGAATATACATATGATGATGAAATAGGTCAAGGGAATCATTTAACGTTTTTTTTATTTCGAACAAAAAATGCTCAAAATTGAAGGTTACTACCTGTATGTATTAGGAAAGGGACAAGTGATTTGATGATATGTTTCAGATCTTTTTTTTCATATTTATTCATATCCTCTTGCCTCCAAACGCACATGCATATGTTACAGTAAAAGTGTCCACTCTGCTAGTGTATAAACGTGCTAGTACATATTTTAGCCAGTTTAAGTGTTCACAAATGGAATAATGGTTTTCAGGACCAGTATTTTCACCTCCGCCTCCGGTTTGAAAATAAAAATAATTTAAACTACATGTGGTCCTCCAACTACTAACTGTCAAAATCTGGGGGAAAGAGATGAATGTATGTATTGTTGTATGAATTGTAGTGTGTCTATCTCTTTCAGTGGCTGTTTGACTGCTCATAATTGGAGGGACGTATCTGCTAAGATACGATAGTTCTCGGCAGACGTGTGAAGTTAATGCTATATAAGCTAAAAAATCAACAATGCATATAAAATGATATAAATACCTCATTTTTCACCCCTTCGGTCAGAGGCACGATGCAGGATTGCATGATTTTTATTGTAGTTTTTTGACATTTTAAATTAATTTATATAAGTAGTTGAGAAACCTATATACATATGTATCTTCAACTTCTAGTTCATCACTTATAAATATTAATCGTATAATTACCTTTTTCAAAATATTTCAGACAATGCAACCTACGAGATCCTCTATGATACTTGAAGAAAATCATAATAGTGAAGATTTTGAAACATTCTCTAGGAACATCAAAATTTATGATAGAACTTTAAATGAATTGTTTTCAGGCATGAATTCATATTCCTATGAGTAAGTGTGTTTTTTACTTATTTATTTATTTATAATGAAAAAATAACACATAAAATATATAAAAATATGCGTTGAAAAAACTAATGAATTCAAACTGATATTTCTGAAAAGTTTCATCATGAATCCCCGTAACACCTTGTGGCCCGGTCCCGCATTAAAGCGGGTTTGTATATAGTGGTATACAGTGACATCTAACGAGTGAAAATTAATATTAATAAAGGATAATGTTCATTTTGGCCCATGAGCGGCCACTAATGATATTGGTATCAAATGAAAGATCTTTTAATTAGCAACAACTTTCACTATGGGCGTATCATCGTGGGGGATGTAGGAAAGAAGATATCAGCCTTTAAAGATAGCGGAATTTGTATGGCGGACGCGCGAAGATTCTCAAGCGTCACCTACCCATATGCGCTATTTTACGTTCATTATCAACATTTTAACTACTTTTTTTCATTTTTTACGCTGCTTTATTTTACGATTATCAATCATAAGGTTTTCCCCGTGCACTTTGTTCATTCTACGATGTTTTTCAGCAGTAAGACGTAATTTCACTAATGTAAATGTATGTATTTTTAACAAAAAATGTTTTTATTCCTTCGATATTTCATTTCAGCGCTTCAAATAAGCTGAAATGTTTCATTGAATTCGATTTTAATAGATCATAAGATGATTTGAATATTAATGAGATAGATAAGATTAGTTATTGTCCCAATATTATTGTATTATCAATATGCAGAAATCATTACTTTGTTTATTATTAAAGACGTAATAACTAATGAATTAAATGTTTTCCTAAGCAACATATAATGTTTCTTTTAATTAAAACTGATACTCTGAAATGAAATATCTAAGAAAAAAACATTTTTGTTAAAAATACATACATTTACATTAGTGAAATTACGTCTTACTGCTGAAAAACATCGTAGAATGAACAAAGTGCACGGGGAAAACCTTATGATTGATAATCGTAAAATAAAGCAGCGTAAAAAATGAAAAAAAGTAGTTAAAATGTTGATAATGAACGTAAAACAGCGCATATGGGTACATGACGCTCGAGAATCTTCGCGCGTCCGCCATACAAATTCCGCTATCTTTAAAGGCTGATATCTCTTTTCCTACATCCCCCACGATGATACGCCCATAGTGAAAGTTGTTGCTAATTAAAAGATCTTTCATTTGATACCAATATCATTAGTGGCCGCTCATGGGCCAGGCTCCATAGTAATTTGGTCATCATCCTTTAAAAACAAATTTGGTTCAAATAGATATGCTTTAATGCTTAAAATCGATTCCTCTAACATTTGGAACATATTTCTGATATTTTTATGACTTCGAAATTTACCATGATTTCTAAAAATAATTAGTCCGGTTAGTTAATACATTTCATACAAGCATTTCACATTTATTTCGTCAAATTCAACCTTCAAATATCAATTTAAATGTATCATTTTATGTTTTTTAATCTTATCGTTGATCTATCAATCGAATTCGACTATTTTGGCAGTGATGTAATCACGTTTTTATTCTTATTTTATACATAAATATTTAATTGTATATAATTATGTAATTACTTAAAAATAACAAATAGTTTTATTAACTACACTTAAAATGGGTTTTATTTAACAATTTTTGAAAGTTTCGTTGAAATATGTTTATAAATAAAAAAATTACGATGATTTAAAAAAAAAAGTCCCGCCCAATTTTTCCGAAAACGTGCGGGCCCCCAGGAAAGTTTCGCGTGCGATTCAGCGGGCCCCAAGGTGTTAATATTTTGATAATAGCTACAACTACACAAACACTAATTCTCTTTAGAATGCAGAAATATGTTTCGCATTCTGCAAAAATGCATAGTTCAAGGGCGTATTAAAGCAAGACAAAACGAAAAAATCTATAACATGTATTGTTTCAATATAACGCTCTAAGGGCCAATCACTTCACTTTTCGTTGTCAGTCCTTTACACGCAGAAGCTACCTATTAAAGTGAGACAAACTTGGTTCATAGCATATCTCAGGGAATCAGTGTAATTAACTTAAGAATGAAGAAATGAAAATGTCAGCCCTAAGATATTTTCTTCCCATGCTACAGCTTTGCACATATTAACTTAATTTATATTTTCAATTAATAGGTATTCTGAATTGATGGAAAATTTTACTACCTTTATTGATTTCTTCAATTTGAAATCATCAAATTCAAACGAAGAAATGAAAAATGCTCTCATTAATATCAAGAAGCTCGTAGATACTCATCACAAATCTTTAATTCTGCGCAAGTAAGAATAATTATTAACTATACAGGCGGACCTTGACTTTCGCACACAATTGGTTCTGAAAATGTGTGCGAAGTTCAAATTGTTCGAAAGCAGAGGTATATAAAAAAAAGTATCTGGAATTGTTAATTTAAAAAGCTACCGTAAAGATATTCTTGAAATTCTTTTTTTTTGTTAAATTTGTGCATATTCCAAATACAAAGTTTCAGCACAATCTGTCATGTTATTTCTTTGTAGCTATTGATTATGTCAGTTGATATCGAGGGCTCTCGGCGATTTTTTTTCAATGGACCTAAGTATCGAACAAAGAATTTGTTTGTATTTTAAATGAAATTTTTCAAAAATGTGCAAAATGGCGAATTGTGCGAAAGACGAGGTCCGCCTGTATTAGAATAGATTTTAACTTGAAACATTTGTTAAACAATTAGTTCGATTAGAAAAATCCTACAATCAATATTATAATTTTACTAAACGTATTTGTATGTTGGTAAGTTTGTACGGACTTTTTGTATGAAAATCGTGTGTACTTTTGTTCAAGCATAAATTTCAGACGATGTAAAACATAGCATCTTTGCACCGCATTCAATTTGAAACTAAAAAAAAAGAATATGTTAATTTGGATCTTACGGCTTTTACTATAAGATCTATATTCGTGTGTCGTTTAGATGTTTTGGAAAATCTGTATATAAATGTATTCATTCAAATCTAACCCTTAGCACCGATTATGGATAGTATCATTTTCGAATATCAAGCTCAGCGGCAAATTCTCAGTTCTAGATTCCATGCTAAAAAAATGATTTTGAGTAATATTGAATATAGGTTCTTACTACTTTTTTCTAATTAACTCTTTCTTTCGTACACCTTTATCTTTTGATGTACATACTATGGATACGCAAACTAACCGGAACGATATTGTGGTGGGTATATTTTTCGTAATAGTACTTTCTATTACTAAAAAGCGATAGATTAATTATTTATAAGTCAATAAGCTAAATATTGTTGCTAAAATAGGTTTCATTTTGCTTTGCTTGTATTTCGAAAATATTCAACATCAATCCGTTGTCTTATGGGTATCCGTAGTACAATATGTAATATAATTTGTATGCTGTTTTATGTGTATTGATGTTTTTGTACATTTAGCCAACAGATAAGATCATCTTTGAACAGTTTCGAAAAAATCTTCAATGATTTTCAAGATATTATAAAAATTACAAAAGATGTAAGTATATATTTTTTTAAGTTTTTTCAAAAATGGTTTGTTATTTTATTTCAATGCTAATACCATCAATTTAGGGCAATCGGAACACATTTATTTTTCTTCAACAGTAAATAATGACAAGTTCATTAGACATAAGGAATTTTTACATTGTACTGATTTACATTATAATGTAGGATGTGTCTATCTGCTCTCGACTTATGTGCAAAATTATCTGACAACTAAAATTATAGAATTTTTTTTCTAAACATCCGACATTTTCCCGAATAATAAACATTTTTAATGTTAATAATCTCTATTATCTGGAACCAAAATGTCAAATGTTTTGTTCATATTGGAAAAACTTATTGTACTGAATAAACTAAAAAGACGTAACAACACACATGTACCATCCAGATGTGCAAAACATGGTTTTTGGCCAATCCATATCGAGTGCATATAGCCCGGTATTCATACTCACATTGTACTCACAAGGCGACACCGGGAGATATGACTCACAGATTTTGATGAAAATTTGCAGATATGTAGGTGAAATATAGACATGAAACTTTGCTGAAGTGAGAATTCCAGATGGACAATAGTTTTTGCGTGAAAAACATTCAAAGTTTGTATGAAATAGCAATCAATAACGTCACCGGTATCATTTGTATTTGAACTCGAGTCGCACACCTACACATTCACACAAATATTTTTAATATCAACTAACGAAATACGCACAAACATGATCCGACTTGTAACAAATTATATTGTGAAAATATATTTTTTTCATAAATAATAATGATTAAAAAAATAAATACGAAATAGAGTGCCTCAAAGTGTTTTTACAACACGCACACGCATGAGACTCTTATTGCTGTTTAATACGTTTCAATGTAGTGCGTAAACGTTTCACGCATTCAGCCCGATCGACGTCATCGGTTGTGAGAAATGCAAACTTTGAGTTCCATTTCCGCAAAAACTATTATCCATCTGGAATTCTCACTTCAGCAAAGTTTCGTGTTTATATTTCATCTACATATCTGCAAATTTTCACAAAAATCTGTTAGTCTAATCTCCCGGTGTCTCCTTGTCAAACAGAGTGCATATAGCTATACACTCAATGCAAGTCCTCATAGTTTATTATATGCACACGGACCAAGTGCAGATAGCCACATCCTATAATGTCCATATATGAAAAAATGATTCACCATCCATACAACTCACTATTTTTATTGTTTGTGAATAGCGAGTCTCCACTTTATAGGTTTTTCATATCACATTTTTTATGATTCTAGAATAAGGTGAATCTTGATGAAAGTGTAACAGAAATATTTAAAAAAAATGATGAAATAATTGTTTTAAATAATGAATTGTCAAGTTTGAGGAAATTAATCACCACCTTGCAAAAAGATTCTGATCAATTAGATTTGTTCAAAGCACAGATTGAAGTATACAGGTAATCTCTCAAAAATAAAATATTTTTATATTAGCAAAAGATATGTATTATACTTTAAATCATTTAGAACTGATTTCGAAACTGAAAGAAAAGCCAGAACCGATATAGCTGCAGAAAAACAGTCACTAGTTGAGCAATTAAGAGCTTTACATATAAGCAAGCAAAAATTAGTAGAAGATGTAAGTATATTTATGCATATAATATAGCAATACATGTATGCCTATGTACCTACCCATATGTACTTTTGTGCAATATTTACATTATGTAGGTAGGTTGCATTTATAGTTACAGTAACTCCCTGGGATACGATAACGGTTTTTTTTCCACACGTAAGCTATTTAGAGCAAAACATAGTATCCTGAAGAGTTTTTGTAAAGCTGAATTTACTTAATGAATGAATATTGCAGTTTCATGAACATTTATCAATACATCCCTACGTTTTTATTCATATTCAATTCAATAGTTTGATATACAAACAAGCACATGTGATCTTAGTTTCATTTGCAAATATCTAAATTTATCTTCATGAAGTGGAAACACTCCTAAGACACCATGTCTCAGACTTTTTTTCTAAACTATAGAATTGGATCGAGATAAAAACATCCAAGAAATCGCATATCAGACTTACTTGAAGTACGGTTCGCATTCGCACACAATGAAAATTGAATAGATTGTTCGTCTCTTTCTTTTATGATATCTGAGACATGGCATCCTAAGTTCTTCCGCCTAGATATAATATAAATTGTACTTTATACTGATTTCCCACTAATATTTTTTTAATTTCACAAGGATTATAATTTATTAGATTGAACGAGGTTAAATAAATAATATAAAAATGAATAAATAATAATAAATAAGATTTACGGGACATATGTATACATATACAGGTGGACCAGCGGGTTACGTCCTTAATTTTTTTTAGATTCCTCACACTTGGGTGTATCTAAAAATACCCCATGTATGTTCAGCCATCTTTAGTTTACGGTTTAGTTTACGATTTCCCTATATATATATATATAGGGAAATCTTAAATCCACCCTAGTAAATCTTAAATCCACCCTAGCGACAGTGGCGCCACCGGTGGCTAATTGTCGAAACCGACCCAACTGTCAAACGAACTGTCAAACTAATTTTGTTTGTTCCAAGAGATTATTATATTATAATATAGTTAATGATTTATCATTATGTTTCAACAGTAATTATTGAAATTGAAAAACTTTTGGTGTCTCACTTGATTTATTAACGATTTATTGATTCCAATAATATAATGATCAATTCACTAGATTCCTCCCGAAGTTTATAAGTATATTTCAGATATAAAATGAGATTTTAGCGAGGAATGAGTATATTAAAAGCTAAGAGTGAACCGAAGTGAAATATAACATATATGTTATGTTTTATTTCACCAAATGCTCCGCTGTTTTGAAGTGTAGGAATATATATTTCTACACGATCACACTTCAAATCAGCAGCTTGGTTTCATCCGATTTTGCATTTAAAACGCAGTATCCTATGAAAAGCGCATTTTTTAACAATTTCCAGAAGCAATTTGAACGATCGGTAGGTAATTTCTAGGATCTATGCAAAAATTAGCCACTAGGGGCGCTAGTGTTTGACAGTTGGGTCGGTTTCGACAATTAGCCACCAGTGGCGCCACTGTAGCTAGGGTGGATTTAAGATTTACTAGGGTGGATTTAAAATTTCCCTTTTTTTTTTTCAAATTATTCATCATACATTTTTAACTGCATATAAATAATAAACAAACTGTTTTTTGGTCAGTATGATAAATACCGCCGTTCCCAAGGTAGTTTTCCTCTCACACAAGAACCATCCACTTCTACATTTACCGAGGTTTGTTTATTCAATTTTTATTATAATACATATTTAATCATGAATATTATTGTTATTTTATACTTTCAGATTTATACTTGTCCTATTTGCTTAGAATGTTTTGAATATGCAAATGTTTTACAAGAACATGCTAATTCTTGTATTGATAAAAATGCCTAAAATGTTGATTATATTCTTTCAATATGTGTACATTCATATTATATAAGTACCTATAATAAAATTATTTTAGTGAATTTCGTAGTTTTGAATGTATGAATCCATTTGTGGAGAAGCTTTTTTCCGAGGCAGCGCTAGAAATCATCATGTTAAACACCTTCTAAAAACTCAATAAACCCGTTTCTACTCAATAGCCGAAACTGTGTTTTTTCAAAAAACCCAAGTCTGCCAGCCAATTTTCATTTATATAGATAGATAGAAGATGTACGTTTCTTTTCAACCACATTTTTATGTCAATTGGTTTTTAAGGTTCTTAATATATTTTCAATTCACATTTAGTTTATAGCATTTATAATAAAACTAGCCTAAAATATAAATATATATTTTATCAGAATTAGCACTAAGCTTAATAAATAACTAATTAAACAAGGATCTGGGATTGATGGACATTGAACAGGTAAAACCAGGTAGGTACATTGAATGCGGTACCTACTACGGATTTCACAATATAAAATTGACCCGCCTTGGACTTGGAGGTTTTTTGCTAGATATCGAAACGCACAAATTAATTAGAATACAAAATAAAGACAAAAAACTATATGCCCAATGGAATTGCGTAGTTCGTGCAACTAGTAAAAAAAGAAAAATTGACTTGCTCCAAATGCAATTCTTGCAAAGCACCTCTTGACCATGGCGAGTGTTACCAAAAATATCATACTCGTAAAACATAATAGTTTTCTTCTTTGATAAATATGTACTTAAAAAAATTTTTGATGTGTATTTTAAACATTCAAATTAGTATTTAGCTAATTCATTTTTATTTATGTGTATTTATATTTTGATATTTGATATATTTTTAAATATTTATACTTACATATTTTTTTATAATTATATTAGTCTCTAAATCTGTTGAGTGCAATGTTATTTAATGAAGATATGACATTTTAACTAAAATAGTGTTTTTTAAGTGATGACACAAAATATCGCCGCCCTGCCTAACGTACTTCCGCTAAGATCTCCTACTTTTAATCTGTTAACACATTCAGTGCGGGAAGGGTATTTTTACCGTTTTCGTAGTCCGATGATTGCCGCCAGAAAAGGTAATGTTAAACAGCTTTTTTTGATTTTTTTATTTGTTCATTGGGTTCTTGAAATTCGATGTGTGATATTATTCAAAGAAAATAAGTATTTAGCTGAAGAACAAAATAAATACAGCAGTTCGTTTTCGGAACTCGCTTGAAGACGTAACAGATGCGTAACGAATGGACGTAGACCTTTTTATAGGCTTTTTTTTTCTCCGCGCTCGTAAAATTGCAATTTTATTATCTCATGTATTCAACCATCTATGTATTTAGTTTCAAATTTGACGTGTCATTTTATGTTTTGGTTAAAATTGGCGTGAAAAATAAGATACACATTCAGGCATTTAGAACCTAATACCTAATGATCAGTTGCCTAACTCTGTAAATTTATGAAACATAAAAAATTTCATCGCAAATTTGAAGACTATACCGAACATCAAAGGTGCATATCAGCGGCCGGAACTGTTTTTTGTCATTAAGTATTCATATGTAATTCTAAGTGATTATATGAAGTTTATAACAATTGTGTTGTTACTCCTGGATTCGATGAGTGTAGTGAATTATTGGGCATTTTAAATTAAAACTTATTTTTTTTTGATATATTGTTTTTTTTTTCGTAATTTTCGTTAAATTACACATAATTAAAAGTGATTATTCGAAGTTTTTTGACAATTACATTGCTGCTCCTGTATATGGAGAGTTATACACCAAAAAAACTATTAAATTAAATTATCTTATATTTCGAAAGTTATGCCATTTTTTGCAAACTACTGTTTTTTCTATGAATATCTATTTTATAGCCCGCACTGAACGTGTTAATAGGATTCCCACAAAAATTATTTTGGAGATCATGTCCTCATTTTATATACTTAAAAGAGATTTTTATGTACTGTTATTTTTTTAAGATCTGCTCATAACGTGTTAATGTACCTAATCATACTACAACAAAACACAAGTGCATCAACCCCTATAAATCACAGTTGTTAAATAGTTAATATAGCGTCGAAATTTTGAAATAAAAAATAATTCTTTATTTTGTTTAAATTATTTTATTAAATTTGTTTAATTACTACTAGTAGTAATTATTTCAATGGTTATACTAGTAAATGCAATACTTTAAAAAGATGTATCCTCAATAGTCACAGATATAAAAAACCATCAACTGTATACATTCACCAAACCTTACCTTGTATAGGTATATTGTATTTGGATTATTGAAATATTATTGGAAATGTGTCATTAATGACATTATAATGATGAATGATAGAATCAATCCAACAGAAATTCCAAATGCAATTTAAATAGTTATGTTACATTTCATTTGTAGTGTGGGATTCAACAGTTACATACAAACCGAAATCTATCGTATGTACATAAATATACTAGTTTGTTTATACACATACTGAAATTAACACTTACATGGTAACACATGCATACTAAATATCCACCTTTTCAATTGCCGAACTAATTGGAAGACAACCAAAGGCTAAAGGTGTAACATAATATTTGTTACTGGCGTGATGTTCTTTTATATATTCCCCTCCCATTTCATTATATTCTTGGTGCGTAACTGAATGTTTGTCTGACTTCTGATCGTTAGCAAAAAGTCGTGCTCCATACCACGAGTCTAAAGATGGATTATTTGCCATTTTAACTAAGTGAGGTGTTTGAAATGGTCTCATTTCCAAAAGTTCTCTTGAAAGGCGCTCTTTCAAACCTATGTTTAAAAATATGAATGTACATATATATTATGTTACAGTTACTGTTTAGATGCATAAATGTATACATAATCTAGTTAAACTATACATTACATGGTCTTGTCTCAGTTTTCCATGTACAATTTGACTGCATTCTGAGTACTATTTCATCGATACATTATCTCACAGATTTTTTTTGAGCATCATATTAATCACTAGCGATCAGCCTGTTGAATATATCAACGCATGTGTGGTCAGAGAAAAGTTGTATTTTTGATAGTTATCTCTAACTAATTGCCGAAATGCAATAAAAAGATCTGACTTAATTTAAGTTGAAAGGTTTCGGCAAAGAAAAAATCACAAATCAAAATTCAAAATATGCATGTGAATGTGAACACAATCACATTATTTTTCATTTAAAAAAAAATTTCCGCACTTCATATTTCGTAATGTACTTTCATCCGATTTTCATAAAAAAATATTATCAAAAAATAATTTGGTCCTTAACGTGTATTTTTTTTGCAGACGTTAACGGATTACGAATTTCATCTTTAATTCGAGTTCGGGTGACAGGTTGCATTTGTAAATTTGACTTTCTACGCCGATGTGTTCGATTCGTTTGGAAGTCGTCGAAATTCAGATCGTTACATGGACACACACAGAATAGCACTATTATATATTTAGATGTTTCATTTAATGATTGTAATAATTTTTGGTATCAGTTATTGAACTATCGATTTGATTAAAGAATTCATGCGATTTGCTCCCAATTTTGATTGTATGGTATCAAGAAATATAGTCAACATATGCAGGATCACATAATATAATTTGTTTGAGGAAAGCCTGACGAAATCTTATACAGTGATAAGGTCATAGCTGTTTACCTTAATAGAGAACTTAAAAAAAAAAACAATCGAGAAATGTGCACAATAAACTGATGCATAGCCTTAATAATGTAAACTTTAACTAGACAGAATACCTATACACTGACAGATCTAAAAATTCCTATAACATGTACACATAGTTCTATTCCAGGTTAAATTAACAGTCTGGAACCTTCACGTCCCATAACACTGATATACAAATTTCGCCTTTTTTGATGGCCCATCAATAAAAATAAGAAATTATTATAAATTCGACCACGTAGAATCCGATTTTGAAGTCAAAATTTACATGAAACAACTGGTTTACTCACAATTTGAGTTCAAAGTTCGATAAAATTTCAAACTCCATACAAGGTATAATCGAAATTATAAATTTATTTCAAATCTTATTTTCATGAAATTGGTTTCAAACGTTAAAATGATTAATACTAAATCATACAAAAAATAATTTATATATATAACATCGTTTTTGACTGATTTATGACGAATTTTCATGAAAAAAATCACACATTTTTTAAAAACATTCCTATTAATATATCAATCTTAATTTCCATTTGAAATATATTTCTCGATATTTCAAAAGTGATTAGCTTACATGTTCTATCCTTATTTTTGTACAAATTGCTTTTTTATAAAAGAAATATGTTAATATCTGTGAGCGCACATTTTTCATACAAAATGTATGGGGATATTCTCGACGCGAGCGTTACTCTATTAATCTATACTATTTATTATTTTTTTTCAAAACTTGATTTTATACTACAATTTGAGACTTTTGAGGTTGTTTATTGATGTATTAAGCACAGTTTAATGCTTTCAAACTATTTTATTATCAGCAATTTTTGCAATTTTAAATGTTTTTGTACTATTTTCTTCAAATTCACTTTTAATAATTATTTTCTCAAAAAGTAAAAACAATAGAACCTTTTCATTTTCATTAACATATAAATACACTCATATTTAATAGTTTCTGAAAGTTTTGTATAAAAACATTAATAAATAAAAATGTTATGATGATTTTAAAGTGATTTTTTCGCTGAAAATCGACCAAAAAAAAACTACGAAATGTGATTTTTTTCAAAAACCATTTGTCTTACAGAAAAACGGATTTGATATTCGTGATCAGAACATCAAAATACATAAAGTTCATTAAGTTTCATTGATTGGCCATTTTCTTGTCGAACGGTGTAATATGATGAAATTTGGTATAATATTTTTCTTTTTTCAATACGAGGGGAGGTCCAAAAGTTCGTGGAATGGAGGGGATGGAGTGGGGATAGGATTGGTCGCTATATGTTATATTAATTAGTTACTAATCAGTAGTATATAAATTAAGTTTCAGCTCTTTTGTATTATTCGTTTACGAAAAATCGCCTGCTAAACAAGTCAATCCGAGAGAAAACTGACACTGTGGAGAAAATTGAACACCGTGCTGTGATAAAATTCCTTGCCGAGCAAGAACAGAACATTCAGACCATTATGAATGAATGGAAACAGTTTATGGATATCAGTGCCCTGGTAAATCAATGATTTTCAAGTGACTTAGTCTTTTTAAAAGTGGTCAGGAGTCGATTGAAGATGACCCCACTCAGGAAGGCCAGTTGAGGCTATCACATCAGTCATCGCTGAAAAAGTGGAAAAAATTCTACTGGAGTACACCTGTTTGAAAAAAAAACATTTATCTGCATTAGTTGGAGTATCAGATACCACCATTTTGCGAATCCTACATGATCATCTGAGTATAATAAAAGTCAGTGCAAGATGGGTATCGAGAATGCTCACGTCTCTTTAGAAACAGCAGCGCGTCCATGCGCAAAACAATTTTTGAAGTTGTGTGGAGACAAACCTGCACGGATTTTGGAGCAGATTTTTAGCGGAGATGAAACGTGAAATCATCACTTTGAACCTGAGTCCAAATAAGAGTCCATGTAATGACATAAAAAGGGGACACCACCGCCAAAGAAATTCAGGGTGTCGGAGTCAGCTGAAATGTTGATGGCTACTGTTTTTTGGGATTGTGATACGATATTATTCATTAACTACAAAGAAAAGGGAATGACCATAACCGGAGAATACTACGCAACGATATTAGAAAAATTAAAGAAGACCACCAAGGAAAAATGTCGAGTAAAATTGACCAAAAGTGTGTTGCTCTTGCAAGACAACGCGCCAGTTCACAAGAGCAGAGTTGCAATTGCTGCTTTGCACACATATGGCTTTGAATCACCAAAGTACCCACCTGCAGTTTAGATCTGATCCTAAGTGATTTTTATTTGTTACCCAATTTGAAAAAATACTTAAAGAGAAGAAATTTTTCCGATGACAATGAGGTAAAGTAGGCAATTTTGGCTCAAAAGATAAAAATATTTTTATGATGGTATAGAAAAATTAATTCATAGATCTAATAAGTGTATTTAGCTTAAGGAAGATTATATTGAAAGGAAAAAATAGATTTGTTGTTAAATTATATTTAGAACCCTTTCATTCCACGAACTTTTGGACCTCCCCTCGTATCTCAATGGTTTTAGTAATTATGAGTGTGTAAAATTTCGAAAAAAGGCTTAAAATGCATGAGCGGCATAACTTGAAATCACCATAACTACTCTTATACATAGTTTAGTTAGAGTTGAAAATGGTGTTTTTTTAACTGGTTTTAAGGACTCTTTCTTTTGACATGCAACACAATATACCTAATTTTAAAATTTTGAGAATAACTTACCGAAAAACCAAACTATAATATTTATAGAAACTAGCAGTAGTACCTAAGATTACAATTTTTGAGGCGATCTATATCTACCCTTGCTCACAATTTTGAAAATTCCAAAATTATTAATATTAAGAGAAATTCATGTACTAATTTATTGAAAATAATTTGAATATTTTTTGTTTATAATAGTTAAGTACTGATTTAATACATCATTGAAAATAATTCTTTAAGAAAGTTTTTTTATTTGTTTTATTAATACATAGTATGTAGATGTATTATTGGAATTTTGTAAGTAAAATTAATATAAGATCAGGTCTTATTATCGAGGATATAAAATAATATTTATATCTATTTTCTGTATAAATGAAAACGAATGTATGTGTGTTACCTATTGACTCCGAAACAGCTGATCAGTTTGCCGCGAAAATCATAATTTACATAAAAAATATTGAAAAAAAAATCAAATCTGAATGAGTAAAAATATTGTCCAGTTGTCAATGTGTAAAAACGAATTTCCGGTTCGAAAATAATTGTTTCCGAAAAATTAATTATTATAAAAAACGAAATAAAAATTAACTCAAAAAGTAAAAATCAAATAAACATATTATATTTCGGTTATTATAAACAAACCATACAATTTATACGATCAATTTAAAGTTGTGTTAGTCATTATAAAAAAAAATGTCATTTAAATTTCGTAATATAATAAAAAAAAAAAATTAAAATATATCGGTTCCAAACGTGTTAATCGTTCGGGCATTGAAGGGTCAGAAACGAATTTCCGGTCGATCCGATCCGATTCGTACTTCGAGATGCGACGAAAAAACAAAATGGCCGAAAATGAATTGTTTTCAAAAATTAATTATTATATTTGAAAAAGTAAACAATGCGAGCGCCGCGGCCGACGTTGCCTTGATATTCAAAAATGCTACCTATCGATAATCGGCGTTAAGGGTCAGATTTGTATGAATGTATATACAGATTTATCCGACACACGAATATATATCTTATAGCAAAGGCCGTAAGATCCAAATTAACATATTATTTTTTAGTCTCGAATTAAATGCGGTGCAAAAGACGCAAAGCTGCTATGATTTGCACCAGTGTTGTAGTCGAGGGGGAGCGCATAGGAGCGCGCTCCCTTACCTCATTCGGGCGTAGGAGCGCGCTCCACCATGAAAATTTCAAATATCAAAATAGCATCAAAGTTTCAAACATATTGAATTCAAAAATTCTAGACAAGGGCAATGAAAGCACATAAAATTCTTAACATTTGCTGCACATAACGAATTTTGTAACAACGTCCATTGAATAGTCATCTCTTCATTCTCTCATTTCTGGTTGACAAAATTTATTGCATGTTATTGTTTGGTGAGTTCGAGAGCCATGTGCGTTTTCGCAAAAATCGAGCCCAATTCGATACGGTAGCAGGTAGAATTTCTAGGACTGGCTACAAAAAAAATGACTTTGTTCGCTGAATTTACGTAAAATAAGCAATTTGTGCCGACTATTTTTTTTTTCATAAGTATTGTAAATATGATTTCCATAAGGATGTGCAAGAAAAAGATGTATGGGGGGGGGGGGGAGGTGTTGAAAATCAAGCGCTCCCCCACCTCAAAATTTACCACTACAACACTGATTTGCACCATATGAAATTTATGCTTGACGATTTTCCATACAAAAATTGCAACAGACAGACAAACGTACAAATGACGTTATTAAAATTATAATATTGATAATATTGATTTTTGAAAAATTTTCAAAAATGCTTTTTTCGTGAAATTCTAAATCAAAATTTTAAATTTCATTTATCAAAAAAAAATTTTTTGAAAAAGTATATTGGGTTGCATACCAAAAGAAAGAGCACTTGAAAGCAGTTAAAAAAAAACATTTTCGACTCTCCAACTTAACTAGAAGGGCAGTTAGGTGATTTCAAGTTATACCACTCATGCATTTTAAGTCTTTTTTCGAAATTTTACATACTAAATCCGTTGAGATATCAAAAAAAAAAAATCTCGATCTTCATGAGGACAACCATCACACCAAATTTCATCATATTCTGGGTGCATTGTGCAATTTTTTTCTTTTTTTATGTTGATGTTGTTTATGTTTATGTTGATTTGACCCGGAATGGAACCATAACACAATTTATTATACGATATTTTAGATGTGAAATAACTTACCTGGAAAGTTAGCACATCCACCAGTTACAAATATATTATTAGCTAAATTCAGTTGAGTGTTAGGTTCAAATTGTTTCAAAACATATTCGATAGCTTCAGCTAAACCAGCTTCAAAATTTCCCATCATAAATGGTTGAAATAGTAATTCCGGAGCTCTAAAATCAATTACACATTTCTGTATTACAATTATATACAATTTGTACATATCAGTGGCGGGCACGTGAACATTTTTAGTGGGAGGACTGCACTAAAGCTCTTGTTGAAAATCATATTGTATTTTTTCATATTGTTAATTTTAAATTGAAAATTAACAATAATTAAAAATTGAAAGTTTCTAGGGAGTTTGAGAAAAATATGTTTTATATATGTAGATTTCGATGTGCTCTTTCCAAATTTCAACTTTGCTCCCACGTATCTTTGCCGCTCGAGCTACCATATTAAAAAAATAGCGTCAAAAAACAGTTTTTTGACAATATTTCCATTCCGGCTCATTTTAGGATAAAATATTTTTAGACAAAATTTCCTACATTTGAGGGAAATTTGAATTTAACTTCAACAGTACACTTTTTTTTTTATTTCAAAACTTTAATGTCGTATAAAAAATAAACGATTGAGTGTATCAATTTTATTTTTATAAAAGCAATCAAGTTTAAATTTAATTAATTAAAAAAATCAAAACAATTAGAAAATTTTAATATATAAATATCGTAATATATTTGAAAAAAAGCGCAGTGCGGAAAACGCCTGCGTTCAGGTGATTTTAGCCATGTGTCTTTTCAAAAGAATTTAGCTGCTATGGAATGAACTTATCTGCACTTTTTGGGGTAAATTTATAGCCGCACAATCTATATGAAATTATCCTACAGCGAAAATCAATACATTCACTTGATACAAGTCGAAATTTTTAGTTGAGAATATTTATCACATACATAATTCTGTATTTTTTTATTTTCAATATGGATATTAATGAATTTTCGCAGGGAGGGGACTGCAGCCCTGCAGCACATGAATATGAGCTACCACTGGTATGTGTGTAGGTATATATAATACGTAAGTATACATATGTATCCAAATTTTAGAAACTACCAAACCTCAAACTTTCTAAACCTATATGCAACTGATGAGCCTCTAAGACACCAATTCTCGGTGATTCACCATCAATGTTTTCAATAAATTGCGGATCGTATTCTCGTAAAATTTCATCAATTTCTATGATTTTCTCATTTTCTAGATCTGAATCTGAATCATTACCTGTAAGAAGACAATTAATAATTCAGTTTTTATAATATTGAATAAATAACAAAAGCATCAATTTTACCTTCTTTGCTTATAGTTTTATAAACATCCCAATCTTCATCTCTCATTCCAAAATCATCGTTAGCTTTTTCTTTTCTTGCTAACTGAGATATAATTCTCATACGTTCCTGAGCTGCTACTGTGCGTCGTTTTGCCATGTCTAATCGTCGTTGTTTTCTAACTAACCTAGCTTCCATTATATCAGAACGCTTCAAATGAATAATTGATCATAAAAGTACTATGAAAAAGTGATATATGTATATACAAATGAAATATGAAAAAAAAAATAGTTATTAATACTTTTTTTTTAAATTCAGCCAACCATAGGTGTAAAAGACCTGGTTCACTTGGTGGTTGTATTTTATTTGTAACGGATGAAGAATTGCGCTCTTCAGTGTTTTGACTTGATTCATTTTCAGTGGTACTAGCTATTTTCAGTTTAACTTTTTCAATTCGACAATTCAACTTGTTTATTCTTTGCTAATATGAAGAAAAATATATTTTTTAACATTTAAAATAGGTACCTATCTGTTGATGTGTAGGTATAGATACAATATACAATTACCTACTCCCAGAATCGAGTGTACAAGATAACTTTCAAAAGTTGCTTAAAAATTACATAAACATGTTTGAACTATATTTAATATATTAAATATATGGAATAATATATAATTTTAATTTTAAATACAGTTTACATAATTTTTAAGTAATTTAATTTCAACGCAAATCGATTTTTAAGACCATTCAAATTTAAGATTGTGTCGGGATTAAGATTTACTTTTTACAGTGATTGAACTGTAAATTTTGTGACAAATACGTTAAGGACCCTAAATTAAATACTTCAAAATTCAATATAGATAGATATTTTAGCATATTTTGAAATCATCAAAAAGTGAGAAAACATTCGCGATATAAATGATTTTATGGCCTGAACATTACATTTTTTTTTTGTGAATTATCAAAAGATATTTATGAAATTAACACCTTGAGCAGGGTCCCGCATTAATGCGGAATTTTTCTCTAAGCTGGGACCCGCATTAGTGCAGATTTATGTACATACAGTAGTATAAAATGACATTTAATGGGTAAGAAAAAAATAAATATGGTTCAAATAAATATGCTATGTAAAGAAAAAGAGAACTGACTGGAAATATTGTACCTCAATATACAATCGGTTTAAAGTCTAAATAGTCTCGAGCAACGCCGGGTGGCAGAAGCTAGTAAGTAATAAAATTTGCGAGGTTTCTTATTTGTCTCATGTTTCATATTTGTCTCCCTTCCAATATATATTAAAATGCTACCATATGATATTTACCATTAAATCTTCTTCGTTTTTAATTCCAAAAGATTGAATAGCTTGATTAAATTCATCAATGTTAGATTCTTCATATAAATCCTGTAAATATTAATAAATATAATTTCATTCGAATAATAAAACCAAACAATTGAATTTCTTAGAATGTAAGTAAGTATGTTTATTAACATTGATATTTATTTAATATGAGGGCGGTTTGATAAGTTCGTGACTTTTTGAAAAAAAATTTTTTTTTTCAAAAAGTCACGAATAAATTGCTCGATAAATTTGAAGTTACTGTGCGAGAAATTCAAAAAGTCACAGACTTATCAAACAGCCCTCGTAAATCTGCAATATGAGTATTTCTTTACACAAATTAAAATACATGGGCAAAAAAATTTTTGGACATAACCCGCTGATCCACCCTGTATACTTAGGTAGATATACATGTACATATTATAGATACACCCAACTCTCGTTTTAAATGGTGGACAGGGACCAGCAAAAACCGTGTAAAAAAAGTGACATTTTACCTACCTATATAGAAAATCGAATATTGGTTCCCAAATTTTTGAAAACCGTGTTATTTTGAAAATTACGAAAGTTTAGTATAGAAAATCATGTAAAAAAAAGGTAATAGTGAAAACTCAATATATAAATTCTTATATTATTATTATTTAAATATTTAAAAAATGTACAATGAATTATTAATTAAATCCTTTTATATACATATGTATATTAATAATTACACAATTGCTATTCATCGCTACTTGATAATTTACTTAGCATAGCCATAAACGCTGTATTTACGACGGTCATGGAGTGTGAGTTAAGTTAGTTTCGATCTTTTTCAAATCAAAATTTATGATTTCTGCTGACATTGATTTTCTATGACATTTTTCATTTCACGTTATTCATTATATGGTTCAAACAAACCGTGTTAGACCAAATAAATTGTGTAATAATTTTTAATTCTTTCAAAGAAGTGTTATTTTGAAACCATGTGAAACGAGAGTCGAGTGTATATTTTAATGTTATGAATGATAATAATTTCAAATTTTTATTGGTTCAAAGAAAAAGCCTGAATTACTTGTAAAGCCAAAAATTGATTCAGCAGATCTTCATCTTCTGCTAATTTTTCTTCTCTTTTTCTAGCATTCATTTCGATCAAGCGTCTTGCCATTTCTTTTTTTCGCTCTTTTTGTGCTTCGGCTATCATTTTAATATTAATTAATACTTAAAATATTCTAAATATTTAACTACACTCATTCCCCCAATTATACGTGGTAGATATATTTCTCTTAATCACTGCGTAAAAAAGACTAGGATCCCATACAAATTCAAAGGATACGTCATAGGAATAAGTATAGGTATACATATATAAGGTGGAGCAATCAATCGATACTATTTCAAGGTATGTACATATCTTCAAATGGAAAAAATAAATTATGTATGGTATTTATTATATTGAATGAGTAAGTTATAAGTGAAATTTTCATTATTACTATTACTTTCATTCTGTAATTTAGGAAATCTATGTATTTAAATGAAAATAATTTACCAGAAGAATTAACACTAGAAGCTGCTTGTGTGTATGGCAGTTGAATTCTCACAACATTGGTATCATAATATTCAGAATTGGTCCATTTTTTTATTTCCTCCTGATAATGATTTGCAATATGACAATGTTCATGAACAATTTCTTCAACTCTTGATAATGTTATTGCATTTATATGCATCGGATATTTCAATTGCAATAATTTGTGCAAATATGTTATTATTTGAAAACCACCTCAAAATAATGAAAAATGATTGAAATTTATTTATATAGGTATACTAGTTTCTTCATTTGCCATTCATAAATTTTAATACCTATGTTTATTCTTTTCGCATGTGAAAAAATTGTTTCACGATTCACTATCGGTATGACGTGTGTGGTATGATAACCACAATTAATTACGAGACCCGTGTCTTTAACAGAATTTTTGTAAAAAGAAAACAGAGAATCGACTCCATAAGTCAAAGTTGGTACTCCATAACATTCGAACAACAATTCAGACATAACTGTCAAGAAAATCACAGTTGATTAAAGACATAACATTATCGAAACAAATTTTCCGATCGAAAGAATACTCACGTTGTCTACAATAATTTGGATTGACAAATGCTTCGGTAAGAATGATTGGGTGAGCAACTCTTCCGTCAGTATCAATATTGAGATTACTGAATATGTAGTCGAACACTTGCTCCTGTGCCTCGAAATGTGTGACGACATTTCGATCAAACTGAGTTTTTAGCTGAAATCTAAAATCGAATACAAAGCATGACAGGGGATTATTACAGACAGTATTTTTTGAAATATTAATATCCTCTTTACTCTCAATGGTTTTGAATTCTAGTTTTGGCTATAATTAAATTCAATATTTTTTTCAAAATTTTTAAATCATATAAAAAATACACTATGCAGCACAAAAAATAGATAATTATATAGCAAATGCAAGAAAATTAAAATTTCTTAACATGTTACCGGCGGGGATTTTCGGTGGGGATCCGGTAGGTGGCGCGGGGCTCGTCTCCCCGCCACTACCCCCCCTAGAGCAGGCGATATTTTGTGTGATCGAGTAAAAAACACTATTTTAGTTAAAATGTCATATCTTTACTAAATAACAACTTATTTTGATATTTTTTTCAACATTACACTCGACGGATTTAGGGGCAGTATAACAAAACTTTCGCTGCATGAGTTTTAGAATTAAATTTCGATCTAACTACCACACTATAAGTTTTAATTTTTTTTTTCTAAAAACTTTGAAGTCATGTATAAAATGAGTAATGAACTGTGATAAAATAAAATAATATTAAATGATGAGTTATTTCCTTCGGTTTATCAATGTTAACTTGGTTGGAGACAAAAAGAGCGAGATAAATTCTTTGTTCGATACTTTATTCAACTAAGTCAATCAACTGACGATATCTGATAGCTGTAAAGAAAGCAGACAGATTGTGCTAAAACTTTGTGACAGAATAGAGAAAATAGGTACCGATTTAATAAAAAAAAAAAAAAATTTTCAAGAATATCTCTATGTGGGCTTTTTAAATTGATATATTCCAAATGTTGCAGGTATCGATTAAAGCATTTTAAAGCATACCTATCTATTTGAACCAAAGGGCGATTCGCAGCTTTCTACGATGAGTGGGCGATCCCTTCGACACGTTTGAATTCAAAAATAATGAATTCATTACGATCCTAAAACATTACTACGATCGCGTCCGATCCCGAAATCGATGGAGGTATTTCGTGAAAAAAATTAGTTGGCATCCGTAGGTTTTGTTCGGCGGTGAACGAAAATTATTATGTACATGGAATGATATAAAAGTGATTTTCCATGAAAACGCTAAATCTATGGTGAACGTCGTCACAGTAAAGAATCATAAGATTACTAATATCTTTTAATATCGTTAAATAATAATTACCTGACGGCTTCAAGATTAACAATGTCGTTTCCGATCTGAATGGGCGGGGTGACCGGAGGATCGGCGTCCTTTTTCCCTCTTTCTTTCCTCGGCTTGGCGATCAGATTGCGAAAGATCAAGTGAGGCTCCGACGACGAACCCCATCCGACGCGGCATTGGTACGATCCTACGATATACGTACATATTGTGATATATGTTATTTATGATTATCATTATAGTATGTTTGTATTGATTACCATTGTCGATGATCAGAGGCACTCGTTCGGATTGCAGCGAACGCGATTCTCTAGTCGTTCTCCGGCTCATGTTTGACAGTTGTCATGTGTCCCCGTTATATGTATGTAAAAAAGTAAAGCGCCGCTTAGGTTGGCAACCCGATCGGGTGTCGGCGAATGCGAGGCGAGGCGAGCCGAAAGCTCCGAGAGAGAGATATCGATCCGTCGGTCGCGCGGCGCACGGTGAAGAACCTCGGTCCGCTCCGTGAGCCGTCTGCGAGGAGGTAGAAGAATCGCACGCGCAGAAGATGGTAGACGTCGCGCAACGTTGACCGCAGCTATCGCTCGATGGCGGCTCTGCCCTCTCCCACTCAGGTCGGTCGACAGGCTACTACTCACTATGTATTATTATATATTATATTATATACTACCGTCGATCTCGTACCCGTACTCGTACTCGCATCTTAACAATTATACGCATGCACGTGTGCACATGATGTAATCGATCCGCTTTCGCAGGTGGCCGGAGCCCACGGCGCCATATACGAGGCGTACTATCTCCAGGTACTGTCTCGTCTCCTCTCGACATAAATCTATGTATGTATGAACGTATAGTCAATTGTTTAATGTACACGGACGCCTCTCAGGTGGACCCCAACGGAACGGGCGTCGTTCAAGCCTTGGACGCGGCCAGATTCCTCAAAAAATCGAAGCTCAGCGATGTGGTGCTCAGCAAAGTTTGGGATCTCTCCGACCCTTCCGGGAAGGGCTACTTGGACAAGGTAATTCCGATTTTATCGTTGACGTCGAGCGCATACGACCCGTACGTTCGTTTTGCAGGGAGGCCTGTTCGTCGCGTTGAAACTGGTGGCTTTGGCGCAGTCCGGAAAAGAGATCGCCATGTCTAACATCGGTTCGGAAACGCCGCCGCCCAAATTGGTCAGTAGCCCATTTTTATCTCTAAGTGTATTTTTGTATCCGCTCGGTTGATAATGATCCAACGTAATGCTCTTATTGAAACGTTTTCATAGGGTGAGCTTCCCAAAGTGCCTCCGACGGTCCCCCCGCCTCCCGCAAACGACTGGTCCGTGAAACCCGCCGAAAGAGACAAATACAACCAACTATTTGAATCTCTGCAACCTGTCAACGGACTTATACCGGGAAATAAGGTTTTTTTAACGATACATTCTATTCTCTCTCTCTCTCGTTCTCGCATCGAGCATACGCTATAAATTTGTACTTGTAAATTTTTCATTTTATAGGTAAAAGGAGTGCTTATGGATTCAAAATTACCTTTGCCTACTTTAGGCAAAATATGGGACCTCGCCGACCAAGATAAAGATGGAATGCTCGATAGACATGAGTTTATAGTGGTAAGATTAGAGATAGTTCAACAATGTGACAATTTTTTCTTTTTCTCACAATCTCTTTAAATCCATTTCGGTCCATTCAATTTCAGGCTATGCATTTAGTATATAAGGCTTTGGAAAAACATGCTATTCCTAGTGTATTACCACCCGAATTGAAACCTCCGTCGGGCCCTCCGGTTCGACCGCCTTCAAGACCGCCTTCGCGTCCGGCTTCCCCGTCTCCTGCTCGCCCTCCTCCACCGATCACGCAACCGTTGAGTATTCTTCCTCCGAAACCGACATTACCCGTTAACGGATCTGTGTCCCAAACTCCGCTCATACCCGGACTTTCAGGACCCTCTAATATTTTGGCTCCAGAAGTTTCGGTGTGTATTTTTTCCACCATAAATTCAATCACGAATCGACTATTATTTTTTCTTTTTTCTTCTGTTGTAGACTATTAAGCCGTGGGTGGTGTCGATTGCAGAAAAACAACAATATGATTCATTATTTATCAAAGCTGATGTAGATATGGATGGTTTTGTGTCTGGAATGGAAATCAAAGATACTTTTTTACAATCTGGATTGCCGCAACCGTTATTGGCACATATATGGTATGTACATATTTTAATTCAATTTTGCGCATGTCTTAAATACATGTATATCTTAATTTTTTTTTTTTTTGTGCAAAAGGAGTCTTTGCGATTGGGACAGTAGTGGTAAATTGTCTTGTGATCAATTTGCCTTAGCAATGTGGATGGTTCAACGTAAATTACGTGGTATAGATCCACCGGCAGCATTAGCTCCTGAAATGATTCCTCCTTCAGCCCGTAACGCTTCAAATCAACAGTCTACAAAAGAAAAGGTTTTTATATTTCTTTTCAATAAATTTATTTATAGCCCAGGCCTCGTGTACGAAAAAAAGGGTCACCTGGAATGTTTCAGAAGAGTTTTTCAAATATGCGTTTTCATAGATTTCAATGTCTCCTTTTAAATTTCAATTTTGCCATCACCATTATAATATTGCCCTAGTATAAATAATTTTTGATACAATGTGCACCATTATTATATTTTTTTCACACAGGAATTGTCTCTTGGTCCTCAACCAACTCCTGAAATGGAAGCGTTAGCTAGAGACATGGAACAATTAGCTAGGGAAAGGTTGTCTCTGGAGTCTGAAGTTGCCAATAAAGAACAAACTATTAGAGTAAAAACTAACGAAGCAAATAGCTTACAGGTACATTTATTTACTTGTAATAGATCAAATTACATAGATTACATCATCGCATTATTTTTCAATGTTTGTTATTTATTTCAAGAGTGAACTTGATACATTAGCTGCTACACTAAAACAATTAGAAAATCAACGAGGAGAAGCCCAAAAAAGACTCAATGATTTACAAGCTCAGGTAATTATTTATTATCAGTATCTATTGACTCTTTTGTGAATTTGTTGTAAATTAATTTTTGAAATATTTTGTATAAATCCTTATTTATCTTCTATATATGTAAAAGTAACCATATGTATGACTCCATTGGGTCAGCTGTAGAGAGCATTATGCGTGACTCACTTAACATTTTGTTTATTTTGTATCTAACTATATAATAATGCTATTCTGTGTGTGTTTGTTAGTGTGTCCTGTGTAACACTACGAAACTGTGACAAAACAACTGTCCAATTAAATTTTCGACGACTTCCGTACATATACAGCAATTCGCGATGGGCAGTGACATCGAAAACTGATGCTCTACACTGACTTTGACAGTTCAGCTGACTGACGTTTGTGAGCACTCACTTATCAGCCAGCTCGATTTCGATTTGGCTCGAACTCGGGTGATTATGTTATAAAGGAACATTGGTGCAAATTGGTGCAAAAAATTTGAATTATTGAATAATTAATTTTCAAAAATAATTCGATTTCGGCCATTTTCAAATTGAATGCGATGACGTGCTTTTTTTGTTCACGATCAAAATTTTTAAGTCCAAGGTCAATCCGAGAATACACGGACTCGACCGAATCCATCCAAACTCAAACGAGTTTTGAATTGAACTGTGAAATTCATAGCCCGTTAACGTCTGCAAAATAAATAACACGTTAATGACCTAATTTTTTTTAATAATATTTTTGTATGAAAATCAGGTATATGTAAGTACATTACGGAATGTCAAGTGCGGAAGTTTCTTTCAAATGAAAAATAATGATTGTGTTCACATTCATATCGGTATTTCGAATTTTGATTTGAGATTTTTTCTTTGCTGAAACTTTTCAAATTAAATTAAGCCCGATCTTTTGATTGCATATCAGCAATTACTCAAAGATAACTATCAAAAATACAACTTTTCACTAAACACACATGCGTTGATATATTCAACGGGCTGATCGCTAGTTTATTATGAATAATATACAAAAGTTCACAATCGGCTCAAACTGCATAGAGTTTCGAGTAACACCGGCTCACAGAAGCCTGAAAAATAATCAAAATTTTTGATCAATTTATGACTAATTCAGGTAGAAAAACTACGTTTACAAGCAAACACACAAGAAGCTTCTGTTAAAAGTAGTGAATCTGAAGCTGCTACTAGGCGTGAAGCTGCACAAGGTTTAAAAAAACAAGAACAACAGCTCGAAGAAGAATTGAAACTAGAAAATACTGTAATAGATAAATTAAATGATGAGTTACAGCAATCAGTTTTGGCCATTAGTCAGGCAAGTATTTTTTCATCTAATAATCATATATGAATAATATTATTTAGTCATAAAAATATTTTTCACTGCATTCTATACAGGCCAATATGAAAATTACACATTTGGAAGAGCAGGAAAGACAAGCTACTGAAGCAGCTGCTGCAATGGCTGGTGCTTTAGCAGGTGGTCAAACTCCATCTCAACAATATTTGTCTCTGCCTCCACCTTTATCTCCTACACATCTTAATAGAATGGTTCAGGGAAATACCCCCAGTAATATGGTATGTTTTTGCCTAACAAGGGGAGGCTGCTAACTAAGTCTCGCCGTCTTAATTGAAATTTTTCTAATGCATTAGTACTTAATGAAATACAAATTCTGTTCAAATTAAGTTTTTAACATATTTCATAAATTAAGAAATTTTGATATTATAAATGAAATTATTATAAACTTCATTTATTTCTTAATATTTAAATAGAAACAAAAAAAGTTTGCCAATTTTCAAAGTCAACATTCGAACCAGCTTAACTACCGAACCTTTCCGATTGATGGTTCTTCATAATTGATCAATAGATTTTTAATATTTTTGAAAAATAATAGGATCTTTTAGCATTTTGGCAAAAGACTTGAACAGAATTTGTATTTCATTAGGCACTACATTTGGGAAAAATTTCATTCAAAATGGCAAAGCCCAGTTCACAGCCTATCCTTGTAAGTAAACCTTTAAATATCTATTTATATGGCTAAAGGACCGTTTCTCGCCTCTACCCCAGTTTGCACCATTTTCAATTTTGAATCGATTATTTAAGGAATAGATAATTATAAAAAAACAACAGTTTTAAGAATATTTTATGGAAACTCTAAAGGCCAGTCTATTCATTTTAAGTTAAAAAAAAAACATGAATTTATATTTCATGCAGTCCTCTTGACTAATTGCATGTCTGTCTATTTACGAAAATTCGATAGTAAACCATCCAAACTCTGATTTAATTTACAATATTAAAGTTTTCACGTCCATGCACTCTATTGACATTTTGATAAATTTGTTTATAATAAATACCTAGGAAACGAGCGTTTTCGACCTGTATAATCTGAAATAAGTGTAAATATTTACATATGTATGTATCAGTTACACACATTTGAAAAAAATAATATGTTTTATTGATACATCAATTATCAAAAATTTGACATGACAAAATGAAAAAAATGTTCATTTTGCGCATGGTTGGTATTTTTCTGTTGTTTTCGTAAATTTCAACTGGTGCCCTGTGGGCAATGACCAAATGTCAATATTTATCCATATCTATTGATTGAGATATATGTATCTAAAATCTATTTGTGGATGAGAACATTTTTACACATCCTTTCTATGAACAGGTGAAAAATGGCCTCTAGTCCTATATATAGCTACATGTTGTAAAATATTTACCTAGTTAACATCAAAAACTATATTTTTACAAAGGATACCCCATCTGATGCCGATGCATTCGGAAATATGAACGGTGGTTTTGCCAGTGATCCATTCAAAGATGATCCTTTTAGTAACAAATCGGCTGCAAATGATCCATTTGCTTCAGCATTTCCTGTAAATAAACCCAGCGTAAGTCTCACTATTATAGATCAAATTGTTTATTTCATTTTCTACATTTCTTACATTTTTCTTCATTACACTTTTTCCAGGATGGATTTGCCTCTGATCCATTTTCTAGCAGTTTCGGTGGTTCAACTCCTGATCCGTTTGGTGGAGATGCATTTGAAAGCACAAAAGACAATAAAACTAAATTAGATGATGTAATCACTCACATTTCTTAAATTATCACATTTTGTATTTCAATATATTCTTTTGTCCAACTTTTACATATATTTTATTTTTCTGTAGAATAAAGATGCGTTTGGATGTGATCCGTTTGCGATTCTCCATGCACCTACTCGTGACGGACCATCGCCTACTCCATCTCTACCACCTAAAAAGCACAAACAGCCACCACCTCGTCCAGCGCCACCACGTCCTCAACAACCTGCACAAGCTGCCACTTTCAATGCAGACTTTTCTAATTTCAGTAATAAGGTGAGGTATTCAATATTAATTTAGTTGCGTATTTCACAAGAGTATAATTGTTATATGCATGTGTACATGATGTTTTATGTATAATTATTTTTATGTTTTTTTTCCTCAATTTCTATACTTAACACGATAATATGCTAAATGGGGTTTCCTATCCAAAAACACTATTAGAATAGAGAATGTGATGTAAAAATTCTCAATCCCGGAATGGTGCTAGCACCATAAATCTAATGTTCAGAAAACAAACAAAAATACTATTTCAAAATATATATACATATACAGGGTGTTCCCCGGGACTTTGCCAACTTCTAAGCTGATTTTAAGTGACTTAGAATCAAGATAGAGAAGCGAGAGTTTTACCATTAGTCTTATAATCGTCTGCAATTTTTTTTTCATTTTTACCCCCCCCCTTAAAATTTTACCGCATCCCCCCTCTGCCATAGTCGAAAAGTGTACTTCCGTTCACTAACTCGTTCAGTTCAAATATATTTTTTTATCTACCATATTTTCGTCTTTTTAAATCAATTTGTCTTTCAACACATACATATTGCGAATCATTTAGGTACTAATTACTAATTATAATTAAAATTCAATTAAAAATGTAATCAAAATTTATTTTGACTTATCATCTAACATAAATATAGAACATACAAAAATCGATAAATACAGCTAATTAAGTTTTAAAAATTATCCCACTCAAATGTCGTCCATTCACCTGAATACATTCTTGTAATCTTAATTTTATGTCCGCGATGACTCTTTCGCAATGATTTGGGGTGATTGCCGAGATTTCACGACAGATGTTTTCTTTCAATGCGTCAATCGTTAATGGGTTATTATTATACACTTTAGATTTTAAATAACCCCATAAAAAAAAATCGCATGGGGTCAAGTCTGGTGATCTCGGAGGCCAATCAATGTCGCCAAAGCGACTTATTAATTGGCCCGGGAAGATCATTTTTATTTTTCCCAGCGATGTTCTGGACGTATGAGCCGTAGCTCCATCTTGCTGAAAATACGTCTTGCTGTTGTATCCAGCAAAGGTGCGTAGCTTCGGTATCAAGAAATCATCGATCATTTTGCAGTATCTTTCGGTATTAACGGTTTCCCGTTCATTAAAGAAAAATGGACCGATGATACCTTTGCTGGACATAGTACACCACACTGTGATTTTTGGACTGTGGAGAGGAGTTTGATGTAATTTTTTAGGATTTTCATTACTCCAATACCTCATGTTCTGTTTATTCACATATCCTCCAAGATGGAAATGTGCTTCGTCACTGTAAAGAATATTTCCAAAATCTTCGTCATTATTGAATCGTTCGAGAATCAGTTTAGCGAAATTTTTTCGTCTAATGAAATCGCTATCTTTTAATTCTTGAACGATTTGGAGCTTATACGGATGATATTTCAGTTTCTTTTTCAAAATTCGGTGGATGGAAGTCATTTTAATGTCAGTAGTTGCCGATATTTTCCGAATAGACTTGTAAGGATCGTTAGAAATTTCTTCTCTCACACGATGTACGTTATCTAATGTAGTCACTGTAATCGAAGGTCCAGAATTAGGTAGATTCAATGTTGATCCTGTCTTTTCAAATTTTTCTACCCATGCACGTATCAACGAAGGTGATGGTCCATGACGAATTTCAAAGTGCGAACAAACACGACGACTCGCTATGGTGGCCGAAAAATTATTGATATAAAACATCTTTACTGCAAAAGCGCGGTGCTCTCCTGTCCACTGATTCATGGTGATTAAATAATTCTACTACCGCTACTGTAAAACATTTGAAATCGAATAGAAAAATAGCACACATGAATGATAATAATAATTGCATGCAAAGTGTACTTACATTTGATAAAAAATCAAGAATGTTGAATGCAACGTCCACAATACGAAATCACTGACACAAATTTTGCAGTGCACAATGCCGTATCCCGAAATGGAATGAACTTCGAAGCTCTCTCCTCGTTAAAAGTAGATTTTAAAAAGTCTAAAAATTTTTCAATTCCTAGAACTCTAGACTAAGTTTTTAGAAATTCTCGAAAAGTAACGGCGAAAGTAATGCATTCTTAGAAAGCAAAACACGAAAATAATGGATTCTCGAAAAGTCTGGACACAATAATTCGAGTTCGAAGTAAATTATTGTTGCACATCCGTATTAGTTTAACGTTGCTTAGCGATAGGCTGATCCTCTATGTATCACCGAAATTAATTTTCGGAAATGCGGATATCAACCAAAAATTGTGTATAGGTAAATTTCACTTAGGATTATCAATTGAAATATTTCGACTTTTGGGTAAAGAATTTTTTAAATGAAATTATTGGGACTATTTAGTTAGTTAGAGATCTTAATTAACTGTATTTATTGATTTTTATGTATGCTACGTTCATTTTAGATGATAAGTCAAAACAAGATTCAATTGAATTTGTAATTGAGTTTTCATTATTATTATAAAAATAATAATAACTAATAAGCTATTAGTGCCAAAATGATTCGAAATTTGTCTGTGTTGAAAGATAAATTGATTTAAAAAGACGAAAATAGGGTAGGTAAAAAAATAATTTACCTGAACTGTACGAGCTAGTGAACGGAAGTACGCTGCATTGGACTATGGCAGAGGGGGGATGCGGTAAAATTTTAAGGTGGGGGGGGAAAAAATGAAAAAAAAATTGCAGACGATTATAAGACTAATGGTAAAACTCTCGCTTCTCTATCTTGATTCTAAGTCACTTAAAATCAGCTTAGAAGTTGGCAAAGTCCCGGGGAACACCCTGTATATAGGGAAATTTTAAATCCACCCTAGTAAATCTTAAATCCACCCTAGCTACAGTGGCGCCACTGGTGGCTAATTGTCGAAATCGACCCAACTGTCAAACACTAACGCCCCTAGTGGCTAATTTTTGCATAGATCCTAGAAATTACCCACCGATCGTTCAAATTGCTTCTGGAAATTGTTAAAAAATGCGCTTTTTATAAGATACTGCGTTTTAAATGCAAAATTGGATGAAACCAAGCTGCTGATTTGAAATGTGATTGTGTAGGAATATATTCCTACACTTCAAAACAGCGGAGCACTTGGTGAAGTGAAACATAACATATATGTTATATTTCACTTCGGTTCACTCTTAGCTTCTAATATACTCATTCCTCGCTAAAATCTCATTTTATATCTGAAATATACTTATGAACTTTGGGAGGAATCTAGTGAATTGATCATTATATCATTGGAATCAATAAATCGCTATTAAATCAAGTGAGACACCAAAAGTTTTTCAATTTCAATAATTACTGCTGAAACATAATGATAAATCATTAACTATATTATAATATAATAATCTCTTGGAACAAACAAAATTAGTTTGACAGTTGGGTTGGTTTCGACAATTAGTCACCAGAGGCGCCATAGTAGCTAGGGTAGATTTAAGATTTACTAGGGTGAATTTAAAATTTCCCTATATACCTATATATTTTAAACTAAATGCTTGATAATAGTATGAAAAAACTAATTTTGATATAGGACTCTTTACATTTTGCATGGTAATTGCAGTTGCATTAAGCTAAGGTCACATATAGAGAGTGAGAAAGGTTAGAGTAAAGTGAGCAGATTTAATATTGCTTAAAGCATATAAATTTGTATGTCGTGTTGTGCTGTATCAAGAAGCCATTGATTGACATCTCGAATCATTAATGTGTCTTTTGACATGTAATGAACACGCAGTCACTTTGTTTAACAATATAGGTACATTCATTTCAAACAGCAACAATAGCACACTCTCACTTCAACTATTCGGCATAATGTCACTGATGTCTCCGATCAACCTTTTATTTCATCCATCATCTTGCCTGTCTATGCAGAGAAAATCAAAAACCAGTCAATCAACCTCACTTTATCTTGCCTGCCCCAACCTTTGCTGATATACATATGCTTCTAGTCTTATTTCCATTTTGTATAAACCCAATATTACTCACTCTGCTCAACTCGCTTCACTCTCTATATACAGTTAGTCCAAGAACTTTTCGATTTCAAACTCATTACATGGATTCCTAAAAATGTGAGGTGTATTGTGTGATTGCATTTGTATGTTTAGTGTTAAATTAACCCTTCTGCACTAGTTTGAATCAAAATTGTTGTAAAGGATCCATATACAGTACTTGATATCGAAAAATGTATCTGGGTATACTGCTGATTTTCAGTAACTGCTTGTTTATGAGTTTGGGCTGTAAAACCCTTTAAATCATAAATATTTTTGCAAGTTTTTTAAAAATTTCAACTCACGATTCCTATTTACAATATCTTTAGTTAGATTTGGAATCTTTAACATATTTGCCATAAAATGTACAGTTGAATGTATGCTTTCAAAAACCGTACTCAACTCACAAATTTTATCTGTGAATCTGAGTTGACAAACACAACCAAAATGAATCGAACCCATTCAGCCTGCGAAACTTTGCTCTCTAGTGTGGATAAATTAGATTGTTCAATCCGATATCAATACTCAAAGTGAACAAAATGTCAGACAAAAGTGTTAAAATTGTTTTATGTCGAGAAATATATTCAACATATGCAGGATTATTTAATTTATTTAATTTTAGGAAAACGTTACAATGTTACATACAGTCGAAAATAACATGGTCAGTAGTAAGATATTTAAACACCTATCAATGGATGTCTCTAGTTATTTGTTTTTATATGATAATTTTACATTCATATATGTTTAACGAATTTTAATTCATAATGGCATACGTTGATATTCTCTACAGGTTGATCGCTCGTTTCATTATGATAAATATCTAGTGCAAGTATTCTCTTCCAATGTATGAATGTTTCTAATTAAAATTTGACACATCCAAGTCATTAGTTTGATATCAAAAACTGCATTTTGTTGATAAAAAATTATGATGGTTTATAAATAAAGACTTGGAGGTAGTAAATGATATTTGACGGAGGTAGTAAATAAATAAAATCATGAAAAATAGGAAAACCTGTTGTGGTCTCTACTACTAATGATGTAATTAATTTCGAGTACCTTTGCATGAAGACAGATATTACTTTTTATTTGATTGTAGGTAATTATATTTATTTTGCTTTTTATTACTTTCTCTTATTGTTAATAGAGAAATGATTTGTTTTTGGATATATTTTTTTATATTTTCTTTTTATTTCAGATCAATTTCTTTGTACATCCCCTCCCCTCATTTATTATTTTTTTGTTTAATCTAGGTCACTGCGTTGGTCCTGCAACTGTTTTATTTTTTCTTGCATCTTCTCTATTACATTGTTCATATTGTTTCTAGTTTTATTTTGGTCAGTATTTTTGTATAATAATCTCTTTGTATATGTGTGCATTATAGGTATTGTTGGATATTTTACAGCAGTACATACATACCTACTCGTTTATGTATTTTAGTTTACAATTAGTATTTTGTTAGTAGTGGCATGTAATAATTACATGAAAATAATTGTACATTTATTTTATACAATTTTATTGTATTGCATATCGAAGTATTTAATTGGTTCTCTTACTGTTGGTTAATTTTATATTTTATTTGATGAATCGATAAATAAAAAAAATATTTATTTCATACCGATCATACATATCTAGAAACACGATGGACATTCATAACACTAGTTTGTGTTTTTTTGTCTTTTTTCAGCTTTAAGGGGAGGGGATTGAGAAATACGACTGCTCCGCTGAGTACTATCTATTTAATTCCATTAAATTGTTAATAAATTAACAACTTACCTACAATAAATATATTTGCCTTATGTGTTCAGTTCTCATCTAAAGGACCATCTCCACCTCGTTCAACAAACACTAAGTTGAAGTCTGGTATGGAATTTACTGAAGATCCGTTTAGAGATTATCGCTATGAAGACCCTTTCAATTTAGAAGATCCATTTGGGGACGTACCAGATACTAATAAATCTATTAAAGGAAAAACAGATGACAGAAATCTTTCAAATTCAAACAAAACCAACAAAAATAGTTTAGGTGCTTTTGAAACAGATGACTTTTTTTCACCTGTTGATTCAATTAATAATAATAATTTCGGAGGAAGGTTATCAGTTCCATTACCTCCTAATGATCCTTTCAACAAAAGCGGTCGTGTTTCCGCACCTATTGGAAACAATAATAATATGAACTGGTCTGTTTGGGATGGTGGAGATAGTTGGGCAGCCAATGATGACAATTGGGCAACTGGGGATAACTGGGCTAATTCTACATCTTACTCAACCAATAAAAACAATACAGTCAATTTATCTAATGCTATTCATAATTCTAAAAAGGATAAAATATATGAATCATGGCCTAAAAATGAAAGTTCTAAAACTAAAGAACCCAAGGATAAATCTATGAAAAAGGAAAAATCACCTAAAACTGGAAACAGATATACCAAAACTCTAAGTCAAGCGGTTTCATGGGGTAGCTTAGGTCGTCACAAAAATAAGCCACCTAACAACAATCTAACACCAACAACTTTGCCAAGTCTACCATCAGAAGAACAACAATTAGCATGGGCAGCAGCTGAAGGTAAGAGATTAGAAGAAGAGAGAAGAGAAAGGCGTGAACAGGAAGAAAGAGAGTTACAAATTGCAATGCAACTCAGCATAGGTAATCAGTAACTCTTATATCTGTATGCATACATACATATGTAATTAATCATGGAAAATTTGGTATATATTTCATTTGTTGCCACTGTTCATTATCTCCTGTATGTTATTTAACTAATTTTATTTAAATATATTTAGTAAAATACATTCCTTTTCAAAATACATACATATAATATATTACCTACCTACATGTAAATTAATTTAGATATTTTGTTTTTGTATATGCTTTCAACTTTCTAGATGTTCAACATATTATGTACATACAATATTTATAATGCATATGTATGTGTTTTTTACACAATAGTTACACCTGTGCGAAATGCAAATTGAAATAAATTTCCATGAAACTATTTTTGCAAATTATTAATGTAAATATTGTATATCAATGTTTTTCTCGCATGATCTGCATTTATGTCCCAGTTTCTTCAATTTGTCATTATTGAGGAATTAGTGAAAAACCCCAATATTAATGAGAATTTCCTCAAACTGTTGGTAATTTAAATTTGTAAATATTGAATATAACTTAAACATGGTAACATAGTAGATTTGCAAATGTATATTGTTTAAACTTTTATTATCAGTTATCTATTGATCATATGTACCTACTTTATTTTCTGTATATTGTTTCGATATATACATATTGTATTAATATGTATGTATATGGCTCTTAATTATATCGAGGATCATTTAAAAAAATACATATATTATAATATCTTGTGTGTATACATATTTAATACCTCTGTATATTTACTGTTGATTATCATTTTAGTTATAAAAATATCAATGTATAAAATGTTATTAATGCGTGCTGTTATATCCTGTTGAAATCTATTGATAGTGAAAAAAAAATTCATTTTGTGTGGCTGCACTCATGACTATGAAAAAACGTGTTGTTAACTCTTTTTTAGGAACATACTGATAAGTTTAAAATAATACTGTTTTCAAGTTTTTAGCTAATGAATAATGTCATCTGTAAAATTAAACGAAATTTAATGCTATAAAATTAAAATCACTATTGAATGTTGTTGCTAACACAATATATATTATTATATAAATATATAATAGAGTTATATGTGCTTTAACCCACTGAATATAAACAAAAATTGTATGTATTTAAATTATAAATATCAATAATAGAATAAAATTGACTTTATAAGATGAATAATAATATATTACATATACATATATGTAGATTTTACATCATATATTTAGCGATTTTGACTAAATTTTATATTTGCAATAAAATGCTTTTTAATTTGGCTGTTTAATATACCTTCAGTATTTTGGTTTGTACCAAATGTTGCTTCTTATTTCATAGAACAAAGACTTGTACACAGATTATAATAATTGTATAAATTTTACAGTAATGACTGCAAATCGTTCAGAAATGCAGCAACAGTTATGACTTGATTATTTTTCTTATTGTTTTATCACCATTTAGTTTCTGTATTGTATTTTTATGTAGTTATAGCTTAGATTATTTATAATATACATACACTTACATATATATGTAAACTCATATCATATACTGGATAAAATATATTTTATTATATTTAAAAGCAATACATATTTATTTCAAAGTTAATGTGATGAACAATTGTTTTTTTACTATTATATTATTACCTTTGTTGTTTGTATGTACATATGTATGATTTTTTCAACACATTTTGAAATCATACAATCGATTCCAATTTAAAATTAAAAAATGTTATTTGAACTCAGGTTATAGAATATATTAAATTAAAAGAGATTATTTTTTTTTCATTTCGTGTCTCCTCCATTCAAACTGTTTCAGTATTCACCCGAATATGTTATAAGCAGTTTTAGATCAATTTTAAAACCAAATTATAATACTCGAAAGGGATCAATATCTAGAAAAGTGATGTACATTTTTATATTGTCACCCCCCTGATACGCAATTACAAATTATTTTTTCAAAAAAAAAAAACGTGAAGCTTATGTGCAATTTGGGAGATAACTTATGTACATAGAAAAAAAGGAGTGAATTAATTGCCTTAAGATTTGCTAAAACATCAATTATTGTTAATATGTCGATCGTTTATTTTCAAGATGCCGCACCGAATATGTATGAACTTCGAATTTAATCAACTTGTTAACGATAATATAACATAGGAAGGGTGACCAGTATGGATCATCACGAATTTTATTACTTATAGTTTAGACCATCAGCTAATTTTGCTTAACCATTTCAATGCTGACCATTTATTTTTTATACCAAAAAAGCACTCAAATGGTTAAAAACAGTCACTAATAGTATTATTGTTAGATTTCAAAAAGAAAAACAACAGGATCGAGTCTAAAAATATTGAGGATTGAAATTTTACTAGGTTTTTTTTAACAATATCAGCTATAAATAAAGTGTGATATTTTTTTAGGATATGTTATGCTTATGAGATTATCACTTGGCGATTTATTGGATTGAAAATGTGTTAATTTGGAATGGAATTTAGTATTCCATATTTGCCACCCTTTGACTATTTCATATTAAAACACCACTGTTCCATTTTTGATACACATATTTAAAAATCATTTTTCAGTTACCGATGTTTTTTTTTTTAAATTGAGTGATTATTTCTTCCTTTTACTATGATTAACACATAACTATAATATGTACCTAGGTATATTTGGACTCAATCTATTTCTCAAGAATGTTGATTATTTTTCATTTGTGGGAAATACACGATTAAAACTTAAATGCTTCCATATTTGTCGCGTTTCCTATATACTTCATGTTTTAATATAAAAATATTGTTTGTAATTTTTACGCATAATTAACAATTTTTTTTCAAATTGAAATACATATGCGCATGTATGTACATTCATACACACTCACATTTCTCTTACATTATTTTGCTCTGTTGAGTATATTTTCATTATTGAATAATAATATAATAATTGTTTCGCAGTGCAAATATTATCACCACATACTCATTCATAAAAATGTATTCATTCATAATTGTATATTAAATATGAGACGTGAACTGATATTTGAATTCTTTTCAGTTCATTATACACAGTATTAATCAAAAAGAATAAAGGTACCTAACTACACCAATCCCCCCTATTTACAAGGTAGATAACGAACATCGAACACTGCATAAATGCAAACGACTTAAAAAGAGACTAAGGATTCCATACAAATTCAAGGGAGAGATTCCATTATATAGAGTAAAGCTTTTGTTTTTTGCTTCTAACTTTGGAAAAAAAATGGTGTCAAAATACTCAGAATTTAATTGGATTTACTTGATATAAACACAATAAGGTTGGAAAACGGAGGAAAGCCTAAAATTGTGCATAAAATAAAAATTCTTGATATAAAGATGTTGATTGTATTCAATAGTTTTATGGTGTCTTACTATCAAGCATTTATGCTGAAATTGACATTTAAAAAAGTTCATATGGAACGAAGATATTTATACATATTAAACTAAAAATTATTCTTTTTTTTTATTCATGGATGTAATAATCTTTTGTAAAACAAACTTAATTGACAAGTTTTTTTCAAATTCATATATTATCTATTAAACTAAAATACAATGCGCCACAGGCGAAAAATTTTTGACAAATTTTACAATTTAAAATTTCAGACGTACTAATTTAAGTAGGTATATTTTTTTCGGTCGTGCGAAATAACATTCATGAATGATATCCAGAGAAATAATATCCAGGCGAAAAAATGGCCAAGCGAAAAATGTCCAAATTCTAATTGGAAAAAAATCCAATAGGAGAAATATTCAATCCAATTATAAAACCATTACAGTTTCTCATTAAAAAAATTATCGCGGAATTCGGTCGTTCAGGGATCGACAACCTTTCTTGATTTACCTCGATAGTTATGTCAGTTGTATAAAACGAAACCGTACGTTCTATGAAGACTATTTCGAGTGATTATGACCATTGTTTAATCAATTAATGAAATCAGGGGTCTTCAACCTTTCCAGGTATCAAAACCGAAAAAAACAATTTTTTATTCGGTCGTCAGGGGGCGACAACCTTTTGTGATTTAGGTTAGGTTTAGGTAGATTTAGGTTGAGAACCCCTGATATCAATAAATTATTAATCAATGGCCAGAATTACTCGAAATCGTCTTCATAGAACGTACGATTTCGTTTTAAACACCTGACATAACTATCGAGGTAAATCAAGAAAGGTTATCGACCCCTGAACGATCGAATTCCGCGATAATTTTATTAATGAGAAACTGTAATGGTTTTATAATTGGATTGAATATTTCTCCTATTGGATTTTTTTGCTTGGGCATTATTTCGTCTGGATGTTTTTTCTCTGGATATTTTTTCTTACGATTTTTCGGCTTTTACACTTTTGTCGTTTTTTTCGTATTTACAATTTTTTTAGCAGTGCACCTGCAATAAGCTCGGGATGCATCAGTTGAGAAACACTGCTATAAACATATTCAGATCTGAGACTGGCAGCCACATTTACTAGAGCAGTGAAAAGACCGGCCCTTAGTGGTTAGATGAACATTTTCCGATTTTTCGTCAGCTGGTTTAGCTGTTTTATTTTTTTTGATTTTTTTCTATAAATTCGTGTTAAATGCATATTTATTTAAAAAGTAATAAAAAAAACATATGTATATAATATGCATATCAGTTTTAAAGCAATTTTTTTGATCGAAAAAGTCGAAATTGGTAAATTTAAAAATATATTTTTTTCGAAAACTTAGCATGAGGGAGAAAATGGATTTCATATTCGATTTCAACACATTAAAATACATAAAGATCACTTATTTTTGATACATGGGTGGGTGCTGAATAGTTAACTATGTTTGAAAAAAAATCACCATATTTGAAACAAATTATGTCACAATGAAATGATGCTCACCATTAACCGAGTAAAAATTTGGTATTAGGATCATGGACATAGCATTATTTATCTTAATCTTTACCCATGCTTTTCTTTCCCTATTTGAATAATCGAAAGTTCACTATAATTCTATAATTTATATGCGTAATATTGTAAAAATATATAATTTCAATATTTTCCCCTTTTTTTATAGGTAGACATACATATATAACTTACATATCGTATAGAAGAAATCAATATTTTGAAAAAGATAAAGATTGAACATTTGATAGCTTCACACGCCATTCATCAGCTACTGTTAATGAGCAATTTATATTAAGCTTACAATTAGTAGATCATTTTAAGTACACGAAAATATGTATGGTGAAATTTATTATACATACATAATCAATGGGATTTTATTCTGTTTGACTAGTTTGAAATAAACTGACAACTTATTTCCCAATAAAATGATGAAAGCCTAACAATTTTTCAATACACTGATTGTGAAAAAAACCTTCGGAAATGTGTTAATCAATGACTTTAATTTTAGGCTTTTAGTTGTTTTTTTTTTTTTATAATTAAAATTCTATGTACATAATATAACATTTACATTTGCGTTGTATTTAGGTACATACATACATATTTGTTTATTTGATATATACATAAGTTGTACTGACTAATAAATAATACCAACGAAAAGTTTTTTTTTTTTTAAGAAAACCTCAATTAAAATATACATATAGGTACATATGTATGAAACTTTACTCTAAATTAATTTCACTATTCATGTACTGTATAATTACGGTGACCAGACGTCCTTTTTTTTTCAAAAGACGATCCTGTGTTTGGACGCACTGTCATTTGTCCTTTCTTTATTTTAAAAATTGTCATTTGTTCTTTATTTCTTGAAATTCATTCAGTGTTTAAGAACTACTCCCCCTCCCATTTTAAAAATCCTTAATTTTCTCGAAAAAAAATAAGGTCACCGTATATATGTATGTACGTATTCAAAGTCTTTTAAACATGCATAATTGAAATCCAGGAATGTAGAATGTCCCGAAAGGTTTTCTCAGAGCACTAGGATTCGAGGTTGAAAGCTGTTACAATCTCGCTTCCGACATTGGGACATCTGACTACCCTGTCCAATTTGCTGAAAGGTACATTTTTATCTCTTATAGGAACCATCTTTTAAATTATAGCGATAGTGATTACAAATAACACCACCAAGCAGGGTATCACAAACTGCTAATGTATAATATTATAAGTATGTTCAGTTTTGTTGATTTACAATTTCCTGACACCAGAAATACTCATAATCTTGAGCAATCGTTTATTTTGTTTAGTTCTATGTCAATCTCTATCATATCGTGTCTAACAGGTTCATTATTAGAAGTCTTGTTAGCACCATCTTTATTATCTTCTTCGTTTTTTTCCTTAACATTATTTTTTTCACCGAATTGGAAAATATTCTTTTGGATATTGTTCATTGGAATTTCAACAAAAACACAAAGTCCTACTGATATAAAATATGTCAAAGTTATACTCGATATAAACATGCATATCTGTGAATGAATATTAAATAAATTACACTAATTATCAAACAAATATAAAATGATTCAAAATTATACTTACTACATTGTAGTCGATTAGGTCATATGGTTGTTTTAATACCCCTACAATATATCTCTGAGGTATAGTGTGTATTAAATAAGCACAATATGTCAATCTGCCTGCTACTTGATAACCACTCCATTCTACCATACCTCTCATTATATCTATACAAATAGAAATATTCAATTGCATACATTGAAATCAAACATGTGAAAAAACAAAACATAGGTAAATAGATATTTATTGATGAAAATATTGAAAAATGACCCATATAGTAGGGTTGCCACATATCCCGGTACACTGGGTCATGTCCCGGTTTGGAGGTCTGTGTCTCAGTCTGGGGATCATTTGTTCAACTAAAAAAAATATCAAAATTGTTCATATTACACCTTTAATTAGAATATTTAAAGTTTAAATTGGTCCAGATCAAAAACTACGCAAGATATAGGTAGATATATATATATATATATTTTTGTAATAATTTAACTTATTGCCTTTAACTTCGACGCTTACAGTTTGATCTTGCCTTAATTTTTTTTCTCACTGAGCAAAAATTTCAAGTCTAGTATTTGGAAAAACGCAACTTTAAATATTCTTTAAAATTGTAATATCAACAATTCTGATATTCTGTTTAACTTGTAACTATTTCATATTCCCAATGTGTCAGTGTAATTTTTTTCAGAGCAATTGGAATATTCTAAGATATAAAAATCGCAATATATTTGAAAAAAGCGCAATGACGAAACGCTCCGCATTTTGGTGATTTTTATCCAACAAAAATGGCGGATTGACTTCAAAAAGTATATAGAAGTCAAGACTAAATTTCGACTCTATAAATATTCTTAGGTTACCACTGTACCGTAATCATCAGGCCATAATGCTGGTGTTGTGTAGACCACAATAGAAACTTTACGTTGTTCGTGTTGATGTGAGTATGTTGAAGAGGCTGTTTTTTTAAAAATTGATACCATTTGTAACTGTGATACCGGCCTATAGATATGACACAGCGCTACGGCCTGATGATTGCGGCTCTACCGATATGTACCTATCTACATATAAAAATTAAAATACAATCAACACAATATGAGACATTAATTTAATGACTACATACTAATAGGCAAAGGTACCGGTTTCAGCATTTACAACTTTGAATCGATTTATTTAAGTAATAGATAATTATAAAAAAATTACGTTATATGGTAGTTTTCTAAATACTTAATGGAAACTTTAATATAAGCTTCAGCTGTTATTTATAATAAACTGTTTAGTTGTGAATGATTTTAAAATGTTGTCTTGTACGAAAAATCGTCATTCCTTAACAAAGACCAAAAATAAGTTAGGCCATACACATTATTTCTTGAACCATTGCAATTTTTTCAAATATTATTATCTACAAAACATTTCAAATGTGTTGTTCAAGTGGTAACCGCTTTATTTGTTCGAAACATTAACTAGATATAATTTTACTAACAAATCATGTTTAGACGACGAAAAACAGTGTTTTAGCATTTTTTTTTTGTATATTTTAAAAAGTATTGCATCAACTCTGAATATTATATTTTTTATAATAACTAGAATATATATTTAACAATCTGACACATTAATCATCCCTTAATTACTTTCGAAAGTGAAATTATGAATTTTTGAAAATCAAACTTCTTTGATCTGTCGACAAACGGTCCCTCTACCCTATGTAGGTAGTTATTAAAACAAGAGAATCGAAAAAAACAAATACCTACATACCTATATATTGTATAATATTTACTCATGCGTAATTTTAAAATTGATTTACTTACTATCACATTTATAAATAACACCTAAAATGAAGCTTGTGATTATAATAGAGAATGCTATTTTATATAGAGAAGCATATAAAGCTGCAGTCAATGGATTATAAACATAGTCATTTTCATAAAATATCGCCCCACTGAATATTAACGCTAATCCTAATGGAAACGTCAAATAATACCACAATTTGAACCACTGAAATAAATAATTTAAGGTCATTTTTCGAAATTATATATTATTTTCAATTTCAATGGCATACTTTATTTTCTGTAAACTTGCTACTATTTTTCTCAGTGTAGTAATGTATGCACCCACCAATCAATCCCACGGTATATCCACCAATGTTTCCTGCTATTGTAGTATAAATATACTTGAAAGTTGGGTTGTTTTCATATAACGTACGAAATTCTCTAAAATATACAAAATAGTTCATATTTGGTAAGTTGAAGATAATTTATCACTACGTCTGATTGAAAAAAATACTCTGGTCCTTGTGGAACTGCTGGATAATATCCATTTTTATAAGTTAGAATTCCAGGAATTAAAACAGCAATTGCTAATAAAAAGCCTAAAAATAACCGTGTGATAGAAGGGAATTTCCACATAACCATCATTGACATAATGCCATAACAAAATAGCTGTGTGTCAGTAGCTAAATACCTTAAGAGCAAAGAATATTCATTCAAAATACATGCATAGCGAAACATGGGTATACTCGATCCCTCCTATTGTTTTTTGCCTCTAACTCCATTTTGAAAGACGGATTTAGGAAAAAAATATTTCAAAACAATCGGAATTCATTGACGACAGAATTTCACAAAGAGCACACGTGACCTTTTTTATCGAAATTAAGTAATGTACAGAAAATGATTTTTCTGTACTTAACCCAAGATCGACAAAAAAAAGTCACTTGTGCCCTTTGCAAAATTCAGTCATCAAATAATTCATTTGTTTATTTTTTGTTTGAAAAAACGGAGGCGAGACGAAATTTTGACATAGGCATACGGATTATTTAATCCCCCCCCCCCCCTATGGACGACTTAATCCGGGAAAAATTATATGATATATACCACAAATCTCGTGATATACAGTCTTATAAGCTTTATTTAACATCGCTAAATCTTATGAATTACAATCCCTATAAATTATGGGGCCTAGGTACGAAAATTTACCCTTTTGCTTTTTACCTCTAAATATAATTGAATTTACTTGATACAGCAGGGGTTCTCAACCTTTTTGTACTCTAGAACGCATTCTAAAATATCGGTAGGGTAGCGGGCACCACCTATTTCTGCTCCCCCCCAAAAAAAACAAAATTAAAAAAAAAACGAAAACGATAAAATGCACCCCCCTTCTGACATATTTTTATCATATATCTACATACATATGAAAAAAATAAAAATAGCGCAGCAGGCGTAAATTTTTTTCATAATTTTGAAAATCTTTAAAATATCCCTTCAGAAAATCAAATTTTCGATATGTAGATGTTTAACTTAGAAAATGATCATTTTCTCGTTAATGTAAGTAATAGTCTTAGTCTACAGGTTTTTTCAAATTCATATTTAATCTATTAAACTAAAACACAATGCGCCGCAGGCGAAAATTTTCAGACATTTTTTTATAACAACGATTTTTTTTTTATTTGAGTGAACAAGAAGATTCATACATCTATGATTTTTCTTGTATGTATTAATGTTTCTCTACACAAAATTAAAATTTCATTAAATGCGATTCGAGCCCCCTTGAAGGCCGGGCCCGGGAACTTTACATACTTTAGTACCCCCCTCTTGTCAGGCTTGGGCCAGCTCCTCATAATCAAGAGAATATGACACGATAATCCTGTTTGCAAACAATGTTATATGTCATAGTCTACCAATGCTGACAATAGAAAAAAATAGATTGCTTTTAGTTTTTCTGGAATGGGGGGAATCAAGTATTCCGTAGAGATCAAGTAGCCCATGTCCCCTACATAGTTTAAATGAAATCTATTGTCACGAAAATTAAAAATATGCATACCAAGTCACTGCTAGACAGACTTGTCCGTCACCTACATAATTATTCACGTACAAAATATTCGTCCACCACCACCGCTTACAAGAATCAGCGTCATCTCCAATTACATATTGCCAAAGAGGTCCTGATCCTAATTTTTCATAAATTGTACATAAAAACCCAATTACAAGCGCATAGACAGGTGTTAATCTGTTTAAATCAATCGTTTATTTCATTACACATGTGTATGTGAAAAGGTATCAATAGAAACATGTAAGTAGGTACTTATTTCATTGATATTTACCTTAACCATCGTTGAAAAATGATCAAAAAGTATGTCCAAAAGTTTTTTATTGGTTTTTTTTCCACATAAATGAGAAAATTATATGCCATCAAAAAACTACTCATAATAAAAAATGTTTGCACAATTAAAGAACCATTATACACCAAATGCATCAGTGGATCATCGTATGGCTGAAAATATTGGTTTTATTTAATTTATGTTAGATCCGTTATACCTCTTGATTACCTTCATAAGTTTTACATGTAAATAGTATAGATATGTACATATTTCGAAAACTTACAGTTTCTACCCTTTGAGTATTATCAACATAGCCATAACTGATTATGAGCAACACATGAGAAAATATCACACCAACCATAGTCAAGAAACGTATTCCTTGAATACCACGCAACGATTGCTTTTTCTGTTTTTCAGAATTTTCATCCATCGAAGTGGGAGACATCAGCTTCCTCCAATTTGATATTATTGATAAAGATATTAAGTATTTATTTTCTGTAACAGAATTAATAAATGCGATTTTAATCTTATGCACTTATCACCATTCTATACACACTATGCACACATATGTATTATAAATGCATACATATGTATAATGAATAGGAATACATATGTATACATACATAAAAGGTATGTATGTACATATATAGGATAAGATGCATAATCAGAAACCTTTGTTAGTTCCGATATTCTTCGATATTACATGATATATGGTACCAGTAATATTCATAATTAATATCCCAAGTACAATAGCTAAGTATGCCCAATCACTATTGTCAATGTCTTTTTTTTCACTCTCTTTATGTTTACAATATCTTATATTAACATTTCCATTAAGCCCATGTAATTCTTGTAATTCCTCATCAATATGTTTACTCAATAAATCACTTAATGCTTTTGTGTCAAATTTCATTTCAAAAAAGACATCTTTAGAAATATTGTATCTTTTACTGACACATAAGCCTTTATGTAATATATCATGTCTGTAATGTTTCAACGAATTTTCACTAAAATTCTGAAATGTGTTATATTAATTAGTAATTGAAAAATAAATATATTTATACCAAACATACATACATATGTACCTATGTATAAAAATTTATTGCTCACCTTAATTTGGTACCACAAATCGGATGACTTTGTTGACTTCAATTCAATGTCAACAACACAATACAAACCCACAGGATATAGTAAACAATCTCTAAAATCGTCCAATGTAAATAATTTCGGCATTTTACTATACTCTATTTCTGTAATATTCAATCTAAAATTATTGGAGGTAGGTAGGTACGGAAATTCGGCAAAATTGATTTTTCAAATTGCTCAGAAATTTGTACCTATTTACTAACGAATTTTCTTTTTATTGAAGTAGGGGAATGTGGGGAAATTTGAACCATCAAGAAGACTTGGTCCCCCCCCCTTTTGTTTTTAGCCTCTAACTACTTTTATAAAAATCTTGTTTTTAGTGTCTACTAGCAGTAGGCGGATGTGTATCAAAATAGTTCGGAATTAATCAAATTTCGTATTGCCATCTATGTGTGAAATAAAAAAAGATTTCACGCCTTATGTATGTAAAAAGTTACACATTGGCTCAGTACGACGGTGGCGCGGAATGAACGATGCTGGTTAATAATCTGCAGGCGCGGGTTCTCGATTCACGGCTATGCTTGAAAATTTCGAGCATCGTTAGCGTATTTATAATATAGACTAGCAGTAGGCGCATGTGTATCAAAATAGTTCGGAATTAATCAAATTTCGTATTGCCATCTATGTGTGAAATAAAAAAATATCCCACGCTTTATGTACGTAAAAAGTTACGCATCGCCTCAGTACGACGGTGGCGCGGAATGAACGACGCCGGTTAATAATCTGCAGGCGCGGGTTCGAGCCACGGCTGTGTCTGAAAATTTCGAGCATCGTTAGCGTATTCATAATATAGATAGATACAACTGAAATTAAATTGAGTTCACTTTGACAGTATTTTTTCATAAATATGATATTTCCAGAAGGGAGTTTTAAGCAAAAAACAAAAGGGAGGATCAAATTTTCCACACGGATGAAATCTCCCTCTATTTCCCTACTAACTTGGCTCTAGATAGGCACTGCCAAAAAAAAGAATAATTAATGTTTGTTACCTACAATACACAAATTACCGAGCTATTAGAAAAATCGTCTTTGTGAAAATTACGAAACTCTAATAAATATTTAAAACAGCGTTTCCCAAACCATTTGTCAGAAGAAAGAAAAAAAGTCGAAAATCGCATTTTCATCGATTAAAAATTCAGCAATTTTCAGATATTATAAAAAAAAATCGGCCCTATTTTCTTTTAAATTCGCCACAAAACATTTCGTTGCAAAAAAAGTTTGGTTAATCAAGTTTGGTTAATCGTGCATTGGTAATTTAGATTTATGGTTATACAGTTCAATGGATTCAAGTCATATAAGAAAAAAATAACTATATTTTTAATACCAAATTATTCATTATAAAAATATTTTTTTATAATAATCGTTTTGTAGTGATTGATTGTTTTAGGTTTTTTTTCCGTCTTCAGTGTCTTTTCTGCTATTTCATGCATTAATATTTTATAAATAGTTTTATATGAGTGACGTAGTAAAAATACATTATTAACTGCATAAAAAAAAATTAAATTTTGTTTAGGAAGGGTGGGGTGGGTTACAGGTTGATAAATTCAGTGGGATCACGAAATGTTGAAAAAACGGGATATTTGGGCGTCCTCGAAAGGTTCAGTTGTTAAAAGAAAAGTTACGTATTTTAGAAATATTAAAAAAATCTCTTATATTTTTAAAATCATGTACATTGGTTTTCAAATGTAAATAAAAACACACGTCAACCATCATTTGCGATCGTCATACTTTAATAAACACTGCTTTGAAAAATATCAGTGTTATATTTTCGACTGATATTTCTGAAAAATATAGCGTTTGTTCCTTCTTTGTTTATGTTATCGAAAATTCCATAACTATAATGATAGTAATGAATAATAAATGTACGTATGTATATATACCTATCTACAAATAAATTAAATATGCATGTACCTACCCATATTCATGCATATATGTACATATATTGTATTGGTGTAGGTACATATTACACACATAGCTAATATATTAGAGGTAGATACACATATTCATACCATCGATGAGTTCACCACCAGATATTGGAGCAGTCAAAACAATCCCCCAAAGCAGTAGAGAGATGTAATTGATGTGATGCATTCTGAATTAATATATAATATTAATGAAATCGATCTAGGTACATATGTAAGTGAAGTAAAACGAGGCGACGCTTCAGGTCTGGACCTCATCACAAGACTGAGACTGATCACGGAAATGTTTATTCCGTAGCATGTCGATCGCCTTGCCGTTTTGCTAAATATCACCTTTATCTTAGATCATTGAGAATTGTCATTCGCGACAATTTGCTGTTTTTACCTTCGCCTTCGACTTAAGCGCAACTTTTCTAGGAAAATTTCACCATTTACGTAGGTACATATACATATGTATGTAAATAAACATACCTATATTTCTAAGTCTCCTAATAAGAATCGATTTTAACCCTTTTGTTTTATATGTATATTTACAAGGTGAATTTCATAACAAATAAAACCAAATCCATTAAAAAATAATCTATCGAACATATTTTTGAAAAAAGCGTGATATCTTCGAAGTATGTAATATCTATCCTTCTACATTGATACACTTCAAGAGGCTGTATTGTCGAGTCTAGGAGTCTAGAAGGTATTCTAAAAAGCGTTCTCCCAAATGACGACTGAAAAGGCCGAGGGGTAAAAGTGACATTTTCGACGAAATTGAGATATGTACAGGAATCGCTTCTATGTACGCTCATATATTTGGTGGCGAAAGGATATAAACGAACTTGGAACGTTCACCGAGATTTATTATCAAATCACTCGACTTCCTCCTAATATATAATATTTACGTACATGCTCAACTTTGAACGTGCTTTTCTTGAAATCACCACGAAGTCACTTGTACTCCTTGGCCTTTTCAGTCGTCAAATATCCTTTAGAGCTGATGAAAAAATGTTGAAAATCGTTTCAAACGTTGACACATTTCGCAATCACAATGTAGTCCCATACATTCCCAGACTCAAATCATGAACCAAAATACAATAAATGGTCACCCCAATAATATTAAGAATTTTCAATATATTATAAATGTTCATACATACATATATTGATTGAAATTCAAATACTTTGTTAATTTGGAAATTTAATAGTCACCATCATGGAGTTTATAGAAAATCTTATTAAGACCCTAGGTGAAAAACTTATGATTTGGATAAGTAACATTACCTACATACGTACATCATGTATGTATATATTCAAATATTGAACTATTTATTGAACTATTAATTAATAATGTAGGCTGTATTGACGGATGTCATTATTTTGATTTGAACTTTGATTTTGTGAAAAATATGATATGTTCACTACTGTTATACATACACACACGTAGTATGTGTATTTCAGAAATTTCATAGAAAAAAATCAAAATGATACATATTTACGAGAAAATTTACTTTTTAGTTTTTTCGAAAATTGTCTTTCCGCTATTATGCTGTTTCTAACAATAAAAAGGTAAGTAGGTGCGTATGGCGACTGAAAAGGCCAAGGAGTAAAAATGACTTTACCCAAATTGAATTAAGTACAGGAATCGGTTCTGTGTACGCTCTTATGTTCGGTAGCAAAATGATACATGTAAACGAATTTGGAATGTGTGCTGAGACATACCTATTTATATAATATATGTATGTACCTACATACATATATCATCAAATTACTCGCTCTTCTTTATGGAATATGGACCAGGAATTAAATATGGAACTTCGTGGTATTTATCACTTACACGTACGAATACCTATTGATTTCGCATAAAATCAATCACTATTTGTGTTATTGTTTCATTTTAATGAGAAAAACAACAAATTCGACACCAAATAAATATGAATTTATAATACATAATTATATAAATATAACATATATAAAAAGATGAAATATGAAAATATTGTTCCATATTAACGACCTATTCGAATAGATGACAAAAAATCATTTTTTATTTTTCATTTTTCTATTGTTTCGTTTTATCGTTTTTCTCATATTTCAGAGATAATTTATTCCTATTACTATTTTAAAAATATAAGTATATGTATGTATTTGACCTCGATCTAATTTTCAAGAACGTTGATAATTATTTTTCATTTGCGGAAAATACTTAGGAGGGGTCTATATTCCATACATCTCTTATACATAGATACCTACATGCTCAATTTTGAGCACGTTTATCTTGAAATCACCGCAGCAAAGTCACTTGTACCAATTGGCCTTTTCAGTCGTCATATTTAGTTGTAATTTTTTCATACTATAGTTAGGTGATTTCAGAATGTGAAGGTACTGTTATTTATTCGATTTACAAAATTGTTAGATGTACAGACCCTGGTCAAATTATTTAACAGACTATTTTTTACAGAATCGAAGCATAAACGTCCGTGAAAAAAATTCACTTATGGTAAGCGACAAAATTTGGACTTTTTTTCAGCCATGAAACGAGAATATAAATTATGTATTAGCAATCAACCCGTTGAATATATCAATGATTTTTTTAGCGTTTGTTACACAAATATACCTTAATATACCGATTTGCGTATATAGATATTTCGTATTCAAATCGATCACGATCAACTGCCGAATTATTCTTCTTTCGAGAATTATCTTGAATTTTATTTTATAATTTAAATTCGTGTATTTATACGTATTCCGACGTATGGAAATTGCAAAATATGTTTCATTTTAAATCATCAAGGTTCTTAGAGATTTTAATGATACTCACGTTAAATCGACACTCCACTATTGAAAATAATTAAAATAATTTTTTTTTTGCGTGTTTTTGATGTTACATGAATTTCGTTTATTGTTATCGGTACAAATCGTCACATATCACAAACTATAATTAAGAGTACCCGAGTATGCCTCAAACACGGCACTGCTAGTCTCAATAAATGAAATAATATGTAAATACAGATAAATCAATAAAAACATTGAAAATCTTATTGTAATCGATTCATAATTAATCACCATAAATAAGCCAAGTTCCACATAATTCAGGGTAATCAAGTCATTTATACCTATGTTCCTTGTTAGTAAATAATGTGTAGGTACATAGTTGTATAGGCATCATATAATATTATATCTATAGGTTTGCACACGAATGTACCTAAATCTTAAATACTAAATACTAAACTAGACGAATATTGAATTATTATATGTACCTATGAAAAATATCTATAAGATTAAAAACAACTATTATATTTACAATTAGAGTGAAGTGTTTTCCCCTTTTATTTTATTTCGAATCGCTACAGTGCGAAAAGTTGCTAAATGTTATGAAGAGTAAAACCCTAAAAAAATATCTTCCGATCGCGCAATACACTTGAAGTTTTGGAAAAATTGAAAAATCGCGATAACTTCGAATTTTTTAAAGTTAGCTTAAACTTTTAAAATACACTCGCTTTTGTTTTTTTTTTTTGCTTATTTTATGACTTACATATGGTAAATAAATGTATTTTCATAAAAAAAAAATCTGTTCATACAACGCCTTTGAGAGAGTGGAAATTTACCCTTTTTCACTCTTCTTTTTGAATCTTCGTTCGTTATTAATTATTTTTGAAAACTAACTTAAAAAAAATCGAAATTATCATGATTTTTCAATTTTTCAAATATTTTAAGTGCATTGCGCGATCGGAAGATATTTTTGAGGTTTTACTTTTTTTCTGATATCTATTATGATTAAGAATTAGCCTACCACCCATTTCCAAATTATCGTCGATTTACGGGACATATGTGTATACACTCATCCCTCGATTTACACGGTACCCATTTTACGCGGTCAGTAAAAAATTACATTTTTTTTTAATCACACATATTTTGTGGCACGCGTGTGTTGCATCAGATTCAACAAATTAGAATTAGAATTTAGCAGTGAGAAGGCGAAATAATATTTTTAAAATTATGTAATTATGTACACTTTTTACTTTAAACATGTTATAAATTTGTCGAATTATTAAATCTATACAATTCTCCTTTCTTACCTCGTTTTACGCAGTTTTCTGAAACCTATCCCCCTAATTTATATGAACTTAAAGTATCGATTTACACGGGTTATTTCCCAGAACCTATCTTCAGTTTTTGTATGAATTAGGAGTCACGATTTACGCGATTTCTCCAGGAACGTATATACCGCGTAAATCGAGGGATGAGTGTATACGTGTTTCACAAATTATGGTATTTTTACTATACATATACTACTTATATGTATAATATTGAAAAATGTCATAATACATAAAATAATTTGTCCAACACTGTATGTTACACTTCATACGAAATTGTCAGGATAATAGAACGCAAAGAGCCCTATGTTTCTTCTCTTTCTTATGTATCTTCCCAATGGTCTACTAGATAAATGCCAAAATTAATATTATTTTATATTAAGATTGAATGATAAATTCAGATCCACAGCGATTGTACTAATATTATGGGTAGATAGGTATGTACTTATGTACATAATTATTGTTCGACTATGATCAGTGGTATAGGTCAGCATGCGCCAACGTCAATTACAAATTGCACAACATTAATAAACCGGTTGCGCTGGAAATCGTCTTGAACCCTTGAACAGATTACTAGTTCAATCGTACACATTTCATGGTTTCCCTCATATATCAATATGCAAATGTAGAATATGTATAACTCTTTTTATAAAGAAAATTTACGTATGTACGTTCCACAATATACATACGAAAATTATGTTCTTTCGAACATCATTTTTATATTAACTAGCAGTTGGCGCATGTGTATCAAAATAGTTCGAAATTAATCAAACTTCGTATTGCTACGGATGTGTTTTATTCGATAATATTTTATATTGCCATCTATGTGTGAAATAAAAAAAATATCTCACATTTGGATTTTACGCCTTATATACGTTAAACGGTGCAGTTTCGTAATTACGACGCGTAGCTCGGAGCGTATGGCGGTGGGCCAATAAACTGCACGCGCGGGTTCGAGGCACGGACGTCTGAAAATTTCGAGCGTCGTTAGCGTATTTATAATATAGATGTCGTATTCACGAAGTCTCGCAGAATATGATCGAAATAGTGCAATCGCGCCAAATAACTCGAAACTAATAGTCTCTGCTAACAATTATTATCACTTCGAAAAATCACTACTTTACACACTTTTAAACCGCAAATGCTAATTTTATTGATCATTTTATTAATACGACCCTTGTGAAAATTCAAAATGCAATTTCACGCACTTAGCCATTGATTATGATTATACTTCCTATGCACTGTTTATTTACCCAATTATACTTATCATATGAGATAGATTTCGTTTCCGCCAGGCTTGGGGTTATTTTGGACAATGTCTTTTCATTATTTCAAGGAGGGACCTTAATCTTATGGGCATACGCACACCCAAGCCGAGATTGACCGAATTCAATTCGACGACGGCAAATCGGCAGATTGAATCTAAAGCATTAAAGTGATGTATCCTCAGTACTTGTTGAGATGTAAAGTACCTCAGAGATTGAAAATTATTTAAATTATAATCTTACCCCTAATTTTGGCGTTACGTTGACCGGATTATCATGCCAACATGTTATTTGTGTATTTTATGTTTTAATATTTGAATATTATCAACTTTGCAAGTAATTTTATCCTCTGGAAATTATTATTTTTTTTTTTTTGTCATATTAATTATTTTCGAGAATAAATAATCGAGCGTAAAATAACAATTTTTATTTCAATATGCACCTACCTAAATATTGAATGGAATTTTAAACATTAGGTGTACCATTCTGCCCGGAATCCCCCTGATGCCTTCGCCTGTATGTATGTAGGTACATACTTTTCATTTGTGTTTCATCGCAGTGCTCATATGCCGAAATTATTTACTGATTTCCATGAAACTAATAAATGATTGTATAGTATGTAGGTACCTATTGTGTGGAAATAAAATAAAAAGCAGAAAACTAAAAAATTCAATTTTATAATTACATGTATATAAATAACATATTACCTATATTTATAAGAACAGAATATCACCTTGAAAAGCCTATAGCTATTAATTTATAAAAATAAGTACTGCTTATTTAATACAATTTTGCAAGGGTTAAAAATACATTATTTAATTGCATGTGAATAAATAATATAAAATTTTAATGTTTTTCTTTGTTTATATACATAAATATACATTAACTATACAAAAGAAATATATTTATATGCAATATTTAAATTATTCTAATAAATTATGGAATTTATTTTCAGTAAACTTAGAATAATCATATGAATTAAATAAAAAATTACAGCATGTAAGACGATATCAAAATCATTTAATATGTGACGATGAAATAGCCATGTAAGATAGATCCCTTGGCCTAATACGTCATCATATAAAATACAGATTATTTTCTGTATTGGTAGGACGGGAACAATCACCACACACAAAAGTTATTGATTCCAAATTGAACATTTAATGATTATATTAATGTTTTTTTTAAATAAAACTAATCATAAACATCAGATCAATTTTTTTTAATTACATGTATGCACATATGTATATTGAATACGTAGGTAGGTTATCTATGATTTGAAAATTAACTATGTATACTAAAACAATTTTTTTAATAAAATGAAAAGAATATGTAATGAAAAATGTTAACTACCTATGTATGTACATATTATTCATACATAAGTATATGGATTGAATTTGTGCTGATTGTGAAGCAAACTTAACAAAATTCATTGATCTTACTAAAATTCATATTTTTTTGGATGTGGCTAACTGCACTTGGCCCATGTACATATAATAAACTAGGTATCAGCACTCGTATTGAGTCCATATACCATATTACATGCATTCAGTTCGAGTACAATATGAATACGAATGTTGGACTACGTAAACTCGTTATGGATTAGCCAAAAACCATGTTTTGCACATCTGGATATATTTATCTGGATTAACCACTGTAAAAATATTTTAACATACCTACATTCGATATTTTGGTTCTGTTAAACAGAAATGTCATGCTTTTGTTTGTCAATTACACTGTCCTCATATTGGAAAAATGTCGAAATATCTTCGTGTTAAACTCAAAAGATAATAATAAGTTCATTCTAAAATGATTTGACTTCTAAAATTAAAGAACATTTTTTTCATTACACATTTGAATTTTCACTATCACTAATAATGTCTATTATCCGGGATCGAAATTTCAAATGTGTTAAGTTTGTATAGGTAGAACTCAAAAAAATATGATCATGCGATAATGTGGAAAAAAAATGTCAAAAATTTGCACACATTTCATAAAACGCATATGTCATCTGGATGCACAAAACATGGTTAACGGTCGATTCATACGCAGTGGCATACCGAGTTCACATAGCCCTGTATTAGTACTCACATTGTACTCAGGGTGTACAGCATAATATATGTGCTCAAAATGCGAGTGCTGATAGCTTATTATATACACATGAGCCGAGTGCAGATAGCCACATTCTGTTTCAATTTTTTCAACTTTAAATATTTCTTATGATTTAAGATGCTGTAATGAAATATTGCATTCTAAAATTTGGCTATGATTGAATATCATAATTTGATACATGTTAATTCAACATACTAGAATATATTTATGTAAATAATCACAAAATTAATGTATTTTCAATGAAAAAAAAATTTCAGTCGACACCTGCAAATCCTTGTGAACCTTCAATAGCTTTAACCAACTTATCACGCAACTGTTGGTAATTTTCATAAGGAGGCAAATCTAAGCGATTAAAACTGCAATAATTAAAAATAATAAAATTAGAAATATATACACATAAACAGAAAATAAATGCGTAAGTATTATGAATTTTCACCAAGTGTGAGCTCTAGGATAATTGTCAGGGGTTCCCCATTTTTCCACTGTAAACAGTTGAGGGCCATTGGAACCATATAATTCTTTGAATCCATTCATAGGAACCCTCGATGTACCAGTTACGAATTGAAGCAAACGAGATCGCATTTCATTTGAGAAAGACAAAACAACCTATAATGAATTAAGAATTGAAATATTGTAGATGTGCATATACCAATGCTGGAAAAGACAACTAAGTTATCGATTCCAGTCATCCATGTTCTTATGAACGAATCAAATAAAATACAAAGTTCCCATATGGGAGTTTTTAATATCTTTTATTGTTATTATGATAATTATGACATTATGTCAAATATCGACCTATGGGACACCCTGTAAATAATAACAAAAAAAAAATTGAAAAATGCTTACTCTCCAAAGCCACTGAATAACAATATGATTAGCGTGATATTCTCCTTTATACAGAGTATAGGTTTTCCAATCTCTCACATCTATATTTTGTATGCCACACATCAACAATTCCAATTCATGTTCATCAAATATTTTAAGTAAAGGTAAAGGCACAAGCCCACCAAGCCCTTCAAGGAAGGCACCCATTTGTTCCTGAACTCTATTTACAAATCTCCACTGAATCACTAATCTGAAAAAAAAAATGGATATGCCATATTAAATGAAATATAGGTAGGTACAGTCATCCCTTGTTTGATGCGATTACTTCACATGGTATTTTTCAATACTCTTATGATATTTTTCCAAAAAAACTGCTTACAATTAGACGTGATCACTCATAATAAGATTCATCATAATAATGCATTTTTTTGAAAAAAATATCACAAGCGTATTAAAAAAACCGTGTGAAGTAATTGCGTTAAACGGAGGACGACTAATTCTGTTAATGTTAGCTACATGTACATGGTTTGATCAAATGAAAGGTTCTCTAATTTATTTTCTCTGGAACTATTGAGATTACATCTATTTAAAGTAGTACAAATAACAGTCTACTCACTGAGATAGTCAGTGCCAAGTATAAATAAGTTACAACTTTTTATTCGATTTCTAGAACTGAAAAAGTAAGACTATGCTAGTCGCGTCTATCGCGAACTACAAATATCTTGATGCAAATTTAAGTTTTATAGCCAAAATCATAACTGGAATGAATTTTAGGTACCTATGTAACTATGATTCATAGATTTCAATGTAGAGTTTTCAACAAAAAAATATTTTTTCTATTCGTCCTAAGAAGCCATATCGGTCAAAGATAAATAATAGGGTCCTGTTCTTAATTTTTTTAATATAATAAATACCCAATATAATTATTGTTTATTCTAGAGAGTTAAATCGTTAATTCTGAACATTATTAAAGATTTTCGAAGCATTTGCAAAATTATAGTATGGAAAGATAATCGATTCTATGGTTTCAAAAACCGTGAAAAAAGTTGGATCATCGTCATTATTTCTGGAAATGTTTCAATTTTTTCAAGTATTTTTATCTATAAAATATTTCAGATGTATTTTCCAAATGGTGACTGTTTTATTTGCTCGAAAGATTAATTTGAAATAAAGTTATTCACAAATCAAGTCTCTATGATGAGAAACTATGAAAAAGCACTTTTTGTATATTTCCATGCACCTAAATTTCGAAAAGTATCGTATCAAGTATGGATATTATATTTTATATAATAATTAACATGTATATTTAACAATTCGGCACATTAATCATTTCGATATTGCTTTCGATAAAGAAATTATGAATGTCTGAAAATCAAATTTCCTTAAACTGGCACAAATTGGGTGTTCTATCCTAATTAGAATTGGTTTTATTTTGAAATCAGAGGTGAAAAGAGCTTACATAGCTGTAACTGCTAAAGCCTTAGTAATATTTGAAAAAAAAAAGAATTTTCAAAAATCTCTATCACACTAAATTTTATGAAATTCTGAGATAATTAGGTTTAATACCGAGTCCATATGACCTGGAATAGCCCATACCTGATATACTCATCTTTGTTTGAGTTATCTACAGCTATATTGGCACCGTTTGGTTTTAGTTCTCTTTGATTTGTTTTTCCAAACTGGTCTTCATCAACACAAAATGTGACATCCAATTCTGAAGGGTCATTTTCCTGAAATAACAACAAATATCAAAGCATGAAAAAAATTAATTCAAAAGATCAATGCCTATTTTGTATGGAAAATTAACCCAAGCCCGGTGCTAACGAAACCTAGCTCAAATGATACGAGGGGGGGGTCCAAAAGTTCGTGGAATAAAAGGGTTATAATTTGACAACAAATCTATTTTTCCCTTTCAATATATTCTTCCTTAAGTTAACCTTTTCAGGTCCTATGTCGAGTGTGACTCGACATCGAATTTGTTCCAGTAGGTCCTATGTCGAGTCTCACTCGACATTTCAATAATGTATTGTTTATCACTTAAAATTTCGAAGAACATGATTTTTTTTTCACTCCTCTGTTAAATACATATGTAGGGAAGGAACCTTGATTGTTTTTCTGAGAATTCATAAAATTTCGACAGCATATGAAGTGTACAAAAGGAGCTGTTCACTCCATTGCTCGCGTGAACGAAAACAGTGGACTCTCCCATTAACATATTTGACTTTACTTTCGACAATATATGTTTTTTTCAATTGAAAAATGTTTCTTTTATAAAGTGAACGTATAAATATAAAATTCACGTAAATTTTTTGGTCGAATATTTGAATTTGGTCAAATATGATAAAAATGTTTTTTTTTTCAGAATACAGAAAAAATTAATGTCCTAATGAAGATTTTTATTTTTTATACAATAGGACATGAACGTTTCTTACTTAAAATAAATTTTATTTCAGTAATATACGGTTTTTTGTTTTAAAAATATGTCAAAAATGAGAAAAAAGTTTATTCTACAAATGGCTTAAAAGTATTAAAGACCTGGTGAAAACTTTTTTTTTTTTTTTAAAGACCGCAAAGGGTTAAATATACTTATTAATTCTATGAATTAATTTTTATATACCATCATAAAAATATTTTTATCTTTTGAGCCAAAATTGCCTACTTTATCTCATTGTCATCGGAAAATTTTCTTCTCTTTAAGTCTTTTTTCAAATTGGGTAACAAATAAAAATCACTTGGGGTTAGATCTAAACTGCAGGTAGGTACTTTAGTGATTCAAAGCCATATGTGTGCAGAGCAGCAATCGTAACTCTGCTCTTGTGAACTGGCGCGTTGTCTTGCAAGAGCAACACACTTTTGGTCAATTTTACTCGACATTTTTCCTTGGTGGTCTTCTTTAATTTTTCTAATATCGTTGCGAAGTATTCTCCGGTTATGGTCATTCCAATTCATAGTTAATGAATAATATCGTATCACAATCCCAAAAAACAGTAGCCATCAACATTTCAGCTGACTCCGACACCCTGAATTTCTTTGGCGGTGGTGTCCCCTTTTTATGTCATTACATGGACTCTTATTTGGACTCAGGTTCAAAGTGATGAACCCACGTTTCATCTCCGCTAAAAATCCGCTCCAAAATCTGTGCAGGTTTGTCTCCAGACAACTTCAAAAATTGTTTTGACGCATGGACGCGCTGCTGTTTCTGAAGAGGCGTGAGCATTCTCGATACCCATCTTGCGCTGACTTTTATTATACTCAGATGATCATGTAGGATTCGCAAAATGGTGGTATCTGATACTCCAACTAATGCAGATAAACGTTTTTTTTTCAAACAGGTGTCCTCCAGTACAATTTTTTCCACTTTTTCAGCGATGACTGATGTGATGGCCTCAACTGGCCTTCCTGAGTGGGGGTCATCTTCAATCGACTCCTGACCACGTTTAAAAAGACCAAGCCACTTGAAAATCATTAATTTACCAGGGCACTGATATCCATAAACTGTTTCCATTCATTCATAATTGTCTGAACGTTCTGTTCTTGCTTGGAAAGAAATTTTATCAAAGCACGGTGTTCAATTTTCTCCACAGTGTCAGTTTTCACTCGGATTGACTTGTTTAGCAGGCGATTTTTCGTAAACGAATAATACGAAAGAGCTGAAACTTAATTTATATACTACTGATTAGTCATTAATTAATATAAAACATAGCAACTGATCCTATCCCCACTCCATCCCCTCCATTCCACGAACTTTTGGACCTCTCCTCGTAGTTGTGTATAAAAAATAAAAACAATAAAAAATAATTCACCTTTATCCAAACTAAAGAATTATAATATTCCCAATCAACTGGCTCCATATCTTTTAAATCAATTGGTTTTCCTAGCATCATTTTGTAAAATGGTCGAATGAAAAATGCTGAAAAAGTATAATATGAATTTCAAAAAAGTAACAAGGATTTGGGAACTTGTATCAAATATGTACAGAGTATTTGTGCAGTTTTATTAAATAGGGGAAGGCAAGGACAGTTGGCTCAACTGGGAACTCAAATTAAAGAGTTATTGAAAGCGTAAAATTGAGAACAATGGTTTTCTATGATATTTGAAAACTTTTGGGATCAATAACACTTTTCAGATTCAGAAAATTAGACAATGAAAATTTGACATTAATTCTGAAAAACGTTATAGAAGGCAAAAGAATTCTTAGCGTTGAAAGTTGTCCGAGAATTATATTTAGTTAAGTTGTAAGAGTTTAAACCGGTGTTTCTTAAAGTGGGCAATAACGTTCTCTTAGGGGAGTTTTAGACCTAGAGGGAAGGGGCGTTAAGGGATCCAGAAAAAAATGGTGGGCGTTGATGTGGGTTAGGGGAGGGAATATTATAATTTGTAATTTCATTTACTTTATATAGTATTTTAAATTTCACTAAAATTAAAACCCACCTAATACACAATAACGAATAATTAGTTTATATTTCTACACTGTATGATGTTATAAAAACTTAAAATACTTAACATAGATTCCTTAGAATAGCTTGCGCACCGTACGCAATCAAGTTGTAACATGTTCCTGAGGATAATGTCTAAAAATTTTCGCCAATGGCATATTGTGTTTTAGTTTAATACATTAAATATGAATTTGAAAAAACGTGTCAACTAAAATTATTACTTCCGTTAAGGATAAAAGAATAATTTTCCGAGTTTAAGAATTTGAATGTTTTCATTTCGAACTTTTTAGATGTTAATTTTGCATAGGGGTTTGATATATCAAACGCTTCAATAGTGGTGAAAATAATAAACATCCACATATCGAAATTTCATTTTCAGAAGGGATATTTTAAAGATTTTCAAAAATTATGCAAAAAATTCTCGCCTGCGGCGCTTTTTTCATATACCTACATATTATAAAAGTATGTTGGGAGAGTGGAACATTTTATCGTTTTTGTTTTTTTTTTTATTTTTTTTTGGGGGGGGGGGCGCTGAAAAATAATTGATTTTCAAAGGGGGGGGGCGGTAAAAGAATAAGTTTGATAAACACTGATTCAAACAAAGATTATAAAATTGAGAATAATGTCTTAATATTCCAAAAAATTGATATAATCCAAAATTTTTGTGTCTTGATATCTACGAAATTGACAAAAGTTGTAGATTTATACACAAAACATGTTTTCACCTACAAATTGATCTTGAAGCAAACTTTTAATGGCCGCTAAAAATATTTTTAACCATAGTTTTGAACTCTTCTAATATGGGGAAATAATTAGTAAAAAAAAAATAGAAAAATCAAAAATGCTGCGCAATAAGGCTTGTGTGATTTTTATTGGATTGATCCGAATGTATTTTTAGGTTCCTCTTATCTTTGCGAGTTCATTACAAAATCTGCAGACTATTTCAAATGGTGCTAATATCATGTAAATCCAATTAAATCCTAAGTGTTTTGACGGTATTTTCATCAAAATACGACTTTCCATAAGGGAGCTAGAGACCAAAAACAAAACCTACAGCTAACTGTCTCCAACCTCCCCGATACATATGTGTATGTATGTGCATTGTAATAATACAACTAATACTAACCATCTAATAATTTTCCATGATATATAGCCATGCCAGCCACACGCCCAATAAATTTAAAATAGTTAAGATGCTCTTCATTGCAAACCCCACTAGCAGGATTAATTTGTAGTGTATAATTGTCCATTGCTGAATATTCAAATAGTCCATAGTAAGGATTAAACATTTCTTTTGATAAAAGGAAAAACCATTCACGAGCTAAACCTCCATAGTCTGAAAAAATTAAAAAAAATTAAAAAAGGTTCAAAAAGAACTAGTTTACTAGAGTAAAAATGTACCTAGTCCAATTTCTGATTCAAATTCCACCCATAATTTTGTTTTTAGTAAGTCTAAACGGCTAACAGAACTAATAATTCTATAAGAATCTTCTAAAATAGAACCTCTTCGAACTTTGATTTCAAATTTATTGGGAACATTATTCTGTAAACAAAACAAAAACCAAAAATAATTAACGTGAATAAGTACAAGCACCTAATTTATAAAATGTATGCACAATGCAAGTGTACATATTAATCACACTAACTGGTTTCCTAAGCTGGTTCTTAAGATATTCGTATTTTCTCTTATAATCTCTAGAATAAGGAACTGCAGGTCCTGCAATTTGAGGATTTGATAAACGTGGATCTTCCCACTGTGTTGTTCGAGTATCTGAAAATTTACAAATAAAAAGTATTAGAAAAAGTTTGCTTGTTTTCAAAAAATGATGAAAGCTTATAAAAAAGGCATACTGTGATCAATAAAAAAGATTCTTCCATCTGAATGCAACCGTTCTTCCCACCCTTCAGGAAGCTGTCCTAATTCATCTTCCGTTGTTGAACTGATTGCAGAGCTTCTTCTTCCTATTGTGTTTCCTGTACCACCCAGATCAGTCTTATCAATGCCAGACGTGCTAGTAGGCATTAAAGATGCACGACCTTAAATGAAATTTCAGAACAAAATATGTATTTTATAGAGTTATTTCAAAATATATACACATGTGTTACATAAAACGTATTTATTTTATTACCAGTTCTTGGATCAACCCATGTTGTAGTTTTAGAATTGTGATCTATGAAAAAAATTCGTCCATTTGGAGCAATTTGGGCTGTCCATCCAGATGGTAAATCTAACATTTATTTTTAATGTACAATTTAATAAGTATGTAAAAAAAATACACACAAAAATAACATTATATTATGTTTACATAGTGACCTTTGTTTAATTGTTGTTGAGAATCATTATTCGATCCTCTACTTTCTTGTGTGCTGTCAGATCCACAAGTGGAATGATTGGAATCTACATAATCTTCATTCTGAAAAAGAAAGAAGAAAATACATGAGAAATAAAAATACCTACAGGTAATAATTTTCAGCTTTCAATACCTTACATTTAAGAAACATGCAATATAGATAAAAAAAGCAGTAAGTAATCGATATTATTATAGGTAGGTATATAATGAATGAAAGAGCAGATACAAACATATGTACAAATACAGAAGTATAATTTCAGCGAGATGATTTCAAAGTTTATTGCAACATAAATTCAAATATGAAATGAATGTAGTGGACAATTTGATATTTGTACAATATGCCCAAGAATTTTGTGAATGAAATATATTTTGTGCCAGTAATCAGGATGGAGTTTTCATAACCGTTAAGGGCGGTATTTCCACTGCTTTAGTTAACTAACCAGAGTTATAGTCAGTCCTTCCACTGTCAAAAATCTGTCTCTGTTCTGCAGATTTTTGACAGTTCACAGTGAAAGAACTTACTGTAACTCTTTGGTTAACTAAAGCGATGAAAAAACCGATCCTAAAACAAAACACACTTCACTATGTAGGTAGGTACATACTATTATTATCATTATTATATTTTTTACTGCTCAAAATTTTATTTTTATGAATATTGCATTGAGGACTTCTCAATAAGATTTTTCTTATAAACAAACAACAAAGTGTTAAACCAAGTAAACCTCACTCTATAGCCATAATGGATCTATAGTAATACTGACATTGAGTTATAAAATTGAATATCGACACAACATAAACGTACTATTTAATATATGTATATGTATGACAAAAAATTCAATAAAATTGATGTTTTCATTTTATTCGCCATACGTTTTATTTTTAATTTTCAGCGCCAAGTAGTGATTACAATACTAGTTACTGGTAAATGGTCCAAAATTAGCTTTGGTAATTATTGATAATTTTTTCACCGGTAATCACCGTTATTTTTTTGTAAATTAAAAGTAAGTACAAACATTTTACAATGTAAATTTAATGATAGGCTCATCGAAAATGTCTACCATTGTGTACATTGTTTATCAACTCATTTATCTTATCCTTTACAGTGAAAACTTTCAGGGTTTTTATTTATAAAGGTAGTACTTTTTCAATTAATTCAATATCTATCAAATCTATCTAACATCTAGTAAATATTTATAAACTTGTGAAATCAAAATAATTAATATGAATTGACGACTGAAAAGGCCAAGGGGTACAAGTGACAATTTCGCCAAAATTGAGTTATGTACAGGAATCATTTCTATGCACACTCAATTATTTGGTGGCAAAAGGATATAAACGAATTATGAATGCGTACCGAGATATATCATCAAATCACTCAATCTCCTCCTAATACATGTAGACACATGATCAACTTTGAGCGCGCTTTTCTCGAAATCATTGCAAAGTGACTTATATATTTTGGCCTTTTCAGTCGTGAAATGTTTCATAACTAACAATAAGGAACATACCTAATCACACTAGAAAAATAAATTAAAATACAATTGTTCATAACATAACAACCCAATTTGGGTGAAATAGTAAAATGTAATAGTGTAAAAAGTGATATGAAAAGGTCAATTGATTTGATGATATATCTCGGTACATGTTCCATATTCGTTTATATCCTTTTGCCACCAAATAAATAAGCTTGCATAGAAGCGATTCCTGTACATAACTCAATTTCGGCAAAAACGTCACTTGTACCCTTTGGCCTTTTCAGTCGTCATATGAAATCATGTAGCAGTTAGCTGATTTCCAAGACTAAGGGCCCGTTATTTTCACTGCTTTAATTAACTAACCAGAGAATAACAGTCAGTTCTTCTACTGTAAACTTTCAAAGATCCGTAGAACAGAGACGGATTATATGTAGACAGTTCCTAGTGGAAAAACTGATAAACTCTCTTGTCAGGTCCTAAGTATTGGCGAACAAAATATGAAACAACATTCATGGTTGTCATAACAACCCAAACAATTGTGTTACAGAAATCCTACTGTTCCAATGTGACTTTCATGTGTAGGTATTTTAGATAATTTTGATCAGTAGATATAATAATATATAGTACATATGTACGTGAAATTACAACAAAATAGCATAAACAGAATTATCAACATATGCACATATAATAAACAAAAAAAAACATGCAAATACATATGTGAACTTCCCAATTAATCTAATCATAAATTATATTAAATTCACACATAAATACAGATACAAAGCAATTAAGAAATATTAAACTAGTCATCTTAAAACAGAATGTGAAAAACAGAACAAAGTACTTATGTAGTATATAAACATATTGCGGTTCCCCATTTTTTATTAACGAAAAATGTTAAGCGTGTCACATTTATTGGTCACAAGCCAAATTCACATCCAACTAAACCAAATGTGAAGCAAATGAAAAGCATATTTATACGTAGAATCCCCATATTATGTTTTCTCATTTGCAACGATCTTACCTCTGAATTATAATTATCTTCGGAAGCATTAACTGATCCAAATCGAGTCCTTCGCGATACAACAGGTGTACCCATTAAGCTGCGATCCTGCACAGGAGAACTAAAATGATTCTCATCAATAACTAATTCTGTCATAGCTCCAGATCTTGAAGCTTCATTGGTATCAGTACCGTCAGTTTCAGACGTGTTAATTTGATCAGTATCATTATGTGTAACTATTTCATCACAACTCAGTTCTGTAATCAATTTATTTTCACTATCGACATTGCTGTCTGATGATGTTGCGGTGTCACTTTCATTTTCATTTTGGACCGAAAAATTTCCATTGTTATTTTCAGAACTGGTTTCATTAATTTGGTTCTCATTTTGATGTTCAGCAAGTTCAGCCAGTCTCCGACTCAATTCAGGACTGTGAATGGGTGACATGTTTGGGGTTCCCTCAACTGAATTATTGCCCTGCATATTTTATCATTTAATGGGATATGTGAAAAACCCAATTCATAAAATAAGAATTAATAACAATGTATGATTTTAAATACATATTAATTAGAAAGCGAATAATTTTATTGTTAATTTTCCATAATGCAGGTGAAGTGAGCATGCAAAAAAAAAAAACAAACATCAATGACATGCAAGTAAAATTATACATATAATAATATATATGTAGGTATGTATATTATATGTAAATATACTTACAGTAATAGAAAGATCAACACCTGTGAAATAACCGAATTTCGAATAACTCAGTAATATTATTAGGACGGTACATGTCAAAAAAAATCATCAGTCAATAAAACCTTTTAGAGACATTAAGCAAAGATTTTATCTATTTAGGAATCAATATGAGATGGCTTTAGTATTTTTTTATAACATTTTCCATTTTGGAATTATTGCTGACAATGAAATGAATTATTTTTGCATAGTTTTATTGACTTCAAGGACCCAATTATAGCACGTATTCCACTTTTTCTGTTGTAAACTATTCTTGGTGAATTTATTTTATCAGTTCAATGTAATTATTCAAGTTTCTTAAAAAAAAAAGTTTTATATGTATTTAATATGTCAATCGGAAATCAAATTATTATAAAACACCCCTTCATAGTTAAATCATTCTAATTATTTTCAGGAAGCATTATTTTTTAATAAGATTCATTGAATTTTATAACTAAAGATATGCATATTTGAAAAATTAAACAATATTTATGTGAAAGATTGCCACCGACATTTCAATAATGTGTTAGGTATTTTTCAGTTTAAATTTCAAAGCATATGTTTTTTTACTTGTTTTGTTTATCACAGGTGTAAGAAAGGTACTTATGTTGATTATTTTTCCAAAAAAAAAATGAGTTTGCGATCTAATGTGAAGGGTACAAAAGGAGCATTTTACTCGATCTGCTCACATTTTAGCGCAAACATTGGGTAAGAAAAAAGCAGATTGCCTAAAAAGCTTTATAAGTTTTGAAAATAGACAATTTATATAGATTTCAATGCGCTCTTTTTGAATTTCAACTTTGTTTCCTCGTATCTTTGCCACTCACGCTACCGTATTGGAAAAATGGCGTCTAAAAATAGTTTTTCAGCAATATTTTCATTCCAACTCATTTTACGGTAAAAATATTTACAAGCAAAATGAAACTAAAGAAAATTTCCTACATTTTTTTAAAATATTATTTTTTCTTGAAATCGATAGTTTTGGCATAAGAGCACTGCAAAGTGTACAGTCGCGAATTTCAATAGCATCAGTTCGATAAATCTACAAGCAATATTCGGATGACATATTCAAAAAATAAACGAAAAATCCAAAATTTTTGTTTTTCTGTTCTAATAATATGAAGTACAAAATTATAATTTGAATCAAAAAAAACTTGCTTATCATTAACTGCATGAATTCTTAAGTGAAATACCGATCTTATTTAATTTTTTTTTCATATAAAGAGATTTTTTTTCCTCCCTAATGCTTGAAAGTATTAAAAACGTAGTGAAAACTTTTATTTTTTTTTAAAAACTGCAAAGAGTTAACACATTAATTCCTAGATGAATAAAATCTTCGGTTGAGGTCTTTAAGTTTTATCACTCGATATATTTATAATATTTTATCACAGTATTGTATTAGAAATTCGCTGATTTCGCGGGTGTTAATCATTCTATGACCGTAAATGTATGTAAATACATCCTGATCTACCTATATTGTATATATTAAAATTATCATTAATCACATAAGTAATGTGCTTTCAACATTGATGTGATCAATTCGAATTCTAGCATGCACTAACATTTTAATAACATGTACATATGTATAATCATTTTGAAATATATTATATCATTAAGATGCGATCAATGAGTTTTTTTTTTTAATTTTCCACTATTAGCATTTTGGTTTTTTATGAATTTTTTTGGGATGTTGGTAAAACTGTAGTTTTTTTAATTTCCAGTCAAATCTGATCAGTTGTGAGCATTTAAGGTAAAAATCTATAACTTCGTCACGTTAATTTCGGACAAGTTAACCTAAAATTGGATAAATTTAGAAATATCGTATTTTATTTCAGTTCGAAATGTCAGATAAAAAAGTTAAATTGTTCAATATTGAGAAATATAGTAAGTGTATGCAGGAATGCTTGATTCATTTAATTTTATGAGAGCCTCTTTAAGTGACGAGATCATAGCCATTTACCTGATTAATCAGTTAAAATTGTTATAATTTTGTATTCTCAACATTTTTGTAATTATCACAATAAGAAATATTAAAGAATATACCAAGTTTTTTGTTTTTCAATTTTTGTCAAATTTCATAGTATTTCATAAATCTCACAATCAGTATATTTCAATATATTACACCAGTACCAACATCAATAAATAACAAAAAAAAAAAACCATGGAAAATTCAAAATATCTGCAATTGTCTTGATCACACCTTGTATCGAACAATCTAACTACTATATAATGGCGATAATCTTTCTCTGTGTGTGTGTGTACATATATAAGTGTGTCTTTCCGGTGTAATGCTCTAAAACTGTGGTAAAACAACTATCTAATTAAATTTTCGATAACTTCCATACATATACAGCAATTCGTGATGGGCAGTGATATCGGAAAAAATTGTTTTGTTTTCTCTAAAACATTTGAATTAAATAATTAATTTTTGAAAATAATTCGATTACGGCTATTTTAAAATCGAACGCGATGATGTGTATTTTATGATCATGATTGAAATTTTCGAATTATATAGTTAATTTTTGAAAATAATTCAATTTTAGCCATTTTTGAAATTGCGTTGAAATTCATAACTCGTCAACGTTAAAGTACAATCGCACATCAAGGATTTCTTCCCTTATATTATGAAAGTAGGTACATATGTATGTATGCATGTATGTATGTATATTGAATGTCGTCTTTTGTGTTAGTGTTGTCCACACTTTGCCACCAACGGCGAGTAAATTTTGTATATAATAAGTATGAGTAATGAGTATTTTAAGATTAAAATTATTATACACTAGTGATCAACCCGTTGAAAATATATCAACGCAGTTTTGGAGCGTTACATCGATATACAAACAAAAACACACACACATAATAGAGCTATTATAAAGTTAGATATAACAAGTTCAAACAAAAACAATGCATTTACAGGATGATTGAAACCGAACATAAATTAATGCTATCGTCAAAAATTATCTACGTTGGTTTCTTCTACGCTGAAACAAGCGTTTTCAAAATATAAATGCTTCTTCATTCTCCAATTTATTTATTTTTTTCATATGTATAACATACTATGTATATAATATATGTATATTGATTACCGCATTAGTTGTGCAGTATATTTCCCTATAACATCGAAATATTTCTAATTATAGAGGGGAACATTATACTGAAGAAAAGGTTTTCTGATCAAATTTTGATTTTAGGAAAATTATTAAACTGAATATTTTCGACTAATAGTTACTACATATGTATATTTCCTTAGTCGTGAAACGGGGCACAATTTCATCAAAATCCAAAAATAGCACCGCGGGCGAAACATTTTTCGTGTAATCCAATTGGTGAAATTTTCATCAATGAAAATGATTTTCGCAACCCCCAAGATGATTTTGGCGCCCTGATATGCGCCGCGTCGGTTCGCAGGACGGGTCGAGCCGGCCCCGTTTACGTGAATAGACAGGAAAGATCAACGCGACACTTTACTACACAATTTTAAATAATAAAATTCTAATAACATCATAAAGAGTTTTGACAATATAGGAAAAAAACACAGCAAACGTTATAGGGAGGAATCTTGTAGAAAAGGAGTTCATAAGGGGTTAACTGTACTTGCATATATGTATGCATATGCATAATACATTCAGTAACAAAATGAGTGAAAAGCACGAAAAATTTGTGGAAACTTCTATGGTGAAAAAAAATACTTTGACATGAAAATCCTGAAAAATAGGTATTACTAAATTATAAGTACATACAATAGTGGACATATCATTATAGTCCGGGTCCTTAATCTTTTTCACGAAATCAAAGTTCAAATCAAAATAACGACGTCATTTGTCGACATATGTATATCAATAATTATTTACATACTATAGATAAAAATGTCCTTTTTAAACTGATATAAACACTAATGAATTTTGATTTATATTCAAACGTCAATACCCATTTTCTGTAGAAAATTAACCCAAGCCCAGCACTAACGAAACCTAGCTCAAATAATAGGTATAATTGAGTAAATAAAAAGTGCATAGGAGGCATTTTCAAAATTGATGGCAAGTTGTATTTACAAAGTCTCGCAGAATATGGTCGAAAAAGAACAAATGACTTGAATTTCTTTTCAAAGATAAAAAAAATACTTTCGGGATCCATTTTATTGTTGTGCTTATTAATTGTAGTGACACATTTGTTAAAATAGCGATTCATATTAATTACAATCCGAAATATTTCAATTAGGTAGATATTAATTTAACTCATTTTTACGAAATTAGTTTTTAGCAGTGCCTGAATCAGTTACTAATTTATTTTTTAATGGAAAAAATAATTGCACAATATTGTAATTAATTTTAATATAACTGCCATAAAATAAAGAAGTAGAAATATAACACTAAATTAAATAAACTGTTGATTTCATTGAAAAAAATTTTTTTTTCAGAGTCTTGTGCAGCGCAATGATGCACCAATATGACAATCTGAAAGAAATTTGAAAATAACTCAAAATTCGTTCTATAAAATTCATTAGTGTATATTTTAGTTTATAAAGGATATTTTTATCTACAGTATGTAAAAATTATTGATATATGTAATATATAAAGGACGACAAATATGGAGACATTTAATTTTTAATCATGTATTTTCCACATAAAAAATAATCAACATTCTTGTGAAATAGATTGAGGCCAAATATACTGAGTTATGTGTTAATCTATATTATAAATACGCTAACGATGCTCGAAATTTTCAAGCATAGCTGTGAATCGAACCCGGGCGTTCAATTCACAAGCCCGCGCCTTACACTCCAAATTACACGTCGTAATTACGGAACTGCATTGTTTAACATATTTAAGGCGAAATTTTTTTTTTTATTTCATTAAAGTAAAAGGAAGAAATAATATCACTCAAATTGAAAAAAAAAGACGATAACTGAAAAATATTTTTTTCAAATGTGTATCAAATATGGAATATGTAATGGTGTTTTAAAATACGAAATATGTAGTCAAAGGGAGGCATATATGGAATACAGAATTTCATTTCAAATTAACGCATTTTTAATCGAACAAATCGACAAGCAATAATCTAATATATCTTAAAAAAATATCACACTTTGAAGTTTTAACTGATATTGTGAAAAAAACCTAGTAAAATTTCAATCTTCAATATTTTTAGACTAAATATTGATCCTGTTGGTTTTTTTTTTTTTAAATCTAACAATTATGCTATTGGTGACTGATTTTATGCAAAATTAACGGGTTATTTAAACTTAAACTTTTACTTTGTGAAAAAGATAAAATACTCTAATGATATGTCCACTGCTGTAAATAAATACATTTAATCAAAAATATAGTTGGTTTATTTCAGCAGAAAATAAATAAATTATCTAAATAAAAGATTTTTAAGGCAGTAGTAAAATGTCAAGATATTGCAAAATTTTTCTGTGAAAAAAACAAAGCCACACTTAAAAAAAATGAATAAAAATGAAAACTAGTAAATTTCATATGTAATTATATTTGCACCTCCACATTCATTGTTACTATTTTTTTCATCAAATATTTTAATACCATTTTTATGAGATACTTAACAAGTTATGGACTGGCCCCGCATTGATGCGGGAATTTTTTCCTAAACGTTGTGGTCCGGTTCCGCATTAATGCGGATTCATACATATGTATATAGTGGTATATAACAATATCTAATGGGTAAAAAATAAATTTAAAAACAATTAAAGTTGGCTCAAATAGATATGCTTTAATAAATAATAAATAAAATAAAAAAATTACGACAATTAAAAAAAAATCCCACTCAATTTTTTTCCGAAACGTGCGCCCCCCCCCGCGAAAGTTTCGCACGCAATTACCTTGGCATAACATAACATAACATATCATAACGATAAACAATGAAAAATCGTGAGTATTTTTGAGAATTATAAAAGATTATCTAACAATATGACATATTTTTATTTGATTTCTTTGTAGGTAATTGTTTCTTTATTCCACTAGAATATACACATCAAATTATTAGGTGATTTCTATATTTTTTTAATAAATCTGTTGATAATATTTATTTTATCGTTTAATATAAAAATGCAATCATAATTGAATAATAATACTTATTTTTTAGAATTTTTAAACCATTAAATTTTATTAGGGTCAGTCTTTTAATTGCTCTAGTTAAATAGAATTACTGTCAGTCAGTCAGAAAAGATCGGCCCTTAATTATTAGTAATCTTCACATATTTCACTAATTTTACTACAGAATATACCTATGTGATTTCAAAAACAATATTTTCAGTGAAAAAGAAGCAATAAAAGGCATGCACGTAGATATTATTGATTCAAAGTGTCAGTGTAGGTAAAGCGTTTTTCGTTTGCCACGCTCGAACTTGTGACAGTTAATTGCGGTCATATTATTGAGTTTACAGTTATCAAATTTGACAAGAATATATATTAAGTCTTCAAATTTAAGCATGCGATGGTAAACAATTCAACAATGTGTTGAAATTGTGAAAAAAATATTATCAAAATCAGTGATTTGGTCAACAGACTGCATGAGTGGTGCCCAATTCACAGTCAGTCTATATGGCTGCCTTACAGAGTTCACAATTTATTGCTGTAAGACTGATTTCTGTGGCACTGTGTGAAATCTCAGAACTATGCAGATAAACCTTAGACGATTGCCACCCTGAAGGTTAACCTGACTCATGTTTTTCATGAAATTTTATCCCATTTTCGGGAAATTATCATCAAAAATTAGTCTTCCAGAGTTTAGCATTTCCACGGAGCTAGTGTTAGTTTGGCCAAAATAATATTTTACACATAAATATGCTTTAATAAACATTCAAATAAAAAACAATTATTGCTTTATCACTTATACAACTTGATTTATTCCATTTCAAAGTTCGAGCGCACTTAACGAAAAACACTGTTTATTGCTGAAGCGAAAAAAAGATTCCATTCAAGTAACTGTACGAGTTTTTTTTTTTTTTTAATATTACGCAATAAATAAAATATTTAATTTTATGCATACCTGTGTATTAGGATGACTTGGAGGATTGTGAGGTGTTCCAGAATCATGTGAAATATGAAATCGCCGTTGAAATTCGGTCACTGCAGTTTCTAAACGTTCAGTTTCAACATTATCATTTCTGCACAACAATAATAAAATATTAAAACATGAACAACTTTATTAATATGAGTATTTAAAATTATAAAACATACGTCAATGTTGGTCGTTCCCATTGAGTACTACGAGCAACATGATTGACATAATAAGTACGACCATTAGCATCTTGCCTTTCTTCCCAACCACTCGGTAAGGGTGTCAAATGGTCATTTACAACCTATTAAAATTATCAAAAAATTAATTTAGCTATGGAATAGTTTTGAACAATCAATGAACAACTTACAGAAGAGTGATTGTTTGTGGAAACAGTATTTGGTGGTTCAAGGAAAATCCAATCTTCTTGTTGAGAGGTTGATTGTCCGTTAGTAGCTTCTCCATCGGAAGGAGGATTCACAAAAGCATAATATATCTCTAAATGTCCTCTTACTCTTGAACGAGCGCTAAAATTATAGTTATTTGATTTCAAAAAAAAATCTAGGAAATATGTACAGGCTTCTTTTTTAGATTCGTCACACATGGGCGTATTCGAAAATACTCAATGTAGGTATGTTCTGCGATTTTTAACCATTTATAAAAATCTATTTTTTTTTTTAATTTGTTTTGGCAATTTTCCGCAGGAGCAACTTTAAAAAATCCGTAACTTTTTAATAGTGAGATTTTTTAACGTCTTTTTCTCAAACACGATTGTCTGGAATCATTCTTTTTTTATGTCAATAATGCAACATTTTTCATTGTAAAATACTGAAAAATGGGTAAAAAGCGGAAATTTTAGGTTTGAGTTGCACAAAGTTAAATTTTCAAAATTCTCTTAAAAATATAAAATAAAAGATTCTTGGGTTCAAACTATTTTTAAAAACTCGAGCAATTTGTCAGCTTGCCAAATAATAAAAAAAAAGTTTTTCATGATTGGCAATTTTACGATAAAAATATTCAAAAACAAATGAAACTAATGGATAATTCAAGGAGAGATGATCATAGTTTTTTTTTCAGATCATTTTCCTCTCGTATTTTTCTAAATAAAAGCCTAATGACTTCGAATATCGAAAATTAATTTATTTACGCATCTGTTTCATTGAAAATATTTGAATTATAAAACATATTTAGTGTTGAAAAATCTAGATTGCAGTGCATGCGCAAATGAACATTTTTTTCATTTTGACATTTCATATTTTCGATTACGATGTATCAATAAAACATATTATTATCTTCTTCTAATGTTTGTAATCAATAAATATGAAAATTTTTGCGCTTATTTTATATTATACAGACAGAAAACGCTCATTATGTAGTATTATAAACAAATTCATCAAAAAAAGTGTATAAACGTGAAAACATGAATTTCATGGCCGGATAGCAAAATAAATTAGAGCTCATACGTTTACTATCAAATTTTTGTGAAAAGACAGATATGCAATTAGTCAATTGCAGCCTGTCCTCCAACTACGAACTTTCTAAATTTGGATGAAAGATGGATGGATGCAATGTTATATGCACTATAGTATGTTTGTCTCTGTCTGCGGCTGTTTCAACAGATCATAGTTCGAGGACCCCATGAAGTTTAAATTAATTTTATTTTTTAACCAGAGGTGAAAAGACCGGGTCTTTGAGGTCTTAATTACAGTTAAAATAGGAAAACGGGAATATTTTGACTATGTCCTCTGCAGAAAAAAATCAGCTGCTGCGTCTGGTGATTGAGGGAAAGGTTCTTGGGAGGTGGTCAATGTCGAGAAGGTAGAACTGTTGTCAATAATTGTCATGTAAATACAAGAAATAATTTATAAAAATTAAAAACATGATGTCCCACATTCATCCTGTGGATTGGGGTGAATAGGGACTGTTATTTTTTTTCTTGACTCTTTCTAATAAAAAATACATCAGAGCTAAAAAAATATCGGGAATTTCAAGCAATATACCTATAATAACACAATTTTGAATAAAAATGTAATTTATCCAATGTAATAGAAAACGTAAAATGGTGTGAAAAGTAACTTTTGCGAATTTTAACCAAAAATATTAGCATGTTCTGGAAGAGATAAGGAATTAAAACCTATTTTAGCATATTGGTCTTGCTTTACTCTACAAGCCAACATAATTGTTTTTTTCCAAACGTAAAATAAAATTACAAAAAAAGCATGCTATCTCTCTACGAGTACAACATTATTCTATGAGACATAAAAAATTGAAACATATTTTGATTTATGGGCCTTGCTTCACTCTATGAACCTTCAATATTGGTTTTTCTTTAGAGCCAAAGATAATTTGAAAAAAAAAACATATCAATAACCGAGTATATCACATACTGAGGTGAATAAAATCATGCAAAACATGCTTGTTTATCTTATCTATTTTTATTGGGTTTTGAATAACATGCATTCAAATTAATTTATTGTTAAGATAATACATTAATTGTGAATTGGACAATGTTAGTTATTAGTTAGTTAGTTAACGTTAGTCGAAATTCCATCAGTTAACATGTATAAGAAGTAAAAAAAATAGAGTTGGTCAATTTTTCGAGTCAACTGAAATCATATTTCCAATTGAAGTTTCAGAAAGCTTGAAAGTCAAAGCGAAAAAAAAAGAGTTTCACATGAATAAATTTTACTTAAACTCCATGTAAACCACAAAAACTAATATATTTCATAAAAGGAGAAATTCCAAATTGGTACCTGTTCCAATAGATATGAAAGTAGTGTTATTCGAAAGGTCTTATTGAGCGGAACAATATTTAATGTGGCCGCAAGTCTCAGATTTTGTTGCCACTTAAAATAATCGAACATCTATATTGTCACTTATCTACATTTATAAAAAATACGGGACTAGGCTAGACTTGATGTTTACGCCTGCATTTTACCAATAAGACAATTATTTGTATCCTCATCCCTATATTTTATTGTACATATGTATACGTATATTATAGAAGAAAAACAAAAAATAGAGCCGCAGATTTTTTTCAGTTATATTAGTGCATTTTGAAAATTAATAATAAGGCAGAAAAATGTGTATAAAATAAGAATTTTGGATGTTTGACGTGAACTTTGATTCTATTCACCAGCTTTGAGGGGTTTTACGTATCAATCCCCTAAGCAAAACTGACATCTGAAAAGTACATATGAAACAAGAATGTTTAAACTTCAAAAAATGTTTTTTTTTCCTTTATGAAAGTATTAATCTTTGGAAAAACAAATTTAGTTGATGAGTTTTTTCAAAATTATTTTTAATCTATTAAATTAAGATATAATGTGCTGAAAGTGAAAAAATTTTGACACTATTTACAACAGTCATAAACTTGAAACGTAGGTACCTACCAATTTGAAAACAATACGAGTCTATTTTTTTTCTTACGACTTTTTCAGCTTTCACAATGTTGCAGATTTTTTTTCACGGTGCACCAGCAATAAGCTCTCGGTGCACCAGATGAAAGCCACTCCACTAGGTCCTCCAACTACGAACTGTCAAAATCCGTGTAATAAAGATGGATTTTTTATAGTTCACTACGAAATGACTAACTGTAACTCTCTGGTTAGTTAACTAAAACAGTAAAAAGACTAGCCCTAAATTTCAAGTGTAATTTTGTCAGTTAATGAGTTTTCTGTCAGAAAGTAAATACATATGAAACATTAATAAGCGGTGTAACTAAAAAATGTCAATACATATTTTTGTTACTACAAGAATTATTTTTAACTATGTAATGACAAAGAATATGCAAATAAAAAAATGCTCACATAACGCAATACGTAATGCACTTAAAATAAGATCAACACTAAGAAATATTCATCGTTAAATCCACAGCCGTTAAGTAGAAAAAAATCATGCAAACGACCGGGACTACTTACACAGACCTTCGAGGACGAAGAGGGTACTTAGTAGTAGGAGGCACTGAGTTAGAAGAACCTTCTTGGGGTGCAGAAGCCAAAGATAATTCCACCATACCCAAAAAATCATCTCTAGTTAGCCTGTTTTCATCGAAAACTTGCATCACCAGTTTATGTTCATTAGGATTAACCTGAAATAGACGATTTTTATAGGCTGAATCATAAAAAATAATAAGTTTCAAAAAAATTTTCAATGAAAATCACCTGATATATGAATTCTTCATTCCAAACTGGGTTCAATGTCTGTAATGTAAATGCATAATTTTCAATAATACATAAGGAATATTACCAACATAATAATATAATATAAAAATAAATAAAGAAAATAATAATTTATCAGACAACCTTCTTTTTAGTCTTAGTGAGAGCAGTATTTACAACAATGTCTCCGTTCACTGTAAGAAGATCAACTCTTACATATGGGTCACTGCAAATACAAAATGCAAATGCAAAAAAAAATACCAATATTTTGTACAAAATAAATACAAATAATTGTATTCAATATTTCACATAGCAAACTAATAAAAAAATGATCATTATCGCAATACATATTACACTGGAACCTTTTTGTTATAGAACAATGCTTTATTATGAGTGGTTCGCGAGTTCAGAGCACGCTTAAGTCTTCATTGAAACACACAGTGGCTTGACGGAAACATTCCAAACATTCCATATACCATATGACAATCAAAAAAACCAAGGGATGTAGCTATCTTATAGGGTAGCACCATGACCTTTTCAGACGTTAATATATATTATAATATTTGATACATCCACCTCGCCTTAGTTATAACCCAATACTAATATAACAATAGGAAAATAATGAATCACAAAAAAAAATTTTGGTAAAGTTTTAACATCTTGGGGCCAGATCCCGCATTAATGCGGAAATTTTTCAATAGCCATCAGGGTATTTTTGTAGATTAATATGTATATGTACAGTCATATTCAATGACATCAATGGATAAAAAATATTGAGAAATATATAAATTTGGTTCAAATAAATATGCTTTAATGCTTAAAATCAATACCTGCAACATTTGGAATAAACCTATTTTTGCTATTTTTATGACTTCGAAATATACCTATCATGATTTTTGTCACAATTATTATTCCAGTCATTCATTAATTTCTCCTTGAAAGGTTTATAGGAGTTTCGAAAATAAACAATTTCTGCAGATTTCAATGTGCTATTTTCGAATTCTAACTTCACCCTTACGTATCTTTGTCACTTGTGCCGCCATATTGGAAATTGGCACCTAAACAGTTTTTTGGTGATGTTTCTTTTCTGAATCATTTTAAGATAAAAATGCTTATATACGAAATTAAACTAGAAAAAATATCACACAATATGAATAAGATCATTTTTTTGTAGAATCGATAGTTTTGGCACATGATCCCCACAAAGTCTACAGCTTTGTTAAAATTTGTTCATAAATAAAAAATATCACGATAGTATAAAAGAAAATGAAAAGTGAACAATTTTCGACAAATTTCCGGAAAAGTCTCACGTGTAATTCTGCAGTCCACAAGATGTTAAGAATGTCCGGAATCTCTATATAGAATATAAGAATACCTGATATCATCTAATAAGAATTATGAAAAAAAAGGCTATAAACAATTACAAACTATCATCGTTGTATGGTATTTGGCCTGATTTTTTTTTTCGAAATAGTACCTTTTTATAAACAGCTTGAATCTGAATTCGCACAAAAAGAGTTCCCAGTGTATATTTCGAAATAAATTTGAAAATTTAATTCAACATACATATGTATGAATGCATATAAAAAGTAATGACTAACCTAGCTCCAAATATGTCCTTTTTTGCTAATGTATGAGCTCCGATAATTTTCAATCTCAACATACGAAAGTTGTCATCTAACTGTAAAATAATAAAAACAAAATATGATACAAAACTAATATAAATCAAAATGAACACAGATATTAAAAAAATATAATTTCAATCATTATGTTATGCTAGAATTTTTTTTATTTTTAAGGCTGTGAAAATTTTAAAACAAAGGTCAATGCCCATTTTGTATGGAAGATTAACCCAAGTCCGGCGCTAGCAAAACCTAGCTCAAATGATAGGTATAATTGAGTAAATAAAAAGTGTATAGAGAGCATTTTCAAAATTTATGGCTAAATGTGTAAAATAGGTATTTAATATTTTGAAGAGCGAGAGGTATTTATACGAGGTGTGACAAAGTGTGAGCGAGACAGCAATCGCGCGCGCTAAGTCAACCGTACACGCATATGATAAGAAGAACTACTTTGCATACTTTTAAACCGCAAAACCTAATTTTATTGATCATTTTATTAATACGACCCTTGTGAAAATTCAAAAAGGAAATTTTACGCACTTAGCCATCGATTTTTATTATGCTTCCTATGCACAGATTATTTACCCAATTATACCTTGAATATAAGTTAGATTTCGTTTCAGCCGGGCTTGGATTTTTTTTTGAAAAATGTCTTTTGAGGCTAGGAACAAAATTTTTTTATACATATTTTTCGAAAAAAAAAACTCTTTAAGTATATTTAAAAGATAAAAAAATGCATTTCGACTTTCATAACAAAGAAATCTTCTAAAGGGTTTTCCAACTAGTGCGGGTAGATGTTGACAAGCTGTGGCGGCTATGTTTTTTTGATTACATTCATCAAATGTATTTTATATTATTCCGTTACTGATCTCAACTTATTATGCAAAGTTACAGAATTCAGCAATTTGTCTAAGTGGTAGAAATTAATTATCAAAATTTGAGTTCGTTCCCGACATCGTCACACGCGCCGCGTCCATACTATGGTAGACGCAATTTCAGGGTATTTTCGAATGAATCGATGTTTGAATTAGCAAAATTGGCATATTTATGGACACATTAGATTCTCTAGGTGATAATGCATCAAAAAATATACTGCCAAGATGGATATTCTGCAAAAAATAATTTAGGGTACGGCTGTCTTTCGTGGAGATGACGCGAATCAGTCACAAAGATCGTTTGATTTGACCCCACTAGACGTTTTTTTGTAAAATTTTCTGAAGTGAAAAGTTGATGCCAATAAGCTGCAATCAATCGATGCCAGTAAAGTTTGCAAAACTTAAGGTATCGCTTAAATGCTGCTGGATATACGCAGAAAAGTCGCGCGAAATGAAGTTTAATTTTGGTGATGAATTTCCACCACTTAAACATATTGCTGAATTCTGTATCTTTGCATAACAATTTGAGACTATTAACGAAATAATATAAAATGCATTTGATGAATGTAACTAAAAAAATATAGCCGCCACAGCCTGTCAACATCTACCCGCTCTAGCTGGAAAACCCGTTATAAACCACTTTATGTTAAAAAATAAAGGAACTACTTATTTTTTAAATACCTATAGTAAATTTTTTTTTGAAACTACTATCAAAAAGCTCCAGCTTAAAATATTTTTTTAAATTATACAATACATCCAGTAAAACAAATTTCGGGAATGGGCAAATTGAAAAGCCCCCTTTGTGATATTTTAAAATTTCTTATTGTTACTAAATTGGTACATCCCTCCTCTATATTGATGCAAAGTTACTGCAGGATCGAACATATTATTGAATGTATCAATTATACAGCATTCTTCAATATAAGTTACTGAAAAAATAATTACTTAATTACTATTAACTAATTACTATTGAGAAAAACTTTTTTTTTATTATTCGGTAAGCTGACACATAAAATTTTCACTTTCAACCCTTTTTTTAGAAACGTATCATGAAGAATGATGTATAATTGATATATTAAATAAAATATTGACTCTAAACGATCATGTTTGAGAAAAAGCTCTACTATTAAAAATGTTATGATATTCTTAAGTCGCTCCGGTAGGAAACATGCCAAAATACATCAAAAAATTCATAACTCTTAAATGACTAAAAATCGCTGAACATACATGAGGTATTTACGGATACACCAAAATGTGAGAAATCTAAAAAAAAATATTGACGTAACCCGCTGGTTCTCCCTGTATATTTTTAAGACACCATTACAATCAATAGAATCTTTAAATTAGAGTAAAAATCATTGAAGAAAACAATAAATTACGAGAAATGTTTTGCATTAGATCTGATGCGAATTACGGACAAGCGAGCATGCGCGTAATTCATTAATCATTTAAATGGAATTTATATCAAAATATAACTATGTATGTTTAACTATTATCACACTCATATAAATACATTTTTAAATCCTTACGCTTATAATGTTTTTAGAGCATTTTCAAAATATAGTTTTTGATACAGGTAGTCCTCGACTTACGACCGAGATACGTTCCTGAACCTTGGTCGTAAGTCGAATCGGTCGTAAATCGAGGAATAATTATTTTTTTCGGTAATTTCACTTTTTTCATTTATTAAGTCGTTCAAATGAATACATACATTCTGTCAAAAAAGTATCGGGAATTGGTCATTTAAAAAGCCCGCTAAAAAATGATGTCGAAATTCTTTTTTTCACTAAATTGACACATCTATCTTCTATATTGATGCAAAGTTTCAGCATCATCTGATATTCAGTTTTTTTATAGCTTTCAATAATGCAAGACGATGTCACGGGTGTTCCGCGATTTTTTCGGTGAACGAAAATATGGAATAATGAATTTGTCTCATATTTTGCATTTTAAATGGAATTTCTTTTGTCAATTCAATAAAAATATTACAGAAAACTTACAGTGAATTGATTTTATCAAAAAACGAATAAAAAAATCATTTCAAACGAATGATTGAGCGTGAAAAACATGAAGTGTACGTAACTGTAGTGCACCTTCGCTGATCACCGTGATAATATTATCTTCGCGAACGAATTTATAGCTGAAAATTCAACAAAAATAATTTAAAAAAAACTGTATTTACTTAATTTGGCTCTGAATAGCATTTTTCACTTTTAAAAATTCAAATAACCCTTTTGAGGTACCTATTTTTAGTTCAAAAATGATGAAAAAGAAAAATCGCGGCGTGTACTAAAGTTGATTACGAAAAATGCAATTGAAATTTTTTTTCGATGATGATGATACTTTAAAGGTGATAAAAGAAAATTTGAAAAATAATAAATATTTTGAGTTTTATTGACCAATTCCCGATACTTTTTTGACAGAGTGTTTTAAAACAGTTGTTAACCGTCGTAAACAGAGTGACAAATCCCGAAAAAATGAGTAATAACTTTGTTTTTCAAACTCGCTCAAGGTTGCATTTCTTCGAATAGTATTTCTCCTTATACATTTATTCGAAAAGAGTATTTCTCCGTATTATTCGGATAATGCATTATTCTTTTCTCACATTCGCTTGTGATTTATGAACCATTTTTTTAAAAAATATTTAAAAAAAATATTTTTTTTTTGGTCGTAAGTGCGAATCGTCGTAAGTCGAACCGTCGTAAGTAGAGGACTACCTGTATTTATATATTGCACTTAAAACTTTTAAAAAACACAATAAAAAAAAAATACAAATGAATTGATTCTAAAAGATTTCATGAGTGCAGACGTGTAAATTTTTAGTTAAACAAAAAAACCGATAAAAAACATTTTTTTTAATTTTATTTCAAATTTTTCCAAACTGAAGTACCTCTATCTTAAAAAAAAATTATAAGTAGAAAGGGTTAAAAACTCCATCACGAGAACTGTGCTTTTTATTCAATTTGTTCATTAGAATTTGGGTGATCAGATTGGAAAACCTAGTTTCGCATTCCTGTATTGATATGTAAAGGCAACTAATTATTATTTGGTAGAATATAGATCTTTAAAACAGTCAGTTAAAAAATATGTACCTATTATCAGTAATTTACTAAAAAAGTGATTAGTGAAATATTCATGTTTTTGTCAGTAAATAATTAATTTTCGATCAGTAGTTTATTTGATAAGTAAGTGATCAGATAAATAAAATAAATGTTCAGTCGATTGGTAGGGGATGTAGGAGGAATTTAGTTCCCCTTGTATTTTTAGCCTCTACCTTTTTATTAAAAAAATAAAATTGTAAATAAAAACGATGTCAATACACTCAGAGTTCAATTGTGCTTAGGGCAAATAACAAGACTTCCAGAAGGATCAAGTGCCCCCATCTTGTTGACTTAACTAAATTAAGAAAATCTTATGAAATCGCCGATGATCTCAATTGGTCAGTCTTTTTTTTCATATAAATGTGTGCGTATATAATTGCGCTTTTAATTTAGGTGTGAAGGCTACACATAAAACCTAAATGTCAATAATTTATTTTGATCAAAGTATGTACCTACACATGAAACATAATTGAAAACTTACTGACAAAGAGCTTAGATGAAAAATACTAAGTTTGGGGAAATTATCTCTACTTTGATAAATAAATTAACACATTCTGTACTCAATGAAAACTACTCACTGTGTTGTGTTGTACAGAACTAATATGTGTTATAGAAAGAAAGAAAGACAGATGGGTTGACTGATAAAAGTATGTGTGTGTGCGTGTGTGTGGTTATAAATGTAATTTTAATGGATACACATTAGTCAGAGTGACACTTGTTTGTATGTGTGTAGGTATAGATGTGTGGATAAGATCGAAGAGGACAATAAATAATTGTGATTATGATTATAATTATAAATATAAATGAGAGTAATTCGAAGGCAGACTAACGTGATCCGTGTCGTGCGGATTGCGCACGCAGCCGTAGTCGGGATCCCGCGCCATCGAAACACTCGACGAACGACGAACGACGAAACGGTTAAACGAGCTGACTGCACTAACGGTAACAACTAGGAAATACTAAAATTAACTATGCATATGCGGCTGTAATATGTATGTATTATATTGCGAATATTACGATCTAATCGTACACAGATATTAGTGTATGCATATGAGAACAAGAACAAGAACGAGAACGAGAACGAACGAAACGTCAGCGGAGGCCGTCGCCCCACCCCACTCCCTCGCTCCCCCTCTCGTCTCTTCTCTTCGCACTGCACTAACTACAATGACTACACTACACTAAACTTCACGTTATTGCAGCCGCTTTGCACTACTTTTGTTTCCCAATTTTCAATGTTTCTTTCAAATACTTGTTCATCGTTTATACCCTTCATATATTTTTAAATAGAAAAACAATACCTATCCCTTTTCGGCCGACTCGTAGGGCAAATGTGAGACATCGTGTTTTTATTTTTTGCATAAATTATACATAATAGATACATTATAAAGGTGGAAACACACCGGCTGAGACGTTATAAAAGAAGAGAAGAAACTTGTTGACTTTTTTGTGTGCGAGTGAGAAAATCACATAGAGGAGAGGGAGGCACGTAATGCCGTCGCATTTCCAAACAATTAATTGAATGGTTGTTCATCTATTTCCTTTATTACGCCTCAGCCGGTGTGTTTTCGCCTTTATTAACGTTAGTTTGTAGAGCGCAACGAAACCCATAAACTAAAATCAGTAATCGTTACACTTGTTTATTTAAAACATTCGTAATAAGATTCATCATGCCAAATGCATTTTTTCGAAAATATAATCGCGTTAAACATAGGACAACTGTATATACCTAGATTGATAGATGTTTTATGTTAGTGAACTATTTAAATATTGAAATTGACCGGTCATGAAGTACAATCATCCCCGTTTAATGTTATTACTTCGAACGGACTTTTTCAATACGCACGCGATATTTTTTTGAAAATGCGCATAGACATGATCACACATTTTTTCGGAAAAATATCGCACGCGTATTGAAAAAAAACGTGTAAAGTAATCGCGTTAAACGGGGGATGACTGTATAGATAACCCTGGTATACACGATACATTTGTGATATGATTACCGGTAAATTGAGGGATCTACGCAGTTGAGTGTGTCGCGACGTTTGCCTCGCACCCCAGGAATGTGATCGAGGTCGTTGAGAATCGAGAGCTCGTCTCGCAGGAGAAATTATAGAAGGTGGAGCGAATGCTGCTATGTGTTGCAGAGCTGAAGGCATCTTCAACTATTTATTTATCGATTTTGACTATGCATTGGAAATATACATCACTTAAATGTGAATATTTTATCTGTACTATTCGAATACAGATGCTAGACTCGATTTCACTGCTATGTAGAATTATTAAATACCTACATGCATACAATTCTGTTATCATCTTTACCCCTTCTTTCGAGACATATTTGAACAGTCCAGTAAATATTATCTCATTTGTGATAACCTTGTTTAATAATTAGCTTCTAGCTTAACAAAATAAAAAGATAAAACTGAAACATTTTTTCAGAAGACTTAAAAATAGGGTTGCTATAATTGACCATAGACGGGGACCCCCCTCATGGAAACAATTTATTATATGTATTTTTGTAGCTGTTTGATTACTAAAAATTAAATCATATTTAATTATAATATGTATTCACAGATTGTAACTGATTCATTTTTAATTTAATTTTATTCATTTTCTTTTGACTTTGCTTTTTCCCAATTTTTCGAACTTGATTTTCATTTCCCTATCATACTTTTCAGGCTTTTTCGCTTTTCGAAGGATTTCCTTTTTCCTCTTTACATAATTATAAAATTCGATCCATGACATTTCATGATTGAAAACGCTTTAATTTTATTGTAACGCTGAATTAAGCTTTCTACTATGTCAACAGATAGGTTATTTCATTCTTTTGTTCACTAACTATTAATTAATGAAAATACACGCTCAACGTGAGCATATGTGCTGGGATAGCACACAAGTATTGCCTCGATTTCAGTAGATTAACTTTTGTTTCTGTTTCATTAGCAGGGGATTATGGAGATATTTGATCCCCGTACTAATATGTGTAATATGTCACCAAAAATTAATACTCCTCACATTCGTTCAATGTTTTGATTCAACAGAAATTGAAATATTGCATTTAATGAACTTTGTTCTAAAATAAAGCAAAAAAAAGCAAGAAATAATAAGTTCACAATATGAAATGTATATTATCTAATTGTAAGAGAAATGCAAGATTCATTAGGTACATATACTCTGTCAAAAAAGTATCGGGAATTGGTTAATAAAACTCAAAATATTTATTTTACTTAAAATTTTCTTTAATCACCTTTAAAATATATCTTTTCCAAAATAATTTATGCATGCCAAAAAATTATTTAACAATGGGAAAAATTTTTAAATTGCATTTTTCGTAATCAACTTTAGTACGCGCCGCGATTTTTCTTTTTAATAGTTTTTCTACTGAATATGGGTACCTCAAAATAGTTATTTAAGTTTTGAAAAGTGAAAAATGTTAATCAGAGCCAGATTAAGTAAATACAGTTATTTTTTTAATTATTTTTTTGAGTTTTTAGCTTTAAATTTGTTCGCGAAGATAATATTATCACGGTGATCAGCGAAGACGCACTACAGTTCCGTACACTTCATGCACTGAAAGAATCGCGGAGCACCCATGACATTGTCTAACATTATTGACAACTGTAAAAAAACTGAATGTCAGATGATGCTGAAACTTTGCATCAACATAGAGGACAGATGTGTCAATTTAGTGAGAAAAAGAATTTTGACATTACCTTTAAGCGGCCTTTTTAAATGACCAATTCCCGATACTTTTTTGACAGAATGTATGTTTTACTGTTCTAACGATCCATTTCATAAAGGGTTTCATTGATTTAGAATAAAATTTTTAGACATGTAGTATATTAATATAGACATGAAATATTTGGATCGGCAAGAAACGCACTACTCAATAGTTTTTTGGAAAAAACTTCAGTTAGTATGGTGCGATATCGATACAACAGCACATATGAGTATTTTTCCCTGTCCCTTCCTGGCTCTGCTCAACCCGTTCATATCTGATCTTTCACGCCAAACACCATGAGCATGTGTCACAAGGTGAGTTCTATTTCGCACATATTTCTTTTTTGATGTAATAAATTACCTGAAAAACGATATTTTTCAATAAGAATTATTATCGGACACAATAAATTGCTTTACGTACCTATGTATGTGTTAAGGATTTCATCATTTAGAAAATGGAAGAATAAAAATGTTTTTCAATTGAAATTTATATTTCATTGACTAAATATACACAAAATAAATTTGAAATGTCAATACAAAAAATACTGAGACTCTTATAAATACAAATATGAATTATTTAAAAATAACGAATCAATAAGTAGTGTTTTGGTTATTTTTGTAAATGATCTTAAGATGAAATGAATTCAATCATTTTGAAATCTCATAATTTTACTTTATTTAAAAACTAATTGATATTCAATCATTGGGATGGAGTGCGATCACAAACTTTGAACCAAATGGAGAACTGTATTGTATGCCTAAATCTTTAAATATTTTTTGAGGTATAGCAAGATTACATAAATATAGTTTACCGTTATTCACTGAATGAGAAAGAGGTAAAATAGGTATAAGAGAATATTTAGTTTCAATGCCAGGAGTGCCTCCGACAGGAGGATCTAATGCTAGGACTGGTGCTCTACTTGAATTGATCCATGTTGCAAGATGTGAATAATATGTCGGTTCATCTGAATCACACAAAGCCATTATAATGAGGTCAACAGATGGCAAATCTTGAATGTTGGTTGTAAGTTTATTGCCAGTCATCTGATACATGCTGAGATGTGATCGCAATGCTCCATGAACGTCAGGATCTGCTACTAATACCACGGTTGAAACTCCATGAGATGCCAATTGACGTGCACAAGTGACACCAACAACTCCTTGTCTGAATTAAAAAAATACACAAAGAAAATAATTATCAATTGAGGCACGCTCTTCGAAATTTCATATGCGTTTTTTACATATTTAGCCATCAATTTTGAAATGCTCCCTATGCACTTTTTATTTACTCAATTATCTATATTATAAATACGCTAACGATGCTTGAAATTTTCAGACTCGACTCGGGAATCGAACCCGCGCCTGCAGATTATTAACCCACCGCTCACGCTCTGAGCCACGGATCGTAATTATGGAACTGCATCGTTTTACATATTTAACACGTAAAATCTTTTTTTATTTCACACATAGATGGCAATACGAATTTGATTAATTCCGAACAATTTTGATACACATGCGCCTACTGCTAGTACCTATAATTTGAGCTAGGTTTCGTTAGCGCTGAGCTTGGGTTAATTTTCCATACAAAATAGGCATTGACCTTTATCATACGGAATTCATCCTTAATTCAATTCAACAATCATTTCTCACATTGATACAGAAGATTAAATCGACCATGAAAGGGTTAAATAATCGCCAACTTGGATTTTCTAAAATGGGTGACATGAAACCAATTTCGTTTATATCTCAAATTCTAAATAACATATGTATAAGTATAATTTCGATATTTAATCATATAATTTTAACACTGAAAAATTCAATATAATTGAAATAAAAATCAAAGTCAAAGGAGTTCTGTCCGAAGAAGCAACTCATCCGCATATTGTAGTTATTTTTCTTTCGTAATTGATTAGCATTTGAAATAAATTTTCTATTTTGAATAATCCATTAGCGAACATTGTACTGGAACTTTAACAGGATAATAAATAAATGTAGTTAACCTGTGAGGACCGATGAGAAAAGCTACAGTGGGCATTTGATGGATGTTATGTGGGTGTAATCGTCGAGATCCTCCCAACAGCTGTAATGCTACTTCTGTGGCAGCTCTCCCAAATAGTTCTGCACCTTCAAGACCAGCTCGGCCACATGCTGTCAATAGTTTGTTTCGAAATTCAGCCGTCAAAGAAGGAACAACTAAACCAACATCTACCAAAAAAACCACATTTGAAAAAAAAATTATAAACAACAGTATGTATATTTAACAGGTTGAGTAATCACCTGTTACATATTCCTTGATGTCTCGACCCTCCAGAGGAATGATAATTCCTCTGTGTATAACCGGTGTTGGTTCAAGAATGTTTTCATCATGTCGAAATTTGAGCTGTGATTGGTTTCGCCGAAAGTTATCGGTTTGTCTCACCTGAAAAAAAAAACAAATAATCAATATGCATATGCAAAATTTGTTTTCCTTCCTGTTTATAGAGAATATTTGAAAAATCCATACAACATCAGGTTTCTGAGCTTGGTTTAGTTCTTCCCACAAAGCCTGTTTGTCAAAAAGGGCAAGATTTTTTTCAAAATCAAACTCTTGGTTTAAAATCGGATCGTCTGACGGAGTACCGAAACAAATTTCATTTCGTCTTCTTTCTTTTTCTTTTTTATTTGGTGTACTACGACCTATAATATATACACCTGTATAAATGCAAGTAAAAAGCTTCTCTTTTTTCAAATAACTTAATATTATTACTGTGTTTGTATTCTAAAAAAGCAATTTACCGTTTATTTTGCTAGAACGTCCTTGTATATCTATCGGTTTGCTTTTGGAATTACACGAATTTTGCATCGAATTACAAAAATTGTTTCCCCATCCATAAAACTGACCATTATATAAAACGGAATGATTTTGAACCTTTGAAGTGAATTGATTATTGTGATTGAAAAGACTATTCGTTAGTGAAGACTGGACACCATTGCTTTTTCCGTCGGTCGCCTGAGAAGTGTCTACTGCAGGATTTTTTTGAGTTTTTTTTGCAGATTTTGTGACTTCCACTGTGCTGTGTTGTTTTTCAATCGGAGTCAAAGCATTTTCTTGAATTATTTGTATGTTTTTAATGTCTGAAGCTCTGAAAATGAAAGTAACGGTGTATTCATCGATCCAAACTGTTAGAGTAAGTAATATAATCTGTATATACGCCCAAAAGACAAATCAATCTCGTTCAAAAGAGTTTTAATATACTTATTGAGGGTCGTTTTTTTTCATTGCTTTAGTTAACTAACCAGAGAGTTACAGTCTGGGATTCCTTTATGAACTGTTAAAAATCCATAGAACAAAAATGGATTTTCAACAGTTTATAGTAACATTGTATAACATCTAACTATATAATAGTGCTATTCTGTGTGTGTATCCGGTGTAACCCACCTAAACTATGACAAAACAACTACCCAATTAAATTTTTAATAACTTCCATACATATACGATTAAAAATATATGGCATATAATATATAAATAAAAGCCTAGCCATAAAATTCACGTTTTTGCTTATATACACTTTTTTGACAAATTCAATTATAATACGATGAAACGAGCGCTTTCTGTCTCTTTAATATGATATAAGAGCAAATATTTGCATATTTATCAATTACACACATTAGAAGAAGATAATAATATGTTGTAATTATAAATTGTAATCGAAAATATGAAATATCAAAATGAAAGAAAATGTTCATTTGTGCATGCGTTGGATTATTTGAATGATACATCCTTTTGTGTATGGCCAAAATGTTTTTGCGTGTGGCATGCTTTTGATATTTTTTTCTGTTATTTTGGCAAGCATTTCCATAACTTTCAACTAGCACACTATGGACGATGACATCTGAGCGTAATGCGTATGTGTAATTTCTAAACTTCACGCGTGCGATCTGCCCTTAAGTGCTTCTGTGCGTGGTCATATAACTGAAAAGACACAATCAACTTTTACGAATGTTTTGATTCTAGAGTTGATGAATTTAAACTAAAGCAATGAAAAGACCGGTCCTTAAACAACACTACTCTCGTATCTATTGGAACGAGTACTAATTTTCCATCATCCATTACTTATTAGGAGAGCAAAATATTATAGGAAACGTGTTGTAATTGACGTTATAAATGTGATAAATGATGAAAGATAGAATCAACCCGACCAACAGAAATTCAAAAAGTTTTATTCCAATATATTCGTCATGACATTGACAGTTGAGTTGACATATAAAAAACTGAAATCTATCGCGTGTGTTTATGTTTATCCAGAAACTGAAATGAGCACTTATCCGCTAACACATTACATTAGATGTGAAGTAGGTATAAACGAATGAATACGTGCCTGATGGTGATTCTCGTTTCGGAACAAGGAAGTCCGTCTCGGAAAGGTTTTCCCAGCACCAAGCGAGTCCCGTCCGCTTCGAGGATCGTGCCCTGATAATGGTAATCGGACTCCACTGACACACTGCATCCTAACCACCCCTTCTCCGTCATATCTATCTCTTTATCTATGAGTATTTCTCTTATTTATGCCTAGGTATGTAGGTACATATTTTTATCTCAATAATCGATTACAATGAAAACTAACAAGCACTAACATACCTACCGAACAAAAAGTTTCAAAATCCGAACGACACCGACATGCAACGAAATCAACTGACGTTTGTCCTTTTTAGGGGAAACGCGTCTACTATACCTACATATGTATATGCATGTGGCTACTTCGTACAATACCAATACCTATAGTAGATAGGTACCTACAAGAATATGGGGCGACTTGAGCCCCCTTTTGTTTTTACCTCTAACTGCATTTTGAATATCGGATTTTTGAGAAAAGGGTGTCAAAACACTCGAAATTTAATTGGGTTTGCGAAGTATAAGCACCATTTGAAATAATCTATTCGTTTACTGATAAAGTTGAGAAAACGGAGGAGAAGCAAAAAGACGAAATTTTGACATAGGTATACAGTTTACTTTTTTTATTATCTGACGATGAGTGTTTTGACGCCATTTTTTATTCCAACATTTGATTTTTCCAAACGGAGTAAGATGTGAAAAAGTCGCCGAAAAGTGTTTTCACAGTCTTACCTGGTATAGGTGATTTTTCGTTTTGAACAGGTCGAGTGAAGGTTCGCCTTGAGAAAGTAGTGCGAATATGTGTAAGTGTGCACACATACATACATTCATACAAACCGGAAGGTTACCGGCGCTGGAAGAAATCGCGATCTTTCAGACCGATCGTATAGAATCGAAAACGTTCGTTTCCGGTTCTAATTTCGGTTCTCGTTCCGGTTCCGGTGCGGGAAACCGGCTTCAGTTTGAACTATTTGATCGATCCGCTCTTCGCCGAATACTATTCGTTAGACGACATGTCACTTTTTATTATAATTCATGATTATGATATTGATATTTTTATTTGAATCGAGTGCAGCGTGGACTTAATACCCGTCACTCGCACATAACACTACTACTACTACTACTACTACTACTAGACACTAGTGCTAACGTTAATCGTACAGATTACTAATTTAACTCTACCCGTTCAGTAGCACATTCAAGTCGATACGTCGACTAAAAAGGTCGTCTCGTCGATCAAATGGATCAGTGAGATTTTCTATCTTCCGTTTTCTCCGCGCTCTCGTTTCTCCTAATCATGAAAGACGTATCGCAGGTTAAACAATTCTTCATTTTATTTTACTTACATCTATATTTTCTTCAGAGCCGGTCTTTTCACTGCTATATTTAATTAATCAGAGTTACGGTCAGTCCTTCCTCTACGAACTGTCAAAATCCGTCTCTGTTCCATGGATTTTCGACAATTCATAGTTAACTGTAACTCTGTTCAGTAAACTAGAGCAGTGGAAAGACCGGCCCTTAGTTAATCTTGGAGTTAACCCTTTAAGTGCGGCGATGAAATTTAGAAAATTTAAATGTGGATTTCATATTTCAACCATTTTTTCCACTTGAGTTATTCAAAATTTAAATATATATATATATTTGGGTTGTTCCGATGTATCCGCATCCCGAACACAAATGATGTGTTTTTTATATGAAATGAGATATATCCAAATACCGCTCAATTTTTGGGAGTGCAAATGTATACAGCACTCAAAGGGTTAAATCATAAATGTGTATGTATAGATTAGATCTGTCAGTATTCCCTTCACTAGTGAATTCATCTTCTTGGTTTTCAAATTACATTTGGATCTTTGAATATAGCACATCGTTCATATAAACTTAATAAGTATTTTTGATATCCTCGATTCAATTTCAATTTGCATTAAAAGTTTTCAAAAATACTTATGATTTGTTTAACGATAAGATCTAAGTACACTGTGTACTTATTGAGTTATCGTTTGAATAGTGGGCAGTAATAAATATCTACATATGACTTCATTCAGAATTAATCAAATTTGGCAAGTTGAAATGTCTCCTGACAAAGGTCAGATGAATTTGACTATGTACCTATTATATTTTTTTCATCTGCACTTCTTTGATTTGAATTTTTTTCTACGAAAATTATCACTTTAATCACAGAGTGGAATTTTTATTTCAGTTACGTCAGCGAGGGATATATCAGACCAGTAATTATTCTTCCTCTTCGAATGTTTCATCCGCTAAAGGGAAGACCTTAAATAAAAGCAGTCAGCCGATCACATTTTTACAATTGACTGCTATTTTCATTTTCATCGTATGCACTATGGTAGCCGTAGTAGTTATTGAAAAAAAATTGCCCACTGATTTGAAAATATCAGATGAGGCGGCGTTTCCTGGCCGATTTATTGCACAAAGGGCTATGAATCACTTAGTCGAGTTGACAAAATTTGGTCCTCGGGTGAGTGGAAGTCATGAGAATGAAATATTGGCCGTAAATTTTTTGAAAAAAGAAATCAACAAAATAATAGTTGAATCTCGCGATATACATATCATCCAGATGGATATCCAAAAAGCAAGTGGAGCTTTCCCTTTATCGTTTTTAGATGGATTAACAAGTATATATCGTAATATGCCAAATGTTATTGTACGAATTGGTTCAAGAATCAATTCTGAACATTCACTTTTACTAAATTGTCATTTTGACTCTGTCCCAGATAGTCCTGGTATGTAGTAACTAGCTTTAGTTATTCATTTTTTTATTTGTTTATTTTTGTTGAAAAAAACGATTTTCATTAGGAGCCAGTGATGATGGTGCAGGCTGTGCCGTTATGTTAGAAATACTCAGAGTTATGTCTAAATCGGACCGTCTTTTAAAACATAATGTTATATTTTTATTTAATGGCGCTGAAGAAAATATATTGCAAGCTTCACATGGTTTCATAACTCAGCATAAGTGAATATTGATTTTATTTCTTTACAAAATAAATTATTATATTCAATTTCTAATATTTTTTTCATACTTCATTAGATGGGCTAAGGAAGTAAAAGCATTTATCAATTTAGAAGCCTGTGGTGCTGGCGGAAGAGAAGTTTTATTTCAAGCTGGACCTCACAATCCATGGATTATGGAGGTGTGTTATAAGGAGCGAAATTTTACAGGTCATTCAGTTCGGTATCTCAATGGGTTTAATTCCAAATTCCATCATTAACAACAAGGGTACGAGGCTCATACTTTGAGTCCTTTGGTTTTCTAAGATGCAAAGAGCTTATAGAACCCTCACTGTTGACTACTCCCCTTAAACACGTTTTGAACGAATAACTGAATCTAGTAGCCTGCGAAATTTCACACCCTAATATGTTAATATACAGTATTCTAATTGTTATGAATGATAATATGACCATTACATACATAATTGTGTATTTACAATCATAATTACATTTATTGAGATGAAACAATGAGAATGAACTGAGTCATGTGTAGAGAGGATATGAAAGTTTTGGATTTAGAACATCTGAAAATAAAAAGGGGGTATGAATGGTAAAAAAATGGAATTGTGAAAGAAATTCAACATTTCAGGTATACTCGCAAACAGTTCCCTACCCATATGCTTCATCTTTAGCTCAAGAAATATTTGAAAGTGGATTGATTCCTGGAGAAACTGATTTTAGAATTTTCCGCGATTTTGGGAAAATATCAGGTATGCGTATTGTATATTCTAATCTATCTATATATATAAAAGCGAATGTATGTATGTATGTATATATATATGTATGTATGTTACCTATAGACTCCGAAACGGCTGATCCGTTAACCGCGAAACTTTCAGCGATTGTTTTATGCATGTAGGAGAAGGTTTAGAGATCATAAAATTTTGATTTTGACAAAAAAAAATTTTTCGTAAATTTTGACTTTGCAAGGGGGGACCCTTAGATATAACATAGGCGACGGGATTAACTAGAACTCCCAAACGACTGATCCGTTCGCTGTGAAATTTTCAGGAATTATTGTACATATAACTAGAAAGGATTCTGCGTCATTATATTTTGAATTTAAAAAAACATTTTTCTTCATAAATTTTGTCATTTCAAGGGGGGAAGCTTCGACACAGCCGATGTTATGCAAAGCCTACATACGCAACGGGATTGACATATTTTTAGATCTCAAAATCACTGATTCTTCCACCGAAATTGTAGCGGGAACAGATATTGAATCGGGAACTGGAACGGGAAATAATATACTACAATTTACAATCGGCTTAAAGTCTTAATAGTCTCGAGCAACGCCGGGTGACAGAAGCTAGTAATTAAATAAATACAACAATATATTTCAGTACTATTTTGATTGATTTTTGTAAGTATTTTATCAACAAAATTGTAAGTAATCAAATATTAAACTTTTAGTATTTTTGTTTAATTGTAAATATTAAGGTTAGGTTAGGTTAGGTTCAGGGTAGCTCAATTCTTAGAAGATTTTTCCCTCCTCTCGCAAAAAACTAAAAAAGGTTAGATTAGGTTGCTCTAAATACTTACAATTTAATGTTAATACTGATCTATGAAAACTTACCGTTTAATATAGGTATATACTGTCACACCATATTTCACTACTGATAAACAGTTTTTAAATACTGACAAAAGTAGAATAAAATACTTAGGTACCAGTAAAATAGGAGTCTTAAATAAATACATACATACATATATGTATACATGGGCCTATTCATGAAAATCCATATAAGTATCATGGCAGGCATATTTTTTTGAAATGCCACATTCTGCTGATAAGAAAATATAGATTGATCCTTTATTATTTGATAATCCAAATTTTGTTGCCTAAATAGATTTTGTTCGACGTCTGTAAATTTTTCTAGTAGTTTGCTCGTCATTTTTTTTATACATAAACATAACCTTTTTTAGTAACAAAATATGGCTTACTGGATCACAAAGAAGTAATCTATAATCTCATAGCAGTAGAATGCCGTATTTCATATAATACGCCTACCGTGGCACTTGTTCGTTTTTTCATGAATAGGTCTACATATGCTCATACTTAGGTATTTATTCGATTTTCCAGATTAATATTCAAATCATTCTATTTTATCATGTTTATTTACTAACAGGTTTAGATTTTGCATGGAGCACAAATGGTTACGTATACCACACGAAATTTGATCAGGTCAATCAAATACCATTGGGTACTCTTCAAAGAACTGGAGATAATATATTAGCCTTAGCATTAGGTAACTTGTATTACATTGCTTCATGTTTATTAAGCGATCGCTTGTTTCACACTTTCTTTTTTAGGAATATCCAATGGTTATTACTTATCTCAAAGGACCTCAACAGAAGGTCAACCAGTATTTTTTGATTTGCTGGGAGCCTTTGTGGTTCGCTTTCCCATGAATGTAGTAGTGGTCGCAAGTCTCATAGTTTTGTCACTTGCGATAGCAAACATTTATTTGAATATTGTAGCAGCTAAAAGAAGAGGTGAACTCCAAAATAATTAAGTCATACATTATACCTAATTTAGTTTTCATTTATTTTTTTGTTAATTTCACAGCATATATTGATCCACGTACTTATATGTCCAGTTTACAAAAAGCTTGTTTCATTTTGGCAATTTCATGGATTGTAACATCTATTTCTTGTTGTGGTTTGGCAATGTTGCTAACAAGTATTGGAAGAGCCATGTCATGGTTTGCTCGTCCTTTTTGGCTTTACACACTTTATGCATTGCAAACTGTTTCTATCCCTGCTCTATGTCTGTTAATAGCAACCACAAAACAGAGATTGGTATTTTCTTCTATCAATATTATTTTACATATATTTACTTGAATGTTCAGTGGTATATACATATATTTACAGAATCCCAATTTTTCTGGGTGGTTTCTGGTTCAGCTGTATACAGATGCATTTTCTTTATTGTGGTCTTCTATGTTGTTACTTTGTATGGTTATGCGAATCAGGTCTGGCTTTTTAGCATTGTTATGGGTTTTTTGTCCAGCAATAATTGGATTGGTAAGACATTCTCTCTTTCCACATTGGAATGGTAAAGTGTATTTTTATTGTCATTTTTTTTCTTTTTCATATAATGAAAATAATATTTCTTTTATAAATTTCAGACTGGAAACGACTTCTTATTTATTTGGTGGGAATGGTTTTGCCGTTTGTACAAAGTTATTATTTAGTGTTGGGAGCTGTTTACATGTTCGTTCCCATAATGGGAAGAGCGGGAGCTAGTATATATCCAGAAGTGAGTACATACATATGTATGTATATGTGTTACAGAACATTTTCAGATTTTTACAGCAACTAACTGTTTTTTATTTTTTTTATTTTAGCTAATCGTGGGTATTTTAATAAGTCTTTTGTTTTTACTTGTACTTGGATGGCTGGGACCATTAGTTCTTGGTGCAGAATCACCATGGAAACTTGTTAGATGATGTTTAATATGAAATAAATGTATATAATTCTTCCAAACATTTTGATAATAGCCTAATCTTCTACATCAATTCTAGGTTAAATGGATTCTAGGTGTTACTCTAGTCAGTATGGCCTTAGTTATATTAACTCCTCTAGGTTTTCCATATTCTGGAAATCCAAGTCGCCCTGCTCCTCAACGTTTCATGATTTTGCATACAGATAGACAATTTTTTGATTTAGACGGATCTCTTACACGGAAAAGTTCTGGATTTTGGATGGTAGATTTAGACCCCAACAGTCCACATTCTGTTGATGGATATGGTAATAAATTATTTTCACTGAAACCCTTATTCTACACGGGTGTAGCAAATATTAAGAAGAAAAGTCTCTTATAGGCTACAAAAATAATAAGAGGACGCTGAAACTTTTGGAAGTGGTAGAAGATGAGAATATGAAGTGACTCCCTGCATCCATTTGTTTGCCACTTTCTTTTTTCTTCAATCAGTGTTACCATTAATATGTGAGAGGTTTCCTTGCTAGTTGCACAACACAATATGATTAAATTTCTTAACGATGAAGTCATAAAACATAAAATAAATCATATAATATTTAGATTCAAAGCACAACTTAGGGAAACTTGTCTGAAGAAAACTCAAGTATGTGATCAACACAAAAAAATTTTGGACGGACAAAGATGTGCTCATTAAAACCAAAACTTAGCCCTCCGTCTGAAAAGTGCTTGCGAAGTTTTTTTAAAGATATCAAAAATATTTTATGCGTTGTATTTTTTTCGTAAACATCGTATTGTTAATGCAACTTATTTAATTGCATTGAAAAATTCATTAGAATTTGAACGACTCAAGAGTCAACGTAACTGTTATGGTCTTTCTCGTGCATTCAATTGCATACATGGTCCTATTCTTATTACAATAACGGCGTTAAAAAACTTCCAATCCACTGGAAAAAAATATGTTTTGAAATCAGATTATGCAGAAAAATAATATGTAAATTAATTTTCTGTATTTTTTACTAATAAACATTTCCTCTTGATATTTGCCACCCACACATATACCTTAGTTTTTCTAATACCTCACTTGTATATGTATTTTATGGAATTTTTCAGTTCCTTCAATGCGTTCTGCAGTAGAAATAGATTATGAACACTGTAACACTGAGCTGTATTGCGGTGTACCATATATTTTCCCCGTTCAAAGACTCATAAGTCGTACACACTGGTTAGAAGGATCGCCTCCTACATTACCATATAGAGCACATCTAAATCTAACTGATATTCAAACAGTCAATTCTACAATGAAGAGATTTCATTTTAGGATATCTGGTTTGTACATTTGATCAATTTATTCATAATTACATACTTTTTTTTTCACCCTTTTTATGTTTTCATTCTTCCTATGTTTTTTTTAAGGTCCTGATCATATAGGCTTGATGATCTCTCCAATAGCCAAAGCCAAATTGAAGAGTTGGAGTTTTTTGGCAAGTCAAACTCCATTAGCTGGGCCACGTTGGTATAACAATACAAGAGAAACATATTTTGTATATTTAGCTGCAGCTTCTGAACACGAAACACCATGGCATTTTCATCTAGATTTAGTTGTGAGCTTTTGAATATTTCTCTTATTTACTTATTGTTAGTTAAGTTTCTCGTTACCGATAAGTTAATTCAAAATATGAACGTTTTGTTTGCAGCATTCTTTCGATGAAGATCCTCATCATTGGTTAGATATAAATATAGCGGGTCATTTTTTGCATGGTCCTTACAAATCTGATTCAGTTTTGACATCATTTGTCAATAATTTTCCTATTTGGACTGCAGTTACATCGTGGAGTTCAACTTTTTCTCATTATATTATCTAATTTTTTTCATATAACAGAGTGACATTACCGATACTGGTATGAGTAGCAAGGTTATCAAATCTGGACACCCTAATTCTAATGAATGAATCAAATAAAATACACAGTTCACATGAGGGAGTTTTTAATACATACATACATATATCATCATTACAACCTTTTAGGATATTCCAATTGTTATGAAACAATACATATCGACAAATTAATGATCAGAGATGGATACAAACTAAAATATCAATTTTTTATGTTGTAATTTCGAAAAATATTTAAAGTCGAAAGTGAGATAAAATGGACAATGCACAGCTTTATATGGAGAGTGAAACTCCCTCCCCCCCCCCTCCCTTTAACTCATTTGAATTTGATAATAATTAACTCATTATGATCCTAAAATATTTCTTTATCACATTCAACCCCGAAGTCAATGAAGTTTGTGAAAGAAATTAGTTCGCATCCATAGGTTTCGTTCGCCCACGAATGAATATTAGTATACAAATGGAATGATTTAAAATTAATTTTCCATGAAAATTCCAAATCTACGGTGAATGTTTCCCTAGTAATAAGTCGTGAAATTACTCATATCTATCTATTTGCATATACATATTTTAAATCTGTTGAGTGGAAGTGTCCGTTATTACGCATCCTCCATTCTCTATGGGAGATTTCTTTTTAAGGCTGTGAAAAACTCAAAATGACAAAATTATAGCTAAAAAGCTATTTTTTTATAGATATTTTTGAAAAAACGGTCTGTTTTTTTGTACATTAAATGGTTTTTAAATTATACATATCGCTATTATATAGTCGATGTGCATTTTTTTTTTCTTTTTGAAACAGTTCAAATTAAAATACTTAAAGAGTCAAGTATATTTTTTTAATTTATCTGGTATGGTTTACAAAGAAAAACTGTAGACACGTGGAAGAATTAGCTCCTTGAAGTTTATAAAACTACAGTGAAATTGCATATTACGGCCATAGTTCCTAAATGGTAAAAGTTATAAAAATGTGCTAAAATCATATCATATCCCGATTCCAAAATAAGTAAAATCTTTTCTTGTGGTCCTCAGAAAATTTTATCAATCGACAGTTTTTTAATATTCAATTTTAGTAGGGCAGAGGGACCCGTATCTGGCACTGCTTTCAGTTTCTCCGCTCTCACCGCTCCGTTTCCAGTTTCTTACAACTTTGAGTCAATTTATTTCAGGAATAGATACTTATTAAAATATGCAGCATGTGGCAGTTTTTAGAATATTTAATGGAAATTCTTATACAGCCGGAGAAGCAGTTTTTTGTATATTTCCATTTATATTTTTCAAAAGTATTGCATCAAGTTTGGAGATTATATTTTTTACAGTAACAAGGATGTATATTTAACAATTTGGCATGTTAATATTATGTGAATTTTCAAATTCACATTATGAATTTTTGAAAATCAAATTTCCTTACACCAGCGCAGACTTCACTCTCTGCCGTACTGTGTTGTTTGAAATTCGATAATTTCTCGGTTATTTATCTTTCAATGACCGAAAATGTATGTATGTGTTAAAAACTCTTGCGTGAGAACTGTACTATATATGATTCCTTCATTAGAATGTGGGTGAGCGGATTCGATAACCTAGTTTCCATACCAGTATCAATATGCATCAGTTGTTAGAACTTAATCAAAGAAATATGTAAAACTGAACTTTAAGGGCCAGTATTTTCACTGATTTTGTTAACTAACTATCGTGTCACAGTCAGTCCTCTAGCTAGAAACTCAGAAATCTGACAAACAAAAAAAATGTATTTTTGAGAGTTTGTAGTTGAAGGACTGACTAACTCTATAGTTAGTTAACTAAAGCAGTGATATAACCGACTCTCAATAATATAATTTGAGCAACAAAATAATTCTATTGTACAGATTCGATTTCTACTTACATCATTTGAATTTTGCACAACATAAATGAATAATTAATTAACATTTAGTTTTATATAGGGTTTTTCAAATATTGCACTCGAACTTTGAAAATAAATATACAAACTATATAAGTGATAAAGCTATAATCGTTGTTTTCATTTGAAAGTGTGTTAAAAGACATTTATATGCAAAACATAATTTTGGCGCTATTCTTTAGTAAAAGAGCTTGATCTTTCTATGTTCTTCAATTTGATGTAATATGATTCAAGCCAAAGGATTTCGTCCATATATGTGTAATCAAATTGACTCAATAGTTGAATTTATCGGATGGGAAATTTGAGAATTTCGTCATCTTGCGCGATAATGATAACAATTGGTCATTGAGATCATGTGATTTATTTCCGCCTGACTATTTTCTGTGGGGCTGTGTAAAAACTCAGATCTGTACAGACAAATAGCAAACGATTGCCACCGTGAAAATAAACATAACTCGTGTTCTTCATGAAATTATATTTCATTTATGTGAAAATATCATCCAAAATTTGTCCACCAAAATGCATTATCAGCAGAGCCACAGTACCTATTTGCCAAATATTATATTTCACATATAAATGTCCTTTAATACACTTTCAAATGGAAAAAAAACAATTATACCTTTATCACTTTTACAGCTTTATATATTAATTTTCAAAGTTAGAGCACATGATTCGAAAAATACTAGTTTGCTGATTTTCAATTTTTTTCTTTGATTTCAAAAAACAGCATTCACTAAAAATTTCATATAAATTAAACAGAATCTTCTTCAGCAACAAAATTAGGGTTACAGATTTACAAAAAAATTGTTCAACACTTCTTTTGCAGTAGAATTCAGTATTTCGAGAAAATATACTCACCTCGGCAACTATATTTTTTTTTGTGGGTACCCTTATTATATCATTTTAAAATGTGTATTCGAAACCATATGTTTTATTCACTAAAATTTGAATATATACCTTATCAACCACATATGCCGTACATGGAAACCAACTGGATATGTGACATTTTTTTCAAAATTAAGTTGAGTGCAGAAATTGTGTCTAGACATGTTCATATACCTACATATATGCTAGCAAAAGGATATAAATGATTTCAGAATGTATGCAGAGATATATCATCAAATCGATCGTTCCTTTCCTAATTCATATTGCTACAATCTCAACATTGAATGTGTTTTTTCAAAATCACTGCCACTGCACATAGTCCAATTAAATTCCACGCACTTTATATGTAGACTAGTCTAATTACGCTCAACTTATGTAAAATGTGAATTTTACCATAACATTTTTTTTTCACAAATTGCAGTGGTATGAAATTAATATCAGGCTATTTGATAATTTATTGTGTAAATTAAAATTTTACTATTAGTTACAAAGACATTGCCTTGTGATTTTAGATAATAGTTTTTAATACAATGGTAGTATTATAGTATACATACATAGAGGTATATTACTTTAAAGCCTAATTGCCATGAAACTACTTACTAGGAGATTCCCGAATGGATCTTTACGATTTCGATGAAATTTGTTATACATGTAGTGTGAATATAGACATGAAAAATTTGCCTTTGAAGGTGCGCAATGGCCAAGATATGTACATCACTTATAGAATATTGATTCAATATTTCAGCATGTCAATAATTTTGGTCAAATTTCGCAAAAGTTACTTTTTACTCCATTTTATGGTTCTCACGGCATTCGATTAATTGCATTTTTATTCAAAACTGTGAATTTGGGATACCTTGTTTTTAAATTTTATAAATTGTACCTTGCGTTTACAAGAAATTTAAAAAACTTTGGTTTGTAGAACGCAATGAGACCCATAAACAAAAAAATTGTGCAATCCAACAAATCCAACGAGCTCGTCAGTATTTTGAGTCAAAGTCAAAAAGTATCCTGATTCACCTCGTTTGATCGTATAGGTATCAAATATATTTGACTGTTGATTTGTTTGAGTATTGTTCTTTTGTGAATATTTTTTGCCTTTAATTTAATTTTCCTTATCTATAAGTATTCTTTACTAAACATGTATTACAAAATATAAATTAAGATGGCATTGTAATAAAAGAACATCACTGCATAATAATGTAGAGAAAAACGTGTATTACATGTGTAAAGTTTACTTTTGGAATGAAGCGTAAATACAATACAGATGATCAAATTCTTAACATGACTTAAATAATGAATTTTATAGGAGGTAGGTAGGTACTTTGTTATAAAATGTAAATTCATAGTTTATAAATATGTAATAATTAAGCATTCCTTTGAGACTTTTGTCATATTTTTAACAAACATAAATTTATTATAATTTGCTCAAAATCACAAATAGGTACTATTATATAATTATACTAAAGGACCCCAGGATGCTTATCACGTGTAAGATTTTTAGAGCAAGACAAACTCGGTGCATCTCAATGCAACCGCACTGAGTTTGTCTCGCTCTTAATAACTTCCACATGGAAAACAGCCTGTCCTACAGTATTTACATGGTTTTTTAATAGGTACAATAAAAAATACAAAACAAATTATAAACTAAGATATTGTATAATTCAAGGTGATATAGAAAATTAAGTTGTATTATAAAATAATATCACATTAATTTTCTTAATTATTTTTTAGATATTTAAGCTGTTTTTGAAATTCTATGAACTATTGCATTCAGTCAGTCTTCCAACTATGAACTGTCAATACATTGTGGGGCAGAGTAATACATATTTCAGTAGGTATATATACATACATCTTTCTCTGTTCCACTGATTTTTGATAGTTCATAGTTGGGAGACTGACTATCACTTCGGCATAGGGTTGCCATATGTCACGAAATATGACCCAATTTGAATGTCTTATGTCCTGATCTGAAAGCCATTTGTCCGAGTCTATTAAAGTTTATACAGGGTGAACCAGCGGGTTATGTCCGAAAATTTTTTTTAGATTCCTCACACTTAGGGGTATCCGAAAATACCCCATGTACGTTCAGCCATTTTCAGTCGTTTAAGATTATAAAATTTTATAATTTTCAGACAACTCACCTCTTCCAAAAGTTAAGCAGTTTAAATACCTAGTAACCACTTTAACGTCAAGACACTTCTGTATGCACAGATGTATCTCACCGCATAAACATTAGCTGGATGAAATGGAGGTAGTCTGGGTCCTTAATCGATTTTACGGTTTCAGCTGGCAAAAAGCATAAGATTTGGCATATACATCTAGTTTTTTATCATTCAATTTGATCTAGAAAGGGAAACACGTTAGGAGGTGAGTTTTTGCCCTGTTTCCCAACCCTAAATGTGTCAAATTAAGGATTTTTCGGTAAACCCGAAAATTATGGCAACCCTACTTTATCATCATGATAGGCTGTTTTATGTAGTATGCCTGTATTGTACCATATAACTGACAATGGAACTTCATTTGTATTTTCCTTTTTCCTAAATCCTTTTATATTGTATTTCATGAATAGTATTTTGAAAAATATTCAACTTTATTATAGCCTCAAAAGTAGAAAGCAAATTATTGCATAGATATATAGTTCAAACTTATTTATTCAAAATAACATACAAATATGAATGTATTATAAAAATGACTTTTGTTCATCAATTGATGAATAACTGTGTTTGCCTCTCGATTGATTTATTTTCAGCTAAAATTAATTTTGCAGTTATAAATCTTTATAGAATTCAAACCTACTATTATATATATGGTTGTATTTAAAACAAGAGCAATAAACTAAATACAATTATACACTTCATTTAGAGGCTGTCTTTTCATTGCTTTAGTTAACTAAACAATATGTTTGTCTGGTCCTTTCACCATGAACTGTTAAAAACTACGCGGAAAAGAGACGGATTCGTGGCGGTCAAGTGTGAGGTCTACCTGCAAGTTTTTGGTTTAGTGAGGTCTACATATAAGGCAGAGGGACTGGTTCTCGCCACTACCCAATTTCTCGCCATCTTCAACTTTGAATCGATTTATTTATGAAATTATCCATTATAAAAAATATACGGTATGTGGCAGTTTTTAGAATACTTTATGAAAACTAATACAGCATTTAGTTGTGAACAACTTTAACGTGTTGTCTTATGCGAAAAATCACCATTTCTTAATGGAAACCGTAAGAAAAGTTGGATCGTCATTATTTTTGGAAACTTTACATTTTTTTCGAATATTGTTATCTGTAGAATATTTCAGCTGTATCCATATGCGCTATTTTACGTTCATTATAGATATTTTAAGGAGTTTTTTCATTTTTTCACGCTGTTTTCTTTTACTGTTAACAATTATAAGAGTTTTTATTATTTTTTGAAATTATTTTTTAATGAAAACTAATATGATTGCGTTCACATTCATGTATGTACCTAGTTAGGTGCTTTTTTTTTTTTTAGTTTATTGAGTGATGAACGTTTTTTGTTAACGGTCGCTGAAGACATTGCGATGCGTGGCGGGTCGCTGACAACAGCCATTGTCTTCGTTGGACTTCTCGGAATACATTTAAATTTATTATGGACACGCGGATCGGTGAATCCGTCAACGCACTTAACTACCTATCTAAATAATAAATGTCAATTTTCGACCCGACTTATTAGAATAGATTTTAATAATCGATATCTTCCTTAATTAATTTTTAAAAATGATTGATTTTTGTGACATGTAATGAAAATTTCTCTTGCAATTTATTTATTTAATATAATAAATACCATACACTGTAAAAAGTAAATCCTGAAAATTTTGCATACTGGAATTTCTATTTGTCTGAAACTGAATTTAGTTGCTAGTTATACGAAATTGACCCCCCACTGTCGCTCTAATCGCGAACAACCCTACCCAAACTGAATTCATATAATACTGAAAATGCCCATGGGTAATTTGAATTTTAACTGTCTGAAAAACAAACCAAATTCAGGCTGGTATTAAGATTTTCTTTTTACAGTGTACATATTTAACTTATTTTTTCCCATTTAAAGTTACCTTGATATAGTACTATAGACTGCTGCACCCTATATGTATGTGTGATGGAACCCTATCCTTCAAATTTGTATAGAATCCTAGTCTCTTTACGCGGTTACCATTTAAGCGGTGTTCGAAAGGAACGTAACTACCACATAAATGGGAGGATTAGTGTACTTCAAACATATGTACATATATTAGGTACCTTAATTATAATTTTGATTGCATAGGCTGAAAATTTGGGTGTCCTGAAATCTTCATGTATTTTTTTTTTCGTAAATGTAATTTGTTTCGGTCCTCATCAGATTAGACTGTTAAAAGTGATAGAAGAGACGTAAAATAAAAATGAATTGACAATAAGTAGGTAAAATTTTCCTAAAGCACTGCGCGTACCTTCATGTTCAATTTTTGACTCCTTTTACGACTAGGTACACTGTCAACGGAAATAGGTATCTGAGAACGTGTTTCTAATAGGAAAGATGCGGACTTTTATTTGAATTAGGTAGATATTAAATATGTATTATAGTATATGTATTATATGTACATGTACAAATTTTTTTTCACCAACATATTGGTGGCATGTTAGCTCACAGGGTATGGCGCAAATGTATGGGACATGGCTCAAGAAAACGATAACGATGAAACATATATCATTAGATATTTCTTTTCGTAATTAATATTTGTTAATATGGAGGTAGTTTTCAATTCGCTGTGTGAAAAAAATTGCAGTTGAAATACTTTATTACCCCCATAATAACAATTAATATTCACGTAAAGAGATATCTAGTGATATAAAGTCCTTGACATTCCGCATGCCCCCTGGAAAGCTGTCCTTCGCGATAGTTTTTATAGTGATTTAATGTAGAGTTCCCTGTTAACGTAAATGTGGCGCCCGTAGCTTCGCCTAGTTTTGCGGGTACCCAACTAGGCCGGCCTAACAAGCTGACAGAGTTGGGGTGCAGTTAAAAGGCGGGATGGTGGGCTTCCCTCGTAGTGATATAAAGTCTCGTCGTTATTGGTTTCTTAGGCCACGTCTCTGCTCCGTTTCTTTATTTAGATTATTTAAACTATAAATCGAACAAACAAAAGCATGAGTATTTTGAAAGTACCTAAAGGTACCACATTATATGTGTGCATGCTATTACATACACACAATATGATATGTAGGTATGATATAAAACGTTCGTTTGGCGGTAAACGTTCTGGGAATGTAAAGTATTGATTCATCAAGTCCGTGACCGGTGTTCGAAAATTGAGTGATCCGGCCGGAGTTCATCTATAGCAGTGATTATCAAACTTATTTCTTTCACCGCCCCCTTTAAAAATAAATTATTTCTCAGCGCCCCCCCCCCCTCTCACATTTTTACAAAATCCGGGCTCGGGTACGTTCATGGAATTGGGCTTTCCCCCAATAAAAAAACAAAGTTAAAATGATAAAATATATGCCCCCCCCAACATATTTTTATTATATGTATATGAAAAAAAATAAAAATTGCGCCGCAGGCGAAAATTTTTTTCATAATTTTTGAAAATCTTAAAATATCTCTTCAGAAAATTATTTTTTTGATATGTGGATGTTTATTATATTCACCACTTTTAAGCCGTCCAACATATTAAACCCCTATGCAAAGTTGACTTCTAAAAAGTCCGAAATGAAAATACATATTTAAAGTCTTAAACTTAGAAAATGATTCTTTTATCCTTAACAGATGTAAAAATCTTAGTTGACAAGTTTTTTTCAAATTCATATTTAATTTATCAAACTAATTGTAAAACACAATGCGCCGCAGGCGAAAATTTTTAGACATTATCCGCAAAAACTTGCGTACGGTGTGCGGGCTATCCTACTAAATTTATGTTAAGTATTTTAAGTTTTTATAACATCATACAGGGTAGAAATATAAACTTATTATTCGTTATTGTGTAATAGATGGGTTTTAATTTTAGTGAAATTTAAAAAATACTATATAAAGTAAATGAAATTACAAATTTCAAAACGCCACCTAGCCCCCATCAACGCCCACCATTTTTCTCTGGGCGCCTCAACGCTCCCCTCGAGGTCTAAAACACCCCCTGGGGGGCGCTAACGCCCACTTTGAGAAACACTGATCTATAGTTTCAGTTGTTGTCAATATTTGTTTTGATTGAAAATACAACTATCCTAGCTATAATATACTACACTGTGAAAAGAAAATCTAAATACCGGCCCGAATTTGGTTTCGAATTGAAATTCCAGTATGGAACATTTTTAAGATTTACTTTTTACAGTGTAGTGATCAACCTGTTGAATATATCAACGCGGTTTAAAGCGTTACATGGACACACACAAAATAACGCTAGTTAGATAGGTAGGTACATAGCACGTAGATAAAAAAAATCGTTGGATCATATGTGACCAGTCCGACTTTTGACTTATTTTAGAAAAAATACTTTTCAAGCAAAGTAATGACTTGATTAGTATTTTTTGGACCCTGATCTATCGAAACAAGCAAGAAAAAAAATTGAATGATTTGGTTTTGATTTGCTTTAGTTAATATAATTTGAGTTGTTCCATAAAACTTGGAAAAATAAAAAATCCATGTAATTTGGATGTTGACTGAAAGTCAAATCATGATAAAACACTCCATTCACTGTTAAATCATTTTTATTTGTACTAGCAGTAGTACCTAAGATTATAATTTTTGAGGCGATCTATATCTACCCTCGCTCACAATTTCGAAAATTCCAAAATTATTAATATTAAGAGAAATTCATGTACTAATTTATTGAAAATAATTTGAATATCTTTTGTTTATAATAGTTAAGTACTGATTTAATACATCATTGAAAATAATTCTTTAAGAAAGTTTTTTTATTTGTTTTATTAATACATAGTATGTAGATGCATTATTGGAATTTTGTAAGTAAAATTAATATAAGATCAGGTCTTATTATCGAGGATATAAAATAATATTTATATCTATTTTCTGTATAAATGAAAACGAATGTATGTGTGTTACCTATTGACTCCGAAACAGCTGATCAGTTTGCCGCGAAAATCATAATTTACATAAAAAATATTGAAAAAAAAATCAAATCTGAATGAGTAAAAATATTGTCCAGTTGTCAATGTGTAAAAACGAATTTCCGGTTCGAAAATAATTGTTTCCGAAAAATTAATTATTATAAAAAACGAAATAAAAATTAACTCAAAAAGTAAAAATCAAATAAACATATTATATTTCGGTTATTATAAACAAACCATACAATTTATACGATCAATTTAAAGTTGTGTTAGTCATTATAAAAAAAAATGTCATTCAAATTTCGTAATATAATAAAAAAAAAAATTAAAATATATCGGTTCCAAACGTGTTAATCGTTCGGGCATTGAAGGGTCAGATACGAATTTCCGGTCGATCCGATCCGATTCGTACTTCGAGACGCGACGAAAAAACAAAATGGCCGAAAATTAATTGTTTTCAAAAATTAATTATTATATTTGAAAAAGTAAACAATGCGAGCGCCGCGGCCGACGTTACCTTGATATTCAAAAATGCTACCTATCGATAATCGGCGTTAAGGGTCAGATTTGTATGAATGTATATACAGATTTTTCCGACACACGAATATATATCTTATAGCAAAGGCCGTAAGATCCAAATTAACATATTATTTTTTAGTCTCGAATTAAATGCGATGCAAAAGACGCAAAGCTGCTATGATTTGCACCGTATGAAATTTATGCTTGACGATTTTCCATACAAAAATTGCAACAGACAGACAGACAAACAGACAGACAAACAAAGTACAAATAACGTTATTAAAATTATAATATTGATTATACATTTCAGGAAGAATTTTTTCAAAATGAAATTGGCTGATATTGTCAAATAAATTAACAACATTTGTATGAAAGATCGCCATTGAAAGTGCAAAAAAGATAGTTGAATAAAGATAAGACATTTTAGCAGAATCTTACTCCAGATCAACATCTAAATTAGAAGTTCAATTTTTCAGAGAGTTTGTAGTCAAAAAATTTCGAGTCTCGAGACATCAGAATCACTAGCACTACCTACCCATGTATCAATTGAGTAAGCACCTATCACACATACATAGGCACATTGTTGATTTTCATAAGTGTCATTTTCAACGATGAACATTAAAGCATTTAATTGTGTCCATTTTCGGAAAACAATCGTTCGTTCGGTTCCATACCAGTCTGGCGATCACTCGTGATTGATAAAAGCAACCAATTCGTCATTTTGTATTCCAGTGTGCACTCTTCTATTGCTATTTTTCGTTTTTAGGTACATTTATGGCATATTGTATAGGTACTTTATATTACACGTTGAATCATAACCATTATATAATTTTGAAAGACAGAAGGTACCTACCTATGTATCATACATCGTTATGAATTTTATACTTTTAATGGATTTTTCCTGGGTCGAATCGGAAAAGTTGGTTTTTTTTTAATGTTTTAGTGCGGAAATACCTAATGAAATGAGAAGAAAAACGGTGTAAATAAATTAAAATCGGTTAACATCTTCCGTTCTCGGAAAGTGTTTGAAGTTTTGAAAAAAAAAAAGAAAAATTGCGATATTTTTGTGATATTTTCAAATAAATTTAAACTTTTAAAACCAATTTGTCATAATGTTTTATACTTATTTGATATGGCCCGTAGCAGACAGTGTTGTAAGGTCGAAATTCCCGATTTTGTATTGATATCGCATTCTCAACGAAAATTCTGATGCGGTTTTCATTGAAAATTTTGTATAAAGTAAAAAATAAATACAATTAAAATTATAACAGGGATATTTCATATATATGTACTTACTAATATTATGTATTTACCTACTCATACCTATCGAATTGTTAGCTGAAATAAATATTTTTGATCACTTAAAGAGTTTAATGACCTAAAAAAATTTGTCCATAGATACATTTGCAGGTACATATAATATACATATACTATGTAGTCGTTTCAGGATGCGTTTCCATGTTTAAATTTCATCGGCGTCCACCGCGAAAGGAAACAATGTTCGACACCGGAAACCTCACGAAAAGGATTACGATTCTTCATTTGGTGAATATGTACTTAATCGTATGTATACATATATTATATGTCCAAATATTCGAACCATGATTCGATGACCACATTCGACACTCCGATAATGTGTTCGGTCACCACGCAACGAGCTCTCTACATAGTACATACCTACATATTTTTTATTTAACAATACACGTTCAGCATACGAGCTTTGCACGTGCTTATTGAAATCCATTGACGTGTAAAAAATAGGTACATACCTACCATTATATACATTTATTTAATTTTATTACAAAGTTTAAGAAATAATTCAATCAAAATTGAAAAAATATGTGTGTGTACTTACCTAGGTATTGTATTGTACAAAATTTGTATAAAATACAAGTAAACGACTATACATACTTACTTGATTGGTTATAATCTTGTGGATATAATTTCGAACAAGTTAACTTATTGGGAACATGTGGTGGATCGAAACTCATGATTTAAACAGAAAACATAAAACCCTATATAATTACAAATATGACCAAAAGTTGACTCTGAACTAGAGTAAATTTTCGTACCTAGATGTAACTTTCGAACAAACATCAAAGTGTTTTTTGTTTTCTTTTTAAATCGTGTTTTCTGATGTACTCTGTGCTACCCTGATTGGATAAATTTAGAAAACTCGTATTTTTTTCGGTTCAAAATGTTAGACAAAAGTGTTATCTAACAATAAGTTGTTTTATATCGATAAATGTAGTCAACATAATTGCGGGATTGCTTGATTTATTTAATTTCAGGAAGACTTGAAGATGTTTGATTCAGTGACGAGGTTATAGCCATTCACCTTACATGAAATTAGATTCTCTTTAAAAACACATACGTAAGTCGATATTCTTCAAAATGAAACAGAAATTCTAAAAAATATTCAGAGTTTAAATACCAATCCAATGTTTGCAATAAAAATTGGAAACAATCAACACCTGCCCTCTCCGCCATTGAAATGGTGGGGCAGTGTCGAGTAGGTTCAGTGTAGTACAGTACCATCAGTGCATTATCCTCTCCTCGATCCTCGTCATCGTCATCGTCATCGTCATCGTCCTCGCCGACAAGAAGACATGTCACTGGCTGTTCGGTCGTCTGTCCGACAACATCGTCCCCTTAAAAATTCTCTTCTCTTCTCTTCTCTTCGACGTTTAAATTTTATTTTCATAATTAGACTTACGCTGTAGTGCATCTTTTCGTTGTTCAAGTGATTTCACAAGTAAGTCGTTTTTAATATTTACTGTACACATTTGAAAATATTTTTTCTTCGTAATAATTTAAATAAATTTACAATACGATAGTTATAATTTTTGAAACAATTTATGTTGTACTTTTATCGGACTTGAATATTTTGCTTTGAAAATGTTTATTTTATACCTGCATATGTATTTGTATGAAAAAATATAAGAATTGTTCATGAAAATTAAAAAAAATATATGTATGTATACTTTGTGCTTTACGACAGTTTTTCATATTGGAGGCAAGATTTTTTTTTTCATTATAAAATTTAAAAAGTGGTGGATTTGAATTGAAGGAGTAGGTGCAAAATATTTTGTGGTGGTCGAAAGAAGGCAAGATGTCGGCATAGCTGATTGTGTTGATTTGCGGCTGTGTCACATCGAGCCAGCTCTTGTCACCAGTTTTCTGCGTTTCGTTCGGCTTTCGATCGAAAATAATTTTCCGGTCGAGGAGGTTTGAAATGTGTAAATACATAGGCATAGGTGTACATGGTGAAGCGGAAACGAGAAAAGGCGAGTCGACAGTGCGCATGCTCGGCGGGACGCGTAGGTGAGGTGTGGTCCCGTCCCGTCCCGTCCCGTCCCGAAACGAAACGAAACGAAACCAGAAATAGTGTTCGTCGACGGGAGAGTCGAGACGAGAGCGAACGTGGCGCGGGAGAGGAGGAGACGAGACGTCAGAGTCCAGAAGAGATGTCGACGCTGGGAGGCGAGCGTCCTCATGAGCCCCAAGGACTCAGCCCTCGAGCCTCGGCCGTGGCGCTCGCCGCAGTCGCCATCTGCTTGGCGATCCTCTGGCCGAAGCTCATTTCGCCGCAAAACGACGTCAGACCGAACACCCTCGACAGACAGACAGGTTCTATAACACATTATCTATTTCTACACACATGTCATCCCTTTACGCCTACATATTACGTTTTGTACACACGAAAATAATAGGTAGGTAGTTAGGTACGTTCTGTAAACATTTTCAATAATAATTACGTACGACACGATAAAGTAGATTTGCGAACAAATACAAAATTTTAATTCTCACGATCAAACACAAATCTTCATACCTAGGTATGCGTAATGCTATCCTCATTCTCTATTAATGGATATGCCGTCTGATTAATATTATATTTTTCAACCGTTATAATAACGATACATTTTCACTATGAATATGAAAATTCATCGTACACCTACCATACATACCTACGTGAATCTGTCGCTGTCACAGTCATAAGGCTTATTTACTTAATAAAAAAATATTTTATAGGTTAAATTTAATATCATATCGAGTATTAATTCAGTTAAGATAATATGTATCCGTTAAAGTTCTATTATTAACAATCGATTTCGAGATCGTCGAAGGATATTTTAAGTCATATATGTGAATAAATATTGTGTTATTCAAATACATATTGAAGCCCCATTAAAGATCGACTAAATGCAAGACCCAAACATAACTATCAGAAATTTATTTTACATAATGAAATTTGAATTAAAAGTAAGGTCTTACGAACACATCGAGCTAAACTCTTGCCAACGACGAGGACTACTTTAGAAAATCGCTAATTCAATTCTCGGACTTGCATACGTTTTCGCTCCAATTCGTACCTGAAAAAAATAAAAAATCACCGATGATAATATAAAAAAAATATGTCATATACATACAGTAATAAAGCTGTTTTCTGAAAACTGAAAATCGACAAAATAGCACACGATGTGTAATCAGATAAATCAACAAATTTAGAAGGTTATTAGAATACATACAAACTATTTTTATAGCGGCCGTATATTTATACATATAAATAATAAATTCACGGTTGAGATATTCGGAACATTATAATGACAAGTGTCAACTTTGAGTCGCCATTACAATGTCTACAACGGGTAATGTTACGCGTTCCTTCTGAATTTTATTGTTATATGTATATGTGTATACGTATATAGGATAGCGACTTGATAACTAGAAGGAAAATTGTGAGGGTTTTTCTATTGCATTTATTTTAAATACTTCGAAATCCAAAAATATGATGGTGTGTAATTTTGGATGGGGACTAGTCGAACGTTTGATACAGATACGTACATATGTACAGATTATGTAGATAAATTTAACGTAATACGTATAGATAACGGTTTGGGTCATCCTACGTCACCGAAAGATCTGCCAAGGAAAATGCCATTTTGTCTAATCGAGTATTTCTCAAACGTGGAAATCGATTTCAAACTACACGCTTAAAATCCAAAAAATATATGTATATGTACGTACACCATGAATAGCGACACATATACGAAATATTAATTTTTCGATTCATTTACAAAGTCGTACGTATACGTTTAATAAGATTTCTCGATCTAGACATATTAACGATTCACATCACACGGGCACCCGGCGACAACCCACCTTACACAGTGCATATGCGTATGTATGAATTAACATGAGAAAAAAAATGTTTTTCTAACCGCCGAAGGATGTTGCGACGTGTTCGTCGACACGGACGTGAACGCCATAAAGGTGATGGCTGAACTGTGCGGCGGCATCCTGGCCAGACGCGGAGGACCCATCGACCCCAAGACCGAGAGAGCCTTCGCCTCCGGGAAGCTCACCGACGACATCGTCTCCATGTGCAGGAGGGAAGTGAACACCACCTGCGGCATCGACATCGCCGCCTTCCTCGACCAGAACGTCAGGCTGGGCAAGAGCTATAGGCAGATCCTCGACGAGATCAGGTCCTACAACGGCTCCAGTTGCCTGAAGCGGCACTACGGGGTCGCGCCCTGGTCCATCGGAGTGCCGCATCTCGTCGGAAAATTCTGGATGGAAGGATCGCTCGGTTAGGATTCGATTTTCGCGTTTAAGTCTGTCGCTTCACTAACCCTTAATATAATATAATACATATGTATTGCGGACGGATTATGAGAGGGTACACTTCAAGAACAAAAGATTTTAACTAGAACGAAAAGCGTGCTCTTTCGTAATCCATTTCGTGCGTGGAATTAAAAAATGTGTGTATATTAATCAAACTTATATCGCTCGAATTTAATACATTAACATGTCACACACTCTTACTGTATGTGAAAATTATTTTTATAACATTTATTTTCATTATCACTCGGAGTTCTTGCACGAATTTTCGTCGATGGTGAATCTGCATTTTTTATAAATAATATTAGTATGTATATTAATAGGTATCGATTTTTCACTAACGACGTCCTTTACGATGACCGGTTCGACTTTACGTCCGAACATAGTCAATTAGCATTAATTAATTGACCGTCGATTGAGTTTGGAGGTTTTCGACGTAATCTATGTACAACGCAAAATTTTCGTTTTCATGCATAATACACTGTACCGAGATGAAAATTTTGCGTTACGTTATGTATTGTGTTGATAGATATAATATTTATTAATCGATTCGATCGAGACAGGTATGCGTCAGGAGAGACCGCCCCTGGTGAGGCCCGCTCCAGTTCACCCGGCTCTTCGAGAGAGGGGCAGAGCCATCGTGAGCCCCGGAGCACCTTCTTCGGTGCCTTTACCCTCGTCGTCGTCCTCGTCATCGTCGTCTTCGTCGCCGTCACCCTCCGGCCCCTACCAGGCTTCGGCGCCCTTCGTGCAGCGAGGTCCAGCCGAAGGAAGGGTACGCTCCTCTCCGCTCAATGTTTACTATGTCAAAGAAGACGACGAGGTTCGTTTTTTAATTAATCGTAAGACGCTTTGGACTTGTGCGGTGTCGACGCGACGTAGAAATGGCTGATCATACGAAAAGCTTTAGTGCGCTTTTTGCAATGGTTTACGTTAAACGTTTTTCGAATCGAAACTAACAATAAGTACGCACGATTGATTTGTTAACATAGTTTTGTTCACTAAAAGCCTACATTTATCTTACGAATAAAAAAGAAACATTAGTTTTGCAAGTCACAGTCGTCAATATAGATTTCATTACATTTTTTTATATATAATATGTATGTACTCACTCGCGTTCGACTCACCTACATTATAGATAACAATCGTCAAATTGTCTTACGTTCGTATTAAAAGTTAAATTAAGTCATCCTATGCACGTTTTGGAATTCAAGCGGTGATCTTGGTGTTTATGTATGGTGTGTGTGTGTAAGTTATGTACGTTATGTTTAAATACGCACTTCGTGATTTACATACATATGAACTTAAATACATTTAGGTACTCCTTGCAAAGCATGCATGGGCTTCCTAATTTTTTTCAAGTTTAAATATTATTTTGTTTCTGTTTTTTACATGTATGTATGTTTTTTTTTTACTATATTATTATTTTTATTCAAATTTGATATCATCCTGTGGAGCTAATTTACGATTTTAAAAACGTCCACAGTCTACAGTTTTGTAAAGGTAGGTATCACTTAAAATCAAATCTAAACTTACGCGAATAGGTATATTCATCCATAAATATTTTTATACATACAGTTATATCGTTGCATAATTTACATATACGTATTTCTATCAAAATGTATGCGTCGATAGTCTTAAATTTTGTAAAGCTTCCGCGAACCATAAAAATAATGATGATTTTCAAAAATCTTCGGATATTCAACAAAATATTTGTACATAACGTATTATATGTATCTGTTATGTATGTATGTACCTATACATATGTATATCTGTTCTGTTTGCATGATTATTTTCCCTCATAAACAATTGCTAAAATTGCGTTTCATTCGCGGATATCTATTAATACTTATGATATTTTTCCAGTGATTTCAATAACACTGGTTCATCGTAATTATTTTCGACGTCAGCGGGAAAAAAACATTTGACGCACGAATAATTTGAAGGAAATGCGTTCGATTCGCTCAAATTTTCATTTCACAAACATCGATAGATTTTTCCATCGTTTATTTGCGCATAAATTTTATATTTCACGATAAGTTTGCAAGGAAAAAAACTAAGTCAGGTGAAAAAATGCGCATTTTTGTGACATAATGATCTATAAGATGATACTAAAATTAGCGAAAACGTCGTGCACTTGGGCATCGTTCCAATGATGATAATTTTCTTCAATTTTTACTTGTTATCAAAACATTCCGTAAATTGCAAATTCGTTTTCGTTTCTAAAAAACACATGTCTCTGTGTATTTTTCAACATATACTTTCATATATTAAGTTCATGTTATATTCAGCATATGTATCATATTAGTGTTGATAAAAAAATAAAAAAAAAAACTAGAGAAGGTAAACATGTCAAGGGCTTTTTATCCTATTGAAAGACTTTCTTTTATTAGATTTATATCATTTATAATCTATTTTCCTTCAATTCTATATTCAAACGTGTAATTTTTGGCGTCTAGTGAGTTTCCAATAAGATTCTGACAGGCGTCTGTTAAACAGTAATTCTCGTTTTATTTCTTTTTAAAAATTATCTTAAAAATATAAATTAATTTTATGTATTTCATTAATTCATACCCCTCCGAATATAACTATCTGACTAATTGTAAGAAACTAAAATCAGCAAAGCGAACGAGTTCCATTGACACCATGTCCCACAAATCAGTGAGTAATGAGTATTTCGATCTACCTAACAATAAATGCAATAACATATACATACACAAATAGTCTATATTTACACCTATGTTAAAAATAATTTTGAGACCTTGACAGTTGCACCCTAATAGAATATAATTCGACCCAGAAATACATAAATGAGGCGATTACAGCAAATAATACGAGTCATATTATGTATATGCAGAGTGTCGCGACATAGGTAGGTAAACTTGACTTTGGCGGCAAAACGTAACATAACGTTGAGGAGGACGCGATGAGATGACAAACGTATGTATAAGCATATGATTTCGTCATCCGATTGACGCTTCTGTGAACGAGTTGCACAAGAGTTGGATTCGCTTGAGGAAGGATTCGTTTCTCGTTCGAAGCCCGGTCTATTTTCGTTTTAGGCGTCTGCCTACTGGCCCCGATATTATTTTGTGCGGGACGCACCGCATCGCTAATTTCATTAACGTCTCAACAAACACGTCATGTATCCACTCTTTTTTTCATATTATGGTCGGTTAATGTGTTACTTCACGTGTGTTTATGGACCGACAGCAAGTAGGCTGCATTTTCGCCTTTCAACGGTAGTCTCTTCACAATGGCATGAAAAATGATTTCACACATTGAAATACATATGTATGTACGTGTACGTTCATCATACGTATGTATGTACATACGTTTAGTAATTTGTTTCGAAGGTTTTGCGTAAAATGGAAAATTGACTATGCTAAAACGAATAATTTGTGGTACATACATATCTAGATACAGAGTTCATTCCTTAATAATGCAACTAAAAAATTCGCAAATCTTAGAAACAACAATTGCATTGATTTAATTTCAGGAGATGTCTTTCCTGGCTTACTATTAGAAGGTATTATAAAAAAATATTCTTCCAGATATCCTTTAGAGCTGATGCGAGAAAAGATTAAATAGTTTCTATTGTGTTCCAAATATAATATTATTTTCATTCAATTTTTAATGTGAGAAAACAAAAACAAAATCTAAAATAGTCTGATCAGGATTTAAAAAAAATAAATGGAAAGCAAGTCTTGGCTAAGAAATCGTTGATAAAGTAGATGCATTAGCTTATTTTGTAGTCGTAATGAAGTTCCATGCATCTTTGATGTCAAACTTTCGATTAAAATGCAATAAACAATGAATTATATGTATGTGTGTTTAATATACGTATATTTTTTGAACAGCCAATGCCAATCGGTGGAATAAGACCACCGATGGGAGGAGCAGGTGGAGTTGTTCCACCGCCGAAATCTTCTGTGGGATTTGTGATGCCACTTTATACGCTGTGCATAGTGATTTTTTTCCTTTATACAGTTTTCAAGGTAAACTTAAATTATTTTTTTCAATTTATATTTTCTTTCATAAATATCTATTACGTAGATCAATATATTCGTAGGATCATACAGAAGGCGGCCGAATATTTTCAAATCAGTATTATTTTCGAAAAGTGTAATCTATCAAATGATATGTGTCTAAATTTCATGAAGATCTGACTTTTAGTTCCAAAGTTACAGCGATTTAATAAACACTACTTTTACTATCTTCGATCTAACGAGAAAATCTGAATCTCATGCGCTGATAAAACATAAATTTTTATATAAAAAAAATACTGTTCAAGCAAAATAATGACTTGATTAGTATTTTTTGAATTTTGTTCTTTCGAAACAAGTGAAAAAGAAATGATTTAATGATTTGGTTTTAGTTTAATTTCGATTTTACTTCGATTTGCTTTAAACGTAAAAAAATAAGAGTTTTTCCATAAAACTTGAAAAAAGTTAACAAAATAGTTTTATTTTAATAAAAATTGAAGATATTTGAGATAGCCAACATCTTAACGATATCAAAAAGCTATATTATTAGTATTTTGCATCAATATTTGATAAAAGAGATCTGTTCATTGAAGGGGTACCGGAATTGCTCATGTCGATGCAATTTATCGAGTTGCAAGTCGAATGCAACAATGGTAAAAAATGCACTTCGAAGCCTCTTTCAATCTAGTTTTTTTTCTAGATCTTGCTTTCAGTAATCATTACTTTCGTCTGAATTTAAAAAAATGCTTATTGATAGGAATTTGACTCCAATAAAGAAAAAAAATGTCGAAATTTTCGTATATTTTAGGCTAAATTCAAACTCTTTTACAAAAAAGGTATCGAAATATTTTAGAAACTCTGGAATGATTGTATCACTCTTTAAGGATCATGTTATGATGAATCTAATCGAATATTGTCAAAATAATGTTTTTAAATAGATGATCCTACCGACTTTTTGATCCACGTGTTATTTGTTTGTTTCGTAGATGATATTTCGCAGACAAATTTCACCGGATGGAACGCAACCTGATCCTCAATTTAAATCAGATCCAGAATTCAGAAGACGCGTCTTCAATGAACCAAATCGAAGTAATCGTACTTCTCCAGATAACAATAAATTGGGTGAGTTTAAAATTCTTCTATATGTAGGTATTTGTTGGATTTCTTAAATTATATTATAATTCAATAACATCATAATAATTGTACCTACATATATTTAGATATGTTACTTGTAGGTACCTACATATATGTATGTGGGTGTTAAGCATTTATACATATATTTGTCATAAAATGAAGATACATGATTGTTCCTTAAATTAGATATTTCAAATGAAACTCTAATTTTCATCACCCATAAATAATTTGTGATAGATACCTAGGTAGTAGATGTATATGTCTATCATTTTATTATTGGAATTTTTGTGCTCTCTTATATAATAATTGTGATACATATATTTTTTCCATATGTATGCGTATGTAATTGTTTCTATAAAATGTAGGTACATAGGTATATTTTATCAATATTCATTATGACTGTTTGTTTATTTCTTTGTGCTGCTTAAGGACCCAAAGAAAGAGACGCGAGTGAGTTATTTTTTTTTTCATTTACAATAAGATGCATTATACATATGTATGTACGTATGTACTTGCAGTGTTTAGTGTGAAAGAAACTTTTTTCAATAATAATTTAGGTATATGTATAATGTATTTGTAAAATCATATTGCTTAGTGAATAAATAGAGAAAAAAATAATGACAATTTAAACCTATATGGTCCCATTAAACTAGGGGACGAAGAGTTGGACTTACTGAGAGCAAGACTTGCGGAAACGGAGCGAGCAATGGAAAGGATCGTGAAACAGATGCGCGGGCCCCTCGCTGGGCAGGTCAGCCTTATAAGCTGCCATTCGGGCTCTCAATACATACAATACACTATTAAAGCATTTTTAGATAATATAATACCTCACACCTCAATAACTATCAATTGATTTTTTCATTTTAAATTTATTTGTGTGCATTTGATTTGTGTTGTAGGTATTGTACTATCTAATTATCTCTCATACAAAATAGGTTAGATATATGATTTATTTTCTTCAAGGCATATTTATAAGATCAATGAGTAGCAGCTTGAATTGTGGCATGAGTGAAATTGATACACGACTACAAATATAAATTCCTTTTTTAATTCCCAAAACACCATTTAATTCAATGTTGATCATGATTATTTTAACTCTTGTAATTTTTTTTTTGATAAGTTTTCGTTTTCAAATACACCTATACATGTATATATGTGTAGGTAGGTATATTAGGACCTGATTTTGATGAAAAGTGAAGATCTTGCATTGAATTTTAGCAATGATTCACTTTCACCAATTAGGTAGAAACTAATATTATAATTCTGTAATCACAAGACCAGAAAATTGTTATATAGTACAAATGATTTGAAAACATATTTTCTCGCACACCTATATAAACATTTCAAAAACATTATAATATGCCTCGAGTGTTTTACTTTTTGATGTGCTTAAATTGAAAGTGTGACTTAAAATTAATTTTTACAGCATGGAGGTAGTGCTAAAAATTAGTATAGCATTTTGAGGTCTTGTGTTTTTTTTTTTTTAATTTGTGTTCATTTATTGTTAGTATAAATTTCTTTATTGAAAATTATTACATTTTATGTTAAATTTAGTGAGCAAATGAAAAAAATTCACCATCACTGTTATAATATTAAATCAGTTATCTATAAAAATGAAATATTTTTGACTGATTGATATTTAACTAGGTGATAGGTACCTACGTCTTCAACTGTTTCTATATGAAATTATAAATTGAATGGAACTACAATTTTACTTAAACAATAATAAGAATGTCTTTATTAACTCTATAAATGCTTGTAAATATGCCAAAGAAGCTTATAATATTAAAGAAAATGGGTGTATTTTTTTTTTATTTCGGTGGACAATGGTCGCAGTTGTTAACGCCATCTCAGGTTTGGTAGCTGAAGTTCGTCAGCAGATGGAAGAATATCATCAGGTCAATGGCAACGCTACACAGGTAGAATATACATACTCGGTTCAGGTTAATTTAGTGTTTACTTCTCCATATAACACAAACTAAAATGATCAGCATGACATTTACTGACACATATCACTATTTTGATTTTGTATGTAATGGACTTACACTTAGTAACACATGTATGAAAATTCAAATTTGGATCATGACAAGAAAAATATAACATGAAGAAATATATAACTATCTAATCTCTTACAATTCATGAAAAAAATTGTTCTAAATTGGATAAGTGTACCTGATTTTTTTCTCTTTTGTTGCTTTGATGAAATTCTTAATGCTTTTCTCAAGCTCTGATAAGATTTTTTTCCTAATAATTTTATCAGAGTAGGTACATATGAATATAAAATTTATGAAATATCAAGTAGGTAGGTACATTACGAAAAAATTACCTACATTATTTTCAATATGGTAATCAGTTTTATATTCTCCCTAATTGTATAGCTACCAAACCTGAAATGCTTCGTAATGAAATTTTTAATTATTTAATAGTTGCACTTTTTATGTTGTAGAAAATTGTGGAGGAATATTTATTACCTACATATATTATATAATATACCTACTTATGTATATTTAATTTTGATATTTTTTTTTTATTTTCGATTTTGTAAATTTTATAAGCTTATATAATGCATGATTTTTCCCCTCACATTGTGTTGATGGTGTCACGCTTAAATAATTTCATTAAGAGTTTCACACATTATTCAGAATTGAAAAAAAAATTGATCATACATGTACCTGTAGTAATTAAACAATAGTTGATTATATGAAGTACAAACATATACACATTGTCGATTTTAAAATGAAATATATATGTGTACATATAAATAAAATCATTTCAGGATGGAACAACTCGACCCCACACAAACGGATCCTTGCATCAAAATCAGAGAGAATCGTCACCTATAATTGCACAAACAAAAGATTTCGCACTGAAAAAAGAATCAACACCTCCATCTTGGGAAGATTCTACACCGTTACGAGAAAAACAACCCGAATTTTCACCACCTAAAGACTATGTTCAACCGTCGAATGGAGTATTACGAACCGAATCAAATATTTCTTTAGAATCTAAAACTACGGAAACAATTGATAATAAAAAAATTGATGATACTTTAGAAGAAAAGTTGAACGAAAAGCAATCTGAAGATGATATTGTACGTCAAGTAAGATCAAGTGTGGAGAAAGAAAAGGCTACAGTGAAGGTAATTTATTTGTCATATATTCAAAAAATATTTTAAGTTAAGGTCATGTGCCCATCGAATGACTAAATAAACAAATAATTAAACAAGCAAACAATGTACGTTTGTACCTGCATACATCAAAACAAAACAAACATAAAAATACCAATATTCGAAAATACTGAAACATATGGTGGGGTAAAAGAAAATTGGTTTTGTATCCACCTTTTTGGGACACAGGTTCTGGGCATGGAAATGACTGCGCATTGTGAAGGCGGTCAGAAATGGATGGCACCACGTTCGCCGACACCTCCAGCAATACATCTGCCTCAACGTCATCCTACGGTTAGAAAAATTGACGTATATAGAGTTGACCATTCACGTTACCCTGTTCAAAAAATTACCAATGGGTATTTTGCATGTAGATGTTTATCAAGCTATCATTTAACCATGAAATTTAAATTATGTATACTTTACAAATTTTTTTGAAAACCTTATTATCAAAAAAATATGTTGATTATTTTTTGTCATGTCACTAATGAACATACCTACCGATATGTATTTGAATTTGGGTACAGTCATCTCTTGTTTAACGCAATTGCTTCAAAATGCATACAATATTATTTCGAAAAAATGTATAAATATGATAAGATTCATCATGTCAATTCACTTTTTCGAAAAAAAAAAACGTGTAAAGTAATCGCATTCAATGGGGGATGACTGTATAATTGATTCAAAAATTTTAAATGAAAATAAATGCAATATTACCTACGCGTAAAAATAAAAGCAAATTTAACCGCTCTTTAAATCAATTGTTAATAATCTGATAATGAAATATTTGATTTACTAATATTTTATACACATTTGATACACGCTGTAATAACCTTGTCCTCAAATTTATTTATCTTTTATATCAATTCATAGCCACCAGTAGAAGTTTCATCTATATACTTAGAAGGGGCATTACCTCAACAGTCACGACTTTTAGTAGCCGATTCAGAGACACATACGGAAGAAATAGACGATGGAGACGAGAAAGATGCTCCAGTATGTGTTCATAGTATAGACATTTTTTCAATTGGTATAATTTATGGTTTATGCAAAATGTTATTTTTCAATTTCAGATTGTTTTAAGTGGGAAAATGACTTTATCTGTAATAAATGATGAATTGATTAAAGCAGCAACATTAGAAAAAAACACAGGTAGGTATCAAAGAAAATATACCTACCTAGTTACCTATGCCCTTATATACCTTACATACACATTACAGATGATATAAATGATGGTGAGGATGAAGATTTTACTACTGCTAGTGCAGCCACGGCCCCCAAACAAGCTGATGTAAGTAAATTGGTAATAATAAAATACCTAGTACCATGATCATTTGAAATAATTTAAATATGGTAATTATTTTCAGGGTGAGCTAGAAGAATCCGAAGAGGAGATAGAAGAGGAAGAAGAGGTGGAGGAAGAAGAAATCGAAATTGAAATAGAAGAAGAGGTTGAAGTCGACACAAAAAAAGAATCCCAAAAGGAAAAAGATTTGAAAACTGCACCGCTTAGCCAAGATAAAATCAAATGTGAAATACAGAATAAAAGCGATGTAAGATCATTACCAATCCATCAAGATAAAGTAGAATACGAAGAAGTCGAAGTTGAAACTGACGAAGAAGAAGAAGAAGAAGAGGAAGAGGAAGGAACCGATGAAGAAGCAGATGAAATCATCAAAATTGAAAAAGCAAATGATAGAACATGAGTTGATGTATAGATTTGATTGCCGATCGATCGATAATATTAGGTACCTTAAATAGGTATCGAAGAGTTAAAATGTTTTGACATCATACAATCTTTTAAGGAATCATGTTGTAACCGAGGTAAAATCTTCAAGAGTTTAAATATTTTTCGAAAAAGGTATTCAGTGCAGTAAAAGACCATACTATTTGTTTCGCCATCCTGAGAATTGCATCTTTCAACATACACACCTATACCATATTTTATTGTATTTGTCAAGTATTTATTTTCTCGCATTTATAAAAATGGTTTTCGCAAGAGAAATTGCTAAAAGTATCACGTGCCAACGTCGCATGAAAATGTGCCACAATATTTTCGAATAAATCTTCCATTTTGCTTTGTTGTTATTACTGGAGTGTTTATGTGATCTTTTTTTATTTACTATCTGATTACGTATGTATATTATAATAGTAATATATAGGTATTAAAAACTGTACGACGAAAATTCTATACTTTTTAACATGTATTATACGTAATTAGGATATCGGTAGTGATATTTTTCTAAATAAACGAGATAAAATATGTTTGACTTTATTTGTTTGATATTTATTTTTAAGTTCTTAAATACCTACATTTACATTTATTTTCTAAACGCACATTTCATAAAATATGCGATAGTATTTTTCATTTACGTAGAAAATTTGTCGAAGACAGTAACTAGGTTATCAGAAAACTTTTTTTGAAACCGAAGTACATATTTACATTTTGAAAATAGTAAACGAAAATATTGCGAGTCGATTGAAATAGAACTCGATCACGTTTTGGAAATTTTATTTCACTTATGTACACTAATATAATTTCATTTAACAAATAAATAACAAAAATTATGCGTTCCTCGAACGGAATGCAGTATTATGTAACGCGACGGAGCCGCTTTCCGGGACGAAAGCGCCCGGCGCGGGCTGCGGCGATTCGAGACCGGCGACTCAGACTTCGTTCGGGTCGGAGGTCCAGCCGCGGGGACGATTGTCGGGAAACCAGGAGTAGTCGCCGTTGGTCGGGCTGCGCACGGAGCCGACGCTGCGCGCGATCTCGGGGATCAGTTCGATGCCCTCCTCGACGCAGTGCTTCTTGATCATCGCCATGATGCCGAGCCCGACGGCCGAGCACACTCCGGTGAGGACGCTGCGATTCCACGCGCCGACGAACCAGCCGGCGGCGGCGCCTCCCCAGAAGTGGCTCAGCGGGCTGTCCTTTTTGAGCGCGCGGGTCGCGACGAACGTGCCCGTGCAGAACGCGGCCGTCAGCCCGATCGGGGGCACGGTCCAGAACAGCATGCGCCCCACGTACCCGGCGGCGTTCTTCGGCTTGTTGAGCAGCGACACGTCGTGCAGGCCGACCAGCGCGAACCCGGCGCACACGTACGGAGCCGTGTACGCAATCTTCTTCGCGAGGTCCTTGTCGCCCGGGGAGTCGTAGTAGCGGTAGTGCTGGGGGAACGGAATCTGGCCGTCGCCGCTGCCCGAGAAGACGGCGTGCGCGTGCGGCCCGAGGTTTTGGTTCAGCGCCGACGGTTGCGGCTCTACGTGCTTTCGGAACGACATCGTTCCGTTCCGTATTTTTGACGTTTCGCTTTCGAATCGGCTCTGGTGGCCCCGACGCGCTCGCGGACGTCCCGCTCTTTCGTAATACCGGTATAAAAAACGAATCACAATAATCGTCGAAGATTCGTTTCGCGTCAAATATTAGTTTACGTCGAGACAATTATTTTCGTATTCTTTTCGAAGTAGACGAGAGCGATCCGAGTGTCCCCGCGTGCGTGTCGTGTGTGTGGCGCGATTCGGCGTCGCGTCGGTTGGCAGGACGGGCGAGCGAGCGAAGTGTCGGGTGGGGTGCGGGCGCGGCCCACCGGCCGTCAGACAGTCGGACAGCGGGAGAATAGGATGGCCTCCGGCGGAGAGGACGAGGCGGCGCTCGCCGACAAGGTGCGCATAGTGTCCGACTTCATCCTGCACAGCCCGCCGGGCGAGTTCAACGAGGTGTTCAACGACGTGCGCGTGCTGCTGGCGAACGACGGGCTGCTGCGCGAGGGCGCGGCCGCGGCGTGCGCGCGCTACAACCGCGACCAGCTGACGCCGGCGCGGCTGCCGGGGCAAGCGCTGCCCGCGCTGGTCACGGACCACAACGAGCTGCCGCACGGGCGGTTCTACTGTCCGCGCGCGCGGGTCGCGTTCCGCTACGACCATCTGCGGCGCGAGGCGTCCGACGTGGAGCCGTGGGCGCCGGAGCCGGCGGACGCGGCCTCGGAGGCGGCGCGCGCCGCGCTCGACGCCGAGCTGTCCGCGTACGCGGCCGACCACTACGGTCACGGAGCGAGCGGCGTGTTCGCGCTGAGGAGCGACGGGCCGGCGCCGGCGCTCGTCGCCTGCATCGAGGACCACCGGTTCCAGCCGAAGAACTACTGGAACGGCCGGTGGAGGTCCGTGTGGTCGGCGGCGCTCGAGCCCGGCGGCGGCGAGCTGCGCGGCGTGCTCAAGGTGCAGGTGCACTACTACGAGGACGGCAACGTGCAGCTGGTGAGCGGCAAGGAGGTGTGCGTGCAGCTGTCCGGCGCCCAGTTCGGAGTGGCGGGAGCGGAAGCCGCGCAGGCCAAGGAGCTGGTGCGGCTCGTCGCCGAGGCCGAGTCCGCGTACCAGGCGGCCATCTCCGACAACTACAAGACGATGAGCGACACGACGTTCAAGGCGCTGCGCCGCCAGCTGCCGGTGACGCGCACCAAGATCGACTGGACGCGCATCGTCTCGTACGGCATCGGCAAGGAGCTCAAGACCCAATGACCGCCCGTCGAAGCGAAGAGTCGCGCGTTCGCCTCCCTTCGCCCCCTCGGCGCCCTCGGCCTGAGCGTCCGCTGACGCCCCCGATCGCTCGAGACTCGCTCTCTCCTCGGACGGAACGCAGAACGGAACGAAACCCCGCATTTCTCTCTTTACATATACGATTAAAGTCGCGTCGACGAAAGCGATCCCGATTCGTTTCGTTCGCGCCGTCGCAGATTCGACCCGCCGACGTCCATCGGATGCGTTTTTCGACGGAGCTTCATTTTCGATCTCGATCTTATTTTGCGATCGCAGACCGCATTTCACACTCGACGGTTTACTCGTCGACGTTCAACTCATTAGACGTTTTCTTCGATAGATCGTAATATTTGTTATTATTAACTTGTATACTGATAGTCAATTTCCTTTAATTCCGATCGTCGCCGCGATTCGAGACGCGCGCCCTCTTTCGTCTATCCGAGCTCGGCTCGTCCGTCGTCTCGGTCGCTTTCATCGAGGGGAAGGGATAGGTATTTACACTAAAATTTGTAACTTTGCTCAAATTGAATATTTGTGTAGGTTATACAAACGGAAGAGTGCACATCTGTTATAAATTATGCTTTTTTAATGTTGGAAGATTTTCATCTTCAAACCACATCCTATATACATACAAAAAGTCTTGATTTGTGTTCCGTAATACTAATTTTTTTATATAGAAATATTATATATATATATATATATTTAAATAAATGAGATCGATACAGAAAATTGTTTGTGTTGACTCTCGAGAGTATTCTATGTATGGGAAATTTCATTTTAATAAATTTATTAAAATGTTAACTATGTCTTTTGATTTTTATCTCCATAAAATTTTGTGTATCGCAAATTAAACTATTTGCTGAAATACAAATTTTTATCGAAGCACTTTGTTCAATTTGTAAAATTTCTCATTTAATATGAATACCCGTAATAAGCTACAGTTTGGCCAATAAATAATAGTTGATAATTTTGATAAAATGAATATTATAGATAACGATTAATCTGTTCGAGTAGCAGGCATGTATGTGACTACGCCCATTGAAATGAGTCATAATTTGTTGATATCATATCATGTACTGTCGAGTTGTCAAATATTTTTCATTACAACCAAAAATATTTTTAAATTTAATCAAAAAATTGTATGCAATTTTAATTAAATTTATTGCCAAATAGCAAATTTTAAAATTGACATAAGCTATGTCAACATATTTATAAAATATCCCAAACTTCTTCGTTGTCATTGTCTTCTTCTTCGATAGGAAAATCTATATCTATTTCTGAGTTTATTGCTGTCCAATTTTCAAATGTTGGTCTTTGAAATTGCATTGCTATACAATTTCATGTAAATGAAAATATGAAAAAAAAAAAAAACACTAGTGAGTGATGTAAGGAATGGATCTTATCAAAACTATTAACAATTGTAATTTTAATTTTAACCTTTCTCTTTGTCAAAATTCATCGGTGGCAACTTGTATGTGGGATGAACCCCTTCTATAGTTTTCGGAACGTCCAAATCATCTAGCGAATCAATAATATGCCAATTTTGATTCGTTTGCTTAGTGATATCAAAATATTCTTTCATATTAACCGGTTCATTGTGGGGCGTTCTGAGCCATTCAAATGGACAGTCTTCGGGGATTGTGAACATCTATTGTAATCATAACATTAATGCTTCATTTTTCTTTATGTACATGTGTATGTATGTATTTTTAAATAAGTCTTAAGTTAATCACCTTTATTGCTTTCACATCTGTATGGTAATAATCATAAACTTTCACCGATACTGGAGAAGTTTGAGCTTTGGGACCCATTAAATATAATTTGAAACATTCACTAGGTTTGTATGAATTCATTTTCAACGTGGGTGATAAATACATATAAATTAAATCTTCATTTGCTGACTCTTCGATTCTACGAAGTACTGTAAAAAAAGAAGTTCATACACATGCATATATAGGAATAATCAAGACAACAGACAAAATATGCAATCAGTCATTTTAGCTCACAGATATTTTCTCTCTTTATTGATTGATACAAAAGTTGACGATCTGGTGAATAGCCTGTAGGCATCTGAATTTCGATGATTGCCATTTCAGGAAAATCTGCTCCGTATGGATCATTCCAACTTACGCATACCTACAGTTTGATAAAGTCACATGGCTTATGGTTATCCATTCTCTATGATAAGTTTAACATACCTCTAAAATAGCTGCACACATACACCATGTAAAGTTAGCTTTACAGTCAAAAGTTCCGTCAGTTGTAGTCTTGATAAATAAATCAAAACCTGTTTTTAATTGATCTGTTTGCAAGTGCTGATTATACTGTTGCGTTGCCTAAATTGTTTTAGTTTTGAATATGTATATCTCAATTTCGATAAGAAAAAATAATAAGTTGAAAAAATACCAGAACGAGCAGACATCCTTTGCCCTGAGTTTTAATTTTCAATTTCGTGGGAGTACCATTGTTGATATCGATATCTTTCATACTAACAACATGAAGTTTATGCTTTTCCGAAGGACTTACTTTGAAATGTCTACCTCTACCCGGTCCTTCTACTATAACGTCCATTGAAGGAGGGACGTCGGGCATTGCTTGTCTTAGTGCACATAAAGCTTCAATTGCAATCAGTGTATCCTGTGTGCAAGGATATATGTCTGAAGTTTTATGTGAAATCTTGGATATTAAATTTCGAAACTAACTGACTTGAGTTGATATAAAACCTCCATTTATGTTACGATGGAGTGATAGCCATTTTGCCGCAGAAATTGCATACACAAAATTTTCTTCACCACCTATTTCCAAAAGACTTAAAATTGCGTAACCTGTTGTTTCAATGCTATTTGATAATGAAGCTGAAAAAAAAAATATTGATTCTTTATGATCACTTTTTTAGTCAATGAGCTGATGTGAAGAGTTCAAATATTTTTTGTTAACATACTTGTTTCCCACCAAATGAACTCTCCGTTTTTTTTAGCCAATCTTTTCAGTAAAGTAACTGCATTAGATGCTCCTCCTGCCAAAAATTTGAATTGCTTTTCATTTATATCCTCAGTGGGAACTGATGTTTCTAAAATAAAAAAGTAATTATTTGAAAATTTTTAGTTATAAAATCAACCGAGTTCCTTAACTATTGAAATAAGAGTTAATGATATGTGATGAGTTCATATGATTCTTGATCAAACCTTGATTGATATATTGTTTGATGTTTATATTAGTCACGTTCAAATATTTTTCTATTTTTATCTGAGCCAATGTTGCTAAAGCATATGTGTACACAGAGTTACTTTCCATATTATTATACAGATCTGATTCTTGTGTTGCTAAGTCATCAAATTTTAGGGCGGCCAAACAATAAGAAGAATCCCTTATTGTTATTGGTTTTACGTTGGGTATATGTCCATCGAGCACAGAAATAATGATATAAGCTGCCATGGCTATACTAGATTTCTCGTTATCCAACCCACCCTGAATTATTAAAAATAATAATAATAAGATTCCAAATTATGTACATGTTGTTCAAATCAGTTACGTAGTGTGTATACCTTCATTTCTCTATGAAATACTTGTCCTTCGTTAATAAAACATCCATTTTCCATTTGTTTACTCAGTATCCATGTAGATGTTTTGTTTATGATTTCATCGCTGCCAATATCCCATTTTCTTTTCAAAATAGATAGATACTTAATACTGAAAGCAGTTAACCAAGTTGATCCGAATTCATCTGAGTTGCCAAAAGCTGAAAATGCTCCAGTGTCTGAATGTAGATAGCTCAACTGCCTTTGATAGCCTGAAAATTTTAGGTTGTCACAAATTTAAGATTAATTTATGCAAATCAATTTTTCGTGTTCTTTAATAAAATTCAAATCCTACCGATCAACAAATTACTTATTGCTTTTTCTTTCATATCACCAGAAGTGCGTTTTTTCAAAATAGAATATTCTAAAGCGATTGCATTGTACGCAAGCAATACCATATTTTGTTCTCCGCAACCCATCGGTTCAGAAATCAGCCTATCTACATTCTAAATGTAAGAAAAAATATATATAAAGCAATGAGCTGATTTCATATATACCTACACATATGTTTATAAAACAATCAACATGCCAATGACATTGGACCAGTAATATCTCCGACGAGTTTTATAAACCAATTTTCAGAATGATCCACACTATTTTTACGGTTGAATATCCAAGAAATTTCAGCTTTATTATTCGATTCTAAAACAATATTTCAATTTTAATGAAATAAAATCATTTAATAAGCTGTACATACATGTACGTTTTATATTATTGTATTTCCTAACCATTTATGCAAAGCAATGCAGATTTATGATTTTCTACAGGTAGTCCTTCAGGTTCCACGATTATCTCTTTAATTACTTTATCTCTGAATATACGAATATCTATCATTTTTTTTTTATAAATAAGAAATGAAGTTTGGTATATAAAGATAATATAAAAACCTTATATCTTGGGGAATTGGCCCTGCATTTGTAGATGAACAAAATTTTTGCATATTACTTTTAACGTGCACAGTCACAGTTACATTTATCGAACGGAGTTGGTGAGCTTTTATTGTGAAATGATTAGTTAATGATTTCTTTTTCGAAATGCAGGATATTCGATTCACTGCTCCCTCATGAAACGTAATGGAAACAGCAGCCGTTGGCGTCACTTCTATATCGAATATTACCTGCGCGAAAAATCAATGTTATTTTAAAAATCAACTCATTTCTCAAAAATATCCATACAATTGTAAATAAGATGTAACTAACAGGTAATTTTTGATCCATGTAATTATAAATCTTATAATACATTTGCACATTTTCTCCTCGCTTAATTACTTTTGGTGCAGATATTTCTATGAAAAAAGGTTGAAACACTTTCAGTATGCCATTTCCATCTGGAACAGCCGCTGCGATACCTGAACGAGTTATACAAAAAACTTCACTTTCCCATTTGGTTATATCATCTGGTACGGTGGTCTCCACTACAAGACTACCAGAATTGTTCATTATTTGTACATCCCATAGCCAAGTTTCAGGAAAATAAATTCTTTCTTTAAGCGGTTTAGTGAATGATGAATAAGAAATCTCAGCAGGCTTCTCCGTAACTCTTTGTTTTTCGTTTTCTGGGCATGTTTCTATCGATGGTAAAATATCTGTCAAGATTTCTATTCCAGTTGATAAAAATGTTTTGAGAGTGTTCCAAAAGTATGTTCGATGTATCTCATCATGCTTTTTAGGATAGTAATCTGAAATACATGTAGATTTATTTTCATCAAATTATGCAATCAGTAGATTTTTCAAGATTCATATAAATAGGTATATTCTTTTACAAAATATGTACCCGTTAAGCATACATTACGAGAAATATCTAATGTTGTTTGGTTATATTTGGTATCCATTAAATGGGTTATTTTTTCAATGACATCATTGTATATGGAATATTTTGGTGCAATAAAATCAAATGCGACATTTTTCACCCCAAACATGCAAAGAGCTGGTCCGACAGAATCAATATGCAATCTAGCTTTACTGAATGGACGTACTGTTTTCGGAACCCATTCTTGGGAGAGCTGCAATTTAAGATTTATATCTTAATAATGAAATCGATGAAGTGAAATTTCAAATTGTGAAGAAACCTTATTCGAAAAACATTCATTTCCTCTGAACATTGTGTTTGCAACAATCAATTCTCCATTAGGTTGTACAAAATATGCAAGAATGTAACTGTATGGACACATCAAATGTGAGATTTGTACATTCAGCATCATTTTATAAACACCCGTTGCTGAATGATTTGTATCAAAACAATCATTCTTGAATATTGGCGGGCCAAAAACAGTTTCCATATTTTGAACATCATGTATCGGATTAATACATTGTGTAGATATCCCCCACGAGTAAATTGTTCCAGAACGAGTGATAATCTTTAAAATTGAATTTAAATTATTTATTTTTTTATTCTTTGCAATAGTACATACATACATAGTTAAATAAAAATAAGAAACAATTACCAAATAATGAAGAGTTATTTGTCTGATGATATTATCATTATCGAAATTTAGAAAAATAGGAAAAGTGTATCTTTCTCCATTTTTCAATTCAGTAGTGTTGCTTATTGGTGAACCTATAGCCATATTCACCTTTGTTTTGTTACCCCATGAATATAATTTCAAAGTCGTAAAAGCAAAATTATTTTCATTGGCTGGAGTTTCAAAACTTTCTAGTGGATGATCTGTTACAATCGCCTAGATATTCAATTCATTTCTTATATTAGTTAGGTATTTTTTCAAATTGCAGCCAAAATAAATAAATACTTACATTCAAATATACATGATCTAAGTTGTTCAGTATTGTGCATGCGAAAGATGCAAATCCTCCCTTATTTGAGTTCATGGAATCACATTCTTGTAGTAAATTAATCAATTTGTCGCTCTTTGATAAATTTCGATAAACATTTGCAAAAGATTCATTGAATTGTGCACAAAATTTTATTTTTGCATTTGAAACACCATTTCCATTCCAGTCAGTAACTTTGACCTGAAAAATTGAAAATTTGTATGTATGATAGGTATGTTCATGAATACTCTTTTGTTTATTTGATACAAAATACAATTATAAAACCTTGAATCTTTGTGGTAAACCGAGCTTAAAATAAATGTCATGATTTTTAACAAATTCAATATTCACAGCACTTTCTCGTATATAAGTTATTGCTGTTGTATTTTTCCATATTTTGGAACTAAATTCCTGTAAACAACCTATTTTTGTTGTATTGTAAAATAACACACATAATTGTGTGAATTAAAGGTTTACTGACCTGAAATGATATATCAGCTATTACACTTGAGGGTTTATTTTCACCATTTTCTTGAAAACCTAATAATTTTGTTCTTATAGTATAATTGTAGCATTTATTATTTTCTTTGAGTTCAGTAGAAAAATCAATATTCGGATATCCATATGAATCTGATTTGATTTTGATAATTAATAGCCCTTCTGCAGCTTCATCATACATATGCCTATTTTTGTAGTTAATACCATTTATGTGAATGAATATTTAATGATTAGGTAGGTATGTAGCTCTGTTATTTTTTTTTTTCATAAAAAATCATACTTAGCACATATGGTCCATAATAATTGTTTAGATGTTCGTACGGCGTTTTCTTGATATCCTACTGATATATAAAATTTTGGTAACTTGTAATCAGTGACGTGAAATGTTTTCACTGTAGATGCTACAGTTGGATCTCTACTATCTACTACTATTCTCCACTCTCCCTGAAACATGATTTACATGTTTTTTTTTTTTTATTAATTTGTTTTTCGAATTGAATTGAAATACCTTTTTAGCATATTTATCTAATTGATATTCCCTTTGTATAAATCCAATTCTTGAAGTAACATTAAACCATTGAGCAATTTTGACTGGAGCACCGAAAATATCAGAAGGAGCTTCTATAAACACTCTGTAAATCTAAAATTTCAATTTTTTTTAATGTGAGAAGGTATGATTTAGTGAATATTTTAATAAAATTATTTATTTAAGAATTTTCTTACTGGTAAATATTGTGGACTTAAGTCTGTTTTTAATTGCACAACCCTTAATTTCACCACTTCTCCGCCTCGATATAATGGTTTATCAGTTTGAATTATTATAATATTCGTATCGTGTTCGATTTTCACATTCTTTTTCGAATTTATTTTATAATTTGGTAAAGATTCGAATCTAAAAAATAATAATACAGTAAAAAGCAATCTCGTTTGATTTCATGTTGAACAATACGATAAATACCAAAATAAACCTCATTTTGAAATGTAATACTGCTCTACGATGCATAGTTTTCGGCAAATATAATTCCATGCAGTCTCCGTTGCCTATGTTGATCACAGAACTCGTTAAATTTTCTACATAGCACAATTTAATTTCATATTAGTGAAAAATTACCATCTGGGAAAACTTTTCTTGTTCTAGCTATAACTTTGTGAACGTGGCGTGTAGTCGTTCTCTCGGAATAATTCAAAGGTAAAGTTAATAGTTCTACTTGAGCGATTGCAGATCCTAGTGTGGCCGATCCGAAACGGGATATACATATTTTGTTGTCATTGCCTATCGAGAAACTCGAAGGTGCCAAAAGAAGATGATTGGGTATACCATTGTTCCTATAAAAAAAAAGTACATAGGTTTGTAGGCGCCTATACATTTTGTTTTGTGATTATATAAGAATTGTACGAAACGGACCTGTTGAAGTGATGAGATGCTCGGGTATGGTCAAAACAGTAAAAGAAAATGAAGAGAGAAAAGAAAAATATATTCATCGTGTCGGTTGGCAACGTCGTGCGGCCAGGATGGCCAGCTTGCGAATGCCGCGCGAACTTCGATTCGGTGAAAAAAATTCACATTGACCGTTAGTTAATCTGCGAGTTCGAGGTGTTGAACTCGAACTGTTTGTCGAAGACGATGGATGTGAAGTTTTTATCTGGTGTTATATTCGCGCGAGCTGGCGCCGACTGAGGGCCAGCCGCCTGTCGGTGACCCCTTCGACCACCGACAACACCCTGACCCCGAAATATTACTTTTCATTTTTTCAAATCTTTCATCAGACACACGTGTACATCGCATATTATAGTGTAGATACCAGAATATCGAATGCGATCGATTATTTTTCATTTTTACATATAACCGATGCTTTTCTGATCCACGTTTAGCTTTCTCTCTTGCATATGGCAACATGCATATTGAGTTTTGCGTTCAATAATATTTCTACCTATAGCAAAACAAGAAACTGACCACACAATTTTACTTTTGAATTGGATTTATTCGCGTTCGAGCTTCGAAGTCCCGTTGCACTCGAAACTTTGATTACTATACATAAGTATGTATATCAAAGACGTGTTGAATCGCGAATTCTGGTACGCACTGTTGAGATAAAAACGTATGTATATATAATACATTCATACTCCGCTATGTAGGTACGAGCTTCGATGAATTAATTAATCACAGGCATGCACAAGAATATAGCGTAATTTTACAAAAGGAACCTTTGGAGCGTGAATTTGAATTCAACGGAAACGATAACGACCAAGTTCGTTACACTTTTTATTTCACATGCATTTTTTCAGGTTCATCTCGTTGCGCAAAAACAGTTGACATTCCTAAGAATGTTCTTTCTGATAAAGAGTGTTGTTATTTAAATAACAAAATTGATATTTCGGTCGGAGTTTCGAAAATAATTGAGCTTATTGTTGAACATTTTCCATGAATTCATGAAAAACTGATGTATATTTTCGGTTACTTATTAATATACATTATATACCTATTTAATGTTTTGCGGTCGATTTCAAAATATAATATTTTGCTGCCGTGATTTGGATCATTCGAAAGGACAAGGGTAAAATCATCGACTGGGGCTTATGTGGATGTTTTGATAGGGAGTTAAAACGTTTAGATGTTGCTTGGATACAATTTTCTCACAACAAACTTATTTTCGACTGCACATAGGTGCTCGTCGACAGATTGTTCTTATTCAAATGATTTCATCAAAATAACTATCAACAAAGTTATGTTCACGAAATGGCATCTAAAGAAGATGGATTTAAAAATTTACAACTATTTGGTGAACAAATAAATTTGAGTTCCAGAACGCGATTAGGCGACGATACTAAAAAATTTAGACCCCAATCAGCTCTTTATGCGTCGACAAAGGTACTAGTATATTTATGACTGTTTAATTGCGATGCATGTATAAACATGTCACCAGTTTCATAAACATTTTGATTTATCGTCATAATAAATTATTAGAAGTTGGAAAATTTAATATTGACTGTAATTACAATTAATTGATACAGTACACACCGGAACACAATCGAAGACCATTTTCGGCAGGCACCCAGCCAACTTCTCCTAAACTGTTATCATTCCTTCGACACACGCAAACTGATAGACCCGATTCTTATTATTTACGAAACAGTGGTTTGTATAGAGTTAAATACAATACTTACATTCAAAAAATCTGCTCACTATTCAAAATTATCGTTTTATTTGTATTCAATTTTTTTTCATTGTTCATTTACAGAATATTTTAAAGATTTCTCAATACCCGGTTCTGTTGAATCTTCTACGCTATGTGAAAAATTAATAAAAGAGTCTATACCCAGTTCAGATTTCACGAATCGAAGACTATATTATGAAGTATCCAATAATCAGTGTAATTTTTCCGACAATTACTCAGATAATAGTTCTTTAGAAACGTGTATAAGTTTAGGCACAAAAATCAAAGCCAAAGCGCAAATTTTCGATAAAAGTCCAAACATGAACGACTGCGAAATTGAAGGAACTTCCATGAGCCTCAAAAAAAATAGACCCTATTCGAATTTATCTGTAGAAAGGTATTTCGATAATGATGTGTTCAAAATGTCATTAAATATAATTCCCGAAAAAGATTATAATTCATCTAATTCTAAGTTGATGATACATTTGCCTACGACCAAAGAAGAAAATACTAGTAGTGGCGTTTCCAGTTCCTCTGACATTCATACATTTTCCAATAATCAAAATAAAAAATCGATATTAGAATTTATAGATACCAATAAAAAGGATTCGAAGAGAGAAGAATCGTTATCATTGCACAGATCGATGTCGAAAAGAGATATAAATCGTTCCACAAACTCATTTTTAGAAAATCGTGGAAAATCTATTAATAGTATAGATTTGATAAATATAAATTCTGAAAAATTTTCAACCAACGAAAATCAAGAACCGAATAAAAACTTCGACAGTTTAGCAGGAAGAGTTTCATTTGCTAATCATCGAATTGAAGAAGAAGAAGAAGCGCTTGAAAATTTCGATGATTCCTATGATATATTTTCGACATTTGACACACAATTATCACTCGTCGAAGAGGAATCCAGTCAGGATTCTGATAAAACTACTAATTTACTTTCTTCTGATTGCAAAGTAAACAAGCATTCTCAATCAATGCATACATCTATACCGTGCACTCAATATAAAAGCAATCATTTTAATACACAAATTAAAGCAGCCGATTCAAGCAACCCCATCACTACACTAGAAGGAAACGAGAAACATAACTGCAATTATGAAAATGAAACGGTTTCGAGAGATAATGAATATGAAATGAAGTATAAAAGATTAGAGACAAAATATAAATTCGATAAATCCAAAGATGCAGAAAATATCGATGAAATATTCAATTTCAAGCATTTAGATAACGGATCTAATTCTGATGAATGTTTAAAACCGAAAACTGTAGAAAATAACACTTTGACTTATCATAATATTGAACATAAAACGATGGTATTTGATTTACCAGAAAGAGTGAAAGAATGTGATAAAAATTCAGTGAATTCCTATTATCCATATGAACATTTCAAGAAAACGGACGATATAGATAAATTCAATATTGGCGATTCGAGTAAAATACTAGTTGAACAACACGAAAAAATATGTGAAGCTGGTAAATGTTATGAAGATACATATTTGATGGGTGAAAAATCAGAGAAAGATAAAATAGATATAAAATATTTTGACGATCCAGAATTGTACAAAAACATGACCCCTGTCGAAGGTAATGAAAATGATGTATCGAAAAATTCACTGAAAAATTGTCATTGCAGCAGCTCGTATCCAAATGAAAATTATTTATTGCAAAATGACATCGATAATAATGCAGATCTAGACAATAAAAAGGATGAAAGGGTTAATTATCCTCAATATCTCGAAGATAATGAAACAAAATCGTATACATCTAAAGTCATAGAAGAATACAAGCAAGAAATAGCATCCATAAATAATTTTCACGACTTAACATTACAAGATTTAAGAAATAAATGCAACGAGTTTAAAAATAAAATTCAATTTGATCCATTAGTGACTGAAAAATTCACAAACTCATACTCTTCTGTAAGCGATGACGAAAAAGAAATTGTGTTGAATTCAAAATTAATCACAAAAAAATCAACACCGTTCAAGGACCGTTTTTGTAACGTGGCTAAAAGTAATAAGGATGTTAACCCGAGAACAATTGAGCATAATGATAAATTTATAAATTCGAATATTGACGAAAATATCGAAAGAAATTTCAATTCACAAAATAAAGAAAAACAGAAAATGACAAAGACCAAAAAGAAAATAAAAAAGAAAGATTCAACTCACGAATACAAAACGAAATACACAAATGACGACTTTAAAATAAAAAAATCGAATAATGCAAATAAAAATGTGTCTGATGTGAAAAAACATGAAGAATATTCATCGTCGTATCCGAAAACCAATAAAAGTGTAGTAAAATTTAAAGCTCAAAAAATAACGCTAGTTAAGAGCAGTACGAAAATGAATCATACAGTTTACATGGATAATGAAAGAGATGTTGTTTCATGGATGGCCACTAGAATAAACACTCCATCTGGAGATATGTCCTCTTCGGACAACACCGAACGGAATAAATCGTCTAAAGACAGTAAATATATTGAAAAAGAAAAACCGATTCGTAACAGTGTTCATTTCGAAGATGAAATTGTGCCCGTTGTCAAATTCAAACCGACCGAAATTCAAATCGACGATTCCGTTTTTACTGATCCGCAATATAAAACTGTGATCACTGATCGAATCGAAGAAATTGCCAATACAGATTCAGAAATTGATATTATGAAATTCAGTCCTCCTTCAGATTTCAGTAATAGCTCTGATAAATTTGATTTCGGAAAGATCAACGAGCCTCGTGAAACGATCGACATGATGGAAGACAATTCTATGATAACAGATATTTATACAACGTTGCATGATATTGAAAATCACTATAACAAATCAGAAAACGAGACAAAAAATACAGTCAATAAAGATATAGATGAAAATGTCACTATTGAGTTCAAGTAAATAATATCCTCATATATATTTTTATTTTCATTTCATATTATATTATCTCAGTATTTTTTATCTGAAAGTTAAAATATTTCAGGGATATTGCGAGTTATTTGGAAAAAATGGAAAAAAATGCAAATGAAGATATGACTTCTCTGTCTCATAATCAACCGCTGTTCGCTATGAAGTAAGAAGCTTAAAAACTTTGGTTGTTGTTTTCATTAAATAATTCCCTTAAGTCCACTGTTGCTATAAGAGGGGGATAGCCATAAAGGCGTCATCTTCTTTCGTATAGCTGTATTCTTTCGCTCGCTAGTGGACAGTGGGCTTAAGTATTTTTAATTTATTTCACGGTATTTTTTTAAATCTCAGGGTGGAAGAATTGATGGAATTGAGCAAGGCTGAACTAGCTCATCGTGCTGTAGTAGGTGTGCTTGCAGCTGGACGTGCTTCAGCCATAGCATCAGGACTCAAAGGAGCATTGGCTCGAGCGGCTAAAGTTTCTGCAGCACGACTCAAAGCCATCAAAACTTCTGCAAAACAAGATGCTACTATTACTGCTGCTCAAACCACACAAACCTTGGCCAAACATCAAAAGTTTATCGAACAAGTAGGTATATTTTTTTATCCAGTAGTTGAAGGACTGACTGTAATTCTCTGGCTAGTTAACTAAAGCGGTGAAAAAAATCTAAAATTATGTATTTATTTATGACTTATGTGTCAATCTAGTATGTATAACTTTGAGATATTGATAATATGATGAGTAATATTTTATAAATAATGAATTCAGTTGGTTGAGGAAAAAAGAGCATTGACCGAGCGTATAGAGCAACTAGCTGGAGCGGCTGCAGGGGCAGAAGCTCGACGTGGACGTGCTGCAAGAGTGGCAGCAGAAAGACTTCAGCTGGAACTGCGAAATCAAAGACAAAGATTGAATGCAGCTCATCAGCGTGACAAGCAGGCCTGGCTCAAACATCACACGCTCAAAATTAAAGTTATTAAATAATTTTCATAGAAATGTAGAAAATAGTTGTGCGAGTTCGATCTGGTATACTTACTCACTTTTCAAATTAAAGGAAATGACAGTCAAGGAATTAGAAGAAGAGTTACGAGAGATAGAAAGGAAACACGCTGCTCAAATGGAAACACTTAAAAAAGACGCTGAAAAAACCTTAGTTGATTTGCGTGAAGAGCACGCTAAAGATATCAGAAAGATGAAAGATAACGCAGCTAGGCAACTCGAAGATGAATTGGACAAAGAAAGATTGCTTGCCACCGAGAGGTTTTTAAGTTTTCGCCATTTTATAGATGTACCTACGAGTATGTTTTTACTAACCTATTAATATATATGTTGGTGGTTGTTTAGGCTGGAACAGAAACGAATGGAATGGGAAGCTGCTATGATCAGTGCTAGTGAAAGAGCTGGCTTGGAAGCAAAAGATGCTGCTCGACGAGTTGAAGAAGCAGCCAGAAACGCTCGCCGGGATTCTGAACTGTGGAAACTTGAAAAAGAAGAAGAGTTGTCGCGACAAAGAAGATTATTAGAGAAACAAATAGAAGAAGAGAAAAATAATATAAAGGTCAGTAATTAGTGTACCATTTTCACCGATTCAGTAAACGGTTTTTGTCATCAGTGCTCTAAAATCTATTTATTAATTTGCTATCATTAGGACGAAATAAAACACTATAGAGAAAAATTGACTAATGAATTTGAAAAATATAAATTAGAGTATTTAAAAAAACAAGAAGTGGTTTTAAAAGAAAAAGAATCTGAAATAAAATTGCTCTTGCGCAGAGAAAGAGATAAAGAAATTGAAAAAGCTATCGATTGTATGGAAAAGGATGCTCAAGAAAGTCGAAAGGAAATGCAAGAAACCATCAGGTTTACAATTCGAATTGTTGTGTATCTAACTGTAATTTGCATTTTCGATAATTTATTAAAGTTGATTTACTCTTTTCGCTTTAGGAAAACGAAAGAAAAATATGAAAACGGCAACAGGATATTAGAACAATCAGAAAAACTAGCAAATTTACGTTGCGACGAATTAAGAGAACAAATTATAAAACTTCAAGAACAATGTAAAAAAGATAAATTTTTATTTATAAAAAAATGTTTAACTGATTTCTTTCTCTCTCATTAGGTACCAACCAACAAATAACAATAACACAACTAGAAGGAAAATTGAAACAAGCTGATGAGGTAAATAACGAATGTATTGATTGTTATAAGAATAATTGATGTGAAAATATTGTATGATATTATTTAAACGTTTTCAGATAAACAATCAAAATTCAGCTCAAACCGATATGTTGATAAAAGCTGCAGAATCGAAAGGTCAAGAAAATGTACGAGAAACGGAACGTAAAATGGAAGACTTACAAAAGAAACATAAAGACGAAATGCATCAATTATTTGCAAAGTAAAATGCTTATTATCATGGAAATATGATTATTTTTTTTCGTCATACAATTGTGTTAATATTTTCAGAGTGAAGCTTGTGATTGCCAGAAAAGACGATGCTTTGACTTTAGCCAAACGAGAAACTGCCAATATTAGAGAGAGATGTATGAGACTTGAAACTAAACACATATAAATGCCAAGTCGATCAATTTATTTATCTTTAAATTAATTAGTGAAATTTAAATGATTTCTTAAAAAATGTGCATAGGTTCCTACACCTATTAATATTGTATGGTAGGTATCTTAACTATGCATGTATTTATAATATTCATATGTAAGGATCTACTCCCTATGTACCTATGTCCCGAAGTATTTCTATTATGATTGATTAATATATTGATTTGTACCTTAAATATTTCATTTATTATATACACATATATTTGTTTTCTGTAATAATTATCAGCTATAAATGTGATAAATTGTTTTAAATATCGTATCTATGTATGTATAAGTACTTAACAATATTGTCAAGTTCGTAGTGAATAAATATGTTTACAATTAAATTGCATCGTGAATTAAAGACTTTTTCTTTATTAATTATTTTTATGCAGTAGTCAGCGTTTTCACAACAAAATGTTATTTATTGCAAGTAGGATCCTTGTACACATGTGAATATGTTTATAATTAACTCAATATGATCCTAAAATATTGCTGTGATAACATTCAACCCTGAAATTATCGTAGATAATTTGTAAAAGAAATAAATTCGTATTTATAAGTTTTACAAAATAAGTACACATGAAAATGGTACGATGGTACGATTAGTGGCTGAAAAACTGAAAACGGAAGAAATCTGTTCAAATCGTAGATTAGAAATTTCAGAATACGTACACGGGTGCTCGGAGCATATTTTTGACGGGCAATTTGAATATTTTCATCGAAACGACGAACGTGCAGCTTCGGCGCTGAATTTTCAGCAATATTTTGAACGCGAGGATTTGGCCGACGAACGTGCGCGAAACGCGGGACGGGACGGGACGGGACGGCCATAACATACGTCGGCCGTGGCCGTCTCGACGCCGATCGAGCCGTGGCCGCGTGCGAAAACGAGCCGTATACTACGCGACAATAAAGTCTGATTTAGTTCGAAGCGCATATCGTCGCGAGCGAAACGAACGATTGTGACCCTTGTGACAAAAAGCGATAGAAAGCGAAATCCAGCGCGAGGGCAACGCGTAGAGCGGGTCGAACGGCACTGTGGCGGCGCATGCGAGCGCTGGTAGCTGGTCTGCGGACGCGTCTCGAGAGATCGTCGGAGGCGCCGGGTCGGTGAGCGGGGCGCGGTACGCCGATAACAGATAGCAGATAGCAGCGCCTCGGCCACGCTCCGGAGTGCTTCGGGTGCGGGGCGGCGCCCCTGCGCGGGGCATGAAGCGGCGCGCGGGAGACGCCGCCAAGTTGCGCCGCCCGCTCAAGCGCAACAAGCTCGCGGACAACATCTACTCCAGGTCTGCGAGCGCGTTTCCACCTTTTCTTCTGTGCATTCCTCGTTTCGAACGCGCGTTTCGCTCCGCGAGCGAACTCTTCAGAGTCGGATCAGCGTCTTACCAGTCGCGTATTGTCGCGTTGAACTTTCGTTGCGCGCCGTCGATGCCTATTTTCAGTCTTCACAATCTGCAATCGAACTTTTTATGTAAATCGCGAATCTGTGTGGTATGACAACTGTATGTAAGTCAATTTCGATATAGTATTCGGTCACATATAATTTGTTTTTATATCTAGCTCGCTACACTTACTAAAATATACTAATAACATAACACATGTAATCGTTAAAATATGATTTTTAGACAGTTCCAATCGATACGATATTCTCGTTTAGATCTTTAAAAGTTTTATTCATTCCATATGCTTAAAGTAATCGTAGACAATTATGAATGCGCGAAAAATTTAAATACCGCTCTGTTAAAATGCATCAATCGAACGTAAAACCAAAATATTCAGTTCGATATAAAAATATATTTTTCAATTTCAGCACTCTATTGTACCTGAAATTTTTGATACTCTGGGCCATCATCATTTTGGCAGATTTCATATTGGAGTTCAGATTTGAATTTCTCTGGCCCTTTTGGATGCTTTTGCGATCTGTCTACGATTCTTTCAAATATCAGGGTTTGGTCGGTGTCATTTTTTCCATTCGTCTCGTTATTTTTCACAATCTCGATTCTAATAATTCATCGGTTGTTGCAGGCTTTTTCTATGTTTTTCGTTTGTATAGCGCTCACTTCGGACATGATTTGCTTTTTTTTCATCCCAGTTCAGTGGATATTTTTCGCTGCGAGTACATATGTGTGGGTGCAATATATATGGTACACAGGTAATACTATGATTAATTGAGATGTCGGTCAAATTTTTAAAAAAATATTTATTTTAATCGTTTTTTTTTTCCAGAAAAAGGAGTATGTTTACCGACAATGTTATTATGTTCAATATTTATTTATATGGAGGCGGGAGTTCGTTTGAGAGATTTGAGGCATATGCCGGCTCACTTAGACTTGTGTCGTCCGTTTGCTGCGCATTGTATCGGCTATCCTGTAGTCACTTTAGGTTTCGGATTCAAATCTTACGTAGGATATAGAATGAGAAAACGTCGACAACAGGAAGTCGCTCGAGAGAATAGTTTTTATATGCAATTGTTGCAACAAGCTCTTCCCCCTCACGAAGATAACTTGCAGCAGCAGGTAAACGATCAATGTGATTTGTACTTATTCTAAAAATTAACTAATGGAATCAAATAAATAATTTTTGCTTTATTTTTTTAGCACGCTATCAAAGAGTTGGATAAGAGTGGAGCTCTATCCATAGAGAAAACTCCCGAATCTCACTCTTCCGATAAACAAATGAACGGTAACGCCGTGCATTTGCATTCGTCGAAAAGTAGCAGTCATTCGAAAAAAATGGATATCAGAAATAATCAACAAAATGACAAAATATTGTCTTCCTCGCATCAAAGTCATGCGCCACATAATCATAGCAGCCATTCTCCACAAGGGACGACTGTTCAATCCTCTAATTATAAGGATGTATCGCCAGAATCTGGCATTAGTGATTCCAATTTAAATTCTCATAAAACACATACTAGTCAAAATCATAATGTATCGACGTCGAATCATGCATCTGGACGTGAAAAAGAAAAAGATGTTAATAGTAAAACGTATATGCAGCAATCTAATCAAAGTAGTTCTGTGCAAAGTAAACATGCTCAATCCAATGGAGTGGCGGGTCATCTCTGTAATGACAAAAACTTTTCGGCTGTGTCCCATCAGTGCAATAGTCAGCCGAATGTGAATATGGAAAAACAAAGTCAAGATCATGAAAAAGGTACTAGTGGTGCTTCTGAAAACGAAAAAGAAACGAACGATCACAAGATTCTCAATCATGTTCAACAGCGAATTGATGGTAACAGTCCCGAAGCTGATAATAATGTAGATAAAAATGTAAAAGGTTGGTATATTTTTGTATTTTGAATGCTGTATAATCGTTTTTATAAATATATTATAATCTTTCCTTTTTTTCACTTTAAGGTTCTTCGAAATCAATTTCAAAAACTGAAAAATCTTCCACAGCTATCAATGTAAGCAGTCAAAGAGAAGAAAGACGAAGAAACAAAAATAAAGACAAAGATGCTAATAAAGAAAAAGAATCTATTGACACTGGTCAAAAGCATTCAGAACAAAGTATGATAAGAAAATTTTTATTTCCTAAATCCGAAATCATTCTAATATGCCTTTTGTTTTTTTTTTTTTCTTAAAGACGATAATAATTCTCGAGCGGCAAGTGAACGTGCATTGCGAGCTGCTCTTGCTGCAGAGCGACAAGCACGTTCGGAAATCACTCAATTGCGACAGCAAAATGAGCAGTTAACTGCAAAGTATGATGATCACAAAAAAATATTATTATATTCCAATGTGTCACTTTTCATGTTTTAATGTTGGGAAAATAATTTCAGATTGAATAGTGCTAATGCTAGTCGCCAAGCAGATAGAGCTGCTCTCGCTACAGCTGAGCGACGTTTAACTGAAGAAAGAAGAGCCCGACAGGCTGCAGATGCACGCCATCACCAGTTACGAGGAATGCATAAGTATGATTTCACCGTAGTTTCGATTAATTAAAATTTGTTTGTTTTGTTTAAACATATTTGTATTACTTAGGTCTGGTGAATGTGTTTGGGAATGGTGTAGACAAAGAAGAGCAGCTTTAGAGCAAGAAATTTCAGGTTTGCGCGATGAACTTCAGCAAGTAAAAGAACATAATCAAACATTGACGCAATCATTACAAGCTGCTGAACTACAGGTTTCATACAACGGCTTATAAAGTCATATTTTATTAAATTTTCTAACAATTCATGATTTATTTGTAGGTCAGCACATTGGAAGCTCGTTCGAGAGATAATGGAGCAGATAATTGGCTAGTAGCCTTGAACAATCTTCGAGAAAAAGCTTTACATTTGGAACGTTCTCTTTCTGCTGAAACGAGAGTTAAACTTGATTTGTTTTCTGCCGTTGGAGAAGCTAAGCGTCAGCTTGGTTTACAAGAAAGTATGTTCATATTTTCCTTCAAAACTTTTCATTAAGTAAATATTTTATGTGTGATTATCTTGTTAAGGTGTGATTCGAACACAAGAAAAGGAAATAGATGAATTGAAGGGTAAAATCGCTCAAATGCTGGCTGTGATGCCAAACGATTCTTTCAATCCCGGCCCAGCTTCTGGTGTTTCGAAACTCCGACTCTCCGACAGTGGGATGCCCTGTTATCCAGCACACCTCACACACCATGTGAGCAACGCAATGCCCAGCGCCCACCCCATGGCAAACAATGTGAATCCTACCATGAACAACAACATGAGCAATCTGGACCCAAATGCAACTGCTTACACCCCAAAGGGTGCGATGGTGCAATGTGGTCCAGCTACTGAGGCTTAAATTCCGCACTCGTATCTTGGTGTGGTGGAAAAGCAATACAAAAGCAACTCTTACATATGATTTTGTATTCTCATCCCGATTGCAAATTTAAACAAAATGTTCGACATACATATTTACATGATTTGAAATTTGTCAAAAAGTACTTATTTTTTTCATTCATTGAAAATGTTTAGATTTTGTAGTGTGTTCACATGCCAATTTTTAACTACAAATTAGTTTTGCAAACATTGCAAAAACTTTTTTTCATTGAAAATTAGATATTTTTGTTGTGAATTTAGTATGATTTGAAAATTTTGCTGCAAACCTACGAAACTGCATCGTCGGGATAAGCTTACACCTTAAATTGGTAATATTTATTAACTTCGGTACTACTGTCAGTGTTAACTTTATTGCAAATGAGATTACCCATCGGTTGTAATATGCATACGTATATTTGCTTTTTTTTTTCATAAAAATCAACAGTTTTCCGTTGTAAAGCCAAAGAGATTAGATTAAGTTTGTTATGTTGGCAGTATTGTTTTTTTTTTTTTTTTTGAAATTTGTAAGCATTTGATTCTGTTTTAAGAGTCAGTGTTAGCTGTGTAAGTGCAATTGAATTGACACAATTCATGTTCTTTCTTGTGAGATCTTCACGATATATAATTTATTTTCCATCCGAATCTTGATACATATTAATAGGTATATGCTTTAGTACTGTTGAAAATCTTTATGTTGATAAGTACAAAATCACTTTCAGATTCAAATACATAATTGCACAAATTAGTTGTTAAAATTTTGTATTTAAATACTGTTCCAACTTTTCAAAAGGAATTTTGGTTCAATAATGAAAAAAAAAAATCATATTATCCGTGCAGTTTTATATGTACTACATATATCAAATATAGTGGTCATAGTTTTATATTATACATAATGGTCCTTTTAAGTTATTTATGTTTTTTTTTTTAAGTTAACTATTGTGAATGCGATTAAAAGGTGATACTTATATATATTTTTTAATCTCTAAAGATAACTTTCATTAAAAATAATCTGTTTGACACTGAAAAGCTAGAATGTTGCTTTTGTTATATTGTAAATATCCACCCGTGATACGCATTAATTGTTTTGTGTATATGTCGTTGCATATTTGAAACGTGTTAGTGAAGAATCAGCAGTAGTTAGTATAATCATGAATAAGTACAACATTTAATGATAAAATATCGGTTGTCTTCAATCGTTTTATGTCTGTTATGTAACATTAAATAGTGAAAATTGACAAATTCTTTGTATGATAACTAAGAGTCGTTTTTAATCCTCGCTCTTGTAACAACCAATTGAAGCAATTTTCTTTATCTGTTTTATTTCAATTGATGAAACATAAATAAGTTTATTGTTTGTTCGGAAATATCTGCAGTGAAAGAAAACTTCCTTGAGTATTTTTATTTTATTTTATTTCCTCTCTTCGAGGCAACGTTTCTATCTGCTAAGACTGTGCCAAGTGAATAAGCCCCCGTAGTCATGTGTGTATGTATAGTACTGTGTACATGCATACAGTCTGCTGCTGTGATTTTAGAATCTCTCTATTGTTTTCGAAACATGTATTCTATTTCGCTCCTGTCAATAAATCTCACTTTTCACTCATTACACTATGTTATGAGCTCCATATTTATAGTATTTGTATGTAATATTTATGTGATAAAATTAATTTAGCTTATTAAGCTTAGGCGCTAGTGCTCTTTATGTTAATTCAAAAAGTAAAAGTTGAAACAAAGCAGTGTCCACTGCTTGTGAAATTGCTCTGATTTCGATTTGTTCATGCGCAGAACTTAAGTGCGTAAGCAATACATACATACTTATTTGAATCGATCAAATTAACTTATCACTTGTCATTGTAATATTTTTTAAATGTTTTTTGAATATATAGTAGTAGGAGCACAAAAGTATCTTAAAACAAATGTGGTATTCGAACGTAGCCTACCACGTTTGAACACACAGATATTATTTGAAAGGTTGCATATATTTGTGTTTAGAAGTGTAAAAACTCATAATGAAGACTCACAGTACACTCGTACTTGTGTATTTCACAAAGTCAACTTGTTTTTACTAAATAAACCTTGATGCGTCGAGTTCGAATCATGATTTTTTATGTTGTACTTAATTTGGTAAGAAGTTACTATGAACAATAATAGGTTTTTTATTGTTTCGCTAAAATATTTTTATTTATTTGAAAGTAATTTTATGTAAATGCTTCCACACAAGTCTTTTTTGACAGCTTTATCAGACTAAGTGTGTACTTTACAACACGATAGTCAAGTGAATTCTTGTTTCCCAGTGATGTAAACTAATATTAATGATCTCCATTATGGTGTATGTATAAATTGTCTTTTTCAGCAACATTTTGCTTCTCAATTTATGTGAGAAGCACTTTATAATTTCACAATTTTTTCATGTGGAAGTTTTCAAAAATCCATTTGTAACAAATGCTGTGACAGCAATAAAAATATAATTCGAAACAATTTTGTTTTCATTCTTTTCAATAAAGACAGTTTTAAAGGTAAAAAGTATTTATTGATATGTGTAATCAAAAAGACAAAAAAAAAATTAACATATCCTTATATTAGTGCGACCTAGCATTACAATAACACCGTCATCTTGTAAATCTTTAAGAGAATCTTCAAATTGTTCTCGAGTTATTAACTGTAATAAAAAAATAAAAAGATTTCAATGTCAATTGTAATTAATTTGAAGAAAAAGAAATGACTCACTATTTGAGAGGCTTGATTCAATTCTTGCAACAGTTTCATCTGAGCCATGGATGGAGGACGAGGTTGTTTTGAACAAATAAGTTTTTTAAGCGCAGCAGTGATTTCTCCACGCCTTTTCCTGGCTGCCATACTGAGACCGGTGGTTAAAATGCCAACATCTATTTTACCCGATAATGGATCCGTGGCTGACTGTTTTAGGGCTTCTCTGTGCAACCTGAAATATAATTATTTCAATAGTTGACTTTATTTAAAATTCATGTAATAAGAATTTTTTATGCCAAAATACCTTGATGCCTCTTCTACATCTGAGACGTCAACGACATCAGAGAATCTCACTTTAGCACGAGCTTCTGAGAGCCGTATTAAAGATTCCAACTGTCGTGGATATGCTGATATTTGTCCTCTGCCACTACCAATTCTCCTGAAATCGATAAAAATCAAATTAAATTAATCGAAATACTAGGGCCTACTTTTGAAATAGGGTTTGTGTCAGGGTGGACGTATTGTATTAAATACGGAGTTCTGCTACTAAGGGGATATAGACTGGTTCTTTATGAGTCCGAATGCCAAATTTTGTCTCTGAAATTGGTTCCATTTGGCTTCTGTAGATTTTTTAGTGAGAGTGTTTTTTATATTTGTTGTTTTTCTTTCAAAGAGTGGAAACCAGTGGCGGCTCGTCCTAATGGGCTGCAGGGCTGCAGCCCCCCCTACGAAAATCCGATAATATCCATATCAAAAATATTAAATTATGTGAACAAAATTGTCGAACAAAACTTTCGATCTGTATCGTACGCATGTATGTATTGCTTTTCGCTGCAGTAGAAAGGAGACGATGCAGCCCGCAATTCGAGGGGCTGCTCTTTGGGCTGGCCGGACTGCAGGTAAACCCAGTCCGAAATCTTTGTACTAGCGCCCTACAAAACATCGCTTCGTGCCACTTGTACGGTTTGGATGATCTTTTAGTACAGCGAAATATACTTGCTTTTGGGCTGCAGTCAAATCCAGTCTTTCCCCGTTATATTTTTTACTATGAACTTCGCTACAAGTTCGGAAGGACCTGCTTTTGTTCAATGTTGTGTATTTAGATCATTCGTCTTTCTGCTGTTGACTCATAACATCGTCGACCACAGCTGATTTGCGATAAGTTAAAAAGCAATCAATTATTTGTTGATTAGTAATATTTTTAATTCTCATTCTGGTGTTCCGGTTTCATCATTATCGATGTAAAGTGACGAATTCTAATCGATATTCCCGGTGAGTCGTTTTCATTTTGTTGTAAATTATCTAAATTTGCATTATTTTGATATTTCGTGTAGCATCTGTTTTATATCCGAATTCTCTATCACATTTTTTTAATTTGTAGAATTAATATTGCTGTTAAAATGTTGTTCTATAATATTCGGTCAGTTTTAATATTTGTTCTTTCTTAACAAATACATGTTTGAAAATGGAAGTAGAAAAAAACTATTTTAATTATTCGCAAAATGTACACTTTTCTCGTTCAAGCCTCAATTCAAAGGTTTATTAAAAACATTAGGACAATTATGACAAAAACATTAATTGTTATTAAAAACATTAGGACATTTTATGCCAGATTTAAATATTTCCCTATCTATTTCACAAAATATTTCGAAATGGTCGTAAAAAAGGTATTTTATCTAATATCATTGATTGTGCAAATTTGTGGAGATTTTGGATTCGCGTTAAGGTGACGTGATGAAATGGAAAATTCGATGAATCTAGGGGTTTTTATGGGACTAGTAGAGTTTTCTAAATAAATATGGGACCTTCAAATTACAATTTGAATCCACTTCATTCAATGAATACTTCAATAAATGAAGAATATAAGAAGTGTCGATTTACACACACGCTCATGCACACACACACACACACACACACACACACACACACACAACACACACATATATTTTTCATAGGGTTTTTTTGGTGCAGCCCTCCCACTGCAAGCTCTCACGAGCCGCCACTGGTGGAAACAGTTGGCTATAGGATTGATTTCAACTTCTTAACTCCCGTTTGGAAATTTAAATTGAATTGTTCTGAACCCTTTTTTTAGAAGCAAAATTCAGTATTTCGAAAAAATCTGCCCGCCGTGACATTAAAATGCTTTTATAAAAATAAGCCCATGTGAAAAATTAATTTAAGTATTAATAAAAGTAATTCATACCTCATATCTACATATGCATCGATAAGTTTTTGTTGAGCTTCTTCGCTCAATTTTGGATGTACATGCTCTTGAGCAAAAGCAATATAATCTCTCATTATACCAATATCCTGAAATCATTAGACAATATGAAACTCAGACATATAAAAATGCAATTGGATAAATACATAAAAAATACATATTTACAATAAGTTCATCGTCAATTTCAGCAGTTTCATCTTTGTAATATAGGGATACTAAATGAGAAGCCAACCTCTTATCGAACAATTCATCTTGTGGATCCAACATTAAAAATATTAGATCGAACCTAAATATGAAATAAAATAATCTTTTCATATAAAATAATATAAAACAAACAATTCATAGTAGATTCATAATATTTACCTTGATAATAATGTATGCGGCAATTGCACATTATCAACGATTGTTTTATGTTTGTTCCATTGAGATTCAGCTGGATTTGCTGCTGCCAAAATAGATGTTCGAGCATTAAGTTGGCAGATTATTCCTGCTTTAGCAATGGAAAGTGTTTGTTGTTCCATTACCTGAAAAGAAAAAAACATGTACATAAATGATTAATGACTAATAATATATGAAAATGAACTAAATTTGGCCTACTTCATGTAATACACTGCGAGTAGACTCATTCATTTTGTCAAACTCATCGATGCAGCAAATTCCATTATCAGCCAATACTAAAGCTCCTCTGAGAATACAAATAAAAATTGAAAAAAATGGCATAAATAAAAAAAAACTTGAAAAAAAAATTACGTTTGTAGCACTAATTGGCGTGTATCTGGATCTCGAGCAACATAGGCAGTGAGACCAGCAGCTGATGTGCCTCTTCCAGAAGCCAACTGGGATCTTCCCAACAAAGAGTGTGCCCATCTCAATAACTGTGATTTACTGGTACCGGGTTCACCACAAAGCAATATATTTATTTCTGATCTGTAATTTTGAAAATTCATTCATAAAGCAATAAAATAAAATTCTCAGTGAATATGAGTCAGCAATATGATTATTCAACCTAAAATGAGTGCGTCCTGAAGTCTGAAATTTTTTTTTAGTTCCTCCAAATAGTTGTAAAAGTACACCTTTTTTCACATCAGTATTCTCATAAATAGACGGAGCTACAGCTCTAGCTAATCGATCATAAATATCTGGTTTGTTGGCGAGCATCTTCAATAATTCTATTCTTTCCGGTGGGAAGTGATGTTCTTTGCTAATTAGAAATATTGAAGAGAAAATGGTTATTGAAAATTAATAAATACCTAAGGACATAATATGAAATAAAAGAAAACTTTCTTACCCTTCTTCTTGCTCATACAATCTTTTAGAATCAACTTTTCTAAAGTGCAAAACATCAATATGGGTTCTGTACACTGCCTTAACATTGGACTGGCGAGGATTTGCTTGTAAAGGAGAAGCCCGATATATTCCTGTTACTGTAACTCGATCTCCGGGATGGACAGCATCAACTAAATCATTATGAGCGAAAAGAACCACCGTATGTGGCGTTTGACCGGCTGGCATATCCTCTGTTAAAAAAAAATGTGTTTTTTTTTTCCGAGCGTTGCTAACGATATACCTATAATCTAAATAACAAACCTGGAGACTCTTGTAGTTTTATCATTTGACGATCTGTGAATTGTGATCGGTTGTGAATGAGAGAGAAACAGTGGTTTGTGTTGCAATTTGAACACAAAGTAGGTTCCGATATGCGGCCTCTATCAATTTCAACAGTCGTAGTGTACGAACAAACGATGCATTTGAAGAAAGCTTCTCGCATTTCAGGTAAAATGTTGGAAGTGCGAATCACCATCCCGCTGATTGTTATCAATTGATCAATGTCTTTGAAAAAAAAAAAAAATAAACACGGTGATATAAAATAAAGGATGTTAAAATGAAAAATTAATAACCTTCAGGATTGAGAGACCTCATATTTTTAGTTTTGTCTGCGTTGAACGGTCTGACTTGAATTTGATGTTCGAGAACGGCCGAGGGATATTTTTCGAAAAACATTTCATTGATTGCCATATCGAAGGTAGGGATGACTTCCTGAGGATAGCACACTAATTGTCTGTACAAGGCGACATCGAATGTTTGCAAATGAGCACAGTTCACATTCATAAATGGTTCTTCCAGCATGTGAATCTACAAGATTAATATTTCCAATGTAGGTATTTGTATTTGTTTTTTCAGTAATTTACAATAGAAATTGAAAGAATCAATACTTCTTCGAGCTTTTGCATGTAAAGAGGCTCATCCAAATCGGTATTATCTCCGATTTCGTCTTCTTCTGCGTGAGGATCTATGTAACGCATGATGAATTGTTTGAATTTGGTTTTACATTCGGAGACGACGACGTCAGTTCCCCAAATTACGAGCTGCGGTTGACTCTGGCCGGAGAGCTGCTCCGGTCCGCTTCGATCGACGTTTTCGTTCTGAAAAGTTATAAAATTGTGTTTATTTCTACGGAAAACTTGAGTACACTTTCAGAACTTCAAATAATAAATTACCGGCTGCATCGATATCTGACGCACGTTACGATCGACTCGGACGTCGGGGCGGAGACGCAGAGGGGTGCCGCGGATCCCCGAACGGGGTGTGTCTATCGCCAGAGAGCCGGGAGTGCCGTAGTTCAACGGCGAACTCGCGTCGCTCACCGCATAACCTAAACACGAAACGATCACAATTAAGTACGTGCAGTGGCGGCGATGAAGTTATGTCGATGTTACCCGTCGGACTGAAGATCGACCTCGCCGGAGACGTCGAGGGCAAGTGACGCGGGGTGGCGGTCCCTCCGTTGCTCTCTGTGAAAATTCAAATTTGAAATCAATTCAGACAGGTAGATAATACTAGGTGTAAATATGGGATGCAGTGGGAGAGAATGATCACCTTGTCCGACTCCATTTTCGACCGGGGTGGCCGGAACGAGTCGAGGTCTTCCTCTTCTCCTGGCGGCGGAAGTGGAAGTGGAAGCGGAAGCGGAAGTGGACGCGGAGCCGGGAGTCGGCGCCGAGTTTCCGTTCGCCGGAGTTTCCGGGGTCGCCGGAGTTCCGGGAGTTTCGACGGTTCCCGGAGTTCCCGGAGTCGGAGTCGGAGCGGGACTCTCCGAAGATCGGCGGGAAGAGCGAGTCGAACGCGTCGAACGAGCGGGAGAAGGCATTTTGTCTTTTCCACTTTATGTTTTCCCGGAGCGACGACAACTTTGACGGCTAGGATAAAAGCGCGCCAAATCGACGAGCCGGTGTTGCCAGTCATATTTGCCAGGAATATTTGCGAAACACCTACTTAACCCAATTAAATGGCGATCGTTTTGACACTAGGTATTTTTCTTATATCAAAATGCGATCGGTCTCTTTTATTAAACGCCAAGATATTGTTCTTCTCTGAAACGATAATGGCCGTCGAATCGAACGTTTGGAGGATCAGACGCTGTCAGTCAGTCAGTCAGTCAGTCAGTCGGCATTCGTACGTTTTCCGTTGGACCGCGATGGCGATGACTCCTCACGATCTCTGACTCCTGCCGAACTGCTTTCGATCGAGGAGTGCGGACGCCGAAGACATCAGGCCGTCCGCAAGCTCCGGTATAAACACATTCATGTACGCACACGGACATTTATTTTTTTCGATTCACGACGCGTCGCGCTCATTTTCACGCATCGCTCACATTTTTAAATCTGACCGAAGATTTTTAAATTTCGACACATTCAATATATGTAGATTCTTTCGATCGAAGAGACGTTTTTTGTTTATATTCGGTGAAAGATTTTCGAGATACGTACGACGCATCGTCGAAGTGAAATGCGAATTCGAATCGATACCGATATCGAAATATCTAGCCTCCAGTTTCGAATTTAGTAGAATTTCCTGTTATTGACATACCTCTTATCAATTTTAAAGTATCGCCTTTTAAAACGTGTTTCAACGTATATTATGTAAATTTTCGGTTTCTATTCGTATCTTTGGCTCAGTTTTCCGATATTCAGTCAATTGTTAGCGAGCGACAATCATCAGTTCTGATATTCTGTGAGATTTAAATGCAACCGAGCTCATAAACAGTTCGCTCGATCGTTAAACATCAATTTTAGAAAGTGCGATGTAATTTCGTAAATTTTGTTAGAAAACGCGAAAAGTATTTCACAATATTATCGATGGTTATTTGTTAAATTTCATCAAGGTTCTTTTTACTTTATGCACGAAGTTTGTAGTTTCATAAACGTTTGTCGATACGATACAAAGCAACATGCGTTACGATGGCCGATTGACAAATATTTGTAAATTGCTAATGCAACTGCTATATTCATACATTGTGTAAACTCCATTTAATGAAAATTGTTTATGACGAATATTTAATCCAACGTTTATATTGGTATCTACATACTTGCATCAAATTCAATAAAGTTTTCATATTACGTATCTACAAACAAGTTAATAGTACTTACAATTAATATTAATTACATATACACATAGGTATATTTCTTCCAATTTCAATAATTTTTCATTACCATTATTCCACATTATTTTGTATTACATTTTAAAAACTCGTCAATCTTCACTTAACATTTTCAAAGCATCATTAGTCAACCTGTTTTTCTTGTTACACAATACAAATTTTCGAAAGCGTTCAGTCGTTTCAATTGCAAACATGTAGCTACATATGTATGTATGTATGTGAAAATTATTTACAGCAGATAAATTATTTTCTCATCTTACGTTAAACAAACGAAACAAGAGTCGTCTATTCAAAGCGTAATCAGAAAACCTATATCAGATGTGAATGCTATTGAATAGAAGCACAAGGAGATAAATACATACATATAATAACTCTCCTAAAGTCTATTATATATTAGCTATTTAGTATTCTTTATTTTTTTTAATGTTAATTGATAAATGAAAAATGTTGTGGTTCATAAAATATGTATTAAATTCAAAATTTAATCAGCTAATATTTGCGTTTTTATCGTATTGCTAGCTTTCACTGGTTTTCATTCAGTTATCTGTCTACTTATTTTACTCACAATCAAAACTGAAATTATAAATCTTTATTATTCTCATTGCTATATACATATCATCTGAAAAAACTACTTTATTGTGCTGAGACAGTTCTAAATAAATAGTGCTCTGAACTTTCAATACATTGTTGTTGCAATCATTGAGAGCAATTGTGGTACTTTTTTGACGAACAGCTCTCTACGATATAATTTTGATGAAAAATATTTATTTTACAGTTTTTTGATATCTGAAGATGTTCGCTATTTCGTGCATTTTCGATTTCTTAACCGTTTTGTTGACTAGAGCAAATCGAAATCAAAATGAAACCAAATAAGCAAATTATTTCTTCGTTGCTTGTTTCGATAGACCAGAATCCAAAAATACTAATCAAATCATCGCTTTGCTTGAAAAGCATTTTTTTGTTATTTGATATGATCGATGATATTTTTTTTGATCCACGAGCTATGTACATATTCATCCACGCTGTTCTTCTCTCGTTCTAATTTCGAACTGACGTGAATATGTACATATAATTCATAGATATGCACGCGTATTTATGTGATGTGAGCGTTTATATTGCAAGGGAGAAAACGATCGTTAAAGAGTCCCTATCCCTGGTTGGGTACATGTTCCTGTAGGGACGTGGAAAAGCGGGAAAGCCCTCGCTGGGCTGATCGATAATCTGCGCCCGCCATTGGGAGTGGGACTCCTTTTCGCCACCCTACATTACCCTCCGTGCTGTTTATATGTAGAAGGTGGGGAAACTCGATTTCCCCTTTTTGTTTTTTTCTCTTTAACTCTAAAAGAAAAATCGTATACCTATAAAAGAAAATAGTGTCAATAGGTACTATACCTACCTACTCGAAATTTAATTGGGTCGACTCATTGTTGCTTATCGGAAATAATATATTATAATATTGATATTAAAATGTTTAATAATACGTATTGGGTCTCGGTGGGAAAAAACAGGTTTTTCCCGGTAATCTTATTGTTAGATAGCGGAAAAAATGAAAATTTCCATAACGTGCTTACAACTAGTGCTTGTTTCTGCAAAATATGTATTTTTTCGTTGAATTCGTGTATGTAGTTGGTTTGTGTTATATGTAGTACATAGTATCTAATGTGCACATTATGCATTTACATACATACATGTATGTGTGGAGTGCACTTTTTGTAGGTACTTTGCAGCCGAGTTCTACCTATAGGAGGAACTAGTTTCATTAACCGTTCCAATTTTTTAAAACTCACGATCAGAATAGAACATTAGATATGTTTGGAATGAAACGTACGAAAACATATTACATATGTATGTTCGTACATATGTGAAATACATATATGTATTTGGAACTTACAATTAGAATAGCTTTCAGTTTATAAATAGTTTGTGATGTGCGTGCGCATTCGATTCAACCCTTTTGCGTCTCGCACGAACCACTGCGACTAGCATTCATTGTCAGTCATATTTTCGAACGATTTTATTTACTATCCGTCTTTTTCAGAAAAATACACACATTTGTGAGTTCTTTTACTAACTAAAATTCGATTTCTTTTTCGTTTCGTAACTCGTGAAATTCCGGGTGTAAACTATTAACGTTTTTTTTTTTTATACAAAATAATATTCGTACAATGGCAGAGTCGCTCGTTTATTAATTCGACTTCACTTTTAAATATTATATGTAAAATGAAATAAAATCATTTATGTACATGTATCCTAGCCGAAGCCGATAGTTCTGTGTACACATTTGATAAATCTATCATACGTAGAAACGTTTCTCAGAAAAATACAAGTCGATAAGACAAAGAGATGCATCTGACACGAGTCGAGTGGAGAGAAGATTCTTCATTTAATTTTTTGTCATTCGAGTCATCGTCGAATAGCGTTTTCTGATCATATGGTTCTTCGACGACGAGATGCCGAGGCTAGAGTTGCGCTGTTATCGCGTTCCCCTCGAGTTTTGTCTCGAACTCGCGCGTCGTGTGTATTTACGATTGTACGTAGGTACGGATAACCTACCCCAAGTATGTCCATCCTCCCTCGTTCAAGGTCACCGGAGCGAACGCGCATGCGCCACGCACCATCGCCAAAGTCGATACGCACAACTATATACTAAAAACTCCAACGTTGCTCTTCTCTTCTCTACCTATGCATTCCGATTTCTTATTTTTATTTCATCCACAGTATATGGTCTTTTCACCGTTCTAGCGAAGGAAATGCGTAGAAACGATTCTGGGAATTCAGAGATAAATGCAGTTTTTTTGCCGACATCTGATCGCGAGCAGGTAGCGAAAGCTCCCCGGCAAACTTTTCTTTCCATTCGAACCGTTCACAAATTGACGAAAGATGCGTTTTTTTTTCATATAATATTTGAAATCTGCTATGGCTCCTCTGCAGTTTCGGCTGCGGCATCGATCCGCTTCTCCCTCCGCGTTATTTTTATTTGTCGTAAATTACTCCCCCGGATCGATCCCTGTAATTGTACGATATGAACTTATAAATGCAGCATTACCACGAACCATGTGCAACTTTCGGTACATATTATTTTCGTATAATGCGTACTTTCGATGAACGGCGAAAGCGCATTTCCTGAAAGAGAGGATGCGAAGCGAAAAATCGGAAGACGAGGCGCGCCATGTCGCACACGGGTGGCCGCATTCCTCGTCTCGCAGGAAGTCTCGTCAAGGTCACCGTGCGTGCGTCTGTGCGTCTGTATTTGTGACGCTGTGTACATCTTTAGCTTCTCTCCTAAATAGAAAAGGGGGCCGAGGCGAGGGGTTGTTCGCTTCTCTATGCGGGTGCACTTGTGTGTGTATGAATACGCACTTCCCGACCTACGCGCACACAGAGATGCATGCGTACCACGAAACACGAACGCATGCACCTAGGGATTCTTCAACTGTGGCTCGAATGCGCTTGCCGATCGATAGTGTGCTTCTTTCCGAATTCGTCTCATTTCCAAATGTCGCATTTATTTCTGACACTTAGATTATTTTAAAGAATGCGTTTTCATCAGAATCGACGATGCATAATACATTTTATATCGCTTTCATTCCAGTTTAAATTTTAATATCTGATTGATTTGAATCGTATGAAAAAACCATGTACGATCTCGTTCGATCGCGCGGTTGGAAAAATTGGAAATAGGAAAAAGTACGAGCGAAGGGTCGCACGTGAACGTCCTCACGGTTGAGGAAGGGCAGGTCGACCAAAAGGGCGTGGGCCGGTTTCGTTCCATTCCAATCGAGAAACACTTGGTGCAGGCCGCAGCATGAGACCCGACCTGCCCTTCCGAGTGAGTCTATTCGTTTCTAAATTTCTATCGAAAGATTATTCGATTTGAATTCTTCCGTTACGTTAGATCGAAGTGCATCTGTGTATTTCGTTCTAATTGCAAGTGCAATCGACCGGCTGTAATAGCGCACAGACCGAAGAGCAGACGCACACGCACACGCACACGTTCGTTCTCAAATTGTTTATGCGCGCATACTTATGTATTATCGTGTTATTTGTAGTTATGTAGTCATAGCTGTGACTGATTGTTTTCGGTATAATAGTGATACGCTCGAAATTAGTGTAGGTTTCGAAATGGTAATTTGTTTAATTGTTTTCAATCGATATTTTGACGCTCACGATTTTCATATGATTTCAAGGACGCGCGCAGCTAGATTCGTTCGGTCGCCAGAGGGCGTCTATTTTCTGATTCATTCATTTTTATAATATGTGCCCTTATTGATCGATTTTTTCATACATGTAGTTTCATATTTCATAATATGCGATAACTGACCGATTTTGCTTTTTGTGTTGTTTCAGATAAAATAATTTTCAAAATGGCTCTTTTACCAAATTCGTTAAACTTTTCCGGCTCTATCACCACCCCATCGGTGACACCCATCAACGGCGGGCTCAACATGAATAAATTGCTGTCGAATTTGTTCGAAGTCATCGGTCCTTCCGAACCGGTGGCGTCTACCTCCGAATCCAACGGGATCAGAACCTCACCCACTTTTATACCGACGAGGCAGTATGAGTGCGATTTAAGTCGAGACTTCCTCTCGTCCACCCTTTTACACTCTATAGGTAAAATAGAAGATAACTCTTTAAGCGAGTCACCACAGACTTCGAGTTCGGCCGGTTCTTTATCTTGTTCAAAATGCGACGATCGCCTAGTGTCGAGTCGTTGTCTCGATTGCAACGAAATGTATTGCCATGACTGCTTGAGCATCCCATCCGTAGATTGTATCAAAGATCATACGGTTGTGCCCGCTAGCCAAAACTCCCCCGCTATGTTCAAGAGTACTTTGAACGATGTACCGAAAGATTTTCAATGTGAGACTCATTGCGAGACGCTTCGTTATTATTGCGAAACGTGCAGTAAAATAGTGTGCCAAGAATGCACATTATGGGAACACAAAGATCATATTTGCATCCCTTTGCAGGAGGCGATAGAAGCCTGCAAATTGAAATTACACAAGTCTCTTGAAAGCGGTAAAATGGGCACCAAGTACATTAAACATAGCATCGATAGAGCTGTAGCTATATCTAGAACCGTTGAAAGAGATGCCGCTCAAATCTCTATGAAAATAAGAAAAGCTATGCGTCATTTTATTTTAGCCATAGAAGAAAGAGAAAGACAGTTACTCGAAAAAGTGGGAAAAATGAGGCAGATGAAGTTAAATGAGTTATCGGACCAAATGCATGGTTTGCGCAATGCCCTGGCAGGTCTCGCACAAACTAACGATTATCTGACTAAAGCTATAGAACTAGATGGAATCGAGATGCTTTTGGCGAAAGACAAATCTGAAGCGCAAATAGAGGTTTTTGCAGGTATGTATAAAAACTTGCGACCGATGGATGAAGGCTTTTTGTTTATTTCCCCAAATTTTGAACTTATTATGGAAATAAAAAAACAAGGCGATGTCACATCTACAACTTTTAATGTCAACAACAAAGTTAACAATAATTTATCCATCAATGCTTTGCCTGTTGCATCTCATGGCTTTACTGATGCTCAACGTGTGGTCAAAAGACCTGTTCCAGCATTCACAACTACAAAGACTGCCCAAGTCATCCCACCTATGACTATCTTGCCGAACCCTAGTACGAGCAGTGTCAGTTCCAATATCCGTAAGGGCACTGGCCAATGTATTCCCGGTAGCACTTCACCAATTTATGCTAAAACAAATCGTAATCAAATTCCAAGTTCTCCTTTGGTCTCGTTCGGTACTGACGGACACGAAGATGGACAATTGAGTCGGCCATGGGGACTCTGTGTAGATCGCGAAGGCAATATAATAGTAGCCGATCGTAGAAACAACCGTGTTCAAGTCTTCAGTCCTGAAGGTGTATTTAAACTTAAATTTGGCACAAAGGGAACGGCTGCTGGTGAATTCGATTTGCCTGCTGGTATTACAACTGATCCTCAGGGACGTATTGTTGTTGTAGATAAAGATAATCATAGAGTTCAAATATTCACACCTATTGGGGGTTTTGTTTTAATGTTCGGTACGTATGGCAAAAGCTGCGGTCAATTCCGTTACCCTTGGGATGTCGCTATCAATTCTGAAAGACAAATTGTAGTGACAGATTCACGTAATTATCGTATACAATTGTTCAATTCTGAAGGCACTTTCATAACTATGCTCATGTTTGATGGTTCTAATCATAGTCGTATGCTTAAAGGTTTGACTACCCCTCGTGGTGTTTGTTTCACTCCCCTTGGTGATATAATAATATCTGATTTTGAAAATCATCGTCTTTTACTGATAGACTCATCATTGAACACTATATTAGGAGCCAAAGGCTATGAGGGTTTAGCGGTGGGTGAATTTAGTCGACCATCGGGAATCATATGTGATGACGAAGGCAAGATAATAGTGGCAGATTCGAAGAATCAGAGGGTGATTGCATTTTCGCCGTATTTAGAATTTTTGTGGGCTTTAGAAGTCAAAGGCAAGGGACCGGATGACAATGACCGTCCTACTGATATAGGATTGACACAACAAGGTCGTCTAGTTGTTGTAGTGGAGGGTCTACCCGATTCAAGAGAAATCACTACGCCAGGAAAAACCTTCATACAAATATTCTAAGATAACTATATGATTTGTTTTGTTAATTATAACAAAGTTATACCATTTTATATTACCTCAAATATTGAAGTAAAGCTTCAGTATTCCTAATTTTTAACATAAGAACAATTTATTTAGACACAATTATGTGATTAGAAGGTTCTACTGGTGGAGTCTGCACAGTGACGAGATGCTCTCACACATTGCATAAACACTTCACTCAAATCAATAATTTTCTTTAATAAAAAGTTTACATGAAATGTAATGAAACGAAGCCATCAGTGTTGTGATCGTAGCTATATATTGATGTTTCTTTAATTGCTGCAATAACTTAATAGATAATTTCTAAAATGTGTTTTTTTATGTAAATGATTTTATTTACTCTCGAAAGGAATCGAGTACCTTCCAGTTACTAAATTTTTTACCGTCACAGGTAAACATTATTTTATTTTCGTAACAGTAAGACTGAATATATAAGACTGTAATGCCTTTGCATTTATTTACGTAGATAAGATTTGCAATAAATTTGTCCAACGGCTGCGTGGATTCTAGATTTATTTCAGATCCATACTCAATGCATAATAAATATTTGAAACGAAGGCGTGGCCTGTGCTGACCTTTTATAGTAAATTTAGATTTAGTTATTCATCAGTGTTATGATAATTTGTAAATTGTATTTTTGATATTTAAAAAATATCTAGCTTTTGATTGGTTATGTGAAATTTTCTATGTTGTGTTTGTGTCGCGATCATTTTATTATGTAATATGTAAAAAAAATACAATTACATATGTCTGAAAATGCATGTTCATGATTAATGAGACTGAAATACGACTGATGTATTGGCAAATTTGTAATGTTTTTTATTCTTTTTTTTTACCAGTTCCTATTTATTTACAAAAGGAATAAATTAATGTAATTATGATAGTATAGTATGATGACAAGTACAAATACACAAGTCTACCTCACTGAAATTTGAATGTACAAATCTTATATGATATATGTTGTTTTTGTATGTTTATAGATAATAATTTTTACTTGAAAGAAATATATACATAATGTAATTTTGTAGACTGATCACTCACTGTAAGTAGATAGTGCATATTTTTGTGCAATAAAGCACATGTTCCTGACTAATGTTGTTTCATTTTTCATTAATTTACCACTCATATCCTAAAATACACACAAACCACAATTTAAAAAAAATATCATCCTTCTGTTTCGAAACATTTATTTGAAAGCATTTTATTCTTATTTATTATGTAATGTAATAATATGTATTATATATACACAACTTAAACGAGAACATTCAAATTTTCAACATAGACTGCAACATTTTTAACAAATTTTAAGACATTTTAGATGTACTTTGAAAATTGACTTGAATCTGAAAAGATTCATAATAAAAAAGTTGTATAAAAAGTTATAAATTAAATATGTAGCATTTTATTAATTATGCAGTATCCATTTCAGTCGATGAAGATTCTTTAGGAGTATCTTCTTCAAGAAGTCTTGGTCCATATAATAAAACATAAGCACAATGCCAGTCTCCTATAACAGAAAATGATTGTTAAGAGTGATGTTTAAAATATAATTTTAAACTTCAAATTTTACCTCCTCCAGATAATTTGAGCACTTCTTCGTCTGAAACTGGTGTTATATCTTCATCGTCACACTTGAGCCAACTGCGTTCCGAACTTTGAGGGCTATTCCAGCGTACCCAAGCGACATAATGTCCACTCGATGATGATCTTCCACGATGAGTGAGAACAGCTTGCAAAGTATAATAGCCACTGTTGTTGCTTCCGATGTCTGCAATTTTATATAATAAAAAAGAATTAGAAAAATGACAATTATATATTTGCTCATTTCCGTTACTAGTCATACCATCTTCAAAGGAGTAAGGAAGGTATTTTTTTACTTTGTCGTCTTTTTTCACTTCCATGCCTGGTTGTTTTTTTCCTTTATTTTCTTTCCCGGCTAAAACTTCTTCAACTTTGGCATCATCTTTAATCTGAAAATATGAATACATAATGATATTCATAGAATAAAAATATAAAAACATAATTGATAACTGAAATACATATTTTACAAACCTTAAATTTCGACCTCATAGGCATTAACCTTTCTTGCAAGTTATTAGAACATAATTCAAAAACATCTAAATCTAATGGGAACTTTACATCTTTTAATATTTTAGCATTGATTGCCTCTTTTTCTTTATAGAAAAATCTTACAAATTGCACTGTTAAATAAGCCGGCAGTCTACTTAATTTCGACTAAAACAAATAAATTCACATTAAATCAATTTATAGATCGTTATATTTTTCCCGAAAAGATAAATATACTAACAGTCTTGGTGAACACAGCATCTCTTTCTAACACAGAGGACATTTTTGTTATTTGTTCTTGCATTTTCTAAAATAATAAAATATATTTTATAATATTTGTATTTATCATTTGATTATTCAATACAAACAATTGTAATGAACTGTTTACAGATTTTAAACCCGATTGAAGATATTTCACATCTTGAGAAATAAAACAGCTCAATTGCAGAAAACTTTCTTCACTATTAGAAATAGGCTCATCATCAGATTCTGCACATTTCATTTCTACGTCTAGTTTTCCACCAAAGTATTGATCAATAACAGTCCTATAACGTGAAAATATGTTGAATTCACAGTGTAAACAAATAATATGTTAATCTATAATGATAAATTAAATAAATTACTTTTTAGTTCCTTCTAATGTGGGCAACTTTTGTTGAAGTATGCGCACCAATTCAGTCCAGCATTCGTTTGCGTCTTGTTGAGCGAGACCGCCTCCTCCTCCCATACTTCCACCGGCTCCACCGTGGCCGGCGGGTTCCCGTTCTTTAAAACGAGGAATGGCAGCATGTAAAGATGCCAATAATGCAAACGGAGTGATTTGAGTAGATTTTTCCATAATTTGTATGGTATCTCTTAAAGCTCCCACTAACGAACTCCCCGGTCCTTCGCTGTGCGAAGCTAAAGTAAAGATTTGGTAATTCTCTCTACATGAATTTGATCTATTTCATTATTTTTTATACTAAGTACCGGCAAACTTTTTGAGGGATTCTCTGAGTTCCGGCACAGTCTTGAGACACTGCACGGTTGCATTCATGTAACACGTATTTCCTAGATTGACTAATCCTCCCGGCAGATCCATCTTAAATATATAAAACACAAACATAATAAAGTGATTATAGTTGAAAGTGAGAAAATATAATAGATGCTCACCGCAGACGCCAATTCAGTTTCAGTCATGTCTTCGACAAAGACCGGTTTTTCTGCAGGTTCTACTGGAACGTCTTCTTCTTTGCTGCCCATGACTAATATCATAGCGCCCTGAATTTGAAAACGACAAATAAGAAACTCTGAAGAACTTGAAAACTTTAAAATACAATATAAACTTACATTGCTGAGTTTAACGTTTCCCCAATCGTCGTCTTTCAGAGTGACACCTTTACACATGACTTTTTGTCGATCCGTTTGGACTCCGGTGAGAGCAAAAATCTGCGCTTTGAAGAGTATCGGAGGCTCGTCTGTACTGACTTCTACTCCTTGGTGTAGCTCCTTGCCCCATTTTACTTTCACTGCAAATTTAATCGTAACGATTTCAATAAAATAGTCTTTAAAGTTAACACAAATTGGCTGCCGATCAAACCATTTTACTGGACAACATCACTAAACGTAGCCACATACACACATATAAATATGATCGACTGAATAACAATTAATGTATTTGAATTGTATTTGATAGAATATTTTGTTAAGAGAATAAGAAATCGATTCAGGTTTAGATGAGAGCTGTTATTTAGTGTAATGTGAGTGTGAGTAAAGTGTAAGTCACGATGACATTACAGTTTGACATAACCTGGACCGGCGACAGGTGTCATGAAAACGGGGAAACTCACCCGTAAACGTTGGCATATCGCAATGCTTTTTCTCTTTTCAGCTTGTGTTTCAAGTTTCTCAGCGAAATGCCGTTGAGCACAATTCGATTTACAATCACAAAACGAACAGTACTGTCATGTACTGAACGCTAATACTACACTGTACCAAACTGACCGAACCACAAATTGTGCTATGCGCAGGCGCCACTCACTCACTTTCTGTCATTTGCTCAGTTATTATTTCGGCTCTACACACTTGTACAATCATATCGATCATTTTATTTTATTATTCACCTTATTATCATTTCAATTTGATTATTGTATTTAAAAAATATAATAATATAGTTTTTTTTTAAGTAGCAGTGTGAAGAATTAATATTGTGCAATTTCCGAACATAATTTTTTAAAGTAAATGTTAAGCAAAATGTTGCCGCGCTTCACTTTTCTGCTCGATTATTTCAAAATAAAATAAATTAAAATTTGAATGTTTCAAAACACTTAAGTACAGTTATAAACTTAATAAAATGTCTGAAATCTAAAATTTAATCACTTCTCTAAGATATTTTCGTATTGAATTCTTACAAAAATATTAATGTGTATTACATTTGAAATCTCTATAAGAAACAGGGAAAATTGTAGAAAAAATGAAATGTGCAATCTACATATATTATATTTTATCTCCATGAATCGATGTTTTTTTTTTTATTTTTTTGCAAACATTTATCGGAAGCGTATCGAAACGATGCATTTCACGAGTGGTTTTCACCCATACGTGTCGTTCGTTTTTGTTTAGTGAATAGAAACGGTCAATCAAAACGTAAGATCAAAATGCAGATTGGAATCGTTAATTTCCGCGCGCATTGTCGGTGGAATGTAAAAGTTTTGAATGCAGTCTCGCTTGAATTAATTCCACCGGCTCTTTGGCAGATAAACGGATCGAATTCTCAATAAAATTCATATTTTCCCAGACGAGAATACCTTTCGAGCGTGACACGAGAGCTATCGTACTACACACAATACAAATGTTCGTTTTTCTATGTGTGGAACTCACACATGCGCTCCCTGTAAAATGATTTGAAACACGCGCATGTCGTGGAACATTTTTTCTTTCCCGTGATTTCAATTGATGTGACAAATCTTTCGATATGAGGAAAATGGGACTATCTCGAATGTTTTTTTTTTCCATAAAATTGTATTTGCTTCAAATCATACGTACGTTTTTTTTTTTTTAATATTTTCGATTTCCTTTGATTTATAAATTTGATATTTAAATGAATCGTTGTGATGATAAAATTTATTATTACAATATTTTTATTAAAGATAAAATGTTTTTTCTTATTATTGTTTGTATCAAACAGCAAATTTGTTGAAATTAATAATCGTTGTTACGAGTTTTCGGGTTTGTCGTTTACATGTTCGTCGATGTCTCCATACGAATATCAAAAATAATGGTGAATGCAATTCAAAATCAACTACTAATACAGAGCTAAAAGAAATGATAAAATTGAAATGAAAATAAGTTTTAAGTAAAATTGTTTGAAAGATCAAAATTGTGTACATTTAAATTTCAATCACTTTTTTCATCATGAAAGCGATTCTATGCTTTGTAGCAGTTGTAAATAAGAGCAGTAATAAGAATGCGGTATTTCGTATCGTCAGCATCGAAGTGGCAATTGAGAGTGCGTGCGAAGCCTTCTCACCTGTTGCGTGGCCGGCAGGTGGAGAGAACGGACGCTTCGATCCGAAAACTTCGAGATTCTCATCAGAAACCAACCAGTCTGTGCTCAAAGAGAAACCAAAGAGGACCTTTTATTGTTCCGTCAACGATCTTTTGTGAGTTTCCACATCGCCGAAATCGAGAAGCTCTTCTTCGAGATGCGTCGCTTTTGAGCATCACTACGCCGACAAGTGAGTAGAAACTAGAAAGAAGCAAGCCGAGTAGGCTCCGGGTTCAACAGACTTCGTCTTCCACTCTTGGATGTCGAAGACCACTCCTAAAGTGAATTGTCTTCTGGAAACTGGAGCCTAAACTTGAAAACTATGTGCTATTTTGGTTAGAATGTGAAAAGTTGTTTTTAGCGTTCGTAGCGTGAAATTCGGATAGGCGTTTTCGATATGCGAGGCAGGTTATCTCCTTAGATCGATCGAAAACGAATTGACGCGGTTTATCATTCAGCGAATTTCATTATAAGTAGACGTTTGAGATAATTTTGGTAAGGGAAGTCAAATATCTTGTTTTTTAATTGGTTTGACCTAGTTGGTTACTGACAATGCTACATCTATAGGTAAAGATTGTACGAATGTCTCAGATTACGTTTTGAATTTATTATATACCTATATTTAATTACACATCGCTTTACTTAATTTGATACCTATTACATTTCGAGTACATACATAATATTTTGGAAATCTTGTCACATGTCATTTATACATATAAATTGAATGGTTTATTTTTGTGAAAATGAAATATATTTCTTTAAAAATAAGAATCAAAAGTTTATATTTGAAAATTTTGTTTCAAGCAGTGTATCTCGAATATAAGTATGTTTCGGTTCAGTGATTTTCATGTCGATTCGTTGTGGTGTGGTGTTGAGTGTTGACGAAAAGGGTGAGCAAATAACTTTTCCTGAACAACTAGGGTTAACACAATTTTCAAACGATCATGCTTTCTAAAAAAATGTTGAGATTAAAATTATTTGTAAATTTAATTACAAGCAATAACTTAAACGTATAAATAAATTTTATGAAAAACGATGTCTCAACAGAGCAAAGCTGAAATAAATGTTAATATGACATAATATCAAAGACGAAAATTCGACCGCAAGCCACGACGAATGATCAAATTCAACAAATAAAAAATATATAATAGACAGTGTGATCTAATAGATAGTTTTGGCATAGGATTTGACCATAAAAAAGTAATCGAATCACTTTAACTTTATAATGAAATACAAACATTTTCAATAAGAATTGAATTTTAAAAACTATGATATGTATAATTAGGCACAATTCATTGTAAATAGCATGATCTTGACATTATTCATTATTGTTATAATAAAAGCCGTTTGATTTACGATGAGAAAGAGCGCCAGAGACAAAAAGACAAGTTGTGCCTTTCGGCATGTGAAGTGTTAACCCATTGACGAATGACAAGTGGAAACGCACAATCTCCGACTTTCGATCGATTTCCCGGACACTTATCGGCTTTTTTCCCATATTTTCGAAGAGTTTCACGCGATGCGTCATTTTATTTCTCTTCCGCTTCTTTACATTTCGAATCATATTTGTACAGAGAGAAAAAAAATGGCGTCCGGCGCGAGTCGAAAATTAACATAGCCGCGACATTTCGGTGTTTGCACAGACGAGGACATGTTCGAGTGTTTCGATAATAATATTTCGATTTTTTTTGGTTGTTGCGGGGTCGTTGAACAAGATGCCGTTCAATTTCGAGCCGGCGACGCCATAATCACATCTCGAAAACATGGCGAAAGATCGAATCGAGCTGGCACTCATTATCGTTTTTTTTTTTCACCTTTTTCTAGGGTTAATTTTATTATTTCTCGGCGGAATGTAATGATGAAGCTCGAGATGTCTCGTGTAAGAATTTTCTGATTCGGTTTTGTAGAATGGCGGGATTTCGAATTGTCGAATAATCAAATTTACTAGGCGCTTTCGTAGAACTGGTTTCTGTATACATTTTCCCAAAACAACATCGCTTTTATTACCGGTGAATTGAGAGCTTATCGAATAGGTGTGTTTACCATCACTTTCGAGTGAGTCGTTTCTAGTTTTTGATTTTTCAAGTGTTTCTTACTATCTCATGTCGAATGTCGACTTAAATATCATTATAAAAATGAAAAAATCAATGAATTATAGAATTAGATTCACTTTTTAAATGCATCCGGTGAATACGTACCTACATCGTCAAGAAAATTCAATTAATCTATCCCGTTTTTTTATCATAGTATAAATATCATGTGATTAGTGAAGAAATTGATGCTGTGACGTGATGAGAAATGTAATCACTTCATACCAATTTTTTCGGACAATAATCATATTCACATTAGCTAAGTTGAAGTTGAATATAACGAAAAAAATCTATTCTCAGCTTGAGCCCAGCTTCTTTAAACTGTCATCGGTTATCATTAAAAAGTTCTTCACCCTTGGAATAACATAATTATCTTATAGATAGTCCATTTCGAATATTTCCCTGAAAAAAAACTTACATATTATATTTCGTGGAAAAAAATATATTTCAAACTAGGAAATTAAACTTTAATTGAAATTTCATATTTTATCAACTAGCTATCTAACATTTTCACATTCGAATTAATTCACTCGCTCAAAATTATGCTCAAATACAGTGCTGACGAACCTTTTTGTAAACGCGAGATGATAATTTTTCTTTGAAAATCTATGTAGCACAATTTATGAAAATCTACTTTTTCCAAATAGTTTTTGTTGAAGTTTCGAATGCTCACATAATCAAACGATTTGTTTCCATTAGGAGAATTCGCAAACCTCAGGTTGTGTAACACTGCTACAGTGGACCGAGCATTGACGAGCATGAATAATGCAGCAGTGTGAAATTTGTATGTAAGCAAAGATAAGCTCGTCGCGTACACGTACATTTATTATTGTGCTTATTACGAGTGTAGTACAAGCTCGCGTACACACACGTATGATGGGGTGTTGAGTTATGTGTCGTTAATAATAAAACTACCGTTCACATTCCGGTCGTCTGCTTTTGTAAGACACCACCGTTTTCGCCTTTGTAGTCGAGAATTCCTCGCCGCTCATTAAATTATTGAATATCGAACCATGAAGCAGTTCGGACCTCGCCTCAGATATGACCGATCGACTGTGCATAATCTGTAATTGAACGTGTGCGCTTTTTTTTATTCGGACAATACTTTTCTATTTCTCATAGAAGCTCGTTTTCATATCTGACGAGTTTCAAAAATTATTCCCTTAATTGAGTCCTGTCTTTCGGTTCAATCTGCCCATCTGTACACTCGTTCTGTGCGATCGGTTTTTTAATTTTGTTTTGTGTGTTTTGAACGAAATTTTGCCACATATGTAGAGCGGTTGTTTGTTTGAATATGCAGTTCGATGATAAAATGGAAAAATCTGGCGCGTGTATTGTGCGATTATCTTAAATGAGCATTGTTTTGAAATGACTGTGTTTTACAGCACAAAAAATATGGTTCGTATCGTTCAATTAGATATGGAACTAGATGTACCTACATATAATATAATAAATGAGACGTCTTGTATTAATTATTATGAGCTTGTAATACATGTGAGCAAAAGTTAAAATTTTCTATTGTAGGTATCAATTTCAAAACTGATTAAAATGTTCATTATTAACTAGGTTTTGTTTTAGTTCCATTTTGCATACTTGAGGTATGCCGAGCTTGATGGGTCATTTTACAGAAGTATAGGTACTAATTGTAAGTACCTACCTATCAATCATATAAATTTCATTCGATCGAAAAACAAATATGAATTCAATGTGGATTTAGATGAATCACATAATAATCCTGCACATTCATTAGAATGCTGAGTGTTCTTGAAATGAAATTAATTTTCAAATATTATAGTTTCGATTCGATTTTTTTGTGAAAATTTAAAAGCTTTTTCGAATAATCTTTTGTTTATTGTTCATGAGAATGTTGACAGCAAAATTTTTGAATGACAGGTTTATTAGACAATGTCATTGTTAAATTTTTAATGAAAAGTGATTGTTTTTATTTGAATAACTTTTGACAGTTTAAAGGATAAATATGATGACAAAAGATAATTTTATTTTCATTACTATAACATAGTGGATTTAAATACATATTGAAGATTTTTTATCTCAAACAAAATTTTATTGCGTGCTTACTCACCGGTCAAATTAAATTATAAGTTTAACGATTGACAGATGAAAGTCTAATAATCATATTTGATTTTTTCCCACATGCGATCAAAAGTGGAATACATACATACATATATATAACAAAAACGCGAATTTGTATGTGATCAGGAGAAAATTTATGATAGTAACTTTTTGTAGCAATTACATTTGAGTAGGTATGCGTTTATCAACAACCATCATCATTAATCATATGAAACACTATGATTCATTTTTATACGTATGTATATAAAATCCAACATAAAATATTTTGATTGAGTAAATCTCGATTGTTGTAGATATTGTTTGATTTTGAAATTAGCACAGTATGTGAAGAGTTAAATAAAATATAAAAATCTTTCGAATATCATTCGGCATTTGAGAACCGTTAATATTTTTGCTTCTATCTTGAATCGATCAATACGGTTATTGTCGATGGAACAATCGAAACTCAACATGCACTCGTGAACTGTTAGAATTAATTTTTCATTCGATAAAGATAGAACAAAAAAATCGACGTAGGATAGAAAGGCGAACGTTACGATCAATAAAATTCATAAATTGCGTTTTTATTCACGAAACTTGTATGGGATGCCTATTATGTAAAGCGCAGTATTTTTTTTTGTCTAATTGTAAGAATGTATTTTACGTCTTTTCGCACTTTCTCGATCTCGCATACGCCTTGAGATAATTCGACACGATTACACGATCGTTTTTACGTAATTGACGATCGATTCATTAATTTAATATCGTGAGATTTCGCCCATTGTTCGATTATTTTCCACGACATCGGATTAACGACGCTCTGTTTGCTTTTCAGGTTCGTCGACATCGTCTGAAAGAATAATATAATGTCAGTTGTTCGGATGTCTTAGAAATGAGGGAAGAAGAGTTGGAAATAGCATTAAAGGTAAATTTATTTTATTTTAAGTACGTAGTGAATTTTTCAATTTGTGCCGTTATTGTCTACGCGTACGTATCGCTTTCAAATAAAGAGTGGGATGTTATAAGATCGAGCTAATCTCTGAAATATAAATCTTACTTTCACTTTGTGTGAATTATTATTGCTCGAAGCGATGAATCTTTTCGTATCATTTATGAAAAAAAAAAACGAAAATATTTAATTTCTAATTGAAAATTTTGTTTTTGAACACAGGTGGTGATAGTTGGAAATGGAGGAGTTGGAAAATCCAGTATGATACAAAGGTACTGTAAAGGAACGTTTACTAGGGAATATAAGAAGACAATAGGAGTAGATTTCTTAGAAAGACAGATCGAGTGCGTATTATAATATACATATGATTAGGTATGATATTTAAGCTTTTATATGCAAAATTGACTTCGGTGTCACAGATTGGATGGAGAAGAAGTGAGACTCATGTTATGGGACACTGCTGGGCAAGAGGAATTCGATGCAATCACTAAAGCTTATTATAGAGGAGCACAAGCTTGTGTTTTAGCTTTTTCTACGACTGATAGGGATTCCTTTTTAGCAGCACAGTCATGGAAAATGAAAGTAAATATTTTCTATGTATTATATATTTCAATATTTGTGTAAGAACGGGTTTAACATACCTGCATAAATATAATTTTAGTTAGAGGCACAGGCAATCACACGCTAAATGATGCTATGTGTATTTATTTATTTATTTATATATTTGATGCGAAAAACACAAATCTCGTTTTATGAATTTTCATACTCTCGTGTGAAAATTATAATCAAATAGTTTAACGGTTCACATTATTTACCTATTTTAATAAGATTAACTAGAAAATATAATTGAGTGAGATTATAAAGTCAAAAAATACATATTATAAATGAAAATAAAAATAAAAGGACATGATCTTTAAAATGATATATTTATTTATCAGGTCGAGAACGAGTGTGGAGATATTCCTACAGTTATAGTTCAGAATAAAATTGATTTGATGGATCAAAGTGTTGTGGGACCGTAAGGATTTTTTGTGTCTCGTTATTTCATTTCATGTTGGTATGTAGTATTTTTCAAAATGTGGTAAAATATACTTTTCAGTGATGAAGCTGAGCTTTTGGCTCGATCTTTGGGATGTAGACTCATGCGAGCGTCTGTTAAAGAGGATGTTAATGTTGGAGCTGTATTTAGGCATTTGGCTTCTAGATGTCTTGCTGAGTTACATCGTCAAGATGAGGAATCTGAAATTGTAGAGCCTCGTCGTCATATTGCCATCAGTAAGCATTCAGAGAAAATTATTATTTTCACACTATCGATTTTTAAAACAATGTTAATTTTCAGGTGCATTTAATCCTAGTCATCTTACAAATCCAACAAATGGAACAATCGTTTTAAGGCCAGGAAAGCACAGGGGAACTAAGAAGAAACGTGTTCTTAGAAATGCATGTAGAATATTATAAAATGTTTTCAAAAATGATTCCACGTATTTTGTACGTTCAAAAATAATTGAGAGAAGTGAAAAATCACAGAAAAATACACATGTAATAGAAATGTGACACAGTATGAATTATGTTTGTATTATAAATTATAATTTTCTACTTTTGTATTTAATTTCCAATATTTTTGTGTTAATAGTGCAATACTAATATCCAATGACTTTTTTTCAATGAAGATATTTCTAAGATTTTCGATTAGGTACTACACATACATAGAAATAAATCTTCGTACCTGAATTAATATATTCTCGATTGCTTTACAGTTTATTTATTTGTACAAAATAAAGTTTATGACGAAAACGAATTTAAATTTCTTTCAAAGAATATCAATTTGATTTTGAAGAGTTATCTTATTTAATTCAACGTTTGTCCGTTGTAAAATTTATGCATTCTCTATCTATAGGAAATATCAGCATTGTTTCTATTTATTAACATTATACTGTTATTAATAAACATGTAAATAAATATATTAAAAACGTATTTTATTTAACATAAACAATGAAAGAATATCATGCGTTTAAGGCTATGAAATTACACCGAGATTTGAATCAGAAGAATTAAAAAATGAGTTTGTATTAAAACGATTTAAATTCGTATCCAATGCAAATAGGAGAGAATGGGCTTGTTCTCTGACTTTTTCAATCGCCATTAGAGCTAAGAATCTAGGTTCATGAAAAATGGTTTCTAACAAAATCCAGAAACCATATCAAAAAATAAAAAAATGACTTGCTCATTGCAGTGTAAACAATGTTCTAGCAGTAATAACATTAATTCGCACTGGTAACATTAATTGTTTGCTGTCAAATATTGTTAGGTTAAGTTGACGATGTCATTTGTGTTTGGACTTTTCAATCAATTTCGTTTATTATGAATCGCAATATTATGGAAGACTCGAGAGAAAATATAAAAAAAGGAAGTGAGTGGCGGGTTTGTCGCTTATGCATGTCTCAGACGCGTCTATCTCACTTGTTTACATCAGATGATAGAAGTTTATTTTTTAAATTAACAGCTTGTTTGATTGTACAGGTCAATATATTATAATCTATACAATGATTTCAATCCAAGTTTTTATTCAATACGTCGTGTATTAATAAAATATTCAACTGTTGTATCTATTCTAGGTGCAAGATGGAGACGGGTTTCCTCCGTTCGTATGTGATTCATGTGAAACTAAATTGTGTTCATTTTACGATTTTAAGAAGCAGTGTGAAGAAACGGCCATGAAATTAAAGGAAACTATAGCATCCGGTTATCGTGTAGTCGAAACGTACCCAGAAAAGTGTGAGGAAAGTTCAACTCACAATGAGGTCATTAGTGAATTTCTATCGGATATCGATGAGGTAAATAATGAGTTAAACGAAACCGATGAAAGTGGAGTGCTTCAATTAAAAATCGTTTCTAACAAACGCAAAAGTAAAAATTTAAAAGGAGATATTATGACAAAAAAACGAAAATTTAATTCTAAACATGAAAAACTTAGAAATATAATTAACAAGGAACAAAAAGCTTTAAATAAATCTGTAAAAAATGAAAATATAGAAGTTTTGCAAACATCGAACAATATATTGGATAATGACAATAGTCAGTGTAAAAAGTTTCAGTGCGAACTTTGCGGTGATATTTTTAAATGGAAATCAGTATTGAACAAGCATTTGATAACACATTCATCAGATAAAGCCAAATATGGATGTCGTTTGTGTTCAAAGCATTTCACTCGTAAAGAATATGTAGACGTCCATATGAGAATACATGCTGGTGTGCGTCCATTTATATGTGAAATATGTGCTCATTCATTTGTGAAAATACAAGATCTCATTCGTCACAAGAGCATACACAGTGATGAAAAGAAGTTTTCTTGTCCTGAATGCAATAAAAAGTTCAAACGCTCAGTGGATGTTCATGCCCATGTACGTACTCATACAGGCATAGTACCATACAATTGTAAACGTTGTTCCAAGGGATATAAATCACGCACTGGAATGATAAAACACTATAACAAAAATCAATGCAGTGCAACATCCGTTGATGATACTGTCAATAATATTTATTTTGACAAAAATAAAAGGAGTTAGTTATTAATTCAAAATGTTTTTATTATAAACGATTCACCATTACAATAATCTTGCAGATATGTCTTTAGCGTTTTCTTTTTTATTTGCTATTTTAGACCCAAATTGAATAGCTCTTTTGGGTAATGTTGATGTTTTAGTCAATCCCATTTTAAATGCAACTAATCGCAAAAACATTTTATCGCCTAAGCCAGGACCACACTTCTCACTGGGGAAACATCTAAAATATTACACAATTATGTTGTATAGTACAAAATGATACTTTTTTGTTTTTTTATACCTTTCCCATGGATTCAGATCCAAGACGTATTTCACAAACTTTTCATCTAAAAATGGCATGCGAGGTTGACGACCATGATGACTTATTACACGGTCATCTCTAGCTAGATTTCTGGATGCAATTCTTCGCCAATCCATGTACAATTCATCTTGAAGTTTGCTCCATCCTCCTCTTTTGTATGCATTTCGATGTCTTGTGTAACCTCCAAATAATTCATCGGCTCCTATACCGGTTAATACAATCTATAATAAATATACACATGTATATTGATAAATACAACATTGATAATCACATTGATCTTAATGAATATACTCTGCAACTTGATGTGTATAGGAGTGATTTTCCCCGAGATGCAAACCAAAGTGCACTTCCCAAGCTTTCATCAAGAATCGTTTGTAAAGGAAATATAAGATCAGCGATTTCTGCTTGCTGCATTGATTTTAGTTCTTCAAAAGTAACATCTATTTCCACCAAATTCCATTTTCTGCGAAATTATTATTTTTTGAATTCACATTAAAACTGATAAAAATAATGATTTTCCTAACCTTTGGGGGAATAAGTGACACAATTCTTCATATGATTGTCTAGAAGTTATGCGGTCTGGTGTGTTGTAATTTTGATTTTTCGAAAATGCTACATTCAATAAATCGATACTTTGATCTGTTGGGATATATTTATGTGCCAACGCAGCTAAAATAGTACAATCTAATCCCCCAGAAAAAAGAATACCTACAGTACAATGTCCTTTACATATCCTATTAGATATTGTACAATGAGAACACATATCTGGTTGCGTCCTAACACGACTTTTCACACTTAGCGATAAAATTTCTGTTAATGAACATACTATATCATCAATTGATTTTTGCTGCAGTAAGTTATCAAATAATTCTAAAGGTATTGAATAATTTGAAATAATTCCATCAAGTAAGTTTAATAATGGTAAATCCTAAAAAAAATATTCATTGTGAATATAAAACTTTATTTCAATAAAAAAAAAAAAAAATACCTCATTTAGCAATTTAGGGGGTGTGGCTATATTATCTTCACATTTTTCTATTAAAATAGATTCGTACCAATTATTTAATGAAATCTGATATGATTTTTCTGTTGATTTCCAAGAAAATTCTTCAATTGACCTATTTGATAAACAAAAACAGTATATTTTCCCTGCTGGCAATTCAACTGCATTTTTGTATTTTCGAGCTGTGAATTTTAAGTTTTTTAATAACAATTTTAATAATAATATTATTTAGAAATTCAAATTTTGTGTCTTACATAATGTGCTGCTTAATATAAATTCATCTTCATTTTTATACACCAGTAAACTACGCCGCCCAATGCGATCACGGCAAAAATATATTTTATTATGTACCGTATCAAAATATATGAGAGCAAATGGTCCATTTAATGATTGAAAAATTGAAATAATTTCATTTTCTCTATTTTCATCATTCTGTAACCATTTTTGAACTGCTGAATTGAAATATGTCAAATGTTGCTTTCAATTTTTAATAAACTGTACCTGGTAAGTGTTCAATTTCAAGCATAATGCATGAGAATCTGAAGTGTTTTGAACCCAATCTGTATCAAATAAATCTCCGTTAAAAAGAAGGAGTCCTGAATCGAAAGAAAGAGGTTGATTATCTGGAGATTTTCCTTGCATCCATAGAACAAAGCCGCTCAATTCTAATTGATTTGAATTATTTTCTATTAAAATAGTGTGCTGAGAATCGGGACCTCTATTTTTTAAAAACTGATAAACTTTTTCGTCCTGAAAATAATTCATAGAATTTTGTGTACACGTTGAAAGTTTTCAAAACAAATATGTACTAGATAAATACATACTAAATCTTTCAGTTTACTACAATTTATTGAATTGATTGCACATTTGAAAAATATTCCACACATATTAATTTAAAATAAGCTAAAGAATAATCAGCTTATAAATGTTAAGTATATGTAAACACGTGCTGTCAACTTTGACAGCAGCAGTTATTTAAAATTTTTGATATTAAGTCCATTTCGACCACCATGACGAATTATGAGTAGGATAAAAAGACTAGGGAGGTTTGATCCTTTTTTTTTCTATCTCTATGAATGACTTGATCTAGGGAAAAAAAATACGAATTGTAGGTGAATAAAAACCATAAAATGTACTTTTGTACGAAATGGAAAAAAATATTTTCAATTACCTTTCAAAATAATACCTCGATGTGATTAATTTTACTATATAATAGAAGACATCTAAAATATTTCGAAAGCACTATTCCTATTTACCCCGTTAAACTGTTTTCGTTTTGCACAATTATCATACGTTATAGCCGGTCAAAATATTGTTATGGTCGTCACCGTAGATTTGATTGAATAGAAATATGAAGTGTCAATCTGTCAACGTGTTGGTTATCTTTAATTTAGCGATTTTATCAGTAAGTTTCGATCTTGCTCATTGTTAGTCGCAACTAGTAATATTACGTGTTTGTTTAGTTTATTTTCGATCGTTTAGATGGACGTGAAACTTTCCTGAGATAAAGTATGGAAGTCGAAAGCGAAGTGTCGACGAAAGATGAGACAGAAGGCGAAGTCATCTCCGAAACGAAGAAAGATGAAGACAAAAATGAAGACGAAGATAAAGAAAGTGAGAGAGCCAGTTTGACGGAGTACATATTGGAGCTGGAGCAAAGATTGAAGTACAAAGCGGAGCTCCGTCACCAGAACACGAGCTGCGTCCGTCCGCCGGAATCCCACTTCTCCAAGTTGGACTCCGGTCTGAAGAAGAACACTGCGTTCGTGAAGAAGCTCAAGTCGTTCACGGCCGGACAGGTCGACGCTCTCCTGAAAGACGTCACACTTCTTAACCTGACCAAGTACATATCAGAAGTAGCCACCGCTATAACCGAATCCAAGCTGAAAATGTCCGACATATCGGCGGCCGTCAAACTCTGTTCGGTTTTACATCAGAACTACGCCGAGTTCTCTCAGAACTTCTTCGACGACTGGCACAAGATATTGACTTTCAAAGCTTCCGATAAAATTTCAAATGCATCCAAGCTGAGGGTTGATTTGAGATTTTATGGCGAGCTAGTTTCTTGTGGTATTTTTAGCAACAAAGTCGGTCTTCCACTGTTGGGAAACGTATTGACCGTGTTGATCTCTATGGACAAGGAAGATCACAATAATATACCGATTTTACTTTCATTTTGTAAGCATTGTGGAGAAGATTACGCCGGCTTGGCCCCGAAAAAGATTCAAGAACTAGCTAAGGTACCTTTTATTATTTTTATGTTATATTTGTAAATTTACTATTGATGGATTTTTATTTTGTGCTAAATTTTAAGGAATATAGTGTTGAAATTCCAAAAAGCTCATTTTTGCCTGCCGAAAAACAAACTGCCGTTCGTACTATTTTACGGGACTATTTCACTTCTTTGATCAAACATTTGGGAACTCAAAGGCAGCAATTGCAAACAATTCACACTGCTAATCAACGAACATTGCATACTAGAGGTGAATTATCTCAAGAACGCAAAGATCAATTAGAATTACAGCAGGTTTTTCTTTTTATTTTTTTTATGTTTGTTGTGTAAAATAGTGAGGGTCACTTTAACCAGTTTCAATTTGCAGTCTAATTATGATAGATTATTAACTGGAGCTCAAAATTTTGCTGAAATTCTTGGTGAAGAGTTAGGTGAAGTCGGAGAACCTATAGTTAATAGTTCTACATTACCGAATGAAGGAAATAATATTGATATTATAATAAAGGGAGTAGATGTTGAACATAAACTACCGACAAATGATCCTTGGCAAGATGAAGACACTCGCAGCTTTTACACTAGTCTTCCAGATTTGAAAGTTTTTCTTCCAAATTACCAACCACCCAAAGAGGTATAACTTCAAAAGTTGAATTTTCAATAAGCAATACAGTTTCAACACATTTTTGAAAAATTTTCAGGTTGATTCAGAAACCGTTTCTGAAGAAATACTCGATCAAGAGCTTCCAGAAGAAGAATTCGCCGATGCTGATGAAGAACCTGCTCCTTTACCCGAAATAGAACAAGAAGAACCACAAGCTACTAATATTTCAAACAAGTAATACGTAATATTTTATTTATTTTTTTTCCAAAAATCTAAAATCCATACCTATCTATTTTTTTCAGATACGCTTTAGAAACTTTTCTTAATCACATGCCGAATTGTATTAACAGAGAATTAATAGATAATTCTGCTGTTGATTTCATTTTGAATTTGAATACAAAACATAACAGAAAGAAACTTACACGGGTTCTGTTTAGTGTTGCACGTACTAGATTAGATTTATTACCATTCTATGCGAGATTTGCAGCAATCTTATATCCTGTGATGCCAGATGTCGGTACAGATCTGAGTCAAATGTTAAAACAAGATTTTAAGTATCACGTTCGTAAGAAGGATCAAATTAACATTGAGTCCAAAGTAATTAATTGAACTAAGCATTAAATTTAGATGGTTTATAAATAATCATGTGTCTAAATTATCTTTTGTTTTAGATAAAAGTGGTTAGATTCATCGGAGAACTTGTCAAATTTGGAATGTATTCTAAAATTGAGGCTTTGTATTGCTTAAAAGTTTTATTACATGATTTTAAACATCATCATATTGAAATGGCATGTAATTTATTAGAGACTTGTGGAAGGTTTTTATATTGCTGTCCAGATAGTCACCAAAGAATGTCGATTTATTTACAACAAATGATGAGAAAAAAGGTTTCTTTTCATCCTTTTATTTAGTATAAAGAATTACTGTATTTTATCTGTCTCAATATTTTTTCAGGCTGCATCAGTCACTGATTCAAGGCATATTACCCAAATTGAAAATGCTTATTATTATGTAAATCCACCAGAATCCACATCTTTGATGCGTGTAGAGGAGCCACCGCTTCATACATTTATTCAAAAAATTCTTCACCAGGACTTACAAAAGGCAAACGAGGATAAAATTTTAAAATTAATGCGTAAAGTTGATTGGGAAAACGAAGAACTTAACAGTCTGTGCGTTCAATGGTTAGCCGCAGGATGGAAATCGAAACATACAGGAAGAAGATGTCTTGCTAGATTAGTAGCAGGCTTGGCTTCTTGGCAAGAAGTTGTAGGTTCCCGTGTAGTGGATGCTGTTTTGGAAGATTTAAGAATTACTCTAGAGCATCCACATCCTCGACACAATCAAAGAAGGATTGCTATGGCTCGATATCTTGGAGAACTTTATAATTATAAACTTGTTGATTCAAGAGATATTTTCAATGCTCTTTATTCTTTCATAACATTTGGTGTATCAATGGAACATGGTACTGAGTCTCATTTGGATCCACCTGATAATGCATTTCGTATAAGATTAGTTTGTGTTTTGCTCGATACATGTGGTGCATATTTCAACAGTGGCTCAAGTAAAAAGAAACTTGATTATTTTCTTATATTTTTTCAAAATTATTACTGGTATAAATATACAGATCCTTTTTGGACCGAAGAAAATGCTTTTCCCATATATGTTAGCAACATATATCATGAGTGTCTTTCTACCTTGAGACCCAAACTAGTTCTTTTTAAAAACTGGCAAGAATGCAAAAATGCTGTTGAAGAGCTTAAACAAACATTATATCCATTTTTGGATAAAGAGGATGTAGATGATGAAACTATAAATGAAGACTTACAAAGCAATGGACTAGAAACAATAGTAGAAACAGACGACGAGGTGACATCTGATCATAGAATGACATCAAATAGCTCCGATGAAGAAGATATAACAGAGGCTGAAGATATTCCTATTGCAGATGTGCAAGAAACAGAAAGACCACCGGCAAAAGAAGTAGTTCTTCTTTTATCATTACATGCATTATGTGTATTTGTTTTATCATATTAATGGATAATATTACTGAACTATTACTGTATACATAGGTTGAAGATACCGAGTTTGAAGCCGCTCTTGAAAAAATGGTGTTAGATAATATGTCGGAAAGACAAAGAGAAGGTGGTAGGCCATCCCAGCGAGATATACCAGTGCCAGTACATTGTCGTCAGCAAACTAAAAAAAGTTATGAGCAATTACTGGTTAGTTCAAATAGTGTAAGTTGAGTTAAGCTTTATAGATTTTACTATGTATGTACACTTAAATAATGAAATAATTATAGCAAGGTAGCGATAGTGTGGAATTTGTCTTAATGGTCAGAAAAGGAACTAAACAGCAATATAAATCGTTCAGTGCACCATCTGAAATGGCAACAAACCTTAAACAACAAGCTATGGCAGATAGATTAGAGATGGAAAGAGTGAAAAGGTAAAAATAATTATTTCTATTATGTACATTACTTTATGGTTTTGCATTTTTTATTTTATTTTATTAGATTGACACTTAATATAACTGAAAGACAAGAAGAAGAAGAGTATGGAGGTGATGGAGGAGGTGGGTCTACCAGTGGAAGCGGTGGAAATCCAAATAGAGGACAACATGTTCGTCATAAATATCAGCATCCTAAAGGCGCTCCAGATGCAGATCTCATCTTTGGTCCTAAAAAATTGAAATAAATTGTGAAAGACCAAAGATTATATTGCAAAACTTAAAGTATAGAGTATCGATTTCATTCGATTGGTCTATTACTTGAAAAAGTCGATGAATAGGTCAGATATTCCATTAATGCTATGTGCTTAAATGTAATTGCATTGTTAATGGATGCTCATTTATCGACAGTAATGAAATTTGAAAAGATCATTGCTAACTGTAGAGAAAAAAATTGACATCTTTTATGCAACCTTTTTCAAGTGTGTTGATCAGGTTGATTCTTAAATTAACATAAATACTTTGATGGATTTTTAAATCATATGTATTTCAAAATAGCTGTGTCGACTTTTCACAATTATAATTTCTGTGCCATTAAAGTCATTACTTTTTTTTTCTATCACAGTTTTCTTTTCAGAAAAAAACTTATTAATATTTTCTTCTATCAAATATTAATGCATTTTGTAAATAAATTTCTTTAAATCCACATATTATTTTCATTGCAGTTTGACCTTGTTAAAAAATTTATAATGATTATGTCCTTCGTCCGCTCCATTCCATTCACAAGTAGATGGCGGGCATTATGTTGATAAAGATTTTCATTTAATTCATGTTTTTAAATAAGTTTGGGAAATTTACGTTTTTGATATTGATATGAAAATGACTGAAAGAGATGAGTAGGAAAATTGATTTTTATCATAAAATGAACTATGTAGGTATGTATATACCTACTTTGTTGTCTTAGCGACCAAGCAACCAATTGTTAGTTTGCATTCCTGAAGATTTTCATAAATAATTGATAATGAATACGATTCCTAGCGTAAAGTATGTTCATTTCATTGTGTTATAAACAATTCAATTATGAATCACATTAAGAATTTTATTTATTCAAGTACTTTGTCACTTCAAATTTGAATATTTGCACATAGGTTTGATGTATATACAAATTTATACATAACTTTGTAGGTGGACTACTATTACCGATTTTCAAAGTTTAACATTTTTAAATAAAGATGTGATTGTTGGACACAACAGTACTTATATTTTGTTTCACAACTTGTTTACACATCATGAACAAATCTATGTAGCTGAAAATGATTTGAACGGTGATGGTGTTGAATGTTTATCTGGTATGAGTTTTTATTGTTATAAAGATTTAAACAAAATATTGTAGTTTAGGTAACTAATAAAACTTATTTTAAATTTTATGTTACATATTTTATCAGGGCATAAAAATTTATATATATTTGGATTTGCTGACAGATCAAATGATTCTACAATTCGTTTATTAACATATCCTGATTTCAAAACCATTGTTAAATTAAAAGGCAATAAGAAGAGATTATATTTAAAAATTAATAAATAAAAAAAGACATCAGTTCATTGGATTCATGTATGTTACAGATAATGTAGTGAAAAATTTTATAGCATTGGAATTTACTGGTGAAGAATATATTGTAGCATTATCAGCTCAACCAAATTGTAAAATGGTTGTATGGTGCTGGAGAACTGAACACAAGCTAATTTGTTATGATTCTGAAATAGAAAGTTTGCAACATAAATTATGGTAGGTATTAAATGCTAATTTAGAAGGTAATAAAAATGTGTATTATTGATCTTTTCGAGTTGTAGAAAAAACTATTTTGTCAGTTCTAGTTCTGTCTCATCAATATTTCTAAACTGTTGGGATACAAATTTTTGTTTGTGGGAAATTATTCCTACATACAAATCATGTTTATTACACAATCGACTTCCAACAAAAGATTTGAATTCTCTTTTTGATTTTGTATGGAGTAATGAAGGAAACTTATATGCAATAGATATTTGTGCAAATTTTTATTCGGTATTTTTAAAATTTAAATTTCAATTGTATATTTTTCTGTTAACTAAAATTTTGATAAAATAAATAGGTTGTAATAGAAAATCTTAACTTGACAACTAATCTTGAATGGACACCATCACATGAATGTTTAGTTCGCCCATCTTTAGCCTTTTATAAAAATGGATTCATTATATTCGGACCAGATAATTGTTTTCATGTAAGTTGATTGTGTTTCTTAAAAAATTTATAAAAAAATAATTAATCTTTGTAGGTATGTATATAATCATAATTTTTTCAGTATTTAAAAAAAAATACCAAAGAATGGTTAGTAAGTTGGTCTTTCAAAGTAGAATTTGAAGTGTTGAAGATCTTATTTTCTAGCAATGGTGAAAATTTAGTTTATGCTGCAAATAATGGTGATATTATAAAAATTCAATTAGAAAATGATAATGTAATGCAAAACATCGTCACTGTATGGCAAAGGTTTGTTTGAAAATACATGTCTAACTGGTTCGATTAATTGGTACCTATCTGTGATTTTAAAATCATTTTCAGAGGAATGCTCACTTTTGATTTGATTAATCCAAATATCGATGAAATTTTATCATTACACTCCGGTAATGTGCTCTGTATATGGAAAACCAACACTGGAATATTGGTAATATTTATGTATATAATTTTTTTTCTGCTGAAACCTCATTTTAACTTTTTGTTCACTTTCAGAAATCTAGATGTAAACTAAACGATGATATATTTTTCATGCAATGTCATCCTTCAGAACCGATTGTTGCATTAGCGCTTGGATTTGAAAATAAATATGGAATAGGACTTTTTTCTTTACAAAATAATGTGCAAAATATTGGATCCATATGTCTCACAAATAATGTTGTCGATAAAGTAGTGTGGTCTGATAATGGTGAAGAATTATTAATTGGGGCTATGAAAGTTGGACAATTATTTTACCTTAGCGTAATTATCATACAATATTATATTAATGATAGGTAATCAGAATTCAAGAATATTAAAGGTCTCGAATGATCAAATATTTCAGATTAAAAAAGACTGGTGTATCAATGTTTTGTATAATATTGATTTATCGATTGCTTTGAATAATATGTGGATTTGGAAGTCAGATGCAGTTTTGCTTTTCGTTTTGGAATGTGGTAAATCATAATAAATATTAGTATTATATTGAAGTGATTTCATCTATAAAACATTCATGGAATTTTTAAGAATCCAAAATATTTTGCTATGATCCTATGAAAAAAATACATATGAATATAAAAATAGCTGAAAGTTTTCATAAAGTAAAATATTTAAAAGAATGTAAGATTTTTACCTTCACTGAAGATTTGTTTGAAAAGATTACAATATTCGAACTGAAATTGGCCGTAAGTAGTAACAATTTGAATGTAGGTATATTTAATTACATTTCATGATAAGAAAATATGTCAATTATTTAAAATAGGATGATTTTCTTGATGTGAAATGTGTAAAAGAATGCCCTTTTGATGGTTCAATCGATGGGATTTACACAGAACATGGATATATAACAATTTGGGATAATTATACTTTTAGTATAATAGATTCACAGCATAATTCCATTATAAGTAATGAATATATTATCACATTTTTCCATTTACTAAAAGTTTCATAAGAAAAAAATATTTTACCAGAAAAATTCATAACATGTCATCGATTTGGAGAAGAACTGGATATGGTTATTTCAAATATGATGCATAAAATTGCAATAACATTAACGAAATGTGGAAATATGACTGTAATTTCATTTAAAAAAAATAGCGGAAAGAAATCTGATATAGTTTATATGAAAAACTATATTGATTATGAACATTTTCCACATTTTTTCAATGAAAATACAGGTTGAAATCTAATGAAAGAATAAAAATAATTTTTCTTAGATGTATTTAAATAAAAAAATGTTTTTTTTTTAGAATCATGGTATATGAAAATGATCAACGAAAATACAAAAAAGGAATATGAAAGTTTTTCAATTATGCGGAATGACATTATCAAAAGACATAATCAGATACACGAAAAACTAACTGTACTGTTAAATGAAAATCAAAATGTTGGTGCGCAGTATAAATTGAATTTAGATAATTTTCGAATGTGTCCTTATAATAATAGGGTTTTATTTGAAAATGTCAGTAAATGAAATTTTGTAATCTGTTTAATTTCAAACCTTTAAAAAATAAATACCTACTTACTTAATAGCATTTATATTTTTTAAGGCTAAGGTTGAACTGGAAACATTCCGAATTTCCATAGAAAACCAAATTAAAGAGCAAGATGAAATTACTAACTGGATCAAATCGATTTGTTGGGATCCAGTCGAAACGCTCAGCAAAGAATTATACGCTATTTTCAGTAATACATTAATTGAAAATTATTCTCTTATTAAAGAATACAATATCAATACCCAATCAGCAGATATATTAAAACTAACTGAAGTAAAAAAACATGATTTATTGTTGCTATCTTGGAAAAAAATATTCGAAGAGTAATTGCGATTTATTTGGAAATATTTATTTTTTCAATACTTTTTATTTAGGTACTCATTTGTTGAATTTTTCAGAAAAGATATGACTTTTCAAATGAAGCATTCTGATAGCAATTTGTCGTTAGCCTTGGAATTAAACGAAGATACAAAATTTGACATTCAAGAACAAAATATGTTTGTGGATTTAGCAGAGTCCACTGCGAGTAATTTCATCAATGGTCAGCCTTTTATTTGTTCACAAATGCTACTCCACACATTTATGCAAATGTTCTGGTGTCAACGTAAAATACAGGTAAATAATAATGATTATTTGATTTTACGTCATACCTATATCTAGTACTTATTACACATACCTAAATGGTTCTACAGGACACAAGTCGGCATCTTCAATTGTATTTAAATGAAAAATTTGAAGAACTCATGAAACTAAAATCTGACAAAATAAAAAATGTTATATCTGAAAATGCAAGGCTGAAATTTATCATATCAGGTACCTGCTAAAAGAATAGTAATTATTTCTTTTTTTTTTGTACATTTATACTTTTTGTTTAGATTAAATCCCTACATAGAATACGTACCTATATATTTATTGTTGAAAACATTTTGAGATCATTTTTTGTTTGTATAACAATTACAGAGTTGAATATATTGAACAAATTTAAAGGTATCAACGAAACAATACAATTTTCTGTTGAAGATCCTACATGGAAACAAAAAGAGATTCCAAAGCGATTAATTACTATAGAACCTGAAGAAGTTATTGGTTAATTTAATTTTTAAAATTTATATGATATTGTTATGAATATTTCAGTTGTATTTTTAGATAAATGTTTCCCCATACATGAGTTTAAGTGATATTTCAAAATCAGTTTCTGAAAATAGTCCTGAGAACATATTTTATGAAAACAAACTCATTGACATGATGGATGGTGCATTAGAAAAATTATGGGAAGAAGAAATAAAGAAACCAATCAAAACTCCCAAATGTATGGTATGTACTACCTTCCTATATACAAAATCTCATATGAAGATCGAATAAGACACATATTATTGGTGCCATTCAATTTATTTTCAGATCGATAAAAATCCTGAAGAATATACAGATCTTGATATGATTGATATATCTAATTGGGAAGATGAAATCCAAAAACAAGAGATATCAAGAGAACAGTACAGAAACATGTTATGTTCAGAATACAATAAACGTTCCCATTTATTAAATGAAAGTATCGATTGCTTCAATGAAAAAGTTGATGAACTATATTTATTGAAATTGAAAATTGATTCTGCTATAAGTCAAGAAGAGTTCAAAATGATGTTGTTGAGAGTTTATAGTTTAGAAAGGATTGAAGCCGCTGAAAAAAATAAAGAATTAGAGTAGCCTATCTTATCATTTTAATTTGACTTGTTTCAAATGTTAATAGGTATTTTCTAAATATCATGTTTTAGGTTTGAGATGAATAAATTGGAAAATGATCAAGAGCAAAATAATATTGAAACAAACACAGTACAGAATCAATCGATAGATTGTCATGCTGCATATGAAGTGCTAGCATCTCGAGATAGAATGCTGGATAAAAATTTCAAATCTAATCTGGGAGATGTTTCTCCAATGGTGTTAGATTTATGCTACAAATTATTTAAGTGAGTTCATATTGAAATAAAAACGATTATATCTTCATTTATTTATACTTGACTTTTATTGATGATAGAAAACGTCCTAAGTGGTATCAAAAACCTTCGATGACTGCAGGTGTTCTGTACGAAATGGCTAATTCATTATTATCAAAAGAACGTTCACATTTGTTGCATAATGACTGTTTGGAATACTTAAAAGGGTAAAAGGTTTAACTGTTAATAATATATTTGTTGATTCATTCTTAAATTTATTAAATAATTTTGATATAAGTGTGGATCAAATGGATTCATTAAACAATATGCCAACTACAATTGATGAAACTGTTTGGAGTTGTTTGTGCAAATTACGTAGAATCAAAATTGAAAATGAGATAAAGGTGAATTAATTTATATGAAATATGTTTATGAATTAGGTAGGTACCTACCTTTTAAGATTTTTTAATCCTTGTTTTTGTATCAGATGCGTGCAGTTTCTGTTGAAATAACTGAAATTGAATCAGCATGTGCTGCATGTCAAAAGAAAAATAATTTATTGAGAATTAATCATCAGAAATTGAAAACTGACATAACTAATCATCGAATTTATATGGAAAGACATGCTAAAGATGTTCCCATGCAGGTAAAATTGAAAATAAAATATGATACACACTAGGGAGAAATTCACCGCCAATTGTATTGCAGCTAATAGTTAAAAGTGGATTGGTTGAAATTGACATGACAGGTCATCTTGAAGATTTCGAAGATGCTATCTTGGTAAAGCATGATGAAATAGAAGTAATTGAAAAGCAAATACAGGTAAATAAACAATTTATCGTTTGAAAGTTACAAAATATTAAAATTATTTTGATTGAATCCATAGAAAGCCGCTCAAAAGAAAATAAATTCCCAACGTTCAACTTATAAGTTTAAAAAACGAATTATCGATAAAGAATGGGAACATGCAACATTAAAAATGAAAGTTAAACAACTTGAAGACGATTTGAGTTATTTTGAGAGAATTAAAGTCAGTGTGTTTAGTAAATTGTTTATTTTTTATTTATTTTGCATTTGAAATTGAAAATTTTAGTTATAATTGAGGGTGAAATCATTTTTGCTTTCGTGTCATGTTTTGTGTTCATCATAAATATTAAAATTCAAGGTTACTAAAGAAATTCAATCATATATGAAAGATAAAGGACATTTCAATAAAGAGGAGGTTGAGAAAAAGGCTAAAGTTACAAAATTACATTTCAATAAAAAATTACTTGCTCGGATTCACAATGTGGAAGAAATAGAGGTAATATAACAGATCACAAATCAGAACTGAATAGATAATTTATAAAACATCTCTTGATGATGCAGTTAAAAGTTGGATCAATCAATTCAAAAATACTATCTTTGGAAAATTTGATAAATCGTTTAAAAAGAAAAAATGAAGAACGTCAAAAGGAAAATGGTTCGGGAAAGTCAAATGAACAACAAAATATAACAAAAAGGTAGATTGCATTTTAATCATTCAGAAATATTTTTTTACAGAAATATTTTCAATGAATATTAAATAAATTTCCAGAATCAGTTTATTTATCACAAGAAATAAATTATTAAACGAAATTCAAAAACAACACTCCACAATCATTCTGCTTCAAACAGAACTTGAATTGCAAAGGCTTAGAACGTATCCGACTTTGACAATAATGCAATCATATTATTGAGTTTTTGAAATATTAAAAAACATGTATAAATACAATAAAAAAGACTAAAATGTGTGTATACATATCATTTACGAATCGATAAGTATTAAGAACATTTTCAGTCTTTCGTCATTGAATTCATATACATAAATAACTAAGTTATGTAAAACTGCTTAGTGATAAAAAGTTACAATATCCTTTTATATAGATTTATAACCATGTAAATCACTGTAAACCTAAGAATATCAAAATGGAATGTTAAATTGATGATTCATGACTTAAATATTTATAAAAATCCACAAATACTTTAGGTTATTGTCATTTAGTGGTATTTAGATCTATACGGTAAAATCATATTAGAAAATTTTATTGATAAGTAAAGTGGTCTCATTTTAAGTTCATTTATTAATATCTATATTTCTGATTATCAATGAATTATTTATATGGGAAATATAGATAAACACATACATATTGACAGTTTAAGTTAATATTACAAATGTTTTCAAATAAAGTAAATAATTATTTACACGAAAATGAACAAAATGTTTATAAATATCAATTAAGTTGAGTAACACTATAGTACATATTTATCTGATGAGAGCAATACTGTAAGTCAGTTTTAATCAAAAGTTGAAAATACAGATATAATAAAAGAAGAATTGATGGGAATTTAACTAAGTTTATAACAGTTGATTACTTGTACAACATACATAAATATAAGAAAATAATGATATAAATTATTTGATATGAAAATTAAGTGCATTTTTTATTACATTCATAAATCTAAACATAAAGTATTATACAATCATAAGTTGAAAATTATATGTATACTTTCACTTTTCTTATTACCATCAGCATCATATTGTCAATTACTATACTCATCTCTAATTCGTTTCATAGGCACCATTCATTTTCTTACGAAAATCAAATGATTAATACTATCGAAGATCTTATTTTTATTTAATGGAAAATCAACGATTTATTTAATGAAGCTAATATTCACAAGCCTTCAATATACAATTATAAAAATAAAATAAAATGACTTTGTGAGATTTTTTTGATAGATAAATATTTAAACAGTAATGTATGATATGTAAATTTTAGATAAATGACTTAGATTTTACAGACTAGAAAATAGTACATATTTTTGGTTAAAATTCTATGTATTATATAAAAGTGACTAATATAATACAAATTTTAATAAAAATAAAATATGTATGTATAAACAAATTAAACTAAACTTTCAATATAAAAAAAAAACATGGAAAACACCTCTAAAAATGGGTTAATCAATTGATATATTCGATTTTTTATATATTTATATTCATTGTGTCATTAAAGAGCAGTTCTTTCATCGTAAACAATGACTGCATCAGCATTGAGACATTCACTTCGTGATTTGCTAAGAGCTATCACAGCAGCATCATCATTTCTCATGCGATTTTTACGTTTTTTACTGAAATTAACCTAAAAAAGATCAAAAATTTAATATACAGAACAAAAATATTATATTATAAAAATATTATTAAATATACTTTTGCATATAATTGATGCAAATCATCTTCTGTTGAGAGTGGACGTTGTTTAGATCTCAAGAATGCAGGAAGAGATCTGGTTTTTAATGAGTCCATACTGCCGCCACTAACTAAATCATCTAAAACTGCATGTAAAAATTTAAAAAAAATTATATTTGTGGAAATTGTTTTAGTGATTAAATCACATACCACTGCTAGAAGCGTATTGCCCTGTAAATTCGGATATGGTATTAGTGTTGTTTATATATCCATGATTTACGACACGTTCGTGACTTCGATGGTGGTGATGGTGATGTTGATGGTGTTGGGCATCAAACGAATGTTCGTTTTGATTAATAATATAATTGTGACTGACGTGACCCGCGTAGCTCACTGGTCTCACTCCTCTCGGCAACTGAATCTTAAAATTTATCAAAAAAATGTGATATATGTATATTAATTCATAAATTGAAAAATAAAATAAAATCTACTTGAATATCAGTCGGCGGCTGATACATGTTCCAGTTTGTTTCTTTCGGTATATCTATGCGCTTGCAGCATGGATCGACTAAAATTTTTTAAAGAAAATTATATATTTACGGGTAACAATACAACGACCCAACGAAAAAATAGATTACGCGTAGGTTTGCGATCGCGAGGCATCAGGCAGCAGTAGCAGGTGAGAAGAAGCAGCAGCAGTAGAAAAACTCCGCAGCTGCCTGCGGTGAGCCAGGCCAATCGGGCACTGCCGCCGCCACCCGTGCCTATGCCGTCATTACTCTGTAACAGTTGCCACACATCTTTATATTCTAATTTCATTGTTTGCAAAATCTATTGAAAGGTATATAAATATGATATGGGGTATTCGTTCGTTAGTCTAGTGTCACCGATCATAAACTAATAATCGTTTCTCAATGTGCTGGTTGAAAACGGGGTTACTTTTTTTCAATAGATAGTAAGTTTGAATGGAAATAGGGCAAAGTTAGGATGATGGTATACATCTGATGAATAAATGTAGTACATAGGTAAATTTGATTTCATAAATGATAAATAAATACATAGATACATTTCACAATTTATTCCGTAATAAATAGTTAGTGCGTTAAATAAAATAATAAATAATAGTTGAAAAATCATTTGGGTTCAGCTTGAAAACTAATTAAAGTGAAAAATGTTAATATTTGTTAGCGATAAGCATTTACCTGCCACATTCCCGTCCGTTACAGGAGGGGGAGGGAAGCACTCTCTTCAACTATCATCATCACTACAGATCAATTCAATTCAATTCTCTATTCTATTAGTACACCATTTTAAAAAGTATGTAGAGTCGATCGATGAACATTGAACACATTTGACAGTTGCACTCGCACGCAAGCCATAGACAACGCTGCTCTTTTCACGTTCTAAAAATTACTTCCCAGATAATTTCCCAGAAATCGAAACGCTGAAAAAATATTAATCGAGTGAAAATAAAATACTTTGAAAAATATAATATCTACTTATATCGTGGCTAACCAGTTTTTTTTCAAATTCACTCAATATTTATTTGAATTATCGACTTTATTTCAAACCGCACATAAACGATACGAGGAAATGATATTATAGATACCTCAACAATTGTCTATTGTTATCGTTGAATGTTTATGTTAGTTGGTTGATGTTTGTATAAATCGTACGAGCTTTATTGAATAGAAAAAGATAAATGTATCGTTTTGTTTTCATATCGTCAGCGAATCTAAATCTTTTATGAAATCGATTAAATTGAAATTTCTAACGTTTTTTATTGTTTATTCAATACATTTTTTTATATGTTAAAATCGATAGTTAAATTAATGGAAGTTTCAATTGAAACTAAAAAAATATAAAATTTCATAATTAGAAACAAACATTCCATGGAATCATTCATTATGTTATATGGAATAGATTATGTGAGTAAAAGAAAACAAAGAAAAACGTAAACATGTAGAATAATAGATTGATAAAAGGTTATCGACCGCTGAGTAGGTACGGATTTGATAAGAGAGCGTCACAAAGGTGACAGTGTGGTTGTAGCCGTGGTGTGACATCGAACGATCGTCGACACTGAAAAACAGCTGATGATCTACATTTTCTCGATCATACGATGATCTATAAGATAAACTCGTGTTCTTTCTTATTGATCTTGTGTCTGTGCGCCGTTTTCGCGTCAGGATTGTCTCCTGTCATTCTGAGTGAGGCTTTTTTCATATTACATCGTTCATTCAATTTTTTATTCAATGTGATGAGGAATGTTTTCGCACTTTGTTCTTTTGTGTGAATGAATTTCTGCTACCGAATTGAATTGTGTGAAAAATGCGATTTGCCTGTATTAATTTACGATTAGATTTACTGAAAAATGTTTTCTATTATAATTTTTCATTTTACATTTATTTAACATCGATATATGTCTAGGTATATGATATTTTATATTCGATTTCTATTATAAATAGTTCATTGTTGCTGGACTATCGATATGTAATATAATTTTTCAGAAATATTTTTAATCAGAGCTTTTTGATAAAAAAGCTTACGATTTTCTTTGTGAATTAAGCTTTTGATCTTTTTCATGTATAAAATACCCTTTAGCTGTATTATTAATCAGTGCTTCTTCTAATTTTAGTCTGCATATTATTTCAATTCATAAATAATTTTGTCATACATTATATTAATAGACATTTTCCTATTATTTCAGTTCCCGGAGATGGAGGTAGTCAATTAGATGCAATATTGAACAAATCTACAGCTGTACATTATTTATGCCAAAAATCAACATCCGGTTATTTCAATATATGGTTAAATTTAGAATTATTGGTGCCATTAGTAATAGACTGTTGGATAGATAATGTCAAATTACATTATGACAATGTAACTAGAAAAACATACAATTCTCCCGGTGTGACTATCCGCGTTCCCGGATGGGGAGATCCAGAGCCAGTCGAATGGCTAGATCCATCACATGCATCAGCCGGAACTTATTTCAAAGACATAGCTAATACGCTCGTCAGTATTGGTTATGTGAGGAATATTTCTCTCAGGGGTGCGCCATATGACTTCAGAAAAGCGCCTAGTATGTTCTTAATTTAGTTACCATTCATATTATAAGACTCATTATGAAAATTTGTAATAAAAATTTCCAATTGTAATTTTAAGATGAAAACGAAGGCTTCTTTCTTCAAATGCAAAGTTTGGTCGAAGAAACTTATGCACTTAATAATGATAGTCGAGTCACATTGTTGACTCATAGTATGGGTGGACCTATGGGTCTTCACTTTTTACATCAACAAACCAATAAGTGGAAAGATAAATATATTGAAAGAATGGTGACTTTGGCATCTCCATGGGGTGGAGCAGTCAAAGCAATAAAAGTTTTTGCTATTGGTAAATTATCGTTACTTTCCATTCTATTCGATTGCTTGTTTTTAATAATCATTTATTATTTTCAGGTGATGATTTAGGATCGTTTGCGTTGAGAGAAAGTGTGTTACGTGAAGAACAAATCACATCTCCCTCACTGGCTTGGTTGCTTCCATCTCCCTTGTTTTGGAAAGATTCTGAAGTTTTAGTTCAAACTGATAAATTCAATTATACTCTGAAGGATTTAGAAAAATATTTCACGTGAGTCATATCATAAATTGACATTTGAATATGAGAACTGAATATAATTGTCTTAATGAAAAATTTTAGCGATTTGGATTATATTACTGGTTGGGAAATGAGGAAAGATACTATTCAATATACTATGAATTTCAATCCTCCTGGTGTAGATCTTCATTGTCTTTATGGTACAGATGTACCGACGGTAGAAAAGTATGTTTATTTACTTATTTTTTTATTGAATATTACTAATCCTTATCACTTGATTATTGTGAATGGTCTTTTGTTCAACCATATTAAGATAAGACATAATAAATGGTATGAAGATAATTGAGTTTCAAATATTTTCTTCTGGATTACAGATTAGTGTACAAACCTGGTACTTGGTTAGATGGATATCCGACTTTAGCTAATGGTGATGGTGACGGCACAGTGAATCTTCGATCTTTGGAAGGTTGTCTACATTGGACGAATAATCATCGAAGTTTATGGAGACGTAAATCAAATTTGAAATCTGTTGTACACTCTACATTCCCAAAAGCCGACCACATGGGCATATTGAGAGATGTTCGAGTTTTAGATTATATTAAGAAGTTATTTAGTACATAGATTGTTATCTATACATATTTTGGAATTCATATGATATTTCGGAAATGTGCAGATTTTACTCATTTACCTTTTGTGATATGATGGTTTCTCATTAAAATGTAATTGTTTTTTGTTACATTTTTTGTATTATATTTTATAAGTTTTTATTTATTTCATATTGAAGTTCACTATATGTATGTATATTGCTATTTTATAATATTATTTTTACAATTTAAAACTATTGCTCAATGTTCAAGAAATATATATTTTTTTAAAACATGTCATTACATTTTTTTCATGAATTGATTATACCGATTATGTAAAAATAAATCAAATTTACAACGAGAACAAACGTTTTTAAATTTCCCATGAATATAAATCCCACATTTGAAAAGTATTGTTTTGGTTTACAATATTTTTTATTTTTCGGAGTGGTCAAGATATAAGGAGAGCCAGCACATTCAATTATTGAAAATCGATTTCATTTTTGCACACCCTGTCGATTTTCCAATTTTCCGATGCGTTTTCTTTGCAGCGTGGAAAATTTCAAGCCGAAGAAAGGGGTCAGGGGAACAGACAGACCCAGAGGGGCAAACGGGATGAGTTTCAAAATGAAAACGTGTTCATGTGTGAAATGAGAAAATAGAAACATCCATCTTGGTTCGTTTTCGAAACCTTTCTGAACGTCACGCCGCCGTGAATTTGGCTGATGGAAAACGATTCAAATCGATCATATTTGATTTACAGCTTCACAGAATACATATACAAATAAATAACTACATGCATACATTTTTTCTTAAAAACTTATTATTTTTTCAAATTCAATGTGTAAAATAATAATCGTCAGATTGATTTGAATGCTTCGTGTGTTGTAAAATGGTTATTCATTTAAACGTTAACTCTAACTGACTGTTATTCAAAGAATTCGAATATTTTCGTAATCCACACAAATACATCACTTATTGTTAGTTAAATATATTTCGCAACAATGCAATAAATATTGCAATAAAAAGTTGCGTTACAAAGAAAAATATTTTATTATTTTTTTTCACTTTAAGTAGAAGAATTACGATTTTAAATAAGTATTATACATTCGTCGTTCATTGGTTTGTACGTAATATTTAATAAAATATTTTACTTAAAACTTACAATTAGAGACACACAGATACTCGTACCTATATTATATTTCTCAGTAAATCTGATATTATATGTACTTAGTTACGTAGCGAAGAGAACTAATTGTCAGTTGAAGAAGAGTCTTTACACGAGGAAAAGCACTATTCCTCTATCCCAATGGAGCTATTGAATATTGAATAGACTGGAAAACATCATCAGATTCTCAAAGGAAGTCATGTTTGTTGTTCAAATATTCAGAATTTAACAACATATGAACATCTATGTATATCATTTCGTAAAAAAATACTGAAATTATCTGTATAAATAATATAGTAAATAAATAGAGATATAAAACCTAAACAAAATGTAATTTGGATATATTCAGATAAATGGAATAAAATTGTGTCAATGCCGTAAATGAAAATGCGATAATAAGATATGGATCGAGTGTTGATAATTCTTCGTATCGATATAGTAATATTGATTAATGGGCAAAACGGAGATTGTTTTTCAAATTGACGCTTTTTCCCGCCCTTTCCAAAGCGAGTTCAAGATGGCGCACGCAGCTCGGTCATAAGCGGCGTTAATACTCCTAAAGCTGGGTCGAAAAGCGCGTAGTATACAAATTTAATCATATTCTTGCGTTATTAATCATAATAAATTTGTTGTTGTTGTTGTTTACTCTCGAGGAGCGAGAAAAGGGCGATGGTCGTGCTAATTGACGTCAGGACTAACAAAGGATATTCGAAGCAAAAAGCGAATGCGGAAAGAAAAAAAGGCGCCCAAATTAAACATCGAAATGTCTAAAATTAAATACACTTTGCCCTCGTTCTATAAAAGAGTGTATACGATCATTATGAACTTGAGCGCCTTTTCATTTTTTTTTCTTTAAACACTGGAAAAATTGCTTCAATCTACACCAAATATTAACGATCAATCGATCAATAGGTACGAATATACATATGTACAATCCGTCGATTATCAACAAAATATAATCCTCTATTTAATTGTGAATTGTGTATTTACAATAGTACTAGGTATAGAAAAGATTGCAGCTAGAGCGTCAGTCGAATAGCAAACAAATTAATAACAATCACATTTATATTATTTATTATATTTCGTTATCATTTATCGGTAGTTTACGTATAGAATATAATATCGAATAAACATGTTTCTCAATTCGAAGAATTTTTCGTAATACGATAATAACGTAATTATTAGTACAGACGTCAAAAGCACAAGCCTTTTCATTTCCGGGAATAATTCTGAACATTATAATGCAAATTAAGTCGATTAAACGCGATCGCTCTTTCCATCATCAATCAAATTTCCCGTGAAAATCCGATATTCAAACCGGGAAACTTTCAAAGGGAAATTGTAGCCGTTATACGACACGCACGTGAAATTTAATGAAAGGCCGACTCCGACGGGATCAATTCGACTCTGAAATTCGTCTAGGATACAAAACGTGTCCTGCTGAATATGAGTATGTCGAAATAAATACGTACATGTGCCTACATAGGTGCTTTGTGCTCGTCGGATGTGTAAAGGAAACTTAAAACCTGCGCAACCTACCGTAACCCGGTTCGCTCAAAGTATTAATGCTAGGGGTGCTTATTCGAGAAAATCGTATGAAATTATAAAAATATTTTGCTACATATCTCGTTAAGCGAAGCTAGGTAAGTTGATGTTAAGGGATAGCTGATCTTGTTTGTTTTGGAATGAAACGAGAAATGTAATATCGACTGCTGATTATTGTAATCAATAAATTGATGTTAGAATATAATGAATATTTCGATTTGCAGTTGAAAATTTTCTTTTAATATATTTAAAGTAGGTAACCCTATTTTGCATATGAGTTGATCGTTCAATAAACTGGTGCTCCAATGAAAATATTGACGATACGTATCCCGTATATTGAATAAATAGCGTTTCTACAAGGTTGTGCAGAGCAAAATATGTTTACGATTTGAATAATATTATGCGCATATTTAAAAAGAAGATAATATTTACGTAAATATAATATGTACGTACGATTAAAATTATTATAATATCGACGTTGATAAACACAATGAAAATATCAAGACATGATAATGTTTTCTTTTAATAATATGTACACGAATCTTGGAGAGATAATCTGAATAATACATATTATACAATAATGTAAAAGAGTCGAATTTTGAAAATCATGATGTTAAGAAATTATGTACCTATTTTGTGTTTTTGCAATAGTGAGTAATATATCTGACATTAGTCACTACAATGTCATACGATTTAACAAACAATATAATGGACTTTGGAAGCAACGGTATCTAACACACCATTTAAGTTAATATTTCAATTTCAAATATCAAAAATGTATATAAATTTCTATGTAAGTATGATCATTCGAAAATTATGTACACATATTCAAATATACCAATAAAAACACTAAATTTCCCTAAAAAATATATCACCATAAGTCATGAGTTTTCCCGAAAAAAAAAAATGACTCACAAATATATTTAAATTTAAAATAGTTATGTTTTTATGAAACTATGAAACGGCGTTCGTTTATTTCCAACTTTATATAAATCTGAAAGCGTCGACGACTGCAAAAAAACATAAAATAGCATTCAGAAGTTTATCAAAGCATGCACTTTTAATGGGGGGTAGAGATGTGCCTAAGTATTTACGTGAAATATTCTCGAAACGTTGCACAAAATCACCTTCGGGTTCGACACTAATGCAATAAGTCCCAACAGGGTCGGCCATTAACGGTCACGTATTAATTATTCGGTGCAGTCACGATTCGCACGTAATTACGGTCCCACGTCCCGTGACGTATTGTACCGTATGATACGTGTACGTTAACGTAACTTTTATAATTTGACTCTGGAGTCGAATAACGTCGCCCGTTTGTTATTTCGCATCCGAAAGTTGCTAGAGTACGGCGGCGTTGAGATTGTTGCGATATGAATTGTTTGAGGTTCGTTACATGTTTGCTTTGTCCTAGATTCGAGCGCAATATATCTGCATAGATGCGAGTTACATATTACTTTTTATTAATTTTCAATTAATCATTCGGTTTTAATGTGAATCCATACAAACTACGAAGAGTAATCGGAGTACGAATGATGGCGTAATAATCAATTGATTTTGATCAACACAAACAATTGGAGATTCATTTTTAGATACATAATCGTTTCGTAAAGCATTAAATTAAAACTTTATTTGAATCAAATATTTAAAAGGAACGATCATATCAATGAAAAAAAAAGACAAACGTATTAATAATATAAATATTACGAGCACACTGAAGATCGATGTGATTTGCAAAATCAGCTTTATACTGTTACTCAATCTGCTATTTTATTTCAATGATTTAAAATCATCTTATTCATTTTCAATTTGATTAGATTGTAATCAGTAAAAATCGTGTTGCTTTAATCGATACAAATAGGATCCGTATTAATCACCCTGATTAATGGTGGTCATTATATCGTGTTTTCTTTTTTCGTATTGCCCATCGGATGGAAGCTCGGAACGTTTTTCGACCGGCACTTTGTTAAAAGCTTCTTGTAATCTTTTAATTAGAAAGTTGGAGAGATAAAATTGAATCAAGGGTCGAATTCGAAACGGAAACGGGGTTGGGATAGATTTCGTTTTCTTGTCTCTTTTTAATTGTTGAACATCTCAGTCAAGAATTTAAACCAGAACATATAGCAAGATTAACGAGTTGTCGTTGCTAAAGTTAAGCCGTTAAATTTCTGAAAGCTGAAACTTGGTTCTATTCAGATATTTTTTGTTCGGGCAAAATTGTGTGCAACGAGACAACCTCGGAACTTTACGTGCATTTTGTAGATAAATACGAACGAAGTATTCACCGTACGAACAATACACATATTTAAAACTTGGACGTATTCTCCTTTGAGACTTACCTGCGGTAAATTTGATTCAAACAACTATATTAATATGTGAAAATATACTTTAACAGCTCGAAAAAAAATACAAATTTTATAATATATGTATTATAAACATGTTATATCGTCATTTCAAAATCGAGTTGTTTTTATGCGATACAAGGCACGGTTCCAAAGTGGCTGGCCTTTAATGATAATGAAAAACAGTTTTAGTCGTCGGGGGTTGGATGAGAAAAAAGAAAGCTGAAGAACGGCCGATGAAAGCTTTTCGCCTTAACACTATTCGCGTTTTACGTTCCGAGCACTTTTTTTTCAGCACAAAGGTGTTACATTTTGCTCTTGCGCACGAAGCGAGTACATACTATTACTTTACAAATTTTTTTTTGTATTAAAAAAATAATATGAAAATGCACCCATTTTAAAAATTAATCCTTGTATTTCTTTTGCGACATAAATACATAAAAAATTTCATCATTTGGAGACGTCAACTGGTAAATTAATATGCGTTCATAAAGAAGAAGCACAAATTGGAGCGTTCTGCTTCGTCCGCCAATTTTCAATGAAAAAAATTTTTCGACTCCAATGAGCCAACGGAGAGGGCTAAAATTTACCCATGGGCACTTAACATCCTTAGCCTTAATGAAAATTAGGAGGCGTGTTTGCGGGGCTGCTAAACGAGGGTAATTTTCGCCAAAGGAGGTGTCTTTGCAGTGGAGGGCTCCAAAGAGCCCTTCGAGTGGATTCGACTTGCACCGATTTGCAACCCAAACCCAGTGACGTCTTTATGTCTGCCTTTATAGGCAGGAAAAACCTTTTCCCATTAGCTGGGCTTAAGTGGGAAAGTTATTTATTCACAACTGTAACGGATAATGGGGTCGTGTTTGAAAAACACCGTGAATGGATGTTGCGTTTTAGAGTAATGAAGTAGATTAAAATTTGTTCGAATATTATTTTTTAATAAATACTTTTTTCGGGGGATTCATAAAATTTTGCGTCGAAAGTTTCCAGAAGGTGTTCCAAAACCGTTCTTTATTACACGCACGCCCCAAAAAGGTTTACCTTGTTACACGTAAAGAGGGAAAACACGCCACACGCTTACACCCGTCGAAAATAAAGCAAATTTCAAAATTGCCCTAAAAAAAGCTCAGTAAAACGATTCGTATTATGTATACGTGTAAGGATTTGAAATTTTGACGCAGCTCGAAAATTTCATTTCCAGAAAATTAAGTTCAACTATCGTCCTGTAATTGTCGGTATCAATCATGCAAATGCTTCGTTCTTAAGAAGTCACATTTGAAAATTGCTCGAAGAAAAATTGTGTCGACTTTCGACTAATGTACGAGAACTGAGCAATATACCAAGTCCGTTTTTGTATTATGAGTAATCGCATAATTTCGAAATATAAAACATGAAGACATCGCCGAATGAATTACATCATATGAATCACGTTACAAAAACAACTCTAAAGAAAATAATCGAATTAATTCATTTTTTGCAATTTAGAGTCGGTGCACTATTGTAAAAAGTATTTTCTCAATCGGAGGTTAAAAAGTGCAAACGAATCCACTGTTAAATCGTCCGAACGAATGGGAAAAAAGTCATCTGCATTTTTGTACACGTTTTTCGAATTTTCCCATCACGAACCATCGAGTTTGTCGGATCACGTCTGTGCTGTCGAATTTACGGCCCAAAATTGGGGCCTAGCTGGGCCAAAGTTTTCGGTTCGTGGTCCTAACCGCCGGAATATTTATTGTTACGATCGGAAGCCGAAGTTTCATGGTCCGATCGACGTCAACTATCCATCGGCGAATATGACCCGGGATTATCCCCGTACGGGATTAATGACGGGATTTATCCCGGGATCAATTTTATATTTGGGCCGAGAATGTCGGATGCGAGATTAGTCGTATTTTCTACACGCGTAATGAGATATTTTGCTCGGATTATTTATGGACATGTTTCTTAATGATCGAGCTTTAATTCTGTACGAACTTCTCCTTTATTGTATAAATTCCTCGACTGAAAATCTTTATTCACTTCACTGACATTTGAACCGATAGTTAAACGTGCGGTTTCCAATTTAGGTACGGAGCATATTCGAGTGAGTATTCAGCTCAGAGTGTAAACATGGCTTAATAGAGCGCATTGTACTCCAGCACGACGCAATTTGGCTTGAACAGTTGGAAAGTGGTGTTTTCAGAGGGAATTTTTAAAGTGTGCAGACGTTTAGTGCTGAAAGGCAAATGTAGCGAGAGTAAAAAGTTAGTTCGAGACCCGATCGGCCGTAGAAATGGCTTTTCTGTCTAGACTGGGTTTTGTTCGGTCGAACGCCAACTTTCGTCTGACCCTTCTATGTATGTACAACTAACTGAAAAACGTAGTGTTCGGTGTGAAACTAACTTAAGCCGACATTGCTGTGTGGCGATAAATTGTCGTGCAGTGTTGTGTAGCAATTAAACGGAGCGATCGCGAGATGGTGCACATAAATAATTTATGTTTTCGGGATCTATGCAAATGGTGGATAATTCGTCTTTACGGTTAACTAATTAAAAATATAAAAAATAACGTTTGTCTGTAAGTATGATATTCAAAGGTTATTTAATTGCTGATCTTTTGGTATAGAAACTTTTACAGAATTATTTTATGTACTCCTGGAAAGGATTCTGTATAGTTACATAAGGAGAGGCTTTTTTGCAGCCCAGTCGTAGCAAATATGAAACACATATTAAAACAAACAGAAGCTAGTTGTTTATATAATTGTAAACTTGGATAATAAATCTAGAAATTATATGTTAGTTATGTATGTCCAATTGCAAAAGTTAGCTTAATTACGAAATTCAGAAATTGATAATTTATTTCATCTATCGAACTTTCACTCTATTTTCTCAACATGTAGAATAAATGCATCTACATCCTTATAACAATTTCAAAAACAAATTATTATTTTGTAAAAGTGTTTATATATGTACATAACATATTTTTGTTTATGTTCAATATTCAGGCGTATAATTTAGTGCAGCGAGAGTCCACAATAAACAGATAAACAATAAGGAGCTAACAATAAGTCATAATTGGATCATTATATCGAGAGAACATGTCTGGCATGTCTAGTACCATTGTGCCTCGATTTCCATCCTCCTTTGCGAAAATATCAAATTTTCCCGCCACTCCCTCGACGATAATGCGAACGCCGAATGGGCCATCGAATTCGCAAATAAACATATGAAAATGAAAACGCGGCAAAAATAGAGCCCATGTTCAGAAATATGCGAAAATGAACATTAGCGTCGAATTGTTTTCGTTTGCGAAATAAAAAGGGCGAGTTGGAAAATCGTAAGGGCTGCTGGGAAATTCGGTTAAATCTATCGGATCGCGATAAGAAAACATCGCGAAGGAAAAAGGGAACGGTTTATCTTGAGATGGATCTCGATGTGTTTATAGACGGATTCGCAAATAATGAATTTTCAATTTATACGTAATGCGTAATTCGAGATCAAGATTTTTTTTCGAGGCGAAGTCAATTTTTATCGACACGGATAAGTATTTTTTTAAATTATTTAGTTTGTTTAACGATTCGATAGTTTTATCTAATTATTCTGAAGTCTCGATGAAATAAGTTGAATACGAGTATTAATTTATTAAAGTGATCATCGTAAACGTTTTACAGTCAACACACTTAGCGTAATAAAAGATTTTAATTTATACAAATGGACGTTTTATTACTCAAAAGTAAAATTAATATGGCACACAAAATCATACGTGATTTAATTGAGCGATTTTACAGAGTAAACATACACGTTTAATTAGGGTATACATATTCTTGGTTTATACAAATAAACATTATATTTTGAAATTTAAATAATATCTCAATGTATATCAACAAATGAATACATATTCGTTATTATAATTGAACGAGTAATCAGCTCATTGAAAAAATCAACGCACGATCGGTTAGCATACATTTTATTACTAGCGCCTATTTTATGCAATCTTCGAAACGATAAAAATGTGACAGACAAATCAGCACTATTATTATATCAGATTTGACAAATCGCAATTTATACAGACATAAATCGATAAAATTCAAAACAACGAGCGATAAATAATCGCGTATTAATTTCGCAGAGCATTGTTTAGAGACACGTTAAGCTGTCACCGAGAACAGCGTAGAGCCTCTCGCCCGCTAAGAGTCTACATACTATATACACGTTATAGAAGCACTTCTATTGTTATTGTTTTGTGGAAAGCCACGTGCACACGTGAAAGCACCACCACATATGCTCAGGAGGCGGAAGCACCTGGCTTCGACCTGGCCGGGTCAATCAATACTAACCACTTATCCGATCTCACGTATAACTTAGTACGTACTCGTATGTTTCGTCTATAACCGGAGATAGTTTCCGGAAAAGGCATTGGAGTTTTCCCGGATGAAGTCGTTATGTGAATTTCTGAAAATTTCCAGTTTGCGCTCTGACAAGAGGGAACAGTTAATTATGCTCGAATGGGCTATTTAAATTGAAAATATGTGACATAATTAATTGTTAGACTATGCATGTTGAATTTCAATTAGACTAGGTGATAGTACATAGTAATAAACGATAATGTAGCTATATGAAGTGTTTGTGCATGTATTGTCGTGTTTCAGTGTACTCGTGATGCTCGATTTGAGTCATGTTGCATTCTCATTTTTCATTAATTATAATAAGACCAGTTGATTGAATTTGAATCTTTGTGAAAACCTGATTTTTTGCAAGTTAAGCTGTATATTTGGTAATTTCTCAAAATGACTCATTCCCTCTATTAACATCAACACTGATTAATCAAAGTAAAAACTAGCCGAATTGAATATAAGCCTTTTATTTATTTTCAGTTTCAATACCGCTTAAATTTTAAGCCTTTTTGTAGTGGCACGAATGCTTCGAAATATGACCGAAACTAAAAACACAGAAAGGGAATTTTTCGCTTCTTTTTCCGAACGGGAAATGGAAGAAAGGCAAGATTAAGCCCGAGGACGCAATTCTGGTCGGTATCCTCTCTGGAGCGTGTTTGGCCGTTTTCAAAGATTTATATGCCCTTCTAGAATTTGTGTGGCAATTCTCTAGCCGTGGATATTGCCGAAGTTGGTGGATCTCGTTAAGGAGGCGCTTCCTTAATTGCTTCATACGCGTCGTCGATTGTAGCAAGTGGTCAGACGCGAGTTTGCTCAGAGACGTTAAAGAGATTGGATGATGTACCAGAGAAGGCTCCTTCGAATTCGTGTTGAATTAACTATTTCAAGTCATTATCTTAAGTAATTTACCGAAAATATCATATACATAGCTATATCTCAATGCAACTCTGATTCCTGCGATCGCTCGAATTTGTCTCAATTCCAAATTTAGTTTGTAGAAAATTGATAGAGATATGAACTAATCGTAAGTATGAATAAGTTAGGTATCGATAAGTTGTATATAGTGAATGTATGTTTTATTAAATGAAAATGCAATGTGGGGATATGAAAAATTTTCAATAAATCAGAGGTAACTCGTAATTTTTTTCAATTTTACGAGAGTCCACGCCTTGTGCGCGTTTGCGTATTTGCTCGCTCGTCATAAAATTGTTATTGCCATTTTGATATAACAAATCGCACTCGTGGCTTTAATAAAAGTTCGTATTTAAACGTACATTATTGTGTGTTTTCGCGAAATACGCATGCGAGGCGTTTCATGTTGGCGCATAAAACTCATTTTGAAAAGTTTCAACTGTTTGCTTTTCAATTTTTAATTGGTACAAAGTCAAACGGGCGATTTTTTGATGGCTCCGGCGAAGCTTTTTCTTAAAAATAGACTTTTTTTTCATTTTATAAAACAAGGAAAACGATGATGAAAATTTTAATAATTAATCCTAAGGAAACCAATTAATTAAGCCCTTTCCGAGGGAGATCCAGTTTATTATTGGTTTATGAGAATTTATTTGTTTTCGACGAAACAATTTAGCTTTTGAACACAACTCGAATGAATTAATTTATTATATATTTGTATATAGATTTTTCCATAATGATGATTCATTATAAAAATTGAAGATAAATGATTTGTCGAGAAACATTTTGAATTTTCATTTATCATAATTCCCATTTGGAGCGTGTGGAACGAAAATTGTGGCTGTTTTAATTAAAAATTTCTCATACACAATCGAGAAATCCTCATTCAAAGGGTTATTTATGGTGCAGGAAATACGTACCCGTTTCCCGAAAGGGGATCAAAATAAGAAAAGGACTCGAAGGATTTTCCCACTTTGGTACGTCGACATGATTTACGGGATTTGTGATTCCTGCCCGCGCTCTTTACGTGGAATTTTTGAAGCAAACTTTTTGACAATCTAAATCCTTCCGCTTTATGTTTATTAAAATTTCAACTGTCAAATCCTTCCTGGAAACGATTCAGAAATATTCTCTTTTAAATACTACATAATTTAATATTGCTTTTAATTATTTTCATTCACATTTACATGTCATTTTCACAATACATATTTAATTGAAAAAAATAACCATGGTAAGGCAGCATTAGCAAATATACTTACAATTTATATCAATTAATAGTTAATATAAAAATATATTTTTATTAATTAATATAAAAGTATATATTTCTATATCATTTCTATGATGAAAATTGGATTTATCAATAAAAGTTATTTCGAGAGTTCGATTTTATATGTTTGCCGTAAAGCGAAATGTTGGATAATTGAAAAACTTCTGTATTTCAAAGGCCGTAAAGCTAGTCGTTTTTTCATTCCTAATTTGAAAAAGAGAAATAAAGTTTATTAACGGTACAAATTATGCTGAAAGGAAATAGGGAAGAGGTTAAGCCGAGCTGTCTGAACTTTTATCTTCATCCGAATCAACTTTTTTTCAATAGAATTAATTAGTCTTTCTCCAATAGCATGAAACCGAAAAAAATATATGGTCGTATTACAAATATTAAACTAAAATAAATTAGCATTTCAAAGAAAACAAATGCGAAGAATAAAAATAATATTTTTGCTCAAGCTATAAAATGCTTTCTTTAAACACTTGTAAAATATGAATTTGAAACCGGACATTTTATTTTTCAGCAAAGTTGGCAAAAAAGACGTTTGAAAATCGGAAAACTATAAACAAACAAATGGACGTAAAATAACGAGAGACTTTTTATTGTCCTTTGCAAACACGTCGAAGCCACACGTACCTACCGTTACATACTATGTATACATACACTAGTTTATATGTGCACACCGTTTTCCTTTCCTTGATTTACGAGATTTAAAAACAAACTGAACAATTTCGGATGCTTTCACCATTACTCTGTCGGAGAAATGCATTTTCCGCTATTTTCCTGAATAAATATGCATCGTTCTGCTCGTAAGTTCACAACGTGGATGTAATAGATAAGAACCTGGGTAAAATATTGTGTAAGACATTTGAATTTCATATTACAGCATTTCAGCGGCTACTTGTTCAATTTATTTTGAAAATATGCTATGTACATATTTATTTGCCAGAATAAAAAAAAAATATTTTTTTCCCTCAATAGGTAAGTATAAGCAGAGTGGAATGAATGTCGTTAAATTATTAAATAAAAGAACAGGTGTTTTTATTTAAAAAATATAAACAAATCTATCGTTTAAATCGAAATATCGGTGTATTTCCATAATAAAGAGAAAAATGTACTTTTTTTGCCCTTGTATAGTGTAGGGGCGCGTTTTGCCGCATCGCAGACGATGCATAATTCATCGGTGCGCCAGTGCCAAGTTTTCCATGGGAAAAAAAGAAGTTAAACGAAACCTGGATGCTCATCAAAGCTGGAAAACAGAAGGCGGCTTCTGTCGGACGTTTTCGTATATTTATTCTGGACTGTCACAAGTCGAGCATTTCGACTTGTGAATAAATGAAAAACACCGTTGAAATGAAAACTGCACGGACGATTGATGTCGTGAGTTCATGTTATATTTTTCCATCTATTTAATCAAGCTCGATTATGATGCGATATTAATTTTCATGAAAGAAAATAGTGTATTGGAGTCTGTCTTGTAGTGAAGGCGGTGGCATTTTTACGGCCACCATAACCGGAGCCATAAACGGCTTCTAAGGCGGATTTTACTGCCTCCCAGAAAGGACCTAGGAGGAATTCGGCAAGGACATAAAGACGATAGCCATTCACAATACGTCCAGTGGTTTTCGTCTACCGCAAAACATATTGGCGAGCTTCAGATGCCCGCACAAATTCGCGGCCCGTTCAATTATCATTCCATCCTCAATCGAAACGCAGCTCAGAATGGATATTATGCTGGAAAGAAAATGGCAGAGGTTTCGAAAACGTTTTAATTTATCTATAAAGTTTTTAATTAAAGTCGAATTCGAGTGGAAAATGTCGCAAGTTATGCTTCACTGCGTGATACAAGTTATTTGTTCAATTATCGCGTAATATTTTTGATGAAAAAATATCACAGAAACTCAATTCGTTTTTGAAAATGGAAATTGACACAAAACTTTCGGGCTTAAGGGATCAGCGATGTAAACACGAAGGCTGAAAGTCTTCGGAATTTTCGACGGGCCTACTTCTGAATGTAGACCGGCATGCAATCGTAATTTTTTCAGCGAATCGATCATCGTACAAAGTTTTAATTGAGTTAAATCCATCGAGATGCAGTAGATTGGTACTGATAATACTCTCTTTCGGAGATAATTCTTCGACATCAATTAACCAGAGACTGAAAAGCGAACAGTTCGACTCCATCCATTATGCATGATTCGATTGAGTGGGAAGTTGGACTTACCACTTTGTTCCGAATGAGAAATGTGGATTGATTTAGTTCAATTTGAGTGGATTGCAATCTAAGTTGATTTATATATAAAAAAACCATTAAATATAGCAAAATCTGAAAATAGTTGAAACTAGAAGAACTAGCTTTTAAATCAACGTCTCGTTCGTAACGAACCACGCGTTGGGTTTCAGTGTGCGAATTTCGCTCCGTGTAATTGAATCTTTTGTTCAATTTATCTCTGAAACAATGTTTTATAGTTATCGCGTAACGTTATTTCGAGCACATACCTGTATATCGAGTGTGACCAAACCATATAAAACTCGATACATTTATCTCGGACTGCGCTTTGTATTTAGTCGTTCGCTCACCGAGATAATTCGATTTGTTGGATCGTTTTGTGATTTGTGTCACGCAAGTGTGTTGAAATGTACGATATAGTATTCGAAATAATGTTGAAAGTGTCGAATAATTCGATTCTGGGAAATAAATCGATATCCAAGATTATTATGTACGCTTGTGTTTCGAGGCGTTTGTTTGTATCTGTACGTATTTTTTTTTTAATTATGGGTTTTCTGCACTTGAAGTGTTTGGATTGAAAAACAAAATGGAAAATAGATTGAAATTTTGCAGTGCTTGATGTTTTCTTTTCAAGGGACGTATAAAGCAATTAATCAACTTTGAAAAATATTTTCGATGGAAAAATAATTAAGCTATTACCTAGGTACTTAAACTGTTTCATTAAATTATTTTTATTAAGAAAATAGTGTAAGAAAAAAAAATTGAATCTAAATAAAAAAAAGAACTGATAAACTCGTATTTCAGTCTATTTGAACTTATTATCGAACGTTGCAAATAAATCCGCATCAACGTTGATTAACTTTAAATTGAAATATTTATGGATGTGATTTCGAAAATAATTATTCCGAATGCTACAATAGTTTTGTGCTTCTGATTACAAATTTAAAACACATTCGCTAGTTCAAAATGGCTTTTAAAAAGCAATTAAAATACAAACATACTACTCTTAACGTATTAAAGCGTATTAAGCGTACGGCGCATAAAGTTTGTTTTCGGCTGTGTTTCAGAAGCAACATTTTCGACGAAACTTCTGTTTCAAAACTCAACGTACACATAACGTATTACATCTACATTAATTAATTTCAAACATAGCACTTACAATTACCAAACACTATGTATAAATTAGGAATATTTCTGTTATATTAATTGCAAATCACCTAGAGCAACTTTCATATAAATTCTTCACAGAATCGTACGATAGTCGCTTTAATAATAATATGATATATAGAAGAACCGTATATGTATATTCAATTGTTAGCTTCTCCGTATATAAATTTTAAGCGGGTCACCGAAATAATGGAGATTTCAGGAACCCGGGTCACGGGCCATAAGAATAAGGGTCTGAAAGCCATGAAAGACGCCTTTATACAGACACACACTCAGACACAGGGGAATAGAATGAGATGCATCCTCAAAGGATTCGTTTCAACCCCGATCACGTTGCCGACTGACAATTTAGCTTTCGAACACACGCCAACTTCGACGATTGTCGTCTAATTGTCTGCAACTGTTAAAACGCTGCTCCTCCGACGAAGGTAATTGGCAAGATTTTCACTCTAATACCATCCGAAGCGAGTCTAGTTTCACTAGAGATAAGCTTATTTATTTATACGCGATTATTTTGCATTTCTCAATCGATCAATTAATTTAAAGTGAAGAAACAACACCGAGAAATCGATCGAATCAATTGACTCAGAAAAGGCAAGGGATTCATTTTCAGGAATCGTTTTGTTAAATGTTAATAAATACAAGAAACGATCGAGTCGTTACACTGATTGAGAAAAAACGATATGTGACAAAACTTGAACTCAGAATCACGATGATTTTGAAGCTCGATGTGGTATATCTACACAAAGGTTTTATATTGTAACACTGTCGGTTGAATTCAGGAAATTTTCTCAACTGAAAATTATACGATTTGATGGAATCGTCTGCTGTTAAACGTTGTCCGAAATTACCGGCAACGTCAGAATCACTCGTGTTCATGACATCCAAACGTCAACTGAAAGATTGACGTGTTTCAACGTTTCAGATTTGATCTGTAAACTAGCGTATGCCAAAAGCAGATATCACGCTTCAAACTGTGATAGAAGCAAGTACATGCCCTCGCCTTTTGATTCATTCGATTAAAAAAATAACAAAAACTCGTCTCATAATATTTTATTAAGTTTAACTGTAATTAATATTAGTGAAAAGTAAATAACTTTAATGAAATCAGCGTTTTTACAACATATAATATACGGAACACAAACAGATTTCGTTCGATACAAACTTCAAAAAGATTTTCATTTACGTTTCACATTTATCTATCTGTACACGATGTTTGCATATATACGAAAAATATTTTCATTTTTTGAAACATTTATAAAATTCGTGCTAAAAAGTATATTCATCCGTTTGCCTTTGAAGTCATCAAAAAAACCTCGCAACTGAACCTCTGTGATTTTTTTAACATACGTAATAAATGTGATATTTGCATATCGTACAGATGAATATTGGCAGTTTTTTTTTCAACTTTACAGATAAATCGTTGAAATGTTTACAGATATCGATTGAACGTCGAAGCACACACGAATACATTAACATTTACCGAAAGAGTTGAACGGTACGAAATTATATTTTAAAGTTTACTCTTTATCCAAAATAGAAATTGTACAAATAGAATATTCATATGTATCTGAAAAACTGGAATTTAATATCATACAATTATGTTGAGAATTGGCGATCCATTTATACAAGCAATGTTGATGATGCGAGGCGGTTTCTGATGTAAATTTAACGGTTCGTAGAATGAATAAATTATATTTACAACAATGTAAATTCTAGTTGAATAATTCAATGTTGCGGAAATGTAGTTAAAAGGGAGAGAATTTCAATGAAATTTATTAAATTGATAATCGTAGAAAGCTTCTTGTTCGGTTATGCAGTCTATTCGGATTCAAACGCAAATAACGATCAGTTTCAAGTGATAAAAACGTTGAACTATTTCATCGGACTTTTTTATATACATGTTTATCTGAAAGTCGATCGATCAGTGTCCGATACAGCCTATTTTGAGGATTTTTTCCTTCAAGGATATATTGCTTTCGGTGTCAGCGAATAAGGGTCTTTTTCTATACAAAAAATAAATTTATCATATGAATGCGGGATCTCCGATATTGAATTCTCATATTACAACAAAAAATGTAATCAAATTTTATTGGTGTAAATAGGGTTCATGGAACAACATAAAAAAGATTATACGGATTATTTTTAGTAGACATGAAAATGGATATCATTGAAAATAATTATCAATCGTAGGTATCTAACATACACAATATCTTATTTTTTCAGCTATTTTTATATTTAGAAAAATATGTCACTTTTTCAGGTTGCGAAACCAATTCATACACACAAGATTGACACTTAAATAAAACCGCTTATCCAACGATTTTTCCCATTCCTTTTCCAATACGTTCAAAAGCTCAAAACAAATTTGACTGAGAGCTTTGGGAAAATCTCGCTCTCTATGGGAGTGAAGGGAAATCCTACAATCGCTTTGACCTTTTCGCATATGCAACAATTTGTGAACACGTTCGTAGCAACGTTTTATTATTTCAGTTTGTTCGTTTGTTGTTTCCGATTTTGTGAAAAAGTGCGAATTGAAAATGAGAAGAAATCGGAATTCAGATCGAACGAAAAAAAAAAATGCTTCGAAATTTCGAAGAACCTTATTCGCATGTTAATGAAAAAATATATGAATTTTATATTGTTTTATTGATAAATTATATGGTAGAAATGGAATATAGTCCAGTTGCTTTGGATCGACCTAAATCCAATTTAGTAAATAGCACAGTGGACAAACAAAATTTTATCAACTTGCAATATTTGCGGTCAGTGAAAAAATGCGGACTTCTTGCAAGTTCTGCAAAACATCGGACGAAATTGACCCGACATTGATACGACTCCAGAGAACAGAAACTCCATACATTTCTTCTGGAAAAAACTTTATTATGAGATAAGTTTGTGCTAAAGATCGTGTCGGAATCGTTCGCCGTGGAAAATTGTGATTTCGTTTATTGAATTCGGTCATTTGTATGAAAATCGAAAGGCGTATTATTCATGTCGCGAACTTTGTAATCAAATTATCACATCCGCGTATGAAATTTGTTTTATGTTCATTCTCCGAACATAATATTTCACTTGATAAATTGAACGATCGTAATAGACATTTATAAAGATTAACTTAGTTTAACAAGTTAGTGAAACTTGAAGAATATGATCGATTTCGGTGCCATTTTTTATTAACTACTATTACATTTTCTATTTGGTTTTCTATTAAGAAAAGCTTCTTCTAAGAGGTCGAGATAATATTTGTACACTTGTGTTATGTGGTTTTTTCTCGAGCTCACCGCAAAAGCTATATATTATAAGAAATGTGAGGGGATTTTAATAGGTTGTATCGAAATAGTTTATCCCATGATCGAACCCCGTGGGATTACAGTCCAATATCTGCGGAATGAAGTTAAGCGTGAACCAGAAGTCCGGACAAATAATTTCAAAAGTTTTCCCCTCAATATAATCATAAATGAACCCTCTGCATTATTGGAGTTCTCGTCCGAGCGATAAATTCCATAATACAATATCGGAATACAAAGGGCGAAAAATACACACGTTATATGAAAATTTTCACAGAATTGAAATACTCAATGTGCACACAGGTGGAAGATTTGATATACTTGTACATATTTCGAAATCCAAATAAATATGAATGAAATTATAAGATCATAAAAAAGTCTTTGTATTTTGCAGTTTATCTTAATTAAATTCTGATAATTTTAAATTAAAAAAATGAAATAAAACTGACTATCATCATCATGTAAGTGGGGGATAAGCTGGTAAATTGAGCGTGAACATTATTCGGTATTATTTGTTTTGACTAGATAAATCGAAACGTTTCCACATTAAACTCAAACAAAGCGAATCGAGCAAACTACACCATTCCATTTATTTACAATCTGAGAAAATCCATACGAATATAAATACATACATATGTATATATGAACATATAAATATATTTTAATTTATCAATATATCTAGATTTTTTCAGTTTTGTGTCATCAAATTACTTTAAAAATATTTATTAGTGTAGATATATTTTTTATAAATAAGCTAGTGATATCGTACATTTTAATGACCGATTCACACTTACGATTAGTGTTGTGAGAACAAATTTATCATAATACACGTATGTATCCCAAACGATAAGTTCAAGGGAGAATAGCTATTATTTATGTAAAGGGTCTTTTTTGTATACGGGTTCAAAATCTCCGAGTGTGAGATGGGGGATGAAAAAATAAACAATGTTCCAATTTGGCAACATAAAGGTTAAGCGGAAGAAAAAAGGAGCTCTCGAGAAAAGTCTTCGTCCTAGTGTGGGAAATTTCACCATGGAGTGGATTGCGGACGTTTCTTTCCCTTTCTTTGTCCCCTGAGCGAATATTTTCCTTTTCGAAGATCCCAAGACAGATATGCGCTTATTTATACTTTGCACTGTAGAGATTTTTACATTCGAAGTGTTCGAGAGATTCGATTCGCACGATTTCAAAAAGATTGCGATCGTTTTTCTCACAGAAAATTGCATCGAGAAAACGAAAGTATACTCTTATTTTTTAATAAATATCACGGAAATGTACCGAGATTTATATTTAGATTAAACATGCTTACTTTAAACGTTACTGTATTATCCAATCAAGTCTTTTAGATGCTATGTACAAACGTATAGCATATTAGAATGGCTCGTTTGGGATAGATTGAATTAATTACGACGTCGCGATCTAAGAACGTCTGTAGTTGTTCAGTTTATTTCCTTCAGGTACCAGTGTTCGTATCAAATCGGTACATCCTCTGTATAAGAGTAAATATACAAATGTATCTATATAAGAAGTTCCTTACGTTAGAACTGAATGCACTTAACGTTTTAGAGTGCACTGGATTCCTCGGGGATTGTGAATGCTTTTCGTGAATTATCTACGTGTTCATATGCTTTAATATCGGTGTGTGCAGATATATTCTTTCTACACTGAAATATAAAAAAAAAATCTAAAGAACGTTCATTGTTTGATAGATCGATATTATAAAATGTAGTATAGTGTCGTTAAATGGTTTGTCATCGTCCGAGAAGGAAACAATTTTTAGGTGGCTGTAGACGAAGCCTGAAAGCTTTTTCAGATAGGTAGTGCAAAAAGCCACACTTCCGCATGTCAAGTATAGGTATATCGTATATATGATAGGAAGTCGTTTTACGGTTGGGCCAAAAGGAAAATCTCGCTTTACAGGATGTCGAAACGGATATATTCAGTTCAGACTGACATTTTTTTTAAATCACTTCAATAGCGATTTATGCATTTTATGATACTTTTTCGATGCATACGATTCGTACCGTGAAATATATCCCCAATTTCAGATATCGATCATTGGAAAAATATATATACAAAAGCATTCTATTCAAATTAAAATTTAGTTTCATATAATATAAAACATCTTAAACTACTTGTTTATGTACTTAAAAATATATTTATATGAATATTAATCATAGCGAGACATCAATATTTCCAAGCTTCTTCATCGAACGTTACCAGCAGTAATTGCAATGCGCCTTGCAATTTCACATTCCCATTCATCACAAAAAATTCGTCCGATGAAAACTTTTATCAAAAACATTCATAGCACGACAAAAAATTGAATAGATGCGCTAACTCGTGAAATATATTCAAGTTGCGGTGGAATTCGCGAAATTGCCGTTTGACACCTGCCGACCGAAAACGGAAGCGGAAAATTTCCCGCGCAAATTTCAACGCCACGATGAAAAAAGGGATTGATTTTGTTGCTTTTTTCGGGTGTTTTATTTTGTTCGATTTGCATGCGACGCGAGCGGCGAACTCATTTCGAAATTACTTCTCGAGTGGAACGGGTTTAAAACGTGTCACGAAAGCGAATTGAAAACTCGCCTCTTTCGAGCGGTTTTAACACCCATACCTACGTCGAATGCTAAATAATTTACCTATATTGTCGTTCGATTGAAATATATTTGTATAAAAAATAATATTTGACGAAGGTATTCGTATAGTATTGGCGAGTGAGGTGAGAATATTTTTATTGAAGTTGTAATGAAACATATTGCGTTGATAGTTGTTACAGTGAGGCTAATTATAGTTTAATATATCATATCAAAATGTGCACTATAATTCAAAATGGGAAACCTGAGACTGAATCAATGTTCTAGTTTAGTAATAAATCATCTCGAGTATTTTAAGCAGAACTATGTGTATTCAAAATTTGAGAAATTATTTGCGATTTATATCAGTATTCGCTTATGTTTAAATTATATGATATTTAGATGAATTATTTCTATTATAATTTGAATTTTATGTAACATCAATTTAGAATTAAAAAAATAAATCAAATTAAAAAAAAAATGTTATTTTTAAATCATAATACGAAATACCAATTTATCACACATGAAATAAACATATGAAATAAGGAAGTATTGAGAAAAATTGTAAACAAGTTAATGAAAAGATGTGCTAACCTGTTTAGAGTGAACTGTTTCATTGGCTACAGTAAATATGTAGTTGCATCGAATTGGTTTCAACATTTACAGTACTATACTATTTATATTTACACATACAATATTAATAGTGTGTAATTATTATATAATATTAAAATGTGTCTAAAATTTAAATAATTGAATTGTAATTTAGTTAACGTATGCGTTCATACTCGAATAATTTATTATCATCTCAAATAAGTTATGTGGTATTCAATTAAATGTATTGAATTAATTGAAATTCCAAAAATAAATAGATTCGAAATCAAAATCTAAAAGACTGAAGTGTAATTTTCGAAAAATAAACCGAGAAGTAAAGCTGCGATTAAACTAAGCAAAGGTCTGCGACTGCATTGCGGCCCGCGTTCAAATATTTGTTGAAATTCGGCGCGCAAATTTTTGGGTCGAGCAGACGCCTCTTGTTTGCGTCGTCAAATAAATTAAGCCCCGGCCTAAGTAGGCCTAGATTTGGGAATAATTCTCAGTGGGAAAAGCGGCCCAGTGTAGAAAATCTCCGGAAAATTCGCGGATCGGGAAATCTCCGCAGCGGGATCATCCGCCTAATCCGTTTTGCTTGTTTCGTCTATAATCGAAAGAAAACACATGGCTTACATTCAACTCTGTCGCAGGTTTATTCCAAATGTGGATGTAATATTTCATATTTGTATTTTATTATTATATTTGTTACGTTTTTGAAATGCGCGATTTGAAGATGGAGCGGAGAATCGTATCATCCGTAGGATCAATTCTAAGATGAATTTGTGTATATTGCTGAATATTCTAAAAGTGTTTCGAGAAAATATGTTAGTTTCACCTTTGAAGGCGTCTAAAAAAACAACATAGAAAGAAATAAAGACGGCTTCAGAGATTTTGGTTCTTAAGGACGTCTGAAAGTCGATTCGATTTGAACGTGATCGTCTGTGAAACTTTTCAGTTTTTCTATTCATAGATGTTGAAAATACTTGATATAATGACGAAAAGTTTTTGAATATTTCAAATCAAACTATCACAATATTAAAAAACACATATTTTTATGTAAAGCATTGTTAAAAGAACTAGATTTACATTAATTAACACACAAGACAACCTTTCGAGAGCACTTAAGCAACATTTCCGAATATTGTTATTATGCCATTTTCACAATATGATAAATGATGATGCAAATTTTCAATTTTGGCCCTTTACCATCTCACGATGACATTACATACAAAACGCCATTAAGAAACAACGACGGTCGGGAAACGAGATAACGACCCTCGACAGAACGCTATATCGTACATCGTGTACATACTGTACCTACTCGTGTTCGTCCTTTGTAAATTTAATACGGTTATCGGAAATTATCGACGTGGGGACAGAATTAATAAATTACAAAGAGTTATCGATAATTAGCAGCCATTTTGCTAGAGAAAGCGGTTTCGATTGGCGAATTCTATATATCTACGCTTTGATAGATTTTATTGAAGCGATTAATTTTCATTTATGATGAAATTTAAATGATTTTTTTCGTATTGATTTTATATTAAATACTAAAAAATACATTTTAAGACATATTCTTTCATGAAAATTTATAAAAATAAATTAATCGAATATTTCATTACTTTGTCTAGTATTTCAAATCAAAGGAAAATGTCTATTTTTTTATCAAAGTTCGTTTAAAAAAATTTTTTTGATACAACTATTTTAATATGAAACCATCTAAGTAAATAGATTTAACAACCTTTCATGAGTATTAAATTACAAAATGCGTTCAAAGCAATATCAAAGAGTTCGCAATACAATGTAGTTTTAAGTGAAATTTCTACTTCTTTTTTCACCGATACATTAAAAAGTCTTTCACTTGCTGCAGCATAGAAAAGGCAACTTGACCAGTTTTCCACTCAAAATGAATTTTCGAACAACTTCGATAACGACTAGGCTTTCGTTGGAGTTGTTCCACTTGTGTTTGTACCACTAGGCGATTCTGTTATCTGCTTTCTGTCGTTTTGAGGCATTTCGCGACTACATTTCGTACTCTACATATGTATAGACTAGGTATTCTATGTTGAGTAAATGTGCATTGTTGCTTTACATCCTGTGCACTACGAGGTATTTGTATGTGCGTGGTATAATAGGAGTGTGAATTTGTCAGGGGAAAGTCGACTACTTTTGCGATTCGAATGCCTAATTAATTTCAAATTATAATTTCAATGAAAGTATCGATGTATTGCATTAAATTATGATTCGAATGAAAAATATTTGGATTGAGTGGATGTTACGAAATTAGCCGATTGTACCTCACTTGTATGTGTAAGATTTCGGAAACGCGAGGCGGGTTTCAGGGGAGAATTTGCGACTTTCTTCACAAATTTGGAAGTTTAACAATGAACGCTCAGCGGGCTGTTACGTTTGTATAATGTTGCATCGTATATTATGTGAAAATATGCTCGGGAGGATGTCCCATTGTTGTCGTATGAGAATACATTTGTAGAAATTTATTTCACCTGAAATTAAATTTTCAAACGAGAGCGGTTCACACATAATGCTTGAGGTGCACTCTCATATTTTATCCGATTAAATAATTTTTCAAGTGCTGTATTCGACTGTATGAGAGAGTTATCAAAAATTTTTGAGAAGAGTACTTAAATGTTGAACGAATTTAAAAGCTAGCTCGAAAAATCGAGAAAACTTAGGGAATCGATGGCTTTTTATATGGGAAAAGTTTATGTTGGCCCCTAATTCGGGGGCGTGTTCCAGAATTGAATGGCGCGAATTGATCAATAATAAGCGCGGTCTGATTAACGCGATTTCAAAATGGTCCGGCCTTCTACAAAATGTATATAGCCCGTGAAATTGGCTAAAACCATTGTTCGAAATGTCGGCACTAGGGTTATTATGGTCGTTAAGTCCAATAGTCATTCGTCTATGAGCTCTTGATTAGATTTAGATAGGATTTTTCGATATGTTCGAATCGAATATTTCGGAATTTTATTTGAAACTTTTTTTGATGCCGGATTTTATAAAGGATTATATTTATTAGAAATATTTACATATGAGAAACTGGTTTAAAATTGATTGGCTACTAGATTGGCGAATTTATACAAATAAGTATGATTTAACTTTTTTATTTGTCAATATCCCGGAAATTCGTTTATATTGTTCGAAAAATATAAATCAATATCAAATGATAAATTTCTTATCACTTTTTATGAAACAGCGTTTGATTCATATATGTACTATGTGCACAGTTAACGTAAGCGGATTTTGCTAGAGGCATTAAAAGTGTGTTGAAAGCTTTAAGTAGTTTATGAACCGTAGCACCTATACGTAATTCATGAGTTATAGAACAAATATTATATACATATAGATGAAAGATAGTATTGAACCGTTCTATTCTGAAAATTACTAAAACAATACAACCGCTGAATTCGCACAATCGAAAAGCGAGTTCCGTTCTTTGAGCGGAAAGTCGGGAATTAAATCAGCGTCGATGATAATTCACTGAAAAGCGTAAACGTATTGGATAGGGCTCCCCTTGCAGAATTTAACGAAACCGAATTTTACGTCTTTTTCGTTTTGGCCGAGTGTATTTTACGAGTTTGGATAAAGTTTAGAGACGAGCCGCCCCCGGGCAGATGTTTCCAATTTGCGGGACCTTCGCTAGAAGTGTGTCGACTTTTGCTAAAACTCGTACAATTCTGTGTGTGTGTTGTATTTTTGAACTTTCGTCGTTTGAGACTTGTCGCTGGATGAGTTTGATTTTTACTTCGGATCGTACAAGTCAATGTTTTCTCGAGAAAAATGAACCAAAGCAGCGTAAGATTTTTCAAATATAAATACATATATTCGATTTACAAACAATATTTCATAATATACTCAAATAAGCTCATTAAAAATGTACATCATCGAAATGATAAATCTTTTCTTGATATTCAAAAAGACTTGTAATATCTGAGTAATTTTGTTCCGTATACGAAAGTTTCCAACAATTCAGAAAGTTTGGACATGTTTGCAGTATTACTTTGCGATATCGCAACAAATGACGTGCTTGAAACAAGACGTAAATATCATTAAAATTTCAATTAAAGAACAAAATTGTAGTAAAAAAGTCAAATTATGCGAGTTGCGTAGAAAAAAATTCAATAGTGTTGCGGCGAAAAGGGAAACGTTCCTTGAAGCTAATTCAAAAGTGGCAGGGGGTTTCTTATTACAAGATTTTTTATTTTCAAAGAAAAAAGGCAGAAAAGATCCGCACAGAATATTCCCAGACGGTTAAAACGGTATTCGCGGGAATAATTTAATAAAAGTTACCTGATTAAATTTTCAAGGGGGCCTCGACGAGGAGAGGTCGCCTCGTAAACGCGAATCTCAAGTCTTGCCTTCTTTTCCCTTTTTTATATTAAACAGGACGTCTGTAAAGCGGGAAAATTGCGACAACAAATACGAATGCGCACACATTCGAGTACGAAATGAAAAAAATACAACGACTCAATTACTACGTAATAATATGACGCTATGGGAATGCGAAATGTTTTGAAACGTTTAATCGGAGAAATTTCTCCGTCGGATAAATGTAATGGTTAAATTCGCTGAGTTCAACGTTTTTTTTTTATCTTGCTTGCATTTGACTGAAATTATTTAGAATGTGCTGAATGATGTATTTAAATAATCGAATTATTCTAAAAATATATATATTTTTTTTGATTAGAAAGAAAAGCTCAATCAAAATTGTATATTCAATTGATATCATCGAAATAATTAATGAGGTTTTCAAAATCTTTAATATTTAAGTAGCTTCTGTATATTGTAATAGAGCTGTCAAACACTATAAAAATATTAGTAAAATACATATCATAATAATTACATTCAATTAGAAAGTTTAGAATCTCTAATTAATATTGTAATTCGATCGAACTATAAATTACCAACCATAACGAAACTCTCGCAAGATTCAACAAAACGGCTTCGCAACTTTGAATTTACACCAGAACTCATCCGGAGAACGTCAATGTTTATATTATTACGTTTATGCGGCGCACGAAATAATCGAATTTCAGAAGCAAGGCTACCCATGGATAGACATATATACATTGGATAGAAACACCACACACGCTATGGTAGAGTAACGATAATAACGTGCACACAATGGCGGCGCGGTAATAATGCGTTCTCGCAAAACAGCCACCTGCCTAGAACGGTCGTTAACGCCCGTTAAAGTAATTAATTAACGGCTGCTGCTGGGAAAACCTATCGGCCGTTATCCGAGGCGATTCGGAATTTTCTGCGAGATTTCGAAGTCTAAAGGAAATCGTCGCTTCTTGGAGTATTTTATGCTCTTTATGTGTTTTTGAATTGAGTCGAAGAAAGTTTTGAAATTGTAAAAACAATTGAAATGTATGAAGAATGTTCAATGAGCACAGTTTGATTTGAGTGCGATACTTAAACGATCTAAATTTTCAATACGCAAAACTTGGGGTTTGTGAAAATGATATATGAAAATCGACTATGGAACCAAATGATAAAATTTGTTATCCCATGAAAATATGTGGATGTTATAATAGTAAAAAAATAAAACTTTTTTTAGTAAGGTTTCACTTTAGATAAGAACATTTTCTTTCGATAAAATTTTTCATCTCACTTAATGTAGATGTTAACTGCTGTAAAATAAACATTAACATATTGTTCAGATTAAAGCTTCCACTCCAGCAGTTTCGACTTATTATTATACGCTTTTTATTATAAAATTCGTCATGTTGCACATATTTTTCGCATAATAAAAGATTAAAAACATTTTTTTTAGGGACGAGTAGGACTGAGAGAGAAACGCTCGGTCGCGTCGAATTTAATGCTTGGATTAATTTCGCCTCGAAGTCAACAAAAGTTTTCGCCGAAATAATTCAAGGAAAACCTTGCGAACAAAATTACGACGGGATAATTCTTCGTTTTCGGCTTTTTACAGCAGAGATTAAGGCCGACCGAAAAGTAGGGCTGTGAAATCACATACAAAATTGCCAAATATAATATTTTCAATATACGATTCAATAAAAAAATTGATTCATTTTGCTTCAAAACTAATATATTAGATTGATCTATATAAAATCTGAATTTAATGATAGAAAGTAAATAAGGTCTCACAAAAATCATAACAGCTTTTACTAAACGATTCATTGATATTATTAAAATAAAAATTCAGAGTTAAAAATGTAATTCAAATCGAATTTGAATTTTACAGCCCTGTTGAAAAGTTGTCGAATTGCCGCAGTGTGAAACTCACAAAAGAAGTCAGTATGCTTAAAGTTTATAACGTTGTCTAAATGAAGTTCAAATATTCAGTCGATTGAATGAGAATGTAAAAATTTCGCGCTCTAAATACCAAAACGTTAAAAAATTGCTCTATGTGACATATTTGATTAAGAACTGAATTACTAAAAGATTTTTATATATCCCATGGTAAAAAGGCATCACGTAACACTCGAGCAGCAGCAGAGGCGATAAACGCTGAATATATTTTCGAATAATTGAGATCCTCGCCATCCACCGGAGAGCCCATTTATAAAGAGGAAAAACTCTATAGCACGAACGTGCAAAGCGCGTATATTGAATGCGAAAATAAATAAGTGAAACGTAGAAATGGCCAGGTTTACAGCGAGCTAACACCACGCAGAGATAACGACGAAGAAATAGCTAGAGAGACGTCCTCGTCGTATTATATATCGTCAAATAGTGGTTCTATAACTTTTTAAAAATATTTCATTATGTTAACGTCGATTCAAATTAGTCCAGAGTCTGCTTGAGTATTCATACTGTTGAATGAAGGCGAATCGGGTTCGAATTCGTATTTCTTTAGAATTTACCGTACCTGTGGGAAATGAGTATTTTTAAGGGTTGAAAATCACTGATGTCGAAAAAAAAAGTAAACGAGCTCGATTGCGACTGTTAGGGGTTTTTCAGAAAGCGAACAACGTCTCGTTTCCCCATTAGCGAAAAAGACATATAGAAAAATGTTTCGTTTGTCGTTGTTGTGAATACGTCGCGAAGTGATACGAAACTGGGATTCTGAGCCGATTTTCTCTGTAGTGATGTTAATGGATTCTGTTCGACCTTTTCAATAAAAAATAAACATGTGTATAATATATGATAGACGAAAAATATTAATGATATCAGAATAAAAAAATAATTAAGACGTAGATGTTCGATCGACTACAACTGATAACAAGCATTAGATTTCATATTATACCTACAATACGAAAATGACATTTGTTAAATCATTTCGAAATCAATCATCAGTCTAGACAACTAATAAAAATTACATTTTACTAAAGAATTTTTTTTCCTTTAGAGAAAGTGCGGTTTTGCTTTCGTGTGACCATATGTCTGGAACTAATTTGCGGTTCGTCTTAATTGGTACCGGGAAACTGTGCGTCTCCACGGGACGTCTATTCCCGCTGTGAATGTACATACGTGTGTATGTTCATCATATTATATTAATTGTGTTTAGGTGCAAATATACGCAGATCCAGGACTGAAGCTAATTAGTCTATACACACTTCCAGCCAGGAATTCTCTTTGGCTATGTTGATGGTCTACAATGGAACTCGAGTTTGTTTCAGTAATGAAGGATTTTTTTCGGAGAAAAGTATTTCTGTTGAAAATATTCTTTACTTTGTCAGGACGATAACAGATTAAAAATTAAAATAATGTAAGTAAAATTGCATTTTAAAATTTTTATACTGTTAAAGAAAAGGAATAACGAAAGAATTTCAAAAAAGTAACATGAATGTATAAAAAGTAAACCTTACACAGAATATTTACATTCGGATTTAGCAGCTTAAAATGATAATACCCATGAGCACAATAAAAAATCAAACATTTTTATTACGCGAAAATAAAAATTTTCATTTTAGCACCAGTCGTTTATTGCGAAAATGAAATACGTCTGCTTTTAAAAATTGAGGTCGTCAATTTTTCACAGTGAATATTTTATGCCTGCAACAGTAAACTAACGATAGACAAATCGAATAAAATGTAATCAATTTTCTGCTATTAAAACGCAAGTTTGATTATACATATATACTTTTTTCATTTTAAATTGATATAAAACTAAATAAAATAATCAGTAGAATTTCATTGCGTATAGTCGAAATCCATCAGACTAGTTTTCGTTTATACGCACATATGAAATAGTAGATTTTGGTCCTCTGGAGTGATCTCGTAACGAAGGACTTTCTAATTCGTCTCGACCCGTCGTTTAAGGGTTACATCCCTGGAGAGGACACGAAAAGAGGTGACGTTTTAGTGTGCCTTCATCCCTAGCTACTGTTGCCTTTCAGAGGAAATACTTCTAGTCTCGTGAAAGAATTTATTCAGATCATTTTTATAATTTTTTTTATGATTTATTATTCATATTATTACTTAGGATAATGGATTTCAAAGGATTTGTTTGTCTTTTTGCGAGCTTAATGCAAAGTTCGAATTGCAATTTGTTCTACACTGCTGTTATGAAGATTGCATAAAAGAAACATAAGTACTTAATAACTTTTCATTGATATTCAATGCGCTGTTTACTTGTACACACATAATAATATTTCGTATGAGAAAGTTTACTAATTATTCAACTCGTTCTCGAGCATGCTACAGCATGATTAACTATGATATAAAATAGGTTTTGATACTTGCAATGATAATTTGAATGTTTGCAATGAAGATTTATGAGGGATTCTTTAAATATTTAGATAATATATGAAAAAGTAAGTTATTCGAATATGAACAAAACGAAGCGAAGGTCCCCTTGATAATAAGGCCACCAGATGCCAGAATCGCTCCGACACTTAGCCATCTTCGTCGAGGTAGGATTCGACCTTTTCCGACCTAATTTTTTCACCCCATCCTTTAACCGAACTCATTTTCCTCCCACCCTTACCGTGAGAAATTTTCTCTTCGCTGTTTTATTATGTATGAACTATTTTGCATATTCATAAATTTCCCTTTACGAGAGTTCCTCCGGCATCGGTTCAGAAGGCCGACAATCTGTTTGATATTGGCTTTTATGCCATACAAAATATATCGAGATTTATTTATCTGTATATCTTAAAAATTTGGATCAATTGTGAAATCTTACGTGCTATGATTTATACCGATGAAGCAATTAGTCAGACTTCCATATTTTTTATGAATTTCGTCCGGCTTTTATCTAATTTTATACGCCGAATATAAGATTGATCGTCATGTTGACAAGACATTTTCTAAAAGATTGATTTTTATAAAGTTCAAAGTTAGTTTAATTAGATTGAATATCGATCAGAATTTATTATTATTATAATTCTAGCGGTGATATGATATTCTGCTTCATGAAAAATGGCTTATTCGAGTTCGTATTCAAATCGAGAATATGCGAATAATATATAATAACAACATATGTATAATACATGTGCTCATAGCTTGTGTACTCATTGCATTACGTTTCCGAGTTCACAGAAGCTAATTTGAGTTTTTGATTTATGCAAAAGCGAGGGTTTGTTTACGACTCGTGTCGTATCGTTTGATTATGAATATGTTAGTCAAATAATTTAAATCTTAGTCTGCTGTTTAGAAAGGTAAACAGAATTATTCCATAAAGTGCGAATTTTCTATAATTGAGATTTCGAATTATGAATCGGCGATTACGAAATTAAAAGAAACGAAATACATACATATAGCACGCGGAACTGATGAATCACATTTCGATATCGATTGAAAGCCAAAATTTTGATACGATGAAACTTATTATGTGGAAACGCGAGTGAAAGTCGTAAATCTGTATATAAGCGATTGACGAGTTAATAAATCGTTTAGTTTCCTTTTGTCGGTGACAGTATGATTTGTCGCTGTTGTTAATTCGCAAGCAGAATCACAATAGCAGGTGAGTTTTTATCGAAGTATTTGATTTATTATCGTTTACAATTAAAATAATATATCGCATGAAAGGTTCATAATAAATTATCGAAGTTCCGAAGCCGAAAGTTGTCGCATTAGTAAAAGTTTGTTCCCGTGTTTCAGACATGACGGCCGTTCTTAAGTTAGTTTTCCTGTTCGCACTCATCGCCGTTGTGGCATCAGCCAAATCAAAGCCTCAAGAAAAACAAGTGGAAGTTGCTGATGATCAAGACGACTTCCCATCTGACGAATCGGTGAGAGTGGACGGCGACGATGAGACCGAAGAGGACCGTCTCCATAAGAAAAAGAAGATTCACAGTCTGACTGGATTTTTGGTCAATTTGATCAAGAAGCCACACAAGCACCCCGAGCACGATCCCAAGCTTCATCTGATCAAGAAAACTAAAGTGGTTGAAGTCACGAGGCTTGTTACCGTCAACCCAGTCTGCATGACCGTTCAAGGAAATAAGCCAAGTTGTTCGCCTAATCAACAACCGAAATCTGGCGATGATAATGGTTTATATTACATCGAATCTACGTCTTCTCCGAAATTGAGCGATTTCTTGATCAATGAAGATGAAGAAAATGACGATGATCAACTTGCCGTGTCTCGATCTGCCAGATATTTGAGCTTCGGTGCTGCTACACCGTCGATTGGCGAAGTGAAATCGTCAATAAACGAAGAGGAAATTGAAGATATTGAAGAAGGAGACGATCCAGCGGCTATCGACGAAATGGGCAGATTTATCTTCCACAAAAAGCACAAGAAGAAGAACACCGTTTTCCACACGGTGTACGTAACTAAAGTTCAACAAGTGACAGATAGCAAAGTGACTGCAACTCTTTCTGTGGCTAATTGCATTCCGACCAACTCAAATATACCTCTGTGTCCTCCAACTCACGTTTCTCCTCCAAGACCGATTGTAAATAAGCCTCATGTAAGTAAGCCCGGATTTGATCCGGTCAGATTGTGGAAAGAAGAAGAAACTAAGGATATGAATTTCACTGAGAATATAGATGAAGATACTACAGAAGGATATACTGAATAATTTTCAGTATTTTAAATATTTAATAATTTATTACAGTAATTTAAAACCTAAATTATAAAAAATTATATTAAAAATAAATGATTTAATTATGAAAAACGAGTTTCATTTAATATACCTATATGTTTTAATGAAGTTCTTTGATATAAATTGATAGGATTAAGCTACTTTGAATGTTAAATAAATTAAAAAAAAAGAGTAAAACATGATCAAAAGCTAAAATAAAATTCAACAAGGGGTAATCAATCATTGAATGTCGTTAATAAATTGCATTAATTAAGCGATCTTTTCGTGAAATAATCGGATTTCGCGCTCGAGCGCCACCAAATTTTTATCAATTACGTACAGACAGGGTCTTTATGGGTAATCGTTGACGATAATTCAGGTTAATGACTATTCTCGAGGGTTATAATAGGGTTACAACCAGATCTCGAATATTCACGTGAAGCTTACAATGAAAAAACTGTAATTGGAAATAAATTGAATGTAAATTTTATAAAAAAATATTTAATATCGTTGAAAATAAACGTGTTAAGATTTAGTATTGATATTGTACGCAAGGAAAGTAAACTTTTGAAAAAAATGTATGGGAGCATATATGCGTATGTTTATATGAAAATATCAAATATTTTCCAGTAAAAATAATGGAAAAAGTTTTCGTATTTTCACGGCAGCGCAGTTACGTACAAGTAATAATGTTCAGCGAGCATAATAATTTATGATGCGAATTAAGGAATGAAAAATCTTCTTCGCAAGAAACGCATACACGTTCGCACAATTAAATGGCCGATTCAAAAGGAAAATTGCCACCTTGACTGAGTTTTTTATTTTATTTACATTCTAGATATATTAATATAAGGATACGAAGGAAATCTTAATTCAGAAATTCTCGTCAATTATTTATTTTACAAAAGTAGCTCGATTCGACGCTTTCCTTGAATTCCGTCTTATATTTTTAATTAGAGGATGTACATTACTTTTGGAATTTTCGAGATTCATCGAATGAACACAATAAAATGAATTTCGCCCAATTATATCGAAAACAAGCTTTATAAATAAAATTTTTAGAGAAAAGATTTCGTTTTGAAAAAAAAAAGGGGGAACCGTATTGAGAAAGTCTTAATAGGAAACCTCGTAAATGCACGTAATCAGGCATTCTTTCTTGTTGAACATGGAAAGGATAATTACCGAGGCAATTAGGATCGTATAAACGTTTGCAGCTGTTTTTAGTTTGTAACGAAATGATTCACCATTTTCGCGAGGCTGCAGTGTTGCCACATACACACAAACCTAACACGCCACTGAAGAAGACGGATAATCCCACAACAAATGCTCGATTAATCAATCAAGATCCTATTCTCAGCGAAAGGAGCTAAGCGAAGAAATTTCAAACCGCAAAAAACACAAATACTTCGAGATATAATAAAATATTCAGATGTATGTATATAGTATTGGAAAATAAACCGCACCGGAGAAAACAGCGACAAGGGTATCTTTATTTATCAAACACAATTTGCATCTTAATCATCGGCGTTTCAATTTACATGATTTTAAATATGACGGCAACTCTTCGGCTAATGTAATATTCAAACAGATTCGACCTAAATTCGAGGAATGCTCACCAATGGCGTGTAACCTTCCGTCGGATTGCTATTCCAGATATTATATTATATTATATTACATTCAAGGATTCGTGTTGAATTCGGACAATTCCGAAATGTCACAGCTTTGTTATAATGTTTAACATTATGGACAAATTTGTGAAATAGAATCGTCGAATTGAACATTTTCGAATGGAAATTTTTACATCAGCGATTCAGTTACGTGACATGCCTTGTGTGTCGCTCAAAAATGAAATCATTATATGACACTCACATAGATACGTTAAAATAACCTATATAACATTTCATCGAAATAGATAGATTTCAACAAAGCATACATACAAAGACTCAACCCACACAAGTCAAAACGACATTGTACGCGGGTAAAAACCCTCGAGAGTCTCGTATAGAGTTTCAGCTTCAAAACTAGGACTATAACGGGGTTAGAATCGAAGTTGCACTGACGCAAGTATACAAAGTGAGCTCATGAAAGCGTCTTCTAGGATCGATTAAGCTCGGGCAAGTAATTGCAGCCAGCCCCCGTTTAATGGGTCGTCAACGCAGACAACAAAGGACTTCAGGGGCATTCAACTCGATAAAAACTCTATATTATGCTATATATTTCTATATTTATACGTACACTGGTCTCTCGATTTGCGTAGCACTTTCACTCAAATCTCTTTCGTACGAGTGGACTCTATTTGACTATTATTTTCACTTTTGAAAAAAATTTCGACATATGAATGTATTATTATTTAATTTAAGAACATATTTATGATGCATATCGGGGATTGAGTGTATCTGCATTTGCATTATATGCGCTGCGAATTCTCGTCTCTTCTGAATACTTTAAGACTCTGTAATGACGTTTGAGTCTTCGTTTGGAATCGTATTGCTGAAGGAGATAGATTCGATTTCTTTCAATATGAGGATTTTATCGATAGTATGTCATGAATTTGATTTGATATGTGTATATTCGATGCAGTGAAATATTGAAATATTTTAAGTCAAGTGTTTTGATATTCTAAATATACAATATGTATCATATTGAATGAAAATGTAATATTTTTAGAACAAAATGAAAAGCTTAAACGTATTTTTCGTGAAGAAATGAAATCGATATATTTGATTTTTTACCACTGGACAATTTAAGTGAAACAATATATATTCAAGAGGCACCAATCCTACGCTAGTGCAAACACTTAAAACGGTATCCATTAAAGTGAGTAGTATTCGATGTGAACTTTTCACTGCAATAATATTTCATCCGAGGTTCGTTTTGATTCAAACCAACTTGACAAATCTAACTAATGTTATTTTTTCAACGGAAAAGTCTGCTTTCTTCGAAAATAGAAATCGTCGAAACTATCTAGGTACCGTCTTCGAGTTTCCAGCGGAACGTTTTTGCAGCTGGTGGGAATTCGCGAAACTTTTAACGTGTGTGTATTCAAAGTGGTCGTATTTCGGGTTGGACGTGCATAAAGTTTCGCCGAGTCTTAGGAAATTCGAATAATGGCGTTTTAATTACGTGAAAAACTTGAGCTTGCTTACCTCTCAGTTTCTTGGCGGTCGTGTTAAGCTCTGTCGGTAATTCAAAGCCGGGAACTTGAAACGTGTCTGGAAACATTGAAAGTCTTTAAAAAATGTTTTTAATTCATTTAGTGTATCACAGTATCATATTTGAGAGTATAAAATTTAAGTGAACAATTCGTGTTTAGCAATTAACTGAAATTGTTCAGTTTAAATTTTGAGGTTTTTTGGTATGTGTGTATTTCGATTTTATCATTTAAAATTAAACGAATTAGTGAAAAGGGTGAAACTTAACGAATTGAAAACAATTCCCATATTGTTGGACACAGCGTGGGGTACGTTTTAACAAATTGTCGAGACGACAAATGACATTTTTCACGGTTCAAATTATCGCCGGGCGTTAACGAAAATTTGCATGAAACACAAGCGCAGATCTTTCGGAATTTTCCGGCAATTTTTTCAAACGAAGCTCCGTTTGTGTGCGACTCTTTGCTCGGGAGTAAAAATGCAAAATGAGCGCAGAAAGTGCCTTTTCTTATCTTCATTAGCATTTTGCGAGACTTCTGCTTTTTGTACGCCGTCTCTGTGAGAGTTTCACGTGCACGTGCATTTTATTTACGGGCGTTTTTCGTTCGCTGCATTCGAATGTGTTGAGACGAGATAAAAGAACTTCTAAGCTGTGAATAAATCACACAATCTCGTCGCTTCTCACATATAGTATGAATTAAATAATTTAAAATGAATTTACTTAATGTTCTAATGCTGAATAGGCCAACAATAAAATGCAGCATCCTATCCGTAGCACTTCGCCTCATTAACGCTTAGCGGTTTTCCCAGTTTGAATCCATTGTTTTCGACCTTTCTCGTTTCAGCATGAAAGAATTCGGAAAAGCGAATCTCTTTATACGTAAATATATAAAAATAATAATTTCAAATGGGTCGAAGGCAGCTTACAGATTCGTCCAATTAGCGATAATTGAATTCGGAAGTCGGCAACGATTTCTCGATATTGTTTCAGAAATTATTCGTATTTTAATTTGAATAATATTCCCAGCACAAAGTTATATAAAAATGTTTCATTAGCCATTTTCTGAATGTGACACTGAAAACGTCTCATGTTCAAACATTAAAATTCATTACGAAAATTCACATCACAAGACATGTTTTGTACTTCAATTAACGTCTGTCTGTTAATTTCGCACAATATAACGCGAGATGATTTCGAATGAAAACGGCGCACACACGATTCGCACATATTCCACGCGAAATTCCAGGAATGTTCTGATAAATCCGTAATTCGACGAGAGCACTATTTTTCGATAATATACATTTCATTGTAGGAAAAGTGTTTATCGAATTATATTGTGTTTCAGATTTGGGGGTTTTCCATTGTGGCGCGCATAAACAATGTGGTGTGGGCGAAGCGAGCGAACAATGGTCGAAAGAAGTCGACGTGTGAAACCTTAAGATTTCGTCCTTTTATAGGCACACCCATTGTCCTTTGTTCGATGGGAATGACAGACGCTTTCGTCTCAGACGTCTTGTTTATTTCGGATAAAGCCTGATTCTGAAATTCGATATCGTCCCATACTGAGAGCGTTTCGGAAAATTTCGTCCCAGACGAAAAATATTATATGGAAACCTTGCATTGAATATTATCGAAATCAACTTATATAATATATCTAAATTCCGTTGATATACCTATTATAGTAATTGAATAAATACATTATGACTTCCGTATATTTACAAATTAAAAACGTCGCTTCGTTGACAAAAATTCATGTGAATGTTTAAAAAATGCAGTAATGACACCGTTGTTTCTGTATCTATAGAATATTTATTCTTTGCCATCGTGTAAATATCTGCGAATTCATTAATTAAATTAATTGTAAGTGAAAAAAAATCTTTCAATTGTATTCAATGTAAAATAAAAAATCTGTTCATTACAAATAAATAAAATTATGCTTTAATAATTTATCGTATGATTGAGATACGATTAATTATTGTTTTCCGCTTTTGAAAGTGCTTGATTGAAAATTTTCATAATAAATTGATTCATTACGAAAAAAAAACTTTTCAAAATCTGTGAGCAGATTACTTGTTATTCAATAAACAGATTACAGACGATTTCTATGTACTTGTATATAGACATCTCAGTAGCAGAGCAAGGCACTTCTTGTCGTTTCCGAATTTCTCTGTTTCGAGTTGTTCCCTTTTTTGTTTGGCATTCGTACGCGAAGGTTTCCGTGAAAACTCGGCACTTATTTTTCAAGTGAAACTTTTCACATAAAAAGTATCTTGGAGGCTTTGCGCGGCTAATGCAATACCACTTGTACACGTTGACGGCCGCAAATTGCTTAACGGAATAAGCCGATTTTTTATCTTCACGGTCGGCCATCAATCTTCGCAGGACGACGAAAGGATACTCACATACCCAGCATAGTATAAAAGGATAAGATATATCCAAAGAAAAGTTCTTGCTGCAAAACAATGGACGGAAATGTGATTTTTCTCATCATTTATTAACATTATTTCGATGAGTGAGATCAAAAGTTTATCGAATGTATACATATAGATTCAAATAACGAAGATATCGCACGTTTCGTTAAATGAAATGAATCGAAATAAAATTACAAGAAACCCTTCCCGATAACTTTTCTTTTCGTAGATTAAAAAATAATACCGTAGAATTCAAGCGGTCTTTACTTTACTCTTTATTTAATGGTATAACGAATTTCGATTAAATTCTCGATTATTTAAAAAGCCGATCGCTCAATCAGCGTAAGCGGCGAACGTGTTGCTCTCAATATTTTACTCCACATTTTCGTAAGCAAACGCGATCCCGAATTATAGAGTCCCGGGACTTTCCCGGGAAAAGGGCTGACGAGGATTTATCTATGCGCCTGTATAGGGCTTTCACTCGATTAGTCCTGCGGGTCAACGTTGTATCGAGCCCCTAAAAGAACACACACATATTCATCCCCCTGTACATAAATATGCAACATGTATAATAACACTAGTTTCCGATTCAAACTAAATTATTTTTTTTATAAAAAATATATCAACGTACGACTGATTAGAATATTTTAAATTAGTGACGCCTATTTTATGCAATCTTCATAACAGCAGTGTAGAGCAAATTGTAATTCACTGAACTCAAATATAGGCATATTAGCGCTATTATTATATTAGATTTTTTTTATTAAATTAATAGGATTTTGGTCATAAAATATACGTAGAATGCATTTCGTTATGGTGAAACCTCGCGAAAAATTATGATATAAATCATACGATCGGTATGAATGATGTCATATAAATACGCACATACACACAAGTATCTGCGTGGGTGGATCGAAATCCCGTAAATTTTCAAAGATTTTTTTCCCCCAAAGGGGACAACCGCTCGTATATCAAGTCCATTAAAACGTTACGTATTTCCTACCCAAAGCGTCATACGCGAAGCTATCAGATTTATTTCAGCGTTTTTCACGGGGTCATTTCCTATGAAAAAATAACACATTATGTCGGAAAGTCGTTAAGATCTGTGAGGATGAGTTTCGATATGCTATATATCGCAAGATTTTTTGGTCTATCTTCAGAGTTGTTCTTAGATTTCTATATTTTTTCAAAACTACAAATTATCAAAAAGTATAACGTAACATGAGAGTTTTATACGGTGATAAAATTTTAATCGGAAATGTTGAAAATTTCGCAAAATAAAAGCTGAAAGCTCACGCGATTAAGATTAAAGTAAAAGTTGCGCAGTAAAAGCTTAAGTGCGAACGCTGCTAGCGAATGGAAAAAAAAACACGTATAACTTTAATGGGAATATTCTGTAAATGCACGTATTTTATATTGCATAGTCTTTAGAAACTTATTGAATTTTTAAATTGCTTTCAAACTCAACTCGATGAAAAGTTATTGGAGTATGTCGCACGTAGTTCTGAAAGTTAATAAATGTGAGTGATTTTTCTTTTATCTAATCAAGTTAAGAGAAATTTCAAGATACAGCGAAAACACGAAGTTATACAAAAATTGTAAAACTCTTCTTAATTTACAAAAAAACATCAGAAATATTATAATTGTGTGCATCATTAGCGACAACCGACCGCAATTCATTCGAGCGCATAAAAAAGTTACAGCGAACGCCAACAAAAAAATTCAAAAAAATAAATAAAAAGCACACAAAAAGCAAAAAAACACGATTTAATGGAAAATGTTAAAACACGCGTAACCACATGCATATACATACGTACATATATGCAAATGACATTAAGCGATTCACACACGTGAGGTTTTCCCGCGCTTTTCCGCACAATGGCGCCGGTTTTTGTGCATGCAAAAGGTGACCATTGTCGATTTCGAATTATTTTTGCCGCCACGAAGAGTTTCCCTATTTTTATTGCTATGAAAGGGGCGATTCTATTTGAATGCGGCGCACAGAGTGGAACCTTTTATCGGATTTCTGGGCTGAATTTAATGCGCCCGATTTTTATGACTTGTGCGTTGTTTTCGTCAACGCCTTTTGTCAAGGATGGTTTTTTTTTATTTATCAATACAGGTAATATCCAATTATTTTTGAATTATTAGTTTATCGTTCAATTTAAAGCGAAGAAGCAGCTGCTAAGACAAGGTGAGTAATCAGTGCATGAAAAAAAGATGCGTAAATCGATTGAATTCTTTTGAAACAGATATGAATTTTCAATTTAAAAAAAAACGTAATATTATGCGTTAAATTAACATTTTTCGAATAAAATAATTATTCAGTCATCATATCAATTGAGAAAAACAATATGTGAATCTAACAAGGATTCAAAAAGACTCGAACTCAGTTTTGAGAGCACCGAAGCCAGATATAATACATTATGCACAGACGTTTAAACACTAAGCTATGGATTTTAAAATATTTTTTTATTGAACATATAACTTTTTATAGAATTTCGTACGTGACATGGCAACACTTGCCTTACATTATAAGAAAAATAAGTCGATCGTCAATCACACAGCATTTGTATGAGATTCGATCGCATCGTTTGCGGAAATAATCTCACCGTTACTTTTTCAATTTGAACTTTTCGCGCGAATATAAATCTACAAAATTCTCACTCCTCATCTGCGAATTCGATAATAAAAAAGCGATTTTTATTCCATTGCCTGGTATGACAGGTTCTTAGTCGATCAATCAACGTCCCAAATGTGAACACGCGTTCGAAGAAGAGTTCGCTGAATAAAAATTTCAGTATATTATGTTCAGTGTTCGGCGTTTAAGCGTTATATTCAATCAATTTTTTCATTACTGAAAATATGCGTAGGAATCCGGTGCCTCTTTTTTTAATTTGAAAAGACGAAATCCGTAGAACGAAAAAAATTTGATGATGAAAAAATGTTTTTTTCCTAGACATTAATTTTCGTATGATAAAAATAAGAATCGAGCGATTCTTTAATGAAGACCGCTTATTACAGAGCTAATATCCATCTTTGACGTATTAACAGAATATTTTCGTCTGTTTTCGTTAATTTGATACTTCAAGGCTTCAACAAAAAGACTTTCTAAGAAAAATAAATAATTGCTAAGAGAAAATATCATATTGCGACGTTGAAAATAATAACAGTTCGTATATTACGTAATGAAAGGTGAATTCATCTAAATATTCGTGCCTGTGGAAAATTATTTTGTAATTCATTTCTATTTTCATATCTTTCGAAGTTAATTATTTTAATTACGAACGAAAAAAATAAGTTTTATTAAATATTAATTCAAACTAAATTCATGAGTATTAAACATACTATAATACAATACTTGGAAATAATCTTGACGTCTCTTACGTAAGATAACATATTAAATTCGAAAACTATCTTGTACAGAGAAAATAAAACTTTTTTTCGATAAAATTGTAACGAATGGAAGGGCATTGTTAAACATGACATATACGCACGGGACGAACGCACGTTTCAAAGAACGAAAACGCCCTTTGAAGTTCGCTAAAGGAAAAAAGGGCTTGTCTTACACGCGGAAAAAATGAAGGAAAATAACAGGAAGAAACGACGACAAAAAATAAAACAAGGTGAAAATATAGCCAGGTATGAGAAGAAGGAACGAGGCGATTCGAACATGTTACTTACGACCTGAAGATAAAGACTGAGCTCGTGAATTCTAGAGACAAAAGTGTAAGAGATTCGGCGTAAAAGTGGAAAATTCAATATGTGCCAATTTTTTATATTATGCAATAATGTTCTCAGTCGAATTTCTACAAGCTTATCTTCAATTAGTTCGATCCGTTATCGCTAGAAAAAAGAAATTCAAACCACTTCCATTGAATCCCATTAGAAAAGGAGACGATTTCCTCATTATTTTCCTCAAAAGTGCTGCGACTCCAGGACTGATAGGAGAGACTTTCAGCTGAAAAACCTTCTACGGAGCTAATTTTGTTCTCCGGCCAATTCTGGGACGTAACTTAGAGCACGTAAATTGGGGGCGCGAGAGAAAATTTCCCTCATTTAATTACACTAGCTCCAAACAAGGACGAATGTTTGGGGACGACATCGAAACGAGATTAAGGTTTGAGAGCCACGGTCCAAGGAGCCGAGGCCTCGGGCTGCTTAATGTTCAAAGGATTAACCGACAAGTCCTGATGTGATTTTTTTCGATGTCGATTTCAGGGTCTTTAAGATATTTTTGTACTTCGGCGAGATCGTTAAAAAATAGAGGATGCTCATCTTCATTTTCGATGTCTGTTCAATTATGATGGATTTCAATCGAATCGTAAAAATTATATCGAAAGATTTTTGGGTAGATGTATGAAAGTTGTACAAGTATGAAATATTTTCAGGAATTTTCACAAATTTTCTAAAAAAACATGTCTAGGAAAGTTTTTCAAAACTTATTGACAAAAAACATGTTTATACACAAGAAAATATGGCGAAAATTTCCACGTTTCACCGAGTTCATACTTTATAATTAACCACTGTGGAAACGCGTTGTTTCTTTGAGGCAGTTTATTACTTGTAGGAACAAAACTTTTGACAGGATGTAAAACTTTGAGTTGCATTCGCAAGAAGTGTCACGGGAATGTACATTTCTATAGCGGAAGCTAATTAATATCTTAAACAACGGAAAATATCTACATAGGAATAATACAAATATTAATTTCAAATTCGAATGTGAAAAAAATTATGAAAAATATGTAATTTTGAGTTTTGTTCGAGAACAATCTGCACACATCTCGTTGTTCTAGGATCATTTCGAATACAGAACGCTCCAGTGATATAAATATCAATTTATATAAATAAATATATAAATAATCAATTTATGATTCGTTATGATTTTACATTTTTTTACATACGTATTTATATCGATTGTTACTAACCGAAGTGTATACGTATAATAAGTAGGTATACTTTTAAAAACGATAAATTCTGTTCAAAAATAAATTATCGTATTAGATAAATTCGTTTGTTTCGATTATTTTTTAATCAGTTCGTATAATTTTAATATCCAACCGAAATGTCACATGCAAAATCGTTGACAATAATTCTCCACAGCAACATACACAATACGACCGATTTCATCGAATATGCTCATAATTATTACAATGGTGTAAGTCCACATTTTTTCGCCCGAGATATTCAAATTTTTTTATGTCTGATTTTGTACGTTAAAAACGAAAAATATCAAATTGAAATATGCGATTCTTTTATTTTTTTGAAAACTTAAATAAAAAATGAGACTTCAATTGTTTTTTTTTTTTTTTAATATTTAGACTTACACTATTGCCATAATAAAGGGCACAATGACAGATAGAAAATAATAAAACTCACCTCACAGTGTTCGAGATTCCGAGACGCTCTGTATGAACGGAGGCGTCGTTTTTCGCGCACGAGTGTGACAAGGACGGAGCTAGTTTCCCCGCGCCTCTCTCGCTCACTCTTCCCCCTCGGCCCCTCCGTATCCAGTCTCCGCGCCCCCTCGGGTCCATCCCTCTCCCCGCGTGGAAGCCGGGGCGTCAGTCGGGCGAGCGCCGCCGCGGCGCGAGCGTCGCCGGCGTGGGCGTGCAGGCGCCCCAGACACGTGGCCAAGGGGCGGAGCGCCCCCCGGGAGCGCGACATAACCTGCAAACGCGCAGTGGAGCTCCGCGCGCGACCGCGTCGTCCGCCGTACCGATGGTGCAACAATTGAACGGTGCGCACGCGCATGCGTCGTACGTTTTGCGCATTTACATTTGTTTACGTTCGTATATTTCGTCGCATAGCAACAATTTGATTTTTTCGTTTTTTCGATCGAATTCTAATGCACTTAACACTTCTTTTATATCTTATAGCGAACCCCGATGCGTTTTGTTAATTCGGAAGTTTTTATTTTTTGCATTATTGCATTGAAAGTGTAACGATTTATTGGAATCTTTACTAAACGGAGAGTTTTATTATTAATTTTGATATTATATTCAGACTCACACATTTTGACATAACGATTGACGTCACATTGAAACTCATCTTGTTTTCAATACACTGATTCGAAATCTCAAAATCAGGTCAAATTTTGGATTCGTAATTAAATTGAATTAGTGCAGTAGAAACCCACAATAAGCGATGATTGTATACGTCATCACTTGAGGGTTCAAATATCTTTTGTTTTGTATTTGAACGAATTTCGAATCGGTGTATTATTATTAATATTTCAATATTAATTCTAATTTTCTTATTGTGCAATTTGTAAAAAAATGATGACGTTTTATAATTAAATATTTGCTTTCGTCGTATGACTAAATTTAGTATACCTAGACGTATTTAAATAGAAAATTTATCGTAAGTAAAGGTTTTTCTTGTATCGAAAAGCATTTCTAAAAGCTTATGATATAAACGGGAAACAATAAAGTGTACGACGTATTCGCCTCGTACCATGAAAAAAATCATTATTTTCCCAATACACTCCAATTTGTAATATTTTCCACTCGAAAAACGTAAGATTATTTTTCCAAAACAATTTGAGAAAAAAAATACAATTTTCTCATCTTATTTTCGATCGGTACACTGTTGCTTTTTAATTAAAATTTGTCTCTGGTAAAAATTAAAAAATAAAATCAACAACGCGAAATTGTACTTCGGAAGGGTTGGAATTTTCTATTAGGGGTCATCTCTTCGTCAAAAGATCGTTTAATGAATTTTTTAAATTCACCGAATCTCGTTTAAAACTTCCCTTTAAATTGGCTAAAGACGAAAATATAAACACGTACATACATTCATATGTACATATAATTTTCTATGGGATTTATTCGGACGTTTTCAGCAGAATTTTATGTACGCGTAGGGGTGAGCGTAAAAATAATTGAAGCGTTACAAAACCCGCTTCTTATCGTGAATGAAAAAAAGCCTTTTTTACAGCGCGGGGAAAGAATTCGCAAGGTTTTCATTACGAAAATCGATAGAATCGGATAAAACGTCGAAAAACATTCGAAAAAAGTACATTTGATTTAGCGGAAATCGCGTTATCTCAAATAAACGAACAGTGTAGTGATTTACGATTAACGATTACCCTTATCACGAATTGATCGAAAATAAGCGGAAATAATTATTTGTGCATTTAATTGGGCTGATTATTTTTATCGTTCGAGTTTCCGACAAAATGTTACTGCACAAACAAAAAGGTGAGTTTTTTTTAAATACTAGAATATTTTGAATTAATATTTTATTCATGTTCGATAAATAATTTCATATGTATTTTAAGTATGTTTATACACGTATGCGTAAAAAACTATTTCTATCAGACAGTCTTATCTGTACATACACATGCAGTTACTTTCACGTACATATTAATATACACACTTTCGATAGTACATAAGCAATTTGCACCAGCATTTCCATACAATATCGGTGATCTGACGACCCATATTGACCTCGATACTAGAAATATCATACAAAAGAGTAGTTTGGAGCACCGAAGAGACATCGGTCGATTGAAATCGAACCGAAACACCCCCTCGTCATCACCCTCATTGTGCCTCTATTATTTCGCGAAGAAGCCCTCGTCTTCGTCTATTTCCTCTTCTTTCGAGGAAATTCCGAAGCAGCTAGCGTGCATAATGAGTTTTCGCCGCCTTATTCAAATTGGATGAGAGCCTTCGTTGTTTTTCCACGAGAAAACTCTCGCTTGACGAATCAATTCTTGCTATATTGGAAATTAATGAAGCGACGGTTTTATCACCTGGAGTCGCAGGATTTTGTACTTTAATAATGTGTATTTAGTCGAAGGCCTTTTTTTCTGTAGGCAATTTTGTTTCTAAATGTCATAAAAAAGGTTTTTAGATTAAATTGTGGGTAAGTGATAAAAATGCGAGGGTGTCCGTGAAATATGGAAGTGGAGAAATTTCGATGGTGTGATGGGTTCGGTGGTTTTAGGGGATGAAACCTATCTCACGTTCGACACAGACACCACACATTGCTTATTAATGAAATGAGATTCCGATTCGCAAATTGGAGCACAGGTGTGCTGAATTTTTCGATAAGGAAAACCTTTTTAAAACATAATAATAAGTATACGTATGAGTCGAAGATTATACACTCATGAAATTCACTTATATTCGACCGAACGAGTGGGTAGATTTTTCTTTCATAAAAATTCGTGTCCAATATTTGCTATATCGAGTTAATTAACATCGATAACGAACAAGTCCATTTATGGTTTCTGTGTGAATGGTTAGCGCGATCGTTCTATGTTATATAAATTGGCTTTGATGGGATTTTCAATCACGCTATCGAACCTTCTCAATTTGTGCTAAGAACATTTCGTGATGTACCTATTTGTGGAATAGTAAAGTTGGGGAACCGCAGAACGTGTTAGAACTAGGCAAAGGAGTAGTTTCTGTGGTTTTGTGGTATTGATGTTACTCGAATATTCGACTGTTTCAGTTATAGAGAATTTTTTGCTCATCGGAATTCAGTTTTTAGTTTCATGAATAAATAATACTCAATTTTATTTTATATGTATTCGATTTTATATTAGAATCACTTTAATCAGATTTCCGATTGATATCTAAAGATAGAATCGGTTTATTATCCGACATAAACGAAAGATATGATCGAATTAACTTCCAGAACGATATTCGCTTGAATAATGAGTAATTGTGTTTATTTTCTCGATCAATGAGTCGGTTTTATGTATTCGAATCGAATTCCCGTTTCGAAGTTCGATATCGAAAATTTACGCCCTTGATTACGGTTATAAATTATGTGAGAGCTCGTGCAAAAGATTTTCCAAGTTTTCCCTTTATTAATGGCAAAATTTAATCGCAGAGTTTCTAGTACACATTCAATTTCGTCGGCGACGAATTTGCTGTTCAAAATTTAATTGTTTAAGATGCCACACTTGTGTCTAACTTAATTATTAAACAATTTACCTAATGCAATAATGAATCAAGAACTTTAGTTTGTGTTATACGATTATTTCAGAATAAGGAAAATTTACAAATACATTATCTATTATATAATATTATATTACATCACAATTAATACTTTATCTCGAAATATCTCATTTATACAAATCGTTCAAAATAATCAACCGATTTTCTTTACCATACGTTATTATTGTTCCGCGAAAATCGCTCATACAATTAATTATGTGTGAAATTCGACGAGACCGTTAAGAAATCGTCGTTTTAAGCCATCGTCGATTTATTATAAAAGCACCCACATCGTTTATGCGTGAGATCGCAATTTAGATTTCGTTACAACATATTAACGAGCTAACGAGTTCTTCGCGGAAGGTAATTAGCGACGTGTCGTTTCCCGATTTTTTCGATTTTTTTTCCAATTTAAATTTCTGAAAAAAATCTAGATACCTTCACGTCTTTCGAAATCGCTCCGGACAACTATCGCGAGATGGAGATATGGAGGAGACGTGACGTTATTACGTTGACGTTTTCTTCACGATGTGGGTGGAAAAGTATTATGTTGCATGAAAAGTCGCGAAAAGTCTTATCAGAAAACGTCAATTGTCGCGTATTGAAGGAGGCATGGAAAAGGCCCTGGAAAAGTCTCAAAGTTTCAATCATTCGAATGTATCGGCCATTGAATGTATATTTTTTGAAGTTTTTTCATTTATCAATAAAACTATCAAAAGTAATATAAATAAAATATAAAAAGAACGGTTTTGTTTCGAATTATTTAATATGATAATATTTGATGACACCGGAAATAATTAGTCAGTTATTTCCCAATTAAATCCGTTATCATTCGCATTCAATAAATTTCAGTATCGACGGCAACTGAAATTGAAATAATTTATTCTGGTGTATAATTAAAATTTCGCTAGAGACTTGCTAGGTTTGTTTGTATGAAACTACCATAATTTACAATGTTTTCAGAGTAAAAGGCTGTTTAATATTCATGAAATTGAAGTTAATGAAAATGCTGATATTTCGTCTCGTCTGTATATAAACAAATAAACTCAATTAAATATAGTGCTTTACTAATGTGTGTGTATGTATTTTGAAAAATACTGAGATTTCACGATATGATTAATATCGAAGAGAATATTTATTTTGTATTTTCCTATTTTTTTAAGATAAATCCATTTTGTGACTCGTGAAATTTTCATTGTTCTATTATCGACTACAAAATCGAAGTGACAGAATTTCATATAAAAAATTATCACTAGCAACAAAAAAGTTATCTCGATTAATAACAATATTTTATTGCATTTAATTAATGGCACATTTTGCTTTACAATTTGTGCATTTCACATCCAAATAAACGAGTCTCGTACGAAATATTATATTACATTCAAATTCCGCAAGGAGCAATATTACTCCGAGTGAAATCCAGATACTATATGACGCCTGAAAAGGTCAAGGGATACAAATGATATTTTTGCCGAAATTGAGTTAAGAATAGAAATCGCTTCTATGTACACTCATATATTTGGTGGCAAAAGGATATAAACGAATTCGGAACGTGTACCGAGATATATTATCAAATCATTCGATCTCTGCCTAATACATGGTTAACTTTGAGTGCGCTTTTCTCGAAATCACAGCAAAGTCAATTGTACCCCTTGGCCTTTTCAGTCGTCATATAATTTTGTACAGTCGACACCAGCAGTCACTCGAATAAAACAGAAATAGCGGAAATATATCTCCCTTTCGGCGGAAACGATTCAAAAGAGAAAATCCTTCTCCGGGCAGCAATTAACGTGTCTCCGAGAAAAAAAATCCCGAAAGTCGGTCTTTTCGCCTTCTGCGGTAAATTTTCTTTCGTGCATACTTCGTTGAGGTGTATAGAAATTTTACGGCATGAATTTCACGACACCATATATCTCGAGGAGGCTTGTTTGCTCCGTACACTGTATACTCGTCCGTGTTTACACGCATCGTGCTCAACGACGCGCGCGTTATTATGCCGCACCCTGTATATGCGGGGTGATATCAGGACGTGTGATGTATGCTCGTATATAAAGGGAAACGATCGAAATGTGTCGATGTCGGTGTTTTGTCGACGTTATTACTGTACGCTTGTGTGTATATGCTAATCTTCGAATATGACGTGCGAGATTTTCGAATTGCTTTTCTTGTCGAAAAGTCGATTTTTTTTACAGTGTTTTGGTTTGAGGACGATTCGGTTATCTATCATGGATGTAATTTCAGATTTGTGTATTCGACGATTTATTAATTCTATTATTTTCGTCGACGTTCGCCCGATTCATTAAAGTCTATTCGCTGAACGGATCTTCGGACTCGACAAATTTCTTTGGACATCCTAAGCACAATGATAAAATGTCTTCATTATTTGTTATATAAATGAATCTGAAATTCTCGAAATGTACAGAATCGAAATTTCACCCGAGAAAACAAATTGATTTCAATGTATAGCCAGACTTTCTCCACTGATGGTATTCGCGAGACAATATATTCGACCCTCGAGCATTTTCGAAATTAAACCCGAATATACTACCGTTTAATTTTCACCAACATCGCCGAACCCAAAATATTGCTTTATCATAAACCCATGAACCGTTTACTAATTCAAACGTAAAACTCCTCGAGCGAACTCCACCCTAACATTTGTGTATCACAGTCATTTGAATATTGCACACCCAGACTCGATCGAGATAAATACACGCGACTGAAAATCATTATTTAGGGTACGTTTTCACCATTATGCGATATCACTACAGAATTCCAAAGTACGATTATTAAATGCACATTCACTTTCATATATTGAGTGTGTTTCGTTTACATTTCGTGAATGATACATGTCGTTGACTCCCTTTTTGCAGATTCTCGACTCAATCAACAGATTTCAGCTGAAAGAACTCGACGGTTGCAATCAGTATCGTTTGCTTTTTATATGGTATAGACGACTCATCAGTTCATTTCAATTATGCGAATGTATCAAAGTGAAAACGCACCTTTAGAAAATCCCTTCAGTTTACCATTAATTTGTATCGGTCGTACGTTGAATGGTAATTCCGCATGTCCCGAATAGAAGATGGGTCTCCACGATAGGCTGACTGTGATAAGCACACCCTTTGCAGAAATACGACGTCAGCCGAAACAAATATTGCGGTAACCGATATATTCCTCGAAGGCAATCCGACTAAACTAGCGTGTCGTCTGTTATGGGTGTTAGGGTTTGACGTTGTAATTCCCGAGCGGCCAATTGGCTAATTGCGGCTCTCGAAACGGTTGCGGTGCGCTTTTTGGATTATTCTATGGTCAATTATTTATCGATATGGTCGATTGTTTTATCGGTATGGTTTTTCAATTGATTCGCCTATCGATAGTGTGACGATATACACACAGCCTGAAGCTGTGAATATAATAATTTCTTCACTGATATGGAGGCATGGTCGTTTCTTTTGAATATTTGATTCGAAAAATATGTCGAGTTGATGCTTTAAGAAATTTCGAAGAAGTTTCGAATTATTCGATCAGTTATCAGTATTAAATTATTCGATCTATTTAGCGACATCTGTACGCTTCTGTTTATAGGCTATCTGTATCAAGTTATTCGATCTATTTAATAACATCTGTGCGCTTCGCCTGCAAGCGATCTATATTGAATTATTCGATCTATTTAGCGACATCTATTGTATGCGCTTCTTCCTAGAAAGGTTATAACCTATAACTATATATGTATGCCTAGTGCTATCCTACGACTGTCTATCAATGTATTTATCAAAATGTCTGTGCATACTGTGAATTTATTTGTATCTCAACATGCAAATGTGGCCTCTGGCTGTTTTATGTATGAAAAGTAATTGGGTACACGTTACCTGTAATAAATAAATGAAAAAAATAATATCTTTTTGATGCACTCGCAATTTTACTCGGTTGCCGATTTCTCTGCCAATTTACTAGCTCTCATGAAAAGGAAATCTCTTTCATTTTGTATTTGGATGTTTATTTTATTGTTAGACGCAAACTAGTTGCTATCCGACGTTTTCCACAGTGAATTTATTCGTTTGATAAAAAGGCAACAAGTTATACCGACTCTGTTACTTCAGTGAACTGACGGTACTTTGTTGGAAAATTTGTATCGTTTCGTTTCATTGTAACTTTCATTTTTATTATATTGAAGAATCGTATGCTCTGTAATTTTGTACGTGCTCAATTTTATTATCGGTTATGGGATACAACGATGGCTGTTACGTACACGGCGTGTACGCGTTTTAACTTTTCCTCATATCGAAGTTTCCGAAAATTTCACTGCGAACGAAACTTTTATATTTTTGTTCATACTTCACTAAAGTTAGTCACGTTTACATTCGAACAGTTCGCTCGAAACAAATACTAAATTATAATATCTTCAATATCGCTTTTTCAGGATGAAATTTATGTATGGTCATTTTAATCAACGCATTCATTTGACGGCAGCACTTATCGATTATTAATCAAACGGATATGCCTATTCGAATAAATTGGTTATTGTAGCGAATCCAATTTAAATATTCATAATTTGATAAATTCCTTTAATTATTTCGTCCATTCCATTTTGATTCCCGACACCACAAAATAACCGCAGAATATGAAACCGAAGAATTAATTACTGTCGATATTCATATGATAAAATTTTGATTTGAATTCGTTAGAAATGTCAACGTTTGCAATATTGTATAAAGTGAAACCAATATATTTAACGAAGTAAAAGCTTTTGGGACATCTTGTGTTAGTTGATTGCGGTTTCGACTCATCCACCAACGCTTTCAATATCAAATGGTGTATGAAAGCGTTCGCGGTTTATTGCCCGAACACGTCTCTCTTTCTTCCACGCTTCTCTTCGATAGAAAAAAGTGATCGTGCTGAAAGAAAATAAATATATATAGCTATATATTATATCTATAAAGAGAAAGAAAAACTTAATAACGAAGGGGGAGGTTTCTCATCGTCCCACCTCTGGCATTATTAAAGCTGCCAGTCGGATTTCACTATTTCGCAATCGTGGCATGTTTACACATGGGCCAGTCTATAAATCGAAGAATAAATAACGATTTTATCAACTTTATTCTGGACATATGTTTCATAAAATATATTTAACTTCGGGATTTGTGTTAAAATTAACAGCTTTGAGAGTGAACAGTATTATTGGTTCAAGTGTGAATGTATCTCTTTCGACTCGAGTCTTGTTTACGTGCTCTCAGTTCTAAAATTTGTCGTTCGAGCGTATTTATCGTATCCGTTTTGCGATTTTTCCATTTTCATTTTCGTCCACAAAATAATTCAATTTCGAGATAGTCTAGCTGTTTTTCGGTCCGAAGTAATAATTTTCGATTTTGGCGCGTTTTTTATCGCAAAACGGAGGCTCGTAAACGCACCACTATAAAAATTGATACTAATATAATATGAGGCTGTTAGTTTTTTCATAGTTTTATTGGAGATATTTATCGATTTTCCTTTAGCGGATATCATATTTTTACTGTTACATTCTTCTTTTATGATTTACTCTCTACACTAGAACAAATACGAATAAAATCGATTTAAATAATTATAATACTAACTATGTACCATTACTTCAGGCAGGTATATCACAATACACAGTCGATTAAACTAACAAGAGCCAAAATGGCGAGACGTTAAATCCGCACCTGCGTATCTATTGTAGTAATTTTCTTATATTCCCAACAAACGACCGACATTTAAATCGACAATAATATAATAACGAACTATCAAGCAACAATGGGGTCGTTTTTCGAGTGTATTTTATTAGTGGATCTAGGCAAAGAGCACTTCGGAGGACGCCGTTCTTCACCTTATCTGACTGCTCTAGGGTTACGTGCCATATAAATGAGGGGCAATTTCACAGACTTCCTGGCCTCACTGTACACGTTTCGTGTACAAGAATATGTATAAGAAAAGCGTTTCTTATATTGTGATATATAAACATTGCCGTCTGATGTGCTGTGTAGCTGAAATTACAGGAACCGGAGGCAAATTGCCGAAAAGGCCTCGCTTATATCTGTATGTGTGCACGTTAATGTTGACTCGTGTCATAGATTCTCAACTTTTTTTTCTGTATGAAACTAACGTCTTTTTATCAGGTATACTTAAGTGAAATACAATTTGAATCCGATAAAAATAAAAGTTATTCATTTTAACTATCACTATTGCATATGAAAATAATATTTGTTTGATTATATATGAAAAATATATGGATATATTTTTTTTATTGAACAAAATTCAGATTCTCAAATTAAGAGCCCCTGACGTGTATAAACGCGCATATTTCCGAGCGACTTAATTGCAAATTTATCATTTGAATTGTAAACGAAAAAAATACGGAAAAATGTATTGCTTTTTCTATGGTGTATGAGATTTTATTTCTTTGTTCACGTCTATTTTTTTTTCGTTCGTTTGTTCTGCCATTTCCGCAAATATATTGATGTTTTTCTTCTATTTGTAAGAAAAATATTAATATTTTCACGTTGTTTACACCGTATTCATAGTGGTTTATATGAAGCATTTAACCTATAAAATTTACATTCAAATGGTGAAATTGTAGGAGTTGGATTCTAATAGAGACAATATAAAAGATTGAAGAGAAAAAAATATCATATAGGTAACGTAAGAATTATACATCAATGTTGTTTTTGTAATGAAAATACAAAACATACCTAACAAATAACTCTAGTGGTTTTCATTTACTTCATTCTCGTTACATTACTTCTTCGCGCACAAACATAATAATACATATATGAAATTATTTGACATAAGGTTATTTTATATTACAGAAACGATAAGTCACAAATGCCATTCTCAACATTTCGCAAACGTTTTCAGCAAACAATGGGATGTTCCTTTTAAGATGATTACTGTTAAGTAACGAGATCGTTTGTTTTTCCCTTCTAGATACTTTCACATGTAAGATCTAACGGTGGAATATACATAATTTTTAATATCTTAACCTCCCGAAGCGATAAAGTATATTTTATTTTCATTCTCGAATGCTTGATATTCTTCAATTTATTTTTCCGTATCGAAATCGAGTTTCAAGTCGTCGAATAAATGTCGCCTATAAAAACGAATCAGTTCTGAATAATTTCCGATATGCTCTTCATGATATGAAAATCATTTCTATCGTCAGAATTGATTTCCTCGAAACGACATCGTCTTTTGCGAAAACGCATATTTGCCAATATAAATCCAACGACAGGAACCGTCGTTTGACGATTCTTTTATACGTTTCATATGAACGTCTTTATGGAGTTTTCGAAACACATCTGATAAATGGGAATACGTATGCGAAACATTCGTCACCGATTGCCCAACTTTTCAGATACGAAATTCTCCGAACGTACGCTAGTTACAAATAAAATATTTAATGTGAAACGATCACAATAAACAGACGAGTGAATGAATAAACAAAAAAGTAGTGGAAACAAAAGGAAAGAGCGATTTTTGGTGTTTTTCGCGAAACGCGATAACTCATTTGGTGCGGTTTGTCGCACGCAGTTCGCTCGTAAATCATTTTTCCCGGCCGACGGAAAATTTCACTTTTTTCCCGCGAGAGATTTTCCGAAAGGACCCTCTCTACAAAATTTGTCGTATGTTCTTTGAAACCGTTCCGCATTTTTTCACATAAAAATGTACTTATTAGTCTAGATCGAAGCGCCGAACTGAAACCGTACGATGTTCCCGGTTTATTTTTTACAATGTCAATATATCTGAAATCGGAATTTTCATCGTTCACGTTATATCCATATCAATATTATACATTCATATACAAGTAAAAATGTTAAATATATCATTCTTTTTCATCAAAATTGTAATGAAATTTTCATTTAAATATGGAGTAAAATTTTTATAGAATAGTACTAGATAAATTGTATGACTTCTGAATTCAAATACATAAATATACAAGAATGGTAATAATACTAGCAATGAAAATATATCGATATGGGAAAGACATAAAAACCCTCATATATTTACAAATTTATACAATAAAAAGAAACTCGATATATCAATCGAAAATCGTCTGAAAGTTTCACTTACGATCTCGAAGCGCACATATATTTTTTTGTAAAGAATGAAGAGATTCGCAGCTGGTAAAAAGCGTGCGGCGACAATGGCTTTTCTGGTCGTTCAGCCGTGATTCGGAAGGTTGCGCCCCCGGGGCGCTCCGCCCCCGTTCAATCATCATCAATCAGATCATCGAGCGTCTCGTCGCCTGAGGGGGGACTGCAAGCGGCACCCAGACAAACAGACAGACAGACAGAAGTATTGAGAAAAATGAAAGGAACTGGAGCAGGTTTTTCCGGGGGAAAAGCGCTGAATCGCATTTCACAGTGCTCGTATTTCTGATGAATAAGTTGAGTTGGGTGGCCTTAAATTTTTGTCGTTTTTCTATATGAAAGTATTGAGAAATGTTGATTTAGAAATATTTTAATGCGGAGAATTAAGTGTATTGGATGAAAAATAATCTTGGACATGATCAATTACTAAAAAATCTTCATACATTTAGTTCTGAGTTTTCGCGTTTGAAAATTTTCAGATTAATGATATTAGGGTAAGACAAATTCAGTTCGTCTCTGAGGTCTCAAGCTTAGTTAGTATCTCTATAATAGATTTTGTCTGGAAAAAAATCGATCACGTAAGTCTAGGATTGAGTTAGTTAAGTTAGATTTCGCGCTAGGCAGGCTAGGTTTCTTTTTTATCATATTGGATTGGGTTATGCATATAATTTCGAAATTGCATGTATATAAAATTCTATTGTGATTGTACTTTTCATCGGAAATTTTCTCGGTGAATCGAATCGGTGACACATTTTTCCCGGCACCCGTTGCTTTTCCGCGTTTCGGAGTTTAGACGAATTTGTCGCCGAAGGGTTACTGTCATATCGTCGTCGCAACTTTCCTTTCGCTCTGTCGGTTATTATTATAATAATAACGTTGATATAGTGGGCCATCAATCTTCGACGTTTTACGGCGATGTAGATTTATCGGTCGATAAACCTTTTCTCAATATTAAATTCGGTGTAATGTCGATCGACCTCAGGAGCACCTTTATCCTCGTGTGCAAGGAGACGTCCTGAATTATTAATATGCGAACACGTATATAAATGTATAATATGTACGTATTGTCGATGTGATTTCGCATTCTTATTTAGGCGAAACACGTCTCCGAGAACTCATATTGTACGGATTTAATATTGCGCGTTTGTCAAATGAAGAAAATTTAATTTTGAGATATTTCAAATTTTATTTGATCCCGTCGAAAACGTGAGTCTTTGTATCGCGTATGTGATGAGTATTGAAGCGATATATAGTGGAAGGTTAATTAAATTTTAAGAATTTCACATCAATTTCAAATGTATGAAATATGTTTTTAATATCGTGTCGTGTTTACATTTTTCGTTTCATGCCGAGAGAACAATAGAGTTAACGCGACTCCGCAGACTCTTCCAGCAGGTGGAACAATGCGTCCTAGCAAAGTGCCCAAACCTCACTAACAAACAAACAAAAAAACACACACAAACACTCATCCCATCCACAATAATATGTGTATGGGAGGCTGCGTCGCATGAATATAAACTCGGTTTATAAATTTTCTCCGTGTGGCAGATATCAGTTTGCGTTCGCTGAATAATTCATGCGATATTTGCGCGCTTGCATCGCTCACGACGAAAAGAGATTTCCCCGACAACACCGGGGAAAAGAAGAATAAGTGGCGAGACACGGAAAAGATGAGGGAAATCAACGCGGGAAATTAAAACTGGGACGCATTTGAATAAACGCCCGGGAAAACTCGAGAAAATCTCGAAATTCGCGAGCACGTGTTTTGCCGATTTTCTTGAATATGTATGTATGTATGTATGTATTGTTCGTATATAAAATTTTAATATTGGTGCGATTATTTATTCAGCGAATTAGCTCAAAAGGATTGAAAAAATGATCAATGAACGCTTAAAGCATTTCGAATTAATTAAAATGAAAAAAAATCTTAGGCTTTTTTTGTAAAGAAAATTATCAATTTTCAAATAAAAATTCCCAGACGACTCGCTTGTAGACTTTTGAATTGTTCTTTATAGCGGGTGCGAAAAAATTCGCATAATTACTTTGAAATTCGTGTAGATTTTCTCTCGTGACTATTATTCTTTCTTTTTCATTAAACGATCTTTCGGGGAAAATTTAGACGTTTATGTGCTTCAAAAGGCTTGCTTTATATGAGTGTAACTAAAATTTATTCAACTTATCTTGCGTACAGTAATTCGTTTGAAGATAAATTAAATTTTAACTTCGACAATTAATTTTCTTTAGCTTTTTCACTTACAATGAAATGAGCAAATTTGATTTGTTCAAAATAAAACTATCTTTTTTCCAAATAAAATATCTTCGCCGAGAAACGACCGAATAAAAAATGTAAGAGAACTCGACATTAGGCACGTTTACGTAGTTCCGTTTTCACTCGATCGTTTCGAAAGCGTTTCCTTCGACCATTCATTACGTACCGTTTGAAAAATGGTCTAAGACGTCTGGGGATTTCCCACGGAGTTTTCCACAACTTTTCGCGCACACAGAAAGGTGTGCACTAATCGGAATATCCGCGTACGTATAACCGTCCGCGAGCGGTTTGACCTTTTGCAGATCCTCTTATAACGGCTTTATATTTTTATGTTTATTTTCGTTTCCATTTTTATATCCGCGGCACTGGTGGGTTCGCTTAAAAATAATATAAAAGGGAAAACTCATTTCTGCAAAGCGCACGGATATACCGAGAGCGCCAAAAACGAAAAATTACTTATACGATTTACGTCCGTAAACTTTTTTACCCTGTGTAAGAAATATTCTCGACTTTTATTCTGCCGGTTATCTGAAAGAAAATGTTGAGGTTTCAAAATGTTTTTTCAAGATTTTCGATAGCACAATATGTATCTAAAATTAATTAATTCGAGCAAAGTAGGAAATAAAAATTATATCCCATCTTCATCATCACACGCAATATGCTAGAGTAATAATTCTTCCTCTGAGCAATCTTCCCAAATAATGTCGTAATAGGATTTATACGATGGGCTACATTAAAAACGAGCCCGCCATAAGGACACGATAATTCTGCATTCGCCCTTACAAAAGGGTATTGTATCCTCGGATCTAATCATGGCTAATGGACACGTGTTGTTGCTGATATGAATTAACTGCTCCCTTAATCGAAATAACCGCAATACTGCCTGATTGGTAATTTGGGGTTGCGTTGAGGAGTTTGCTTCGACGACGATAATTTTCTATTAGTCGAGTGATTAATTAGAGAATGCATGCTTGGTATAATATAATATAATTAACTATCATTTGCATTTCTGATTCAGTTATATAATTATCGTGTGAATATTAATTTAGTGTTATTTTATAGTTAATTTACTGGAAAGGCTTCTTTTCAATTGTAAGGCAATAACGTTTTGGATTCACAAGTGTTGAATATTCCGATGTTCTCAGAAATCGTCGAAAATTAATCAAAAATTCCTTCAACACATCAACTTTTACGACTCGGATTCGAAAATGGAAATTAATTTATGATTCGAATCGGCAAAAGAGAGCTTTTCGGCGTACTTAATCGTGTTTTCGAATCGAAGTGTTCCCGTTATTATTTGAAAGGGGAGATTTTATACGGGCTCCTTTATTTCATTGTTAATACTGTATATATTATTATATAAAGAGTTTTCGGCTTTGTCGGCATTCGAATTTTGCGCAATTTAATTAAATTTTGATCCCGTCGAACGAATTGAAATTAACTTAATAAGCCCAACTATGGACTTTCGAGAGTCGACAATGAAAACATTCGAAAAGTGGTAATACACACATTGAATTTTTTATGTCGACGATATAGAGAGGCTTTTTAAATTCCATTTGTGCGAACTGTTTTGTTTTTCGAACGTTCGAATTTTTAACCCTTTCGTTTTGTATGGTGTTTGTTTTACGGGCGTTGTTTGATTTGCGGCTCGTCGGATCCGAATATTTCATCGCGAAATGTCGATCGTGTTGAATAATTAAAATGTCCCGAAAGGGAATTAATAATTCGGTTTTTCAATGACGGTAAACACGTTAAATATTTGGGGCGCGATCAAAAGTCATCGAACTGTAAAGCTAATTTGATGCCATGCAAATAGCGTTCGTTGAAACAACTTCGATGTGAAATAAAAAGAAATTCGATCTCGCTTTGTTTATACGGAAGATAATTATTATCTCTCATTCGTAAAAGAAGTGAAGCAATCATAATATTCTTATGAGAGAAATCTCCATGCGAAACGACTTCCGTATATCACGACAAGTATTCTCGAAATTATTTACTGCGCGTATTTCAAAACAGAATTGTCTGAAAAACTCTGGAAGATTAAGGTCATTTTCATTTTTTTGATATTTAACAAAAGATGAAATCGCTTTAGCCGGGAACGAACGATGATTACAACTGTGTGTCCAAAATTTTCATTCTGAATTTTTTTCATCAACACACTTATAAATCGTTCGAATTTCGCTTCAAAAACACGATGAATTATTACCACGAAAACGCTTATCATCGTCCGTCTCGATGTGTTTTTTCATCGAACCGATCGAAGCCTGAAGTGTGGATTTTTTTCGCAATATCCCCTTATTTTCAGGCCTTTCGAAGGGTCGATGTCTTTAAGTTGAGCTAATTTCGTGCTTTCGGCGATGAAACGGCGACCTCGTTACGTGTAATGATCGAAGTCATTCATTTTCGAGATGAAACGACCGTAAAACCACTCCGCCCTATCTGTACACACAATACTGGTCGATACGTCTTTGTTGATCGTGAAAAACGATTTACTGACTTAATTTCGCGGTTCATTATGTATTTCGCTTATACACTTCCACCCTTAAAATATTTTGTATTGTAATACCGAGGCATGTTCGTTAATTATGTTCCGTTTCAGATAAAAATAAAAGCATTAGTTTCAAAATAAGTATCATCTTTAAATGAAAGATAATTTCTTTAACTATTTTTTCACTTATATGCTGAAGTGTGAACATTAGTTTTAGAAGAAGACCGATTTTTCTTTATACGTCTCATGAAAAATTGTGTTATGGTGAAGTTACTGCTAAGCGCTAAAGGTTCGCAGGCAGACTTTTGTTGTCAATGATGATTTTGTCAAAAAAACGCATTAGATATTAGTAAAAATAGATAGTTTACAATGTAAAAGTGTTCAGTTTTCATAAACTGTTTTAAATAAGTTTAAAATAACAGTGTTTAGTTGATTGTGAGCGTTCTTTGCTGACAGGAGCATTCCTTAAAGAGGAAATAGAAAAATTGATTTATTTCCATGAAAAATATTTGAAAATTTTTGGAAACTACGTGAAATGATATTTTAATAAATTTTCTTTCATATAAGAATAAAATTTAGTTTAAAAGAAATATAAGAACTTAACTTATGAACATGCCTATCATGTTTGTATTTCGGTGAACGATTTCGCTCTAATTTCAGCTGAAGCTCATTGAACGTCGAGCAGTCGTTAAAGCCGAGTTTTAAAATCGGTATACAGAGGCTTAATGGTCCTCCAATTTATTGTAAAACAGCATTTCCGAATGGAGTATGAGGGCTTTTAAATGCGGAAACTTTGCCCAACTACTTGTGCCCTTACCTGGGACTGGGCGGAAGCAACTTGCGTTGGGAAAATTAATTGAGTGCTTCATGAAACGACCTTTTCGAGGATTTCATATGAATAGGATTTAAATAGAACTATTATCGGATCGTGAAATTTAAATTAATTTCCCGCTTATTGTCCCACAATGCGGACCGTATCGGATGTTCTATAAACGGATGCTTCTTAATTCATTTATATGTATTGCAGATACGATATATTATATTGTATGTGTAACGATATTAATAAGATAAATATTTGTAATCTTAATATAAGCCACGATAATCAATCTAATTTGAATCTTAAAATGATATTGATGTATTTAAACTGATATACATATAAATTTAACATGCTCTATTCTCACGTATTCTTTTGTTAAATCTTCCTATTAGATTATTATAATATATTCTGAAAAAATCTCTTTGATAATTTCGGACTTTCAAACTTCTTGAAATACGTTTTTAATTTTCTATACGTCATAGAACTTCGTGCTTCACGAGAAAGTTGAGCTTTGATTGCGCCCATTTTTTTCTTATTTTCCGAAGTCCACTGATTGGTTCCGCAGCTGAAAATTTCGCTCAGAAAAACTTTTAGCACTGTTTGTTTTCGTCTCACGAGAAAAAGTCCTTTAAAAATTTTCTGCCGCCTCCAGTAGGAAAATTTTGCAACTTCATTCTTATTCCAGAGCGAACATTCCACCTTTTACTATCTATTTTCCTTTTTTCCATCGAACTCCAACTATAAAATCTCTTTTTATTCGTTTCGTTTACGACGGCTATTAGGAAGAGGCGAGCAATTTGTCGCCAGATCCAATAAATATTTACACACCGAGGCCATAGAATCAATGTTTCCTTTCGACAAAGGTAAAACGAAAACTTTAGTTCTTCTACCTTCATAATAATTATTAGATAGATGTGGGCCGCTTATTTTCTTTTGCATTGGAAAATTCGTCGGAAAACTTTCCTGTTTTGCGGCCGTTGAAATATTAACGCGCTTTGGGAATTTTGGATTCGTAGTTCGGGCTATAAATGGTATTCACGCGAATAATATTCAAATACATGGCTGTATTTCTAGGAATATTATGGAATTCGTACAATATCAAACTTTCCCAATTTCAAATTCATGAAATTTTCTCTTTGAAATTAGATGTCTTCAATAAATATATTCTGTTAAATGAAATTTATCTAAAACTTTCGGATTTTTCGTATAATTTGATTCGGGAAAATATTATATAATAAGTTATGTATGCTAATTTCGTACTTGCGCTGTGTAAATAGTGGAACATCCAGTTTGCTCTAAACAGCGAAGTGAGAATCGTTCGACCGACACGAAACTGTTAAGTCTTGTAAAATTTTGCATGCAATTCATAGTTTGGTCCATGTCTGGCATTCAAACAGACCAACTTTGACTTCATTTGGTTACATAGCGTGATGTTTGTTACAGAGGCCTTCCGAAAGTTAGACATTGTGTACTCGGAGTCTATGAATACATGGTTATGAATGAATCTAAATCAATCCTTGTCACACTGAAGTTATTTTCGTTTCAGATATTTTTTTAATTATTAACTTTGTCCAAATATGAAAACAGTAAATGGAAATGTTTTGAGTTCCAACATTTTGAAATTTGTAAATCTCTATTCATGTGCATTCATGTTTTGTCAATGTACTATTCATTAGTTTCATTTCAATGGAATTGAATTTTGCAACAAATAGCAAATGCTTTTCATTAAAGTGAAATAACGGATTTAGTCTGCTTTGAAATGAAACTGTTTATTCATGAAATGTGTAATTTTATTTCGAAATTATGAATAGTAAAATAATCTTAAAAAATAAATTAAGTCTTTGTAATTTTCCATCTTAACATATATTAAAAAATATTTAACTACGTTTCTGTACAAAAAACTAGTTCAATTTCACGCATCAACTTTTTTCGTACTTTGAACGACTCAGAATTTTCGATAGCTCCATTAAAAGTTTCTCTCTATTTTCAACAGAATGATGCCATCAGATTTTCGAACGAAATATTAAACCGAAATATAAAATTCAAATGTGGAAAAAAAATCTTAAAACGAACCACTGTGTCGGAACGATACTGAAACGAGAGAAATTCGTTTCGTCACATTTAATTCAATTTTCGGCTCTTCCAGGACAAAGTTCAGACTTTTTTCCATGAAACGTCCAAAGCGCACACTCGACATCACGTACTCGTACAAAACACTATCCTCGTACAAACAATGTCGGTAATATTTGAACAGCGACTGTTAAAAGCAAAGCGGTGACCACCACGATTGTCGCTTCTTTGTACAGCCTCCAGAACAGAGCTTTTATGAGTGTATATCTGAGCTTTAACAAGGGTTTACATTGACCATGTTCACGTTATAAGGAACACTGTTTAAAAAATAAAAATACACATATGCTTCTAAAGCTCTAAGCTCTCTTTTCATTTCTCAAATGAATTGTGTTGATATTTCATCTACTACTGAATATATTATTATTACAAAAAAATATTCGATTTTTATTAAGATGATCGAGTTGTCCCATTTTTGCGTTAACTATTTAAGCGAAATATCCACAAATGGAGGGCTTATTTCGAGTTTGCAAGCGGGTTCTTAAAAGGTTTCCTTTCCTGTCACACAAGAAATTCGGGTACGTGTTTAGGTCCTAAGGGCTGTTCAATAAATTCTCTGAAATATGCGCTACAATCCCAATAGGCACCGTTTACATGTTATTCGACGTCGTATCGAGTTATATTAAACGATATATATTTTTCATTACAACCAAAAATATCGTATATTCATATTGAATATGTGTATATAAACAGAGTGTATGATATTATTTTTATGCGAAATTGAATTTTTCAACCATATAATATGAAATATTCCCGAACGTATTCATGATTTTTATCGAATGATATGCTAATGTTGACAAGGTTCTATGTATTATAAAGGATCATAAAAAGCAATATAAAATATGTAAGACGAAATTAATAATATTGTCAACGTTGTTTGTCGAAAATATTCAAGAGGTATTGTTTGTGAAGGTTTTTAAATTGATTTTTGTCGGATTTATGCCGTTTTGCGGTTGTCGAATCGTTTTGAATAACATTTGAAGCAAATGTCCGGATATTACGGAACATCGAATCGATTTAATTTCCGCGGCTACGTTTGTTACATATCCTTTTATAGCCTTTTATATTGAATCCATACAGTATACATTTTATGCTTTTAACGGAAAATATAATATACGAATCACCATTATATTTGATAAAATTATACAATGTGTATTATAAAATATTTTTGTTTTTTTTCAGGTATGTCATCTTGCATTCATACAGATAGCCGAATCAATAGTATGTATCATTTTAATTTATTTTGATTTTTCAACGATTCAACAAGAGGTTATATAAATTGATTCAATTCGAATAGAAAGCAAATAAAGTTCCTTTCCGCACTTTCGTTTTTTTATGTCTTCTCCTTTGACACATACAGAGTGTCGAATAGATAAATTTCTCGAGACTTCCCACAGGGATAGCCTTCGTCCTCGGAAGCCTATTTTTCACGCCTCGCCCGTAATAAGATTAGAAATGGCTCCCTGGAAATTATTAACCCTCACTGCCTCGAGGCAATCTCATTTGTACCCCATTCGCATTTCGCAAAAACGAAAAAATCAATTAACTCGCTTGCTCATTTGAATAGCGACTCTGTATGTTATCCGTGGGAAAAAAAGATTCTATTTTCATCTGAGCGTAAAAATTTGCTTTCGGATAACGAGTTTTCGATATTTTTCGCCGTTAGGGAGGGATTTTCTTGTCTTTGCTTCCTGTCCGAAAACTCGGGATAATGTATTCCGCCCTTATCTATCGGCCCTCAGATTTTTTTCGGATCGCTTCTATATCTTAGGTATAACTATCTAGGAGAATGATGCAATAAAATCGGTTATACGTGCATATTTATTTTTGCAGATGCGAATTCGAAACGTTCTTTCTTTCGTAGGAAACTATTCGAATACATTTCGCGCTCGAGTTGGCTAGCTATGTATCATAGCAAACTATGTTTTGATTTATTTCATGAAAATACTCGTGTGTTTTCGAACGGTGTTGTTTGAATTTGTTCATATACGAATGGAAACCAATGTCTAGTTGAAATATAAAATAGTAAAAATTGAACTATGAATATTTAGATTTGTTGCATCTGTTTTTTCAGGCAAAATTTTTCGTACCGTAAGTAAGCGAAGTTATGATATATGAATATAAAAAGAACTTCCATTAGAGATTCGTCATTTCGGGCTCAAAGAAATGTTTCACCAACATTATTCTTGTGCCTGAAATGTCGAAGGAGGTTCATTTACTTAATGTCCAGCTATGTATTTTGCTCCACCGTCACATTTTATTTGTTTTTCTTCATTTTATCTTAACTTTTTTCTGTATTTTGTAACGAACGCCCACAAACTGTCAAGAAGACGTTTTATTGATCCATAATATTTAATATTCTAGAATAATGGTACATTGTCAATTAAAACCTGTGAGCGAAAATATGCCGAAAATCAACAGAAAATATAATATCAACAGATTTTAGTTTAAAACGATTTGATTTCAACTTCAAAATAACGTACTTTTGATTACAGATTAAATTCTCACAGTTTCTTCGAATAATTAACGTTCTTTTTGTTTCTTTATACTAAGTTGGGTCGAAAGTTGCGTCGTTAAATTTTAACGGCGAGTTCCGGCGTTTTCTGTAGGAGCGTTCGTAACACGCCGAAATGCCCACGTGCTGAATTTCAGCTGTGTTCAACCTTTCTAAACACCTTGTAAACCATTATTTTTAATATCATCCTCCATATTCTAAAAAAAATCATTGCTTTTTGTTTGTACATTGTTCCACTTAGCAATTGAAAAAAAATTCAAATAAGAAATTTATGAATAGGAATGTACTTCAACGGACGCGTACTTTGAGTTAGAAATCGCTGCGCTAAAAGATTTATAAGAAAACGAAGGAAGAGGAAGGCACGCCTCGGAAAACGTAGGCCAAAAGCGCGCGTAAATTTTCGCATATAAGCCGGTTTAAATTTATTATCTCCCCGGGGATTCAAACATCTGCATCGTGAGTTCTTATTTCGAACGGCGATCCGACCTTTTTCTTTCCCATACATTTGAAAGCTCGTTAATTTTTTCCCTATACCCGATCCGCTCAGAAATGAACTCGAGCGTCTAATAAAACGAAAAAGTTATAAAATCGCGCGAACGAAAAAGATTTGAATGGAACTATGTTTGTATACACACGAAGGTTCGTATGAACGTGCAATACGGTTTTTTTCCAAAGGGCGTTCGCGAAAGCCGATCTCTTCTAGCTCATCGGAAGTTCTAAGTCGAAATGTATTTTTCAGACGGACCCTTCTTGTTTTTCGGTAACCTTTTCAGTAGTGGTACCTTTGGGTTTCGTATAGCTTGGATTATGGTACACGCGAGGGTAGTGTAAACGATGCGAAATAAAATCTTTCGTTGTTGGCCGTTTGCTTTTTTTTTCGTTTGTCCCTTTTTTATGTACGCCAATCTAGCCCAGTGTAAGTTGTATATAGGATACATCGGGTGACCCGAAAGATTTACTTTTATTTATTTGAGGGAAATTCGTAAATTATTGTTATCGATCGGTAAAATGTTTTTTTCCCCACAACTCTACGATTTTACTATAATTGAATAAACCAGCAAAAACATTTCTCATTTGAAATCTTTCCGCAGTTTACTTTCGAATTAGTTTTGAGAAATTCAATATTTTCAAACGTGAAAATTTTCCGTTTCTCTTCGCAATGTATACTTTTGTATCGAATTCAATCGAATTTGAACAAGATAGATGCTGACCAAATCGAATCCGCGATTTGATAACACTCAAGCTTTTACAAGGAGTGCTCTTGAATCGTCGATATCCTTGTTCCGAGTTCGACAAATAGACATTTGTAGATGTTCGACATTGATGGCTATCGTACTCGTCCGATGGCCATCAAATATTCAAGACGAGATCGAAAATACGCTTCGAAACCACCAAAGATCGAATATACGACCCCCCATTACGATCAATTAATATTTATCGTTCATTTCCAAATATAGAAACAACCATTTTATAAGATTTATTATCTCATTTTTCATCAATTTTAAGACGAGTAATAAACCTTTGAGTATTTTTGTATGCCTTTGAAATTTTTATTCGAAAAAATGCTTTTACAGTAACACAGTATTAAATAGGGTAAAAAGATTGAATTGGGCTTTTATTATAGGAAGGGCGAGAAATATAAAACATCACGATATTTATTACTTACAGTTTCGACTATCTGCTTATTTTGCATAAAATCAGTCATTAATAGTATTAATATTAGATTTCAAAAAGAGAAACAACAGGATCGACATTGAGTCTAATAAATTGAGGATTGAAATTTTATTACTTTTTTTTAACAATATTAGCTATAAGAGATTATTGCTTGGGGATTTGTTGAATTGAAAACACGGTAAATTGAATTGAAATTCAATATACCATATTTGCCACCTTTTGACTATTTCGTATTTTGAAACACCACTTTTCCATATTTAATACAAATTTGAAAAAATGAAGAAAAAATTATTTTTCAGTCACTCATTTTTTTTCAAATTTAAGTGATTATTTCTCCTTTTTACTATAATTAACACATAACTTAGTATATTTGGCCTCAATTTATTTCTCAAGAACGTTGATTATTTTTCATATGTGGAAAATGCCCGCTTAAAACTTAATTGTTTCCATATTTGTCGTGTTTCCTATTTATAAGTTTTTTGGATCTTTTTTGTGTCATACAATATTAGATGTTAATTTGATTTATTTTGGTATTAAACACCCCGAATTCTACGCTCGCCATTCTTTCCAACGGTTACGTCTAGCTGACGATAATGATAATGGTGATGACTCGAAATGAGAACGAGCACTCGCCTTGCATGCCCCGAAATATTCCCATAAATTTTTATCGCTAACGAGTGCCGAAAGAGTGTCTCTTTAGCATTGCAAATGGCGTCGGAGTGGAATTAAAATTGCGACACACAATAATTAATGTGAGTTTTCATCTGAAAACGTATCGAGAGGACCTGGGGAAATTGACGATTAAATTTTACGATTCGGGGTATAATTTCTGTATTTGACTGCGGTTTCAAAACTGTAAGTACATTGTGCGTTTATATTTTATTGCTTTACTATATTGAATAAAAATATATAAAACGGAAATGTTTTATAATTCTACAATTCGAACCACTGAATGTATGCGTACTCTATTATAAAATTTAGAATCACTGGTCGTGCGAATCGGAACGACCTCGTTTAAATATCGTCCGTTAAAAATTACGATTTTACATTCCGTACGTAGAAAATAGAGTCGGTTTTTCCGATTTAGTTTCGCTAGCTTTAGACGAAAGCTTTCGACTTTATGCTTCAATCACTATAAAAGTTCAAGCTGAAATTCATGCCCTACATAAAACTGGAACGTTTAAAATTTTAAGTGGATGTTTTTAAATAAAACCAGCGTTTTATATTCGTTGAATTTCGCACGAGATATATTTTTAATAATATATATGAATCAATAGTAACTAGTTATTTTATGTGTCTATTGACCAAAGTTTCCGAACCTCAATATTCATTAGAGCAGTCCAATCGAGGATCCACTGCTCACATATCGAATTAATCTCAATTTCCACACAGATACACGCACGTAAAACAAATCTTCATTAGCGAAAACTCGATTGTAGCCCACCTGAATTGCAAAAATATATTATTTCAGCGCGAACTTATTAGAAGGGGTCGAAATCAAAGCATCCCCGATTCGGGTCCGACACTCGCAAAACAGCCCTCCCTTAATTGGATTATGTATCCAATCTCAAGTGTTGGGTTGAACTTTGCGCCGGAATAACTCCCGCTCTCTAAGGGTACGTACGCACTTGTTTACGACGCCAGCCGTAAAAACGTTGCGCTTTTACGACCCGCCGCTTTTTCGATTCGGATAAACGAGATACCGGTTGGAAACTTTCATTAGAAGCCTTCTTTTTTCGTTTGTTTCTATTTGAGAAAGTTTTTCGAACTGAAAGAACTAAACTGAAATCATTTGAAAATTTTATATTATTTCTGAAATAAATCTATTTGATTTTTATCCAATATTCTATTTTTATGAGTTTCGCGTCCATTTATTCTCCTCGAGACACATACAAAGCGAGTAACGAGTGTATATTGACAAAATGAAACTTTTCCATTAAAGCTTCTAAAAAAAGAGCCGAAGAAACAAATAAAAGACATTCTCTCGTCCTCTTCAGAGGTTTTTGCTCTTCTTGGCTAGGAATTATTGTGAATGAAGGGGATTCCGACAAAAGCTGAAATGCAGGTCAGATGCATCAGAAACGAATGCAGCTCTTTTCATAGAGCAGACAGTCGCTTTCAGCACTGATGGTTTTCAGAACGAACCGGAAAACCGCATCTACTTTAGTATGCATATAAACCTGCTTAGTATAAGTTTATAAATAATAAGTATAAAATAAAACATAGATCATTCTGATTCATCATGAGTCGGTTAACGTTCAGTTATATTAAAATTGTTGAATTGCGATATACCTGTATGTGGTTACTCGAAGTGCCGTTCAAACTTTTTCGTTTCTGAAAGCAAATTTTTAATGTTTTTGAAAGTAAAATATTTGGGGATCGTTACTGTTCCACAGGCCGCAGTTGGAGTAGCATAGATTCATCGTTCGCTTCAGAAAGTACATATGTGTGACTTTTCTTTGTTCTTCGTGGATTTTGCACGCCAAATAAAACAGTAAAAGAGTTCCTTTTTAAAGGGTTCAAAAGCGCAAATACGCTCTTTTTGCGTGCTTCCGTTATTTTTTTCACATTTCACTTCCTCCGCACACATAGATTTTGTTTCGCTTTGTCCGGCGCGAATTTTTTTTTTCGTGCTGAAAACCCATTTTCTTGTAGTTGCAGCGATTTATTTATTCGAAATATCTCGATTTCAGTTCATTGTGCACGGTTAAACGTCGGTACGTTTATTTGCAATGAACGAAGCAGCGAAGCATTTTTTCCGTTTGTCACGTCCGTCCAATGGAGCGAGCGTTATTACTTTTGCAAAAATGCGCGCGAAAAAAAAGGGAAAATTTCAGGTTTTCTCGATAATAACATTGTGCTGGGCCATTTCTCCATTGTGCTGTCTCGACATTTATGTCGTCCATCGGACACCTTGGAGCATTCATGGCGAAATAAAAAAATACCCATCGTGTACTCGACCGCAAGTTTGCTGTACGTCACATTTAGTTTTTTCCCCGAACATGACAATGGTGGTTGATAAAATGTTTGCTCTGTGCGAATAAAAAAAATATGAAAGTAATTCGATGGAACTGTGAGTTTTCATTATGTATGCTCACGTAGTGCTCTCAAGTTTATTCGTTTTGCGCTTCGAGCTGAGCTAATAAATATATTTTACATAACTTTGTAATTTGATATCTGTGTTTGTAAAGCAGTGAATTTTTAAATATGGAAAAATAGCATCAGTGATTTTGTATGAGCTGAAACATGCAAATTTCGGTTTTAAATGCATTAGCGTTCGAAGCACAACTTTCGATGCAAGCTCGATAATGGTTATCGAACGACACTTTGCATAATTTTACACTTGGGTTGAACACTAGATAATGCATAAACCGTATTTTATCACATTGTTGTGTTTTTAAAATTGAAACTCAATTTTCATCAAAAATGAAATATTCTATTCGCTTGAAAAATAAATATCCGTGACGTCGAATTGGGACCTGATTCCGCGATATTTTGACGTGGAACTTATTTAAACATTTATCCGTGGATAGAATTCGAACTTGAAAAGAAGACGTATCGGAGACTATCCGTCAGGCAGAAAAACGTGACTAAAAAACTCAATGCGTAGAGGAAACAACTCCTGTCAGATAAACACGTCCTTTCTCAAATCGCATAATATTTTTTATATAAGAAAATTCTAGATTAAGTCGTACGTATACAGAGAAGAAGTCAAATGAATTTTCACCTCGATAAAACTGGGTTCGTTATTCGAATTTTCGCCTTTCGATCATTGTCGCTTTCATTATTTTCGACCCCTCGATTTGGGCTGAGTGGATATCGATCAAGTCACGAGAAAAAGTATCGTTTTCACGGGGTTGAAGGGTTCCTCCTTCGTTTCCTTCTAGAGAAATTGATCTTGAAGTGCCCGTCGAAGGTAAACAGAAGCGTTTGATGTGCATATTGCTTTTGTGAGAAATTTTCCGATAGAATATCATAAGGAGTCGGCCGCGTATATATCTATATTTCAAAGTTTGGCTTCTGCGCAAAATAATTTAATCTTATATATAAGATTTATCGAATAAATGTTGTAATTTTTGGATGAGGGTTATTGAAAAGCGTGTTTTTCTCTCTCACTTTATTCCTATACAAGTCCTTTTATATCGCGAAATATTGAATTAGCTCACGTGAAAGTGTATTTCGAAATGCGTCAAGTGTATTTATCATTATTGGAAATCTATATTTGGCACACTCGTATTGTATACAAAAGTAAATTGAAAAATCTAACAATAAGCCGTATTCATGTCTGAAACATATTTCAATAGAATTGTATTGACTCATATTCGATCGGAAAAATACATTGTGAACAAAACGCATAACACGTAAAAACCTTATCTTTGTTTTCGAACTTCAAACGAATTGTGAACATAAAGAACGGGTTATTTTCTTTTTTTTAAGTCACTTGTCACGTAAATTATACTCAGACGGTAATCTTCTGCCATAAAATTATATATGATAATGCGAAAAGTTTCGCCTGTGCGATAAAAAAGCGGAGTACGTTTAAGAAATTTCTCCAAAAATAATGCAAATGCCAAACGACCGGCGGATCGTAACGACAATCTTCTAATTTTTGCTGACTCGAACGACTAGATTAGGAAAATTTATGGCAATCTCGGGAAATCCCGAGAAAAGCGCCTTGAATCGGCTGTTAGGAAAAGTTCGACCGCGAAAACACATTTGTATTTGTCGATCGACAACTTTAGAAGCTTTAGGCGATTTATGCTCTTTCTTTTCACAATTTAAGGTGTTTGGTTCAAGTTTTGTCGTTTTTTTGGCTATTCACTACATAGTGAATTTGTTTAATTAAAAAGCATTTTGAGATAAGGAATTGTTCAGTGGAGACCATTCAGTGTTCGCACTTTGTAAGCCTCTCGGGATTGTATTCTTTCAAACGGGTTCCGAGTAAAAATAAATTGAATTGGCTTTTGAAAACGTTAAAAAGTTAATTTTATTTATTTTGAAATGTTCAAAACTTAATCCAGAGACTTCTTAACTTGATACAATGGGCTTTGAACGTTTCAATGAAATTCGTATTTAACGATGGTTCATGATTTTGTGAAAAATAGATACATTTTTATTTATTTACTCTCTTTTTATATATGATTATGATTTCAACAACTCGATAGGTATATAAATTATAAAGGATTGTGATGTGAATGGTAAAATACTTTTTCACAAAATAATGACTTTTATTGAAATCGAAGAAATGAAAATTCTAGACTCAAAATTGAAACCGATATCGTATCGGTTTCTACTTTTGTTGAAATATAAGAAATCAATCCAGTAAATCTTAAATATGTTTTCAGGATTCTTTGTTTTATTTTTTTTTTTCAACAAATTCTATTATATCAATAAAAATTAACAGCCTCAACCAACGGTTAATTAATGATTAAAATATCACCTTTCAATCGTTTAAATCTTTTCAATACTTTAGGGTATAAAGTTTAAATTGAGAAATAATTTAACTCACATTTATGAATATTATGAAAATTATAATTGTAAAGTTTTCTTTCCAATTACCGCGGTTTTGTCTATTGAGACGTCATTTGAGAAAGTTTGACTCTTAACAATACGATTGAGATGCAAAGCCACGGTTCGGCAATTCGAGACTTGACACCATAGTTTGAATGCCAATATGTACCAGGGCTGAAATCCGAGACTGAAACGAGACTCCCCATTTGTGTTCAACTCTAGGCTCCATTTAGACACGATGTCTCGTCACTCTGAGTTCATTAAACTTTTATTTATTTATTTTTGATAAATTTACAATACGAATTTCAAAATATAAATATTCATTTATTCCATTTTATTATTGATTTGTAATATTTTGAAAATTTTATAGTTGATATGGGTATTTTACGACTCACCGTTTAAGAAGCGCGAGCTCACGTCCCGTCAGAAGTGCGTGCCCACTTCCGCAGATTCTCGAATTTCTCGGAGATCGCGTCCGGCACGTCCTGTCGAGACTTCCCGGGATTTCCCGCCGAGATGCGGGATTTCTCGGGATCGTATCGTCGCAAGGGATACGTGAGAGCAGGCGCGCTCCCCTTATCGATTTTATCCGCAGATAAAAACGTATTATGTAAGGAAGAACTCGAGAACTCGTATGCCAGTTTCGTATACGTGTTATTTCGTATGAATTTATCGGTTTTCACGTGGGGGATGGAAAGATCTTCGCGGGGGTTGAAATTGCGACGATGAGTCGCAGCCAAAATAAACACTCTGGGGAGAAGCTTATGTTTGATTGTTATGAATTTTTCATGTGTAATTTCGTATCGATCCGTTTGAATTGTATGCGAAGATTCGCTTGTACTCAGAAGTGTTGAATGATTTATGTCGATGGTTGATTCGTGGGTTCGTTTTTATTTTTTCACTTGCTAGCCACTTCTATTTGTATGAATTTTTCATGAAATATAAAGTCGCATTACTGAATGATTCATCACAACTTCATATGCAAAATTAATTAGACGATATTATGAAATTTCAGTGTTGAAGTTGGTTTTGGGTTGTTAAACTAAAATGCAATCATATCATGTACATATGTATGTGAAATTTAATTACAGATTTTACACATGTTGTAACTTATAGGTACATAACATCGGTTTTAAGCATACATCACGCCCTAGCAATAACGGAGCATATTAATTATGGCCTGTACGTAAATTCGCGTAACGAAATTTTAAAGCGCATGCAAATTTCGCACATCTTGTTAACGAAAAGCGTTAATTGCTCGTGAAAAACTAGCGGCAATTTATCACACGTCACACAACAAAACGTGTGGGTATCGAAAATTTCCCTAAAAGTCAGTGCCCCCTTTGGGTCAAAAGGCAAAGCATCAAATCGTAAAAGCCCGCTCGTGAATTTCGGGTCACCCTGTGCTGAAAGGGTTGAAAAAACTAAGGGTCTCACACACAATGGGGTATCTGTCTGTACAGAGTAGGAAAATGGATTTTCTAGTTTTAGCACCGTGATTATTTTTTTACGATTTTTATTAAATGAAAGCTTTTAACGTGATTGAAATCTACAAATATTGTGTTTTAGAATGTCTCACAAACTAGAAGAAAATAATACGTTAATTAAACAATCAAATACTTAATATTTACTTCTTGTTTGTTTCAGGTAAGTCTCGAAATAAGAAAACTAAGAAAGTATACATTTGTTATCTGTATGTATTTTTACATTATATTAATAAGTTAGTTCATGTGATAACATTCAAAATTTTTCACGTTCTTACAATTAGTTATATTCATTAGATATAAATTTTATTTGTATTCAAATCGCTTCGAAAATATTTATTTCTGAATAGATTTTGAAATAATGTTGAATGTTTTTGCTTCTGTTCCGTTTTTTAATCGTCTAATGCAATATGGCTTTTGACTTTAAAAGCTCGTTTTCCTCGTTCCATTTTTATTTGTTTGTTCTGATGAATTACCAATGACTCGGTTGAAACGTTTTTACCCCCAGTTCATGAATAAAGTATGAGTACTTCAAAGACACGTGTATTTTTATCGTATAGATAGATACGCTTTGTTTTCCGATCATTCTCTTGAAAAGTCATTAATTCTTAACACAAAAGAACGATTATCGAGATAAATTGCATTTAGAAAAAAAGTTAAATTATGGCTCGTATTATAGTTAAATACATTCTAATATGAAACCGTTTGTGTAACGTATATTTTGAACGTTATTAGAATTCATTGAAAAAACGCAATAAAAAATACGATCTATTTTTCACTTTATATTGAATTTCAGACATTTTTATCGGCAGTTACGAGCATGGCTATTTCGCTCGTGGGAATTAGATACAGCACGTAAAAAAGGAAATTCCTACGGTTTACAACCACTGGATTATCGCGGGTTTTACTACATTTTATTTTGCGTTCGTATTTCCCGCGCGACTAGAGATATAATGGATTATCGAATATGGATTTTCGTTCGGATGCTTGTTCTACAATGTATTTTCCGAGAAAACTCTTTTTATTTATTTCGCTTTTCCTTGCTAGCTTTACCGATCTGAGCTTGTCCTGTATTTATTTTGACTAAAATTGAAACTTCACCTCGGCTTTTCTCTTCAAAATAATATCATATTTTTAAATACTGATACAAATTAATAATATGAAAATTCGTAACTTATGAAATCATTTTGTTCGATGTAGTATTGATAGAACTATGAAACAAATGAATGTTTTGTTTGAACGATATGAAGAAGTTTTTTTCTGACATTCATTTCCGTAGTATTTGTAATTAGTATTTGATTGAAATTTCGTTTTTACTTGAAAAATATCAGTCAGACGTGTTCGCAATTTGGTTCGGAAATATCCGATCGTTTTCTCTGATTTTATTGGTGGCACCGTGGACCAGAATGGCCCCATATATTCCATCAGGTTCGACGGCACCTGCCCAATTCGAGCTCGTTTTATGGAAAAAAATGACAATTTAAATGTACGCGATGTTTCAAGATGAAATATTAATTTTCGTCGAATTCAATACGTGCTGAATCATGTATGAAAGTGCGGCACGTGCATCGAATTTCGTATCGCGAACGCTCTAGCTATGCGCATAAAATCTCAATATATGAAGAAGAATTGTTTCATTATACCACAATTTCGCTCTACAATCCACGTTTTCAGAATGAAATTGATTTATAATTGATATATTTTTTCCACTGTTTATATTTCTTACGTCAAAACATCCAATCTACATTTTTCTCATCTCCTGAACGTATAGACGAACAAAAATTGGATACACGTATAAATATCGAGAACCTCACATAAATCAAGTCCGAGAAAACAATATCGGTTATTCGGGAAAAAGGCCTCCGTCCTTTACGTGCAGAAGAACCGAACCGAAGTTACGAGCATCGCAACAATTTCTATAGAAAGGTTATCTGTCCCGGGACGATACGCACATCCCGTCCCGGGATCCCGCGGAGTCTTCGGAGCCTCTCAAACCCTCTCAGCCGTCGAAAGACTCGGAGGACCCAACAATGGCCCCCGGGAGGACCTTATAAGTGATTAAAGATTCCGGCAAGATAGCGGCCTCCGAAAGGGCCAAATTACGCGGTCGTTCTCCTAAACGTGCTCGTATGTAAAATAAATACGCTCGTGAGGGTTGAAAAGGTTAACAAAGCCCTCTCGACGAAGGGCTATCAGTTCGTCGTCGAGTTCGAGCCGTGCTAATTTCGTTTTCGAACTCACCAAATGAAGATTGAACGAACGTAATGTGACGGTGGCGAGAAAAAATGCCAAGGCGAGAGCGAAATGTGATTGTTTTTCGATTTATATCACTAAAAATATATTTCATAAATAAAAATGAATGTCTTTTACTTATAGGCTCGTTCATCGATTATCTGAATACAATGAAACTCTTCCGAGTTAAGAAAATTTATGCATTATTACATTTAACTTTTCTCGATCTGCATATTTTTAACGTTCGATGTTTAAAAGATTACTTTTTGTATCAAATATACCTACTATGAATATTCACACACACGAAATTATTTAACAAATGTTTTGTATTTCGTGTTCAAATATATATAATCAACTTAAAGTCTAAATAAAATAATGTAGAATAACTACAGCGTATCACACAACACATATTCGCTTAAGGAAGATTTTAATTGAAAACGTGTTGCATGAGCGACCATGTTACAGCAAATCCACAAATATTTTGACATTTCACGAAATTCACAAAATCTTCTAAAATAACCATATAAAATACATATTTTTGCAGTTTTTTTTCGTAGTCCCAAACACATACATACATAATGTGTTTTAGCAGAGGGAAGTCGGTCGTTTCATTTCGTTATCGGCGCTGCAATTCGATTTCGGTCCACTAACAAATTTAAGCGGACGTCGGAGCATAACGGCGATTTCCCCCTCGCTTGATTTAATTTCTGTCGTGGACCTTTCTTCGCCGGTTAACCCTTTGCGTTAGTTAACCCCGTGCGTGCCTCCGTTCTCGCTTATGAGCGCACAGAACCCGCAAACTTTCAACGCCAATGGTCTGTGAGCATTCGAGTGTTCGTTGCGAGATGGACGAATCGCTGATTTATTAAGGTTCCTCTGTGTGTGGTCGTATCTTTTCGATTAGTGCGAAAATTTCTATATTGATAAAAATTAATGTGCTTATGTGTTCTTTCATTGATTTTAAGTTGATTGAACATTTCAGATTTATGTACATATCTGAAAAGACTTATGTGTATTCCTATTATGCCGCCGGCTTGAGCCGTTGGCTTAGTAAGGATACACCATAACATTCTAAATTTTACAATTGACGGGGTTTCGATTTTAAATATTTAGCGGATATTTTGTCAAATATTTTGAATGCAAGTTAAGTAAATCTTAATTATCTGATCAATGTGTAAGTAGGAATTCGTTTGTATTGAATATTTCTATGCGTACTAGTCATGGAAGAAATTCAGTTAGACACGTTCTTGTTAACTAAGGCGTAGTTTCTAATTAAATCATTCTGTACGAAAGTTTATTATATTTATATACAAGTAATTCATCATTTTTCGAGTTATAGGATGTGCTTTTATATTTATAGCCAATCACTGCGATCCAATTAGATAAAAAGGAAAATATTTGTTTCGACTATGCAATTTTTCTGTTACATAATCTGATTATTAGAAATTTCATTTGAAATATTTTGGAATTTTTCCGAACAATGTTTTTTTAATATTATTTTTCATTTTATTCTATACATTTAATGAAATTTTCTCTGGAATATTTCGAATACACGGAAAGGACACAGATAATTCTTTTGACTCCATTTATTTTTGTCGCTGTAAATTTTCGTCAAAAGAAAATTGAATCTCGACAGCGATTTTTTTCAACCTATTCCACAACTGATTGAATACTGGACCATTTTGAAAAAAAAAATTCAACGAAAAAAAGATAAACGGATTTAAGCAGCATTCACTACATGAACGAAAAATTAAAATTATTTTAACAAATATCGCACATAGATCTATAGAAAATAATTTAATCATGTAAATTATTGACTTTGACTATGAATTGAAATCTTAATTTAACTATTGTATAAAATAATACTTAAATACAATGATCGAAGTAGATATAGTACTATATTCAAAATTTCTCACCGATTTGATAAGTCAGCTCACGTTTCGAGAAATTTCTTAGAATCATCTTGCCGAAATTTGCAGAGGTCGAATATTCGACTCGCTTGTTATTTTAGGATCAGCTCAATTAAAATTTGCACAGTCTCCGTACCAATTTGGGTAGCACTATCCCGCCATAAGTTTCCCCGCTTTTGTGTAACATACGACGGCTAATTCGTTAATTAATGCCCGGTCGAGATTTGATTTATTCGAGGTTTTTCCCCATTCGGGATGGGAGCTTTTTCTAAATCGCATTTTCGACCTAACGAAGCTTTTCCTTTGGAGCGACGAATCGTTAATCATTTCATCGGACGCGTGATCAGAATGGATTCGGCGAAAGCCTTTCATTTATTTTCATATTAGAGATTTTTGAGTGATGATATGATTCATGGGGATTTATTTATTTCGGCTTTTATATCGCTACCTTTTATACGATAATGATCTTTACCTAACATAAATATTTTTCATATGAAAAACCTTCACATGTGTAAGTATCATAAAATTTTACAGATGAATATGTTATATTTAGTATTATTTTTATGGTAAAGTATTTTGTTATACAATATAATCATGCTTGTTTTTTGTTTAGCATATCAAAGTTTTTTAATGTCGTTCTATAAATATACAAAGTAGCTACGAAATTTAATAAAGTCAACCATGTTAAGTTTTCTCGTTGTTATAAAAGAAGTTCGCTTGCATCTAATCACGCTAAAAACGTAAAACTTCCACGACATGTCTCAAAGGATTTTCATTTTATTTCTCTTGCTGTTACATACATACATTCAACTTTGCAAAACGAACTAAACTCTTACATACAACTTTTACATTTTTCAAATAATACATCACGCGAAAATTAATTTTTCCTTATGCATCATTCTCAAAACTAATTTTGAGATATTGGATTTTTAATATTTTAACGTTTCAATTCGCAGCTGTTTCTTCTGCTATTGATAAAAAGCGCAATAGCTCTTTCGCGTTTTTTGCTCGAGATTCATTTTCTTTCGCGCTTTCGCATTTTTCTGGAAAATTTCGGACTTTTCCGCGCGAAAAATTATTTATCACTCGACAGAGCTGGGTGGAGTTTTTCCGGTATTACCATAAAGCAATACGCGAATATTTCCCGAGGGGATTTTCGCATAAACCTAAATAGGTTTTTATCGCGATTCTCATATTCTTGTCGGCGAAACGGTTCAGTTCGCGTGCGTTTGTCAGGTACTGCAAACATTCGGTTACACGAAAATGTTTGTACAATGAATTGGGTCGAGGAATCTCCTCAGACACCGCAAAATAAACACTGTACAAAAGAAAGAAAGTCGATCTTATTTCTGGTCCAAACGAGAATCTTTCATTTTTGTACGAACAAAATCAACCATGTGTGAGTCTTATTTAATTTAACTATGTAGTATATTGAGAATATTTATTGTAAAAAAATATATTTTTTATACTACGCGCACATATTATCCGATGATTATTTTTTTCATTTATTTTCTCTAGAGCTGCAAAAAGGCAATAGTTAGAACATCATAAACCACCTGTTAGGCAATGGCTAGTGTGGAAAAGCCTTGATTTTCCTGCTTCGAATTTTCCCTTCGATATCCGGCCCAGTTCGGTGTTCATCAATCACTTATCTATATGTCGAACAAACATGTTTACCTTTTTACTTAAGCCTCCTTTGTCGCGGGCCCAAATGAAAATCCCCACTTCGGCCCATCGGGGCCCACTTTGGGTCTGAGAGCTGGAATGGTTTTCTTGAGTTTATTCCCCTGATTAAGGGTTGGCGGTTTTGACGTAGGTCCTATATAAATCCCGATCGATCCCTTCCGCCTTATGAACGGTGCTACTTTTGACAGATCCTTAAAATGTGTCCGCAGTAAGACCGTTTTCAAACGTGATAGATCAATGATGCAGAAATTCATTTTTTTATATCTATTTCAATTTTTTCTTCGTTTTAATTGACTGCTTTGTAAATTTTAAATGTGTTTTCTAATGGGCATGTTCATTAGATTCTTTGCTTATGGATAATTTATGTGCTCGGAAAAGCTGTCCTTTCGTAATAAGTAGAAAAGTGCTATGTTATGTATATATTTTCATCCCATGATATCGTTAAGGTGTATGCTGAAAAATTGACGACAGTATATAAAATTATTCAAAAATTTTTCGGGACATCGCTGTGCTCGAATGATATGGAAATTTCTCACACGACACGTGCGTTTGCGTACGTAAAAGATTTTATTACGATCAGAATGAATAAAAGCAACGAATTTTCCGACTCGTCTGAATAATAAGAATAATATTTTTTTTAATAGAGCGATCAAAATGTACGAATTTTGTGAGAAAAAAAAACTTGAATTGCCGAAGAGTTAGTTGTTAGAAGTTCTTACAGTCGAAACTTTCCGAACTGCCAGTTTAAACAATGCTTTAAGTATTCAACCCGAGGTGTACTCTCTTCTACAAGTTTGCGTGACCAACCCACTAGGCCTAGCAGGTGAGAGCTTTTTCAGCGAACACCATCTGGCGCAATGCTGAAAGCCTTCAAAGATGGTAGTTAACCGTTATAAGTCAGTCCGTAGTGCAGTGGCGTACTTTATAGGTAAAAAATTATTTATAACATGAAAACCATAAATTCTCTTAAAAAAATGTATTGATAAGTCCAAAGATGGATTGTATGAGGAATATTTGTTAGTTCGAAACTTGCATTTCGTGATTTGGTGCTAGCGTCTATCTAATTTCTACAAATTTGAAAAAAGACTATGTGATTCACATATTGGTAGAGTAGAGCGAAAAATATCGGTTTTATAAAAAACGTAGAAATTCGGTTCATCAACTGCATAAATATGCCTCGAATCATATATTTCGTACAAAGCCAATATGTTCCGTTCCGTTCCGTTCTACACCACTCCACTTCGTAAATATGTGATTTGACCTTTAGAGCGAAAAGAGCAATGGCTTCTAGCTGCAAAAAGGAAAAAGCTCCCTCGTATAATTCATCCCAGGGTAAGCCACGTAAAAAAAACGAGAACGTGTGCAGATTCTCATCGTTTCTATATAATACAGTTGAAGCAAAGCTCCCGTGGGAACAAGGACACGGTCTCGCCGAAAGCTCTGCATGAATTGCATCCCAAGTCTGCATTATGCAGTGTCCTGCTGTTTCTGCATGCAGCCTCTTAGTGGCAGTGCCTCTGTGCTGCAGCTCGTTAAATCAATTTTCGAGTTTCAGTTCGCCGGGATTCTCGAGGGTCGCTTTTAACTTCGTATTGTCCCGGGGCTAATTCGGCGGTCAGCTACCTTTCGGGAGGCTGATTAAGCTGCTTCGGATGTGAACGCTTTACTTGCATTTTTGATTACGAAGTTAATTAAGCGATGTATTCATAAGTCTGGTTTTATTTTCAGCAGTCTGAAACGATTTTTATTTTGGGTATCTTTACTTATGTGTAGGATATACATGAGTAAAAACGTTAATCAATATTAGATGCTACATCTGTGAGACACTTGTTGCGTCTGTTGCTGTTCTTTTCTGATTTTCCATTCCAACACGTAGAACTAATCAGTCAACCGTCGTATTTAATGCTCAAGAAAATTCTTCCAATTTGTTTTCCTTGTATTCTTGTAGATAAAGATAATAAATGATTTTCTCAAAAAATGAATAAGATTCATATTAAAGTATAAAATTAAATTGTGAATTTTTTTGAGTTAAAAAACGACCTAACTTAACTACAACATATAGAGATGATCTGAAAACTAAATCGTTAGTATTCATACTTAATTGTTATTCTACGGTGATCAAGCTAATTTATATAATATAATATTATAATTAAGCTCGGGTAATCTCGTGAGCGTTTTTCTCTCTTGCGTACAATAATGGATAAGACTCGTAATGGCGCTGAAACAATGGCGAACTCGTGCTCATACCAACGAACGAGCACCTCTTTATATTTTATCTCTTTGGTTTTATTACTGTCAGCGAGAAATATATATCTTTCACATAAAGGGCGAACCTACACGCATGCTCGTATTGTGGTTAAAAATACGCAAACTCGGTGAAAATATTCAATTTTTAATCATTTCAACCCGGAAAATCGATGAATCATTAAATAGATTCCCGAAATTATCGATAAGATTAATATTATGTTTACATATGAATATTTTCACTATACTCAAGATATACATATTGTGCGTAATGAAGAAAATTTTAATTGTATAAATGGTAATTGTGTAATAAATCTGTTTAATTTGATATTATAATTATGTTTAGTGTCCTCGCGAGGCTTCTTATTCAAATGTCATTTCTATGCAAAATGACTGCTATATTTTATGACAGTTTCAATCGTTTTATATTCGTGTTTTAATTTGTTTCTCGGATCCCTGAAAAGACACTTTTCCGTTAATTAAAAACGGATACTTTTCGGGTATGATCCGAAGCTCACCCGTAGGCTTTTTTACGACGACGAATTTTACGACCGACTTTATTATTCGGCGTCGGCCGTAAAAACTATTTTTGACATATATCATACCGCAGTATAAAAACGTTATTATCAATCAGTAATTTTTCTCGTTTGTGGAATGAAACACGCTTAACATCCAGGTAAATGGGGAAAGTCGGGAACGGTCCAAATCAAGCTTTCCAAGGCAAATGAACTTTGTTTGCTGAACCAGCGAAGTACTTACAAATTAAGCTTTCTTTCTCTCCGTTGAGAATTTTCTTTGAATTGTAATGCAACTTCATTTTGTGCTCATAGTTCAAGAAAGGTTCACTTTAAGCTATTTACCGAGTATTTTTTTTATATCAAAAGTAATTATTATAATATTATTCTAGAATGTAATTTACACTTTAAATATCTATATCAATCTCAAATGAAAAAAGTTTTTTTCAATTATTACGAACCGTATTCAAATTTATGCAGAGCGAATTGTATTTTTTTCATAAATGCAAATCGAAAATTAAACGTTTGCCAAATCGAATTTTTCATCTGGAAATATAAAAATCTTCAAAAGCTTTTGTCTATTCAACTAATGGCCATCTTCTTAGAATCGTTTCTCTGAGGTTTCTCTGTTGTCGAAAGCTTCAGATTGATGAATAAATAAATATGGCCTAATGGAACGTCTCTTTGATTTTCGACAAATAATTTACTGTTGAAGGAAACCCAATTAATGCAATTTTAAAGAAAACCAAGCAAAACATTGTAAATTTTATAACTTTGATACGACATTTGATCACAATGTATTCCCTATATTTTTAGTTTTTGCTCTTGGAAAATTTTGTAGATAAAATTTTAATGAGATCGTAATGAATATCATTTGAAGATTGATTAAGATTCTGTATCTATTATTCATTTTGACTAATATTCACAAATATTTCAGGCTTAAGTATTAATTAACATCTATTATTTAAAACAAAAGCATTCTGGAGATTTTTTTCATTTTTGAGAGATCTATTTTTTTCGGAAAAATTAATGCTTTCAAATCTTTTGTGTCAATCCAGCAAACTTTCGAATTATCCTCGCTCGATTTACTGCATTGTTGAATAGAATCTTTCGTGTTTGATTAACGTTCTTGAATTGTGGATTTTACAAAGGAACCATTCAATGCACTCTGTATCGACAACTCTGATTATTTTCTCATAATGAAAATGAATTTTATATAACATGTTGTTGAAAACCACTTTTCATATTCTATCACAATTAAAGAGGAGTGAATTTAATAAATATTTAACGTGGCCACATCCTTTTTTGATCATTTTCATATTAAAATTTTACTACGTTCGCCAAGAAAATGGAAGCACTAAGCTTATTTTAAACCATAAATATTTAATGTGAATATGTTCCACACGTTTCTCTACTGGGTGTGCGGAAAAACGTTGAACTCTGCACTCGCGTTGTTACGTGGTGGATTTTGCGCAGATGTTGCACGTACATGTTTCACACAAAATACATATTTTGTGTACAAAATTTATAAGTATTTTTAGTATGTATGTACGTATTATCGCGTCGTGTGGAAAAATGCTAGAGTGCATAAAACTAAACAAAGAAAACCTCGACTCGAAATCGCTACGTGTTATACAAGTGTGATCGATGGTTGAAAATTGTCTTGGATTCGAAAACTCGATTCAGCATTTCTATACAACGATATATCAGGTTTTATAAAACGAATAAAACCTTATACTTATTTTTTTATTTTATTTTAACAGAATGTGGTCAGCATCTTGTATATCATATACAGTTATACGATTTATGTTTGTCATTTATCACTTTATTTTCATCGCTAATCGAAAGGATGTATTTCACAATCATCGACGTTTCACGAATGACAAATAAAGCTCCGTTTTTTGTGAACAGCCACAAATATTGCGAATAAATAAACTGCTGACGTATAATCGAAAATCGTGGCAAATCCTCACTCGTACTCTTCTTTACGATGTATAACAATACAATTGTGTTGTTGTTCGACAATACTTTGATGGTCATTTTTCATTTTGATACAGCGAGACCGCAGAAGAGTTAGGGCTTTGCGTTCGCGTCGGATTTTTTCACGTTCCGCGGATAAAATGTACGAACCGCAATAATGGAAGTTGGAGAAAAAAATAATTTTTACCAGCAAAAAAGTGAGCTGTTTTCGTCCGTATTGGGAATTATTCGAAGTGCTTTTCATCACAATGAAATATTTCGACAGAAAATTGTAACAATCCGTTGCTCGTAAATCACCGATTTTGATTTGCGATCCCGGGACCAGCGAAAAAAATCTGCATCGAAAGATATACGTAACTAATTTTAAACCGATTTTCAATAAAAAAATATGAAGCGTATTCAATTCGCAGTTCAAATAAAATATTTTGAAAAATCGAACCGCGTTAAATGAAACGCGCACAAAAAGAGCGACTATATTAATAATGCATATTTGAAATCCAATTACATCGAATCTCGTGTACCCAAAATCCCATTAGGGCCTCTTCTTACTGCGGCAGCGAAATTTGCTCCTGTCATTACTTATACTTAAGGAACCTTCGCGCCGCATATTAACCGAGATAGCGAAATGGAAAGACACCGACTGCTGTGCGAAAAAAAAATCTCTCCTTCCTTCAAATATAGCCGAAGCTCGGTGAAAAAACAGCGTTCCGGTTCATATTTTAAAATTTCATCTTGATACCGTCGAACCGTCGAAAATACTAACGAAGCGGATTGAAGGGCGACATCGTCCAAAATTCGCTCCGGGTCCATTTATATTGCGAAATTAAAATCGAAATCATCGCATTAGTGACGTAAGAGAATTTTTATTCTATTTCATTTTTCAAGAAATTGTTCTTTTTCGTGTTGCGAAATTTCATTCAATTTTATAAGAAGATAAAGCTATAGAAATTTTGATACTTTCTTTAAATATTTTGTTATTATGCGAATCAATTTATTTTCATTTTAATTATGATAAATATTTATTATTTCTTTAACTATGAAATACATACATACATAAAAAAATATTTGTGTAAGACATGCTAATATAAATCAAATAACATCTCAGAAATACTTCCAATAACATCAGTAATATAATTTCGCAAAGCTATCGAATTCTAACATACAAACATACATGGGCCGTTTCATCACATATTAAATATGCAAATCCAGTTTCAAAATTTCCTAGAACGCTTTGGCGGCTCGCTCAATTAATACTTAGACTTTGACATTAAACTCCCAAATTCTAACCACCTGTATTAATATGCAAACATTCGGTCTTTGTAAATTCGATACCCGATATTCGAGATTAAGTACGTTTTCGAATCGGCTTTGTGTCTTGAGTAATTAGTTCTTGGGCGATAACAATCAATACTTCTCGGCGTGACCGTAGGGAGAATTTCGTCCTTCGATATCCTTTCATATTATTATATCGAACAATTCCAGACCAGTGTGCTGTGTAATTTCTCGGGAAATTCCCGAATGTTTTCACCGCTGGAATTCCGAGAATTTGTCCGCATTTGAATTATTATTATCCCGCAAAGAATCATCGCAGATATGCAATATTGAATTCGCCGATCCTGTGTATTTTTCAATCGAAGATTTTTTTCAATGGATAGGCGTTTCTGTATGTTTACCTTCGTTGTTAGTTCGCTCGGCACATTTCGCTCTTATCCCTTCCGGGAAAAATCAGAGTTTTTCCGGAATAATACGAAGAGGGGTTCGAGTTGTGGATGGAGACGTGGTCGAAGGTCGTTGACACATGGAAAAAGTGAAGTAAAGCAGAAAAAGTGGGAGAAGAAAAGGATTTTGAAGCGTTTGCAAATACAAAATAATGCGTTGTCATCTGAAACTGTCAGACGTTGCTGTGAGAATGGAATCTAAATGGATCTGAGCTTTCATTTGGATTTTTTGCGACATTTCGACGCGATCATTTATTTCGTATATTCGTATACAACGGTATTAATTTCAAAACGAGTTTTGTTTTAGTTTCTCGAGAAGATCTGTCAAAAAAATATCTACTTACGTACAACTTAACATTTGCGCAAAGCTCGGTTTTATGCGAACCATTATCTGTATTCAGATTTCGATTTTCTTCAAATGGAACTTGTTAGATTAAGTCGCTCTAGTTTTCCGCAAAACAAAGCCACATTATAATTTAAACCAAGGTTTCCCGAGCGTAACGAAACTCGAAAGATCTCTCGTATAAGTGGGTAGTTGGTTTCGCATCGACAACATAGTGTCGTTTAGACAATGAGACTTATTTCGATTAGCATTCTGTGAAATTAAGTGTCAAAATACGTAAATTATTCTCTCGTATGTGAAACCAGAGGGGAATTTGTGTGTTATGTGTCCGGAACGATGCGAATTTCGCTAGTTCTCTCGGGATACCAAAACCGACGTTTGCTTATTACGTGTGTACATTTGCTTAGTATGATATGTATTGTATTCGGTGTATTATAGGCGAGATTGTTTGATTTATATAAGTAGATTTCCCACCAAATGTAACATATCTGTAAACAGATTTATTTCGAGTTCAAATTCTCTTACGTTTTAAATTACTCAGAACACAAGAGATAAGAATTTCTCGACACTATACCACACCACATTTAAGAGACTGCTTAAGTAACGCGATACGCGTTGTAGTTAATGCTCGGAAAACGTCAAACGTTTACAGGTTTCGTCTATAAAGAGACACAGAGATTAAACCTCAGAGTTTCTACGGAAAGTGGCTTTGTGCGATGTGAAATTTCCTAGTGCGATGCGCGCAATTTCGCACGTGACGTGTCAAAACGGAATGGCTTTTGTAGGCTTTGTCTTCTGTCATCTGCCATTTCGAAGCATGCATAATATTCTGCATTTTATAATAATAATAATGTCGCTTTTACTTTAAAAATATTTGAAAGAGTCATATAAATTGAATTCGTTGTTTCAATGCGAAGTTGTCTTTCATTAAGTGAAATTATATATGGCTGCGAAGATAAATTCGGCAGGGGCCGAAAGTTTCGGTCGAATTTGTTCAGGCTGGCGAATAAATTGTCTCGAGATCACTATCGAGTTTGAAATTTTAGCAGTGGAGACCTCCGATAAGAAAACTCGTAATATTGTTGACTCGTTCCGCGAGAAATAAACTTTTCCGTTTGGCTTGTTTCGGAGGAGCGGAGAGAGAAAACACCTCTGAAAGATTTTCCGATGAACTTTCTCTTCTGCTTGTACTACGCCTAGAAAATCTAGGCGAACTTACTTTCGCTTCGGTGTCGAATAAAGTTTCCTTTTTAAATATTTGCATATATTATGAGTACTAAAATATTCAATGGGTCGTTCGATTGTTCTTTGAGTGCTTGATCAATCTTCTGTTGAAATTTGTAGTTTTACAACTTATTCTCAAGAGAATTTCTTGAATGTTGTTGTAACTTTTTATAATGACTTTAATATTCATCGAAATTAAAATTTGTTAATTGTTCACAAGAAATTCGAAGAACAAGTGAAATACTTAATCAAACAATTCAAAAATTATAATTTTCGTTTGTATTCTGTTTTCCAAATATACTAAGCCGTATAATAAAAATATTATATACGATAAAAATATTTTTCCAGTGTGGAAAAGAAAAAAATATGAAGCATTTAAAAATGTCTGCATGAAACAGCGATGTATTCACATTAATCCTTTTTGTAGGCTAAAATCGTCCAAATACGACGAATATTGTATCGTACATAATATACGAATATAACGAATTGTACTTACATATGATTCGTGAGAATTTATCTTATTTTCAAAGGATATAAGCAGTCTAGCTAATATATCGCATTTTACGCGGTTTTACCTCCGAGAACGCGAAAATTGTTCCGTACCAATTTTCCGCGCGTATTTATTTTGCGCGGACGTCTAATGTCTCGAGGGAACGAGTTTTCGAATATACGTCATTATTGTATTTATTACATACATAATAAAATATAGCATATTCCAAAAATATATTTCGAATATTCTCTAGAGATCATGAACAATAATTAAGTGACATGTATGTATGTAAATATTTATTAATGCTTTGATCTCATATTCGTTTGATTAAATTTATTAAATATTTCATTCAAAATACGAATATTCGACATAAATATCTAAAAATTCGAGTCGCGTATAATGGTCGTATATAATGTGCATATTTGAGAACCATACAGAGCTTTATGATATATCAAAGTCGATATACAAATTCGGAATGTTCGAATACGTGCAAAGCAAAACCCAGGCGCGAGACTAGGTTTACATTAAAACGAAGAATCCATAAATCAAGTTCGACTATATCAAAACGTCGCATGCACAATGGGGCTATATCAAAGTTTTCCGACGTCAAAGAAACACCCATGATATAACGTTTGGGGAACATCGAAATTATTTTATGTGCGTTCCCAGAACTGCTCTCGTATAGCCGTCATGGAAGATCAAAGGGATGTGCACATTCATGTTAGAGTTCGACTGTATTTGACTATTGAATATTTTACTGTTATTGGTGATTTTGTTGAAGAAATTCATTATTCGCGAAATTAATCCCGAGGAAATATAATTAATTCGAAACACAGCACGGTATCCCCTGCATCGAATTTCGCGACCACCGTTCGTTGCCGGTGATTTTTTTCAATCTGCGAATTTACATATTTTTCCATTTTATATAAGGTTTGAGACGCGCTCGTCTTCAGAATGTAAAATTTTAGGCGTAATTCTAACCGTTTTAATAAAGACTCCGTTTTTACGGTCGTGTTTCAGGCGCAAAACTGCCTTCGGCCAGCGAAGTGGCAAACTTTCAGACACACTTATTTACTGGCTTGTTCATGCACATCCTCACACTGTAAACGTACCCTAGACTCTCGATTCATGCAAAAGATAAGTCGCATACATATTTGTAAAATTAAAAAAAAATCAGCAATACAAAAGCTAAGTCATAATGTCGATTATATTTTCATATTAGATTTTGCATTTATAATGAAGCTTTTTATGGTGAAATATTCGATTTGGAAAATTCGCGTTGTGAGATGAACGAGTGCATCGTATGCTTACTTTCTTACGAGATATAACCGTTTTTCATCCTTCCACACTTGGCTGGTTTGGGTTGTAATTTTAACAAGTACGCGACTGAAACGCGAGCCGTGACTGTCTTTATGGATGCAGGGTTATTACGACCCCGACTAAATCACGGATACGTTACCTTTTATATTTCACATAATATTAAGGTATTATTACTTATTTTTCTACTATCTATATATTTTCGCGGTTTAGGTCAAATCTTCATACGTGAAATTTTCATAAAACATATTTTGTAGATCCAACATGAATAGATGAAAAAACATGATTATCTTTTTATGCATATTTCGTGACTTGTTTCCTTTTTAATATATTTTCTTTAGCAAATTCATACATTAACTGAGAGGAAGCATAGAGTTATTCATAAATCGTGTTCGTCAAGTATTCTAAGAGCGAGCGTCATGAAATTCTAGTGATGACCGTGCGAGTTGGATTATCCGGGATTCGCAATAATCCCGGTCGGGATTAATTCCCCGACCTGTTTGCGCCATAATAAAAGTTAAAGTCCGGAAGGCGATATTAAGCTTAATTCACTGTATACATACGTATCATAATCCCCTCCGTTCTATATACACATTTCTTCGAATAAAAAAGCCGTTATTTCCCGAGACTGAAGGAAGCAGTCACTCGAATTTTAAACAGCCTCCGTGAATAATGGAGCTTTTGGTGTTTTATAAAAATATATGAAATATTTATTTATGTATGTGAACAAGCTTCTATATTATTTATTCATGATGTTTCCGAATTTCTTTAAATATGAACATTTTTTGACGCTTCAGAATACGAACTTTCAGCTTTTTAATCCAAATTACATATTATTATATTATTTAAAGCACAAATGTGAGAAACTTTCTATGTAGCAATGTTTGAAAAGGTCTCGCGCGTGAATAATAAATTCGAAGTTGTCCATTAAGGTATAGTGTTTTAATTTAGTTGCAAAGTAATGTAATTTTGCCTTGCAATTGTTCCATGGTATCACATTTGTCTAGATGTGGTTGGAATTTTTAATTGGTTAGAAGTTTTAACGACCATAATTTAGAATTAGTCTCAGACGTTTTATTTGTTTCGTAAGTCTAGTTTTCTATCGAGTAAAACTCGATAAACTAAGCGAGCGAAACTTTTAATTGAATGTAAATGTTCATAACTGAAATTAATATTATCTGTTTATATATTTCGTATATATTATAAATACGTATGTACTTTATTTGGGTCGTTAGCGAAATGAGTTTCCATGACAAAGTTTTGCATAGTTCCAACGCAATTGTTAATAGAAAAAGTTATTTATCAAATCATAATTGTTTTCAGACTTTCGTTTTTGAAAGATTTCTTCAAACTCGATCGCGGTTAATTACCAATTCTCGGTCGGAGAGCAAATGGAGCATTTATTATAAAAGTCGTGATTTATTAGCGTGTACACGTAGATCAAACATCGCTTCGAAACAAAGCGCACCGCTAATCCTGACTTTAATACCCAATGTTTGTTCATCAGTATGCACGCAGGGCCGAAAGGGTTAATCTCGAAAGCACCTACATATAATATATGCTATGTGTTATATCGCATATGAATGTGAGCATGAATAACGTATAAGAAAATCAAGCATGTAAACTCAAATTCACAATTGGAATGTCTACTTTGAATCGTTCGAAAACAAATTAATTTCAATAGATATCGAATCGAATCTATTTTTATTTTCGTGAAAATGTTAGTGCTGCATCCGAGGAAAATCTCTGTATTATGAAAAAAGTAAGCAAGGCGGGAATAAAAATTTATTTGCGGCCGTATGCATACGAAGCACCCTATCAATCTGGAATACGACTGCGTTGATGATGATACATAAGATACGTCAATATCGCAGAAGGTTTATTTATTTTTTTCTCTTAATACTTATTCAGCACACGATCGTGTCCGGATGATAAAGATTTCGCAAAGGAACAACAAGAAAAGTGAGGTATTTTTTTCCTCCACCCTCCGCTTTTCTTCCTTAACAAAAGTATCTTTCTGCTCGGTACACGCGAACGCCATTATTAACGCAATCGGACTTCTACAATAGTATGGAATCGGTTTTCGGAATTTCGCGATTCTCACAAAAAGCACATGTGTATTCAATTTTTTCTTCCGAGATGGAGTTGCGATTTTTCTTTTATCACTGATGGGAAATTGCCGCATCTTCTGGGCGGGAAACGAGGACGCGTTCATTTTTATGTTATGCAAAAATGCCGAAAGATAACGTTGATGTTTACAATGTGAAATATATTCGCGTATATTAAATAATAAAATGAATTCTGAAAAAAAAATGTAATAAATAGCTTTGAAAAAAACGAATAAACAGTACCATACAGTATGGCTGAATTCTCGTTTAGGTAACATCGTAATAATTTTCAATTACAAATTCAAAATGGTTATATCAACAATATATTAATATTAGTTATATTTAATCTATATGTTGTCTATTATTACAGGCAGAATTAAACGCGAAAGTAAATTAATACGAAAAAGGTATGTATTTTTAATTCGTACGTGTTTTCAGTTTTGTATATTCCGCGTGTGCGGAACACGCTTTGTAAATACGAATTATTGAAATGTCGATGTTTTTGTTTAAAGGCTAAAATTTTATTTTTCAAAATTCAGGAATATGTTTTTCGTGCTGAATTTCAATTTTAACGAAGAGCGGAAAAGCGTGCTCATTCTCTTGTTACGATCTCGCAAATGACGAGTATTCACATTCATATCTCACATACCGGTTGAAAAATTACATTCATTCTAATTTCATATGAAATGAAATTTTTTAACACAAAAATATCAATATAATTCAATAAAATTTCATAAGAATATGATTAAAATCATATGTTACTATTTTTAAGTACAAGTACATGCATAGATATGAACTTATTGTTAGTGAAATTTATAAACAGAAAATATAACTTAGCAAACTAAGTGTACGTAGGTATGTGTATTGAGCGATTTAAGGAATTTTCATAAAGCCTTTTGCACTATAAAGTGGGTACTTGAAGTGGAAAGGTTAACGTTATAAGAATTTATAGACACCAGAGTGTGGCCTTTGTGAACGTTTTTAAATTTAATGCAATTGAGAAAAAAGTGAGTTTGTTCAAAGGAAAATATTCTTGTTCAGAGAATAAGATTGGACTGAATCCAATTTCATTGCAGTTCCGTATAATATTACACTTTGTGGATATTGCATCAAATTCTATACGGAATTTCAAACGGCCGTATTCGCTTAAAATCAAATTAAACAAAACATTTCAGACATCACACAGACGTTTCCATATATTTCAAACAAAACCGTTTCACATTCAACAAAGAACACTCGGCACGTCCCCAATTGTTGATCGAGTGTAAATGTAATATAAACAGTGTCTATTTGCGATCCTGCGCCACAGTGAAATGAGGAACATTAAAACGTTTAATTAAAGCTCGATATCGGCCAGGGGATTGTGTGGATCGTTTGCCAACTCTGACCCACTTTTGCCCGATGGCGAAATTGTCGTTTGTCTGGACGTGGTCCACTATCCGTGCTCAGGATGACCTCGTTTCGCGCTTTGACGTTCCTTCGACGACGACGTTGGATTTATCGACAAATATTTCGAATTAATCAAAGTTTATTTCCGGCGAATTGGAAAGCGGGGTGAACAGAAAGTTTCAGATTAAATATTGATGTCTCGAAATTCAAGAAATATATATATTTTAAAATTATCTGTGAAAAGAGTTAACATTCTTTAAAATACTCTCTATGAGTATCTACACGTTTTTTTTTTAGCGTGATATGCTTTATAGGAGGTTTTGAAGGAAATCTCCTTCTAAACTAATTCCACAGTCACTTAGATAACTTAATTATGTCAAACCTGCAGTTTTTGATTCTGATTTTTCATTTAGGAGTCAATTAAAGTTATAAAAGTAAAAATTTAGCATATGGTACTACGCTCGAACAATAATGTTTCTAACATTCGGTGCATTAAATCAGCAATCCTGATTCAATTCGTATTCAAATCAGATTAAATTTGATTGATTCATTTAACTGAATGCTCTTGCTGTCTAATTTGACTAATTTGAAATATATAAATTTTTAGGACACACCGTTTATATTTAAGCAGATCAATGAAAATTCTTTGAACGAATATCTCTTCGATATATCGAAATCGCTTTAAATATCACAAAAGCCGATATGAATACAGATTTTTCTCATTCATAACATGTTTATTGACGCCGTCGTCCCGACGCCATAAATCTCATTATGCGATAAAGATCGCGAAAAATGTCTTTATTGGATCACGTCTAGAGGTCGTCTCAGGTTTATGGATCGATCGTTCACGCTCTCGAATAATTGATCGAGCAATTTTCCATCGTCGACAATGAAAATCGAATTAAAACGGCCCTCGGTTCGAAACCCTTTCGAAGCGCCATTGTGCTCTCGAGTGCCTCTTAAATTTCGATTGTTTATTCGCAGATGCGATCAAAATGGCGCTCAATCGGAATCGTATTTTATAATATCATAAATGTGCTAGGATCGAAGCTTATCCGATAAATCGTTCGTGTTTTATTCATTTAATTTCGATTTAAAAATTTCGATGCTGTTTTATTATTAAAGTCGATGTGTTTGTATTTTATGTTTTGGAAAATACGAGTATATGGATTTAATTCGTATTTTTTATTTATTGAGTCGAATTAATTTTCAAATGTAATTTTGTAGAAGTTTCATGTTTCAAATGTATTTTTATATCTTGAAAGTACGTAAATATTCAATCAAGTATGCTGAATTTGATTAAAAGATTTTCAATTTGATGAAAAGCAGACATAATGCTTTTATGTTCAGCAGACTTTTGATAAATATAAGATTTAAATAAAATAAATACAATTTGTATTACAGAGAAATTTCGAATTTTATGAATTTACCTTGTTTGTTTCTATTCTATAAGCTTTTCGTGAAGTACAGAATCAAAGCGACATTTACAATAGTACATTTGCTCAGCTCGCTCTCTGTACTGAAAGATTTATTTATTTCGTAAATGTAAATTGAACGTAAGCTTTCTAGATAAATTCATCAAGTTCAACGACACCGTATCTATAGCGACAGACAACGAAGGGACAAATATTTCAACGAGAACATCTCGAAATTTTCCATTTTCCCGACTGTCTCCAAAATCCTACGTACACAAAAACACTTGAATGTAAATTATAGAAAGTGTGCTCATACATACACATGTGCACCTAATCTATGAACATATGAAAATACGTATAAGGAGTTTTAAAGGAAAATGAGGTCCATGCTCGTTGACAGTGATCGATCGACACTCGGAACGATTTTATTAACAGTAGCGCAAAGTAGTACCGATCGGGTAGTCACCCTACTATAAGAGTAGATTCGGCTATTATTAAAATCAAATATTTTCGATAATCATATTTAACATGTGAATTGTGAAAAATATAGTGATTTGGACTGTTGAGTATTTGTGATACGTATAATGTAAGCGTTTGTACTTGTCACGTCAGGTTTCAGTGTCCTCATGATGATGCATTCAAGTCCTATTGAATCTCAATGAGATTCGCATGTTTTTTTTTTAATTGACAGTTCGATTGTTTTTTTTTTCGAATATTTGAACCATTTGATTAAAAAAATGTTTTTTATACGAAACGGTTCATAAAAATGAATCCCCGTTTTTTTCGATCGATTTTAGTTTTATATTTTTTGCGCTAATTCTTCAGAGCTCCTCAAACACTAGCAACTGTTTTTTCATTTTAAAAGTGAATGATTAATTTAAAATGAAAAAAAAATCAGTATCTTCAAAATGAAATCATTCAAAGTCTTATGTATAAAAAAGCTCAAACTAAGAAGCCATCATCCGAACATATCGACAAAATTTGAGCCGAAAATCAAACGAAAATTCATTTATCTCGAAAGTAGGCGAATTTCCCCGTCTCGCTAGCACCTGGCACTCGCTCACACTTTCTCGTCCCGGTTTTCCCGGGAAAGATCTTGCGGGATTAGGGCCGGGGAGAGCATCAATCTCTGGGGATTTGTCGCGACCGCGCTATGCGTGCACACATCCAAAACTGCGTATTGTCACTAGGAATGTGTGTAGATACCAGTTGTACCTAGGTACGGCTTAATTTCTACGAGTGCCGAGTCTGTCTGCGATCCGCTGATTTATTGCTTTTCCGAGTGGCGGGGGCTTTGCACAGTTTTCCGCTTTATTTCGATTGCGCCACAAAGATTCGAGTCATTTGTATAATGCTGCGTTTTTCTCGATTTCGATGCAATGAGTTGTTTTTCAAATGAAACTCGTTTAAAAATCGTCTTCCAGTGGTCGTCTATATCGGAATTATCTTACAATAATAGATCTAATTAATGAATAGAATATGACGTTTAGTTTTCAATTTAATCTTCACTGCCGTTATGAAGATCGGCCTAAATAGTAATGCATCGATTTTATAAACTCTTATCTTTCCGTACTCAATACTTTTTATATCTATATTCATAATTCACCCTCAATTCAACTGAATGTTGATAATCTTAAGCATGACGCTTTTGAGTGAGCTTTTAGCTCAGAATCCAAAATGTATTCATGCGAAAAATTTTCAGCGATATTGACGTTTGGCTTAGAAAGGTGACTCATCAAATTCTTTGAAAATTTCAAAGAATATTCTTTCAACGCTTTCTATTTCATATATTATGAATATGCCGAATTAAGAAAAGTAAAAAAAATGCGAAAATATTACGTTTTTTGAATAAATCGATCTATTGTACCCGCATATGTATATGAAACAACATCTGCAGTTGAGGGTCGTTTTATATGCAAATCGAAACTTTTTTTGTACGATTAGATTCTTTATATACAAATTGCGGCTCTTTAATATCAGATTTGTTCGATAGTAGTATATGGAAAAAAATTCAATGGTTTTGAAAATCTCTCCCAGACATTATTGTAGTGAAATGAGATTTTCATATTTATAACGTCAATTTGCCAAACGTTGACCACACATGAAAAAGTCTGGTCGAGTTCACCTCGAAATGACCGTTCGCCCATGAAAAAAACCAACTTCCATTTAATTCCACGTTTAAAACGTTTTTAATAGAGACAGCATAATAAGCGCTATTTGTATGAGTGGAATAAATAAGTTCTTAGTTAGCATAAAGATATATCACAAAATGCTACCAGATTATGGGACTACTGCGAAGTCCGTGCACAAATAAAACCAGGTTTTCAGAGGGGTTCAAAACTGTGCAAACCTTACAGAAAGCTCGCAGCTTTCTGCCCTTTAATTATTTAACTTGTACCGAAAAGGTCAAAACTGAATGATGAATAGTCTTCTCGCTTCGAATTACGACCCTTTTCTCGACCTTGCCCAGATTTTTCTTTGTATATTTTAATTTGATATTTCACAGTTTTTTCCATAGAATTTCAACATAATACCAGCTGCTTGAATCTTAGTTTTCTCTAAATTTCTAAAAGTTTTGATAGATTAATGTGAAAAAACTATCTTTGAGCTCCTTTTTAAGACTTAAAATATTCGCGCTGAAGTTGTTATACTCATACACTTTATCAAAATATACATATCTAGTATGTGCGCTTTTATCTGTAGGTATACACTCTTTTAATTTTATATAGCATTTACATGAAAACGACAATATTATTATTATAACACAAACGACCTTCTAAGGGGCAAACTTAAATTGGACGTTATACGCGTCGGCGAACTGAAGCTTGCTATTATCCTTTCAAAAGTTTATACGACACGCATTTACGAACTGAAAACTAACATTCGAGAATCGCGTAATACATATTGATCAGATGCGAATTCTGAAACCGATTGTTCGCCATGCTGAAAAACCAACAACGAAAACCCAACTCTGAAAGAACGACATGCAATTGCTCTGAAAATTTTCAACAAAGCCTGAAATCCTCAACCTTTTGTATCAAAAAGTTTCATAGTAATATTACTTCTTATTAAATTGAGCTATGATTTGAAATTTGAAATTGTATTTTTTGAAAGGTATGAATTTTTTTTGGTGTTGTTTGGAAAAATGTTGAGGAATTCTGTCTTATACGATCCCGTTACGATTCTGATCTCTTTCATCAGAGATGTGGAAGGCTTGTAGGGGTTTTCAGCGGCCTCGGGCTTCGAAACCCAGCTGTTGTTTCGAAATGGCAAGAGCGCGTGATCAGACTGTGGAATAGCATGCTCCCTTATGGAAATATGCAAGCGGTCTTACGTTCTTATATGGCGGAATACAATTTTCCATCCTTTCCGAGGATATTTCCTCGTTTGATGGAAGACGTCCTCGTATTGCTCTCCAGGTGAAGAACGAGTGGCTCTTGGGCCTTTTTTGTGACGCTCTCGTATTCCAAGCATCCTTTTCTATGATAGGGCATAATACGTTATGTTAGTGCTTGGGCGATTTTCTAATATTTCCTATTCGGAATATTTCATAAAAAATATATTGGAACCGTTAAACTGGCTTTAGATTTATGCAGCAATTGTTGAAAACATTCGAGCCTGGTATTGTTTAGAATAGAATTCATTTTGCTGCAAAATATTAATAATCCAATTATGATTCCACGATCATAATTTTATGTGGGTTTTCAAATATGTTTATGTCGTGCTTACAATCATTTTGATTACGTAAATATTTTATTAGTGAATTTCCGTTACAATCAAAATTAGCATCCGTTATAAAATTGTTTGCTTTCTATGTTAATCAATTGTTTGTATGTGTGCCCAATATCCGGAATACGTTCGTTTTTTATTGACAATGCTCAAGTTTATATTTGTTTGAAATATACAAAATGAGATTTTGTTTTATTTTCAATACATTTAATAAATTTTCATACCGGGTCTGCGGAATGTTTTCAAAGAATTCACCGGAGGGGAAAATTGCTTTAAAATCTATACTCGAATGCTTTATGAAATTCTGCCCGACTGAAAAACCTCGTTCACGCTCGGAAATATTTCGACGTGGCCTGTGAAATTGAAAAATTGTACGGACAAAAAACGTGTTAATATTATTCGAGAACTTGAACGTAGGTAATTAAAAGCGATTGTAAAAGCTTGCAGTTTTTAATTTATCTATATTTAGTTTACTCTTCGTGGACCGAATTACGATTTGTTTATATAAAAATAAACTATTTTTTTTTGATAACTTATTCGTAGAAAAACCCGAAATTTTCTACTCGCTGACTCCGAATTTTAAAAGGTGCCAATTATATATTCAGGTGGCGCACCGTAGTGAACAGAGAAGATCGCAGTTCTTATTGGCCAACTAGAGAACTGGGGATTTAGGCCTGGCTCAAATGTGTCTGGGGAAAGATGGGGTTGGGCAATGTGGCAAAACGGCCTTCGCATAATGAGCACAGTTTTAGTCTAGATATACAAAGGGTGGTTTGATATTTTAGGCCGCTGCAATAAATCTGCTACTTTGTCCCAATGTAAATATTGGCTCGATTTTCCAATTATGCAATGCGTAGCTGATTTAATGTCGTAAATGCAGCGTGTTGAATGTCAATATGTTACGTGTAATTCGTTCGAAAATTAATGTTCCGATTTGTTAGGCATCGGTGTTGATGATTAATCACGCTTCGACGTAGAACGATCGTACTCATTATCAGCGTCTTTCGGAATGATTAATCGTTATCAAAACATTCGCGAATTACTGTCTGTTTAGATGCTCGTATAATTGAAAAAGTAATCAAATTAATTCAGTGAAGAAAATCAATCATTTTTTTGTTTCGTTTATATAGAAATACGAACTTTTTAATCATTAATCAATTAAATTTACTTATTATAAGATATCTCAAATTATTGGTATAAAAAATAATAATCAAATGTGTATTTTTGTTTCAGATGCAGATCGGGCTTTCATTTAAACAACCGTTTAAAAAGCGATCTTAATCTTTTTTTTTCAATATGCATGACATATTTAAAACGTATTATTTAATTAATAAATTTAAATTTAAAGGTCAAGATGTGGACTAAATGTGCACACAGTGTCGCAAACGTGCGAAAAATTCAAAATTTACAATTACGCGATTCGTGACACGTGTCACGCGTGCTGTGCAAAAATCGCGTAATGTTCTAGTTTAAATTAAAGAACACCGAAATAAGTTTAAAATTATATTTAGTGTCTATTTAATTAATTAACGTGTGAGTTATTCATAAGTGGAGATCAAAAGAAAGCGGATTTTTGTGCAGTACATTCACAAAGCAGCCATGAACATGGATGGAATGAAAGGTCAGTATTCCTTTTGATTCTAACACTCATAAATTATGAAAGCAATACTCTATATAATGGATTTATTATCACTTTTATTTCCAACGATATTCAGTGAGCTACATAATCGTTTCAATACATTTCTATTACGTTTAATAATAATCATGCCATTACACGATCAAACGTTCTTGATTCACTAATTCAATTCATATCGCGTCAATGTTCATCCACACACGTAATCATCGCGCAAACTAAATCAACGTATTCATGCGAAAACGTAAATTTCACCACATCGGGGAGGCTTTACAAATCCAGTTTTAGAACCGCTGAAATATCCAGAACTAACCAGGCTACATTATTAGCGGGTTATTGGACCAATAACTTCACGGGGCATGGATGGATTCCAATTTCGCGTTCGCTCCCCTGAACTAAATAGTAATGTGTGTCTCCTGTGTGTGTGACCCTGTTCTCGTAATCAATTTATTGCTTTCATAGGCCCAGATCCTGGCCTGCTCCTATAAACTGGTAGATAGAAATTTATTCGGTTCTCCGGGCATGTATTTATGGTTTTTGCGTCTTTTCACTATGAGCCTTTCGATTCTTTCAGGCATGCTTATGTGAAATAATGTGTGTTACGTTTGACTCTTTGAACTTTTCGTTTGGATTGAAATTGAATTTATGTGAGAGTTTTTGGAGCAATGTGAGACTTTTCTGTTGACCGTCGATAGCTTTTATATAAAGCGTTCATTTTTTTTTTGTTTATACAATCTAACGTTCCATAATTGGCTGTAGTCATCAATCAAAGCTTGTTCTCATATATCATACATGAAAATAACTCATAAGTTGAACTGTATATTATAAATATATACGAAATAGTTTCTTATAAATCTATTGAATCATTTTTTCTAATGATAAGGAATAAAATTTCATATGCGTCAAATGTAACGCATTAAACAAAAGCCTCGTTGTAAAACCGATCACGTAGAAAATGGAAACCAAATTAGTTCACGGGGCGGGATCGTTAACGATAATTATCATTTTGGGGATTTTACACCCACCAGCGATGCTGACAATTTCTGCGACGGATACAATTTCGTAATCGACACTTCGATGACTATAATCCTATCAAATAACATGAACACACATATTAAACTCTACATTATAATAATGACTAGTTGAATTCGATCCCGTAACGAAACATTCCATATTCGACACTAAAATTTATATTGAATTGTTCGACTTACCCCAAATCCTAATCAAAACCATACATAAGCAGCTTATACTCGATACTCAACGCAAAGCTAGACTTTAATGATAAAAATTTTATTATTCTCAAACGCTTCCGTATAATTTGACCGTTTTACGTCGCGGTCGTGTTATTTGGCATCATTTGTCGACTAAGTGAATTTTTTGCCAACAATGTGAACCGGGACTGCGTGTCCTTCTAATAAACAAGGATATGCCCTCGGGCTCTTATCGGGGAAAATTCGAAAATTCGACGACTTTTTCGTGGGGATTATATCCCGCAGAAGTGAACCCGTGTACCCACATTAAACGACCATTTGTATAATGTGTAAGGGGACGGACCTTCGAATGGAAATTTTAGCCCGATTCATATTATTACTGCGAGATTTTCGCTTTCCGAATCGTCACATTGTCGGGATATTGAGGTTTTTTAATCGCTTTAAGTCCTGAGGATTATTTTTTTTATTAGAAAAAGAAAATTATATCGAACGGATGATTATTTTTATTATATCGCGTTGTGTGTGAAAGCGAATGTTGAGCTTACGTGAAAGAGGCTTATAACCATAGCTATTTATTTATACACAAACAGAATAGGAAACCGTTTGAATGTGAGTGTGGTTCTCCACGAAAATTTCAAAGGTTTTTCCAATATCCGGATTAGCACTTAAGCACAAACCAACCTAATATTTCATACCGTAAACATACGCAGGCTTTGTTTAATCCGATGTTCGTTCGTGTTTAACGAATATTTTGAATCGATTCAATTAAGATAATTACGAGATTATACAGCATTCAAAACTCTGTTACATTTTGAATGTTTAAAGAACGGATAACGTTCGAATTTAGACTTACCTTAGAAGTTTCGCTTTTAGTGGCAGTGTTTCGATACAAATTTACAGTGTAATATTATGACGGTACTTTGTTGATGGTACAATGTACCCAAGTAGTATTTGATGGCCTCAGTATAAGTTTATCTTAACAACAAAGTTTATAACTTTGAGAACCGTGGGTAAGCTTTAACGTTGTACCTCGCGTTACATTCCATACATGAAATTTTGACGTTGAATCATTTTAGATTGGCGACAAAGAAAACTTTCCTAATTGTCTTAGCCACGTGAAGTTAAGATGCATAATCATCAAATTTAACCCGATGTATAAAACAATATTAATATTTTTAAATAAATTCATAAACATTTCTTATAATAGATAAAATTCCTTTGTGCTTTTGACTGCAAATTCAACGAGTTACCAACAAACAAGCACCACTCATATATGTATCTCAAAGAGGCCTTTTTTTCTACAATAGTTTGGAGGCTGTGCTTTCGTATACATTTCTCTGTCGTAAATTTGAATTTGCATATTTTAAATGGTGCTATTTTTCACTGCGGATTGCACTATGACCCACAAAGACTACGTATCCCATTTGAATGCATGAACCCAAATCGGCTCAGACTCGAGTGTGGGAATATTTTCAGCGGGGTTTTCATTATTCTTCGCTTATATTCGTTCGATCGACTCATATTTTCGAAACAATGAAATGTTTTTTCAGCGTATATTGAACTGTTAGTACAACGTTTCAGTAAAGAAACAAGTGGATCGCATGAATGAATTTCCGCACGGTACTATACTTTTGGGAAAATAGCCAAAATTGTCAACAACAGGAAAAAGTTTATAAATTTATTTCTAGAATTGAATGTGAGCCAAATAACCACCAAGAAACCTATTTATATGATAAACAATAAAATTTGCACTCAAATGTTGAATCTTAGTGCTTAACGATCGTCCTTTTCTCGACTAAATTAATTACTTTCTACATTTTTTTTTATAGATAATTTCAAATGATTTATTCATGTAATGCAAATAGTATTGTAATCACGCGATTCCATTCAGTTTGATTGCATTATATATGTATCATCGGGTGTAGACAGGAACCGTTGCTTAGTTAGTGCGTCACCTAAGGGAACAGGGCACAAGGATAATAATTAGAACGGTTAGAGCAAATGTGCTGGGAGTGTAATTAATATATCACTACTAACAATTACTATTAGGGCCGACTCACACTCCAACACGTGTACGAATGTAGGACACACATCATGCAAATGTGTGCACATTAAATTGATCTTGTTCCTATTGTGTGCTTCTCTGGCTTCTACTATGTTGTGCTTGTGTTTGGTACACGCGTGTATAGATATTATATTATGTTATACAGGAATGTTTTAAATTAACACTAGATTTCCATATGCAAATCGGTGATAAATATTCAATATTCATTAACAGGGAAGTGCAATATTAGAAATAGTGCTCTTGCATAAATAGTATTGAACATAAGTAACAGTGAAATTTATAGTGCTTAAATGAAAATTTACATGTTATATTTATGTGCTCTGAATAATATTTTATGTTAAAAAATATAACATTATATATTTCATATTTTTAAAAGCTTTGTTTCAACAAAATTTTATACCTCATGCGTAAAATGTTATGTACTCGTAGCTTCAATAAAATTCAACATGTGTTGTTACACAAGCGAGCTTTTAGGTGACTTTTAATGTTTTTTACGATTTTCAAAAATTTTTTTTGGAAAATTTCAACATTAACTTTGCAACTTAATTAATATTAGACTTTAAATGACTATATATAAAAAAATCAGAAAATCCAAAAAATAAGAAAATAGCAAATCCACTCAGTCCAGAATGATTTATGCGTTTTTGATCTGCGAACCTTATTCAGTGCTATAGAAGTAATTTGCTAATGTGTCGCGCCAGAGTTTCCCGCGATTTATCCTCTCTTTTGCTATTCTGGTTCTATTCTGTAGGCACTTTGCCGACTAAGCGATCCACCATCGACAAACCGCTAAGCCGTAATTAATTTTTGGAATCTTGCGCTTCGGAAGCCTTTTTTGAAGTCGATCTTCCGGTTCGGCGAGGCGATTTAATTTCATTAAGCAAGTGATTTATGGAGCTGCTGGAAAGAGCACCGATCAAATTTTTCGATCCGAATAACACTGTATTATGAATATCTGTTATAGTTCATGGCTGTGTCATTAAGCAGCCGGATCATTTATTTTGTGAAAATTTCGAATTAATATATATCTATATCGAATGAATGAAATATTGTATATAAAAGTTTTGAACTTTGTGATGAAATCGGTTTTCGTGTACGAAATCGAATTAAATTTATACGTTGGTATATTTGATAGATAAGTTACGCATCTGAAGACATCGCGCCCTTTCCGAGAAATTTAATTATGTTTTAATCCAGAACTCGGTTCGATAAAGAGTTTTCCATTTTCTTTCCATCTTGCTGGGATAATCGTTCATGGAAATTGCGTTCTCGTCCACGAGAAACTTTTCTGAGATTTCTCTCCATTCTAATTATGCAATCTTCGATTCGCTCTGTGGGGAACACAATTGATTCGTATCGCTTATCTGCACTCTGTATTCGAGAAAGTTGCCGATAATTTCTATAGAAGCTTTTGGGTGAATGAATATTCAGATAAAATGCGAATATGAAAAAAAGGCCCGGCGAAAGGTGAACCAAGTGGAAATTTCTCATACACGTTATCTAATATATTTTGTATTATATTATTGTCTAATAGTGCGAAAAGAGATAGATTGCATTTTTTTCACATAAATCAAATAAAATTTCATTTTAGTACAATCGATTGAACATGTTTCTCGATTTCTAGTTAATTTTATTAGTATTTTTTTATCACTACTCGAAAATTATGAAGTTGTCGTATATTTATTTCAAAATCAAAGAGACACCTATCGATGGGTGAAAATAAACTTGTTTATTTTATCATTTCACCCTCCAAAGTAAGAAACCTTCATTTTCCATTGGAAATAGATTTCTACGTAGACTCACATAGGGGATATTTTCATTCTGGCTTTTAAAACGAAATGTAGATGTCTATTGTTAATATAAGATATTTTTTTAATTAATTCACTAAATTAAAACCTTATCTAATTTTTAAATAAATATTTATTTTTCTATGCCTTAAATTTACACAATTTTCATTTATTTTAATGAAAGAAATATTTTTGTCTTTGTTGTGTATTATTTTATTTATTTTCTTAATTAAAATTTCGCAAAAAATACAATTAATATTAAACAAATATTTTGTATTTAAAATGTTTTTTTTTTATATTATTCTGATTTAAATATTTTATTGTTGAATTTTTTTTACCGCCACCTATCGAAAGTTTTCATAATGAAACATAGAAATTTTCACCCCTCGTCGAGCATTTCCCTAAACTTCCAACACAGATGTCTGTTAAATCGAAATTATTTTCGATTCGATCTTAATGCATTTTTTACAAAATATTTATATTCAAATAACACATAATAAAAGAAATAATGAATATAAATTTATCTAAAATTAAATTCAAACTCGAAAACATAACATTGAAATTTTCTTTAAGTATATTCTCAGGTAGAAAAAGCTTTATTCTGTTCAAACGGAATTATCAATGCAAATTCTTCGCTCGAATTAAATATACATTACTTTTCTTTTATGGCTTATTTTTCGACATCGATTATCTCTTTTGTCGTTGAAATTTTAATTCAAATATTCAGATGGAAAAAAAGACGTTATACATATTTCCCATAAGAAATATGCTTATATTGAACGAACACGTCGAGGTGAAGAGCACTCTTCAGTCGAGTTCAATAGACACTCACATTAAAAAGCACGTTTCCTTTGAACATGATCAGAAATACACACAAAAAGTATTCGAACGAATTGGAGTGTTAGTTCATATAGATTTTTACATTATACGCGAATTTTCAAGAGGTTAAGTGAATTGAAACAAAAAAGAATTAAAGAATGGAAATGCTTCAATGAAATTAACGAACCGAGAAAATTTCGAGGCGATGGCTTTTCCTTGATTAGTTAGTTATCTTTTTTCTTTAATCGAATTATCGGACACGAATTTACCTCTATAAATATAAAACGTGATTTCGGTTAAAGAAAAGTAGGAAAGGGCGTTTCTTTTAAGCTCTGTTCACACTTTATCCAATCATCGTATATGAGATAAGTACCTATGTATTTTTTAAAAGAGAAATATAATGAAATACACAGATTCGTGTGTATAACCTTAAGTTTTCTGCTCATTTAAAAAAAAATTGCAAAATATTCTGGTTATTTGGCCCAAGTATGCATAAGGCCTTAGAAATGAACACGTGTTACCAGCAATTTTGTTAGAATTGCATCGTTTTTCTTCCTTTGCGAAAAATTATCAAACACCCTTAGGCAAAAGTCGGAACATGCAGAGGGTAACGTAATCGAGCTGACTTTATGTATTTCGTATGACACGCTTAGACATTTATTCAATAATGTTTTCTGAGTTGCCGTTTTATTATTCTTTTATGTATACTCGAGCAGTGCAAGTACACGGGTTGAACGAGCTTTTAGCCCAGAAAGTAAGCTTTTTTATTGACTCGTCTCCAATAAGATGTCTCTTGTCGTGTTGCCTTAAGCAGAACCACCTACAGAATGAAAATGGAACACGCCTTAGATTGTTTTGATGAAAACATAATCTTGAATGTATCTCGCACGAATATAGAAAGGTATTTTCATATTGCTCGAAATAAGAAAGATGCAGAATTGCGCTTTGTTATATTTTTATTTCGAGGTACGCACATTTTCTCATTTTGTTCAAATAATCATTTTTTTCTTTTGATGAATCTCTCAACAATATATTTCGAAATTATCGTTTAGTTTTTTATACGTGTGTATCGAGAGGGTCACAAAGTCGAATCTTTATCATCGTTTATATTATTTTATATACAAATTCAATATTTTCCGAACTCGATTTGGCTCTGGGCGACTTCTTCAACGTACTGCCTAGACCCGACCGATCAACCTGATGGAAGTAATTTAATTTTTCCGGCAGTTTTGTCGGCTTGTATCGGCATTTTCCAAAAATATACCCTCTCATATGTTGCGGCATATATTTCATCCATCCCCGTGAAAAGTTTCACCGCGGATCGAATCGGAAAAACCGGGCATAAATTCCGAATTTCGATCGGAAGCTGTTAAAATATTTCGTTCTTTTTTCAGTCAACAACGCCTACGGTATTGAGAAAATTGAAAATTCCGAATCGCGGTCCCTCGAAAGGTCCCTAGAGACTCCTATGGTAAACATGTGGTTTCGAACAAAGAACGTTCTTGCTGGCGACGAAAACTCATTATCGGCCAACGAATCGGAGTTTCGTGATAAAATTTCTGTCCAGAATGAAGAACATAAACCGATCGACTCGTTCAAATAAATTTTTAATTAATTGGAATAGTTAAAATGATGAATTTTCAGCGCTCTTGCGTTTCGATGTCCGTACATTTCATTATGAGCAAAGTGCATTAATTGTAATTGCGTTACGGTTTTAATTAATGAAAATTGTTCACGTATAATAATAGAAATGGAAAAATAGCCTGCTGGGTTGAATTTAATCGTGCAAAAGTGAAGGTATCGTGTATTACTCGACGAATGAAAACAATAGAGCTTTTGTTCATATTACTCCCGTAGCGTATATCAAAAAGAAAATGGAGTCGCGTTGTTAGAGCGTAGTAATTTTTCAATGAAAATGACAGAAATTAGGCTCGAGTGAAATAATATTTTTCAGACAAATGTGTAATTTTAATTTAAAACACAAATTTTATATGTGTTATAACAGAAAAAGTAAGACTTGTTTATTTTTTTTTCACACATTATATTCCCTCGTGCTTAGTGCAAACACCTTCTAGTTGGAGAAAAAGCGTCAAAACGTCAACGACTCGTTGACCCTTTCGGTCCCTTATTTCGTCGACGGGTCGTAATTAAACGTCAAAAAGTCGCAAACGAAAATTTGTAAAGCCTTAAGGGCGAAAGACGCTCTTTTCTGCAAATCCCGCCTTTTTTCATTCAATTATTCTCCAAAGGAGACGAGGTCATGTTTGGGTTCAACTTAAACATATGGCACTTTTACTTTCTCCGTTTTGTCTCTTATTCATCCATTTTTATTTTCAGTTTAGTGTTCCTTTTTATTTTTCATCGAGAATCATTCTATGGACGAAAATCATATTTTGAAAAATATAGTGATACAAGTAAAATTAATCAAAGTTTCGTTGGGGTGGAAGTTTCAGTTTGGCACGCTTTCGCTTCTGCGAAGCAATTTTGTCATATTTCGTCGCGTAATTCGCAAATTAACGATGTCGCCCATTATGCTCGAATTCTGCTCGGCATTTTGACGTGTTATTCTGATACATTATACGTGGCGACATTTTAAAACGCCCTTCACATACAAAATACGAAACACGTCTGAGTGGAAACGCTTTGAGCGCATTGAAATCGGAGCTTTCTAAAGCTCTCTAGTTGCAAATGTATCAAGCTACTACTCTGACGAATAAATTCCCAGTTGTCGAACGTACATTTGTATTTAAATAGAAAATATTATTGTTTCGAATTCACTCTGAAATATATTCACTTAAAAGCATATCGAATTTCCATACGTTTATTTTTCAATTTAATATCAAAACATCTCACATTTATCTCAAATAATCATGTCACTATTCAAACTTTTATTCTACAGAATCAATTAGTGAAAAGCCTTATTTTTTCACTGTCGAATAGTTCGCGTGACTACGTGCAGTTAACTAAGGGCGAATTTCTTTTCATTACTAAATGGCACTCAGCTGAATTGTCTAACAGTCTGTTCAATTAAAACGTAATTTTTCATTCGCCGTTAAATTATTCCGTAGTTGAATGGATGAGTTCTATCGAAAATTCTCAGTCGTTTCGATGACGTTTATGACACGTTTTCGTATCGTAGCACGTCTTTATAGTGCTCCTTTTGCACGAGAAATATTCAAGGGAAGCGACATTATTTTTTTATGTCGAATACGGGATTGGCAGTCAATTTTACGTCTCACCAATACTACGAGGAAGTGCTATCATAGATTGGTTAAGTGTGAACCCGTGCGAACTCGCTTATTGAGACGGACTCACACTACGATGTATGAAATGCAAACTATTTTCATTAATTCATTTTTTTTTTTCATTTAAAATGAACTAAATAATTACTTAATTAAATTTTGATATTTGATAATAGCATTTCCAAAATATCGTTTCATGTGTTTCTCTCAATAAAATTGTAGTGTTTTTATTTCATTTAAAAAGTTTCAAATTTTAATTTATTTTTTTAATAATCTTTAAGTACTAAATTTTGATCTGCGATAATCGATAAACAATTGAGTTTCATATTGTTGTTATGCATCATTATTTCACGTATGCATTCATACTAATCATTGAAATCTGTGGAAATAGATTTATGCGTTCCTCTGGTGAGATTCTATTAAATTCGATCGAGTGTAGATCAACCTTTACGAAGGATGCTGCGAGTGTTGCTATCTCGCTCGATCGCGTTCTGATTTTCTAATCGGCCATCTCTTTCTACCGCAAAAGCCACTATCAGCTCGAGCGGACAGTCTCTTTCGGTACGTCACTGTGCGAGGACACTTCGCAGCTCTGTTGCGATTTTCCGACGATTTTCCGGAAAATTTTATGCCTAATGTGATAATTTATCGTATTGGCGATCTATAGATCCATAAAACGGTCTGTAGATCGACAGAATGTGGGATGTTTGCGTTGGAAAGACGTGACACGCTCGCTTTTGACTATAAATAAATGTACAGTCAATTATCGTGTGGATATACGTAATTGTAGTTTCGCTCTAAAATGTGATTGTGTTTGATATGTGTATGGGTTTTTTGAAAGATTCTCGTTGAATATGTTAATATTTTAATATATTTCGAAATAAGGTCGAAGGATGTCATAGGTGATAAAAAGGTATAATATTTTTTTTCATATCCGTAATAAAATTTAATATATGATTTTAATATGTGAAAGGTATGATATTATGTCACTTTTTATATGACAGATTTTCTCGATATAAATTGTTTATGATAGACGAATTTTTCGCATGTTAATGTATGAATACATAATATCGCCCATACTAGGTATCATGTATCTATAATAATATAATTTACTTACTGAATTTTTTTTTGTATATTATTTTCAAAAATGTGCATTTAATCGTTTTGAAAATTTATTCTAGAAATCAAATTAGAATAATATGAACTAATGTTTTTTTAATTGAATTTTAATAATTTTATTGGCTATCAATAATGGCTTTTGGATTTATTTAAATGACTGGTACCTATCTCATAAATTTCCAGGAAAATAAAATAAATAATTTATTAGCTTTTCATTTACTTTAGGTATGTACTGATGAAATCCTTCCCTGAAAATTTCATTTATAAAATGTAATGCAGATTTTTTTCCAGCTGTACAAATAATAACTCTTTAAAGATTCACCGTAATCAGTCAAGCGGTTCAAAAGTCTATAATAATCATAAAAATAAACAAATATACATAATTTTCAATTTAGATTTAAGATTTATATATAAAAAAAAGATTATTTTTCACTCCGATGAAAAATTAACCCGAAATTTCTTACAATCTGATCGCTAATTACGCGCGCTTATTATTCGTATAAATTGAGATTTTCCGACGTCTCGCGCACGAAACAAAAGCTCTTAGGATCAAAGCTTGGCGCTTTTAAAAAGTTGCGAACCCCCTTGCTTTAGGCTCGTCATCATCGACTCGGTTTTTCCACATTTTCCCCTTCGACGGGGTGTGCTTTTTTGTTTCGCGGCCCTCAATGGTCGCGATGACTGGTCGGAAAAGTCGCTCATTGTCGTGAAAATGTCGTAATATCGAAAGCCTCGGAGGCAATCATTGGAAACGTTTTTAATAACTTTTTGTCGAGGAATCTTTTCTTCTATATAATATATTTTGTACGAATGGTTTCTTATTTTTTTTCTTTTCGCGTCTTTCTGATGTTGTGTATATCGTGTGCTCGGATATTAGATTTTTTTTTGTAAGTACTTGTTGATGTCTATGATTTCGTTTACGTCTGAAATTCAATTTATTATATTTTTAAGTAGAAACCTATCTTGAAAATATATCTTTTTTATATGTATAGGCAGATAGATTCTTATGATACATTTTTATTATGAAAAATTTCATTTCATTTCTACTTATGGTCTTAATAAATAAATTTCAATAAAAATTATCCATTTTAAACAATTTTATATCGATTGCGAAATATCAAAGGTGATATATCTCAGATATCGTTATAATATTACTATTACCCAGTCATATCATAAAGAGATAACCGTGCGATATTATGTTTCGCGTTAAGCGTTATTTTCGCCCTTAATTCACCGGGTATTTAATTTTAATTATCGTTCGGTCCCAGATTAGTAAACACCTGAGTTCCCGCCAATTTCGGGCCCACATATAAAGAGCCGATTTTCTTGCGCTGCTGATCAAATTTTCACCACGTTAATCGAATTAAGGAGTGTTGTTGAAAGACACGTTAGTCGATAATCGAATGTTCGGAAAATTTCCGGATTTTTTTCCCGGCACGAGTGTATGGAAATTTGTGGTCGATGCTAATGGCTGATTTGCGTTTAATGTTAATTAATATCGAAAATATTTTCGTACGAATCAGTTTTGTATTAAAACATGTTTATTTTTTATTGTTGAATTGTATTTTTTAATTGGTTTATCTTATATTTGTAAATTGAGCTTGAGATTCACAACGATTCGATGAAGAGTGAAGCATTTTTTTTAATAGCCCGTAAAATAATCATTGGTATATTTTATCAGATTTTTTTCAGCGAAGCGAAAATAATTTGTGCAAATAATCATCTCTAAGCATCTGTGAAAATTTTTGCTTCTTTTCGTTTCTGAGAATCAATACCTTATCAATTACGCACATGTGTATCATTTTATGTGACATAATTTGCTTTTTATGCAGGACATATTCTCCATATTTTAAGCAAACTTGAGCAATATGTTATATAAAGTTTTATATTAAACATCGTAAAATATTATATACGGCACAACATCCGCGTAGAGAACTTGTAAACGTTCGCGCGAAGCTCGAAACAGAAACTGCACTTAAAAGTTAAATTAATCTGATTCGGCAAATAGATTATAACCGAGAAGCGAGAATCTCAAAATGCTAATCTTAATAAACATCGACCTTTAATTGTTTGTAATGTTTAGCGATTTAATGAACATTAAAATATTCGAGCGAAATTGCGTGACCTTTAGAGATTCTTTAGCTACATATGATGAATAAAAAATCAGTTTTTAGTAAAATAAATTGTTATAGTTTGAATGATAAATAAAAATTTACTCTTATTATTGAATCTGAAGTCTGAAGCCTATATTTCATGTTATGTAAGATCGCTGAAAGAGATATTCGTTCGAAATGTTTTTCTGCCGGAGATAATCTTATTAATAGATTCAACGCCAATGAAAACATCTAATCAATAATTCAGTTAGGTTAAATCAATGTGTGCGTAATTCGCTTCATATCTTTCACATGTTTATAGTTGGAAGGTTGTATTATATTCGTTCCTTTTCCTCGGGCGTCGGAACTTTATTATCTTCCCTGAGCTGCGAGGTCGAAAAGCCTAATTTTCCTTTCCCTGCCTGACTCAGGACATTCGTACGCTTTATTTTATTTTATTTTTTCGCGAAATAGCGAAAATGGTGCGCCTTATCAATTTGAGCAGCCGGAAAATTGTATAGACCTTTACCTATTTTACGCGAACGCGATTCGCGATAAACACTTCGTTTGCTCGTGAGCTTTATTCCACATAAAATATGTCTTTACATCGAGATAGTTTCTTGCTATTTTATCTAAAAAAATATCGAGATCGAATATGAAATTAACGGAGCTTTTTCTCGTGAGGGTGCGTAATTAAATCGCGAGCTCCAGCCCTGTTTTCCAGTGGCGTACGCGGTATAAATTAATTATGTCGACCGTTTGCGGTTTGCGAACAATCAGCGACGAACGCCCTTTAATTGGGCGAGTTGTTCGATACAATTGTGTCCGTTGTTCGCGAAATTCTGAACAGGTACGTGCTCTTGAATTGTGGCCGTGTTGTGTCTTTGGGTTTCACGAGGGATATTTCTGAATATTTTGATTATAATTTCAATTTTATTCATCAAATATTTCAAATGAAACATTCGCGAAATATAATTTTAATATTGTTCTCAATAAATAATTTCGTTAAACAAATGAAATGTTTGCATATAAGTTGGTTCGAATGTGAAAAATATTATTTTTTATGTTTGACTTATTTTATATTTTCGTGATAAAACGTTCTTTATACATAAAATATACGTAGGTACGTGACAAATTTACTGTGAAAGCTTGTTTGAAGGAAGACGAGATTCCTTGAGGTGTCTTGATGAAATTCCTTTCGTCACGACACCTTTACTAACAAAACGAGAGATTCGTTTTATTCTTTCCTTTTTAATATTTCCTGATGATATTTTATGTACATATCACGTATTTCATTTCATTTATTCAATCGAAATTATTTCTCGAAATTTGATGGAATATTCAAATATTACCGAATACATTTTGAGGGTATGATCAATGTAATTTATTGAATGTGTTAAGAAAATCATGTAACATTATATCAAGGTATTCATATCATATCGAATCTAATTTTATGATATGAAGCAATTCAATATATTCGTATTTTTGTACCCCTACAAGTAAGCGATCAATCATTTCGACATATGAATGTCTTTGATATATTGAAAAATATTCCTTTTAAAATCTTCGAAAAGTAGGTGTTGTACTATTTTATTTATAAAATGTAGATATAAAATAACTGTTTAATCTAAATCGTAAACAAGATTTAATATAAAATGTGACTTTAAATTCACTCTGTAGTTTGTGATATTCACCTTAACAGACAAAATCCCTATATAAAAATCAGGCTTTCAACCTCTCATCCAAGACGAACAAACGAAAGTGATCCCAAAAACCGACAATATTATGTTTTCGACGAAAAGTTGACAAAATAAGCCTTGAGAAAGAAGGTAGAAAAAACGGTAGACGCTCTCAGCGAAAGCAGAAAATTGGTCGACTATGAAAATGCGATAAAATTTTCGATACGAAAATTTACGAAACAACGTGAAACTACACTCGTAAGCGAAAAACGATTTTCACCGTTTGAGCTCTCTCTAGATAGCTTAAACAAGATATTTCAATTGAAAATGTTGTGCAAACATAATTAAAAGTATTTCAAATCCTCTTTGAATCATTTGGGATTTATTCATTAAATCTTCTTTTCATACAATGAAATTGAATAATATCGTTTATCAATATTTTATGTGAAGGGAGATATGTTATATTATTTTTTTTTTAATTTCAACCTTTTAGAAGTTGAAGCCAATGAAAATTGTGAACAATACATGTACATTTGCTTTCATATCGAGCATTGAACGTTTAAAATGAAAAAAATTCTGACACTCGTCTGTTATTGACAATAGGTTTCATTGTTTCGAAATGGAAAACCATTGTTTTTTGCCGCTGAAATTAAACCATTTTCTTTCTATTCTACGAGCTGTCGTACGAAAATAATTTTGATAAATTCGTTTTGGTTAGATAACTTGATTTTACATTTTCACAAAACATTTTTTACATTAATACACATTCACAATTTATCATTTGATCAATTGTTTGCGTTATGTTTTTTTCGATTGCCTTCATCGATCAAATATCTGTTCACCCTTGAATTCCTAGATTTTAATTGAAATTATCGGATATATTGTTTAAAAAAAGAAGCTATACATGAAATTTTATACATAAAACAAAACAAAAACCACGTAGAGACTAAGCTACGTGCAATTGTTACCATCGCAAACAAGATTTTCGGCGGGTCTTTGTTTGGGCGAAATTAACATTTGTGTGCTTTTGTGTGTGGAAATTCGGTATGTTCCATTTCGGAGATCGCATGTCACTCTGACCAATCTCACAGCTAAATCTGGATAAGGGTTTATTAAAAAAATATATACACATATCGATCAAACTTCGCATATAATAGTATCTATTTCGCAAAAGAGTGCATCCGTCGGAGCACTTTTATTTCGCAGTTGCACAAATCTTCAAAAGCTCACTGCCTCAACTGGAGCGAATAAAATAAAATACAAAATAAAAATCTCACATACTTGGCTTTGTTGCAAAAGGTCTGCAAATTGCAAAGAAGCAGACAACTACCTTTATCTCGTCACCGGTTAGTTCTGGACCCTTTTCCCCTTCGGCTTCAAAGGGATGAAAAAGCGGAACGAGATGTGTGCTTTTTATCACAAACGTACCCCAATACGTATACATATTTAAATGGTGTAATATAATATAGAAAAGATGGTTCGAGCAAGTTTTTATCGCGCCCCAGGTGTTACAAGCGTTTATTTGCGAAAGAAAATTGCAAATCATGTTGCAAATGTTTGCCAATTTTCCTACTTATGGCCAATTTTTACAAATACATGAAAGTTTTCGAATTTATGAAACATACGTATAATTAGTTCACGAATGAAAATGTCAATTTTACCTGAAATTGAATATCTACACACAAAAATTTTATCAATGTTTATATTATCTATCCGCTTAGTTTTCAGTGTTTATATTATAGTTTAATGTGTTGTTAATGAATATTCAATAAATGTATGAAACTGATAACTTCTACACAAATAATATTATATGAACCCTCACTAGTAGTTCGCTTGATATGAGTTGTTTATTTATTCTCAAGTCTTTCATTGAATATGATGGCCTCGGGGTAAAATCGATACGAAACATTTTAATAATCTGCGAAATTTGATCCATTTTCCTATGTGAATATTAGCTGAAATTGTAATTAAAATTATCGTTAAATATTTAATAATTTTTGGCTACAAAATAATTCAATATTAAAAAACCTTTTTTTGATTTATATGTATGTAATTTTTTGTTTTTATTTGATTATATTATATTCGAATTGTTTCTTTATAAAATATTGACCAAATAAGAAAAATTTACTCTTTCACATCATTTAACAGGCTGTTTTTGACTTTTCAATTTGTTAACAATCCGAAACTTTCAACAGCTCTCCACGCAAGCTATCAACCGAAAATGAAACTTTTGATTCACCGCACTTTCTCGAAAGCCAAACACACTTAAGCAACGAAAACTCGGAAGCGAATTCGCAACCTTCTCGTTGTCCTTCCCATGTTATTAAATAACATTTTGCTGTATGTTTTCCTCTCGAAAAAAAAATCACACTCCAATTTCCCGCTTTTATGCTCGCGACACACAATGCGCGGAAATACTCTTTACGGTCCTCGTTAAAAATCCTCGGCTCTATTTTCATACCCGAGAGAATTTTCCGACCTCATTCCCCAAGGAAACTGATAATACGTTTAATATAATCAGTTTTTTTCGTTTTACTTCGTCGAATGACGCATTTCTCAATATCGAGGTGGAGACATAATAACGAATGTGGAATATTTTGAAAGCAACATTTCGTTATTAAATCCGAGGTAAATATGCGATATTCATATTCTTCGACTTCTTATGAAATATTCATACATCATTTTCATTCAAATATTAAATTTATCAAGCACAATCTGAACATAGAACCTTACCCCGAGGCTTTCGAATGACGCTCGATCTTTCGTTGCGGAATTAATTTCGCGGTTTAAGCGACTCGCGTATTATTCGTACTAGTGGCGTTTTGTTATTTTTGTACGTAATAAATTTATTCTATTTTTTTCATTTTGCTGTATTATGTTGACGCATGTCAATAAAAAAAATACACGACCTCATTCGTTCGTTTCTTACGCGTTCACGTTTATTGTGTTTGCGCTAGTACGCTTCACCTTTTCCGTATTATTTTATTGTGTATACTCGACGTGGATTATTTTCTTTTTTTTTTCTTATTATTCAACACGTAAATATTTTTTTTGTGGTAATATATTTGTTTTTCAGCGAATAAAATAGTCTAAAAGCGTTCGATTCCTTTTCTAACTATGTTTTATAACATGAATCTTTTTGCGAAAATTCACTCAAATATTACATACATATATTAAGGTCTATAGTTTACGTAGGTATATTACAATATACATATGTTTGAATTAAATACTTATACCATCAGTTATTATTGAGTCTTTATGTATGCAAGTGTTGTACAATTGCCATACAATCTACTCTGGTATTCTGAAAAAAAAATCCCTTGAACACCTTGGCTTTTTCAATCGTCATATGTTATCGACAAACTCGTTAATCGATGTGTTATATACAGTATTTTTTTTTTTTCACTTCTTCCTATGTCTGCTTAGGTCCGATTTTTCAATCGTATTTTTAAGCTGCATGACATCCCAACGAAGTAATGTTTATTTTTCATCAATATTTCATATGTTTTCATAGTTGTCGTCGATAATTATAATAAAAAAGATTTTTCTTTCTCTAGATAAAAAGTCAGGAGTGAAAAAGATAAATTGAAAAAATAAATATTTTCATACTCTCACAGCATATTTTTTTCGCGGCATTAATTCGAGTGCGAACGAGCACTTTAAAACACTTGGTGCCCAGTTAGTACAGTGCAGCTTCGCAAGATCGGATCGGACGTTTTTCCCGCTTCGGGGGTGTTTTAGCATTTTTATTCGGTGTCAAAAATGCGAGATTCCCGCTGTAAAATCGTTAAAGTTGCATAGAGAGAGGAAAACGGGGTGCAATGTTGGTTCTGCGATGCACAGGCATGCGATTAATTTAACCGCAATGCGGTCGCGTCCTGCGCCTGCGAAATTTCAACCCCCGCATACACGAGGGTGTCGATGTCAAAACAGACAAATCCTGTTGACATAATCTTATTAAAAATTTGCATACTCGTTCGTTTCGTTCATACGTCTAATTTCGTTTAAAATGGATCAGGTGTTTCAACTGGTCACTGAAAATTCGGTCGCGAATTATTCACTCTCGAATTTTTTTGCGAATCATGCGAGTGATCAAACCGTTGGATATCAGTGCGTAAATGTTGTGTATTATTTTTCGTATCCAAAAGTGTGTTTATGTGCGTGATTAATAGTTTTGTGGCTACAAATGTCAATATACTCGTATTTCGTGCGATGTTACTGTCTACGGTGAAGGGTGGTTTTAGTTTATTAACGTATGAGAATTGAAAATTTTCATTCGATAAAAGCTGTCATTATAATATAGCGTTTCATCGGATACGCATTCATACACAAAAATGGAATCTGGCTATAATTATATCGTACGTTAATTTAAATTCCATTAAAAATCAATCAAAAGAATCTCGTACCTATCTCTTTCAAGCGTATCATTGATATTTTTATTAAAAAAAATTGATTGTGAATTTTTAATGAAAAGCACATTTAAGCATCAAAAATGAATAAGTTTCAAAATTTAATCTTTTACTTAAATAGCTCAAATTTTCTAGTCTAATGTACTTAGAATTTCAAATTAATTAACGTATAGACACTTTGGGTGTGTATGTAGGTGTATGCAACGATCAATTAAAGGTCCTGCGATTGTTGACACGTGTCCTTAAAGCGGACGTAGGGTCAACCGTACTAACTCGACTAATGTACGCCGCACTTGCTACTAATTCGATTAAATCTAGTCAAATATTCCGAAATCGAGGATGTTCTGAGTCGTGAAATGCGAAGCTGAAAGCTTTCAGCGTTTCAGACAGAAATTATCCTCGTATGCTTCGATCTATGCTCTCTGAGAGATTTGGGTTGAGTTCATTTTTTTCTTGATTAATACTGAATTTGCAAATTTATACATGAGAAATTCGTTCTAAATCATATCACATTACATCTATTTTCATGATAATATTTTGAGATTCCAAAACTTCGAAGTTTGAGTAGGAATCATTATTCATCTTAGAACTTTTCAGTTTCGCTCATGACAACTTTACGACTACCGAAACGACTTATATTTTCAATATAACCGCCATTCATCACTCTGTTTTCATATTAATTCTACTAATATTTCATTTTATATATTGAATATTGAATTAATCTATCGACGTATTTCACCAATAGAAACTAGTAGGTATTTGAATAAAATTCCTATCAGATAATTTAATATTTTAATCACGTACTAAAAATAAAGCTTCAATCCATTGAAGGATATATAAACATATAACATACATATATAGACTTAAGTCGATCCCTTTGGAGCTGAAAAGGGCTCTGGTCTCGTTCGGGGACTGCGCCCCTTTGGGGCCCCCGGGGCCCACGTGGACGCAGATAAGCTTTCGGACACCCTCGTCACATACACGTGTTCGATCCTAGGCGTGTTCCTCAAATAGTGTATATGTATACTACACTCTTGTATAATAGATAAGCAAAGATACAAATCTATCGAGTAGTCTCTTACCAGAGACATCTCTTCGCTCGCTTTTAATTACGAGACGAAATGAATTACGTGATTCGTGATTTATTCACGAGCTTTTGCTCATACTTGATTATTTCAAGAGCCTGATACAGATTTAACTTATTCGATATACCTATTAGTTTTAATACAATTACAGCGTAAGAATTCTTAACAAAAAACTTTCAAATATTCATATAATGAAATTTATATCGAAATATAAAAATACTAATTAATTCATATGAGAGCACAACGATTAAATTTGCTAAAGCTCATTACGTACAATTTTATCGGCGTGGACTAATCTTTTATCGTTCGGATTTAACGAACCGGTTTTATCTGCATAGTTTATGTGAAGCACATATACACATATTTGGCAACCGAAACATGTGAAAATACGAAAAAAATACGTTATGAAAATCGCGAAAATGTGGAAAATGCGTCGTTTTATTGTGCTTTGTGTGATTGACGGCGGGAAAATTTTATATGTGCGGTGAACGTCGATGGCTTTTTAATGACGAAATTTCTCAGATACAGTATTTATATAAGAATTTTCTCCTTCACGATAAATACATATTTTTATTTCATTTTGTGACTAAATCATTTTTATATCGAGTTAAATGGCATAACATTATGCTATTTCAATTGATATCACAGAATGATTTATAAAAAAACAGCAAAATTTTTTTTTTTTTTGTATTAAAATTGGAAAATTCTAGTAATTTTTTTCTTACAAAAATAATTATAGTAAGCTTTGTGTAATTTTCTTTATAAAAAAATCATGTGACGCGTGCAGAGCGTGACTTTTCTTTTATATTTGGAGAATTTCTATTTTTGTTTCCTCCTATTTGCTGTACTTCGTGAGGTAAAATGTAAGCGATTTCGCTATATTTTCAAATTGTAAATATGTATACATCGTATTTTATTTCAACCTAAGAATATTTTTTAGTTTCTTAAGTATCAACTTTCATCAACATGACAAATCACATTTTAATTCTCAACGTGTACCAAGAAAACAACAACAACGCGATCGAATATTGACATTAGTTCAACTTCAAGCTAGCGAACAGTGCGGAGTATTGAAGTGTGTTTTCTCGAGTTTTCCCGGATTTTTCTTCGTTTCGGAAAAACGGAAATTTGGCTATGACAAATCGAGTCCGGAGCCTCCGTTTTCGACTCACCTATTTTATTTTTAGTTCGCCGAGCTCAATCTGTCATGGCCCCGTTATTTTGTTATTCCTTTCGTGTGCACACAAAACAGACGACACTATTACCAAACTCCTGGCTGTAAGTTTTTCGTAGTAGATGTGTTTGCGAATTCGCGAAATGGTGTTTTAGTGTTTTCCGAAGCGATTTTCCATTCTTGTCACGCACTGAAATATTTCCATCGCGCTCTTAAATATAGTTTGGGGCGGTGTCGTATACAAAATATTTTCTCATTTGGAAAATCGGTTCGTTTTTATCGTGAAATTTATTCATTGGCGAAATAAGATGTTAAATCAGACGATAGCATAATGATCAATTCAATTGAATACATTACTTAGGTTTTCATAATGCATATATAGGAAACGCGACAAATGTGGAAACATTTTTTAAGCGTGTATTTTCCACTTATGAAAAATAATCAACATTCTTGGAGGCATAATATGCTGAATTATGTGTTTATTATAGTAAAAGGAAGAAATAATCATTCAAATTTGAAAAAAACGACAAAAGTGAAAAATTATTTTTCCTGTAGTTTTTCTTTTAGAAATCTAACAATAATACTAGTGACTGATTTTATGCAAAATTAGCAGATGGTCGAAATTGCAAGTAATAAATATCGCGATGTTCCATATTTGTCGCTCTTCGTATAGATCGATATTCTGTCACATCCGACAATAAAAGTGATATAGAATTTGGCGTGTTGCTTTTATTCGGGAAAGCTCTTCAATCTTTCACTATCCTCGAGGTTTCCGCGAGTTTTCCTCGAGAGCGCATACATCACGTACCGTTTGACACCGAACCGTTCGACACGAAAATAAAATAAAACACACAATGTACACACAGTCGGAAAAGCACTTTGTTGCGGAAAAATACGTTTCCGCGTGCAAACTAGCAAAGAGCGAAGTGGATTAAATTCGAGCCGCTCGTAAAAACACCACTAGCGATGCGTTTTTAAAGCGGAAACTTCATTTTTTCCTTATAAAGGTGGGAAACTTTTCCTCGGCACCAACGCGTCTCGGATGCGGTGTAATTTTGGTTCCTTACTGGTTAACCGGTTCGAGGTGTGAATACGTTAAGGTGCAAGTTCTCAAACTGTGTTTTCGGACATTTTTTTATTACTAATTGAAATTAATTATGTTTTTCTGTAAAAGGCATGAGATTTTTTTTTGAATTTGTAAAATAAAAATACTGGATTGTATGCAAAGGGGTCGTGACACAAAAATGTTGGAAGCCATTGCATTAAGGAATGTTGCCGAACGATTTTCCACGAAGCGCTTCTAGAGCGTATTGGCCTCTCGGGAAAATGTCGTGGAAAATCACCCGGATCTAATGTGATTCAGTTTAAAATTTAGATCGAATCCCAATTCATATAATATTCTAGAGGTGGCTCTTTTCGGAAAGAAAAACCGTAATTTGATATGAAATTTTAAATTCGTGTGTTTTCATTAAAATTTCAATTCAATTTCGAAGATATTCTTGCAAATTTTGTGTATAATAAAATAAATTGAAAATCTACAATAAGCTGTTTGTATTTGAATTGTGTTTATAATGAAGGTTTTATTCGACGAATTGAAAAAAAAATGAAAATTTGTGACAACATCAAACAAAAATCACGCTGTCTATTCATAACAAGAGCCAATTAGTGCATTCGAAAAAAATCTATAGAAAATCTTTATATTCACTCAATACACAAAGGACACGCAAAAAATCGGGTATGTCACGGAAAAGCTCGACTAAAATGAAACCGTATTTTTTCACGCGAACCTTTTCAAACGTTTATTTATCTTGGATCGAATTTCGGCGTTCGCAGCCATTCCCCATACGAAAACGGTAGATTTTCATCGCATAAGTATGCAGCATATATTTCAATATTCCAAACATTACGCTAAATGCTTGGAGCGTGCTCGAGGAAATTTTCTCGTTTCGTGTAGATCATTTTTATGGGGTCCCATTTGATCTCGTTGTCGTTTTCCCCTTTCGGCCGAGTGCGAAGCGATTTTCCCTTCGTGTCATAACACCATTAGCGTCGTATTAGCGAGATCTTTATTTATTTGGTGACACGCCTTTTGTCTTACACATTTTTCAGCTGTGATGTGCTTTCGCTATTTTTTCTTATTCTTACAATATTTTTTTTTTATGAACGTTTTCGCTAGTCTGTTATGTTCTATGATATGTAATTGATAGTGTTCAGTTTATTTATTAATACATAAGGCGTTAATCATGGAATGATTAACAATAAAAAATATTTGTCGGTCGATGGCATAGTGAGTGCTATAAAGTGATTGTGAATGCCATTTCGGACTTAAGTATCATCTTGATTTAGGGTTTGAGTCACTTGTCGTTTTTCTTAATATGTATAAAGGTTGTTGTTTCAACGAATCAGTTTCTAAAAATAAATCTCTAGTCTTGTTTGTGTTGATTAAAATCTATCAATTTTAGCGACATATTTGTTGTCACTCTTCAGATTCGTAATCCTAATGACTGATTTATTGAAAAATGAAAAACAATTAAGTATGAGCAACCTGAAAAATAATTAAAATAATCACTTTGAATATATATCGTTAACAAGTTCAGAATTTAAGCTGTTCGCTATTTATATAACACCATGCGTGCGTCGAGAGTTCGTCATCTCTGCTCAACAAGATCAACAAGAAGACGACTCGAGTTGAACAGCACTCGCTCGACAAATTCGCCAGGTTTCAAGGGTTTTTCTTCAATTTGAGTAACGTCACTCCGAGCAGGGTTAGTGTGGGTGCGCTTTGCAGAGTTATCTTTTAAGTCCTTATTTTTACAAGGGCCGAAACTAACGAGTTAATTCGCCCCTAGACATCGCGTATTATCCACGGGACGTGGACTTAGTTAACTATCGAGACCGGCTTTATCGCCGTCCTTAATAGCTTTTATGTGTTTTCTATGGGCTTACATGTACGTGGTGTTGTGCAGACCCGTTTTCGCACCATCGTTAAACCGTGTTGTCTCAAGGGCGAACGCGCTCCGCGAATTGTGGTCGTTCATTAATTTGTTAGCTTTCACTAGTGTGTGTGCCTAATCTGAGGTTTAATAATATGACTAAATTGATGTCATAAAAATATCTCAGGTTATATGAAAAATGTTAATGCAATTTCTAAAAGAGCACATGATGCTCTCAAATGCTGCTTTAATGACTTTTTAATTAAATACGGATGATATTCTTTTCAAAAGTTGATAAATATATGATTTATTTTATCGATTACTTAAGAGTTAAATTTATTAGTTTCTATTATTGGCATCTATTTTTCATACAAATCTCATTTCATAACTAGTTATAATAGAAATTTATCAGGTTTAAATTGATTCATTTCATTTACACAAACTCTATTAATATTACTGAAACAATTTCCATAGAATAATTATTCATGTTTGCTATGGATTGAAATTATTTGATTCATCAATACGAGCATAACGTTTTCAATGCGATGAATACAAGGTGCGTAAATTCGTCTTAGCATGGAATTATGAAGTTGCGAGAAACCAATTAAAGTTACTGTATTGTTTAACGGTTAAATATTAACTGCTGTAAAATGTTATAACGCTAAAATGTTTGAGGAATTTACAATGTTGCTTTCACGTAATATTTTCCGAATTTCACTTTATTTTGATATAAAATGGTCATACAAATATTAACGCATTTGATTAATCGAAACTGTTGAAAACACATCAATAAAGATCAAACGGAACGGTGTAAAACTTTCCTAGTCATTCTGTCAAACGGCCTCATTTTCCCACTTTCCAAGAGACGTGAATCAACTTCAAATTTTAGCAAAACCCGATTAAAATTCGAATCTAACGACGCAGAATTAATCATGTCCCGCAAAGATTAACCGACTATCTCGTCTCGCAGTCCGCACCTCGGTATAAAACTCATCCCAAATTTTCTGAGCGATTTTTCCGGATCGAGTCCATCATAAAGACCCAAATCTAGGGCCATCTTAACTGTGGGCAAAGCCTCGATAAAACAAACTGAACAAGACATTAAAAGTCTTCGTTGAGTGTAATGCTTTGCTCACATTTGAACCGAACGGTAGATATTTTCTTAAAATTAGACACACCACTATACATAGCCTAATATTTGCAGTTGATGCTAGTTAATATAGTCACATACATAAAATAAATGCACGTACATGAAATTTTATTATATCGTGTGTGAAACTCGATAGTAGTTCTCGATTCATAATTGCTATTAAGTGCCCAGCTTTTGAAAAGTTTTGCTTCGAAATATGTATTCACCTGCTTTGAATATATTCATTGTTCGGTTCAAGTGTGAACGGCACTCAATATTAACGACTCGCCTCGGCGGGAGTTGAAACTTTGGCAGCAACTTTTCATATAAACTCTTTCTCGGTCCCGTTTCGGTAATTGAACCGAAGAAAAGTGCGCTTTTTTTAATGTTATTTTTTGTATTTTTTCGAGTTGAGTCTCTAATCTCTTCTAGGGAAAATTGTAATTTTTCTGGACGTTTATGTGAAAAACGCCCCGTGGTCCTTTTAATTTTACGCTCCGTTTGTGTCGAGTTGAAGAAAATAAGTTTAATAATGTTTATGTGCGAGTTAAGCAAGGCAGAATTATAGGAATTTGTTCACGTGTATGAAAAACAGAATAGAATTTAACCTTTTTTAAATGAAAAAATATTTAATATCGTTTCCTTCATTTTTGTATGATTTACGATGACAACAAAATAATACCCCAACGCAAAAAAATGTTATTATAAAATTGGTAAAGTAGAAAATATCAGATATTCAAGTATCTAATTTGTATGAAAATGTATGTAATATAATAAAAAATAAATTAAAAAGATCTTTCCATAGTATTTCTGACTTTTTTACTATGACCTACTCTTTTTAATACGCTGAATTTTTCATTTTCTATGCGCAGCTTAATAACGTCAAAACCGAGGCTCATAACTGGGCATTCAGTCCGACTGAAAATTCGTAAACCCCATGGCCTCTGAAATTCTGAAATTATATCCTAAACGAGACAACAGTCCTCTGTAATGGTACAAAACCCGACAACATGTTACTGACACAAATTATATTCGCATATTTGCCTGTTTGTCCGAGATTCGTGAAAATACTATACTATTGGAAGGAATTCTCGATTTCACATAATATACATTTTCTGATTTCATACAATAATATACATTTTTTTAAAACCTTCTATCACAATGAAGCGGCGTTCGAGCGAAAAGTAAGCAAATAAACAGACGATTGTGATAATATATTTTTTTCATTTTTCGTTCGCGAAGCTTCTTCTTAATAAGAGAAATTTTCGAAACGTACCGCGTATAAAAACACATAAAAAAATACACAGAGAGAAACTCCCGTATGAAAAGTTTATAAGGCGAGAGAAGGAATATCGGGCGACTCGAGTATAAGGAATATTTCGGAAGTGTATTTTGAATATTTCACTCTGGGGCTTTATTAAATAAACGATATTAAATTATTTAGAAGAAAATTCCCGCAGCTCCCCGGAAAATCTCATAATCTTGACGGAGAACAAGCGCGAAGTTTATTTGTATTTTTTAGTTGGAATTGTTTCGTTTCGAATGCCTCAACTTCCGAACGAAATTGCAAATTATAGTGCTGTGAGCGATCGAGTTATAACCTCATTCTTTGAAGCTCTTATTCTCGTTTGAAATAATTAAATAACTTCATAAGTAAATTTTTCGATCGACCTCACTTCGAATCTCACGAAGCGTACATATAAAGTAGAAACGGCAAATTGGCTTAGATGGGTTATTTTGAAATTAAGTCTCTTTGATATAAGCTTAAATTTTATATCTTTATTTGTTCGTCGAAAAATAAGTATTATAACTTATCAAAAAAAACCTTGGATTTACTTTTAATCTCCTCTTAAGAGGAAATTTTAATAAAATGCTAAGCGAATTTTATTTACTTAAGGCTTATATTTTGAAGCATAAAATTTTATTACACAACATCGTAAAAACGGGACAGTTTAATATTTTCTCTTATTTACATATTATTTGTTAGTTTCAACATCGACAGCATTTTTTATTATTTATAATCGAAAAAAGTTCAATTTCATTCATTGGACGAAAATAGAAAAAGATAAACCATTATATTTTATTTGAATAACAACTAAAAAATATTATGTTCAGATACAAACGTAGAAGAAAATTTAACGATAAAATCTACTGAAACAGTTCAGTATCGATAGAAAATTTATACAAAAACCGTTTTATATTCAAATCGGATAAATTTTGTATCAATCAATTTTTATTCTAAAAGGGAATTCTTCACTTGGCAGCCGAAAAAGCACAACCGACCGCGAAAGCACTCGACGCTGAAAGGGTCAAATTAATTTATTCATACTTTAATTCAATATTTGTCGTCGCGCGAAAAGGTTTTTTCGCGCTATACGTACATTTTTTGCACGTGTCGTTGAAGAAAAGGTCCACTCGTCGAAAACCGCCCTTCAAACGCAATTACGCCCTTCGCAAGGGAAGAACTAACCCTTTATGTGCGGGCAAAACCGTTTTTTCTTATTGTTATTTCGCCGACCGCCATTGCATTTTTTATTTACCGAGCGTCGTTAAGAAAAGCTGGTTGCACAACACATATTTCGCTTGTGCCGTATTTTTCTGAATTATGTTTTGTTTCAGTTGAGTGGGGAATGATACACATTTTATTTTTCCTCTCTGTGTTTCATGCTTTCTTTTTACAAATGTGATATTTTTTTTGGAAATTCTTATATCGTCAACGAATATAGTTTTTCGAAAAAAATTAATAACTCGATATATTAATCAATTGTCCAATCGATAATGGCAAGATTTAAATCATTTGTGCTTGCTGTGTTGGCCTTCAATTTCATTATGATGCTGAGTCGAGTGCTATTAGATTGTCTGATTAGATTGGTGAAAGTCACGTATTGCTTTTTTTTAATGGTTTGATTTTTTTTACATATTTTGAACCATATGATAAATAAAGTGATAATTTTAAAATTGTTCCTCTGTCTTTCTATGTTGATTAAATTTCATCGATTTTTACTTCATCTTTTATGCGCTGATAACTCTTCGGAGCTTCTAGCCCTAGCGTTTACTTCTTTACTTTTGAACCCAACTTAAATCAAAAATATTTTTCTATACGTTTGAGTTTTTAAAAATTCACTTTGAACCATACTTTTTCCACGTATTTCAATCTCTTTCTTGAAAAGTATCTTTGCTGGAACCGAATTTTCTCGGTGCGCTGCTTTCTCACAAATAATGCAAGAGTAAGATTTATCACTCGGTTATTTTCGCAACTATGTGTGGTTGCAGTCCTAAAATGGCATTCATATTAAGTGAAATTTATTGCAGTCGACGAATGAAACTAGAATTTATCGACTTTCGGTTAAACCGAGCTATTCTCATTTGATTCATGATGTGCACGTTAAACGGATCATAAAATTCTATTCTATTAAAGTCGTTGTCAAAGTTGAAATTTTAATAGAATTCATTCATGAATTTGTGAGTGATTTAGGGTAAAAACTTTTATATGAATGTAAATGCAGCGAAAAACTTTCAATTTTACATATTACGTTCATGTAAATTACCTTTGAATTACTCTTTGTAATGTATTTATCTACAATTTTTTGTAAAATAATTGAAAATATTCACTTTATAAGTGGTCTGTGGGAAGAAAACTTTGCAGCCGGTGAATACATTCATCTTGGTTCTCGAAAAATACAATTCTGAACTTTATAGTGATCCGTTTATTGCGCTAAATTCACGGAGCCAGTAAATACATTTCGAAGTTTCGATGCTCGAACTTCATACATTATTGTATGGCTATCGTTCCATGGAGAAAATCCTCCATCGATCTTCGAAAACGACCGACTTTAAATGCAAACTTAGACTGAATCTTTATTCGAAATTACGATATTCAAGTCACGATTTCGTAAATGGCACTCGAGACCGTAATAAACGCACTCAAAATACAAACATTCGTTATTCAGGATTCCGCTAACTCCTTTGCGAAAATTTCATTTTTAAAATAATCATAAAATTACGCAATCTCAAATATATAGACATTCGCGTATTTTGAATATTGCGGCTTCTTGCAATAAGAATAACGTGCCGAAGAAAAGCGTCTACTCGCTCTAATGGACTTGGCGATACACACCAAAATAAATGTCATAGTATTTGTGACAAGTTAGTAAGCAGCTTTCAGTTTTCGTACACTTTTCGGAAAAGTTGCTTCTACTGATTCCCAGCAGAATTCGAACTCGCCCCGTCCGTTTTCAGAAAACGCCTTTCATAAGCCAGCCTCCGAATTTCACAACTTTTATTAAATATCATTGAATTTATTTCATCCGACTGCATTTTCTGACAAAGTTGACGCTAGATAAATTTATTTGAAAACATTATTTCTCTTCACGTCACCTTAAACTTAATTTTCTTCAACCTTGATTTTATCGCCGCTATTTGTTCAGCTTCTAAATCTTAGTGATTGCTGGTTTTTTTTTTATTTAACCTCGTCCTTGTGCTATTTGTTAAACCGTTCTTAGTTTAATTTATCAGATAAATGTTGCCACTGAAATAAAATTTATTTATTTTATTGTTAACTGCAAATTAGTTTTACCAACTTACATTTATTTGCAATATGTTCTAATATTTAATTTTTAATTGTTTCAGGTATGTCAACAAGCCACTACTATATTTTCTACCAACGAATCGGAAAAGTCGCGAGAGTCCATTTTTCCGCAATATATAATACATCACGTGCATTTTTCACGTTTTCAAGGCCCATTATCCTAGTTGGGTATAATTTATTATTTAAGTTGAAAGAAGAGGAGAAAAAACGCTCCGCAAGAAGAAGTTCGAGTTTTGTTCGTCCTCGTTGCGTTGAGCTCGTTTCGTCTCGGAATTTATTCATACCTGAGTCATATATCAGAGCCGTTTTCCCGCGCTTTTCTCCTTGTGTTTTCCTCTTCATTGTGCACTAAGCTCGTATTTTTTCTGGTCGTGGATGTCCTCGAAATGTTTTCGAAATATGAAAAATTTCCACGCGATAAATTAACTTGTGAAAAATTTACAAATTAGTTGAAAACATTTCATATTCTAGTCTCGAACGTAACTTTCATTAAAACTTAATAGATTGTTGAACCTTACATCCTCGAGTGACTTAGATTTGATGTTGAACTCTAATATGTATAAGTAATACGATGTGAATTTGTATGATGTGCACGTTCGATTGATCTCTCAGGCAAATTTATGATCATCGTTCATTCGAGTGTGTAGAAGCCAAACTTATCCCGATATGCAAGAATATTCCAACATGAATTCTCTTATGTATCATCATAAATAAAAGCTTCAATTCATTTGAATATGTACATATTATACATTTCCGCAAATCGAAATATCTCTTTTCATCTGAGAGTCGTTTGACTTTATAGGTACTGTGTATTTCGATTTCAATTTATTTTGATGAAATACGCATTGTTTATATATGTAAATAAATACGTGGCATTGATGAGAGTATATTTGTATGTAGTGTGTTATAGAAGATCTGCTAACGCCTCAGTGATGCGTGTAGGCTTTTGCGAAATTAAATTCGCACAGAATGATGTAATCTATTTCGCTCGCAAAAGGTTCATTCGCACACAGAACTCATACGTACAAGTACGTGCAAATAAGAAAAATGTTCTCGATTATGCTGAATTATTTTGTTTGAACCTACCTTCAATGGGTGCTAAATGTTAAACCCGGATATTAATCGTTTTCGTTCAGAACATTAGTATTTTTACAGTAAATCTGTCGAGTGAAATTATATGATTTTTTAATATAACTCTCATTTCAAATATTTTATACGCACTCGAAAAAATAATTCGAGAGTGAACAAAATTTAATTAGAAATAATGTTCACACGATGTGTTATATTAAAATTCATTGATTTTATAACTTCCTTTTAGCGTCTTTCAATATTAGATTTTCTCATTTTGGAGCAAATTTAATATTAATTCGTTTCCGATCTTCGAGTAAAATCTTTGCCGGGAAAAAAATTCAATAAGAGCTGCGCGGGAGAAAACTCGCCGCGTGAATAATAAATAAAGTTTCTACGGTATTATTGTATTTACGCAAAAGTAAATATTCAATTTTTGGTAATTTTCGCGAAAGAAATTCGTACTCGGCTTTGCGAATATTTAATGCCTCTTTTCCGCCGCGTTATTCTCACTGCGGGGAACATCTTGCGGCGGATTATTCGTGGGGGGAAAAATCGCACATAAAATATAAACAGTGTAGGAAAAATCCTCGAGATTATGACACATTTCATGAATATTCACTAGACTTTCGCTTCGACCTTTCAAAATTTCACTCGCAACAAATCCGTCAGCGCTCTCGCCTATTCTCTACGGATGAAATTTGAATTGAGATGAATCAACATGCGGATCGAAAATCTTGTCGGGAGAATTTGCTCTTTCCGTTTTCAATATTTAATATATAAAACAATACGCTTATTTATTTATATTTTATTGAAGTATGATGCAGGATATTAGACCTCCTTTTGAACATTTTCATCGACCGCCTTGGATTGAAGTTAATTCGAAATGTAATAATAACTCGAAAATACGATTCAAATAGTCATGAATTCTATACTCAACACTCTTCCCTTTGACTTGGAATCATTTATAAAGACGGCTTCACTCGAATGGAATTTCGACATCGTATGTGAGTAGAACAAGGCGCGTTTTAGAATGGCCCTTGAAGGGCCCTCTCTCGCAAATTTTCACTTCTCGTCGTGCGGAAACTTTTACGGTGCGATTTCGATAAATAATTTATTTACGCGTATAGTTTCGCTATGGGGAAAGGAAACTTTCCCTGGAGTATGCGTGCGGCTGAATGCTCGCCGAAAACTTTGTAGCTTATTATAATTTAATATGGAACATTCAAACAACGCAGAAATAATATTCATGCGTTACGCACGAGTGTGCCAAATAACATTCCGTGACGATTTACTAACTTTTCACGTATTTTAGCGTACATTTTTAATAACGAATTGTTATAAATGAGACGATAATTTCATCACAATCACCTTACTAGTAACTATCTAATCAAGTTCGATGAATTTTCAATAAACTTAAAGCTTTTTTTAGACATAGCACAAAATGCATATCTCATTATTTTATATGGAAAATTAGTCACGAGCTACCAATTAGTCGGTATCAGTATTTATTCTTTAATTAAAAATATGCAACGTGTAAATTGCACAAGTGGAAAGGCGCCCTAATTAAGCAGAAGTAGATACATATACTGAAACATTATATCGATGAAGTTGATCGGGTATAAAATAAAAATAGCTCAAAAAATATATATTAAAATTAATGGCATATAACTTAATTTCCAAAACCGTTAGGCGTTCGATACAAAGTCGAAAACTTCTCCGAAAAGTTAATTAAGCGTATTTCACTTGCGAAAACAAGTACGTACTAAGTAAGCAATCGGCATGCTTCATACGCAGCTTTTCACTTTGGAGCACTCGAATTCCCAGAAACGGCGTTCGTTTAGCATATTCTCGACGGATATCAGAAATTTTCAGCTGAAACTCGAAATAGGTGCGGGGGGACACTTGGCCTGTAAAGCGAATGGGCGCACATTTAAAAAGGGCGGGAAATTCGAAATGTCGGATGAAATTCGAAGATAGGCGACCGTTTCGTCTCTGAAAAGTCGAAATTAAATCGTCTTTATTTTGGGCTCTTAGAATAGTCCGGGACGTAACTTTTCCGGGCGCTTTTCAGACGAGTCTTCTTATGCGCAAAATTTCCTTGATCGTTATCTTCAGGAGTTTTTGTTTTTCGAAATGGCTTGTGTTTATTTAAATTGAGTTGATTCAATTATATTTCAAACGATTAGATGTCGTTTATGCCCTAATAAATATATACTGCCATTGATATTATTTATTGTATAAGTTAAATTTCAGATTTCGAAATATGTTAATATTAAATTTTCAGAATCTTATTCGTAGTATAAATTCACAATTAAAATTGTGAACGACGCGAACGCAGTAAAAATTATTTTAACGTGTTGAAACGTTCATTAAAAAGTTACGCTTCGAAAATTGATGTTGAAAGGAAATATGTGGTTCAGGAATTCTCATATTTTTACAATATAGTTTCAGCAATTCAAAAAATATCTAGAAAATCCCAAATTATTCGTCATATATTTTTTTAATTGAGTTGATTCGTTACGAGAACGAAATTCAATACTTCCATGTACTGCGATAGTAAAACCTACATTTTTAGTTTATAATTCATTTACGCTTGTACTTATCAAATAATAATATTTATTGAAAGAATTTTTTCGTTCCTCTATCTTTATTTTTTCCAATATTTTCTCTATTCTGTTCGGATGATCGAGATTCTACTCTACTTTACATCATCGGCTAGGTGTATCGATTCCCAGGGGATCTCCTAAATTCACCTGAAGCAGACGCCCCGTCACATAAATCGCTTTTACCTTATTTTATCAATGTATCTGATACCCGATCGTAAATTCGAACAATATTCGCGTGTATCGAGGGGGAAGAAAATTTACTTGCGCTTAATATTATATGGGTGCGCCATACATTTATTCGAGGCCATTACGCCAAGTATACGCAAGAAATGTTGCGACGAGGTCATCAATTTCGCCGAATTTACGTTTTGAAACGTATGAAATATCGCCTTATCCCCTTTCGTCCTTTTTTAACGCTCGCTCTACAAAATATATGATAAAATATGAAAATGTGCTTGTAAGACTCTTCGAATATTTGAAAACTCTAATAAGCGAGTTCATTTTGCATCTCATTTTATATAAATATGGTTTTAGAGGTAATAGTGTTGTAGAGCTTTCTGGGATGATGGGTAATTAGTGATTCATGCAAATGGCATGTTTAGTGCATGTACGTTTTGTGAAAACATTAAAATTGTATTTTGAATTATTATTAATAGAAGTAGTTTGTAGATTTCGAACATTATGAATTTATTTTTGTATCAGATATATAAAACTGAAATTTTCAAAAATATTGATGTTTTTATAGAACAAATTTTATGTAATGAGAGAAAAATTACATTTTAGATTTATTATTACTCTGGTGCGTGTGCAGATAATTAAATTTACACTGTTTTTCCAGCGTGAACAGTACGTCGCATCGCATCATGAAATAATTTATCATTCGCAATCTATTAACTGTATCATATTTTATTCACATAGCGCTGAAACTATAAAAGCTTAATGCACTCGTTCGAATGAAACAAACCATCACCAGTGAAATATATTTCAATCGTACATTTTGTTTCATATAAATCAAACTCCAATTTATCTCATGATTGAAAGCGTGTGTATCGGAAATTATAATTAATTTTTCAGACACATACATATAACTTTTATTTCATGCTGATGTGCATATAATTTTAATTTATTAATGAATATATACAAATCGATTGTTTATTTTATATGAAATATTATCACTCATATTTAAACAAGTACCTATGCAAAACAAGATAGTGTTAGATCGTGTTATTTTCGCATATCTCCATTTTCAATTATATATGTATCCGTGTAGGGTTCTTCCGCTAGGTTTAATGCGGCGTGATCCCGGAATTACCCATTTCCCGTTAATCTCGAGTTTTCCCGGGAAATTCGACGTCGAATCGAGCAATAAACGAAAGAACCCCTCGATGACCACTGTTATAGTTTGCATGATAATTTCTCCTGACCTCATTTTGTCTTCCAAACCTTCAATAGTATGAATATCTATCAAAATTTTATCCTTTTCATAAGTAATTGGCTTTTTTTAATCAAATAAATTTCGTAATTTAATATAATTTAATGTTTCGGGGTCCCATATTTTCCCTTTCCTTATGAGTTTTACTTAGTAATAGTTGAACGTTATCCCACATCCGTTATGTGTTTCATTAAAAACGTGAACACGTTTCAGTTTGCCACTTTACGCGGGAAAGAGGCCATTTAAATCTTCGACCCGTTTTCCAGAAGGCTTTTCCGACACATTTTCACACATTGCTCACTAGTTTAGAATATATTTGCATTTTTCTTTTAATACTTATTATATTTAGATGAATAATCGATAAAACTTTTTATTTTTCTATAGATATAAAATAAAACTTTATATAATATTTGCATTCACAATTGAATAATTATCTATGTTTTTTTATTAAAACAAAGTATAATTAGTGAGATTAATGATATACTCATGTATGAATGTAACGCAATTGTGGTTGTCTCGTGTTGTGCTAGTCGCGCAAATATTTGATGTCCTCACGTTTACTCTGCGGACAAATGTTGGTTGTTGTCGGTTTTCATATAAAACAGTTTTATAACGTAATGAATGTTTGTTTATCGTCATGTTTGCAATTATTATGTTAATTAACTTTATAATTTATTCCGATGATCGACATGCAATCAATTTCAAATTTTATCCCATCCGATATTTTGTACCATTCGACGATATACATACATAGTAAATATATATAATTTTCACATTTTCATAATAAAAATTTCATTTTTTATTAGGTATCTTGTTATAAAGAAAAAAAATCGAATATAAATCTCAAGTTCAGTACACAGTGGACAGAATTCGTATCAAAGTGTCTTTGTTACTATTGTCTGGCTATCGATAACCGATTGAAATCGTTCACTGAGTGCTGAACACTGTAGATATTTTCGAAAGACGAATTCAGCAGACTCCGACTGGGGAATTCTTCTACAGTCGCATTTTTTGCTCCCCTTTTTAGAAAAATCCTCGTAAATTGTCAACCGAGGGAACTCTTTTAAGCTTTGCGTATCTTTCTAGCTTTACTCCTTTACTCCGCTTTAATAAATGTCGTGCCCTTTCGCTTTTGTGCAATGGAATTCCATTTTTATTTATTTCGACTGCGTTCATCGTCTTGTGGCGCCAAGTTTTTATTTTCGTAAAAATATATCACTAAAAATTTTATAAGATAAGATTAATCAGAATGTAAAAATAAGCTTAATAATGTTCTTATACTTTCATCAAATTTCACGCAGACTTTTCTTATTATTTTCCGCGCTCGTTTCTGCGTACGTATTCACTATAAACTTTTCACTCGGGACTGTTCAAAACCCGAGAGAAATTTTCCGCTCGACAACAAAAGGCTATATTTTCATATTTTTTCCCACACTTCTTCTCTCACACCACGAAAAGCAATAGAAATAACCCCGCACCGAGAGAGGTTGCAAGTGCGAAGTCCCCTTTTGTTCGCGGGACACACAAAAAGCAATAATTTATTCGATTTGAAAAAAAGCCTGCGCCGAATCGGCAATCGGTACGAAACGTGTGCGGAATGCGAAAACTTGAAATTTTCATGTGGAAAAATGGCGAGATATGCTCAATTGACGCTGCATTCGGCTGCAGTATACGCCGAAGAGATATAAACTTTGTTGCTGGATCATTTGTGAGTAAAGTTTACGGCTCTTTTGACCGAAGCTCTTACAATGGGGACTCCAAGCCAAAGTCTTGTGCACTAAGAGCGAACGTCTCTGATTAAAAGGAAAATCCCTCGCACTGGCACATTCAACTCGCTTTTTGCTTATGTACACTTCGTATTTTACGATATCTTTAATGTTGAGTGCATTGTGTGAGAGTATCTCGGAATCTTCGCGATGGACGTTTTCAATGAAAAATTTCGTTGAATGGACGTTTTGTGGAGATGAAATGTTATAAAAAATGAACTGGAAACGCGCTGGCCTCGCAAAATTGAAAACATCGTCTCTACACGTTCATATGTACATGATGTATTCGAAAAGTCATGAAATACACTTTATTTTTGCACTTATATAAGTCAAAATAAATTTTAATTAATAGACCTAAGATGGCTAATATATTCAGATTCACAATATACTTAAAACTAACCTGATCCTAGCATGAATGGAGTCAGAAGTACTGGGAACTTTGTTCGACTACACTTTGTCGAATTGCACTCTCCTTAAACTTTTTACTCCAACCAACTCCCAAACTCCAAACTGTTAGATGTTAAACATCGGCCATCTTCTTTGCATTCCCTAATATGAAAAAAGAACGTCGTCAAAAGATGCCATTTTGACAAAACTGAATTTATTGAAGCGGTGTTGGCATTAGCTTAAAAGAACATGGTAAAATAGTGTAGATATTCGTAGAGAGTACTTTGAAGAATTTCATCTTTTTGTGAACATATTTCATGACTTTTAGAATGCACCTTGTATGTAACATACATATATGAAATGGGAGTTTGAATGCATCGGATATTTTCAGAGTTTCACTCTCATAAAGCAGTCGACCCATATTCGGAAACACTTGAAACCCTGTCCCGTAATAATCTTCGTTGCACCCCTTTTGTGCGGCGCAAATTGTTTTCAACGAACCACCCTTTGGATTCGGGTTGAAAAGAGCACGGATTCTAAACATGTGAGGCGCTTTATAAATAAAAACACCCGAACAAGAGTCGGGTCGGGCGAATCGATAAACCGGAACCGGGTCACGCGCTTAAATAGGCCGGGAGATTGAACCTGCCGAAGATATGAATAAGTGTGAGAAATTTGATTTCATATGAAAAATATTTCAAATTCATCGCATACAATATGTGGAGGTATGAGAAGCTAAGGGGGTCGCGATTTCGAATAAAATTTGAGCGTATGTTATACGTGTATTTGAATAAAATATTTTGTCGAATGTCTAATATTTTCCAAAGAGTTTTGATTAATTACAAAATAGTTTTATGTATTCTTATTTATTTTAAAATTTAACAAACACAATATAACAATTATCATAATTACTTGCATTCCTTGACTTTCAAATGATAGGTATAGTATTGAATTAAATTTGTCATAGATCAATTGAAATAGATATTAGTTTTTAAATTCTAAATTGATACTTTTTCAATTCATATGAACAATTATTAATTATTGATATTGGATTGATTACTACTTATGTAGATGTTGAACTATGAATTTTGGATGACAAATGTCGATGATGGATTTCTAACGATGGGTGTTGGATTTTGGATATATCTCAATACAAATCTCGAAATCGATTACACTTTCCTATTCTTTTGCTATCTATTAAATGAAAATATATAGATATGTTTCAACTTCATTTCGACAGATTTTTTTATTTGCACTACGTCATATAAAATATGCATTTTAATATTTGACTATAACATTATGCTTTATCAGCCAATTTAAAGATTCAACTGAGCTCACTACTTTAGAGACATTGGATTAAGTGGGTGCATGTAGCAGTCCCCTTCTTATTGCTGTAGGGTGTTTCGGAAGCAGTTTCAGATGTGGTGGTTAGTGTCCTCTATTTCCAAGTTGAAGAGGCCTAACCACGAAAGCGCTTTCGGACGAGCTTTCTCTATGCCCCAACTTAGCACCAGAAATTTATTATTTACTATACACATTGTAGATTGGGTCAAAGCAAATTTGAACCGTTCGATTCCCATGACCTTAATTGCAAATCCGAATTCGCCTGAGATGAAGTGGTGTTTTATCTCAAACGATTTGCTCTAATACCAAACGATTTATTATCGAATGTGCTGACTTAATAAATGTATCGTTAATCCTTTTTATATATTCTAAAAACTCAGATTATACATCGAAATTTAAACCTTTATTATTACTGTGAACACAAAATTTTTCTAGCGTCATTTATTTTAGACGATATCGAAAGTTTTTACATTAAATGGAATTAACGGTAGTTGAAAATTGAGATTCGAAAGGATTTCCTTTATTTGAAAGTAGAACAAAAATAATTTCATCAAAAACGAAAATATTTTCGATTCCGTAACATTAAATAACGCTATAAAAAAGATAAACGATTTTTCCGTTCACCTTCCGTGCGTTTTAATAATGTCCTTCGGCAGCTTCCCGCTCGCATAAACCAGAAAATCTAACGCAGCGTTTTTCAATCTGTATTTTATTTAAACGGCAACATTTCGAATAATTTAACAATCTTTACATTACACGCAATTAAAAGGCTATATAGAGTTCCGCTCGTTTGTGGCGATCGCGTGTACCGAAAAGGTTGCGATCCGCTGATAGACCGTACTTTGGAGCGTTCACTTTGTGTGTGTAAGTACAGGTCTGGAGCGAAAGTTAACTGCGATAATTTGCAACTCTGACGGACGCTTCACAAACACAATTTACCTGCAGAAACACAAGTTCGTACAGAAACGACCTATCCGCTTTTCCGCTTTATTTTACTCCGCAGGGACACGCGTTCCGGTTCCCTTGTAATTCAGGACCTGTGCTACCTCAATATTTTCTAATCAGCGTGTGCTTCGAGATATTTTCAACTTATAGCATCGTATTACTCAAACGTAAAAGTTAGATTTAATTTTATACGTAACTAGCTGCTGTGGTCTAGCGTTGCTCGAGTCTGTTATCTGATAAGCGATTAAAACACACTTACAGATGTTAATATTTATTTCATGTATTTGAGAAACGTCGTTGTTAGGAAATATCGTATGCATAATTAATACGAAACATACCCAGAGGGCATTCGACATTAATGCAATTAATTTATTTTTTATATCTGTCACTTAATCTTCCACGTAAGCTTTATCCGAAGGCCGCTTTGATACGAAAAAGGAGACTTTCTTCCCTTGTTTCTCACCCCCTTTCGTGTGTTTTCTGATAATAAGAACGAACTGGAAGGCGATCTTGAAAAAGGGGGATGATGGCGAAAAAAGACTAAACAAAAACCGAGATAGAGAGATTAAGGGAGTTTTCCGCCCCGACTTTACTTTCGTTCTGAATCAATCAGGGAAACTTTCGATTGATGATTACAAATTCTTCTCTCTCCGAACTCTCTCAGCAATCGATTATTTCCTGCGAACTTCCTTGCTTCGAGTTCTTTTTTATAGATTTTCGATCAGCGTTGGGAATTATTGCTTTGAAAAATGCGTTATCTTTATTGGCGGGACGCCATCGTAATTGTGCACAAATAAAAGAAAATTCTTCCAAATTGCGTAGCCGCTATATGAAAAAAAGAATATAATAACAAAACGAAATATATTTTATCACAATAACGGATATTGGTATTTTCGGTACAATCGTAAAACTAATGATTACTTCATACGACCGAACGTATTTTTCTTGCATTTGTTTCGTGTACGTATTTCAGGTTTGCTATGATATTTTGGAAAATTGCACAGTCGTAAGAGATAGCAGTGTTGCTGTTTTCGTAAATATGTTCCCATTTTATATTTTCGCACATAAAAGAAAACTGTTTTATATACGGTTAGTTTTTTACGATCATAAGTTATACGGATAAACGCATAACGTATGCCACACACAAAAACCATGTACTTGCGGATAACATAACATAAATATATATTATTTTCGATCAACGTAGATTTATAAATATATATTTTTTAAGAGAAAAAAAAAGGTTGTATTTTTAGCTCAATCTAGTCGTATTTTCTCGTTTTTTACTAGAATTTAAGCGATAGTAGACAATATCACGTAGTCATATGCACAAAACACGTACGTACTGTATTTTCCCCGAACGAACGTACGACTTTCATTTATTATGTACACTGCGCGAACGCTACACACAAAAACTCGCACAATTCGCGACAATACGACGGGTCCTTTTTATCCTATTTTTTTTCCAGGACTCGCTTTATTCGGATAATATACTGCCGGGTACAATCCGTTCTTCCGAGAAGACAGCGCTGCTCAAAAGTCCCTCTGGTTTAGTCCTCGATGAAAAGTTTCGCACGTCGACGAGTTTTATTCCGGACGCCTTTTGTTTGTCGTTCGCAAACTTTCGAGAAACTTATTAAGGAGTTGGTTGAGGAATCGCACTGTTTGAATGTGACGGATGCAAATGTTTCTGTCCTGCTGCAGACGTCGAATTACGCCTAGTTTGTGTCTCATCTTTATACAAAAGATTCCTTTGAGAGTTATCGTTTTGAATGTATAAGATGGAAGTTATTTAAAAATGTTGCCGACATAGTCGATTTTAGTTTTATATATAAAAGACAAAAATAAATTGTGCTTATAAAGTAACTTGTGTAATGGTCATGTACGTGTTTGAAGTTCTAGTGCTTTGAGCTTCGTTTATTAAAGCTGTTAGCTTAAATGGTTTTTGATCGTCTGTAATTTTGCGGTAGTTTGAATTCGATTGGACTTGAAATTGCATTCGACGACATTCTGAATTGCAGTTCCAATTTCAATTCGATGTGAAGTAATTATCGATAGAATATATTTACGTATTCATTCTATTCACAGCTGGAAAATCTATTCCTATTTTTCAAACTGTGTCCAGATCAAACGTTGCTGCAATCCAATTAATTCGATCGAATTCCGAAACACACATCGAAATTAAATAGAAAACTCAGTACATAAATTCTGCAACATACCCAGTCGCTCAACAAATATTTATCAGGATCGAAAATAACCAAGGGGGGCGAAACAAAGCACAACATTCGTTCATTCGATACGATATTTGCCCAGCACTAGCAGGTCGAAAACGATCGAGACCATCCCTTGGGGTATAAAGTCAGGTTATTGGCCCAGTTTGCGGCCTAGATGTGCCCAATCGTACCCATTGTTTGGCCTAGGATGTTATGTCGATCACGTGCATGGAAGACCCTTCGGATCCTCGATCAATTGTCGATTATCGTCTGCACACCTGCTTCTCTGTTCTGCCGAAAGAAAGTGGATGTCGTGTCTTCGAAGGTGTGATTTCGTGTTTGAAACTGATTTGAGGATTTTTAACATATTCACGTTATCAGTGAAAATATTTTTGAATATTGTCAATTTATATTGTTCTGCTGAAAGCTTAATTCTTCGATACGAAATCTGCGAAAGTTAAAGCCTTTTGATGAATCTTTCATCAAATTTGACTTCTTAATAATTATGGATCGACTAACTGTCGAACTTCGAAAGTCATTCTCGTTTCCATATTAAATTTTAATTCTTCGACGCTAAGACGCTGAAAAATTAATCACTCTCCTTATTTTTATTCGTATATGATTTTCTTCTCGGAACTTTTTTAATTTCGAATTCCGAACAAGTTGGAAGTAAGCGTATGCAGATGACGTCGTATTATTCTCTGTATAATTTGAATCAGAAATGTTATTCTGGATGGCCATGTTCACTCTATGTACAATTTCGCAAACAGCGAAGAGTCAAAAGGATTGAATTTTTGTGTTTTATATGCATTGCTGTTGCATATAAAAAATGAGTGTCTATTCCGAATATTTTCTTAAAATATATTATAAAGGTTTTTCTTATAAATTTTAATGACCTGTGTGAAATAATAATATAGCGAATTTGTAAATTTCATCATAATGCAATAATAATATTAATCGTTAAAATTTATAGTTTTATAGGTGAACAAACGGATTCGGTTTACTTTTCGGAAAATTGTTATGTTCCTAAAACTTTTGCCCAAACAAATAAACTCCACGTAACTGAATCTGGGTTTTAATTAAAAATTTATCCGCGATCTTGTTTTTCTTTCGTAAAAGCCTTTAAGTTTTGGAATTAATCATGTTATACCATAAAGATCATTTTCCAATTAGCATTATTTCTACATTAACATAAATATGAAGTTTCTACTGACTTTTTCTTTGTTTTCATACAAAGCAACTTGAAAATATTGAACGAGTTTTATTGTAGTTCTTTTTTATACAATATTTTGTTGAAAAAATAAAGACCCTACTACGTTTATTTTTCTCACATACTTTACTACCCGATAAGAATAAACAATTTTGAATGCTCATGTTCGAATTGTTTATTATTTTTTTCATACTTTGAGTCCGCACTTTTTCGATGTTCGGTCAATAGATATATTTTACCGAAGAGTCGGAAGAAATATTTAATTCATATTCGAAGAAAAGGCGTTTAAGTGCGAGAAAACCTTCTGGGAATGCGTAGCTTGTAATCCGAATCGGTATCGCTTCGATGTTATCAATATTAGCTTTAACCGCTCATTGAAGCATGCTGCGAAATTTATGATGGTCATAAATTTTTATGTTACACCACTTTTTATCGTGTAATTTTTCGATTTCCTGCTCGAACCGGTATTTTCGTCCCGAAAGTGAAAAAAAAACTCGAGGAAATAACGAGCTTCGATTCCCCGCCGAATTCAAATGAGACTCGAAGTCGTTATTTTTCTTGAGCGAAACGAGTAAAATAAGTTTTCCGCTAAAGTCGTTGAAGAGCGGCCGTTTGGCGCGAAATTTGAAATTGTACGAAAAAAATGTGTATGAAGAACCTGTTGTTAACTTTTCTCGTTTGAGTGTCGGTCGTATCGTCGATCGCAGTTAAGTTGTTTAACTTCGTTTTGCGGAAAATGGACGTCATTAGAGATAAAATCTATTGAAATAGCCCATATTGGACGCTTCTTTTCGTTTTATCAAATAATATTTTCTGGTCTTTATTTACACGTTACGTTCTGTTTGCGTAGTTACAGTCAGTTCTGAAAATCGTTTTGGCAGTTTAAGATGTTTACAATCCAAACTATATAAACTTATTACATTTGAGACTCTTTTATATTTATGTAATATAATATAAAAATTCGAAACTAAAAAGGCATTCAATCCAATTGAAAAGGCGGCATCCTAAATCGAATTTTCACTTCGTTCGAATGAACGATTTCTTCGAATCGCTTGTTTTCCATATTGCACCCTCCAATATCCTGAATCCTGAAAACGGTGCACCCGAAATCCAATCAGCTGAACGACGCCGCTTTCCTTTAATATTAATTTCGTCGACTTCCTCTCCCTAACTGCGAAAACGTGTCCCTAGCTCGAATGCAATTACAAAATCCTTCCATGTCGCGTCGAATAAGATTTCGCATAAGAATATTATATGCGACGGATGTAAACCGTTCAAAGTGAGCATTTTCTTTATTTAATAAACTGCAGCGATGCTCCGCGAGCTTTGAGACTCTTAATTCCGCTTGAAACTTTAAGAGAGGATTTGTTGCTTTATATAAATGAATTTAATTTTTGTTTGATTTGAAATACTAAAGATTAAGCTTATCGTATTCCGCTTGAAAATTGTCTCGAGAAATTCGCTTAAATGTAATTCTATCATCTTATTTGAACTGCTAAATCGTTTGTTTTTATGTATTTTTTCAGCAATTTCTTCCATGACGTTGAAAGAAGTCGCCTTTGAAAAAATCACTACCTCCTCGTTTCTTTTTTAATAACGATCCGTTCGAACAAACGAAATAAAGAGATCAAGGAAATTTAACAGCTTTTCTCGTTCGGGACGAAGGTCTTGCGTTTTCCTGACGGATCGCAGAAAAAAGCACTCTTCACTTTCAAATGACTCGAAACGAATTTGCGAAAGCGGATTCTTTTCGCAATCTTCTCCAAGAGTGGTCTCTTTTCTTACATTTTTCACGATAATTGAAAAATATTCGCGGACTAATCTTGCTCGGATCACGTGTTTCTTTCTCGCGATCGAGAAAGTGAAAAACATTTTCTTTTGTGCCGCGCGAAAGCTAAGGGAGATTGATGATTTGTCTTTCTGTTCGACGAAGAAAAAAAGAATAATGGCCGCTATCGAACAGTGGTCTATCGTTCTTTTTTTTAACAGTGGCGCAATTTTTAACAATCGTCATTCAAGTCATTGTGTTTTCTTTCTCTCGAGACCCAAAGGGCGAAGAACTTTCTTTCAAGATTTTTTTTCTTCACTAAAGCACTATAGAATAAAATAATGCTGCTCGATGTTACAACTTTTTGATAGGATTTTTAATATTTTTTAATCAATCCGCGTCCAAAACTCGAAATTAGTTTCACACGTCCCTTCGGGTCGATTGTTTCGCATATTTTGCATTTTGTGAAATGTAAACATTTTATCTGCAAACTCGAGAGACATTTATTAAAAAGCCGCATGAAACTATCGAATGCCCTTTTGAATATTTAATACGCTTAGATCAAAAAGGATCAGCGTTAAATTTTGAATAAACCATGTTGCATACGAAATGTTTCTGTTTATATACCTATCCAAGAAAACTTCATGTAAACGATGACTGAATATTTGAATTACAAATGATTCGAAATTGTATCATACATACTTATTTTTCTATGCGTAAGCTTCAAGCGACTTTTTTTCATAAAATGCTCAAAATGTACCAAAAGGTTCAGAACATAAACTGAAAAAAATATATACGATACAACTTATAGAACGGATATAGAAGCAATTTCGAAATCGTCTTACCCAAAAATGAGTTTCGCCTAATCCAACCTTCGCATCAGTATTTCTCGAACCAGGCGATGAATCACGTCGCATTGAAATATCTTCAGCTATAAAACATTTATTTTTTTAGGATTCATATGCCATAGATATGTTTATTTTCCTTAATAGTAAAATTTCATTAGATAATTATATTAATATGTTTATGCATATTCAAAAAATATATCACAGATGCACAAAAGAATCGAGAGAAGAAAACTTTCTTCATACATGTAAATAAAGTAGTAAATCACTTGCACATAAATCAAGATACTCGCACCGCATGTCGACGTTTAGTCGATAGTATTTCACTATCCCGAATTTCAATACCCGAATTCAGACACCATAAATCAGTTATCAACATCCGTGAACCGTATAAATCGAATATTGATATTAAATCGCAATAATTTTCCTTTGAGGGGAAACTATCAGATATTCCACTTAGAGCGTACCATTTTTCGCTTGAAAAGCTAGACGTTTACAAAATTTTTCATATGGCTACACGAAACACATTGTTACCTCTTTTGCTTTCTTACAATCTTCCAGAGGCGTCATCGCACCTCGGGGAGACAATTTGTCGCACAAAGCAGACTGTGCGATGAATATTCCTTTTGGAGAGTGTAACCCGAATCGATTCAACCCTTTGCCTTGCTCACTGTCTCGCATATGACACGTTACACGTGCTCTCTTTTTTCTAGAAAGTTTCCCTTGCGGGTTTGAACGTGTTTTGAAAGAAAAAATTGGGAGATTTTGCATATATTTTCATTAAATGTAATGCTTTAAATATTTCACATTATATTCGTGCACATTTTGAAGGTTTGTATTCATGAAATAATTTAATTTCATATTGTTATCGTGATGATATAACAATCGTGAAATATTATTTTACGCGAATCATTTTGATGAAAATACAACATTCCCGGAAAGCTAATTACGGAGCAGTTCATATTCCACGTATCTTTTATACAAAATAAATTATTACCATTTACAACTATTTTATATACAGTACAAAAACCACAGCTTTGTATCGAATGATAAATTTTCAGTTTCACCGTCCTAAGCCAACAGACATGACAAATGTACATTTTGTGTTGCAATATTTTTCTGTAACATCTGGTCTCCGTTCTCATTGTGCATTTCCACCTCCATACGTTCATATTGTACAATATCGAGTCGAATTGATGGGATCCATTACATATCGGAATGTAGATGCATTTGGGTTATGCGAAACCGTAGAAGCGCATCGTCATCCGACCATTGTTTTCCGTTCGATGACGACAATAGTCTGGCTCCAAGGACCTTTGAAAATCGTGGAACTATTGTTCTACGATGGAACGATAGATCGATTGATGAGAAATTCCTATGGAAAACCGCTCCATCCTCGAACGTCTGTACTAAATATAACCATAGAAATGAAAATGAATGTATGCGTGTGTGTTCTTTATTGGTTTCTCTGTTACCTATTTTATCACCATCAAACTTTTCTGGGGTATTTTATGCACATCTGATTTCTGCATCATTGTATTTCTACTTTATAATCAGAAGAGTATGACGTTGAAAACATAAAGTATGGTCTACATACATACAACATTTTTTATCATATAAAGTTAGTTTATTTATACAAGCTTACAATGAACAATCATGATAACGAGAAAAAAATATTTTTATTGATACTGTTAGTGGCTATTCGATACCAAATGTGACCCACTCCATTCAACTTCATATACATATTTTGTTCATAGTTTTGATACCATTTTTATGGTGTGAACTATAACTTAGAAATAAATATACGATCCTTCGAATATACTAGAATGTTTGCTCGTATCTTGCCTCTCCACGTTTTCAGCTGGTGCTCCGTGCGTATTCCGTAATCCTGAAGCAATTGACGATATTCGAGCACGTTTTTATCCGGATTAACCGCTTATCCGTACACCGTGGCTGTAAATAAACGTTGGGCGTCCTTAACGGCTCTCGATGGCCCTTCGCTAGTCGCCCAAATGGTCACGGAAGCCCTTTATCCCCAACCCGAGGAACACGTTTAATTAAACCTTCTCTTGCATTCTGTTGTGTGTACTTTGCGGCCGCTGACTGTCTCTACGATCTGATAATCGAAATAGTTTCTTGTCCGATATTGAATTTATAATATAATGCTCATATAACTATTTAAATTTTAACGGAAAATGCATTAACTAGATTTTACGTTATATATTGATAGATGTTCAAAGTATCAAATTACCTTTGCGTTCGTAAATTTTACAGTTCGCATTGTTTGAGCTCGAAAAAGCTTTCGGAAGCTTCTCCGTTAATTGGCTCGTGGCTGGAAAAAAAGACCTAAAAGCACAACGACCGAAAAAGGCCATTTTCACACAATAATAATAGAACATAAAAATAAAATCCATTAAGAAAGTCGTCACCGATCCCAACATAAACTTGAAACGTTCAACCATTATCCTCGCACGCGCTAATTACGCCTCGTGCAGTGTTCCTATTCCCATCCATTTATTTAAACGATATTTAATTCGATAGTTTATTTACAGGAAGAATACCAAAATCTTTTAATTTAAAAATATTACGATTTAATACTTTCCAATCCAAAAAAAATAATTCTTTGATATCAGAATTAATGGGGTCGAAAGAAGCTCACTCTGAGATAAGCACATCCTGCTAAATTCACCGCCGACCAAAAATTATGGTGCTAATTAATTAGGGTGGATCCGCTAGATTTCTCCCTCGTTCCTTATCCAATATTCGTATAGCAAAACACAATGTTACAATATAGTAATATCGTATCCTTGTACGATGTCGATCCGCGGATTATCCCGTTTACATTCGCAGCGTTAATTTCTCGACTTAATCGACCCCTGGGCCGAGTTAACGGTGACGCCTTATATGAGGAACGTCAGCTTCCGAAGGGTGGTTTTAGGGGAGAGATGGTAATGGGGGGTTCATTGTTTGTATGGTACGATTCCGTGTTGTGAATGCGTTTGATCTTTAATGGCTTTAGTAATCCGGATCGATGGCGGGTAATTGGTATGATAATAGCAATGTTTTAGCAAATGGGGATTTCCGTTGTTTGATGAGCTCGTTTCGTTTGATCTACTTTTCGATCTATTGACTCGTTCGACGTTACACTTCCTATGTAGCTACATAAGTATGTGCATATGAGTATTATTTTCAAGTATTAAGGTATAAATTATCAATATTTATCGATTTTGGAAAAAAATTCAAATTATGAAATGTAAGAAATGAAAAGGTTAAAGTGAGTTTCGTTTTATAGATTTTATTAGTTTTCATTCGTAACATTGAACAAAATAAAACATTAAGAAATTTCTCTTTAAGTTCAAAAATTTCTCTTGCGTTTTTCCAGTCTACTCGAGTCTACTCAATTAAAAAACCGTTTGCTTAATTAAAATATTTCAATTACTTTTTCAAATTCGATATTTTCTTTGATCAACCGGAATGCATAATTACAACGGAAGTCAAAGTAAAACAGCACTACTTTTTTCAAGTGTGTTTTTCTTCGTTCTCTCGAAGCTCGGTTAATTTCAGCACTCTACTATGAATAAGCATCGGCCTTGTCGGGGTCGGTCTGAAATTTAATCTGGACCCAAACTTAATTAAAAAGTCGACGCTTTAAAAAGGCGGGAAAGTGCCAAAGCAGCGCAAGAACAACGTAACGTTCGCTCGTTTAAAAATGCGTCCATAATTTAATGGGAACGAAAGAAACCCCATGGTGACTGCATAAAGGTTTTCCAAGACCCCGTGCAAGATCTTATCTCTGAAATTGTTTCACGCCAAGGAAAATTTCCACTACGAGATTCTGTGGACGCTTATAGGTTAACGAGCCGGTTTCTTAATTGATTTATGTTTTATGGCATAGGAAGAAGATCGTTTTTCATATTATTTCATGAAAAAGTTTACGCATTTGAGCGTGCGTATATCAGACGTTTTCACGAAACAGTGAATACATTAAAGTTTATGATATGTTTTTACCTTATAAAATATTTCTATAATGTTTTTTTTCTGAAAAATTTAATTTCTGTTAAAGTTAAATCAAATTCTACATTATACTATCCATAGCACTAAATTTATTCTTAGACAGATTCGATCTCACATTGACTAAATTTACACATCTAAATTCAATGAAATCGATCCTCTGTAGACATTCTCGTCGAATCTAAATTTACATAAATAGAGCAGTTCAATGTAAATATCAACAGAACAGGCGCAAAATTGCAATTTGTTCAATTTCTCATATAAGCGGGTGTATGAGACAATAAAAAAATCGATATAAAGGGGTACGAGAGGCAACCTGCGTATAAAAAAAGAGACATTTCACCGAGGCTCACGTTACATTAAATTTTATCGGTGCACTTATGTAGGTGATTTAGGGCGGTACATCGCAGCCAGTGTTACCGAACTTTACGATCGTGCTTATGAAAATTTAAATGGCGGGAAACTCGTTTTCGAAAAGATAATTCATATGATTCGAGCCCGACGTCTCAATTTGCATAGCAATTAGCCGGACTGCTGAAATAATATCATTTCGGATGAAATTCGGTCGGCGAAGGGTTGAAGTGGGGCTCTTTTGAGTATTTGGTAAATACTTTGGATGCGTGAAAATTTGTGCACTTAATTCGGTCGAATCTCGAATGAATTTATAGTCGGTTCAATCCTAATTAAATACAATTTGATAACTCCATTGATAGTAACGTTAAAGCTCATATATCTATAATCTATACATCGAGGTGATTTTTCAAACAGTACAACCGTTTTGATCATTTCATTCAGTAAAAATATTAAAATATTCTACAAAGTTGAACTATGCAATCTGAAATGTATGCGATTTGTTTTCCAACACCTCACATTCAGACGAGCAAGAGAGAATTATGCTTTTTCATTTAAATTTCATGCATTATTCAATTATTCGAATGGGGCGTGTTTACATTTGAAATTTCGACGAACAGTTGACCGTGAGAATGTAAAGAATTTAATTTTTATTTCTTGTATTAAATATGAAAGAAAATATGTGTATTATTTTATATGTCAGTGCAAAACCATCGCAGATTGGACCCGTGCCTCGGTAAGCTTTTCGTTTTGTTCGGCAAAAATGTTCGAAGCAGATTTTCCGGATGAAGACTCTTGTATGGATAAAGTCCGAGGAAAATTTGGTAGGAAAATTGAAAAAAAAGATCACACAAATGTCTCTTTTCGAAAACAATAATGAAACTCACTTCGGTTTTCCTCGAAAAAAAAACTGCGTGATTTATTATTCATATATAATACAAGCGTTAAATACCTTTCTCTATGATTAATTAAATAAGTTTCCTCTGTCATTGTTCATGTTTTTTCATATGCTTTCTCGTTGTTTGCTACTGTATTCCGTTACAAGTAAAAGCATTTCTAAATATTCAAATTAAATTCAACATTATCTTGTAAAAGCCAAATACAAACATCATCCGATGTTATACATTTCATTATTTACATACAGAGTGAATGGAGCGAATGTTATGAAATTATTTCATAAACCAAAATAAAATATAAAGTTACTGTGTATTTCATATTGTGTACTTTGAATGATGCAATTATATGAATAATTTTATATAACGTCAATATTAGATTTTTCATAAAACACAATTTTCATCACTAGGTATATGTTTTACTTCGACGTTTTTACTTATGCGAACGTGTTTGAACTCGGGTTTGGCTCAGTGAAATTTGGGTTACAAGCAAAATTTGTATATTGAATTTTTCCATGGGAACCCATAAAGCAGGAGAATCGATTTCAGGTCGTTGTTGAACAAGGGAAGCCCTTATCGAATGTCGGTGGGAAATTGGCGTCGGTCGCATTAACATAATGCTGTTTGCATTATTATAGGTCCGTGTTAACACTGTTGGTAATTGCTGAAATTCTCCCTTGTCTCTACTGAAACGAACCTAGTACGAAACAATGAAAACACCTATAGTTTTCAACATTATTCTCATGAAATTGTCTGTTGATATTCTGCTCTGTTTTTTATACTTAATACTTTATAGCGAAAATTAATTAATTAACGATAATAAAGAATAGTGACTCGTTCGATAATGTATACAGATTGCTTCGATGAGCTTTATTATGAGACTAGAGTCTTACGAAATTTGAAAAATGAGCGGTTTCGCATCTAACGAGACGTCTAGATATAAAATATCGAAGCTTTCTCATTGTCAGTAGCTTTTCGTAATATAGAACCAGTCTGAAATATTCGCGAAATTCGGATGACGAAATTTGCCAATTAATAATCGAACGCCATTCGTATTTATGACGAGATTCGCTCGGAATTGGCTTCCGAAAAAAATAAATCAAAAACACAAAGACGTCGACAATAATGGATCTGCCTGAAAAAAGGTTGTCGACCTTCGCCTCAGTGACACGATTCGAAATAAAAAGCTCATTTTTTACGACTTTTCGCTGTGCTGTATTATTAAACCCTTTGGCCCGTTCGAGTCGTAAACATTTTTTCGCATTTTCTCTGGAAAAAAGTCGAGCTCGATACGTTCGGCTGTATTTTTGCGGTTTCGCTTATTTTTTCCTTCTGTTTTCGTTTTTCACCCATGTTTATCGCCAAATTTTCAAATGCTAATGCTCTTGTACGTAAATGGTGGCGGTTCTGTTCGGCTAAAAGTCTCCGATGTGTGTGCGAAAAGTTTTTTTGCGACTTTATACAGTGGTTTATGGTGTCGTATAAGTGGAAAATAAATGGCACTTACGAACACTTCGAATATTGTTTTTTTCACGTAAACGACTTTATTTCTTCATATAAACTGTAGTGAACGAAATAAATGAAATGGAATCTAAAATTACATTATTGAAGAATAACCGCCCTCAACTAAGTTTAATACGCGCAATTAACTCGGCTTAAACGAGAACAATAATAATTTCTATTACAAATTCTAGGACCCACCTATTCTGCAGGATTAAATCCTCACCATAATATCGCGCGATAAATTATTCGGAATGAGCGCACATCTGAAACGCACGTCGGTTCAGAACTAACCGTACGAACAAACAGGCGGTTACCGCATTTTAACTGTCGCACTTAACTGCACGGTCCACAATTAAAACCACGTACCCGCTCTACGTAGTGTTGCGCAATGCGATTCGCTTGCCAAATGCCGAACCCAAATACACTGCTGCTCTGATTTATGCTGTTTGTGTGACCCGCGCCGATTCGATTAAATTGTGCGAAAACCAGAGATCTCTTCTTTTAATTTGAAACTTAGGTCAAATTTACACAACTGTAACTAAAATCAACAGAGACCTATCTATATACGCAAGAGATATAGCTGTATAGTTATTCCATTTGCGTATCTGTCTCTGTTGGTCGTGGTTTTGGTTTTGGTCGCTGTAGTGTAAACTAAATCATATTAGAAATGTCATTACATAATGATAACAAAATATATTATAGATATGGATAGCATTTCTATTGTGAATCAGTATTTAAAAATATTTACAAATAAATATATTGTATTACGACCCATTAAATTGTATCACATTCAAATTGAATCGAATCACGTTGATGATCAAATGTTTCGCTATCAATGCCGACTAATGAATTACAATTAGAGCACAATTTTGCTACTCTTCGGACTAATCAATTCATTCCAACCTCAATTTAATTTAACCCGATTCAACCCCAATCAAACCGATATATTACCTTCGCTTGATTCGATTTAACCTTCATAAAATCACAATGAAATATCAACTAATATAAATTTGATAAATAGTGTCATATTAAATTATGCTTAAAAAGGGCTGCAGCGTATTTTCAACTCTTTAATATAACTATGCTAGCTTGTGCCAAATTCTATAAATGAGATTTTTTTATAAGGGTTTCAATTTGATAGTGACCAATTCTTAAGCCATTTGTACTTTTTTACGCTTTATTTTTATTCTCATGTCAGTTGAATTTCTTCAGTTAAAATTGAAAACTAATTCAAAATGAACACGAAATTGCAAAAATCATCCGTGCGTCAAAATAAGAATCACTACTGACTGAGAGATGTTGAAAGAAAGCGTTAGATCAAAACTTGCCAAAAAGAGACCGCAGCGTATTTCAAATCCCTTTAACACACCCATGTGAGCTTGGAGCAAATTCAAATTCAAATTCGCCCCTCGGGGGAAGCGGCGTTTAAATAACGAGCCGGAGACAAAAACAGCTTAAAATACGACACCTAGTCCAATTGTGACCATGCGAAAACAAAGCCCGTGTAAATTTCCAACCCTCATATTTCATGTTCGGGGGCGTTTTGCACGTCTTCGAACCCACACACACTTTGTGGATTTTGTTCTGACGTAGACCTTTGCACGTCCTGAATCGACAATGAAGCCTTACAAATTGTCGTATCGGATGATTCGAAAGGTTTCAGTTTCGTATTTGCGGTCGGTTGGATTTTTTTCCCCGCTCAAATAAAATTGCATTTATTCGTGCATGCGACGGAGGTTTTTCCGCTTCGATCGTTTTATTTGTTTTTCGTCTTTTCTATTTTATTATGCCGATATGTTATAAATGCTTGTCAATAAAATCTGTTGTATAAATCAATTATTCGCTTTGAGTCTGTCGTAATAATTTCTTTGCTCGTAGAAAATCAACTTTTGTATCGCCGTAGCTTTAGCTTTCCTTTGTAGTATAGATGTATTTTCCGTTCACGTGAAATAAATTATATTGCCGTTTTTAGGAAATGAGGTATCTAAAGTAATTGCTTCGTCGATATAAGGCGCTCCAGGTTTTAATAGAAAATATCGAGTTTCGATTCATATTTATAATAAAACTTTTATCATCTATATTATTATTAGTCTAACTATTAGACAATTTACACGCTTTATTTGAATAGATGTTTTTAAGAAACGAAAAAAAATCAAGCAGAAAGCATAATAAATGATACGAAACAGACGCATTTTTACACAATAAATCAACATCGTACAGAAGTATAATATTTCAAGACTCAGCATGTAAAACGAAAGCCGAGCGTATAAATCAAGTGGTCGTTTCATGCACTCGAAAACTTGCGACACATTTTTTCCGCAGACGATAAAACACCAGACCAGACGAAACATTCGCATGCTGAAGCTGAGCGAAGCAGTAAATTTCATTTTCGGAAAATCCGGAAAAACAATCCGTCGATAAATACTTTTTTTCTTACACTGGGGACCGCAGATGGCGATGGCTTAACATTCGCGACACGTTCAAAGTATTTACGGTTCAGGCTTCTTCGCCCTTAGATGCTGTTTCTTCTTCCGTTTTTTCGTGTCATTTCCATGGGAAATCTATGTATTTTCAATTCAAAGATCAATTTTTAAATCTATCGAAGAATTTAAAATCAGTTTTGTTTTAATTACGAAATATATTTTTGAACATCCAAGAAAGCGAACTTTTTGCTATGCTCATTATCGTTTGTTTTTCGTAGAGCAGCTTCGGGAAAACAAGTAAATGGGCACAGGAAACGGCAAGCGATAAATTCCACATCTCATACCGAACTTTCTGCGCAATCTTAAAAACTGGAAAATAAACATATCGTTTCCTTAATACATAAGCATAAAGCATGAGTAAAATTTGCATCGCAGTTCGCGGCCCATTAGCTTTTCCTGTAAGATCGGATCGCAGCGGCGATAAGGCACGGTTACGGCTTTAAGATCCAGTGCAGAGCTTAAATTTTATATTATGCCGGTGCTTCACTATCTGTGTGTATTTTATCCGGCAGATCTCGGTTCGCCGGAGATAATCCGGCTCTCCGGATTCCGGACGAGTCCTCGTCGCGCTACACTTAATAATTGATCGGCTCAACAATAGGAAGGACGAAAATATAAGATGCTTTTTTAATTATCTATCTACGTGCTTGAAATTTTCAAGTTTTTATTCCATCCAGATAATATCCTTTTTTCTCTATTTAAAAAAAAAAACCAGTATATTTCATTATATTATTTTTACGGGTACCCATTTTTTAAGTTTCTTGACTCATCGTTCACTTTTGAAGTAAAGAAGCAGCCTCTAAAGCTGGAAACTCCAAAATATAATCAGCACATAAAAGATGACACTTAAGTAAATCGAATTCAATCGGCATTTTTAAAAACTGTTTCTCGAAACGAAAAAGAAACTTTTCAATCAAACAATTGAGCTTTCGTATCAATTAAGAAAAACTAGAATCCGACCGGACTCAACATCACGAGAACTCTGAAGTCCGACCAAGCATGAATAAACATTTTATACCAATATCGACCTGCTCGTATAACTTCTATATTTCTATAAAATCTTGTATTAACTAGAACAAACTCTTATGTACAGGGAGATGACATTTCACGAAGCTTTCAAAAGTGTCACGGACTATCGCAGAATTCGAGAGGCGAACTTTCCGTTTTTGCGCCTCGGGCTCGCGAAATTAGACAAATTATGCGAGTCGTTCGCAACTTTTCCGAGGATATCGGATTTGTACATTAGACATTCAGGCTTTCAGGCAGCCAGTCGACTTTTCCGAGGTTCGAATTCATAAACGTGCGCATATACATAAATGCATGAGCCGATTATGCAAAGGCATTCTCGCGTTTTTCGAGACTAATTCCGCAAATTGCGAGCCGACTTTTAAATGGATCTGTCGCTCTTTTAATCTTCGAACCGACTTTTCTGGGTCGCTTAAAAACAAATATTGTAATTATCGAAATTTTTAGATAATTGGGAACTCGCGACGCTTCTAAATTAAAAGGCTTCCAATATATTTTTAAGATACGTAGTAAAATCTCTTCGAAGGCGATATTTCCTACGGAATCGTTAAAGTTTCTAACCGATCGTAAAGCATACTAGAATAAATCCCGTGGATGTGAAAAAGAGGCTTCCCGTCGTTCAAGCGAAGTTCGATATCAAAATGCAGCATCTATCGTAACTTTGCAGCATAAAATAGCTTTTATATAATATATAATATGAAGCAAGTTTAGCATATAATATAATATGTACATTATCCGTATGTGTCGGAAATTATGAAACTAACTGAAGTTCGGTGCGGATGAGAGAGCACTTTCTACAAATTCGAATTCTCCAACTTGTTTGCGAGGATGCTTCGTTTTGGTCTGGAGACGGTGTCGCTGAAACTTTTAGATGTTCTGGGAAAAACAAGTTAAAATACGATGTTTGCTTCTGATAATTAAATATCTCTTAAAAGACGGTGGAAACGAGACACTCACCTACCGTTCTGAAAGTGTAAAAAGAGGCCATGTTTAATTAAAAAAACGTCTCCAATATCATTCAAAACAAATTTAGAATACAATTAAAACGTTTGTCCTTTGATTGATTCAATGATTAAATAAAGAAAAATGTAATTCGCCATACAAAATAATTAATGGATTATAATTGTGAAAAATTCTCACAATTAGTAGTAAAATTATTTTTGTCACAAACACGATTGTAATTAAGAGTTATTTTTCATAGTACTCATGCAAAACATGAATACAAAGTTATGTTATTAAAAAAAAGCAGTGTACATATAATACGTATAGTTTACATAGAACAATAATGAAACCTCGCTGAAAAGCAATTTCACGTTTAATTAGATAACTCGTTCCGTTTCAATAATCCTATCAAGATCTTCCGTATTAATTATCGTTTTCTTGCAGCATTAATTGGCATTTTGTATTCGGGGTGAGCGAATTGAATGTTGTTTTGTGTAGAGCACGAATAATATGAAAAAAATGGCGTTTATTTTCGGCGTTGTACAATGGAATATGCGAGTTCGTCAGTGCGAACGTTATGAGCGATTATGCGAAATGGCGACGGATCTCACGATGGAATTTCTAATAAAGTGCTCTTGTATAATGGAAGCGGTCGTTTTACATAGTCATATTTACAGATGTTCTAAAAATACTCGGGAAAAAAATGCCATATTTAATTCTGCATATTGTGCGTCACGCGTGTGACACAGTGATACACTTAGCGTTGTTGAGATTAAATGTGAATGTTAGAGAATTATGTCTATTTATAATAAATTTTATACGATGTATAAAAGGAGGATTTGGGATGCCACATTATCCGAAACGTCTTTCGGTGACATTCGTTACATCCCTAAAAGAGATTACCTATGTATGTATTACCTCCGTATCCTGGACATCGATCTGAAGACACGTACTTGTTGAATAAATTATTATTTTATTCGTATGCTTTTGCTTATATGAAGTAAAAATCTTCTTTCGCCTACATTAGCCCTCTAAATATGCCTTTGTGTGGATTCTATCAAAGGTAAAGCTGATGTTTGTGTTTTTGTAACATGCTACTTTCGACCTTTCGTATCGGCGTATATGTTAAGTTTGATATCTTTTGATCTTATGTTTCTTTTATTGTCGATTTAAAATGATATTTCCTTTTATGAAAAAATGAGCTTGTCATTAAAATAATCGAATTTGATAGAAATCAGATTTTGTATGTAAGAAATTTTCAATTTTGAAGTAATTGAATGATAAAACAAATTTCAATTGTGTTTGAATAAGAATGTTGTTGAATTTTATATGAACATGTTTTTTCGTTGGGAACACGCGTAGTTTCTAACGAGAATAACGCGTTTACAACAGCACTTAAATATAATTTCAATAAATTACATAGGTTTTTTTAATGTTTATTATAAATACATAATTTATTTTTTATGTTTTTAACAAGATTCATTCATAAGCGAATATTTTTTTCAATAAAATGATTTTTTTTATGCGAAAATCAAAAAAAAAATACGTTAAACACATTAAGTTTAAAAGACAACTTATTGGTTTTGATGTGAAAAATTCGAAAATCATATAAAATTACAAACGTGCGTCAAATCGTATTACTTCGTACACGTTATAATCGTTTTGCGCCATTAAACACAAACCCGAAACGAAAGCTCGCGTTTTTCGACCATTATTTTCCACCGTTTGCATCACAATGGCAACACCGAATATACCCCAACATATATATCCTAATTTGTATATCTATACACTCGCATTTATGATAAAATGTTTCATACGAGAACGGCTAACTTCCAAAGCTTTCGGCAGACATCCCTTTCATTCACACTTGATCAGAATCGCGAAATTTTCTGACAGAATATTATCTATTGTATTCGACCATGATAAATTTGGATTTTGAAAAATTTTGCAGTGATTTGCTCGTGGTAGGATATTTGAAAAATGTTCAGTGATGCAATTGTTATTCATTCGTGTGCTGTTCGGCTCAAGTGTGAGCCAAACTTTACGGTCGGCATAGAACACAAAAGAGCATTGTGTTCGATGGTAATCCGAACCAAGCTCTAGTTTCGTATATGGTCTATTCTACTATATCCCACCAAACATTATAATTCAACTCGTTCGTCCTATCGAAATCGACGAAGATATCCAGTCTGAGGTAAAATAGGTGTCGGTCCGAATACATACATATGTAGTTCGAGATTTGAATCGATTTCTGGTCTTTAATTATCCTTTCTATTTTTTTCAAAATCAAATGAAACTAAACGAAAAACAAATATACCAAAAATATTGAGGAAATTCGAATGTATTTTTGTTTTATATGGAAAATTATGTAAAGAAGTAATGTATACGTAGAAAAAACTCATTATTTTGTTATGTAATATGATACAATTTTCATAATGACTTATTTTTCTGAATCACAAATATGATCTGAATCGAGTTTTCTTTCGCAATACACAACCTAATTGAATATTTATACTATTAAATCCAATAATTTTCTTTTGTTACATAAAAAAAACTCTGTTCGAAACGTGAGTGGAATTGAGTCATGCGCATCAATTAAATTGCTACCACTAATGAACTAAAATACAGTTTTGAATGAATGCTTCAAATAATTGAAAGTATTTTTCAAATTTAAAGCTACATACATATTCATGTAATCTTGTTAACATCGATTCTTGAAATGCGTATCGATGAGTGATAAGGCGTCACGTCGTAAGCAAAAACCCAACTTCAAACGACTAGATTTGACGCAGAGGAAACCACAGCCACTATCCGAGGACAGATCTAGGATACGTAGGATAGGTTTGGGTTAAGTTGGATGTTTTTACCCTCTCTGGCTACACGGAAAAGGAGGATTTCCACCGGAAAATCTCAGTTGATTTTCAGAGCGACCGCTTTTTGCTTCGACCATGGAATTGCACGATCGCAACAATTTCTCATTTCCTTTTTCGATTCGACGATGATTTTTTTCTGTTTTCTTGATATCTTTGAATTATACTGAATTTTGATCTATTTTTTTATACAGATGCTTAAAAAATGTTCAATATAGAACTTTGAAGTTCTAATACCTTTAAGGTAATTCAACAATCTGAGAATTCCGTACAATCTATTACAGTTTCAACAGAATGGTGCTACTGTTAGCTTAGCTCTGCAAAGTTTACTTAGTCGCTTTGTATCAAACCATCGCCACAAGTTTGAAGAGTGTTAAATAAAAGACTTTTATGAGCCGTAATTTATGCTAGTTCAAAACGATCTACTTCAGCTAAAATATTCTTCGTTTAACTTTTTTTTTGTATTCATGTCTTGAAACCTTGAAAACCCTCGAAATTGTTTCTGTTTGACGGAACATTTCCTTTCAGCACGCGCGGTTTTCCACTCGGAAAATCACCTTCTTTCATTTGTTCTTGGGTTTTCCGCGTATTTTTGCTTCGAACAGAGGACAAGGTATACGCAAAATCCTGGTACGTGTTCCGGTTCGCGCTCTTGTCGGTGATTTATCTTCTTCAGACAGGAACTTTGGTGGCTAAAATGGAGGCTTCCTTGTCCGCATACATATTATCATTGTTGCAAGAGGCGAAGGGGGATATCTGGATCTCGAGACCGTATTAAAATGAAGCTCGAGATTTGCGGAATGTCATCTTTATTAAATCGGGAAGCTCTGCGAACTTGACGTGCGCTAGATTCGTTCAAAGTCGGGAAATTTTGAAATTAAATGTGATCCGACATTATGCGGGTTTTTTTATAGCAATTTGAATTTATATTTCTTTTATTAAAATGTATGGAAGTACTCCGAATGCACTTAAATGTAATTAGCTTTTATTCTTAATTATTTAAAGTTAATCAAGATAGAAGCCATTAAACAACGGCGTTGAATATACGAGGCTTCTTCACGCGTGGTTAATGAGGTTTTGCTGCGACAAGTTTCACACTATGTTAAATAGTTTTGTTCATTTTAATCCTTTATCTGCTGCTAATGTTAACATATTCAAGTTTTTCAATTATAAAAAGAGTCTCATTTATTTTTTTCATACGCACTAATTTAATATTAAATTCACTGTATTAAAGTGAAGTTATTATTAAGGGAACTCGATATATTTTAAATAGATTCGATTTCTCACAAAGCCCTCGAATAATTTTCCAAACTTCATAGCGAAGAAATTCCACGAAATGTAAAGATATTTCGAAGCCGTTTTCCATCTATGTACATAGTTATCGCTTGGATAACTCGCCGAAACAAACTTTTAAAATATGGATCGATGAAATTTGAATACAGAATTTGCTTTGTATGAAAATAATTTCAATATATAAACATCGAACAGGATGTATTTGACATATTGGCGAAAAATCGAAAGCTTCCCTATCAAACGTCCATCACACTTTTCATGCAAATCGCATCGACTTTCGTCAACCATAAAACTCGTCATAAAAAAGAAAAACGACGTCTTTCTCACTCGACTCATGCAAAGGTTCATTCACACTCGAACCGAATTCAATTTGATTCACTATTTGTTATTTTACAATCACATTTTTAAATTAGATTTTTCACCACATCAATTCTAACGAAAATATTCAAATATAAATTCGAAGTTGTAACCAAATCTGAAAAATAATTCTAGAAAATTCCATGATTACATACTTATGGTAAATTCGTATGGTTGGATGGTTTTTTCCGAGAAGTCACATTTAATTATTCACAATCGGATTTACGAGAGTTCGAAAGAGGAAAATCGGTCCGGAAAAATAGAAAGCGCTTTCTTGCCACTTTGCAAACGTAAACTTTTTTCATCGAAGTCTGTACGAAGCACGTACGAATGTCGAGGAGCTTTTGAAGTTTTCCGATTTTGTTCTTGCGTGCGTCGACAGTAAATTTTCAATGGAAAAATCGTACCTTTGTATACGAACGCAATATCGCTTCTTTTATTCCATACAAGTAAGTGTTTTCTACTCGAAATCGATGGTTACAATATTCATTTTCTCAAATTTTATTGCTCGTTCGGTAATTCATTCTTTGTATATTTATATTATATCATGGAACAAAATGGATTTTCTTCGGCAAACTCTGTTATGAAACTTTTTAGTTAGTCAATATTTAAATTTTATAGTATAATTGAAAAGTTTAGCGTCCACAATACGCTCATCAATATGTATTGACAGAATTTTGCATATAAATCGATACTAGGTTAGTTCGTTTGAAACAGCGAACCGTGAACGGGAAAAAAGAGATATTTCGATGCAGATGATTCACTCAGGAATAAAGAAGCCTTAGTCGATATTGATTTATTATCTCGTGCATTATTCATACGCCGAACGAAATTCGTTATACAATCATCAATTTTCATCGGGGAAAATCGAACCGACGAGTATGTTTGCCTTAGAAGATACTTAACGCTTTATATCCTCCTAAGCATTGGCGATTCAATTTAAAACACTCGCAGCCCAAAGACAATATCGTTCTAATTCGAATTTTCAACGGTTTTACGAGCACGGCTGGGCCCCAGTTTAATTAATTTTCCGCCTTGGCGAAATATGAGGCCCGGCCTTATCGTCGGGCCTAAGAAGACGAATACCTTAACTATTTTATGATGGTTACGTAGTCGAACCCTTACATTTGCTAATGACTAATTAGGGCTTGATTCGCACGCGTGAATAACTGTCTGTCTGTCCTCATTAGCGTACGCCCGGTTCACTTTCAATAAAGCATCTAGTTGACATTTTTCCAGTTGCGATTGAAGGTAGTTCCTAGAATTAATTATGCTAGATTGTTAGTTCCTATTCATCAACTGTAATTCGATGAAATGTAAATAATTAATGTGTTTTCGCTTAATTGAATAATATAAGATATTTAAATAAAAATAACATTTGATATATTAACGTGTCAAGAAATTTATCTGTGGTGTTTTCTGCAATAACTTTGCTGAATTGCTTCGATTAATCAAAATTACCATTCTTTCACGGTACGAAAAAAATACAATTTCGTTTCGTATCTCGTTCTGATATAGCAAAGCTTTCACTGTAATTGAATTCTGAATTTGATCTGTGAAAAGCTCACTTTACATATCATATGACCCTCGCTGAACCTTTAATAAACTATGAGTGCTTTACAAATGCAATTGAAAATGTTCAATAAACAAAATCGTATAAAATTGAATTTTTAATTAAAAAACATTATGATTAACACAGAATTATATTCCTTTACATGAATTTGTAGATTGAAGTTGTTCGTAAAATAATGTTTAAATTTTTAAAATATCACCCTTATTAGTAGAGACTGTTGTAGCATCAGGAACTCGCTCGTGAGCTCCTAGTGTATTATAAAACCGCTTGTCGCGAATGAAAAAGTTCTCTGAAGTCCAACATCCGAGTCTGAAAAGCCATAATTTAATAAAGCGTTTTTTCGTTTCACATTACAGTTCCACTCGGCTCCGTGCGGATAAATCCGCTGGGGCATGCAGCTTCGCTCAGCCACCTAGATGTCTCGACGCAGGTACTTTTACTGCTTTATTATTCATTTAAAACTAACTAACTTCATATCATAAATATAACGAGTATAAAATATAATGCTCATTAAAAAATATAAGGTACTCCGAATCAAAATTACGCCCGTGGTGACGTAAAAATTGGCAGTAGACTAAATAGAATATTGAAAAGAGACCGGAATCAATTCACAACCAGGGATGGATTATGAGGAAGTACGCAGATATTCATTCCAAAGAGGCACCCTTATCATTTGTTTAAATAGAAATTAGTGCTTTTCTTGCTCTAAGCTTACATATAATGTGAGAAATGCAACAATTTGTAGCTAGAAAGGAAATTGTCTCCTCCTTGCGATACATTTCTGGAAGTAGATACATACGCTTATCGTTCTGGCTAGATTTTAGTTGGAAACTTTTTTACCTATCTCGATAAGTGCTTAACCTCTAGAACGACAAAAGAAAAAGTATTTTTAGCTAGAACGGAAAACTAACTCCCTTATAATCTATTCATTCTTACATTTTAAAAAATCGAAGCAAATCGAAATCGCTTTGAATGCAGCATTGTCAATTTTTAGGTTGCCTAAGGCAAATTTATATTTGATGACCGAAAAGGCCAAGGAGTACAAGTGACATTTTTGCCGAAATTAAGTTATGCACAGGAATTGCTTCTATGCACGCTCATTTATTTGGTGGCAAAAGGATTTAAACAAATTCGGAACGTGTGCCAAAGTATATCATCAAATCACTCGACCTCCTAATACATGTAGCACATGGTCAACTTTGAACGCGCTTTTTTCGAAATCACCGTAAAGTCACTTATACCTATTGGCCTTTTCTGTCTTTAATTACATTATGTTTTAAGTTAAAAAATATATTGTTTGTCCAATTTAAGGCGGACATAGTCCACCTTGCGACGAGTTACGAATCCGAAGACGAGAACATGGGGCGGCGCCACAACAGGGTGGTGTCGAACGAGTTGGCCGCGAGGACGGCGAAGAAGGCCACCACCACCCTGTACTCGAAGCAGGAGTTCAGAGAGCAGTACTGCATCACCAACAAGCAGCTGGACCTCTTCGAGCTTGAAAAGTCCAAAAAGGAAAAGTTCTTCGGGTGCTTGTCGCACTATAACATCGAGAGTCCTTGCTCTAGAACCGGAAACAGGTGTTTGATTTTTCAGTAATTCTTTATAGCTGTAAATAAGTAAAGATTTTTTTTGTATTAAAATTATTTTTTTTTTTGGAATAATCTGGATTTATATTATTTTTAATTTCGCACGTTTATTTTTTATGATTTATTTAATAATCGATAAGTTTTTCTTGAAGAGTAGTTGAGTTCGGCGCTTAGTGCATCGGCGTGTTAAGCCGGTACGCAATTAATTCGAATGCAATTTCACATTGTTTCAGACCCAACGACCTTCATTTCGCCTTTCCCCATCATCACGTCAGCAGGTCTGATGATTTCAAAAGGTAAAATATGGTCGTTGTCGCTGACGCAAGCGTGCGATTGCTTGTACTGCTTTCGTCGTCAATTTATTGTGCAATCAACAGTCCAAGAAACATCTCATTGAAATCATTTTCAGCGAACCGAATCATGATGGGTTTTAAAGAAATTTGAAATGAATGTTTCTTTAATTTTCGTCGATGATTCGATTCAATATGTGTGCAATAGTGTGTGTGAATGTTTCAGATCTATGTTGGCTTGTATTTGTTTGGTCAATATTTTTTTAACTAACGAATTTAATCAAAATCAATAAATATTGACCAATGAATATTTCTGCTTATTTAGAAGTGGTCGTTCATGTCTTCACAATGCTGCATCTTCATCGAATCAAAGAATCAACTGCGATTTCCATCAATCGACTTTACACTTCATGTTACAAAATACAATAATTCTAATGTGTGCATTATTATACGTGTCGACCTTCTCATTTATCCGATATCCTCTCCTGTAGGGATTCTATGTTTAGATGGCTTTTCCATTTCGATAAATCAATCTGTGTCTATCCTTTAACGTATCAATCTTTGTTCAGCGTGTTTTTGGATATAAAAGGGAGGCTTTTGCATGCATCGTTGCTTTTTATATGAGAGTATACTTCAATCAAGCCCCTCTATATATAGAGGCGCTCTTATTGTTTATTGGATTTCCTTCGCAGGTTATAATATAATATATCGGTATTATATTGTTTTAGATCATCGCTGCTTTCTGTTTGCGTAAGGCGAAGAGTTCCATCTGATGAAAACCTGAACGTCGACTATGCTCCGATCCAACGATTTCCTAGGTGATTATTGTCATAAAATATTTTTTTTGTATCTTTTATATTCTTAATTCTTATGTAAGAACGTCAACGAGAAACTGATATAATCTAAGCTATTAGTTTGTTAATTGCCTTAGCGAATAAGAAGTCCGATTAAGATCTCGGTCAATTGCAGATTAGTAACGACCATTCCGTTTGCAAATTCACTTTTTACATTGCTAAAGCGACACAAAGCTCGAATCTGAATCTGAAAGCTTAAATAGTCTAACCTTCCTCGTAATCGATTGCTATCCGATTTGTCATGTCCGAAGCAAACGACCCAACAGTTAAATCCCCCGGTTAATTCACCCAAGACTGCGAATAACCACGAAGACCCGACTAAAATTGACATCCATCATGTTATCATAATAATATCGTCCATATGCGCTTTATAGACTTCTATAGAATAATATACATGAGCATTCGAGGGACCTCAACCGTGAAAGCCTTTAGAGATAAGACCTAATTAACGTTTCCCTTTAGTTATTACGTGCAACTAGGGAAGGCTGTTGAACTATATTCAAAGATCATTTTCGGAAGCTCGCTTTATTTAGCAGCAGACTGTAAAACGATCGGTTCCGTATTTGCGTAATTATTGAATAGACATACGCAACTTGCCTTCAAAGTCGTTGTGATTTATTACTGATAGTTGGTAATCAATCATTTATTTTGACGAACGATCGATCAACGTCGTGTAAGCTTGATTTTTGAAGTTTCGCTATAACTTTTTTCGCCGTGGGACGATTCAGGATCTAACCACACATAATAAAAAGCGTCTCCGAAGATTCAAACTCAATTGTGACGATTCAATCTCACTTCGAACGATAATTTCTTTTGAAGGTATCCACCACCTGCTCCGCCTCCGGACGAGCTGTACCAATACGACGAAGACCTGGAGTGTTCCTATTTCAGAAGAAGACCGAAATCGGTGTGTAGCCAACCGGATCCCAAGAGATACACCTGGATGCCCGAGGACGAGGATTCGACGAGAATGGAACGACCCAGGTTCATTCGATTACCATCTAGTATACTATATTTAGTTGAATTATCCTTCGACATCTTTCATCGTATGCGGGCCAGTTGCGAATTCGTATGTTAATCGGTCTCTTTATCCGGATTGAGTGTCGAGGATTGCAAAGGACCCTCGGATCCTTTGATAGTCGTGCGGGTCTTTGTTGGGTTTTAAATTTGTTTATATTTTCAGACCGATTCGTGTTGAAGACGAGTTCGAGCAGAGAACGAGACCATCTTCGAGGCAATCCAACATGAGCGGTGGTTCTGGGATGCAGTTTATGAGTTATAGTAATGAATTTCTCAACACACCAACACCGCAACATAGGTGAGATTTTATTTTTGATACATTTAGATTGAATAAGCACGAATATTTTGGGAGAAATGATGTCGCTTTCGCTCAGTTGATATGCAATTTGCACATAATTCGCAACATTAATTAAACAACCACGTTCTATTGTCACCGAAAGATACAATCTGTTACGAACACACACATGATTAAAATTAATAATTGCCGTACGACCGAACAAAACAAGGCTCGAATTTGAACATCTCTCGCAGACTGACGAATTCCTTGAATATTATATAATTATCTAAATTAACACAACTTAGATTCAGATCTGTCGTCAACCATATGAAGATTAAGATATATCCATCACCATTCATCGAAATATTTATACGTATAAATGTATTTTGATTAGAGCCTTCGGTTTTTTTCCAATCTGGCCTCGATGCGATAAAGGCTCAGACACACTCGCGATATATTCACAATTTATTCGTATCTATATCTGCGTACTAACGAAGTCGCATAGTAAAAATGGTCGTATCGGAAAACGGTATTTTTCTATTTGCGAACGTATCGAGCGTGTGCGGCGTTTTTACGACGTCAGGTTTTCGTTTATCAACCGCAGGGTTCTATTTTACTTTTATTTATCTTTTTTCACATACAGTTGAAGCTTGATTTATATCATGTTTGCGATACACAAATATTCATTTGATCGGAACAAATCGTATTATATTGATGTGAGTTGAACAAACTGATCGATTGTGAATGACTCAAACTAAATTTTCATTTTTTTTCTCAAAATATCAATGCACGCTTGATTAAAATAAAGATATAAGATTCGTATACTATTTAACTGCATTTGTTTTATGCACTATTCATATACACAATTCAGAGCGAATTGCAACTTGAGCGTACATTCAACTTCACAAACAGACAAATCAGCACTATTATTATATTAGACATTAGATAGTGATGAAACTCACATTCAAGCTGTTCAAATTCATCAAATTTGAATTGATATAAATTGAGAGTTCACTGTACACATTTTCGGGTGTGGTATTCGTTTTTCGAGCCCTTTTTTGACCCGGTTAGTGTTACGTACGAAAAAGCAAACAATCGACGGACGCCTCTTCCATAATGGCCGCCCTCGTTTCCCTTTTTATCTCGCGAGCGGGAAATTCAAGTTTGAAAAATCAAAAAAGAAATATCAGAACGAATACATATATAATGTGTACAAACTCGTATGAAAATCATGCGGGAAAACCAGCGTATAATTCAACGACCGCTGCCCTTCTCGCGTATGATTTACGTTCCGATCGCAAATTCGCGTGGAAATATTATTATTTTTTCCGGAAAAGAAAGTCCAAAATTTATCGGATATTTCTGCTTGAAATAAAGCCTCTTTTGGAATTATTTTCGAATTAATTGAAAATTTTTCGTGGAAAATTGTTTGTCGACAACGTCAGTTTTTCGATAATATAATTAATCTTTTTCTCGTTATCGAAACTCATTATAGAAATTCGGAGTTTTCTTGGTTGTTTTTATGTATAAAATTTTATGTATACAGAGATAATATAATAGACAAAGTATGATTTGAGTATTTCAGAGAAAAATATGAATTTTACGTCATTAATGAGAGCGATGAAAAGTTTATTTCGATCGCAAAATGAATTTCCCTTTTCTTTCAGCAGATTACAAACACCTACTCGTTCTGAAAAATTCGAGTCTGTTTTTCTGTGTTATTTTATTTTTATATTCATGTTATTGCACAAAAACAATATTTAAAATGATCCAAAAAAATAAACACAAATATTGAAATATTGCGTTAATTAAAAGGCGCCACCATTCTCAGTGTGTAGGAACGTTAATTAATAGAATTAATTATGAATTATATTACTTTGATGTTGTTATTCCATGTAGCATAAAGCAAATTTAATACGTTCATAGAATCACGCTAATTTCCATGATTCTGACGATTGCAAGCCTATTATACGACAACATAGAATTCGAATACTAACGAATCGCTATTTATATCCTCAATATCCTCGATGACTGTCATAACTGAAATTGCACAGATCCAAACCGACACGATATATCCAAACATTAAGCACTGCTCGAAATGCGTCACATCATAATCATAATTCCAGTCCATTTATACAGTGTCCATCGAAAAGATCTGCCTCATTTGAATTCTAATGAATAACATTTCATATCGATTAATTTATATTTGATGTTCAATCAAAATACTTGAATCTGCAATATATCCATAATATAATTTTTTGACTTATAAGTTATATTTAGTCTAATTTAATTTGTCAACATTCTATATTTAAGATTCAGATTAGTTTTTTTATCTATTAATTTCATGCTTGTTTGGTGACTGTATTTTTTCTAGTGTTCAGTAGCTAACAATTGAAACTCGTAAATATCTGAAGTTTTTGAATAATGTAGAAAAAAACGTAAAATTTCTTAATAATCTTCATGCAGATTAAATTTCCAATGAATCAGATTCTTTTGTCTTACCTTGTACAACCGCCTCGCATGTGAATCCTCACATATGATTGTGTTCCATTCGATTGTTTCAGGCTGTATCAGTGTCCAGCGCACCCCGAGCTGCCCCCGCCCCCGCCCCCGCCCGCCCTCGCCCAGGAGGGCGCCCCCCACAGGTGCGCCCCCGGGGACTACGCCCCCCAATCAATCATGATAAAGCCGTCCCGGACATCATTAGACTAAGTGTTGATACGCTTTTTGCGTCCCGTTCCCCCCTTGGGCACCGTATTGTTTTATTTTTCATAATATGTAGGCTTCATACACTGCTTAATTTTTTTTTTTAACAATTTTGTATTTATAGTAGTTCATTTGTATCACGTTACTCCAGCTTTTCTCCGAACACTCACGGCTTCTCATTCTTATATTCGGCTTATGAGATTCGACCTCATTTTCAGATCCGAAACACTAATTGCGCATAAAATAAACACCGCCTTCGCGATAAGCCATCTGAGGCTTATGTTTATTTGAATAGTGCGCGTTTCTTACATTATCCTTACGAGTGTAATCTCTTTCGCTTCAGCGGCATAAAATTTACACGTTCCTTTGTTCTAATTTTCTCGGATATGTTCAAAATTCTATTTTCATACTTTTTGTGCGAGAAAATTAATTTTTCTCCGACCGACGAGAAAGGGTTATTTTCTCTCGTTATCCTAAAGTGTGTATCCATCGACGCGAATCTACCCAATTATCCCTTCGGTCTCGATATTTTGATATACGTACCCAAAAAGTGTTAAAAATTTATAGTATAATATTATGTGATATACGATCGGTTTCACTCAGGTGCTATTTTCAGAAAATATAATTTCGCTTCCATATCATATTTTGAACATTCGAGCCGGGGTCTTATTTGAATTATTTAATGAATTTGATAACACGGAACAGTTTCTCCGATAAATCATCGAAACTAAGCCTTTATATTATAAAGTAATATTACGGTGTGTAAGGTAAAGATAATATCTCAAAGATGTTTCGGCGTAAACATGTTATTCCACACCAAAGTAGTACCTATGTGAATTTAATTATCAAATTTATCTGACTTCTCAAGAAATATACATTTTCGATCAGATATTTTCAAATAGAAACGAATTTTCATTGGATTTTTTTTAATAAAAATTGAATTGCGTCACCTCAGTGCGGTTGACAGAATTCATCTCACTTATGAAAAGTTATCAGCGCTATCGAGGAGATGAAAATTATCCCACATCGTCAGCCTTCCACGTTACGACCGCACTTTATTAACCCGAGGGGGTAAATTATACGCCGGTGCAAACGACATTAATCTACTTGCAAACACAGACATGTTTGTGTTCAAGTCTGTACGACTAAGTCTGCACATGTCTGCAAAAACATGTAAAGCTCAATTCACTCTCGAGCCAATACATAACACATTTTCAATGATGAACGATTCAGATTGTGTGACTAAACGAAGTTTTAAAATCGGTTCGAGTGTAGACAGGGCTTAAGAAAATGTTCCGTCGAACTTGCTGTCGTGAGTAGAAAGAATTCGCCACCGAGCTTATCGCAGTAATTGGAAAATGCTAGCTCGATTTTCTCGCTGCGACTTTTCCTTCTGCACCTTTGTGTTTGTGCTTCAATAAATAAACAAAGCTGGTTTCGCCCCCAAGATAATTGTTTGATAAAACTCGGATTAGTTTTTAGTGCAGGGTGCGGCGTAATAAGATTTGCTTAATCAAATTAATCATCCAAAAGCTTAACCTTGTTCTATTTTCGATTTTACGTATTATATTACATCTTGGGATAATATATTTTTTAACGAAGCTATTTTTAATCTTCGTTCAAAGCAACTTTTCAAAGCATTATATAACACTAGACGAACAAATATTGTAAGTCTGCTCGCTTGTTGAGACGCCCTCGCATAAAACACAATTCGAAGGAGATTTAACGGCGTCTAAAGAAAACCAGAGAATTTTCTAGTTCGTATAAATAATTCATACGTTATCGACACCCGTGCTGATGGATTTGCACCTCTTCAATATTGCATGGTCGCACTAATGGCTTAAAATGGTCACACGGAATTATCTGACGTTCGAATACTATATAAATCTCACAGTTAATCCTACATACTTAAGGTTATTTTAAATTGAATAAAATAGATCCACATTTAATTTTATATTTATTATATTCGATTTAGGCAAAAGCACGTAAGCTTCGCACGTTCCCACACGTTAACGTCGTTCGACGATGCAGCAACATCGACAGGCACTCCAGTTTCAGGAGTGGTAAGAAGACTGCGACCGAACGATAGCACCGAAAGACTCTTAGATGGAAGAAAAAAGCCAGAACCTCAACTTCAGCAAGCCCAACAGCAGCAGCCTCCCATGGTTATACCTTTGGGACCTCAACCTTTCGCACCTCCATATCAACCTGTAATGCCGCAAGTCGGACAGCCTTTCCCGAACCAAATACCAATGGGGCACTTTCCACCGGTAATTTCATAAAATATTTTCATTTTGTTTCTATCGAATGTTTTATGATAATGTGATTTCGTATGTCCAGGGTCAAGTTTTTTCAATAAACGGTCCAGTTCCTGTCCACGGTCAGCTTCACCCAGCAATAGTAACGCATTTTCCTCCGGGTCACATAGTTTCAATGCAGAGCCAACATCACATGCCAGTGAGCCATCCAGTTCCGGTATCGCAAGAGGACTCTACAAAAGTTGTCGTCTTAGGTAAGATGGAATACGAACAAATAAAAATATCGTCCCACTTATTCTGTTGACAATAGAATATGATTCAGTGTTTCCCATTTTTTTCAATACGAAGTTTTCTTATAGAAGTAAAAAGCATTTCGGTGTAATTCAGTGTCTTTGTAATATTGGGTTCCGAATTTGTCAGATCCCGATGAGAGTCATGTGCAGTTTTTTTTTTAATTTATTTAATATATTTGATTCAAAAAAGGTCTTAATTTAATTCTTCATGAAACGGTTCTTAATAATGAATCTGTTAAAATTAATTCGATCAATTTTAACGTCATATTTCGTGCATTTCGAGGTCTCTTACATATTCTATCAGTTGCTTTTTCATTTCAAAATAAATGATCATATTGAGAAAATTCAAAAAATGGTGCAAGAATCTGTGACAATAAATAAGTCATCACTATATTTTTTCTATCTGAAGCAATTATTTCAGATGTTTTGCCATGTTGAGGCTCATATATTAGTGATTTTCCCTGGATTTTTTTTGAGTTTCTAATAGACCCCCAGTTGAGAATCTCTGAGATATATTGTTATGAGTCTCTTCGACTATTTATCACAGTCGACACCGAAACAAAGGCGATGAATGGCTGGTGGGGCGAAGGCTCGAATCTCGTCCTTCTCCCCCAATTGAGCGCATTAAATCGACCGTGAACGAAAATAATGTAGGACTCTATCCCTATCTGGGACCGGTATCTGTCCCGCGATAAAACTTTTCACAATATCCGTAAAAGGAAAATACATTTTTCATCTGTGCAAACAGAACCCGGGGGGAGTCGAAATATTGAAAAACTTTTTTTTCCCAGTTGCGAATCGATCGTGAATGTTTGCAGATGTATGTATGTGTACGCTTCTTGTTTCTGGGATTAATCGGTATATCTACGGTCTAGTTTTATGTTGTGTGTTTGCTTTTTTTCAGAAAAGTTAAAAAGGGGACCAATGAAGACCCAGGCAACGCAAACAGAAGTGTGTTTGGGCAGAAAGCCTTTACCTCCTAATTATTTATCGCTTAGTCCGAGAACGGTTAAAAGGGTATGTACAAATTACCTTTCATACACAAGCTTTTTACACACATAAGATAAATTTTAATTTAAAAAAAAAGTAAAGTATGTAGCTATTTTTTATATGTATCTATGTGTATGAATAATCATACGTTTAATGAGAGTTTGAATTTTTCAAGCTTTCATATTTACATATGTAAAGAAACTTTTTCAAATTTCAATTATGTATAAACTGATTAGCTACCATGCTTTTATATTCGAAATGATTTATGTTTTACTAAATATATTCAAAATGTATTTGAAACGTCTATCGATGTTGTAAATTATTTCGAAATATGTTTCGTGCAAATCGGATCTTTGTTCGTTTTTCGTTGTTTACGTCTAAAATGTATCATTCGAATTTCATAATTACAATTTTCGCTCACCGAAAACGTTTCAGGAACGAACATTTTCAGACCGAATCTCGTTATCCGATTTTGCGTTATTGTTTCGCAAATGAGCTAAACCCTATTTTGTGTCTATACTATGCTTTGAATATTACACGATTCGTTCAAGTATGACGCAAATAATTTATCCTTTGATTATATTAAAATTTTATTAGAATTATGTCTTTCATTATTCTCATGAAAATGCTTTTTTATTATTTAAGCAACGAAAATTAATTATTTTATTGTATCCAATCCTTTTTCTTTAATCTTAGTGTTTTGAGGTTTTTACAATATCAAAGCCTTTTCGACAACTTCACAGGTGATCTCAAAATAGATCCAAATCGAAGCTGTATCGACTTTCGCTCGTTGATAGAAATACCATACATGTTTCAAATAAGATTAAGATAAAATAAGATTATTTTCAGGCAAAGGTTCAGTTATCAAAATTAGTCACTTTAAGGAAAATTAGATACTCAACTAAATTAATATAGACATTTATATTAGTAAGCTAAAATAAACTATTCAATTTTATTTAATTTTAAGATTATGAAATTTATATCTCATAATAATTCAAATGCACTAGAATAAAATCAAATTCAATTCAAGCTTCAATATTACGTAAACTCAGCCAATGTAAACGCTGAAACTTTTTCTCCAGTCTTGCTAAAATTGTACACAATAATAATAAATTTTCACGATAGCCTCCACCTAGTGAATATAAAGTCTCATTTACACTTGAACCGATCAATATCTTTACGAAAATTGAATAATTATTTATTAAATCTATCTTTCAATGTCGTATGCGACTAGTGTCAAATTATTATTGAGACTTTCAATCATCTAAAATGGACTTAAAGTATCATTTTATTAACAATTACATAGTAAACTAAATGTAAAATGATTAGAGTTGGAACGAATCACCGATTTTGTACAAAAGTGTGAAAAGAAGCAACAGCAAAAGAATGCTATCTTCTTCATATTCATAGGCTATACTGCGTGCGAAAGTATCACAATGCTTTCGTAGTGTGACGTGATGCTACAAGTTTATTCACAGACACTACACAATTGCAACGTACATATATTCCAACTGACGTCATTTCACCTGTACATACGTATATATATGTTATTTTCGTTCAAAATTCGGCTCAAGCGTAAACGAGGCTTTGTAAAGAAGATGAGAGGAAATAGGCTCGAACGGGCACGGCTGGTAATGTAGGTGGCGTCGTTTGCTAGAGCGTAATTTATGCCCGAGTCGTTTTGCACAGGTGAAGATGGTGGCCCAGGGCGTCCAGACGAATGGGGGTCTCAACGGCGCCAACGGCAGGAAACTGCTCAAGAGTTACTCCGAAGCCGGAAGTGCTGGGAGGTTCGATCCCGCGGGACACCAGGCCATGGCTGGTGTTTCTGTCGGAGCCTCGACGGGGGATTTTCCTCAGCAGACGATGCCGTTCGCCTTCAGTTCTTCAGATAGGTAGGTTTTTGTATTTATTTATATCTCATGCTGCGTTTCCGCTATGCCGGCGGCTTGTGGTCGGCGACTCACTAATTGCATTGTGTGGATATGGCATTAGATATGAGTGAATAAACATATTAATTAATATTTGTCATTAAATTTTCATTATGAAATATGAAATCAATTTACGTTTTAAAGTTACAGTCTACAATTTTACTTATAAGCAATTTTTAAACTGTTGCAATATCACTTCGTATGAAATATTAGAGAGATTATTTTGTTCTTGACAAATGCGCTTTAAGGTCGCTAAGTATCAGAGCACCGCAGCAATTTATTAAGACTTGAAACTAAAACTTGGCTTAAGAGATTTTCAGAAGAAATTTTTACAAAGACAATTTAGTTTCAACACAAGCTAAATTCGTACAGAAACGAATGAAACTTTTAACAGCTCTCCTCGCTATCGATTTTCGTTTCGCAATGTGAATTCGTATTCTAGCAACATTTAATATGTGTACAATAGGTACTTATGTATATACTTTCACATTTCCTGGAAAAAAATACATTTTAAATTCATTAAAAGACATTTCTTCTGCTCCCGTTTCATAATCGCTTTCATTGGTGCATAAAATTGTCCACTCCGCCATTAAAAATGTCGCTCGTGAAAAGTCATTAGTTTGAATTCAACGAAGGCTCTAGAATCGTGAAAAAATATATATAATCTCACCTTTCTTGCCATGTGATAAGTTCAAAAGAAATTTTCTTTTGTTGAGTCACTCGTGTCAGAGAGCTTTTCTTTTATATCGGGAATATTATATATATCTGTATATACCATTTCTTATTTTGGTAAATGTTTATAAATATATTTTTTCTTTTAATATACCGAATCGATTACTTTTATCATTCACTAACGTATGAGCTTAATTCAATTCCAACTCGATCCAATTGAAAATAAACCCGAATTGAAATTTAACGAATTGAACGCATATAAAACACCAGCGTTCTTTCATTAAGCGAAAAAGGAGCGAATCATCATTTATTCACGATCGTCGCATTAACGATACATAATGCCGAGGATGAAGAAAAACCGCCGCCCATTTCGTCAGAGCCGTGCCCATTTTCGGCGATGTTCTCTCGTTTTAATTTTTAAATCGTCGCCCTTCAAAAGGGCCATTTCTCCGCGACGATGTTCTTCAACCTTCAACATTTGTCTCTTCCTCCGTCTTAATTCGGTGTCATCCTTTTCGAGGGTGCCTGGTGTCGCCCACGCGCTCGCCCAGCAAAGCCTCAACTGTGTTCCGCCTCGTGTTTGCTTTGTGAATATTTAAAATGTTTATTTGGCGGCGAGATTCGTTTCCGCGAATAGATTGAATTTTAAAAGATCAGCATTCGTAATGCTCGCGTTTGTTGTTTGTTTGTTTGCCGAGCGATTTCAATCTATGCTATTCTAGAAACTTGGGCTTGAATTACATTGCATTACATCCGTGTCAATTATGAAAAAAATGTTGAATTAACTATTTGCTTTGAGAAGCGACGGTTTATTTTCATTCCCGTCGTATATTTTACCGAACGCAATTTGCGAGGTCTCCGTGCACGTAATCCCATAAGGTCTCATCTTTCAAGAAAATTTAGCTTTTTTCACTAATGTTTGTGCGACTTTGCTTATCTCACGCAAATATATCTCTCTTTTCATGCATATTTTTGAGAAATTTTATTATTTTCAGTGACCACGAACATGAACGCCTCCAAAGAACTCAATCCGAAGAGCCACCGAGATCGCCCAGACCGATGCCCACGCCTCCCGAAACCACCCCAAAGAAGCAGGTCACTCTCCTAGATCAGCCTATAATTCAATACCCACCAACTCCTACGTCTTCAGTGCAAATATCATCCAGGCACTCGACGCCTTGCGGCACTATTAATAGGAGACAATCTACGCCTAGTATAGAGCAAGCGAAGATATTGAGAGAACAAGCTCACGAATATTTCCTACAGAATTTGCAATTCATCCACACGGACGACAGAGACGATACGATAGATGAGCAATCGCTGGTTCAAGACATGCAACTCATACAGCAGAGCATGGAGCTCAATCAAAAGAATCTGGACTATCTGCAGCAGAAAATAGCCGCTCAGCAAATGTTGAAAACGACAGATCCAATCCCGAAAACGCCGACGACTCCGATTATGATGGGTCCTAAGTCGAAAGTGCCATCGGGGCAGTTATCGAAAACTTCCACTCTGCAATCTGAAGCTTCAATATCTACGGAAACGTCGGGAACCACCACCACCACCACCACTGATACTGAAAAAATGGAAAAAGAGATTTTCATCGATTTCGAACCGCAACCTAATGTGGATTCGCCACTGGTTTTGAGAAGAGCTAAGAAGCGAGTTTTGCAAAAGACTTTGTCCGAAGGAGAAATATTGCTAGACAGGTATTAAATTAACATTCATAATATTAAATTTTTATTGTTTTTAAATTATTTATTGATTAATTTTAGAAGAAAACAAGAACTGTTAAAGGGTTCTCTCGATTCTGACCTAATCAAAGATGCTCCTTTAGTGATGTCCACCAGTCATGAAAACGTTAAAGTGTCTAGTGACGTAGATTTTGGAAACGATTACGATTATTACCAGCACACTCCCATCAAAGATGAAGGAATATTCAAACAGTCACTCACCAACGGTATATTTAGGTACGTTACTTGTCCTCAATAAAACAAACTTTCGATAGTCCTTTCTTCGAGACGATATCGATTCGGACAACGGGTTTGAGATAAACTTTGAAGGATAACTTGTTGTTTGGCTCGAGACTGTCGAACGCGATGTTGTCTCGCAAGATCGAATCGTTATACATCTATGCTAACCTGTGTATGTTATGTGTACAAAATTCTAGCTCTACTGGTGCTTTGCCAACGCAAGAATCGATCGACGAAGAATTTCACGAGAATATCGTTTGCTTGAAAAAGGGTATATTCAGAAAGCGAAGCATAAGCTTGGAGGAACCAAGCTCTGGTGCTGGTAGTGATGGCCAAGACAATTCAGCCGAAGGACGGTATGCCTCAAAGCATTACATGTCTTCTCGGTGTTGTTGCTACCAGAGCTTTTTAGCTGTTTTGAACTTATGTATTTATCTATTTTATATCATTTTAGAGCAATTGCGAAGTCTACTCCTACATCTCCACAATCGGATCTCGACAAAGGGCATCAACAATTGAAAAGAAGTAAAAAAGATATGAGCAGTCCCGATGATGGGGATAGTGTTGTACCAACATCGTGCTTATTTCCGGATCAAAAAGCTTCACCTTTTGCTTCGAGTGATTCACTTACTAATGATTTGACAAGGTACTTTTATATTGAAAATTTTCTTTGATGTATTTTTCGCTTTTAAATTTTGAAACACTTCACTTTTTTCTCAAAAACATTGACTCTTAATTACAGAGATTAATTTCTTATATTAAAACACATTTTATATTTCTGTGCACTGAAGAATAAACGAGTTAGTGAAAGATTTTTTGTTTCCAATATATTCTATAAGTTTTTTTAACTTCAAATTAACAATCATCTAAAACATTACTTATTATTAGTTATCATCGATTGTATTTTTTTCTATCTATAATACTATGTATGTATGTATTGTAGTTTCATATTATGTGGAACATTTTTTCTCATTCGTGTACTTATCACTATGAAAACATCCCCATCACATTAAGAAATTAAGTAATAGTTTATCCATTCTAAAAACTAAACAAACACATCCAATCATAAGTTCTGCATGATAGCAGCTAGTTTTTGTGATAACCTTTTTAAGTTGTAATTTATTTAATTATGCATGGCTTAGATCCTATCAATGTTAAGTGTCTCAATTCATTAATGTTTGCATTTTCAGTCCTTGTTGTTCAAACGAGGATCATTTTTATTCTTGCAGGGACCATTCTGATGGTATATGGAATGAATCGCAAGCCACAGTACTCCAAGTGGACTCCGGAACAGATAATGGCACAGTCATAAGGTACATACTTCATATTTTCAATCATTCTATAGTATTTTTATAATTCTATCAATTGAATTTATATTTTTAAGTACATCTGAGATGAGTTCATTGACTGCAACTCCTGGAAACTTATCTTTATTGACCCCAAATTCTAGACGAAAGCATTTACTTTTATTGCAACATCAACAGAGAAGTTCAATGGATACAGATGCATTAGATGAAGAATTAGATTATGCACAAGTATTTATATTTTCCTAATAAAAAATTGATATTTACATAAATACTAAGTATTAATGATGATTGAACTTGCAGTCACCGTCATCACCGAGACTCAAATTAGATTCATCCGGAATAACCACATCTCAACCACAAAAACAACATCCACTTTCACCTATAGCGTCATCAAGCAAAACTGTAACTGTGCCTATTACAAAACAACCCACATCATCAATGGTCAAAATTGCTACATCTCCACCGCGAGCAATGCATGCTCCGTCAATAGCTATCACCAAGTATGACCAAAGTGTAGATTTACCAGATGAACAAGCAATGAAAAGGACAATCATGAACAGTGTTGCAAAAAGACGGGAAAGAGCATTAAGTCCTTCAAGAAGGAGAGAATTACAAAAGAAAAGTCCGAGCAGCAATGGGAGAACACCAGACCTAACTCCGAGTCACACTCCACATAGATCATTGGATTCACCAGAGAATGGCAAGGGACCAAATGCAGTAGTTCCCGATCTACTGCTCGCCAGGACTGACTCTGGGAAGACTAACACTACAGATGTATCCGAAAGCACAACAACAACTACCACAGATGATTATGTTACAGCAAATTCTGATAGTTCTAAAAAAAGTGGAAGCGGCAAACACGTTAATCAGGGTAAATATTCAAATATTCAAATAAATTAAATTTTCAGCAGTTAAATATAACTATTTCTAAAATTTATAGCGCCTGAATGTAAAAATCATGATGGATCCTCATTTGAAAGTGCCTCTAGTATATATTCACTGGCTCGCGTTGAAGCCATATCCGAAGACATGGTGGTGCCGTCGTTTTCACCACCATCTCATATAGTTGAAGAACAGTTGGACGCCGTTACTGGTAGTATAGACTTAGCAGCCGCTATGATGTCCACTCTGCCCAAGGAGCCTACTACTTCTGTGAAGGTGAAGGTGGAAAAGCACAAGAAGAGGACAAGCAGTATTAGCCCCAACAACCGTCCCAAGGTAATCATTAGCGGCCACCTATCAACTTTTACATATCGGAGAGTCGTGTTAACGAAAACAAATGTGTGAACAACGCTTCAGGTGTCTTCCGGCAAGGATTTGCCTTCGCCATCAGGAAGCAGTAGTTCTTCCGGTAGCTATAGTCTAACTGGAAGCACACCGGACCTAGGAGATAAAAAGAAGAATTCTGAAAAAGAGACTGAATTAGTTAAGCCTGAAGCACAAACACAGGTTGTTGAACAACCGGTTGTTGTGCAAAGACCGCCAATACCAAGTCCAACATTAGAACAGACGGTCCCTGTCATCAAGGTAATTCAAAGCGATCACAATCACCTTGATCGATAGGTAGAAATGCTTCATGCTTCAAGTAAACAGTCGAAATATTAGAAATGCCATCGTACTTCGAATAGATATTGATATTTGCTTTTTAATATTGTTGAATGTAATGAAAGATGAATACAAATACTTATTTAATACATATTATTAATTATTATTCTTTTCATTTTAGGGAGAATCCATATCAGAAGATGAAAGGAGTGGGCATTATTCATCCTCAGGCTATTATGAAAGTCCTGTCGAAGATGATGATGATGATGGAGGATTAAGTAAGTTTCAAATAATGATTTTTTGATATTTATATTTTTTTCTAACAATCCTTTTATTTCAAATTCTTTTTTTTCTCATTTGACTATACAGCATATAAATATTCCCAAAAGTACAGAAGTTCTAGTAGACCATGGACAGCAGATGAAAGAAGGAGAAAAAGAAAAAACTTTACTCTAGACTTTTCTAAATCTCAACCAGAAAACGTTTCATCACCTCCACAAGAATCATGGTCAAGAAAATCATCTTTAGTGACTGAAAATATAGGCTATTTGAAAACAGAAAGAAGTCCGTTAGCACAAGAGAGAAGTTTAGATGATATTCCGAAACCTCAATCATCTATATTTATGAAAAAAAGTCCAAGTTTTCCAGAAAAAACTAAAACAATTTCTTCCCCAAAAAGTCAAATAGATGTAGAAAAAACACTGAGAGAAAGAGATTTTGAAGCAAAAAGAATTGCAGACAGAGAAAGATTTGCCAAAAGAAAATCAAAAAGCAGAAGTCCAGTTCAAGGAGCTCGCAAGGAGATTACTCCGATTCATATGAGAAGTCAAGGACTTTTAATGGAAACATTGCGTAGACAAGAAATGACTGGAAAAAATGGCAAAGTTCAGTTGAATGTTTTAACATCTGATGATTCCAGTGAACAACAATACAGACCTGAAGGTACCTACTGAAAAACAATTTCAATGAACAACTTTTGTATTATATCATTCGGAATTCAATTACATTATTTTCACATATTTTTTTACAGCTAGTGGTACTAATGGTAGTGTTTCACCTAGACGACACAGAAGACCACGAGAAAGTCCAAGGAGAAAAACTGGTGGTAACGCATTAGGTGCTAAATCTCCAACATCTGCTTTTAACTGTGGTGCTTCTTCTCATAGGTAATTTTTAATCTTTTTATGCTGGTTTTTCATATTTTAGTTATTATAATATATCAAATATACTTTTATATTTTTTTAAGAATGAGAAAAAAAAGTGGTTCAAATGAAAGTGTTTCATTGCCCGGAAGTCTTCCTAGAAGAAGGTCATCTATACAGCCAACAAAGATAGTTAGTTCGTTAGAAGCAGAGGATATTGGTTATTTGTTTATTACTTTTTTTTTCATAAAATAAAGAAAATATATTAAATAAAGATTATTTTCAACAGAAACATCGCTTACCTCTGCTGGATACAGATTAAGTCCTCTAAGTTACGTAACTGCATCCGGAGAATCACCTGCTAGACAAAGAATGCACAAAAAAGGTTTGTAATATAGACAAAAAAATATGCTTGTGATTATTTTTATCATATTCAAACTAATCATTTGAACTAAATCATCAGGTAGTCCCGATACAAAGCCAAAAGCAATGTCAGCTGAATCGTTAAGATCTGTTAGCCCTGGAAGCGATAGTGTATTTTATAGTGAAGCGGCTGATTTAAGTGGTGCTTGCGTTATATCGACTGATCAAAGAAGTGTACATTGCCATCACTGTGGGAAACAAGTTGATATCATTACAGCAGAAGATGCTTCGAGTCCTCATTTCAAGGTCTTTATCCTTATTTGAATATTGTGAAGATAATGTTTTTGATTATTGATTTGCTTACTTTTGGCTTATTTAACATATTGTTAGCTGGAAATTAAACCACCATCAATAAGGAAATATAAAATTGCTTGTAGATGTCGCTGTTAAAAAAAGTTTATTTTTAAAAATATACTTTGTATTAAATCTTGATATTTCAATTACATATTTTGAAACAAACTACATATAGAATTTTTTTTCAAAATTTATTGAATATTTCATTTTAGGAAGAACAACCAGATATAGTTCAACCACCAGCTGGCTTTGCTGATTCCCCAAATGGATTAAGACCGGTATCTAAGCACGCTAGTGGTAGACTTTACAAAAAACTCGAGAAAAGATTCAGATCAGAAGAAAGGCAACATGCTGAAAAAAGACACCATCACCGTTACAGACAAGATGTCAGAGCGAAGGTGATTATTGAAAGATACTCAATATCCATCTTTCTATCAACACCCAAATATAAATTAAAAATTCTCTGCAACTCAATTGTTTTGTTTCATGTTTCTTTTTAAGAAATTCAAATAGTACACATTCATTTTTGTACATATTCCATTTATAACCCAAGCCGCAAAAACATTCATATGAACCAGGTAAATTTACACAAGTTTGGGTTTTCATATTACAATTGTGCTCTTTTGTAACACATTCATTAATATCAACGCATAATCCAAACTTCGAATTCCATATAAATCCAGATTGAACACATTTACAACTAACATTCCATTGATTGTTTCTCAGTCCTGAAAATTGAGTATTTTCTAATCTTTTCATTTTGCATCCGCTGAGATGATTTGTTCCATTTACATAACATGGATTCAACTTATATGTGTAACATTCAGTTTTATTCTTTATATGCCTTAAAGGACAACAAGGGTCAGGACAAAAACTGTACAAAGCACAATAAAATGGTTTTTTATCATTTGCTCTCGGATCATGATTTGAATAACCGAATGTATTATTCCAACAAGCAGCAAAATTATCACAAGGCTCATTCAAATATTTCAATGTTTTTTCTTGTTTCATAGTATACCAACACATAAAATATAATGCAGATATTGTCCATAAATATCTTTCACCAGAGTCTTCAAATGGTTTTGATGATTTTATTTCATTGTCCAAATTTTCTTTGCATTTCTTATCGATGACAGATTTATTTAAAGTTGGATCTTTATTCATCAGTACTGAAGTATCTTCTCCTCTAATTAAAGATGTTGTTAATATTTTCTCATGTAAATAATTAAAGCATTTTTGGAAATTTAGAAGGCAGTTCATTTTCACTTCCCAATGTAAATGCATGGGCTTTGCAGGGAAATATTTGTATAGTGGAAATAACTTATTTTCATATATGTCACCATCCCACTCATTGAATTTATATGAGCGCAAATAAAATGCTACATCTTGAAATTTACTCACATTGTTTTTAAGACAATTTGATTTCAGAATCACAAAAAATAGCAAAAAACTAACAGAAAAGTGTGGACTTCCCATTTTTTTCAACATAGAACAAATGAAAATCGTTTAAATATAAATTCACAATTTTTTTTTTGTTGATATTTTTAGTCTGAAGAAAGAGGCAAGGAAGAGTTGGAAAAACATGATGTCAGACCTATGGCTAGATCTACCGGTAACAGCTTGGATAGATTGCGAGCCGCTGAATCCAGTCCAAACATGGAAGGTGATGGTAAATATCTCACCACATTTTTAAAACTGTATTCTTCAAAACAAAATGTATGCTTAACTACATATCTCATAATTGCATTATTCTTTTTTTTTTGTAACTTATGAATAAAATCCTCTAGTAGTTGTTTGATGCAACTGAATCTTCATCTGTTCAGATTCACAAGCATGATAGTATTCTACAGCAAAAAACTAGTATTGTATATGAGTTTATCTAATTCATAATTCATAAAAAAAAAGAAAACTATTTCATTTATATGCGATTTTGATATTAAAATTAGAAAACTAATAGACTTATTTTATATGAAGAAAATTTGTGTATATTTAAATGTTGTGATCTCATAATCATAAATCAAATTGCTCGTTAAATACAACCAATGTTTCTCAAATTTTCATAACGTTGCCAATAAAACTATAATTCTAATAAGTACTATTTTCATTTAAAAACAGCACTTTTCAACAACACAAAATTATTTTAAGAAAGACTATGTCCGCCGTTTGCCAATTTCATAATGAACAAATCAGTCTGCAAATTTGTATTCTAGAAGCCGACGACCCAGAGAGCGATTTCGGAGTGTATGCCGACTCGTATAGGAGCAGTCTGTGGATATACATTGGCGACAACGAGGAGATGACGGCTTGGCAGAGGCCCGACAGAGATGGTAACCCGACTTTTTTACACCGAGTGCTTTTTTGTTGCGAGAAAATCCGGCGAGAATTGGATTTTTCACAAAGGGAAAACTCGACTCGGGTTGAGGAAGGCCAATCGAAATATCTTCGCGCTTCGAAAGCGAAAGATGCTGAAGAATTCGCGTTAGTCATCGCTGCTGAAATATTCGTCGCGACCGTGAAAAAAAGTGAGAGCGCTATCGTTTAGCAGAGCAGCTGTAGTCGCTTTATACTAATTATGATTGTCTGATCGGGGAAAAATGAGATTTGTTTCATGTACCATACTAAATAGACTGATATGATAAAGATGTTCAATTCAATCAACAAAATTTCTGTTCTATGTATCGTGTGTTGATTCTCTGCAGATTCGTTACTCTTACTCTGACAGATCGATAAGAATTTGTCATCTTGGATAACTGGTCGTTACCTCGTTCGAAGTTCAACACCACAGTGTATTCTGGTGTGGCACTTTCGCATCATCCATCGGTCGGTCATCCCCGAAAATAGCGCCGGTGTGAAGTGACCCATTTTAACCGTCTCAGTCCAAGTGACGTAAGACAATCATCACATGTGGTAATGTGGACGACGACGGCCACCTCAAGGGCGACACGAAAAATAACCGGAACACTTTTCTCTTGACGCTTTTCCGAACGTCTCTTCGGGAAATTCTTCGTTAATGAGGACAACACGCAATCCTGTCACCATTGATTTCGACATATTTTTTTTAAATGTAGTATGTAAAAGTATAGAAATAAAAAAAGTGGATAACAAAACCTCAACTTTCAATAGTTTTCCAGTAATTGCATGGAAAATTTTATTATATTTATTAAGAACTACATAAAAAAGGTTATTTCGCCAATGTTCTCGATAAATATTTTAAACTTTGGTATGCTATAAACGGAAAACTATCGAGATTTCGGTTTCCATTGCTCACCATTATTTTATGACTATACTTACACTAGATTTCCACCAAGTTTCGTCAAAACTGGAAGGACAAGTTTGTGTATTCACCATATATTTTTATTAACAAGAGAATATACAAGATTCATTAGTAAACCATTTGTTACTGATAATCTTATTTTTCATTTTCAGACGATAGGAGTCAGGAAGGAGGAGACGAGAAAGATCCTCGCAGAGACTCGACAGAATCCGAACATGAATTTCGCAAGAAATACCAAGCGATAACCCATAGAATGGTGCATCGGAAGTCTTGCATCGAAATGTACAAGAGGCAGTCTTCAAACACGTTCGGTTAGTCAATGATCGTCTATGTTTAGTTTCAGCTCTCGTTCGAGTGAATGCATCACTTACTCTTTGATCCGAAGTTGATTTATCTATCTTCGAATAGCTCAATTAGTGGATTCTGATTTATGGATTCGTACGCACTTGGGTTAAATTGAGAATTGTTTGCTTGAAGATTGATGATGAATCTATGTACTCCCATATCGGTTATCGATCCATTAAGACTGATGTTTTTTGTGAATTCCGATACAGCATCTAAGAGCTATGTATTCTATACAAAAGTATGTTTTAAATGTTTTGACAATTCGAAAAAACTTTATTGAAATTAAATCAAATTCAGATTTACCCGCCGATAAATAATTTTGGTCGTAAAATTCACTTTCGAATATAAATAACCGTCTGTTTCCGGCGCTATGGACAGACGAAAAATCTGAAATGAAAATTGTATAAATAGCCCAGCCGAGTTTCACGTGTACGTCTTATTTATACACACAATTATTTACATACATATTTACACTAAACTCTCAATTCACACATTCGTTCTAAAATTCATACAAAAATATAGAATCGATTCTTGAATGTGGAAGAAAATGATTTCATTTAAAAAGATTCAAATAAAATTTGAATTGATTCAATTTTTTCAATGAAACAAAAGTTATTAAGGGTCAATTATTTTTCGAAAAAATCAAAACCGCGTTATAAAAAGACCGCGTAAAACGCGACTCTGGCGTATTTATATCGTAAGTATGCGACAAAAGCTATCTAGTCTGGCCGAACACATTCACCGAAGCTTTTATTTATCTTTTCGCCAAAAGCTCACGAAGCCAGTGTTGCGACCGGCGCCGAACGGCGTCGACGTCGCGTTCGTTCCATCCCAACTTTATAACCCAATTCGAAACTAATTCAATAATCGATGATAACGAAACACTGAAGATGGTTGCGGCAGTCCAGGACCCGAAGCACACCTCGCTGAAGCGCAGCCTCGAGGAGATCTTCAAGCTGATGCTGATGGTGTGGTGCAGAGAGAACCAGGCTGTCAAGATCGTATCGACCGAACCGAGCGGTACAAAAAAAAATCTGATGGAAATTGTGTGTTTTTTTCGGTAGTGTTGTGGAAAATCGATAGCAGTGTCTCGCGTTCAAGTTCGCGGATGTTTCGGATTCTTTGCGTCGGTGAATTCTTTTTTGCAATTCGAAAGTGAAAACTTGGATCGTTGGATCGTCTCCAATGATTTCTGTGTTGTGAGGTCGTTATGCGTTATCGTCGGATGGTGTTCGCTGTTTGACGCTCGTTGGTGGTCTTGTTAATTATTTTCGGTTGAATTGATCCGTTTTTTATTAGATCGGAAATACGTCATTTCGTTATTTATGTTATGTACATTTCAGTGATTTTTCACTTGTACGATTGTCTTTTTTTGATCGAAAATATTCTTTTAAATCAGTGAGCAATGAAACTTTTGATCAGTTAATTCAATATATCGATACTTGAAAGCAAAAGTGATTAATTGTGGTACTTGCGAACGTCAACGTGATCAGAAATAAGCGACTCTACGTACATATTGAACCAATAAACTCACCTTTGCTTTCAATTATGTATCTATTGATCTCATTTTGAAGTGAAATACACCTGCATATCTATAAAATTTATATCGCCAAATGAATTTAATACGCATCAAATTCATAGCTGAGATCTTAGCTCATCGATACTTTTTCTTTACAATATTGCAAAAAATAGAAATTTTCCCGGCGAGTTTTCATTTTTATCGACCTTCGCGACCACATTTTCGCGCCGACGCGATTTCGCACCGAGAGAAAGATATATTACGCAGCTTTACGTCATACCAGCGAAACGAGAGTCGTTCGACAAAAAAAATAATGAATGTAGAGACACGTCGTAACTGCTGCTGTAACGGACGCTGAAAACCATTTTTTTTTCAGACGTCGCATGCCAAAGAAAACAGACCGTCAGCAATTATACGCGAAAACGAAACCCCGACTCTTTTTATTATCTTTGGATTTTTTGAAATCAGAGATGTGTTTTCATTCATATGTCAAAAGCTCTGAATCATATCCTCATTGAAAACTAAGAATTTAATTAGATTCAAATTTGACTTTAAAAAAAATCATCAGCTATACAGTTCATCTACAATATTTGAAAATAATTTATCTTGATCTAATTTTTACATGCGTTCTAAATAATTATAATAGTCACAATTCTTGATTTATTCAATACTACTAATCAGAATTCCAAACTAGCCTATAGTATTGGTTGTGTCTGGATAATAAAAGAACATCTCTGCCAGAATTTTAAATCATCAGATGTTAAGTTATTTCTCAGCAACCTTCAGAACGGCCTCGACTGCATGTCATAATAAATGAGTTTGCTTTGTTTTTTTTTTTCATATACTGATTTATCATCTGATGATTTCAGAAAGCGACAAAACTGTGATAGTTCGAAGAGAGAGTGGAGAGTTTGGATTTAGGATACATGGCAGTAAGCCTGTTGTAGTTTCGGCTATCGAACCTGATACTCCTGCTGAGACTTCAGGATTAGAAGTCGGCGACATAGTCATTGCTGTGAATGGTATAAATTTTGCTTAAATAACTACTAAAATACATTTTAAATTAGTTGAGAATTGATTTTCAAAATTTAGATATTTTATTCTAAAATCTTTTGTTTTTATTTTCAGGAATAAATGTACTAGACAAGTCGCATTCAGAGGTTGTGAAAATAGCACACGCCGGCTCTGACACTTTAGAGTTGGAAGTAAGTTTTCTTAAATGTCTTTTAAATATTATCACTTTCAAATTGATATTCAAATGATATTTCATAAGGTGGCGCGAACATGTGATGTAGTTGCTTCATTGACGGGGGCCGGAAGCACAGCTGCCTTATATTCTGGGTACCTTTGGAAACAAGCAGGCCATGCCAGCGGTCAAAACATCCAAAAATGGACAAGAAGATGGTTTTGTCTAAAGAGAGACAATTGCCTATATTATTATAAGACTGACTCGGTAAATATAATACTGAATATTTGAATGATATGTTTCTTGTTAAATTAATCATTGCCCGACGATATTGTTAGGATCTTCAACCCGTCGGAGCATTAATGCTCATCAAGTATGAAGTGACGAGGACGACTATGCCTGAACAGTCTAATAAACCGTTCAGCTTTAAAATTCAGAAAGAAGGTGCAGCTGGTCTTCATTTAGCAGCAGAATCTGAAGAAGCCACTACTAGATGGATAGCTGTTATTAGTCATGCAGTAGAAAAATGTTCACAGGTATATTAATAAAAAAAATCTACACAATTAATTGACAAAAAAAAATTATTATCATGATCATATAATTTAAGTGTATCTCACAATAAAATATGGTTATAATTTTCAGCGAGATGGATGGCTAGACGCTACTATTAGAAACATGAAAGTTACTCCTAGTCAAGTACTTAGACCAGACTGCTTTGGATATCTAATGAAATTAGGAAATAAATGGAAATCATGGACAAAAAGGTATTGTGTGTTGAAGGATGCTTGCCTTTACTTTTATCAAGATGGAAATAGTAAAAATGCTTTTGGTAAGTTTTCAATCACATAGAAATATGTACTTATGTATATGTATTTTGATGACTTTTTTTTCAAATTGATAAATTGTTTTCAGGAATGGCATGCTTACATGGGTATAGAGTGCAACAATCAAATACTGGAGGGAAGAAATATGCTTTTGAAATTATGCCTCCAGAACCGAAACAAAGACATTTTTATTTCCATACTGAATCAGAAATGGACAAGAAACGGTATGACGTTTAAAATATGATCTTATTTAAGTGAAGCTATAAACGAAATATGTGTTTTGTTTTAATATAGGTGGGTAGCAGCTCTTGAATATTCCATAGATAGATGGATGAAGGCAGGGTGACGAATAGCCGGATCATCGACAAGCATCCCAATGGTGGAAACGGACCAATACCCGCAGCAACACCAGCGTTGGATATAGGGCACGTTTTTAAATGACTTATATTAAAAAGTATATTAGACATTACATATTCGGATTTACAATTTACAAATGCCAAAATTTTTATAAAAGACGATATTTACTATTTAGACTTTTTCTCGATAAACACACATTAACAAAAAGTTTTTTGACCACGTATGTATATCCATGAAAATGACACACATACTTATGAAATATATAAAAAATATATGATGACATATATATGTATTTAAAATATATAAATATTGAATATGTTATTTTAATTTTAAGCAACGATATCGATCGATATTATAATAGAAATTATCAATGTATATTATAACAATTATAGAAATTCAATACTACACATGAGATTATAGTGTCCAGAAGTGATTGTATCAAATGCCAAATATTTCATTTTAATTGCATATTATATGTTTTTGACGTGTCGGTTTTCGGACAATCCGATTATATTTTAAATTGTATTTACTATCATATTATCAATATATGTATAAATGCTTGTTGCAAAAAGGTAGAAATACTTATAAAGTTTGCTGGATTTCTCCAGTCGATGTTGTATTTAATTTAAATGAATTGTTAGATGTTGTATTGAATTTTAAAATAACTATTAAAAACTGAAAACTAACAGTCATATTAGATGAAAATCTAAATGAGAAATATATTGATAGTCAACTTTAGTCGTTTTTAAAGTTGATTGAAAAGATCTTATGTCCATTAAAAGCTTTCATCTTGAAAGTTTTGCATTTCCAAATATACATTAATTTATTATAAAGTAAAATTGCATTGATAACTATGTATGTATTGATGAATTGTTTTTAAAAAAATGATTTTTAAAATTTGTTGCAAATGATAAAAGATTTATGTATAAAAGAACACCAGTTAAATTAGATGAAATATATTATATTTAAATCGGGCCATTCGAGGTGACTTAAAAATTCTTACATCATTTCAATGTGACATGATATTAAAGTTGCATTCTAAAACATGAAATAAAAGCTCAAATGGATTAAATGAAAAAAGACTTTAATACAGTTTTAGGTACTATGAAAAAATAAACGAAATGAAAATAATATTTAAATAAATAAATAAAAAATACATAAGAGATGCACTCGATAAAAAATAATAAAAATAAAGAAATGAATAAATAAAATTTGATGCAAAGTGACTTTTGCAATATCCTAGGAAAAAGTCTGTGTTTTTTATATTAAAAAGTGATACATGTAGTTTATTATGCTGTTCATTTACGTCAAAGGTCAATGTAATTGAAAAAAAAAATCATATGAATGTGTTTTTTGTGTAAAATGTATGAATAAATATGAAATAAATCAACCGAATGATTCTATGGATATTTAATTTTTATTTTCCGAACTTAACCTAACCCAACAGAAACATTCGTATGTTAGCTTTATTTGTGGGAAGGTGTTAAAGAAAAATGGAAAAAATATTTAGAGGAGAGTACCATCTATGTTGAATCATCTAAAAATATTTCAAAACTAAATAAATATGTCGCATATGAATTTGTCTGAAACTTTTCAGATCTCAGAAAATAAATTCAGTTATTTTTTTTGAATCGGATAAATAAATGAATCAAAAATAAATATCAAAATGCTGCCTGCAATTGAAGTAACCAGTTTTGTAATTTTGCTTCATTTTGTCATAACAATAATGGCAAAAAATATAACAAATGATGATTTATGGGAAAATTATTACAAGTGCGTGGAAAAATACACTAAAGAAAATATTGAGAAAATGACAACATGTACATATTATGCACTTTTCACTGGGGAATCAGCATATATGAAATGTTATTTGTGCATTCCTCCAGATATTATAGAAATAAAATGGTTATACAAAAAGGTATTGAAGTTTTATTCACTTAAGCTTTAACACAACATCTTTAAAATATATTTTTTTTTCATATTTATAATTGAGGAAATTAATGGGACTACTCAAAATATAATCATTTCGAATAATATGAAACTACATCCAGATGGAACACTTGAAATATTTCATGTATTAAGTGAAAATAAAGGTTATTATTTTTGTACAATAGGAGATTCCAAAAGCATTGCATTCTTATTAGATATTAAAGGTGAAGAATTATTTGACAAAGCTGAAAAAGAGAATTCAAGTGAAATACCAAAAAATGATTCTAATTTAATTATTTACACCCGCTGGTCTTTATGGACAAAATGTAGTATGTGTGATTTGATTGGATTTAAAAGAAAAATTGGAAGATGTTATATCAAACAGCAATATATAAATATAACAGAAAATATGACATCAACTGATGAACTTCTAACAAGTAGATTTTCATTTTAAAATAACTATTTGTAATATGAAAAATAATACCTTCACGTCCATTTACGAAATGTTGTATTCGTAGTTTTTACATCTGGTTTGCCATGTGAATTTTTTCCCAATATAATTTTAAATCAATATCAAAAAATAAAATATGCTACTGTTGTTTTATCAATCTGTAATGTAAGAAATCAATTTAAAGACAAGCAATTCATTATTATGGAAAAACAAACAATAATTTCTCATGAACAATTTGCAGGAAACTTGCAAATATGATATAGAAGATTTCAACATAAAAAAATTTTCTCTACCAACTATAAGAACAGTGAAAGTGAAAGAAAAAGAAAATGTGATTATCTACTGTGATGGGTAAATTTTAAACTGAATTTTGAAATTGGTAGGTAGGTACATATTTTTTCATAGAGTAAAATCTCATTTAATTTTTTCAGCGATATTACATCCAATCGACCGTTTGTATGGCAAATCGGTAAAAATAAATCTACATTTGACTGTACTTCTAATCTGAAAGAAACAAACATACAAATATCATGCATTGATGGAATTGGAATACAAAATGCCACTTCTTCGGATTCAAATGTATACAGGTAATTAAAAAAATAGTATAATTTACAGGAATAGTACAAAATAAAAGTATGAAATACATTTCAGTTGCTGGCAGATGAAAAAATTAATAGGGATAACTTATTTAACAGTAATTGATATAAAAGAAGATTCATTTAAACATGTTTCTTCATATTTCTTTATTTTTTGTTTTTATATTGTTCTTATAAAATGTCTTTATTCATTGATCAAAATTAAAAATTAAATAATGTTGATTTAACTTTGCAAATAGTGTTGATTAAATGAAAATGATGTCAATATGTAGGTTTTTTTTTTTAATAAGAGAAATTTTAATAACTAACCATCTCACGCAGAGATGAATATGAGGAGGAATTCTTTTGGTTCTAGCTGAACTCTAGCTAGAAATACTATTGTATTGTATCCTCTCGTAAAATAAAATAATCACTTGAAAAGTTTAATATAATTCACGATTATCTGAAGCAAAGCGCGCTTTTATCTATTCATTAGCAATACAATAACCGGCCGGAGTAATCGGAGCGCTTTTCCATTTTCCACTCAAGAATCGTCCATTATGTGGAATTAGGTGAACGCAATTAGACCGAATTTGTTTGCGTTTCATTGATATAATAATATGTAAAGTGTGGCCCTCCATTATGCGAATAAACAACGAACGATATATTAACGCGTCGAGTGTTTTCAGCAAGCACTCAACTCCCTACTCGATTCATCGGCGTTTTCTTTTAATCGTGTGTATTTTTTAGACTTTTCGATGTTGACTTTTGATGATCTTCTGATCTGAAATTAAATAAAAAAAAATAATGTATGATTAGCTGAATCAAGTATTTTTTCAATTTTTTTTCGATTAAATGTCTGCATAGTTCGTGGCATGGGTAAAAAAAATCAAATTTCAACGACGATTAATATTTTTTTTTGAAATCAATAATAATTTTGATCATATTTTTTAAAAACTTTCAATAATAATTAATAGAAAAGGGTAGAGGCATTTGATTCTTTTGGATACTTGTTCCTCATTTTCTTTTATTGCCTCTAACACTTCTGGGAAAATCGTGTTTATAAAAATATTGTTAATATTGTCAATTTAAAGTAAAATAACGCTTATGATATAATTTTTTAATGTAAAATTGTAGGAGGCAACAAGTTTCTCAAAGGATCATGTATCTTCACTCTCTACATGTAATTTTGTTTCTATTAACAAAATATGATTCTTTTTGACCATGGTTTTGATTTCCATTGAAATATCAACTGTTTAATTAATATAAATAATAATGACATTATTATTTAATAATCAATTTACGTTGTACATAAACTAACACATTCAACAATTTAGATTTAAATATTTTTCTGCAAATCTGTTCTGATCGTTCAAATCGAAAATTTCATTATATGATACAAACCATAAAATGCTTTTTTAACATTTTTATGCTATATTTTCCTAAAAAAAGCTTCGATTATTGTGTAGAATTCAAAAAAATCATCAAACTCCGCATCAAACGAATAGCGTCAAGTCACAGAGTTTTCCTCCGATTTCCTCGAACTCTCGTCGATTTTTCCCGGATCTTCTTTCGGAATTTTCAGAAACGAGTTACCTCTACGCTTTCTGACTTGATTATTGACGCAATAAATGGTGTTATCGTGTCGTGGCATGTGGTAATTAAGTGGGTCGGGAGCGCCATATGGCGTCTATTTGCACAAAGCTCGGCGATCACTCCCGATTGCGATTATTATTGGTTTGCTTGGAAAAATGTGGCCATTTCATATCCTACTTGTAATCAGTGCCAGCTCAATCGAATTCGGTCAGGCCTTGTCAATTTTGTATAACAATATCGTATTTATTTGTATAATATGTATGAATTTCGTATAAATTTAGTCCAGTATTTGCACAGTCTTTAAAAAGTCCAGTATTTGCACTCGCACCGACTTCATACAGCCACATCATAAGTTTTATTATAAAACTTTTATAGACAGAAATGATAATACTTCAATTGATCAAGAAAAACATATCAATTAGTTAAATATTGGTTGAATCAAATTCTTGTTGAAACACAATTAATCAAAATCCAATTTTTTAATTTTTAATACCATATTCATTTTAATATAAAAAATGTACGCTAGTATGTTAATTTGGACAATTAATTTCAAGCACGTATTAACATTCAATAAATCGATTAAAAATTAATTTAATAAATCATCGACTCGTACAGATAAATTATAATTCGATAATGACAACAAAATTGACACATGCCATTTTTTCTGTATTGAAAAAAAGCACATTTTCGCAATAAATCAAACGCTCGTATTCTTAAGAAATATAAAACCGATTCAATTAACCGCCAAATAAATTTATCTTCAAATTGCGCATAATTTAAGTATACAATTAAATAGTCGTGCCTTAATTTAATGAAAAAAATATATAAATAATCTAAAATTGACTTAGATAAAAAAAGTTACATATAATGTAGAGTATTTTAATTGCGTTCGACGTGTCACTTAAAAAAAACCAGTCTTGTAAGAATTTTGCATTTTAAGTATACGCGGGAACGGTTTGAAATTTTATTTATCTTCTTTTCGCGTTTCGGATTTTTTGCGTCAATTTTCGAACTGAAGCTCGAGATAACTACACTGAATTTAAATCGACTTTTAATGCAAATTTAAATTGCATGATATCAAAAAAAATAACAGTTTAATAGTTTCGATTGCACGACTTTTCTATACTCGGTAGTTAAAAAAAGCCATCTTTTATTTAAAGTGGTCCACAGGCTTTGTATGCATATCATTTTTTTTATCGATCAAGATGAGATTGGTTTTAGGTTAGATACTATTTATCAACTTATCAATAAAAATAAATTGAAAAAGTTGATTGAATTGACTACACATGACTAGAAAATCAAATTTTTCCTATTTTATCGAACAATTGTAAGAGCATGTGCGCACAATTGGCTTTTCCGATTTCCATTTGCCAATAATGCATAATTATTCACGTAACACGATTCGATATGATTGATTACGATACATTTATTCGTTATCCACGATTCGTTTCGTGAAAATATAATATGCATATGGGAAAAGTCCTCGCGGAAAATCGCAAACACGAGAACGCAATAACGATGGACATTATACGATACGATTTCGTATATTTAATCAGTTCTTATAGCATATTATCGAATAATGCGTGCGATATGTGGTTTTCGTATTTCATTTGTATTGTTTTAGCCAGGATTTGGATATGTTCTCCAATAAAAATGCTTTAATTAAATGAATGTTGTGATTTATGCGAACATATTGAATATTAGATTCTATCATTATCCCTGTAATCTGTATGGGATATGTAATAAATATTTGGTTTATGATTGCTTATATGATTACGTTTTTCCGCCCATAGTCTGAAATAATATTACGTGTAACATTTTTTTTTTGTTAGATAGAACGACATCCTATGTAGAATTTATAGGAAAATTTTGAAACACATATTGGAAAATATAATGATAATTCTTATTTTTAACTGTTTGAAGTATCTAAGATAGAAAGAACTTAATTCCGTTTCTCAAGTGGAAGGCTCAATCAAATTTATTAATCACTACTCACTTATTAATTTCGTCTTTTTGTCGATGAAATCACACGAAAACGCTTTCACAATTAGAAAATGCTAATTGGAGATGTTTGTACTTTGGTTAAGATCGGTCGTGATTAATTTAGAGTATATTTTTCAGTCATATTATTTCAATAATCATTCTTTACCAATTCTAACCTTTACTACTAGGTGACTGCCTCTTTTTCCTTTTCCGATATTAAAAAACAAATGAAAATATTGTTCCTGACTGAAGGAAAATCAACGATATTTTTCTACTGTGATTACAAAAAGTTTTCTTCAATTCAAAATCAAATCGAAAAACATTTGAATCTAATAATAAGAAAAATCATAATCACTTCCGGAAAACTGCCCCAATTTCCTCAACAAATCCAAAAATCAAAAAGCTACAACAGAACGTACACAAGAAAAACCTTCACACAAACACGCGCACAACAAAAAACCAACACAGTCTCGAAAAGGCAGCGTGGGCGAGCCTTACATGTGTGCATACGTGAAGCCGTGCACGTACACGTTTCGAATTGGAGTGTGTGCGTGAGCCGGTAATGGCGGCGTAGTGTGCGGCCGACGGTAGCGCTACCGGTGCCGGCCGCGCGAACTACCTGAACGGACGCCTCTCGCCGGGCAGTCGCCGCGCGCGCACCGACGCACGCGCACACGCGTCACGCGTCGCCCCCGCCCCCTCCCGGCACCCCGCGACTGCGCCCCCCGCGCCGACCCAGGGGCGCAGCGCCCCGCATCGATTCCGGCGCCTGCGCTCTATGCTAGAGTGCGCGCGCAGCCCCAGAAGACGCCGTCACGTGGTACGTTTCGGTGTACGTGCACGTTTTTCGCATCGTGGTGTTAGTGCGTTTCGCATACGTGTGTGTGTGTGTTCCGAGTGCTTTTTCGTATTGTGTTTGTGTTCGGTTTATATGTCGGATATACGGAAGCGGAGCCTCTTTTTGGATTTTTTTAAATTGTTTTTCGGATGGAAGAAAAATGGAAATTTTAAATTGCACTCAAAAACATATTTGCGTTTTTCTTCCATTTATGTATTTATCGATAAGGTTTTTAGGTTAGAAATGATAATTCATTTTTTTCTTATGTAAAAATTAATCGTCAATATAGAGAAAACCCATTGTTTGTTCGGAAAATCTTATAAAAAGCATCCAGCTTTGTTTATCTTTGTAAGGAAAATCCATTAAATGGTTTGTATTTATTGTAAATATGAAGAAATTCATGGTTAATTGTAAATATTTGATTAATTTATCGATAGCTATAAACAGAAATTTCCATACATCGTTATATCTGAGAATATGATTTATTAAAGTTGATAATTCAATATCAACGACTAAAAATTTGATAAAAGTAATTCCATTTTGTACAATAGTTAAATGATTAGTCAGGTAAACGTATTATGAATTTTTCCGAATAAGTAGTAAATTTTCCATCTTCTAAATTCAATTCAATTCAATAAATTCAATTTTCAATCTTCTAAACGAATTTTTTGTTCATTGAAAATAAAACATCTTCCCGTTATTGCATAATACACAATGTTTGATTTTCATATGAACATAAATGAATTTTCATTATTTACTAATGCAAAAACTAGTTTTCACTAAATATAGACAAACATTTTATTTTTCTTAACAGAATCTTACAATATTCGAACTGCATTCACGACGATTTTCCACTAAGATTGTGCAATTGTTGCGCAAAACCGTATCATAACACAAAATTGCGCTATTAGAATCTAATAGGGATGAACATTATTTTCAATATTTACTCGAATAAAAATCAAATCGTATTTTACACATACAACGATCAATCTGATTATAAAATATCATACACTCACTCACATTCATACATACAAACAGAAAGACAGACTACTTAAATAAAAAGCTTCAGAAATATATTTGTATAGTTTATGGCGAATGTTGCCTTGTTTTTCCAGCGGGATACTCAAAGTGAAGATCCCCCATTAGCCATATGAACATCTTCGATGGTAATTTAGTGGGTTGCGTGTCTATAATCAATATCGTTCCGAATTAAAAATCGTAATGAATTTTCACCACACGGTCGAACACCGTGTAAAAAAATCCGGTATCCCATACAGAAGATGGGATTTTAGGTTTTGGAGAAAAAAAATCGTGCGAAAAGACCTTAATGGGGTTTAGATGGGCGTTGAATTTTTTTTTTTTTTTAGAAATTATACTGTTTTTGATTGAATTTTTTGATTTTAGATTGTTTGAATTTAGTCTAATAAAGGGATGGGACATAATTATTATTATGGATTTTGATGTGATTTTTTTAGAAATTTCGTTTGAAAGTATGAATATGAAATAATGGTGAATAACAAAAACGCAACTCTCATTAGTTTTTCAATCATATCAGGTTAATGTTTGATATGTTTGTTAAAATATTACATTTATTCAAATATAACTAAAATATTCTTTTAATCTTTGAACGGAGATTACTGAAAAACTGTTGAGAGTTGTGTTTTTGTTCTTCACCAATATTTCATCTCTATACATATTTATAAATCAACAAAACTTCACAAAAATCGGTAAAAATATATTCGTATATTCCTCTTTCAAGATTACATTGAAATAATCTATGAATACAATTAATTCATTGAAGAAAAAGAGTTCAATTAAAAATCCAATCATGACATAACACAATGAATTTTTTTTAAGCACGTAAAAGAAAACCCCTAGAATGACTCATTGAACGTGTAACACGTTATGAAAAAAAAACGACCCATAATCTAATAATTAAAACCAGAAATAAAAAAAGGCGTGTGCGATTTTTTTTGGCGCGAAACTTCAAACGCTCAAAACGGTGCAGCGCTATTTTGACAGCTGTCGCCTCGAGCCAACGCCAAGGCGTCTGTCAAAACTCTTGTTTGTGCATTTGTTTATTTATATATTTGTTTATATGAAACTGTGCTTATCGGTTACACCTTTAAATGCATATTGAGTATTTATCCGAGTCTATAAATATATTTTTATTCAAAGCATTTCACGTTTTGTTGCAATCGTTCGGTTTAAATTGTTCATTTTTCAAGTTCTGTACTTTTTTTCTTAAATAAATTTAATATTAGCTTATTAGTATTAAATTTAATATAAAAATATAGATGATTTCAATGAAATATATCGGAAAATTTGTAAATAAAAAATAATTAATGCGCATTTTGATATCACACTTTCTATATGATATACATATACAAATACACCAGAGATGATAACATTTTCTTATTAAAACAATGATATTTGAATAATTTTCCATCGATACAACACTTAACATAACCTAAACCTAAAATGTAATCAAGCTATTTTAAACAAACACCAAACAATTCAAATGTCTCACATGAACTCAGCCATTAATTTACCCTTATATACCAAATTATACCACTAATTTACTTTCATTCACCTAAATCCTACCACTATTTCACATTTTTCAATCCAAACTTAATATCCAATCGATCAAATGTTTCATACTCATACAAACTCAAACACTAATTCACCTTCCTCATACTTAACATCCAAGAAATTTTCTTCGACACATAAAATCCATCCATAATCCAAATGCGATTCCAATCACAAGAGACACAAAATCACATAGAAGTCAGCTTCCAAATGGGAGCCGATTCGGGGACATTAGGCCCGCCTACGGTTCGTTGGCGAACAAAAGCAATTCACCGGCACACCCTCGCACGCCCACGTCTGAAAATCTGAAAATACATTCTAAAGAGGCTTAAACTTTTGTTCAATCGTTCGGCGAAGGCTCGAATCGGAAATCGAACGAAAAAAGGCGGGAAAACGGACTTCGAGCGTGGGCCGAGATTCGGATCGCTTTTTGTTGGCGCGAATGTTTTACGATTTGTTTTTGTATGTGCGGATTTTTTTTTTTTTTGTTGACGTTGAAGGGTGTGGTTTTTATTGGTCGTTTGTTGAATTTTATTTGAAGACTTAAAAATCGAGAGATATAAGTAGGAATTATTTGTTTTTCATTCATCAGTTAAGTTCTAGATACATACCCTTTTGCTTTTCTTACTCTAATTGTGAAATTTAGAGCGGAAAAAATTATTCATTTTTAGTTGGACAAACGAATAAACTGTCAATTTTGAATCTCTGAATTTGAGTGCAAAAATTTCCATTCGTTTGATTTTCCACACTTGTATCCCTTGACTTTAGAGTCTTCAATTAGAATATTGAAAATATTAGAATTCAAGAATCGATTTGAATGAAAATATTTAATAGAAAATTCACATCGTGATGCAATTAAAATTAATTATAGAAAACAATAGGCTGAAACTCGTTACATCGCTTTTTTGTCGTCGTACGGGAATCTTTTTATTAGAAGCCAGCATTTTTGTGCCATTCCGTTAGAAGAGTCGTATTTTTTCGCGGAGATAGAAAAAAATGCGCCTTAATTGCACAACGCATTATTTATGTCTTTACATTTTAACGACTGAGCTTTAAAATAAATATAATGAATCATATATCTTTTTTTTTCATATTGCCACCCGTCGTGTTAATCGATGGATTATTACCATGTTACAAATTCAATTCGATAAAAATTACGCGTAGGATAAAATGAGCATTCACGGGAGTAATGTTATACTAAATCTTAGTTTAAATCCTCTAATATTACTAATGAAACTATATCGATTTAACTCGAAAGTTTCTGCCGATTCAATTCTAAATCTTTTCAATGATTCAAAATTTTCTTCGAAAGCGAAAAGCGCACGTATCATTCGGACAAATTCAATATTTACTCTTCGACACTGAATTGCGCAAAAACCACACACCATTGGGTCAATACGTAAAACACATACACACGTTTTTACATATAATATTATTATATACTTCCAATGAGCACAGTCACGAATGAAGCATAACTTCATTAACCTCCACGAAAAAGACACGTGGAATTTTCATTTTCATCTCAACTGCCATAACGCTCATGTAATATAATAAACTAAAAGAAACACGCGCGCTTTTTACACGTTTTATATAAAAATCTCTTCGGTCGTATATACATATGTATGTATGTATTCCCGTGGAAGAATTTTCAAGTTGAATAGACGGAACCCGTTCTCGACGGATTCTATATAATATAATAAGAGGCTTAATGCGAGGTTTATTATGGTATCGTAGTAAAAATGGAGGTTCTTCTGGTCGATTTGCTCTATCTCGAGAGTGGAAGTCTTTTACTGAAAGCTGAGGTTGATGGCTTTTCGCGATTGCGGTAAAGAAACTCTACGTCGAACAGCGAGCTGTACTTTGAACAATCTGTTTTATTTTATACATATAGACTTATGTCAGAGAATTTCATTTAATAATCGTTATTAAAGTTCGAAAAGTAGATACATCATACACGTTTTTGAAAAAAGATTTTCAAAATCAACCCCTTTAGTTTCTTGAACTAATTTTAAAAATCTAACCCATTTCATCTACTTCATTAAAGAGACTATTTGAACTTGTCCCTTTCGGTATTGATGAAACTTTGTAGAAATATACATAAAGTATAGGCATATAATATTTGGAATGATTGAACAGACAACTCTCAATCGTTTTTCAGTTATTGCAGTTTAATATTTGTTATTTACACTGAAAGGAAAATGCTTTAAATGAAGCTCTTTCAATTCCCCAAAATCTATAGTGGCAAGTTTAAACAGTCACTTGTTGAACGTGGCTCATAGCAATTTTCAATAATATGAAAATATCGTTTTTGAACTATAACGAAAAATTTCATCCGTTATTCGAACAAGTGGTTTAAATTTTCGCGCCAATACGAAACGGCGTCACGCCGATGCTACATTAATTTTGTTGAAACGCTCGTTCGACAGCTTTGTACTCGGACACTATACTAATTTATTTTCTTTAGTTCGACCGAACCGATGAAAAAAATCCGTATACACGTGTAAAAAATGCCTAGGAAATCTCGATTGGAGAATTCGATGCTAAATTTAGTCGGATCGCTTTTGTCATCAATCAACATTCCATTGATTCGGCTCTCGATCGTTTTCCGTGAAATTATGCGATGTTACATCATCGGCGATCGATAAAAGTCGTTTTTACTATAGAAGGGTAATTAAATTTTCATTAAATGAGGGTTGAATTGTCGATCTTGAAGAAAATTCATATAAGATCATAATGCATGGTGATTCAGTTATTTGAATTTTATATTATTCGCGTTATCTCTGCAGACTTGATACGTTACAAAGTGTGGGATTAAAATGTATGCAACAACTACCGTATTGCGGCAATTTAACGTGTGCGCAATTAGTACCGTTTTTCGTGATAAGTCTTCAGATAACTTCATATTTTCACGTTATAATCTGTGTAATTCGTATGGAATTTACATACATGCACATAGTTTCGTAAATAATTAAATTCTATAACTACTGAGAAAAGAGTTTTATGTAACATTCATCGATACTTTCGATAGTTTTCGTAAATTTCTTTCGCGATTTCTAATATAATCAGCGAAATTAGCCAAAATTTTCTAATACGTGGGAACTGTGACAGGCTAATGCTGATTTAGCATATGAAAACAATTAGCTAAATCCTGTCAACAGAACGGGGTCATTATAAAGAAATCGTTTTGCAATCGAAAACCCATAAATCCGAATCGGTTTGTGCGATAATTCAATCGGCGCAGTTGTGAAACGATCTCGATGCTTTTGTCCAATTTAAAAACTGGCTTATTTGTATGGACACAGCATTACACCGAGGAGGAGGTAGCTCGCTTTTCTTATCTCGTATAAACACAAACGAGCTGCATACGAACGTGTGTATAAAATGTAGTTAAAGCCATATTTACACTTGAACCATATTATGATCTTGTATACTTTTCATACCTTGATATGAGTCTCAGAGAATTCTCTAAATATGCGCGATGATATATTTCTATCGATTTTTTTCTGTGCTGAATGTTCATTGTTTGGTTGATGTGTAAATACAGCTTTATTTTAACGTTCAAATATGTTAGTAGTTTCGTCAACATTCCAGTCACTGATGACTATGTTGATGACGACCATGATGATGATGGTGATCCCCACAATCTTATCAAAACGTAAATACCGATGCGCTCCACCGCAACAGAAGATGAACTCGACTTAATATGTTCCATATCTTGTAATCTACTTTTTTTTCATTGTAATGTACACGTGAATAGAAATCACAAATCTGTTCACACATTACGAATAATGATCGCCATATTTCCGAATCGAATTAACAGTTTTTTTTTTCGGTCGTATTACATGACCCGATACGTGTAAATTGTATCTCGATTAACTTTCACACCAAAATTAGATTTAAAGTACAAATCGATCCGAAACGTACCGATACACAGCCTCCGCCTCAAATCGTAATTACTGATTAGTTTCGTGGATTCGCTACGACCGAATGAACTCATTTATTTCATTTTTTTACTCGTAATACGCATTTAAAATGCATTACTATATAGTACGTATCATTTTTTATCTACACATTTAATTCACCCTTTAAATTTTACATTTAATTTCGTATTCTATACACAAAATTCCTTATAAAATTGAGTTTTTTTTGTTCATCACTCATACAAAAATACTGAAATAACTACGAATGCGTATGAGAGAAATAAATCAACATATGTGCATCAGTCAGTTTGTAATCATCAGATTCTCGGTTGGTTATTTTTTTATATCGTACAGTAATATTATTTCGAGATTCGAAAAGCTCTTAACATTCGAGTGTGAAGATGATTCACGGATGTGTTGCACCGACGTGTTATAAACACATCAATATAAAATTTATTATTTAAGCCGAAATTCAATTTTACGTATATGCTTAATTTTTATTCGTTTACGATGCACGGTTTACACGTTATATTTTATTGGACGTGAATGTATTAAAAATTTTAACGCACCTGTATAAATACTGTTTTATACGATGTGGATCTGAATTTTTACATTTAATTAGAAATTTATTCTCATGGAATATATAAAAGTTTTAAAATATATTATTAAGAACACATATTGTATGCGTCAGATTCTTCTACGTACGTCCAAATTGCACATTATCTTCAAAGTCATGCTGTATATTTAAAATACAATTTATCAAATATTCGAGCGCCGAAATGAAGACAAAAAAAAGATAAGACGAAAATTTCAAAACGAATTTGGGCATCGATCTTCGAAACGCGCATACTTGATAAATCGAATCATCTGCATAACTCGATCTCGCAGATCTATTATAAAACGTCATTATCGGAATTAAAGCATACGAATAGGTATGTGTGGTGTATACATACATTTTTTTCATCGTCCACATACATCTTCACATTTTAATCGTCTCGGACTTTTTGCTCATTTGGCCGAACTGGTCCGGTCCATTTCGTACCGGTCTTCCTTTTAAGATGCGAACCTGCGATTATTAAAAGGCGAAGACCTCTTCGCTACACGCATCGCACACACACACACACATGATAATTTGTCCAGAAATGACGAGGCAATATATCAAATCTATTATCTGGCATTCTAGTTAAATAAGCGAGATGTGCGTACCTCCGAGGTAATTACCCTAATGCCTCTTCGGTACATTAGCGCCCAATAAATGCAACTTTGATTCCACGTTCCTCCCTTGTTAATGGATTTTTAACGATTGTGAAAGTTTTAATATATGCTTTTTTTCTTTTGCAGATAGAAGATGTCTTCGGACGGCAGCACCGTTGCCGAGGAGCGAAGTCCTCCCACTCCCGTGGGTCGCTCCAGGCAGGAGCAGTTCCTGAGCGGAGCCAGCTCGTCGTCCGAAGCCAGGACATCGTCTGGAGGATTCGAAGCTCCTGGATACAGACAGCATTTAGCAGCCGGTGCTGGATTGGGAGGAGGTCTCCTCACCGCGAATCATAGGGAAAGTTCCGCGTTTGTGCCCGTAGTTCCTACCAGGACATTGCATCCAGTGTTGTATCCAGGTGAAATGCATCCGGCTCTGATGTCTTCGGATATGCTAGATCGCGAGAGGATGATGGAACGAGATAGAGAAGGAGGCAAAGATACTTCGGAAAGAAGCGCCACTTCGCAAAAGAGGAATTCGAGCTTTGAAATAATGGCAATGATGGTAGACAAAAGAAAGGAATTGGCGTTAAGAGAGGCCGCAGCCGCTGCAATGATGCTCCCTAGCGAACCTGGAGCTCTATACCCACCTCCTGCTGCTTATTTATCGGCGGCAGGTCCAAGTCCTGCAGCTCCGTTCGCCTTCACGAGTCCTGGAGCCCTCCTGCCTCCTCATCAGCTCCACGCCCACCTGGACAGAAGACTTCTGAGGGCGCCCGGCAGAGCGTCGAGACCTAAAAAGCAGTTCATATGCAAATTCTGCAATAGACAGTTCACAAAATCCTACAATTTGCTGATACACGAACGCACCCATACCGACGAAAGACCGTACTCTTGTGACATATGCGGCAAGGCGTTCAGGCGACAAGACCACCTCAGAGATCACAGGTAATTAGTTCTGTTGTGTTATAATTCTTTCTGACGCTCGCAGCTTACGTTTAGGACGCACTCTGATGTATGTACGCTGCTTTATGTGTAACGATTTCCATATTCGTTGCCCACGCATGGAGTCCGTAACTCCATATGTGAAAACGAAGCAGTATTCAATGGCAGTGCTCTGTTTAGTTTCAATAGGAATTTGATTATATGAAACGTCATCGGATTCTAATTTATATCTTGAGCTTTTTTTATATAGCGAATAATTCTTTAGTCAACACTAGGAATGGATTATACAGGGAATGCTTTTCATTTTAGACTTGAGCTAGAAATCATTGCTTTTATCGCTCTAAATATGAGCACTAGAGTGATCTTGTTAAATAAAAGAAAAGCGTTGTCTTTTACAATTCATCACTGACTTGTGAAAATGGGATAATCAAAACTATTCTATTATTAAGTTCAAAGCTGCAAGTTTAATCGGTGCAATTTCGCGAGTTCATAAAACACGTATCGAATTTTAATTGCATCGAAAAAATAAACCGTTCTCGAGTCCGACCACAAAAGAAGTGTATCATTTTATTGGATTTCTCCGTAGAAGTCGATCGATTTACCGAAGTAATTACCTTTTCGAGTCGACCGAAGAAGAAGAAGAAGATTCGAATCTTCTTTTCTCTGCCGCTTTTTTCTTCCGTTTTATATTATTTTTTGTCCGTTTTTATAATATGTATACGCACAGTGTACACACACGCGAAGGAAGGTGGTACGCCTCTCTTATTAAAACATTCCTGCGGGTCTCGGTTTCGATTTCTCGATCTTCGGATCGTGTTTTGTCTCTTTCGAGCAGAAGGATCGATCGATCCTCGGCCGCAGATTTATGGCAAATCGATATCACGTGGTACCGGAATGATTTTAATTAATACGCCGGTCCAGAGTTGTCGTTATTTAGGCGAAACGCTTCGGGCAACAAACGGAACGGGGGCGCCATTTTGTTTATTCCAAAAGGAGATTTTTCAATTATTTTCACGTCGATAATCGATTTTATTTACACATGTCAGTTTTATTTAGTTTATATTTATACGTTTTGAAAGATATGAAAATTTATAAGAAAATTCCAATTAGTGAAAAAATTTTTTTTTTCATTCGATTTCAAAATAAATTTAGCCGATGAATATTTATTAATTTCATTATCAAGATGAAAATAATCTTCAAATTACTTAAAATTAAATATCTTAATATATGAAATGGAAAAAATACAGCTAATTCCGTTTCGTTAATCGTTCGTTCCCTTAACGAAAAGACGAGTTTATCGTATAAAATTCGAATAAAGAAAAAAAAATCTCGAAATAAGACGTATACGAATGAGAATTTCGTGTGTGTCGTTTAGCGTAAATCATAAGATTAAAATTCCTCATCGATTCGCAAACCAGATAAAAAATCTTAAGCGCGCATGTTTGAATAAGAATGAAATATTCGCGAATCGCATATTATTCGCAAACTCCTCGAGTTGACAATTATCGAAATATTTATTATGGAACTTTTCTTATTTCAGACTAGCAACGCGTTTCTTTTAGTTTTTATTATATGACCATTTGAATGAATAGATTTTCAGATTCTAGAATGTTTCTTAAAATATGAAAAATTAATTAGTCCCATTTTATGAATATTCCAGTGTGCTCCTAGCCTGAATATCGTCTTTTTTCCACTCACGTACAACGTTCAGAAAAATGATTCCGTCATGCAATTTGTATTGAGTTTCGTTACGCTCGAATGGACCCGTATCGGATTATGTAAGCGCAAGTGAGATCAAAAACGATATACCGCTTCTAGAAAATATCTAGCAAGTGTCTCTATCTCTTTTCGATCGGTTGCATTTTCCGGAGATGGCTATATTTTGTGCGTTTCCGTTCGAAAGCTAATATATTATAATTAATTTATGTCGTCTTGGCAGCGATTTTTTTCCGTAAATATTATTCATGTGTAGTATTTGCATAAACATGATATTGTAATAAATACAAATTTTCGCGTTTCACATTAGTTATTGCATGTTTTTTTCCGAGCGTGATGTTCTAATGATGCATGATATTTGAAATTAGTATTCTTTTAGCGGTCGGTGAAATGTTTTATTTTCGAAAAGTTTATCGTTTTTTGGTATTACGAGTCGAACGTAATTATCGAAATTTATGACAATTTACTCGTTGCTCCTCAAAATGAAAAACGCAGGTCGGTCACGTTTATCCAATTATCGTACTCGTACAACTTTTTACTTAATTATCGATGCGGGCATTGATAATTTTAAAACCATTTTTGCGGCGAAGCGACATTTTATTATCCATTATTCCGACATAAAATCAATTTGCCCGTATCGATAAACGTCTTGTTTATATGATCAATTCGAAACCTCGGAACGAATCAATTCATTATTTTCCCAGATTTTTAACGACGATACTTAAGGAACATTATGCAAAAGAACGACCAGTTTTTTCTCCGCGTAAACAAATCGCATAATGATAAGAAAAGCAGCTCTAATCGCCGACGAATTTTTCGATCGTAAAACATTAGCAACACAGGCTCTCACGCTCGCTTACACACACACAACATTACAACGGCTGGTTTTCGTGTCTGGTGTCAGTCCAACGAGTCAAACTTATCACAACACGATTTCCGACCGCGAAGTGAATTACGATCGTCTAGCGTCCAAGTCAGAATAGAGCCTTTCGCCGGGGCTCGAAATCCTCCGGTTGGCGATCGCCACTTACCATCGGTAATTGGTTCGTTCGGCCGCAACATTCTTGTGCGTAGTAACAAGAGCGGTCCAGCCAGCTGGGCAGCCGTAAACAATTCCTCAGCACTACCAGAGGGATATCTATCTATCCGTTCTTGTATAGTGAGTGCGCAACGCTGCCGCAGACCATGGAATATCCTCGGATTGCGTCACTGCGAAGCCGCTGGATATGTACGCACAAATCGATCTTAAATCGAACGATTTCGCGCTTCGGATTATGTTTCCATCTAAAAATCGATTTTCAATCAGCGAAACTAATTGCTCGAAATTATTAACGGCGTGGAATATTATAGCATGAATTTATTCGATTATAGAAGTTGGCGAAATATATTTCGTAAAAATAATCTGCCAAGTGAGTCATTGATCGAAATCAAAAGAATTGAAAAAATTGAATTGTGCAATAGTTTTTCAAGCTAATTTATGAAAACACTTCATGTTACGACTCTTGTAAATATCGAAAAATTGATATTATTGTTATTTTTTAATTGCATCATGAAAGTATTCAATTGTTGAAAATATATTTTTTATAATATTTTAAAAAATAATCTGCCTAGTGAGTCATCAACGCACTATAAAAATTTAAGCTCGCGTTCATTTCATTGAGTGCAAGAGTTTTCCGCGCGAAATGATTTTGTATAATGATTCTTCATTAATTTAAAGAACTTTCGAAGAATTAATAATATTTTGAATAAACTAACCGTGTATTGAAAAAAAAAGACAGTTCAGAGCAAAATGAAAGCACTGCATAGAAACATCGCGATCTGCATAGATTGAATCTCGATTGTGTCCCTCCCACATCGGCATCCGGCTACGTATCAATTATGAATTATAAATAACAGCGAAAACCCACCCGGAGGCGTCGAAGGCAAAAACCGAGAACATGTCTTATATTATACATTCGAGTATATAAGACATGCATTACTCGGAAGAGTTTTCGCCGGAAAGTTCACGCCGCAAGAGCGGCATTAACTTTTTCCCGGCGAGGAATTAACGAGAATATCGAAAGGTTGTATCGTCGAGTTTATAATGCGATGTCGAAAGCGCTGCTCCAAATCGCCGTACGTATCCATTACGTGCTCTGGGATATGATGGAATTTCGAATTGCGCCTTTGGGGTGGTAAAAAGTTCACTTTTACGCTCGTAATGATCCTTCGCGGTCGTCGAGCCATCACATTATGCATGTATCGATTCGAGTGAAAAAATCGCTTTATGTCGATTAATAATAAAATGTCCATTTTTTAGCCGATGAAGAGTTTTTTGCGTCGGGCTTCAATGTTGAGTTCGGATCATGGCGAGTCACGTGTACTTTTTATGTATTTGACCAAAGAAAAGCGTCAATTTAACAATTCATAAAATTGGATCCCCCTTTGTCTGTTTCAATTAAAATCGATCGATTTTATCTAGCTCGCTCTAGCGTTCTTTCTGGTTTTATGAGAAACTTAAAAATAAATGTTTACGGGTATATTTAACAGTTCGTAAATGGAGGTATACATAGATGTGCATTCACGTGTCTATTCGAATGAGTGTGTGCGTGTTTGATTGAGATTCGCGAATGAGCCTTAAATCGTCCCGAATCGATAAATTATCGTCCGCGAAAAAATCTGAATAAATTTAATTAACGAAGCTTTTAATATTCGCTGCACATAAATTTCAATACATTCTCTCTCAATACGAAATTGAGATAAGGTTTGTTTTATTTATCGACCTCGTTAGCGAGCAGAAGCGTATATTATAAAAATAAACGCCATAGAAATTTGAATAAATTCAATTTGGGTCTTTGAACCTGCACCAGTTCTTATACACAAATACGCACGAATTAATATGGTAATGGTGTAATATTGAAAGTCTGAGAATTCGTTCACACACATTCGTGTCTTATATCGTATATGCATTAGCAACTGGATCTGAACTACTACTTCGATATACATTAAACCACTTCTGAGCTCCATCAATCTCTTTTACAATTTAATGTCTCGGACAGGAGAATTGATAGCAGACTGGAGATGTTTTTTTCAACCCATTCCGGCCCGAACCGGAGATAAGCCTCACTTCTTTTTATTTCATATACACATTTTATTTTTACATTATTATAATATGCCGAGTGCAAAAAAACTCCGACTCTTTTATGCCGAGTTAATCCATTTTTTTGAAGAAAGCAATCAACAATCAATGTCAATACGTTATTAAAATATTTATTCGCGTTTTTTCCTCGCGTACCGCAGACACATTGTAATCATCTATCTTCTGTACGTATAAGAATCTGCGATGATTTTTCTCACACGTCACTCAATTATCGTAAAAAAAAAATACATATATAAGAGGGTTGAAAATGTTTTCGAGCATTGATTTATACTCTCTATCGAGATGTTATCTCGGAATTAAAATATAAACTCACACGAGGACCGGCCGCTCGAATAAAAATGCATCATGCACGTCATTTAATTATCTTATACGAGAGATATGTAAATTTTCATCCCGTATGTATGTATTACGTTCCGTGTTGTTAGGTTTTTATATTATTATTTTGTTCTTTTCGGTCATTTCGGTGTTAAGAGTCTTTCCGAAGCTAAAAACCCTGCGCGGGTCTAATTATACGCCGGCCTCTTGAATATTTTAACGACAATTCAGATACATACTTGTTCCTCTTATCTTCAATAGCGAAATGTATCAATATTCAATTTTTGATTAAATCTTTGGATATTAAGTTACTCTAGCAACGAAACAATCTTGGAACAACTCACCCCCAGGAACTTCCAGCCCCAGACTCTGCGAAAATATTGGAAATTTGAATATATTTTCAAAGGGCTTTAAAAAATTAACAATTTAAAACGGATATAAAAATGGTGGGTTCGTTTTTGGTCTGAAATTAAATTTCGTACCGGTCATAAGATATGCGCGTATCGTGTGTCAAGGAGTGCATACTGATGCACATGTGCATTGTATACGAAATTAGCGTTTCGGGTTACCTCGGCTCACCTTCGGACCTGGCCTGCCTAATTGTGAAACCCTCGCTGTGGGCTATTGAAAAGTCAAAACACCACAAAAACCCCCGGCCCGGGAATTATAATAATAAATCAAATTCGAAATCCCCTCACCTGCACGGGTGGCTTCGGGCGACCGTTTTTCGGGATTATAATGCACGTCTTTCTCTCTCTCGGACAATAACAAAAGTTGTTAATCCCACCCCGAGAATTGTTGTTCTTGTTGTTGTTGTTGTTGTGCGGTTTTTGAGGTGTGCATGTCCTGTTTGGAAGCGCGCTTTTGTGGTGCGCAAGTTTGGACTTTTCAATTTTTCCGTCTTTGTGAATTATATGAGGAGATTCATCAATTGTCCCCTTCAATTTTAATGAAAATTGCTTGAAATGTATTTCAAATCTCAATAGTTTTCTCGAAAAATCGAATCAAAGTTCACTACATTTCTACACAGTTTCGTCAAAATCAACGGGACGGGTTGATTTTAATAGAAGTGAATTATTCAAATCGTCGAATCTAAGGACACGTAATGGTCAAGATGAGCGATTTGAAGTTGTTTGATATTCTACAAGTCGCTAGATATCCAATTTGAATAAACACTTCTATGCAAATCTAATTCGAGGGTCTCTCATTTTTTAATCTAATAAAAAACCTCATTTTTGAAATTATTCTTTGCATGTTTTTCTCGAATTTGCGTGCTAGAATATTTACGTCAAAGTTTGACCCAAATTTTATTCCCTACTTTCATTAAATCGAAATAAATTTGAATCGATAATAACTATCATGTTATTCCAACATTGAAAACACACCGTATTCAAACTCAACATTTCCTTTGTTAACAACGGTAGTAAATTTTTTTCCACGAATCGATCCTGTTCACTTGATACGTTCGAAACGTCACATTTCACCACAAACATCAACAACAGTGGATTTCAATAGATTTCGATCTTTTCAACCGGAAAACTGAATCTTTCAACCGTCCCCGGGGGAATCTCGAGCCTTTTTCTAACGTCGTTTATAAATCGTAGCATGACGTCCCTAAAACCCATCGCATTGTCATCTTTTTTTCGGATCACATATGCGATAAGTAACCCTATTCTACCGATTCCCTTCGGCTACCAATCTATTCGAAAAAAAGTGCAAGTTTTCAATACTCGTTATAGTCACGCTCTGTTATTCAAATGGGTCAATTTTCGAGATTTTTTTTCGACGCTGACTGTATTTCTTGTCGTTTTGATTAATCCGAAGTATCTCGTTCGGATGCTGATGGTTTGTAGAGAATTTCTTCTGACAGCTGTGTTATACGGCGTGGTTATTATCGCTGTATAATAGCACGTAATGCCTACTTATAGTGTGCGAGTATGTTCGAACGATCTATATAGTAATGACCCGTAGGTTTCGAACTAAATTAACGAGCGATAGACAACCTGCGGTTCGGAAAATAATAAATATCACGGTTCTAGTATAACAATTAAAAATGGAGGCTTTTGTACTTGAGTAATTTAGGGCTTAGCTTTTCGTCAGGTGGAACATTTGGTAGGGCATATACAATTATGAAGGATGTTTCTACCCAAGAACACATAGATTTCATAGGTTTCATATACTCACAATTATTCAAATTATCAATCAAATATCGGTGATTGAAATAATTCGATTTTCCATGAAAACCTCGAATCTAAGGTGGATGTTGTAGTGAAAAAAATCATCAGACAACTAATTGTGATGCATTTAAAATCTTTTTAATGAGTGATGGGAACATTTTTTTAATCTTCATCTCTGCTTAGGCAGGTCTACGTGTGACGTCACGTCTACGATAATGATAGTCGATAGAAATATTGGTCATGCTTTTAGATGCCAAGTAACAAATAATGTGAAACACAATTTGAAAATAAAAAGATGGCACGCCACTTTTGGAACGAAAGGGGCCCTCCTTCTCGAGACGATTTTTCCAATTTTGTTTTTTCATTTTCAAATCTGGCTCAGGTGTTTTGTGGCCGGTGGCCTGCGTTCTGCACACTCACGATTTTTAAACAGATTTCTTTCATCCGAGAGACACATACACACACATCCGTTCGGATATACAGCCTCCTAAACACGTACGAAATCTTCGGAACACACGTTCCAACTATAAATAAATGTGTGTGGAAAAAAATACGTATACGTGCCGCGGACTAATGGTTTGTGTCTCCGAAGTCGCGAAACTCAACAACAACAACCGTTAAAATCAAACGGCGAATGGCAAAACGAATTCGACTTCGGAAGAAATCTGCGGTTCAAATTCGACAGATGAGAGTTTAATAATCTTCCGCTTTTAGTATATGGAGTTTCACTAATAAACTATTGTGAGAAATTCTGTACGCTTTTGATTTTGATAAATGTTACGTTTTTCCGCAATTTTTTTATCAAATGGGTTTGTAGTTTCTTTTGCAATTTGAAGAGTAAATAAATACGAATCTCAATATTGCATTTGGAATGATTTTCAAGGAAATATTTGATCAAACGAAAACATTACATTGAAGAAATTATTGCCAAGGTATATAAATGAAATTTTTATCTTTAAACTCACATTTTTATGCATTGTCTCAATTCCTCAAAAGATAGAGTTTACAATAAAACATTATTATACTCTCTGATAACTGTTGTACAATTACCTGTTCCAAGTAACATTTTCGTTCATACGATTTTTTCCATGATAATCATTCCGAAAATTAGTGACAAATTAAATATTAAGAACCGTTCTTGATTATTTTTTATATTGTAAAAGAAACAAACATTCATTTAACACAAATTTAATAAAAAACATAACATTTCTCAACCTCAAGAAGAAAATTTTCCAGATTTTCTCACAATATTATAGTTACTTTGAGGAATCACAGAAATTTTCCGATTAGAATCGATTCTCAGGCTGTGATCTTACTTATTTCGATCTCTAGTGCTTTCTCCTTCGTCCATTGTCGATAGTCGTTTAACAGTCGAACGTCGATTTAACTTTGCACGGCTATTAGCCTCCGAGGTGATTATTCCTGGCACGAGATTTAAAGAGACCAACAAACCTTAGTCATCATTACCGCGACGAAGAAAAGTTTTGTCCGATGCTCTTCTTAGTTATTTTAGACTTTTTTTAGTGTTATTTGGGATGCTTTCGTGCATTATACACATACTATTATCCCATCACGTTTAAACGAAAACGTGTCTTATTTATTACGTTCGTAGAGGTGAATTTGGAACGTGGATATTCGGAAAATCTCTAGAATTAACATATGAACGCTACGGTGACATTAGTCTGTTTGGTGACGTCAAACTATTTGTCTTTTTTACCATTTTATTTTTACCTGGTATTCAACGTTCTTCAGGCATGCCGCGGTTGTGCTGTATGATTAATACTGCAAGTAGAATTTAGAGAAAAAAAATGGTACGATAATGAAGACGTTTCACAATCGCGTCACAGAATATTCGTCGGTTATTTATAATCGGACTCGTGAATGTGCCATTGATTTTATTCAAATGGTAAAATATTAATACAATCTTAATTGTACGACTCGAAACGAGTTCCATTCAGAGGCGTTTCGAACGCGACGATTCGGTAATTGAACATGAGTTTTTTTTACGAATTCGATAAGATTTCGGTGAAAGAGTAGAGAAAAACTCAATTAAGATTCGGAAAATTACGATCGCTTCGTAAAAGTTTTTAAGTGCGACCATTATCATTTTACAATTGTTGAGAAATGCTCGACGATATTAACGTTAACTTTTCACGAAAATACCACTTCGTATATTTCCATTTCACTTTTGCATCAACCGAATAACATACATCGAAAAGAGACAGAGATACAAAAGAAGTTTTCTTCCTAGCGTCGGTTATTACTCACTTGATTGGTCGGTTACGTTTTTGTTTACCATAAATTTGTTAGGGTCCATTATTCGGAATCTTATCTGCATTAATAATTAACGAAAAAAAAGAAAGATACAAACGGAATGTTCGTCGTTTTGTGGGACGGGCGCTTCTTCCACTCCGGTGCGTCGTTTTTTTGGCGCCTTTTTTCATTTGAATATTTTTTTAGTCGCGTATATAGATTACTTCTTGATCTCTATCCGTCTAGATGTCTACCTGTTCGAGGATCTGTCCGTGGCATTCGTTATCTCGATCTTGTATACGAAAGTTATTGCGTTAGATCGAACGCAAATGATTTTGAAAAAAATACGCGAGGATTATATTATGAATGCGTTTCGAATTTTATATCGCGACTTTTATCTTTATGCTAAAAGCGACGATGCTAATCTGGAGGTGGATTTTATAATGCTTAGTTGTCTTTATTTGATCATTCTTGTACGTAGATTGTTAATTCGGTCGGATATTTAAATTGATTTTTTTTTTATAACGGAACAACACTTTAATTGCAAAATAAACATATTTTTTCTTGGAACACTTGTTGATGTTATATCACGCTTTTCCTCAAGTCAATGCTGATTTTTTGTATGTGCCATATTTACCCTATTCCATTTAAGTATTTTATAAAATTTTCAATTCAAATATCAACTTTCCGCAATGAAAACGTGCATTTTCCCATCGTTTTCCGCGAGTAATCAACGCGAGCGCCGCATTAAATTTCGATAGCAATTAAGCGGAACACGATCGGAATCCCATCGGTCGCTTATTACCACACACCGAAAACACCATCTCTCCCATAACACATCGATATAAATGTACGTAAGTACATACGAGTGTGGGTACAATCGGTGGTGCTTTAACAGCGTCCGACAACAAAAAGCCGACGTGGGATCGATTTAAATGCCCCCCCAGTCTAGTTAATATTCATAGCTATGTAAATTCCGACGCGAATAATAATATGTGTATCGCTTATAAAATTCGTATAAATAACGTTTCGGACGGTCGTTGTAATTGGGAGCGATCCTCCGGTTCCGAAGGATGCTCTTTCGATCGCGATGGTTCTAATTTTTGTATGTGTTTCGGTGTCTATTTCGTAAAATTTCATAAAAATATAAAAATTAATTCATCTACGTATAAAAAAATGTAATTGAAATCGTTTTTAGTGTATTTTTTCGTTGTATTATATGTACTTTTGGTACTTTTAAGCAGCGACATTTTCATCCGCATATTCTAATATGCATATCACTTATGAAGTTCATATGAACATTTTAGATGATTTTATTTTAAAATCAAAGGTCATTCTTCAATTCTGAAAGATGCTATTTCTAAAACGAAGATTGTAATTTTTCGTTATCAATTTCGTTTTTGTAAGTAGGTGAATTTATTCTTGTATATGGCATACTAAGTACGTTTACGCAAGGGCTTCGCTGATTAGATCTGTGTTGTTAAAGTATATGAATATGACCTTTCAGATAAAAGAAAGACATTGTGTTATTAAAACATTGTTTCATATTGGATTATTGTGATATTTACGATTGTAATATGACAAGAATTAACGACGATACTAAAAAAGTTTATTGTTTCTAAGACAAGAATAATGTCGCCATCCTCGAAGCATTTTCAAATTCTGTATTCCTTTTCATAATAAGAAATTATTTTCGATATCTAAGAATTTAATAATTTAAGCAAATAAAAAAATGGACTTTTTCGTGCAATTTTCGAAAACATGAGGATTTTGCGCATTTTACACGGTGTTTTCAGTCTTTCCTCCCGTGGACCACATCTGCGTTTATCTCTCCAGCGGATCGCAGATCTCGCAAGTTCGTTCACACCGCAAACGTTTCGTTCCTTGTCGCACACTCTGTTGGAAAACTGTATGCGAGTGAAAGAGGCGGAAAACCTTCGCCGTCCGTTGGGGCCTTCGGGTGACCGAGCTTTCCGGATACAATGAAACTCATTCAAAAAAGCTATATCATTTCAAATTTTGTGAGATAATTCGATTTTCCACGAAAACTCCACATTTAAAGTGGATGTCATCACTGATGATTTTTTGTTGTAGTGCTTAAATTGAAAGAATTGTTACCCTATCGAATGTGGAGTGCAACGGCGCATTGCGCTTCCCAAACGGTTTCTCGTCTCTCGATCTCGATCGATAAAAGTCCGTTTTCGCGAAACGATGACCTGAAGCGAAATGCGGTTCTCGAACAGATCGATTCCGATCGATATATTGTAATGGCCACATACGTATAATGCGACCCATTTACGGGACAAATCGAACCGAATTCGAATTACGGTACTATCCACCGTGTGATATGTGCGTAACTTTGCGAAATTTTTTTTTACGACACACATCAAATGAGCCGACGTTTTATTTTATCTTCCGCCAACCTCCGCGTTCGCTTTATGGATTTATTGCATCGCAGTATATGTCGCAACTCGTGTTTAATTTGTTCCATCGGTTCACATCAATCGCACTTATCTCGCTTTTCGACGATCCGAATGCTTTTTGTGTGAATTTGGCGAAAATGGCAGCTCGTGTTTGCGTTTTGTTTAATTGCGGCCGATAAGCATATATTTAGACGTTCACAGACGATGGTTTTATTACTAAGTGCAAATTAATTGAACGATTTTTAGTGATCTTGTTCCGATATGCTTTCGAATGAAAAATTTAAAAGATTACAAATTCGCATGTTCGTTTTTTTTATTGTAATTCAATGTAAATTTTTACATAATTTACTCGTTTTTTTGTATGAGCGAAATCAATATTGATCGATGTCACTTGACGGAGAGTTTCTTTGATGTTTGCCGTCGAATTCGAACGTATCGTCGTCGAACAAGAGGAATATAATATTCGTATAATAGTCAAAGTCGGAGGCGCGAACGTCCAATTGATAACGTCCGCTCGAAGTGGTCGTCCTTGGTCGACCAAGCCAGCGGATGCCCTTCCTCCAAGAAGTGGACACTCTTGAACTCCACAGCTCGATCTCTAGAAAGAGGCCCTTCTTCACGATATGATGTGAAAATTGTCGAAACCTATCTACTAAAAATCATTCCTCCTCTTCCTATCATCATCCTACACTCTCCTTCACCTTCTATCCAAGATCGACTTAAGATTTTCTTCTTCTTTTTCATTTTATTATGTCAAAAGATTAACGAAAGCTCCATAAATGCAATCTATCGAATCTTCGGCATATGTGTAGAGTAATTTTAAATGACTCGTTTTAGATCGAGCGACGAAAAAGTTCATTGTTGAAAGAAAAAAGTCACGTTTTCGAGAAAATTCTTTTACAACACGCAACAATGGTCGTTAACGAGTTTTTCTCGCGAGATTTGTGTCTCTTACTTTTTCATTATCTGAAAGGACGAATCGAACTCTGGCAGTTCGGTTTAATTGGATTCGTGTTGCCGTGCATGTGTTTCTCTATGCATATGTGTATATTTTTTTTATATTTATTTAAATTTTATATTTTTTTATTTTCGCGGTGATGCGTCGTTAATTTTTATTATTTTCGAATTTTAATTGCGCTTAATCTAAACCAATTATACGGTCTGAGTTAATTGCCTCGCTCTTGTCCGCGTAATGGTAAGCTAATTGCATATTTATTCATTGGATTTTAATGGAACGGTGAACCGGCGATATGAATATGCGATTTGTTCGTTCGTTTGTGCAATTTCGTTCGATTCGTCGGAATTCTTAACACCGAGATACGAATGTTCATATCAATCATCGATCACTGTTTTTACCGTTAAGTTATTAAGAATTCTCGTTAATGTGCGATCTTAAAAGATACGTCATTTAATACAGTAAAATTTCAATCGTCTGAAGTTAATGGAGATTGAATAATAACAGTTTATACTTCACGTAAGTGAATTTTTTTATACGTTTATGTATTTTATCGATCCAAATTTAAATTTATTTTATCCTCATTGTACTTGGATTACTGTGTGTTATTTATCCGGCAGTAAAAACGTCTTTTTTCTGCATTTAATCCGTTCAGAATATTTATGAACGTTTATTTCATGTCCGCCGACAAAACACCAGGTAGCGAAGAATAAGACAAGTGTCTGTTTATACCGCAGATTTGCATGCATTAAAACGTCTTATTTTTTATCGGACGCACTTCATCTAATGCGAATAAAATACGTACGAACGCTAAAAAAATGACTTTTGGAACCGAGCAGATTTCGCTTCCGCCTTGTATTTTATTTTACGATCTTTTTCAGATTTGGAGAGTCGTTCAGTCGTGTTTGTTTTTATTCGACGATCTTTCAATATGAATCGCGATCTTGTGGATTTTGTTTGTTCGCTCGGCTCTTTAGGTTGTTGAACTTCGATTTCGATTTGTTTGATCGAAGCGGCTTGTTGACATTTCGATTCAGAATCTCACGGGAAGATCGTACGAAAGTATTGAGCGATCGTAATTTATTCGCAAATATAATAAAACTCGATACGCTCTTTAGAATTACACACCGTGCATACGAGCGATTCACTCGAGTCGTCTGTGTTTATCTTTCGTCAATGTTTCATTTGTGATCTTCGAAAAACTCTCGAGTTTTTTGACATTTTGAAAATTTTCATCGAAGTGTGTGTCAAATTGACTTTTTTTTCTGCGAAAACATAAAATGATTGTGACATTTATTCGCGGTTAATTGACATGTTATACAAGAGTGGAGACGACCCACGTTCTTCGCGAATTCAGCGTATACAAAATCGTTTTATCGTGCAATATTTTATATCTTTGTAAAACACATAAAACGATCGATTTATTTATATTCCAATCGCATTAGAATAACGGCGTTATGAATTTCACGTTATCGCTGCATTTGAATAATTTTATCGACACCTTTTTTTGACTTCTGTAGAAAAATTCTCACGATCGTAATGAGCGTGCATAATTCTAATAAAAAAAAATGTATTCGTACATACAAATGTCGCAGATTAGTCTGGGTCTCGATGCGTGGGCAACAGTCGCCATAAAGCGGTTAACTCTTAACCGTTTTCACGCTCCAATCGACTCTCAAGTACAAGAGCGGTAGGCAGTCGTCGATGCGAATGTGAAAACTTTTACTGAGGCGCACCTTGCGCCGGTGACTCACTCGCTCTGGCCATTTTACGATATTTTATCGAAGCCGAAACACGGAGGTGGTCGCCGGTTTATTTTCGGACTAGTGGCTCGCCTCGGAAAATGATTCAGTAGAACCTAACATAATGTTAATTCTCATAACGAGAAATAATTCTTGCTTTTCATTCAAAAAAAAATTCTGCTTAACAAATGTTTCTCATTACGAGTAAGATTTGAGGAAAAAATATGTTCGTCAAGCTAAGAAGTTCCACTGTATTCTCGGTTTTGTTTGCGCAATGAGTTGGTATTAGTATATTGCAGAAGTACAAAGGTTGATTGTTTCATTTTATGGAAAATACGGTTGTTTGCTTTCGGATCAGTTGTTGTTTGCAGTCTGCTGTTTCATACGAGTAGCGTAGATATTAAATGTGAAAACAAAAAAACATTTATGATCAACGATAATAAAAAGTTGAATTTTGTTTCACTTTGTGTACTTTAGCAATCAATTTCTCCGCGTTACTCAATTTTGTATAACTCACAAATGACCACACCCTTGTTGTGCCCAATTCTCAACAATTGCAGTTTTCTTGGTACATTCGAACAAATTGTGTTTATTTATTTTTTTTATTGAATGTAGTAATATATGTAGATGCCTCATTTAATTGGCCAGTTTGATATTTTATGACTGGCTCTTTGTCGGCAATCGCGGTAGCCGTTCAGACCATAAACTTTGTCGGATCACTGTTGAATGCGTTATTCGCGCATATGTTGGCAAACGAATGCACAATAAATACGCAAGCTTTTATTGGACGTTAACACAGCTTGGTAAGCTTTCGTTAAAATAATAATATTTATTTTTATTATATTTTTGTTATAAGTACGAAGTAGCGTCGTGTTGTGTCCAATCTTTGAAATAATCAATTTATAATCATCCTAATAAGGAAGCGCTCAGATACACTACGTATAATCGCGAAACATCCAAGGCGGATAAGATCCGTCAGTACTTACAAGATTAATCCTCTAGAGCGGATCCAGTTTCTTAATCGCGTTTTGCAACGACAAGAAACTAGTCCGTTTTCTCATGGTATACCTATGTTCTTATATCTACGGATATGAAATAGTTCGTTACATCCATTTATTCGTACGTAATAATAATGCATATAGCTCTTCGCGCGAGTGCCACACGCGTTACTTGCACCATCAATCACATCGATGTTTAACGTTTTATTTCGCTTCGGTCGCAAGAGACACGACAATGGGCTCGTTAGATAGTTCGAAGCGTGCTTTGTTGCACGTGAAAATGACACATGTCTCTTCGTTTTGACAACGAGCGTTTTCACCGCTTCAAATTATCATATTTGTGTTCGAAATGTTCAAATTCTTCTTTCTCTGAATTTATATAATGTATGAGCTAGCCAACAGCGTATTGGTATATGACGTTTGTGCATTCCTTGTTGGGCTTCGGTGTCTTCGATCGATTTCAGTGCCATAGTTCATGCTCTGATTATTCTTCAGAATTCTTAGCATTGTTATTTGAGAATTTTAAATAATGGGTACTTATTGGTACCTGTAATAATGAACAATATATAGGTACTTATATTTTTTCACATATCCCACTTGAATTAACATAATATTAACTTTCATCTGCAGTTTAATGTATTAAATCTAGATTTAATCTCGAGCTGAGGATGGCTCGTTTGCACAATTAAAATGAGGCCTCCTACATGCGACCGGATAATTTACTGTTCATTATGCTGTTCGCTTTGGCCGAGTTTGCTACCAATTCTTGTACACTGTTCATCACATAATAGCTCGTCGCTAATTAATGCAAAACCGTATTCGGAGGCAACGCTCCCACGCAAAATAAGACGTTTTTGCATCGTACTCATAATGATTCACCGATAATTTTGCCATTTATTATATAACACAAGTGATTTTGTATCTTCGCTATTTTTCAAAAAAATAAAGATTTCATCTACATGTGATAAATTTGCAATTCGTGCATTCTGCACTTAGTTTCAAATTATAACAAACGGATTAACATCAGGCTTAAATGTAATGTTTGAAATTATAATTGATCTGAGCTTTATCTAGATCGACGAGCGAACCAGTTCGCGGATTCTGAACGCCAATCTACTCTTGTAGATCTTCGTAATTAACGTTCTACTAGAATCCGAAAACTCCACCTGGTCGGTCTTCTCAGTCTCGGCACTACACCTCAGTACATATATTTATTATATACCTATTATATTATGCGACTTATGCAGATAGTATCTAGCACGAGCTGCTCACCGCTTTTATACATTATATTATAATGTATATTAACAATTATAATATATTCTTCATATTAATGTACGAAACGTTTAGAACGGGTCCCCGCTGCTGAAGTCGCTTTTTCTTGTATCGTTTATGCTAATTGCTCAGCACGACACAATTAAAAAAATAATTACTTACATTTTTTACATTCACACGTGACGCTTTGGCGTTTTATTAAAAGTGTAATATTCGAATGCGCCGATTGTGATATGGAATAATTGATTCAATTACGAATTCGTACAGCGAAAATCCATTACTTTAATAACGGGTGTTTTGTGTTGTGTTTGTGCCAGAAAAAAATATGGCTGTGCAGGTGATCTTTCACTGTAAAAAAATTATATTAACCGGAAGCCGCTTTATAACACTAGCGCTTCTTTATACAGTAGCGTGGGTTTCCGTTCTGCTCGCTCGTTGATATCTCTTTGATCAAAAAAGTCTCAAGGAAAAAAATTATGATTTAATTTTCGACGCACAAAAGTAGATCGAGTTTAAAAAATCGTATTCATAATTGTGTTTTTATTTTTTTACCGTGGTTTGATTAATTAACGTTATTTTGTTAAATTTCTTACACGTGAATAAATCGTTTCGGCCGGTCGTAAAGCCGATAGCCGACTTAACGATATTTTTTCACACTGTTTTAATTTTTTTCAACCGGAATTTGTCGGAAAACGCGCATATGTTACGACGTTGTGCAATCGAATTGTATTGCATTTATGTTTGTATACAGAGAGAACTGACGTGATTTAAATTTGACTTCTTGTGCACAGACACGAATAACTTTAGTATTTAATTAGACGATAAATCTATATTTAAAACCAATATATAATGACATATCTCCGCCATCTCGGAAAATAAACGTCGTCGGCTCAAAAAACCATATTTTATTGGATTATGCAGGTGATTTGTAAGGCGACCATAAAAGCCGTTTTCACACGACTCTCTCTCCTTGTGATATTCGAGACTGAATCATTTAACCGATTTTATAATATAAGATTTCGATCAATTGGTACGATAGTTATTTATCTACGTTAAAAATATTTTTTTTAGAACAACGTTAGTGACGAAATTTACCAAACAATGGGCGTGACAATTAAAATGCTGCCAAGTGTCAAGAGGAAAAATGTTTTACGGAGTAAAAAAATAAATAAAATACATATGACCCGTGTCAAAATAGTTAATGCACCTATCCATCAACGTTCGACGTTTTGCAGGTCTGCAACAAATGACAACAGCCTTCCGGTTGGTTTGTTGCTACCGACGAAAAGATAAAATAAAGGATCGGTCATCGCGAACAACCTGCGGTTTTCCTACATTTTTTTTCAGCTCTAACACGTGCTTAAATATATAATTTATATTTGAACAAAGAATACAGTTTAAATTTATGCTACTTTTTAATAAAAATTTCCCATAGTTTTCACTTTACAAACTAACTGGAACTTATTGTGCAATGAATATCAACCTTGGCTGTTAAAAGTTATGTGTCGATTGAAAATATGTAACTATAAATATGTACTTTGTGTGAGTGACTGACTCGTTGAGACATTTGTTTGTTTGACAGTTTCGTTCCTTCTTCATCAGGGGCATCTCTTTTATTTTACAACTCAATTGATATGTCTCAAGAGATGTTTTTATTCGAACGTTTTGTTCGGTAAATATATCGCGTGGGTGTTTACGCTTTTACAAACAAATTGGTACTTTATGATTCAATTCGAACCCCGATAATGTGCATTTGCAAATTTTATTAATTTGAATTTATTCCATTCTAAGTGAAAATCACAAATGACGAATATACACAGTTTTCCTATAGATATTGGAAGATTTTCTGACTTTAATTCCTAATTTATCACCGTACCATCAGATGTTTATCGGAATTTTAATAACAGTAAAGTACAACATTTTATTTTTTATCGTCACTACAGTGGACAGGTTCCTCGGGATGACAGTATTACGTTACTTTTTGAATATATTTTTTAATACTTTGTTCCGTTCGAACTGCCTTTCTCTCGGCCGAATATTCAAAAGTTTAATATAATCTCTCAAATAAGTGGACCAAAACGAAATCGCACAAATAAAACATCCTATTAACAAAATTCCCGAATACTCTCGCACACAATACGAAAAATTCCATTCCCGTAATTTTTTTTCGAAAAAGCGCGGCTTAATGTCACAAAAATGAGGCATCACAAGACCGTCAGACCTCAGCCTTGATTAATGCCTCGATTCTTTTTTGCTTCGAGATTGTATATCTCATATCTTTCCTCTCTGCGTAGAGCGTATAGTTCTCTCCTCATCTTCCTTGTGGCGATGCCGCCGACGTTTTTTTATTTCGATTCTGTTTTTTCGAGTTGTTTTCATTTAACTTTGTGTTGGGGTCTCGGGCAGCGCCTTCCATTCTGTCAGTGCTGCGATGAAAAATGACGTCGTCCCGAACGTGTCCTTAATATGTAATTATTTCATACTTTGTGTCCGAACGGCGCGGTCACATTTTTCGAGATAAGCCCACGCTTCGATTTTTTTTTAATCGAATTTTATTCATATGAATTTCGAACGACGTACGAGATTATCTTTTTCATTACAGACCGCGTGCGTTATCAAATTATTTTTGAATGATCGAGGCACCTTCGTTAAATCAATATTTTCCTAAATAAAAATGAAGAATAAATTTTTCACTTCATATGACATTAAATGTATTAAGTTTGCGTATCTAAAAAAATATAACTAAAAAAGTTCAATCCAAATGGATTGGTTTTGTTTCACTATTTTTGGTATCCTAAGCCTGAGGGATTTTCTCGATAAAGGGTCACCAATGATGAAATTCAATCTAGGTACATTGTTCCAAAGTGTGTGAACTCTTCGATTCGTCTTCGGATACATTTTCAATTATTAAATATTTTTTTCGAAACGGTCCCTACATAATAAGTTGTAACCGATTCGAGTAAGGGTCAGCGGCTATTATCATTATTTTTAAGTGGTCCCTAGTAGCTAAAACTAACCCTAGTAGTGGGCAACCGCAGATGCACTTTTTTACTCCCCGACATTAGTCATAAAATAACAGACTACCCCGCTTTTTTCGAGCAGCCATATAAAGACGTGAAACGTATATTTTGGGTGTTGAAGATATAACAATACGATTTGATCGATATGCACATGGTATCGATACGACAGATGCGTATCGCGATATAAAGGAATCCTTCGATTTTCGTAATCATAATAACTCTTCTGCGGGATCGTTTCACGCTGAGATATTCGACTGATTGTAATATGCCTTTTTTTCGAATCGATATGTTATTTTTTCAGCTCACGAAACAGTTCCACAAGTTGATGATTGAGCGCATATACGAAAAAAAGACGCATCAATCTTTGTGCGGATGAAGCGCAAAAATATTTTTCCCATAGTGAATCGCGTTCGTTTTTATGACTTTTGTAATTAACCAATATTAATATGTACATAGACGTGTAAAAAAATTCAAATGATAGTTTCTCAAATGTTCGCATACCTATCTATTTATGAATGAAAATGTGACTAATTAACACTAATCACGACAAATACCTATTTGAAAATTTTCATCATACTGATTGGGATTTCGACGATTTTCTCTTTGTATCGACTGCCAACTGTTCCTAGCCTCGATTATTGAAAGATTTACCGTACACTATCGGCTAATGAAGCAATTCGAGCATTCGAAATGGAAAATGTAATCGTCGAAATGATTCAGCTTACACGTGTAACAAATTACGATCCACTTAAATCAATTAAGCTCGAATAATACGGCTCGTACTACTTAACGTACGATTCGCAAATATCATTTCTAAATGCATGAACCGCAATAAGCTTTACGATCTGTTTATAGGATGCGAATTCAAAGAAGTTTATAACCGAATTTATCGTATTTATTGTCGAACCCTTTTTCCAACGTTTATAAGGTTATAACAATTGAGCTCTAATTCGATTAAGTGATTATAAAGATATTTTGACTACATACACTTACATTGTTTTAAGTGAGATGAAATAAAATGGGCTTTTATCAATTCAATATTATTTTACTAAACAATAATTCTTTAATTCGTATCGAATCTATAAAAATATAATTGGTTTGAGTTTCGCGGAAAAGGTGCGTTTTCCGCGTTCGGTTTTCTCAAACCAATTCTAACGAAATTATCAAGATTTATAGCTTTTTGTGCGTTGTCTTATTAAATCGATACGTTCATGTTGTTTTTTATTGTGAACGAAAAATTTTATTATCAGAATTTCGCGGTCGCCGTTTTGTATATGCGTACAATTTTTTTTCTTGTTAATTTTCGTTTCGTAATGGCTGTGATTAATTAAAGAGCCGGACGCGTATCACACGCCCATGTCTGATTCTCATTATATGAATGTTTGGAAACGATCGTTTGAATTTTGAATATATGTATTTTTACATACATATTGTGAGACTTTTCAATGTTCAGTACATTTGCTTTTTCTTAAGAAAGTCGTGTGAAGTGCGAAATTTATGAATTTCGATTGTTCATTTGAAAATTAAGTAAGTTTCTCGATAAATTGTAAAAAAAAATAAACTTCTCAAAACTGACGTGATCGATAAATTTCGTAATTTGCATCATGCAAATGTCAAAACAATCAATCAGAAGGTCACGGACGTACTACTGATCGTTATAGGGTTGTTAAAATGTCGTCGATATTTTATGTAATTGAGTATGTTTATTTCACACGAGAAAATTGACACGTTTTTCCTCGTTTATATGAAAATCGAAAATGTCAAAACAGACCGATCGAAAGACACCCTTTTAACGGTTATGGGGTTGTAAAGTGAGATTCGGTCAACGTAGACCGCACGTTAACACCGCATATGCGAGGAAGGATGGAATCTGCTCCAGTTTGTGTGTTCGGGAGTGGTGGTTCTCTCTCTTTTTCTCTGGTTGCCGATGGTAGGTAAGTTGTTGTCGATTGGTGTTGCTCGCGAGGCTGCAGCGGTTGCCCACAGTGGTTAGACCGGTTCGGATGAAAAACCACTCTCCCGTGGACAGTGGCGTTGCGTTAAAGATTTTCTGTGCTTTGGGTTGAATTTTCATTTTAAGGTGATATGTTTTGAATTAGTTGATAGACTTAAATCATGATTTTGATAAGGGCAAATCTTGTAAGAACAGTGGAAGGAGCGTATGTCCTTTTCAAATATCATTGTTAATTTATGGGTTCCTTAGTTGGCAAGACACTTGATCTAACCTAACCGATCTAATTCAATCTAATATGAAAAAATAAAAATTCCTATCAATTGTATCCATCACGTGTCATTTTAACGCTTTGATTTTTCTTGCTAAGAATTAAAATAGGGTAATTATTAGTTAAGCTATAGGGATATGTTTTTCAATATCTATCAGCTTGATAAAAATCAGACAATCAGTTAGTTGAAAGTGTAAACAAAGATGGATTACACAGAGGAGCGCTTTTCATTTCTAACTAGAAATCATCGCTTTTCCGTTCTAGGTGCGAGCACTCTAGCTAGAAAAGCAACAGTTTCTAATAAGATAAAAAAAAAGAGCATTTCCTTACATGATCTATTCATGTGTACATATTATATGACTGAAAATTGTTCATCTTAAATCAATTCGAACTAAAAATTCATAATTCAACTAACAAGTTCATCTCAAAAATCGCTTTTCTTCAGACGGCCAATCAAATTAATTACGTTACTTTGTATGAAATCATAAATTCAACAATAAACGAAAGCATTCAACTTAATTAGAGCATTTACATACAACAAACAACTGTCGTAACAACAACACCATCGAACGCACGCATATCCACCTTATTTCCTGGACAATTCGCACTTTCACCCTTGGTTCCAATTCCGACCGATCGCCATAAAAATCACCATAATTAGCGGCCGACGCGAAACAATTTATCCGACTTATGCAAATCGCGCACCTGTACGTCCATTTTTCAAGAAACAATTTTTCGAAAAGCAATCTTTCGACGTCCGCCACTGACGCCGATTACCTGCGCAGGTGGGGCGAACGCACACACACTCGACAGTTCGTATACGCGTATATTTATTTATATCGTGATTCGAGTGTGTATGTGTTTATAAATATCTATGTGTGTCGAATGCGGACATGCACGGCGACGCAAAGGAGTGCGGGCGAAAAGGCGCCCGGGAAAAAAAATCAGTCCTGAAAAAAATAATGTAAATTTAAACGACAGTGACATCGGTTCGTGTGTGGGTTATGTTTTGTGGTGTATTTATATGGGTTAAGCGTTCGAAATGTTGATGGTCAAGGTGGATTTTTGTGGTTTTCAGTATAAAATTTTATAACGTTGTGTAATTCTCATTTCGAATTATGAATGCGTTCGAAGAATTCGTTTCATAACATTTTTCTCACATAAAAGCTTCATTTGTTTTTCAAGAATATTCTGTTTCAAAGTAATCATTTATACATTAAAAACTCACATTTACTCGCATCCACCCTCCTCTCGATAATTAGCATCTCAAACTCTCAACTAACACAAGGCTGTTGTAGGTCACGCTAATGAGACCTATCGACATTAACGATATCTCAAAATCAATTTTGCAAACATTGAGACAGTGTGCACGAAGAGAAAAAAAACTTTTCGGCAACTCGCACGACAAAAAAGTATCAATAACTGTAGCCCTCCTTTCACTCGCTTAACATTATATCACACGCGATCGATTCGAGTCCGTTACGTTGAATCGATTCATTTGCACGCTTATTCAAATCCATCTCGCTCAAATATTTGATTAATACAATGTGCATATGATGCTTTTTTACCATCTTCAGTTATTTAAATCGAACGACCCATTTTTTACACCCTGGGCATTAGCGGCCGTGTGAACGCGTTAAGATTCCGACATCGATTTTTTCGATTTTTATTGTTGACCGGACCCGTAATAAAGTTGCATTAATTTTTTCTAAGTCCGCTTCTTATTCATGTTCGAATGTTAAAAAAATCCAACCGAAGTGTGTACCGGTTATAAGTACGTAACGTATGAGATTCTCGGTACGTATTAATTTTTATTTAGGAATTTATTTTTGTTCGATTTTAGTCATTATTGCTAACGACTCTAATCTGTAGAAGTAACTCACACATGCAACAGTTCGGTTAAAGACATTGAAAAGGTTCTATATAACCCATTACGTATCCACTCGCGTTAATGGAATTTTATGTTGGTCTCTCGCTAATAGCTTCGAATTCAATGCACGCTTCGGAATCTCTACGTCACTCGTGCGTTCATAAATAAAGGTTAACGTCAAAGATGTTCTTTAAATTTCGTTTTGAGTTTAATGTAACGATAATGATGTCAATGTTCACATACGTACGAAAGCCTCCGGTCGCTTCGAAGATGATTTCGTATGAAATTGCATTCGCGATTGAGCAATTTGGTTACATTTATCATTTGTGCGATGAGTATTCAGATTCAGAGATATAATGCTCGTTGTACTTTCTACAATTTTTTTGGTCGGTACATGTGTTTGCAATGATAATGTTCGTAATTGACTTGTCATTCTTCAATTCATAAGTGAACATTTTTTTAAACAAAACTTCTATATAAAAGTCTATTTCGACTGTTTGAACTTTTAACACAAAATCAACGAAAATCCCAAAGATCACCCGCACTCATCGTCCGCCCACGACAAAAGCGGTGCGCACGATCCATCACGAAATGTATATTTTTATTGAAATATACGATATTTTGACAAGGCTCTCATCGACGGACAGACATTCGGAGAAAGAGGCTCTCGTCACCGAAAAAGGGGATCCAGTTTAGTGCTTGTTTGCTCGTCTCGAAGACCTCGACAAACAGAACTTAGTCCGAGAGATGTTTACGCAACGACTACACAATTCGACCGAGACCGTCGAAAGTACGACTATGGGAATTGAAAACGACCTCAGACTCTTCGTATTGTGCTTTTCTGTTATTCGGCCGAAGTATTGGCATGGCTTTTCTCGAAATCTATTGAAAGTTGCGTTTACTGTCTTTACGACTATTTCATTTCTATACTTCTTACAATTCTAGAAAGTTTCGTTAAAATTGGTGATGAACTTTATATGCACAATCATACGAATTATTGGCATGACTTTTCTCAGAATCGTCCCATTGATTAATGATCAAAGCGGATTTTATCAAAGATCGTTAATGTCTTACGATATTCATTATTGTTTTGTACAAAAATATTCTCAATTATTTATGTAATTCAAAAAAGAAATTCACTTGTTGTATAGCGAAAATTTGATAATCTTTGTAAACAATAGATCTACATATGGTTGTACAAAACTGATCTGAACATTGAAGAAAAATTGTCGCAAAATATAATCGTTTTGAATGCAGTGCTTAAGGATTTCCATTCAAGGAAAAAGAAAAGCTCATTATGACGAATCGCTGTTAGATAGTATTATATTAACGTGAGATAAAATTTTCAATTAGTTGACCGTTGTTAGAATACATTTGTAATATTATCAGAGATCGACAAGCCCATCGATCATCCGCGGAGCTTTCATCAATTTTCCGACTACCAACACAAGACTAGGCCAATTCTCGCTTCGATACATCAAACCGAAAGAGGCGAACCCCTGATCGAAACGGGGGTAATTAATGCGATCCGATCGTTATCTTAGCTTCGGACAGAGACGGATCGGGGCGTCTCTCGTTATCGACGAGTGTCATCGTCGTCGTACCAGAGGAGACATAAAAAAAGTTGTCCCGACCACTGTTTTGTCCAATTTCTAAACGAGTCGTTTTCACGGTACGACGCGTCCGCTTCGCCTACCATCGCCGATGGACAGATATCCTGGAGCCGGATGTCGGCTCTGTTAAATTTAAATTGGTCCACGGTTTCGTTTTACCATTTTCCAATTAGATAAATCTCTCATTTTCATGCTATAATGCCTGATTTAACAATTTTCCCAAATTAATTTCTATGTTCTCCTACATTCCTTCCTTTTCATTTAGTGAAAATTTCATCCTCATACAAAGTTTTATCCTGAAGCCGAATGTCTTAAATATCATTTCCGATTAGAAAAATATGATATTCACGTTATAAAGTTTGATATAGTTATTATCCCGAATCAATTTCTATATTTTCTATTTCCTTATGCTTATTTTTTCATCACTCTACTTTCCTTCTCTTTCATCCAGTACCAATTTACTGAAGCTTTTTTCCTCAATTATGAACCTCAATCTATTAAACAATTTTATTGTTTTCATAATAATTGAATCACCAATTTTGAAAAAAGAAAATGTTTAGGCAATACTTATTATTTTTAAAATTGGTAATTCAATCAGGCTTTGACTAATAAATAAATCAAATTAAACAGTGACATCTGCCGATATTTTCCTCATATTAAGAAAATTATTATTTTATATTATTATTTTTTTATATATTATATATCCTAGTTTCGATATTTTTTGTATGCCATTCTATCAAAATCAACCGTTGCAAAAAATATAACAGTCATCCGAGCTGTGGCGTGTCGACCGAAATATGCATTTCTAAGAATTATTATCGGAAAAAAATTGCGTCAAACTCGTGATTCTTGAGAACGTTTTGCATAAATAGATATCGAAAAAAATAACATACATACATCAAAAGTAATTTATTCACACGATAACGTTTCACATTTTCGTATCCTTAAAATCTACACATGTATACATTTTTTTTATTAGACCGTATTTTATAACTCGAAAACTATAAATTCGATTTTGTTTATTCGCACTATGAAATGTGGCTCGAATCCGACCAGATTTCTCAAATTTTATACTTATACGTAAAACTTGTATGTTTTCGAATCGGATTCGATCAAACTAGCAATAAATAAATTTCACGTGCGTTTCACAAGCGATAAACCAACAAAACTGTTACGATAAATAAGAAAACAAATGCACAATCGTTCGAAATCCAATTCGGGTGTTTTAGATCAGTTTTTTTCACCGACCACTTGTTCATTTCTTAGTTTTTGCACAAATAAACGGATTATCGATGCCAAAACTATAAATTTCACCGAATCGTGAGGTCGTAGTTAACGGAAAAATTAATCAACGTGGCGATAACTTATAAATAATCAGCAGTTAAAGCTTTGATGAAGATATTTACAATCTTTTTCGATTTGATTCTGTTTATTTTTCGAATTGAGATATTTTTTAATAATTCATATCATATATCAAAACTGGTTGTAAATCAACAAAAAATCTAGCTATTATTTTTTATTTAATGTATAATTTATTTTTTTAGAATAGTCATGTATGTAATTATTAATTTAACAACGGGAACGCATCAAACTAATCCCCACTAATTTTAAATAAATTTTGTGGAAACATGATATGAATACAATCATAAAATAATGGTAAACAATGAAAATGCAACTCTTATATGAAAGTTTTTCATTTATCGATTGTCAAAGTATTAAGAGTTGCGCTTTTCTTGTTCACAATTGTTTCATGTCTCTGCTTACGCTAAATTTCTACCATTTTTCGTTAATGTTGGTGGGGACAAGTTCGTGCATTCCCCTCGCGGTCTAATATTTTTTTTAATCTCGATTGCAACATAATTAATTTGGATTGGCATTCGCGAGGGAGGAGTTACACTTTTCTCGTTTCAAGGCGAGCGATGTGAGAAGTGCACTCGACGGCGACTGCAATTATTCCGACTTTATCTGAGCTTGTGCATCGGGCTACTTCAGCTTAATTGCATTTCCATATCACATTTTCACCGCTGGTAATTACCACTCCATAAAGTGGCGTATCGTTGCTACGCAGAGCGTAAAATTTTGCTCAAATACTGTGGCGATTATTATCCGCACGCATGCTGAAAATATATGATACTATTGAAATAAAAAACGATTTTTTCTAAGGAATTGCAGGATTACAGCCCTAATATTCATTTGATTATCGATGTGTTTCATTTTGATGAAAACTAATTGTACGTTTCAAAGTTAATTTTTCTTGAAATACGATTTAATAGATTTTCTCACAATATGTACTCTAATACCCTTAATTACATTTCGACTAATCTACGTTCTCCAATTTAACATTTTTATTTTTACTTATTCGAGATTCGCCCGTGGCGACCTCGCAACGATTTACTTCGGACTCATCATCACAAGCAAAAACTTCCCATACAACGTATAAACTTCCCATATAATATTTCATATCGCAACAGCGTTATTATATTATAATAGCGATTCCTTAATCATTTTTTTTTTTTTTTTTGATATATATTTTGTAGAAAATTCTCGAAAAAGCCACGGATTTTTTATTCTCGTTCTGCGACCTCTTCGAAATTAAATATTTACACGTCGGATCGAGCCTTTTCAAAATATCCGTACGTACAAATAAGTGTGCGGTCGTGTTGTGAAGAAAAACGGTGGGAACATCGAAGGTTTTCCATATATTTTCGAGATCTTGTATGAAAATATTAAATATGCCTTCGAAAAACGTCAGATAAATTATGCGGCGAACGAGCATTGTTCGAGGCTTTTATTGCACACGAGTGTCTCCGATTCGAGATTTTTTTGATAAATATTTATCGCCAGAATAAAATTATAAGTATTCGTTTTTTATAATATTAGACGCGATTATCGAAAGGAATCTTTTATATAACGTTCTTCTGAATGTTTGCTTTAATAAAATAATTCGGAAATTAAATATTAACGATCGTCGGCTAACTTATCATAACAATTTGATTCAATAAAAAAATGTATATTTTTCTTCCAAATATTTACACACTCGATTCAAAAATATTTGCATATTATCTAAGATCTCTTTAAATTATAAAAAAAACTTAATTTTTTCCACCTAAACAGTATAAAATTTCATAAAACTTACTAAATTTCAAGGACATCCTTTTGAAATCGTATCACATGCTTAGCAAAATTTCGCACCCTTAAAAAAATCCGATACGATTAGTCTTTCTTGTTTGAATCTCAAACTATATTAAACACGAGTAACCCGATGCTTTTGTTTTGTCGAAAACTGCGCCGCGCGATTTAGTGTTTCGCATGAATTTTCATACCGAAACGACCGTAGGAAGATAAAGAACACCAAAAATTAACGATAAAAAGAAGAGTCGAAAAAATTCGCCACAACAGATCATTTTTCATAGTACCGCATCTCTTAATGATCGAACTCGAAAAAAAAGCGTGTCAAATATCCCTCTGAGGTCTCTCGTTCGTGTGATTTTTTTTCATTCGCAAACGCTAATGATGCGCAAGAACGCCGCTAAGTAATTTATCGTTTATTGCAATCTATCCGAATCGAAAAAATACATTTTTTCTTTCCTCTGAAAAATCTCTAATTAGAGCTTCAAACGTCTGAAGCTACCGCTTTAAAATGCCTGTTTATTCGTTCGTCCTTATCGACGTTTTTGGCGAGTCCTTCTCATTTTTTTTTTCGATTTGAAACATCTTCGTATATAATTACATTAATTTCGTATATTAAATTTCTGAGTATGCGAGTATATACGTTTTTTTATTGCTTTAGATCATTATCGTCTCGCGTGCAGACAGTTTTTTACGGACATTTTCGAAATATCCATAAAGATCCGTACGTGCCGAGCGCGGATATCGATCAATAAAAATTCTCATAAAAGAATATTTTTGAAAAATTTCATAAAGCGCATTCGTATCGCTCGTTCGTGCTTCTTTTCAATATCATTTGCAATATATAGAGCTATTTGCGATAATACAACCATATTTTTTTCCAAACGCACAATCGATACTTATAATATCACGAAGTCGTTTTATCGGTATCGTTTAGTTAGAATTTCGATTTGCGATCAAAACCTGCTAGGCTGGTTTTTGGCTTAAGGTGTTACGAATTGAAAAATTTAAATTCCTATCTGGAATCGAGTGTTTCGATAAGAAAAACTTAAAATTATCGATAAATTTTGGGACGTGTAAATATGTTTGGGTTTTTGTCGTACAGTTACGTTGAGGTCTCTATTAGGTTTTTTACGATTTTTCTTTCGAAATTTTTAAATATATTCCGTTTTGAAATAATATGAAGCTGTGTATATGATGTATTTTAGTGTTATCTATTATGTTATTATTAGACATTTCATTTTTATAACACGTCTGACACGAAGGACGAATATCGCACGCTGTTATTAATATTTTATTCCAAGAAGTTATACAAAAAAAATTGCAAAAGACCGTTCTAAAATTTCATTTTTTTATTGTTCACAGATATATCCACTCGAAAGAGAAGCCCTTCAAATGCACGGAATGTGGCAAAGGTTTTTGCCAGTCGAGAACGTTAGCAGTACACAAGATCCTCCATATGGAGGAGTCTCCTCACAAGTGTCCCGTGTGCAGCCGGAGTTTCAATCAGCGATCGAACTTGAAAACTCACTTGTTGACCCACACCGACCACAAACCTTACGAGTGCAACTCTTGCGGGAAGGTGTTCCGCAGGAATTGCGATCTGAGGAGACACGCTCTCACCCATGCCGTTGGAGACGTCCCACCCGAAGTGTTGGATGTGGGTGAGGAAGATCGTCCTTTGTCTCCGTTGCATGACCCGATGTATGACGACGATCCGGATGATCTCACGTCTCCCGATCATTCTCCAGTGAGAAGGCCTAGATCTCCCTCCAATGAAAGTGTAGGAAGAGGAAGGCCAGAAGAGTTTATTCCTCCGCAACTCCCTAGACGCACGTCGCCTACTCCAGAAAGAACCGAATGCCACCACAACGAACCGAGAAGCACCGCAAGTCCTTACACGATGAGACCGTCACACGAGTATTATAGCCAATTAGAGAAAATGAGACACTATCCACCGCCACCTAACCAAGATAAAAGTAGAACCATGAGACATCCCGACGTACCCGAAAGCCCTACTAGACATCCTCAATTGCAAATACGCAGAGATTTACATCATGTCAATCCTGAACAAGCTAACAAACCACCGAGTGGAGTACCCATGATTCAGAGCGGACACGGAATGTACTTGGGATCGTTCAGAAAACGGCCGCTCCCTCCGGATATAACAGATTTGAGTAGACCATCTACTTCAGGAGAATACAGAACTCGTCCACCTTCACCGGGTCCTACTAACTTAACGCTGCCCAGAACTGGGATGCACATGCCCCCAAGTATGGGACTTCCACCTTCCAATCTCAACGTACACAAATTGGTTCCTATTCCTCCTCCACCCCAAGGTTTGATGAAACCTCCTGATGTTCACATGCCTTCCTCGTCTCGCTTAAACCCACCTCCTCCGATGATGGCACAGGATCTCATTATCAAACACATGCATCCTAAAGACGCACCTTCGCTTCCGAGCGCTCCTTCTACTAGTCAAATGAAGCATTTGACACCATCGAAATCGGATTGCAATAAAGAGAGTCCTTCGACGAGCAGCAGCATATCTCCATCTATAAGTTTAGGCATACAGAACATGGTTGGAATACAACCTCCACCTCCTGCGAAACAAAACGGAACCAACCCAACTCCGAAGAAGGGATTCAGTATTGAAGACATAATGAGACGGTGAAAATGACTGTTACAAAGGCTGAAAGACTAATTTAAAATAAATCGTTACTGTTAGACAGAACGGTCGTCCATCATTGTTGTGCTCTCCGCATTCGAGTGCGACTATTTAAGAAGATCTCAGTGAATAAATTTAACACGATTAATCAAGTTTACTATTTGTATGTGTACTCCGTGCGGTAGTGATGTTAATTTCCGTATTGTTTTGTAAATATGTTATCGTTAGTAGCATCTGCGTAGGTGTACTGTTTGTAGGAGCCCATTAGGGTCATGTTTTAAGTGACTCGCGGGGTCATTTATTTTTGTATACTTCTATAAGCGTTCCTTATTGTGTGTAGATCGCGGGTAACTCATTGTTGTTCTCATTGTTGCATTTCTCATGTTTGTGCTGTGTAAATGATACGTGGAAACAGAATGAAAAAAAGAACCATCGCATTTGTACTACAACGGTTATCTGGATCTAATTAGAGAGCTTAGCAAATAGTTTGTGTAGTTAATATTATCGTTATCATTTTTTTTTTATTTTGGGATCATTAGATACTTTTATGTAAATATATTTAATTTAAATTTTAGCGTAAGATGGAATTTTCCTTGCAATATTTTCTCATTATATTTATTGTTGAAAATCGATCTTATTAATTAATAAAAAAAATTAAATTAAACCTACAACGAAATGAAATGTACAAATTTTTAATATATGAAGTATTTTTGTAAGATTAAGATTTTCTTATTGCATGATTATTTTTTTATATGATAGATACAATCAAAATTTTCTCAATATGAATCAATTTCAACGAGTTTTCTGTATAGTAGGTGAAATGTGATTTTTTTCTTAATTGTTTTTTTTATAATCTTATGACAATATTATTATACATGTAATTTGAAATAAAAAATAAATATGTTAAATTAAATTCTATCGTTTCATTGAGCTTTCCTTGCATTCTTAGAATAAGAAAACACTTGCACAACTTGCAAATCGAATGACACACACACACATAATTGAAATTTAATTCAAAGCACACACTCAAATTTTCCATCTTACAAATCAGCACGTCAGCCTTTCTGCGGTTTCGCTTTCGAAATGAAAAAAAGAAGAATAAGAAAAGAAAACAATTCGCGGTAAGTTCAACCGTAAGACGTGACGGGTTAAACAATCACGGACCCGAAAGTATTGTCGTTCCTTTTTTGTTTTAATGCGAAAATTCAATTTCGACACGGATGACACAGCCTCGAGGACAGACGTAAGTAAATCGATTCGAAATTGAAGAATTCAAAAAGAAAATATAATATCGAGGAGATTCGCTAAGGTGTTCGCGGTATTTACAAAGCACTCCATCTAGGAAGAATCCAAACATTATATTCTTGACCACCGTGCTAAATTAACGTGTGACTAATGCTAACCAATGATTAATGCGATCATATTAGGTACATATTAAAATATGGACATGTGAAAAATTCGATTCTAATTATTTATTTTGGACATCGTTCTTTGCACGCTTTTCATGATACAGAATGCGTCACAAAAACTGCCAATTTTTTTATACTTGCAATGATTTTTACATCTACAAACTGTATGTAGATACATTTGAATTAAACACACATATTTTCAACTATTACTGGGTAAATTTTTATCTCAAATACTATAAATCCAACTGCACCACCATAAAACCCTCCAGAATATAATGAAAATTATAGACACAAAATTTCAAATATATTTTCCTCTTTGTTTTGAAATTATCAAAAATAGATTCATTAAAATCAATGTTATTTTTAAATTAAACTTTAAATCATCATCGAACTCTGATACAGATCGTTAGAAAGATTCCACTTCTTAAAATTTATATTATTTTTTCAATGGTTTACCGAATTATATGTTATTTACCAACTTAATGGAGAGATGTCCATAAGTTCATGCACCATCAATAGATAAATTGATCGAATGAATATTTTTCTAAACAACAACATTTTCATAGCACACCCTACACATACATCAAAAGCAAATATCATACGAATGACGTCATTTTGTAAAAATCCCCCGACAGTTTTCCCACGATACGTTTTTCTAATGTTTTAATATTCAGGTCGTCTTGTTTTCTATTCGGGGAACGTGGTCCTCTTTCGGTCCATCTTCAAAGGAAAAATACTTCAAAAATGCCATCTTTTCGACGTTGGCTTAAGGAATCAGCATTCACACTGCGTAGCCAAATAAATTTTCATACAATGTCTCTTTGAAACGTTTTTACGGTCGAATTTTAATGTCGAAAATGGAAGGAGAACAATGCCGAGCGGAATTCAGATTGCAAATTTTTATTATCCTCGGATTTTTAAAACTAAAGAATTTTTCATGATAAAGACGATTAATTTTTTAATGCGTGATCTCAGTTTAGATATCGAATAAGCGTTTTTTTCGGATGCCTAGAGATTAAATCAATTTTTCAAATGCCTCTCGGATCCCATGCGTCTGATTTAAGATTTCGAATACAGTTGATTCCGATTAATTGGAACAACCATGAAAATAGTATTAATAAAAACTATAAGTAATATTAATTTCATTCACTCAAAACAATTATCTTTAAAATATGTGAAAATAAATATGTGTGAATCAATATTTATGAAACAAAATACTTAATAAATTCATTTAAAATTGTTAAAGATTATGTATTATACATTTGTTACGCAATGTTTTATATAATTGCACTCTATAATGAAAAAATATTCGATACGTTAATATTCTGATTAATCTGAATCACCTGTATAAAACTAAACTCGATTTATAGAACGTAAGTGTCCTCTCTCGGAATAAAAACCTGATTCGAAAATCTCGCATTTACGATCATTCCGTATATGCTTTATTTCGAATGTGACTTTTAAAACGCGTCGTAAAACATCTTTTTATGCCGTCACAAAAGACCGAAAGTAAAAAATAACAATATGTACACAATAATATTATAATAAATACGCGGTACCCAGCTTGTGGTCCTCTTATCTGTAACGTACGATCGAAATTCGAAAAAAGCCAAGTTTCTCTACACACACACATTCTCGAGCCAAGTTCACACCTGAGCCAAACTGCGAATATTCATCGCACATTTTGCAAAATCGAATTCAACTCTCGTCGTTCGTTTCGTGTGTAAACGGGGCTCGATGTAGAAAAATCGAATGTCATTCGCGTAGTCGCGAAATTGGATTAGCGATCCTTTTTAACGTTTTAACGATCGATATCTGTATGTAAATCGCTTTCGGATACATATAACCGGGTTATCTGTTGTACGTATGTAAATTCGATGTAAATACAACCGATGGACGTATGACGATCGCTAGGTTGACATCGACACTGGAAGCCATCATTCAAAAAGCGACGCCGACGCTTATCATCGTTATAAATCAATCTGTTACAGATCTATTGAAAACTAGATATGTAGAGATGGTGTTGTTTCGGGACAGGGATGTACAAAGTTCGATTCGAAATTTGGAAAGCTTTCTATTCAATCTCATCACTCTATCAATGCGCATATGCATTTTTGTCGTTGAAATTGCTCGAAAATGTTTTCAGATGCCTTTTATTGTTGATGTTTTCTGATATTTAGGTTATGTTAGATGACGCACTGATGAAAGTTAATGTAAGTTGTAGGTATATATTTTTCAGCGAAATTATTTCACAAGGTGGAATGCTTAGTCGCTCAGAGATTATCAATTTGGAAAATTCCGGAAAAACGCTTTTTAACTTGAAATGATAGAAAAATTAGGTTTTCTAGATCGCATCAGAAAATCGATCATGAAAATCATTTGAACAATGGGTAGGTTTTTATATGAATTTTATGAAAATCAGTCAAATTATTTCAACAATTATTCTACACCGTCTCTTAAAGTGGAAGGCTACGTTGGTCAAATAAAATCAATTAAGAAAATTCCTGAAAAACGATTTTATACATTTAACGAAATTCTACAATATGGTCAATCCCATGGTTCAATTTCGACAATGTTACCGATCGTTTAGAGAGGTCTCATAAAAAAAGTGAGTAAGCCCCTGTGAGTCGCAGACGAGAGCGATCTCCTCCGAAGCCTCCGCTCTCGGTTGCGGTCGGATCTCTTGTCCAGTTTCGATGTGGCAGGCTTGTTTTTCTCCGACTTGGACAAACCAGTCTTGGACTAAAAAAGTCCGAGAGCAATTAACTCACCGGCGGCCAAGAAATATGTGAGCAAACTGCGGTCGCGTCGAGAAAAAAAGTCAGATGAGTGTAGTACCGCGAACGCGAACTGTACTTCGTTTATTGCTTCGGTCATAAAGTTCAATCAGACTAAAACTGTCTTTAAACAAATGATTTATTCGGATGTAAACACGATTCGTTCGGAAATATATGCTGAAGTTATTAAGACGTTAATTGAATCATCTTGTATGAACGATGTAAGAAACGTGGGCCCTTTTCGAATGTTATGATTCAATTCTAAGTAATTTTTCAAAACATATTCAATATTGATTCTTCTTGGAAATTGAATTTCGCAATATCTATATAAATCTGTTTAAAATCCAAAGAGTCTCAAGCAACACCGAGTCATTGAAATTAGTAATAAAAAAAATTGAAAAGAATTGTTAAAACGAAAAATAATTATTTAACGAAAAGCATAAATCAAGATTTTCCTATTCTAATTTTCTATCATAGTAAAAACCACTAGTTTTGAGCCATCGTGCACCAGAGGCATTCCAAACACCTGCCGATGTATTGATGATGTAATTACTTCACATACAAGAAGAATTTCCGATCCAGATACGTAACAGTGAGTATTGAACCAGGATCTTCATCCTACACCACTATAAATTACCGAAATCTGAAAAAAAAACCGTTTAGAATTTGGCGACCGATAAAATAGTTCGATTCCTGATTTCTCTCTAACGTGTAATGTGGGGATGATCGTTTCGTTACCGTTCCGGTCCCGATGTACGCCATTAGCCTAGGAATGCGTACGATAATAAATAATAGTTAGTAAATTACCTTTCTTACCCCGAAACTATTTAGAAATTGGTGCGTGAGTATAACTCATGGCCTGGGCAGGGCCTCACCGTAACCAAAGGATGATTCTAATATCGGGACTATGGCGATAACATGATTTCAATTTTGTAATTACCACGAAAGACCTCCGTATAAGGTTGGTCTGAGATTAAAATCTTAGATGGAAGATGTCGTACGATGTTTCCTATCAATTTTGTATTTACGATGGGATAAGCTTTTGTTTTGAAAATTTATTTATGTTTAAAACGAAACGCATCCCTAAGAATACGCAATCCTCTGGTTCAAATTGGGTACCTATTTTTTTATAACATTCTAAGGCCACCGGGCGTCGATTTCTATCAAAATCGATACATCAAGAACCTTGATTATAAATCAGCCTCGGGTCGTACGACCCTTACAAAAGAGAACCACCCTTCTATTATGCTGTGCTTTTGAGCTCTAATTTTATTTAGGAAAAAAAATCGAACGAATTGCATTTGGATATTGATTTTTTTTTGATTCGTGTGAATGTTACATTTGAAATTTGAATGTCTGAAATGAATTCGAATTCGTTATGGAGTTGAATCGTTACAGATTCTGAGGTGAGTGTCTCCGCGGAGCCGGTTTGTCGGATCGTTTAGAAAGTTTAAAATATTACGCTTAATGTAATAAATTATTTGTAACGGTGGCGAGAACACGATTTATCGACGATTCATTAATAATTATTACAACTGAAGTTGTATTTATTCGTTGCAAATGAAAATTGTAATATGTAAGCGTTTAAACGCTATCAATCGCCAGAGGAAACTGGTGAAACTTCTAAAAGTTTCGTATATGTATTACATATAAACAATTTATTAATCATTAAGTACTCGAGAGGAAATAAACACAATGTAAATATATTCATAAGCACAAAAACAATCAATCATTGATTCAAACGATAGTTTGTAAGATGAAATCGATCGATGCTGCGAATCAACTCTCAGATAAATAGTCGAACGCTCAGTTTTATAATTCGAAAATAACTCATCGCCCCGATAATAAATAACAAAAAAGGGTTTTGATAAATTACAAATTTCCAATCGATACAACATTCGACCGACAATTGTATTGTTTAATGTTTTTATTAAGCGTTAATTAACAGCATCTCGAGCTGTGGTGATTTTTTTTCTCGTTTTCAGTCATTCCGTACATTCTTTTGCGTTCTCGTTTCGGGCTTTTTTACGTTGCGTTTTTCGTTTTTGTTTCACTTACGAGTCGAATCAGATCCGACATATCGACAAAGTGAAATAATGTATTATATCTAGATGGAACAACCATTAACTATTTCGAAAAACATCGTCGGATCAGATAGCAACAGATGAAAAAATCAAAACAATATTTACGCTGCTCGAGATGCTTCGAATTCTTCAATAGATAAACTAACAATTTTATAATCTTTTGAATTAACAACACATTCTTTTTTACCTTGCATTATTTTTTATATTTGATAATTATTAATAATCCAAAAAAACTGCCAATTTTCACCGATCAACAATAGAGTTTTTCAGTCCAGAATCATGACTTTCTAACTGAAAAAAAATGACCCAATATTATAAAGTTAGAATGAAAAAATGGCGTGTATCGAAAAGCATCGATCGGTCAACATTGAGACACATTTCACGTTTTTATCGGAACGGAAAAACAAACGACCGCGAGACTATTAGGCAAATGGCTTCGAGCTGTTGCTTGTGTTTTTTTTTTCTTCATCATCATCTTGACGATTCTTTTCGATTTATTTTTTCGTCTTTGACGACTACAGTGTGATGCTCGAAACACATCATCAGGCATCGAACAAAAATCGATTCGAAAATGTATCAAAATAGATATTCAGAAGAAGCTTAAACTCTCTTGCTTTCTCCATAGTTATAATTTACTAGTATCCCACAATTTTAGTAGATGATTTCTATATAAATTAACTAAAATCGCTTCTTTAGATACATGAATTCGATTTTCCTTCCAAAAGTCATAAAAGTAATTAAAAAGTTGGTATTTTTTAAAATTAATCAACATCGTTCTTTTTCTGAAAAATGTAACTGATTCCTTTTCGCATTTCGATTGATTGATATAAAAAATGTCTAAAATTAGTAATGTGATCATATGTATCAACCTCAATTATAATTCGACCCTAAAACAGAAGATGGTGGAGCAATCTTATCTCGGTGCACATACATCATTCTCGCATTGAAACGTTAAGACGACAACCCGAAAAAAGAATCTCAACTCATTCATTAAGCGAGTGGACATCACGTTTTTCCATCTTATAAACAGAATACATTAACACCTAATTAAACCGATTTAAAACCGATACGTTTCCCGCGGACATTAGTTAATTTTACGGCGTCGTAAAATCGAGATTTATTTGGCGAAATCCAGTGTGTTCTTTTAATTTTTCGACTCGCCGGTGAAAGTGGACATAAATCGCGTATATTATGACGAGTATTGAGATTTAATTGATTCGAAACTGAAACGTTTAGAATTGCTAATTCGCCTTTGTCGAAAACGAACTAGTGTGGGGGTTCGCGTTAACTTAATATATGGCTCGTTTGTGTCAATTTAATTGTGTTTATTTCGCCGTTACTGTGATGCGATTCGTCACTTTTATGGGAAAATGACTAGATTCGATGGCTTTTTTTGTGTTTTAAATAATGCCGTTTCATTATTGTCCAACAGAGTTTATTGCGCAATCAAATGTTTTGTCAAATACTGTGTTTTATACATACCTACGTATACGTCATAATTGATAACTCTGATAATGTTTATTAAACAAATAATAACAATTATTCGAAAGCAAAATAATTAATTATAATCTAATTGTTTCCATAGTCGCTCTCTATAAACATTATTTATAATAGATGAAGTTCATATCATGATAAACTTTAACACTTAAACCGTAAATCCGTGCGAACTTTTGATATTGAATGTCAAATAATTATCAATTGTTTGCACAAACGAAAACGTTTTAAATACAATATTATTACAATAACAAAACGCACTACATTCCAAATAGCGATATACTGAATTCTACACGCTTTCTTCCGACTTATTGTTAACACGAACTGTCTACTATTTTTTTCCTGTCAAATCTACAGCAGGTATTGTAAAAGTTTAATTCAAAATACTATATAATTATTTACGTTTTTTTCATAAATTAGATGTGTATTGTAAACAACCGTGAAAGATCTTTGCATAGATACAATTCGAATCGAGCACTCACTTTGACCATTTTTGATTAGTAGAAAAACCATAGGAACTTATCATTTCGTTTTATAAACCATCGACACTATTCACGTTCCAATTTCGAGCACGATCGGTCCAAATATCTATAAAAAAGCTAGCCTTCGATAGTTAAGTTCGACAGTCACGAAATGAAAAGCGCACATAAATAAAATTAAAATATAAAATTGCACGACTACGACAAAGTGCACACTTGCACTTATTAGGCTCTGAACTTGATTGAAATTCGCAAAAAAAAACTAACCATAACTTTTATATGTAGATTAGAAGATTGTCAATAAATTTACTTAATTCGTTTCGTATAACCGATTAGTGACCCCCTGCGTGTTACGATTTCTCGGAACAAATTTTTGATTGGAACGTTACACATGGTGTATTCAAAAAGTTATAAAAGATTTTTTTAACAATTATCAAAAATATATATGTACAATAATAATATTCTTCAAAGTAATTTCAGTGACTATCTAAATTTCTCTTGTCTGGTAAGCCTCATTATGAGTATTCTTCAACTATTCAAATAACCTTTATCATAATTGAACTGTATTTTTTCGTAATTTTTAAGTGTGAAAAAAAAAACATTCAGGTTTTGGAATTCATAAGGTCTAAGTAAAATATTTGAAGTCTTGAGAGTCGATTATAATACTAACTTGTCTCAAGGGAGAATGCATTAAATCGACAATATTGACTCCACTCATTCTCAGATCAGATAAATTTTCATTAACACAACTAATTAGAACTTAGAAAATGCTGTAATAAAACGAATTTCAATACTTTTAGAACACACCATGTATGTATAATATTATTATACTGAACCAGAAGTGGGCCTAGATCGTGTGCATGTGCTTAATTTTGTGTCGTGTCGTAGGCGATCCAAATGCATCGGAACAAATTCGTTCGTGTCTATGTGGATCTATCGATAGATAGCTTTTATTGGTGTATCGATTTAGGAAAGTTGATCGTGTCCAGTGATCGATTGGATATGATCGATATTTCGTAATACTTACATTCGAATACACGTGTATAATATTTGTGTTGAATTCAGGTGCGAATGTTATATTGAATGTTAATTTTATATCGATCAGATGATAAAACATTTTTTTTCAATTAAAATGTATGAAAACAAGTGGTTAGATCATTTTCATATATCGAGTTAATATTGAATTGATCAATATTTTCTTGATAAATAATTTATCGAATATTTATAATAACGAACTCGTGTAATAATTATCATGTAATTTTATATATTATACTTGTAATCAACATCGAGATTTGATGCATTTTTTCTCAATCTAATATTCTATGAATTAACAATTTAATAATACAAAAATGTATGTACATCAGATATTATTATTGATGGGATAAAAAATGATATAGTAATATATTAACCTAAATGACATTTCATGTGAAATTAAAAAAACACATTTTTTTGATACATTAAAATCTAGAAAAATTGATTAATGGACTTTCATAATTATAAGTGCTATTTGCGGCTCACGCCCATATCAAATACCATTTGATTTACAGTTTTGATTTTTATAATGAGAAAACACTAATCGAAGGTCAATACTTCTTATAACGTATCGACAGAGGAATTTATTCGCATTTGGGCGTATTATATGTTACATTGTTGATATACGAGTGTGATTTTATATTTGGAAAAAAAAGCAACGGTGAAAAACGAACATGTGTACGTTAAGATAAAATGTTCACGTTCGAAGGCAAATGATAATGAACCAAATAAATCGTGATAGATTGATTGCACAAAAGTCGAATGCAAATATTTCATAATAGCTGTGAGAAAATATCATGCATTTGAATGCAACTAAATTGTATTACAAATTAATTTATTGTATGAACGATTTATTCATATATTATATTACAATAAGAAATTTATTATAATATTTACTATTTATTATACATATTTCATTTTGTTAAACCCAATAATATTATCTGACTTTCATCGTTCGGAAATAGTAGCTGTTTATATCATTCATTTTATTCGGAAAGTGTCCAAAAACAAGGGTTCAGTCAACAACTAGGGTTACTACCATATGGCATATTTATGATTGAAATAAATATAAACATATTTACAATTTTGACAACATGTCATTGCGTCAATAATAAACGTAATATCAAAAGCGACTAAAATCTATGAAATGCCAATGCTCTAATTGATATTTTTATTGTTTTACAAGACCAGTGAGTAAACATATATAAATGTAATAAAATTATATATAATATTAATTAATTAGTTTACTATTTGATACAGTACTGAAAATATGTCTATAATTGATATACTAACGGAATCGTTGCATCAATACTTTACTACGACTGAACAATTTTTTTTTCAAAAGTTCACTGAATTAGGTACAATCTTTCAATCCCATGTTACATATTTATTTGTGATAATTGTCAAAAGCTGTAGATAAAAAACTTTAACTTATAGGTAACTATGTTGCTTACTATGCGATTTAAAGATTGGGCATTAGTCTAATTATACGTATCAAGTAACATAACACATAAATCTATCAAACAAACATTAAATAAACATGATATCTAATAAACAACATTTTTGAATAAAATCGATGAGATTATGCACACATTAAAGTTTTCTTCAAGAGTGATAGAATTATTCTAGAGTTTCTCAAACGTTTCGATGTCCGTTTTATAAAATTATTTATATTTAGTATCAAAATGTGCATTTTCCATGCTACAAATGTAAATAGCAGATGTAAATAACACTAAATTTTCAATGCATCGAGATTGCGAACTTTTAACATATATCATTTGAAAAATTACTCATTCCATAAATAATCAATAAAACACACATGAGGACAAACTATGGCAAGGGAATCATCTTATATGGCAGCACCATATAAGATGATTCCCTTGGCCCATTTCGTAGTCATATCATATCAACTTACAAAAAGGCTTAACTATCTAAAGGAATTTTTGAAAAAATTTCAAAGACGTCTATTTTTTAACTTAACTAGAAGAGCAAATACAGCAATTTCAAAATATTCCACTCATGCATTTTGAGACGTTTTTTTTGAAACTTAACGCAATTGTAGCCACTAAAGTTTTTGGGTTAAAAAATAGTCATTTCTTAATCTATGTGGACAATCATATTACAGAATTTCATCAAATTCTAAGTCAGACATGTCTAATTTTTCGTTTTTTTGTGTTGAGTCGACCTGATATTGAGTGAAGTGTGTCCTTTCCAAAATGACATGTGCATTTCATTCGGAGCACATCCGATAGTCAATCCATCGCGGATCCGAACTACCATTGAAAAAGTACGGAAACACCAAATCGGAAACGACGAACTTGGCAAGACAGGAATCAATTGGATGCATGTGACCTTATTGCCACAATTGATAAATTGTCACGTGAGAAATGTCACATGTGTCACGATATAAATGCATCTTTGCAATTCACATGTTGTGCAATCATGTTTGCAATTTGTGTTGTGCATTCGCGCTCTGTCAACGCTAGGAAGAGGTTCTGGTTCAACACTTGACTGATTAGTTAAAAGGGTATGAATTGTTTTGGTTCTTTTTGCGAGTGTTTCTATTTTTGTACGTATCTATCTGATATTTTTTTCATTATTTGATTCGTTCGTATTCGAATTTTTGTTTGAAAAAATTTTCGACTGATTAGTGTTTACACGGATCTAATTAAAGCAATTAATTGGTAATCAAATGTGATTATTATTACTTTATACAATTATATTTCTTATATTTAAATTCTACTTTTTGTCGTAAATAACACTGAAAATTTATAAAAATTAATTAAAATATTTTTCTATTCATTGCTTATCATGAAGACGCTTCTCAAGAGTTGACAATGAAATTGGTTGTAGATAATATTATATTATAGTCTGTTATTACTGGAGCTAATTATTATAGATAAATATAAAGTAATCATAATTAGTAAGTTTTTGCGTAGCAAAAAGCAGTACAGTGTTTTTATCGAAAAACAATTTCACAAGATTTCAAAATAATGTGAATTATTATGCATACCGGATATGAATGAGTCAAATAATATATATTAAGTGGAACTTCACTATTTTTATAATATGATAATCTATTCGAACTTATCAGTCCAATATGATTCCTCATTTGAACACTGTCATGCTCAGTAAAAAAAAAATAACTAATTCCTTGTTATTATTATAAAAAATAGTGCGGCTAAGAATCCGAAAAATATTAATGATTTAACCAAATCTGAAAGAAAAGCGACAAAAACGACAATTGAATTATAAAAAAAAGGGCTCATGTAAAGAAAGTTAAAGCTTCATGTACAGTGTTATGTATTTATTGTTTTTAAAAAACAATTGACAGCGGATATGGAACGAATTATTCCAATTTACTTATGTAAAAAAATAATTTTCATTCGAATAATTTTCGAAACGGATTGTTTATCAATAACAGGGTTCCGCCGTATTTCGAAAAATAACCGAGCGAAGCGCAACTTTCGACGCCTCCTTCGACGTCCACTGCCGAGTGTTAAGTCGAGAGTTAAAGTGGAGGCGAAATAGTAATCCGTGAAATAAATTAGCATCGCTAAGATTGTCACAGCCTGCGATAAATCTCCAACATCGGAGCACAATGGAGAACGAGTCTCTTAATATTCATGCCGTGTGTGTATACGACGAGAGCGAACGCCGCAGGAGACTTCTGGATTTGTCTCTCTTGTCGTATATAGTTTATGCTCATACTAATATTCAATGCGAGTTTAATATCAAAAAGGTCCAACGGATCGATTGCGTAAATTTTAAAAACTTAAAATTCTTAAAATCGATGCAAATCATTGATAAATCGATGAATAGATAATGATATTAGTAAATTATCCATTAGAAAATATTTTTGAGCTAACCTAATAGATTCTAAAACGTAATTCAACTTATCCAAATCTAACCTAATAAGAAAAAAAGGAACAAAAATTTAATCATATCTAATCTAAAACTTAACTGGTCTGGATATTTCTCAATACCTTGAAAAAATCCTTTTAACTTATTTCATCTTTCGAACTATTTGGATGATAAAACGCTATTAAATGAAAATTTCGTATGATTTTTGTATAATTAATTAAAATTCATATTTTTTTAACATTTTATAGATAGTGATTGTTCATGTGGGTATGCGTCACAATACACGCTCTCTCCGTACATTTATTATGTTATGCTACATATAGAGTAAGAGAAAATGCGAGGCTGTGTTACTGTGAATGCACCATAATTGTTTATTAGCTCTTTGTGTGCGAATTTTCAGGAAAATTTCGCAACGTTCCGTTATCTTTTGAATTTGAATTTTTTATGGAAAATTATCCTCATCAATTGTACACAAATTAATCATTTATATTAAATGGTTCAACGTTGATAATTTTGATCGATTTATTTAAGGAAAATGTCAAATTATTCAAATTATTTACTTTCACATGTCACAAATCACTATCTTATTATGATAAAATATGAACATATTTAGCTCATTTCTATTTATTTTATTTAAAATTAGTCGTTGTTTGCACCAGCATAAAAAGAATAAACATCAAAATAATAACATTCGACTATACTTTCCGATAATAAAAGTAGCTATATATCAGATTTCATTTGAATTAATGAATATCTTTCATATGTTTACATTAAATATAAAAATAATAAAAAAAAAATACAATATAAACTAATATTTTATACAAAATAGCCTGGCATATGATCTATAGTGCACCGAATTGAATCAGCTTTTCATAAAGTTTTCCCACCGCCATTACAAAAAGCTTTATTTTGAAAGCCTCTAAATTTCGAAGCCACTTAGAGCTTGAATTATGCATAAAATACGTAACACCCAAAAAATCCGATCCCCATACTAAATTTTCACAGCACAAAGCGTACATGAAAATATAATACGAAAAAAAAATCATCTCACATACTCGCTATCGTATCTTCAATCAAAACGAGATTCAGTGGGACAAACACACGCTCACGACTCTCTTATAACACGATACTGTATAAAATATTCTTTTTTGTATATTTTATAAGAGGCGAGGCGACACAATGGGGTCCCACAAATCGTCATTTGGGTACCCTTCTTAAAAAAGATACGGGATTTGTGGCAGCCCTATAGAATTGACTATTTCTTAACGTATATACAATCCACCCCCGGAGACATAAAATAAACATAAAGCGGATCGTATAACGTTACAAATCATTTGCTTTTTTTATAAAATATATTTTTATTATGATTTTTTTTAGTTGTACGTACTTTGATGAATTAAAAACGCGGTCTCGATCATTGTATGGAGATGCGAACTCGGATGGACAACGTTGGGTTTGTGTATTCATGTTTAATGTATCTTTTTAATTATTAAATCAAATCAATTTATTTCAAAAGTCATTAATAGATCTATTGAAGCAATAATAATAATAAAATTTATACATTCTATTTTTTATTATGTTCATACAAAAAGAAAAGTTCGTATGATTTTCCTGAATAATTTTTCAAATTATTGTTCGTATTTAAAATAAATGATCATTTTGTAGATTTTGAATTTATTTTATAAACTAAAAGGTTGTCTATAACTGAAAACCAGACAGACAATCTCTCGTGTGTAGTAGGCACAAGATGCTGAGGTCGTTTACCTACAGGTGACTTTACCACTGTCCAGATACAAGGTGCTGTCAATAATTTTGAATAATAAACAAGTGAAAAATCAATAAAATATATTTTTATTTAAAAACTATACATTTCTCATACAAAATACATCAAACATTTTCATTATTATTATTTTTAAATATATAAAATAGAGCTGGAAAATCGATTATATTTCAAAATTACACAAATTAATAATCGAATTAGAGCATTTTATGATTATTTGTAATAAAAATTTAATAATATTAATTATTTATTGACAGCACCATACTTTGAGGCTGTGCATTTAGTCGCGGCATTGTACGGGAGACACTCGTTTTGTTCGCTCGGACGAGTATACGTGCATATGCACTCTACTTCGAGTGCACTTGATCATATATGTATATACTCATATAAGTACATCTCGGTAAAATGGAGATAAACATGAAAATCCTTATTTTTTTATTTAAACTCAAAAAAAGTCATTCCGAAAGTTCAATAATCTATACGAAAAAAGCTGACGCTTCGCGCGTATTTTCCTTTTTCATATAAGTTTTTGAATAAATAAAATTAGCCTGTGTTTGAAAAAAAATGGAAATTTTCATAATAGAAAAGGCAAACAATGCAAAGCAAACTTGGAATTCTTAGATTTCATTGTCGTTGCATATTTTTATACGAGACTGCACAGATCGACGGAATCGAAAGATTTTCAATATTTATTTAACATTCGAAATATTTCCATACTTGTGTCAAAAATACGAGTTCTGCATTAAAAAAGCCGACATTTCATAAAATGCTGCGCAATTGTCGTTTGCTCCGAACGCGAGTTGATTTTTGCGATATTTAAACGATTCGCACTTGCCGCCAAAATGTTTACGACTCTGTTAGAAAAATTTTCCCAGAAAAAAAAGCGTTTCGCGCCAATAAATAATGCTCGAGTGAAAAAATTAAATTAAACAGAATATATTAAAGAGTGAAAAAAGCGGTTCGAAAAAATATCGCTTTAATAAAACAACCATAAATTTTACCGGCGACTTGTGAAATTTCGTACGTTTTATTGACGAACAGCTTTTCAATTAATTTTTATTTTTATGGTGTGGACCAATAAAAAAATTGAACAGGCCTTCTTCCCGTCGTTTCTATGACGCTCATATTATTGTTTCCGATCTTTTCTTACACGTTGAAATAAAACAGTATTTTGTCTCTTTTATTCTTATTTAGATATAATTGAAAGTTTGATCCATTAGCAGGGGTGTTGTTTTATTGTCATCATATATCTGTTGTTTCCCATATGAATTTTAATCGGAAATTTTCTGGGAAAGCTTCATTAAATTTGACACAAAACCTAATTTAATAACAGCCAAATTACGAATGTCTGACACTATTTGACTATGACAACTGAATTTTCGATTTAGGTGATACCATATTTCATCGACCTATCGTATGATCTTGAGTAGAATTTAAATAGATCAATTGTCATATTTTACCATAGACAATGCTTATTAGCCTATTTATTAACACAAAACAATAGAAAATCATACGAACAACATTGATACTGAATGGGTTAATTATTCTAATAATGACTTCATAACACAAGTCGGTCATTATGCGAATCGAAAACATTCGATTTTGACAATTCGGCAAATAACAGATATAAATCAAAATTGATGTTCTTTGATTTGTGCATTTGGGGTTGCATTAAAATGTCATTACGCAAAATGAAATGTAATCTGGAGATATGCAGGGACCGGTGCATTATCCGCCGCCCAAATTACAGGGCTCGAATTTTATACATTTTTTCTTTATATCGTATTAAGGGGGACGCTTATCCGAAACACCATCATCAAGAGGTGACCATGCTATTGCGATTTTGTGCGGAACAATTGCGAAATTTCATTCAATACATATTATATTTGTATGCATTATAAAATGTATTGAATCGAAACTTCGTATAATAACAATGAACCTTTGAACTTCGAACGAATCGGAAAATTTTATTTTGAAACGTAATAGTAGTACATAGAATTTCATCTTCAATATGAAGGAAAAATGTGTAATCTCAGCTATTAAAAATATAGTCACTATATTTATCTCAAATTTATCGTATCGAATCATTATCCGCAGTTCAATTAATGCGATTCTGCGAAACGTTCGTTTTCGCACAAAGGTTTATCCTCAAAAAGTGAAAAGCAAAACTCGATGCTTAAAACAATATGGGAACAAAATTTTCGTATTATTCGAGTCGGATCTTTATCGATATTACGATCCGCTCTTCGGTGCACTTTCGGTATATTAACGATATTTTTTTATATTATTTAAATCGCGTTGTAACGAGCCGTGTTTGATTTCGAGTGTCAATTCGCATTATAGATACGCGAATTCGATTCGATTAATAAAATTTGTGTAATTATCAAAAATGAAGGTTGTTCTCTTGGGAAAACAGCGGTGTTGTTTTCGAGAACGGGCTTTTTAATGCCGATTTTGATTTGATGAGAGTTTCGGAATTATTGTTTCTTTGTCGTTAACGATAATACCATGCAAATTTTTCGTGAAACAATATCAGATATTAATTTAAACGCTGTATTTTTTTTTTCAATATTCAAATTTTGTTTCGCAATATGATGAAATTTTATCAATAGCACTTAAAAGCTTTGAATATAAGATAATAAATGTTCGAAACAGGTATTTATCATTTTTTGATATACTTTTACATTTGAAAATTAAATTTTATTGACTATTAGTATAGATTAAATAACATTTTCACACAAAAGTGCTAAATATTAAAATAAAAAATGGTTTTATTTTTCTGGATAATATTTTCATAATTTTCATCAATGACAAATATAAATAATAATTATTACACTTTTGGTCTATCAATATGGTTTTAAATCTTCCCAATTCCCACATTGATTCGATGTTCATCGTCTTGATCAAATATTATATAATAATTTCATAATAATAACAAATATCCACAAATTAATTGAATTTTCGTTTTGTACACTGTGAATGCATCTCAAATATGTAAAGCAACTTAAATTTTGAAACTAAGAAAAAACATTCAACATTTAAATTGGTTTATTATTATACAATTGAAACGAATTCAGTACATAAACCGAAAATTCGCTTGAGTTGGAAATGTACCGGACTTTTGCTCTCACCGACTTTGCGTGCGCTTAGTACTTCATATTGATAATTTTAATCCTTAAATATCATCCGAAAAATGATTTAAATTTAATTAATCACCATTATAATCAATTCCAAACATTAAAAAAACCCATAAAACAAACCAGACGCCTAAAACCCAACAACCTCGCACAGAATCAACTCAGAGCGTCCAAACAAGAAGTGGGCGTCACCAAAAGAGCGTCCACCCCAAAAAACACCACAAACCACCCCAAAATCCACCCAAACCCACCCCAAATTCAACCCTGAACCAAAAGCTACCCTCGTCCTCGTCGAGGGTCGGTTCGGCGTCTGTGGCAATAACGGCGTCCGCGATTTACGATGTTTGGCGACGCCGACGGTGCCAAATTGCAGCAAACAAGCACGCCCACAAACGGGTGGCTCGTAAAACCACCCCCTGGCTTGTAATAAATATGATATGTCTGTCGGTAGGCGCCGAAGCGGCGATTGTTTGCTCGAAAGCTTGACGATTGACCGAACGGTTCCGACACGCGTCCTTTTAACGATGGATATTGTGTGTCGTTGTGATTTGGTTAATGTCCATTTATTTCGAGTGTCTTCTTATATTTAGCTTCGAATATAATGGTAAGATAGAAAGAAAATTAGACGAAAATGAAAATGGTTTCTAACTAGAAAGAAAAGCGTACCTCCTCTTACATACAAGTCTCTTATCAGAGCTTCCACTAGCGTCTTTTACAAATTAAATCGTGCAAAATTATACCATATAACGATGAAAATACAGTCAATTGTACAAAAATGGATCGTACGCATAGAAAAAGTGACTGTATTTCTATTTCTATAAAGCTTATATTCGCATATCATTGCATTGATGCAGCATTGAAAAAAATACTTGAATTGAATTGAATCATATGAAAATCTATGAGATATATTTTAACGTTTATTTTCATATAAAACTTGAAATATAAAATTTTCGAAAGAAGACAGTCGCTAAACTCAATGCATATAGAAATTTACGGTCAAATTTCGTTAGACTATCGCTGTTACATACTATATTTTTTACATTTCCACAAACAACGGGTCGGCTACAATTTGCATGAAAATAACATATACGGTTTTCAAGGCTCGACTTTTTTTTGCGTTTGTACCATTAGCGCATACGTGTTATAAGTTCGTCGATGTCATTAAATGCCGCGGCTGCGAACGTGTTAATTGATACGATTGTACAAAGGACGAAAGCTAGTTTTTTTTTCCCCAAAATGTATTTTGATAATATTTACACGAAACGTTCGATATTTACAAATGGCCAATCGATTTAATCGTTATAAAAGCTCAGCGTAAGCGCTTTTATAGAATCACGTTCGAAACTATTTTTTTGACTGTGATAATTGAACTTAATAAAAAATTCAACATTGGGAAGTACATCGATGATATAATTTTTCTGAGGTTTTCCTTTTAGTGAAATCGCACTAGCGGATCTTGACTCACTTGATGAACCAAAAATACGTTTGCTGAATCTATAATCAAACAGCAATTGCTACAGGATTATCAATGAGGCTTTTGAGGAAAATCTTATCTTAAATTATAACATGGGCCGTACTATCGACTAGAAAATTAAAATTTTCAATCATCAAATTCGTGTGTCCTTTCGATTTACTCTAGATATAATTAAATCAAAGGCACATGTTGTATGAACAACGCAAGGAACATACATGTGCCCTTCTCAAATAACGTTTCAATTGATGATTAGCTTTGACAAAATGATCAAATAATCAATCAGGCCTTCAATTCGACTCTTTCAAGGGTGACTAATTGAACGCGAAATTTCGATGACAGAATCGTCGCTACCACGATCCTCATTCATTGCACAAACATAGAATGGAACCATGGTGTGTGTATGAGGACGAAACGAGCGGAACTTCCCCTTCTTGTTTGTGTTGCAAACACAATAATGAAACTGATTAAGAAGCTTTGAGTCATCAAGCCGGCGGCGATGGCAACAATAAACCTGCGAATTTAACGGCCCTATCGTAAAAGACGTACTTGGCACTTTTATTTTTCTATGTATCGATTTTCGAGATGCTCATATGTGTACAATATCGACGTGTGATGTGTGCAGGGATGGATTTTATAAGAGAACGTTTTTGTTTTTAGGTAAAATCTGGTTAAAAATTATCACTTTCTTCGTTCTAGATTTGAGAACTAGAGTGAGAAAGGCAATGAGGTTTCTAGCTAGAAAGAAAAGCAAATCATCCCCGAAAAGTAATAGATAGAAAGAAAAGCATTCTCCATTAAAATCCATCCCAGATTTTTCTAATATGTAAAATAATTAATAATATCAAGAATGTAAGAAAAATTCAAGTTCATATGTGGACTAATATGATTCCACCAACTTGATATTTTTTTCTGATAAAGTCATAACTGTCTCGTTTTTATAATATTTTCGATCCAAAATGTTCACGTTATAAACTTAATTGTCGCTTAAAATTCAGTCTTACGTTAGTAAATTGTGTTATGTTAATAATTTCATGTTTGAAAATGTTCACTAGAAATATAATGGCGAAAACGACTAGTTCGCTGCTCGTTGTAAATACACACGAATTTTTTTTCCGAATAAAAAATTACGAAATTAAATTATCGTAAAATAAACGATTTATATTATGAAAATTGTCGTTTTATGTATAGAAATTGTAAATTGTTCATATATTTCATTTTTATTACTGCTAAGAAAACTCGTTTTTTTTTTCTCTAATAAGTAAATTTGCATAATTTGATTACTTCGGAGATTCAAATATTTGGAACGATTTACTCTTTTGAGATTTTCAAAAATTTATTTCATTTAATCGATCACGATCAGAAAACTAAGAAGTGTTAAAGATTTTTTCAACAGATGTCAGAACAAACAATTAAAATGTCGTTTAATAATACTTTAATAGATGTCGTTAAAAATGAATTATTATTTTTAAAAATTAATCAAAAATACTCACAGTTCAAGAATTTGTGATACAAAGCGAGCACCCATTTACATGAAAAACTTCAGTATTGTTTTACATAATATTTTCCATCTTCGCTTTTGCTGAAAATCACTTTGTGGTACGTAACAAAGGGAGTAGCCTGCAGCCTGAATTTTCGGATGAGGGAGTGAAGCTTGAAAGAATTTCTATATTTCGTCATTCTTCTACGAATTTATTTACTTTCTCTGTATAGTTAATTGTATTTTATTTACATTTTATCTATAGAATTTATCTAAATTTAAATCTCCTTCCAAAAGCCTTTGGAGTAAATAAGAAGATGGTATCCCCAAGAACAATGACCGAGATCGCCTTCTATCGATAAATTAAAACTGATTACTTTTCACATTTCAATTGTGGAAATTGCAGATGAAAAATTGATTTATCATTTTTTACAATTTCAATTGCAATGATAAAATCGAATTTAAATTCAGATTTAAAAATAGAAAATACAATCAAAGCCCAGCAAAACTCCGCGATTCGCACCGAAGCAGAACTACCACGAAAATTTGCATGCAGAAGCGATGGATCAAAGGTTAAACTTTTAAACCACCACGCTTCCAGACTCCAGACGAACATCCAGAAAATCTCCCCTCCGAAAATTCAAATTCGACCCCAATTCCCCTTCTACATACGGTTGATTTCAGCATGAAATCGTAACTTCACATAGGTCTTTATTCGGCGGGAAAACTTCGTTTGGACGAGGACGTTTTCCACTTTGAAGTACGCCTGCCGACTAATGGCGTTCTTTAATTCGATTTTGGACCGGTGGATGAGTTTTGGAACCCTTGAGCTATCCGTAAGGGTGGCTTATTTAAATTTCTTCGCGAATCTGTATATATTATACGAGTTTGCGAAAAGCAGACGCTGCCATTTTGTACACGAGCGATATTCAAATCGAGAATATTTTTTTTATTTCAAATTTTTTGGGTGAATGTGAGAGACATCTGTAGGGATTTATTATTACTATTTACTTTATCGGAAATTTTTCCTAATAGTTTTATTAAGTTCCGACAGAGTCATCTTATTTTTAATTTAAATTTGATTATTGAATTAAAAGTATCAATTTTCTCGATCTCGATTTTATTAAAAAAAAAATTGCGAATGAAATTATAATTTTACTACTCGTACAATAAGTATCGATGTAGATACTATAAATATTATGACCAATTAGATTATGGTAGCTGAATTTAACATAATTTTGTAAGAAATAGCTTTTTTTAATAAAAATCTTCTAACTAACCGAATTTTCGGTTTATGTATTGACAATTCATTTTCGAAATATCAATTTGGCTTTTGAAAATCATAATTTTTCTGCTGAAATCGTATGTGAATATGATTTCATTGTGATATAAATAAATTCATGAAAAAATTCAGGCCGGTTTATATATTTCAATCGTTTTTTATGTCACTTAAATTATAACATTATTCTCCCATATAAAATTTAACAGCTGTGATCGCTAACTAATTACTACTTACAATTGAAAGATCGAACCTATTTTCTGAAACAAATTCGCAACATTCAATAAAATATATCGATATTTATGAGCACATTTACAACTTCACATACGTGATCGTCCGATATTAAATTGAATACATCGAACACTCTCCTTGTATAAATCAACGCTTTCGTTTCTTCGAAATTGCGCGCTGGAAGCCGCAGCTCGTGCGAAAACACGAATCCCCGAAGGATCGAGGATTTAATATAATAAATTTATATCGATTTATAAATCTCAGATGCGAATTTTCGGTATCGACAGCCCCCCGTGGTTCGAGTGCCAAAATAAACGCGAGATGTATCGCAAATGAAGCCATCGACTTTGATTATTCGAGAGAAGAACTCGCGTGAGGCACGCGAATTCTCGTGCAACTACCGATTCGCGAATGTCAATGTCGATTTATGAGAATGTGTTGATTTTTTAAATATTTTGTAGGTATATTAATTGTGATTATCGATTATGTATCAAATAATGTCTTATGGGCTAGATATATGTTTTAGAAATTCGCTTGCGACTTTCTAGAATGTGTATCTGGCACTTATTAATAATTTTTCAATTATCACTGGTATGCTGGTTAGGTGCACTAACAAAATATTTCATTTGAAATCATCGTTTTGTGTTGATTTTCAATGTTTATATTTTCACATTTCTATAAAGATTCATCAAAATCGACAGGGAAAATCAAGTTAAAGAAAAACAATAGATATAAGTCGATTGATTTAACTTTTCTAGATTGATAAAAGAAAGACTGTTGAGAAAAAAGAATCGAACAAAATTAAAAATCGTACGATATCTTTCTCCACTGTCGTCACAAATTCGATTTTAAGTGTATTTTGCCGACAAGTAAATTATTTTCTGCAATTTGTGAAAATGAAAAGAAACGAAACGTGCCCTAGATAAAATTTATAACAGTCAAAATATTCCTTTGTTCATACGGAGATATTTTATTGCTTTTGAAAATGCATAGAAGCGGCGTCCTTTGAACGGATTTAGGAATTATCTTTAGTTCAGTTTTAATAGCTCCGAGAAGGCTTCTATTGTACTTGAATATAGATGCTTTCTACAATTTTCCATTATGCACAATCCAGGCTACCGTTTACGATACTTTCACAAAAACTTCGGAGGCTCTTTGAAATTTTACCGATGCCGTTTTTAGAAATTTCCACTCGGTCCTTGTATCGGTGCGATAAGAGCGCAGTTGCTATACGTAATCGATTTTTTTCGTGCCGTAATATTTAAACGAACCACACAAAGGGAACAAGTAAAATAACATATCGTCCTCTACATATCGAAATAAGTTATCTGAGGACGTGTCAACGAGTTAGCTAACAAGATCTGTGTTTGCTGATACCGTTTGTGTGTATCTTGTGGATTTTCTTGCACGTACCGGTCACACTTCCAGATCTTTCAAAAAAATCTAAGTCTATTCCTTATGTTTGATTAAAATCATATTATTTACGTAGAATACTCAAACTGCATGTAGAATTTAAAAAAAATAATAATTATCGAATCATCACAGATATGAAATCAAACCCGATAATTTCTTTACAAATACGCAGAGCTTTATTCATTAATAACATCGATCATTATATTATATTTACGTATAAAATGTACAAATTAATTTCGATTCATTTTCATCACTTTCTGATTAATTAATTGCAATTCTATTAATTTTCCTCTGTGCCTGATACTTACGAGTATGAGAGAGCTTTTAATGGAATTTGCTTTAAATTTATTACAAAATCAAAAGAATCAATCGAAATTAAATAGTTGATATTAAAATAAAAGTTTGAGAGTCATCATAAGTGCGATGCACAGAAAGAACGCATTCTGTATTATCTCTGCAAGTAGTGTCAACAAGACTGCCAATACTAAATAGATGTGCATCGATAAAACGATTCAATTTCGCAGAAAATATTTTATTTTCAATTTATACGAACACATCGTAAGAAGCCAAGTCGGCTTTCGAAGTCCTCGAGGTCGGTTTTAATTAATCTATCGTCGACTTTACGATGTTCGAGATCGATAATGTCGTAAAGCCGTCAGATGGGATTCGCTAGCGATCGATTTAAGGAAAATTAAATATAGTACATAAATCGAACACTCGATTTTGAATTGACGAGGATTGTCTTTATCGTTTATACCAGTGACAATGATTGATGGGATGATCTATGGATCCGATATATTTCCACGGTTGCGTTTTCGCTAGACGTGTCTGCGATATCGGAAGTCGATTTTGATTACTTTGTAAGAAATCTGAGTTTGTTTGGGGATTTGTGTCATGTGTGATGTGAAATAACATAATCAATAACACTTTAGAACTGATTTTTTTTAATTGAAATTATTTTTTTATAAGTGTATTATTTTATATAGAAACTGAATACCTCGTACAATTTGAATATTTGGAGTTACTTATGAATTGATATTTGATATGACGAAAATCATTTGTCTAAATATAAGTAAGAATATGATCACATCTGGTTCAATGATATCTTTCAATCGAATAGTTAAATTTTAATATAGCATTTTCCTAAATTCAAACAGTATTTAATGGTAGTCTTTTAAGAAGAAAAAAATCAAGTAATTACTCAGACTCGAATAAAAGACGATTGTTCAATCTTGACAATGTTTCGACAAGCAACGAAAACACATACGCCTCTAATTTCCAATCGAAAAAAATCGACAATGGAGATCATCCACGTATAATCGACTCCATTTTACGCGTAATTTGTCTCAACAAACATTGTCGTCTGATTCTTCGAAGGCAAAAGCACAACAAAAACAAGAAACACACAATGTTGACGAATGTTTTCGGCGCGTACGCCACGCACATAATGCGAACAAATTCGTTTTGCCCTTTTGTACAATGTCCAAAAAACGTCTCATAAGTTTCTTGGTATCATCATTGTCTATAAATGACCATTGTTGAGTCCGTTATTCCATTTTTGGATTTGTCCTTCGCAGCGCGTGTCCTATGAACAGAGCTGGATTGAGATTTTTGAAACTGTGTGGTACTTCAAATGCACTTAAAAATATCTTAAAATCAAATGACTATGCAGTGAATTAATTCATAAATTATTTTTTGTATGTAAAATTTTTAAAAAATATTTCCACTTTATATATGACCGAACCTTGTAATTATTATATGAAATTATAATACATTTTGCAAAAAAAAAAAGATTGTCTCTAGTATGTCTCATTCTTAAATGTTAGTCATGAACGTTATATTCTTTGGGGATAACTACAAAAATTTCAATCCCAATGCATCCCTGTTTCGTATTTTTTTCAGCGAAACGAAGCACAAATGTAGTCGAACCGTGAAACAATAAATATTTACAGTACGCGAACGAATATCTGGCCCAAAAGTTAGGACAAAAGTGATTTACGTGTTTACAAAAGGAGCATTGCGAAAAAAAATATACCTAACATTCAAACTGTAGATCACAAAGGAGCTTTTAACTCCCGACACGCCATTATTTCATTTCATGAAGAATATCATAAAAGTTAGCGCAATAAAACTTTTGCCTAATTGCTGATAAATTTTTATCTGAAATATTCGCCTTTTTTTCAGCATAGACGCGTGTCTTCAGCGATCACGTTTCAGATTTCGATCTTAAAATGCAATAATCTTTTAGTACGTACGTGTTTAATGTGCCAATTGAAAAATCTGTCATATTTTGAATGTGACATGTCAAATGTGTCAATTGAAAAATCTGTCGTATTTTGAATGTGACATGTCAAATTTGATATTCGACTTGAATTCATTTCAACGTCTTATCTGATTTTATACATGTTTCAAATTTGATGTTTCTAAGACATGTCATTTCAGATGTTATATCTATGAAAACAATGAAATTGCACAAGATGATTTTCTAGATTTTTAAATGTTTGAGATCTTTCTGGAATTTGTCGAAAAAAGCAAAAGTGTTTCTAGCAAAAAATACAACAAAATTTACAATGGACCCGAATTATGCAAAAACTTGTGCAACTAAAAGCAAAAGTGAAATAGGGAAATAGTCAAATGTGATTTTGCTTCTAAAAAAATCTTTTATCTTCCGAACAATAGACAAATCTTTATTTTTTTCAAACGGAAGAAATATTGTAATAAAGCATATTGTGAAAATCGAGAGTAAACGCAATGATACAAATTGTTCGCATTTTCGATATTTTCAAATGAAAAAATTTCATATGCCATGGCATATGTATGTTAAGTGTATGAATTAGTAGATAAAGTGCCATGGTAAATAGTTACGATGGATTTATAAGCATGACGATAAGATACAAAATTGGCAGTTTTGAATGACAACAGTTTCATCCTGTTTCTATATATACGTTTCTATATATTCGTAATATTCGACATACGGAAAATAAAATAATGTATCGATTCCGAAACAGTAGCGTTATCAACAGTCATAATTCCGATTCCAGTTCGCAGGAATTTTATCGTTAGATATATTATTTTCACGAACCGAGTTATTATAATCATACATATTTCATTTCAGGAAATGATCGATGCAAACAGAAGATACGGAATTGTCACGTTAGTGACTGTTATGCTAGCATTTTATTCAGAAGGATGTGAACCAAATTACTGTTTAAATCGAGATTCGAACCCATATTTGATGGGAGGAGCGATAACATCATATGATATCGTCAAAGGAAATGCCACTCCGGTCAACAGTACATGTAAAAAATATCTTATTAATTAACTTTATTAGTCAAATCTATGAACAATAAATCATTGTTTTCAATTTTCAGCTCACAAACAAATGATGATATGGGCATTAATACGACATGGCTCTAGATATCCTTCTCTAGATGAAATCGTGAGAATGCAACTAGCGACTGACATACAATCAAAGTTGATAAATTTGACTGAAACAGATAGAAATTCTATACATTTATGTGAAGAAGACCTAGAAGATTTGAAGAATTGGTCTTGGAACGCATCGATATTCGATTTAGCTGATCAGATGACCGAATCTGGTTTAACCGAAATGACCCAATTAGGAGAAAGATATTTGAATATTTTTCCCATTTTGTCAAACGATACGACGAACGTGACAGAAAAATATTCATTTGAAAATACAATCATGCCAAGAACCGTTCAATCTATGAAAGCATTTATCAGGGGTCTATTTGGGATCGATTTGAATCCCAATTCAATTACCAATAATGATGCACTGTTGGTATGTATATTTTAGGATATAAATATTTAATGTTGAATAATATAATCAATATTATGCGTTTGAATTTTAGCCGGTTTTTAATTGTATAGGATGGGTGATAAATACACAGATTTCGAAAAAAAATTATTATTTTCAACTGTTTGAAAATTCTTCGATGTTCAAACAAGTAAATAAAAATATATAATTATAATTTTAATTTTTTTATATTGATTTTAATGAAATTCTTAGATGGTTACATCGATTTCTGAAAAATTAGGAATGGAACTAAGTACAAATGAAGTTTATGCAATGTACGACAACTGTCGTTACGAAAGAACAATGTATCCCAAAAAGACTTCTCCTTGGTGTGCAGTTTTCAATACTCATCATATGATGATTATGGAATACAACTTTGATATATCTAATTTTTACACCACTGGACCTGGATTCAAGCGGAATGAGAAATTAGGATGTAAACCGGTGAAGTATTTGATGGAAAAACTTTCAGAGGCCATTGAATCGGCGCCTTCAAACAGAAAAAGTCATTTTCTCTTCAGTCACGATTTAACTATAGATATGATGTTGGCTAATTTGAGACTTTTTACGGATTCTGAAAAATTAGTGCCCGATAATTATGATTTATTAATTAATAGACGATACAGGAGTTCTTTGCACACTCCATTCGCTTCTAACTTAGTAGCCGTTCTGTATAAGTAAATAAATATTGCTTTAATGATTTGCCAATCTTTTTCGATTTTAATTTTTATCATTTTTTTACTTACAGGGTCGATTATAAAAATCATGATGGAAAATATGCTGTGCAATTTTTCTTGAACGAAAAACCGTTGATTTTAAGAGGATGTGATTCAAAAGGATTATGCTCGTGGAAATATTTGAAAAAAATTTTGGCATCCAATTGCGACGAAAGTGCATGTGATCCATGATAATACGAATTGATTCAATGGATAATATTTGTTAAGTCATTTCAATTACATATAATTTTATGTTTTTTTATATGATTATACATATGTATGTATGTATATATGTATGTATATGTTGAAAAATCAAATCGAAAGCCAGAAAATATATATTGCGAAATGTATAATATTTGAACAATATATGAATTCTTCTCAAAAAAAAAATTGTTTTAACATTATTTACAACACTCCTTTAGTATATTCCATGTCCTTACAAACTTTGAGCCTTTTTCTTGCATTTGAAAAAATCCAAATCGTAAAACACCCCTGAAATTGCATAATCTACAAAAGAATCAGTAGGTACGAAAATAACATTGAAAAAATATTTCCTTTTCGAGATCAAAACGAATCGTAAAATAGTCACCCACCGATGCAATAAAAATGGAAGCATTCGAATAGATTTCTGGATGCACTTAGTAATTTAGTAGGCGTTTTTACACCCGTTCGAATCGTAAACTAAATTTTTTTTTTTGAGTTTCATGGTTTCGGTAAAAATTCGAGTCGGTGTTGGAAGCTGACGAAAATTCTCCAAGATCTAGTTTCACACATGGTTATGGTTAAGAAATGTTAATTGAGCGAAACGATCGCTCCCCTTGTATGCAATAAAGTTTATTTGAAGAAGTGTGAAATAAACGACTGAATTAGAAATAAGTATGACTCTAGAACTATTTTTATATATCATTAAAGATACTCAATTTTTTTTTAATTTCATAATTAATCATTCATTAAGAAGCGAAGAAGCAGCATCTAGGTCTAGGAATTCTGAAAAATGATCAGTGCATGAAATCGATCGAGTTCAATTGACAAATGAGAAGAGGAATACATTTTAAGGAACCGTTTCGTATTCAAATATTCGAAAGAAATAATCGAATTGGTATAAAAAAATCAGAATCATACAGGACTCAAATTCAGCATCAAGAAAACACTGAATCCTACACGGCACGTACAAACGATTTACTATAAATAAATCTTCAGTTTACAAACACGATCGGCGACACGTAGGCTAGTGTTTTCGTTATAAAATCAAATCGCACAGAGCACAATCGATCGACACTTTGGACGGCGATTAAGTCGCACACGGATATCGGTCGATTTGAATTTTTGGCGGGAATGAGTCACCGCTTAAAATGACACGAACGTCACATTGGCAATAACCGTCACGTGTGAAGTGGGGAGGGTGTTGTTCGCTTTGACTTGAGCAGTTTTATTGTGGTTTGCTTATCGCCAGATAAGCACACGTCGGCACCTTTGATCCGACAAACAAAGACCGCTGCCGACAACTGAAATGTTCTTGTGCACGGCCTACACTCGCTGGAACCAATGGAAGAGGTTCCCGATCATCATCATCTGAATCTATGGGATGTGATATGATATTCGATGTAGAATCATTTGACAATTTATTTGGATCATTGGATAGTGAGCGAAATGCTAAAAAATGACTCGTTTAACGAGCAATGTTTCATATAACGATCTACGAGATGGAAGATATTATGACGTTTGTACCTACGCAGCATCTTAGCTTTTCATCGTTCGAGAAATATTGATTCACTTAATAAGTATTTCATATTACGAGTGAAATTCAGGAACGAATTATGCTCGTCATATGAGATTCCACTGTAATTACACAATTTGTTTATTTTGACGAATCGTTTGATTTGAAATAATTCAATTGAATGTCATATGAATTTAATAATTTGTTAATTCGAATTGAGAATCAATATACTTTAACGATGTTTAAAATTTAATACTACGAGTATATAATTATTTTTTTAATGAAATTAGGGTTAAATTTTTTTGTCCTTGCTATGCTTAATTTTAGTCGCATTTCACACAATCGATTCGTTTACGCATGCTTTTATAGCTTTTATGCCGATATATTTTTACGATTCAGTTTGTCACACTTTCCATACCAAATCGATTTAATTCGAGTTAATGTCATACAATATTACGTTATTTTTATTTAATACATGTTCAAAGTGAATTAACTTGACTTACTGTTTCACTTCTTTAGTAAGATTAGATGCTTCGAATGAAAAGATAATTTTAAGTGTTGATTTTTTTTTGTTTTCAACTAAAATGTGTGACTACGTACTTATAATCGTGGGAATTTTAAAACCTAGTTTCCATTTTCATTATGAATTTATTTCAAAGATTTTCTCTGTAAAATTTATTTAGGAAGTTCTTATAAATATTTCGCTTCTGAATCTAAATTTATATTTGATATAACTCCATGAATCGTCGATAAATCTGTTTATTTGAACAAGCATTTGAAGATGATAGAATAACATAAACACGCAACACGTGTTATTTTAAAAACGTATGTGTAAACCATAAATATCGTATATGAGATTTCGTTCATATTTTTACATAAAATTATAATATTTTTTAATCTTAGCCTACTTAAGAGAAGCAATTGAAAATAAAGTAGCACTTAAAATATTATCTTAAACCGAAACGTAATTTTATACACTTTTTAATGCACGATCATTATCACAACAAAATACATACTACGTAACATTCGCTTATCTCAGATGCGTAACAAGAACACAGAGGAAAATCTCATTAACGAAACAATAATTGAGAACATTCAAAAGATAAGATATGCGATTTGTTTATTCAAAAACTTTTTCCTTCTCAGCGATTTTCGAAAGACGACAAAAAAAAATCACATAAAACAAGAATTAAGTGGGCGAATGTGCACTTGTAGCACGCGTGTGAGGTCTTCGCGATAAGAATCCGTCGAAAGAACGAACTCAAATCGACGTCTGGAATTCGAGAGGAGATTTCGAAAAGTGTTAAACTTTTAAAGTATTCATGCAAAAGTACGAAGCCTCTTCGGCTCGTTTATCTTTCACACATGAACGCAATAAAAACGACAGACTCTCCGCGGTGCCAGAGATAACGAAAAGTGGGCGTTTTTTCCGCACTTTACGATATTTTGTGAATTTTTCAAGAATCGTATTGTTTTCCAATATCGATTATGAAAGGGATTTGTTAATTTTATTTTTCAATATTTACTATCGGATGCTGCTTTTCGTTTGAACGTCGCGGCGTCGATTTACGCTTTTATCGTTAATTGGTGTGTTTGGATTTCGTGTAATTTGAATCGAAAATTATGCTTGTGACTGATGTGAGTTTCAAACAAATCATTTGCGGTTCATTTGAAGATGTGTCAATTAATTATTTTAACTGACTTGAATGTGGAGTAGATTTTTTTAAAAACGAATTTTGAATTACAAAATAATAAAATAAAGGCTTATGTAAAAAAAATAGTTTCACAATTTTAAGTGTCCGTTAAGGTATGATGATATTTTTATCCTGTAAACAAATTTAGTTTGTAAATACAAAATTTTCACACTCTTAAACCTGAAACCAATAAACATTATTTGACAGCAAAAGCTACGCCTCAATACTTGAAAAAAATCATAAGGAGCGGAAGATGACATTATTAACGATTCTAGTTAAACGAGCTGAAAACTATCATAACTGAGAATTCAAAATAAATAAGTACATAACATCAAACTCTATATCGTCAAAAATAATATTTATAATTCAGAGTGAGAAGAGATATGACGAATTGTAAACAAACAATTACGAATCAAACTGATTTATGAACTACGCATATGAAATAAAACACACATGGAAGAAAAACTTCAAATTAGATAAAATAATTAAAAAAATCACACAACAGAAGCAATGTAACACTAGATTTGCCTCCCACATTTGTCGATAATGAAAACGATCGAATGTCAGTGCAATATGTGCGCAGTTAATTGTCGACTAGAACTAGATAACGTGTCTTGTCAAAAGTCAAAAGTGCTAGATTCGCTTCCTAGAAACGTGAGTGACAAGTGGTGAAGAACTAGACCAAGTGTGAAATTCTTGGCTGTATCCAATTTCGTCCAAATGGGTAAAAAAAATATAAGAACACATGGTAAATATATATGAAACAGATTTTGGTCGAAGAATACACGATTGATTTTTGTTCATGAAATTCATATGAATAATAATAAAATTAATTTTTCAACAATTTAATGATACGAGAAGCTAAATAATTAGACGACTCAATATTTTTTCATATTTAGTGAAAAAAAAATTCTTCGATTTCAAATTTTTAAAGTTGTTCCAGGAAATCCTCAAATCTTCGGGGGTTAAATATGTTCTCGTTTAGTAGCTTTCGATGAATGATGGCGAACAGAAGTTGTGTTTAGACACTTAACTATAATTGGGGGTGACTGCGATTAATTAAGATAGATATATTATTTTCGTATTTATCGTTGAAAATATTTTGAAAAATTTATGAATTTATCACGAAGTAGGAAACGCTTTCGTCTTCGTTGTAATAAAAATAGACAATGATCCAGTTATGTTATTTGTTCGATGTTCAATTCGATGCGCTTCAGTTATTTTAAGCAAAAGGTACAAAAGTGAAAAATTCAAGGATGTAACGGTGAAAGTTATTCAAGTGGTTCGTTTTCGTTTGATTTGTGGCTACGTTAGTAAATATTCGGGACTATTGTCGAACAAAAATGCACCTGTGGTTTCCAAATTATTTTGAAATATGAATCCATCAGCCAAAAGTGAAATATCGATGTAAAAAATAAATTGTAAATGAATTAGGTGAATGTAATAAATAGGTGTATTATAAAATATTGAACGGGAAAATTGTATTGAAAAATATTTGCAATTAAATTCTGTTCATTGTTGATTTTCAATGAGTACTCATTGCAATTACTATTGAATAGTATTTAATTATTTTTTAAATTGCCGCGATATTTCTGTCAGTTTGTCCGGATTCATAAGGCATTTCATCATATTTTAAATAATTTTACAAACATAACCACATTACATACATAGAACCTCTGATCTTCAGAATACAAATTGCCCTTCATTTGCATGCACGGTTTGCGTTACGGCAAAATTTACTTTCTTCGCTCGAATCTGCTTTGTTCGATTATGTACAACAGAATAGTTTCAAACAATGGTTAATGTGCCGTTTTTCAGAAACTCAAAAGAGCCCAAGGCCCGTTTGAATAACTGTCCCTATTCGAAAAGCGTGTACCGTTTAGAAAGCAACCCCGTCGGGAGCGATAACAACCCTTTTCCTCCAAGGCCGCAATTTTGACCCTTTGAGCAAATTTATGACCGTCGTAAATGCTCTAATTGCTCAAAACATTTCCTTTTAACTGTGTTTATCCAGAAATACAAAGATGAACCATCACTTTTGCACAATGACAGTTTTGAAAACAATGACCAAATTCGGTGAATATTATGAAATTAGTATTCGATATCTTTCGAACAGCAGATTTCGATCAATATTTTCAAATGTGTTGTGTAAACATCTGAGAATGTTTTTGCATCATTACATTTTACAATAAAAAAAAAAACAACACTGAAAGTCAACGGTTGATGCTGTTGTTTTCGTGGATCGCCACGAAGTCTCGAGTGACAGAATTTCATTTCGAATTCGTTAATCGATTCTAGGAACGTATATTTATTTTCTAAATCATCTGCGAAATATGTTTGAAATAAAATGATTTGACATGTTATTTCAACGCGAGACAGCTTCATAAGAAAATCGTAGAAATACGAACTGGACGAGATTGGAAACGGTTAGCTGTAGAAAAACACATAATGGACTTTTGCCTGCATAATTGCCTGCAATAAAATATAAAAGTTACGGCAGCGGCATTAGACAAAACGAAGGGACTTCCGACAAACAAAAATGAAAAGACTGCCGATGTCAAAAGGGACGAATGTTCCATTGAAATGGGCTTTGTTTTGAAATATGAGGGGTGCAGCGTGCAAAATCGAGCGACGACAGGATGCATTTGTAGCTCTATGTTCGTGGAAGAAAATCGAAAATTGATAATGGACTAGAATGGCATCGAGATAAGAAAAAAAGTGTTTCACTTGACCCACTTTTGGATTCGAGTAAAAGTTTCTGGACACAAAGCATTAATTTGTATGTCTATAATTTTGAACGTGATGCAAGGATTGCCATTTGCTCTACACTGCTGTTATGAAGATTGCATAAATAGATGTACCTACAAATATCTTAATTTTATTCTAAACGGGTTTGTGTAAATATTTTCAACGGTCTGATGGTTTCCAAAAACCTTCCATTGCGCATATATCGAAAATAAAAATATCCATATCATTATTATACATAGAAGCCGAAAATTGAAATCATTAATCTCTATTACCTTCATTCCCATACTTTATTGAATCGATTTCCAAATAATGCTATGGAATAAACTCAGATAATGAGATTTGTTTTACTATCCAGAAAATAAACAGTATGCAATAAACTAACATAGCTCCGATGTAATAAAATGCCGCCGAATTTTATTGTCCAACAATTCAACAGTAGTAAAATCGCTATTGATATCCTCATCGATATTTATAGAAATTAAAATCGATGATCATAACATACCTTGATAAAGAGTTCTGAAAAATGGTTTTCGTCGATAATACGAATTCGAAACAGTCGCATTTTGGCAAAACGGAATCCATTGTTCCGTTGCTTTGAAGGTTGAACGAGTAATTTATGTGTTTACATAAAGACTCATTGCACTAACAGTAATAAGACAAAACTGCATTCAAGGCGCACGACAAATGTAAGAAAAAAATCCAAATGTATAGGATTTAATAGCTTTCCGTTTCAGGAATTGTGCCTTTTGTGCTTTTATTATTTTATTGCGGTTCTTCCGAAGAAGTTCGTCCAGAAGACCTCGGATAGATCGTATATCATTGTTGCATTATCATTTGACTACACATATTCGAATATATTTGAAAGATCGCGTAAGAATACAAAGAATTTAATTCTAAAATCAAGTATAATAATAGCGCAAATTGGTCTGTTTGTCTGTGAGTTGAATGTGATGCTTGGGTCGCAATTTTCTTTACATTGTTGTAATGATGAACGCATAAAATAAGCGCAAGTAGAAGTGTCCGGTTTGTTGAAATTTTCGAATTATGCGAGTAAATATTATATTGCAAAATTCGTTATTGAAAGGAATCTTTCAAAATTCACTTATTATTGTAATGATTACCTCCGTGGTAGAAATCGTTAATAAATTCTCAGAAGTTTTAACAGAGAAAAGACAAATTTCAATGAGATGTCAGCAACCAAAAGACATAAATAACAGTAATGTTATGAGTACAAAACCTCATTGTTTGACCAACTTCCAATCAATAAAAACGGAAACAATCGTTTACGTCGTCTACGTCTGTGAACACAATGCTTTTGCTAAATGTGAGAACGTTTCTTCGAAAACATCCTTGAAGGTGAAAACCATCGATTATCGACAATGATTCTATGTATAAAAAAACGCACTTTGATACTTTGACAAAATAGACGAGTGTGAGAATTTGATTTTTTCGCAGAACTCGTACAGGAATAATGTCGATTGATTGTTACGCAAGTATATTTTTCAATAACCGTGACTAATGTTTTAATAGCGGTTGAATCAGTTTTATTGTGAAATGATTCGATTCATTAGGCATTGATAATGTCTATTTATTTTATTTTTAACTCGAATGACTGTACATAATCTAAAAACAACGAATTTACGTTTATGATTCAATACAATTTGATTCTTTCATTTCAGTTTCTAACAGAAGTTTGATTGACTTTCATCAGGGACATTGTTAATTTCGCGATTTTGAATTTTTTTATCAGAAAATACCACAGAAAGAGCTCGTGAGCAATATTTGAACAGTCGTCGGCCATTTGGCAACATCCTTTCAACTGATGCAAGTTGCCAGGATGTAACAATGTTTGCTCGCAGCCCTGACATTTTTGCCAACCCTTGTTTACATTTGTAACGGGGCCACAAATAAACTTTGACCAAAAGACCACACACGTAATTTTCAATTTTTACATTTACAATTGTGAAATCTAGATAAGTTTCTTCCTAAAAATGCAATAGAACAAAAATCAAAATCTGAATTGATTTATATAAAAAAACATATTTTTGCCAAAATTTACATAATATCAGATAGATAGATAGACAGATACTTATTGCATGATATAAAAATTAAAAAAAATCATATTATAAGGTACTTTTTTGATTTTTTTTATTAATTTTTCGTAATAAAAAATATATAATAATATGATGAAATTAAAAGACAAAATTATTGGCATTATGTATCTATTTGACCGCAAACATTTTTTTTCTCCAACAGCTGCTGTAACAATATTTATCTTTGTCGTCTGTTTTAGTTGGTTTTGCATACTTTTTCAATATGCGATTCGCTTTGAGCACTTTTCGGTTCATCGATGGTGAAATTGAAACCGACTCGAAACCGCATTGTTTGAAAATAAACACGATTTTAAATGGCGCCAATTTGTGTAAAATTTGAAACGACTACGGTGGTCTTGCAAGATTTGAATTTCAGTATTTGATGCACGAGCAAACTTATTGTACTTCAAAGACAGTCGAATCGTTTTATATTGGAATCAAATTGTTTTACAATCGTCATAATTGTTTCAGTTAAGTGTGAGTGTGAAGAATTTTTTTGCTTTTTGTATGAATTTTACCGCATCACGAGTTTAAATTTGTAAGAAATCGTATGATCTATTATTATATTGTACGTACAAGTCATTGCTTAAATTTTCTTGGAATACAAGAAAATCTGTAAAAATAGATTGTGAATTGATGTTATCAAGATACGATGAACTATTTTTTAAACGTTACTTAGCAAGAATTTATATTGTTTTATTCATGTCGGCACTTTGACATTTACTACTCACCGTGAAAACAAACGCAAAAGGTTTTATTAAAAGAAAAAATGAGTATGCGTCTTGAACGCAATATAAACATATTCGTTGAAACGAGTTTGTCACTGAAAAAATCGGAAAACCGTCATAGTCAAACACAGAAACACCAAAAGAACAAACGACATATAATATTTTAATGAGAGAACGTTTTCGAACTTCATTTAACGAGCAACCGACAAATGCATAAACCGTCAACCTTTTCAAATCTATAAAAAAATATCTGAATCGAATGAGAGTGTTCAAAGACTTGAAAATGTTTCATCAAAAACAATCGATAAATACCTTCATCAATGCGACTCGGGTAAAAGCAAATCTACTTAAGATCTTGATAAGTTTATGATATTGAAAAGGTTTGCAGCCTCTGGACGAAAAGCATCAAAGTGCCGCCGAGCCGACATAGGTGTTAAACATTTGGTTGTTGATTTCTGTCCAAGAGGGGCTTGTTTATTGTTGAGCGTATTGATTCAGTCATATTGCGACTACGACACGAAGTTACACGTTTATTGCACTCACTCACTCTTCTATCTAATTGCATTCATATACATGTGCCTAGATATTTTTTTATACAAGTCATACTCGTATGATTTAAGCATGCGTCGTTAAAATGCTCGGAGTCATACGTGAGCTTGTAAAGCGGTGTTTCCACATTTACAAGCGAGAAAATTTGAGCAAAGAAACCATCATGTGCATGTTTAATTAGTTTAAAAAAAAACTCACCCCTTGATAATTGTATGATTTTATGAGACCGAATGAATTCCAATTTTAATAGCAAATTAATTAATTAATTAATAGCAAAGTTGGGCTCAAATGAAATCACATACAAGTGGGAAGCAGCCTTTAACTAACGCTTCATTTCAAAGAGATCGATTCAGTCGAAGGATTCATAAATATTTACAAAAGAGTCTTGTTTATGTATGATGAGATCGAATTATCGAATGGGCATTTTGAGTATTACTCATCGCAATCGAATAAACATCGGTTTGGATTGACAAAAAGCGGTAAGATACCAGATAACATCGCACTTATATCAGTACATCGTCTGATGAATCTAATTGCATGCGAATTGAGGCACGCTCTCGTTTATCATCGAAAACAAATCGAAAATCGACAACAAACAGATTGGTCATACTTTTTTTAAAGCGCACATCTTTTTTTGTTCACTTTCCTCGCAGTATTTGAACACTTGATCGCAGATAGCTAACATCGAGGGGCGATTTTCAGCTATAATATATTATTACGTATTCGTATGTGGATATATTTGCGATGAATTACAATCGGCATCCATCACAGAGACAGATTCGAGAGGGGGCCCTAATTTACAGGGCATGTTCCAGTAGTCAACAGGTGTAGGTTCGCTTTGCTGGGCTGCGATAAACCGGCGAGACATCAAAGGACAAATGCCGTTATCGGTCCATCGATAAGATATAAAATCAATTACCAAATTTGCCGACAGTTTGTTCACAATTCACACGTTATTTATACCGATGCCCTTTGTGTGTGTATGTGCGTGAATTCATCTGTCCAGATGTGCTGTTCAATAGGAATCGTGTTTGCATAAAATGAGTATCGATTCGTTGAGTGTTGATACATGTCTTGTGCAAAGTGCATTGTTTCATTTGATTTCGTTTTGTATGAAAAAAACTGCACCCAAGAAAAAAACGACAAGCTAATTCATTTAGTTCCTCTCAATCTTACAATGGATCGATAAAACGTATTAAGAGAAGATTGGGCTGAAAGTTCTGGGGATCAGTTGTTCCGAAAGTAACAATATCGCAAGAAAAAGATAATATCACTTAAAGGGCATAATTTAAGCACTGATGATTGTGCAAATTTAGCAACCATTTCATATTCTGGCGATCACAATTGAGTGACGAAATAATTTCGGAACAATGACCCCCAGAACTTCTTTTGATATCAAAGGAAAAGTTGCTGACTGCTGATTTACATTTAAAATAAATCAATTGCTTGCGGATAATTTCGAAAACAATCAGATAAATACCTAAATGGTATTTGAAACGAATTGAAATTTAGAATCGACGAATTTCAATTTTTCGGTCGGACGAATTCAAGATTTCAAGAAAGGATGCAGATCACGTTTAGGATATGATTTTTTTTTTCGTGAAGATATCGAAGGTTTACAAAAGCGTCGGTGCATGGGCGTTCTGCTGTGAACACAATACGAAAGGTATCTTTCAGTGCGCTTTCAAAGGAAAATTAACGGCCCCATTATAAAAATTTGTAAGGGATTCTTTATTATGTGAAAAAAGTCTGTTTTCATCGCACGCCCTGTTGAGTGCGCATCGTCGATCAAATCGACGCTTTTTTATTATAACGTTTTATATCGTTAATTGTGGGGTACAAAATGATTTGAATGAATAGATCAAAACTCGAGAATATTAATAGATGTTTTATAATATGAATATTGTTAGAAATGATTTCGTATTACAATAGATGCCGATCAATACATGAAAAGAGGATTTAACAAAAATATCTTAATGCAGGTATTTTTTTAAATAGACATTGCAATAGATTTAAATTAATCGAAAGTGATGTTAATTAAATGCGAAAACATGTCGATATGAGTTTAATATTCTTATGATTATCCGAGATAAAGGCAATTATTATTTTCAACCTCAAAATCGATAGAATTTGCGAACAAATGACAACTAAAAATCGGACAAAAAAGATCGTTTGAAACGACTTTGGTATTAAATGTGAAAACATCATCAACAGTGTATCACACCATATAAAAAAAAATCAAATTTCAACAGAAATACATTAGTGCGAACGGGGATTTCGACTGAAAACATTTTCACCCATTCTTCGACATTTTTTCAGAAAATTCTTCAAATCCAAATAATCAAAACAACAAAATAAATCAAAATACAAAAAAAATCCTAATATCCCTCACAAAATCGACATCACGAACGGCGCAACGCAAACCCCAGAATACCCAAGCGAAGGGGCGTGGCCTAATACGCCCAGTGGGCGTGGCCTGCGCTGATTGGCGCGGCGTCCCTTTGATCGCCCCCACCACTTGCGCAATCTAAGCACCGCCTCCGCTCTATTGGCTTTTGCCATTCGAGCTCGGCTGTTGCGGCCGACGGACACTTGTCGCCGGTCGCTCTGCTTTTCGACTGTTTTCTTGCGCCGCTTTCGAGTTTACGAATTTTCAAAGGACGGTGGATTTTTGACGTTTCGATCTGTTTGTGATGGTGTGGATTTTCCGAGGGAGAGTTTGAAGTTTTTTCGTTTCCGAGTTTTTGAATTTTTCATTTTCGTTTTGATGATCGTTTCGATGGCCGCCGATTTGATGCGCGTTGAAGAACATCTCGACAAACGGACTGGTAATTAATATTTTTACTTATTTTTTTATTTATTTTATATGTTTAGGCCTAATTTTATTTTTTAGTTTTAATTTGTATTTTATTTAATGTGCGTAAAAATGTTGTTTTTTTATCTAAAACAAAAGAAATTGTGTGTTACAAATTTCTCTATCTTTGAATTTACATATTGGTATTTTTTTTATGTTCGATTACTGTTAGATTTGTTATAATATTTTTTCAAAACATTTCTTCTCATAGATATTTAAATTTAACGTTAAATAATCGAAAATACTGTACAATCGTGTTGAGATGTGCGTCAGTTGATAAAAAACTATTTTATTACATATTATTACACGTATTCAAAGAATTTATATTTCAATTATTTTATTTTCTAAATAATATAGGTACCCGTTTATTGCATGACATTTTTTTAGAAGTAGCGCAGCATAATTTATTATTATACAAAATGTCATATAATTTTTGAAAATATTTCATGAATTAATTTTTGAATTAGAAATTCATTTTATTTTTAACCAAATTCATTTTTTTCATAGATTACGAACCTGCGATATCACCGGGTCAAGTTAAACGCGAACCCAGAAGTCCAGCACTTCCGACGCCGCCTAGGACGCCGGAGTCGCGACATCCAACAGTTCAACACTTGGATCAAGAACCGGACATGACCCAACAGCATTGTATAACCCAACAGCATCACGCTTGGATGCATCATCAGCACCAGCAGCCTCCTCACCATCTATCTTCGATTGCCGCTCCTCCTCCTCCACATCCTTTAATGTACAACAAACCCAATCATCAGCACTTGTTTCATTACGAATCTGCCAAAATCCCACATTCCACATATCCTAATCATCCTTCGTTAGCCGCTTATATGGGTCTATCTCCGTCTGCTTCGTATCCAGCGATTTTGATGAATCAGTGGATCAGAAACGCCGCTCTGTACCATCAAGCGTCGAGAGGATATCATCCTTCTATGGATCTTCAGAAGCTTCATCCTTCCGGGAGGGCTCCGGGACAGGCTCCGAAGCAAACCGGAGGACCTAGCGCGAGACCAAAGAAGCAATTCATCTGTAAATATTGCCACAGGCAGTTCACGAAGTCCTACAATCTTCTAATTCACGAGAGGACGCATACAGATGAGAGACCATACTCTTGTGACATTTGCGGCAAGGCATTCAGAAGACAAGACCACCTTCGAGACCATAGGTGTGTATCGTATCTATTCTAATATCTAATCTTGTTTTATTTATTTAGAATCGGATTATCTTTTCCTTGAAGCGTTTCGCAGAATCGAATCAGTTGTATTCCGGGATTTTTTCGAAACACTTTTGTTTTTCACGCGATTTGTTTGCCATAATGAGAATTCCGAAGTGAAATTTTCAACTTGCAGGTGTGATTTCCACATAGACGCTAAATAATCTTATTAGAAATATAGTTGAGACAACCGCTTTTGTTGACACGGCGCTAGATAAATATTGTATTTCCTCCGCACTCGCGCGTGTATTATTTCGTAGTATTTCCTCCTCTGACAAATACACTTCGAACGATCATTGCATCGATTAGAATTTCATTTTTAGAAAACTCGTAATGACCTCATGTTTTCTCTTGCAGGTACATCCACTCCAAAGAGAAACCGTTCAAATGCGGCGAATGCGGCAAAGGCTTTTGCCAATCGCGAACTCTGGCAGTCCACAAGATCCTCCACATGGAAGAATCACCTCACAAATGCCCAGTGTGCGGTAGGAGTTTCAACCAACGCTCCAACCTGAAGACCCACCTTTTGACCCACACCGACCACAAGCAGCAACACCTGGCGCAGATGGACGGTTGTCCAGAGGTCACATCTACGAGTCAAATCTTGGACACTCCCCCTGCATTGCTAGATCTATCTCAAAAGACACTGTCTCCGAATCCAGAAGGAGTTACGACTTCTTCGTATCAGCAAAGTCAACAGCAACAGCCACGACCTGCGAAGAAAGCCTTAGGATTTTCGATAGAGGACATCATGAAGAGATAGACCCATACCGATCACAAACCGCAACACATATCTTTGAGTCAAATTTAAAAGATTTCGTATTCGAATTCAGAGGATCATGAAGATTGTAACGTCTGTCGCAGTTGTATCCAAAATTTGATCTTGGATACTTCTCTTGTTCTGCTGGATCATTGACTTGTTTCTTAATGGATTAGAGGGAGTCTCTTGGCTTTTCGATAGAGGACACCACGAAGAGATGGACTGCATTTGAAGTTGTGCAACGTCCGCCCACTGCATTTTTGTATTCTTCGAGTCCGTGAGGTCATCGCGCGTAAATTAGTGACCCCGACCTACGCACTTGCCATCCGACGCCCAACAATCAATTTATATGCTTCGATATGTACGCAGAGATGCTCTCTCCCTCCAATTATAATAATTATATGAGGAGAGAGATGGTCCGAAACTGAGAATTTATCGTGCTCGTGGTCAATGGAGAGGAGGATTTGACTCTTTCGTTGTTGTTGTTGCTCACGCAACGTTTATTATTATTGTCGTCGATAATGAGTGATTTATGTTGGAAAAATCGCGTAATAATAAGGAAAATAATGAAGCCGCGTCGTTATTTATGCGATTCTTTGTGTCTGTGTAATATTTTTTTTTGTCCTACACATAAATCGCCCACAATCGCGCGCTTTTTGCAAATTTAAATTTATAGCGTTTCAATTCATGTTCCTGATTTTTTTCGCACATCCAAATGTATTTTTTTTTCAAACTGTACGTCCTAAGATCATAGCCAAAGATCTTATAATAAAAATAACCATATTAATTTATTTTGCTTGCTGACTGATGAATTCAAACTTTTGCTTTTTTTTCGTAATCAGAAATGGGTTTTTTCTTAAGACTGATAATGTTAATTGAGATCCAAAAAGTAAAGATCATTATTTATTTTTTGCTTAAATGATAATTTTAACAAAGACCAATGTGCAGTTACCGTTACCTCAAATTTGAAACCATTTTTGTTTGTGATAATTGTAAATAATCCAATATAATTTAATGTAGATTTCAATCCATTTGCGGGTTCCTTGTAATTTAATTGACATATTTATTAAGTGAAATCGAATACTTGTAAAAAGATAATTCATAAATATTTTATAAGTCAACAAACACGACTACAGTACAATTGAAATAACAGTATTATTGTGTACATACATTTTATATCATAAGAAACTATTGTATTATTTAAACTTGTATAGTTATATAATTCCTATTTGTTAAGAAATCTGTGTATATATTTATATATAAATAATTTGATGTGAACCAAAAATGAAATATCTGAATATAAAATATACATAAATAATTAAAAAAAAGTTTTATTTTATCCCCTTTTCACAATAACTGAGTCAAAGTAAATGAATGTTTCAATCATTTTGATTGAACATAAAAGCTAATATGAAATATATGAAAGAATTTGCACAATAAAGTAAATATTGTAATTGAAAATGATTCTAATTAAAAATTCTTCACATTATAAATAACTGTAAAAAATAAATCACTTGAAAATAAAATTGCACATAATATATTAAGAAACGAAAGTGCTTACGTGCAATTTGAAACCCAATTATTATAGCCTTGATGAAGTTGAAACTAAAGTATAATAATAAAACGATTTCAAGAGAGGATTTGGTAAATGAAGAGCAATATCCATAAATAAACGTGTTTGAAAAGCGGAAAAAAGATAAGCGAAAAATTTTCGGTTAACGTGACAAGTGGTGACATCTAATGGCGTAGCTAGGATTCATTTTTGTCACCAAAGGATGTCGCCAAATCGAAAATAATTATTTTGAATAATTTTTATTAAACACAAAATATTTAGGATCACAGTTAGCAACAAATTAAAGAAAATTTAATTATTACGTGTGAATTTAATTCAAAATTTATAGCTAGTTTTAAGAAATAAAATTCGGTTCGAATCCATTATGTTTCTACGAAAATTGCATAGAATTGACCATTTTTCATACAAGACTGTATATTTTGAGAATTAAATAATTATAAAATGATTAGATACAAAACAAAAAGAGCTCATTCAAAAGGGAACGTTTATTCATCGCATCGATATGTTTTGGAATACAATAAAAAAATATGAAAGAAAACAGTAAATTATTGCTTTGAGTCAGATTCGTTTGATTGATTGAAATTATCCCGTTCGCTATTTCGAACAATTTGTTGGATGAAAAAATCGAGGAAATCGGCCCAATTTAAAAGAAACGATCTAACTTTTTTACGAGGAAAGCATCTAATTGTTTTGGGTAGTCGATTACATTCAGACGAATTCGAAAGATTTATTTCAAATCATGAATCGATCTCTGAAATGTAGGGTTCAGTTCAATGTTGAGCAAAATAAATATTTTAAAGTTGTTTCTGATTTGAATTGAAAAATTGTAATTAATATTTCAAATGAAATACGTACATGTTCTGATAGTAATTGGAATTATGAATATTATGTCATTAATTGAAAAAGGCTCACGTTTCCTTACCTCGTTGCATTCAAGATGCGTTCTTTTTAAAAGATATTATGAATCAATTGAAAACATATTTTTATGTAATATAGGCATAGATCATTATCAACCCTGTGTATATAATGAGAAAAGAAGTATTTCACACAAAAATCAAAATCAAATTCACGCGAGCGTGATATATGATGATGCTCCGAGCTTGGTCTCAATTAAACGCGATTTGGGCATCGAATTAAAGTAAAATCCCAAAACGATTAGATCGAAATCCGGCTTTTCGAACACGCGATTCCACCCCCAAAGCCTCATTTTCGAGTCAGAATTAATTTTGATGTATTGCTTTTGAAAAAAAACAGCCCGATGACGATTCTTGTGTCGGGATTCTTCGCGAAAAGCTGCGTCGACGTTTGATGTTGATTTGTGGTCGTATTCGGTTTGGTCGTAAATAACCGAAGCAGTGGTCGTAAATCATAATCGCTTCGATTGGTGAATTAGAGGCACAATTATGCCCAGGGCTTTCTCGGCCCTTCGCTGTGTACTTGGGTATTATTCAATCGCATTGTCGATCGTAGATTGCTAAGGTTATGCTATGGAAACAGCTGAAGACGAATAGAATATAATTTAATAATGTAATATTCAAGATAAGTTAAAATTACATATATTAAAAGTGAATTTAATTGAGTCCGATTTGCAAATTCATTTTGACGCATCTGTATCGCTGACAACGATGTCGATTTTTCACTTTGATTTATCGCCATTTCACTGGTTTCGATACAACGAAAACGAACTCTTTCAAATTAATATGTTAATAAGGCAATCGCTCACTTTAAAACGACTCGAAAATTGTATACCGCGAGCACATTTAACAAACATCGGTAGCAAAAAAGCCTCCGCTCGTTTCGAATTCACAAAGAAAGATCGGACCGAAAACCTTTGAATATGCATGAGATTCGGCATTAATAAACATAAAGGAGAACGAAAGAGATCGTTATGAGAATTTACATATATTTTAAGATATTTCGCCGATTTTCTTCGGTACAGTTATGTTTTGTTATAAATCGTCTATTGAGGATTGGCAGCTGTCAGTCAATCTGACAATAATTGGGCAATCATCGCTTCTTGTTCAGACCGCAAAAGTTTGGATTGATCGCGTGATAGACCGTTTTTCGATGGAAAATTGTCTTACCACCGAGGAAGCATTTTGCCGCAAGCTTGAATCTTTAATGGAACGTCGGAAAGAGTCCGTTTTGTATAAAAACGTTTTCGGAATGAAGAAAATTTTAAGCGCGTGCCTTTAAGAATTTTGTGTTTGAACGATGACGTAAATTCGAATAAGGGTGTCAAAGGTCGCGAGCTTCGATATACAAAACGGAAAACTCGCAAGTCACTTAGAAGTTCGTTCAATCGTAATCGATCCAAAGGTTGGCCACGCCTGAAAAACACCGGTTCATTTATTATCATCCTTCGTCAGAAATATGATAATTTATTTAAAAAGTCGTTTAAAAACCGCCCCCTGTCACGGCGAGACTGACGAAGCAGCTTTCAAATCAACTACTGCGAATATACGAACAGTCATTTTCGAATGTGACAAAGCGAAAGCGATAATCGCTAAATTCAATAAAAAAAATAGTCGATTGAAGTGTCATTTTGTGTGTATTTTGACAAATGTGCTCTAGTCAAACGCGCCATTAATCACTTAGAGAATAATTAGATTATTGAAACGGTGAATTGTAACGTCAGAAGTTCCCACAGTGTTTGTCTTGTTTCAGTTTCGAATCATCAATCATTGCATCGTTAAGGCGTTCTTTGAGCGAATCGAAATGATGAAATTTCATCGATTTTTTTATGAAATTATCGATGAAAATGCTTCAAATTTGACAGGATAACACGCGTGTGTGATTTGTATGGTGTTGCGTGATGTTGAAATTATGGTGCCCTATAGGCGCGTGCTGTTGCTACTGGGCAAGCACGTGTCCATTGCACGCCATCATCATCACTTGTCGATAATAATAAGGCAATCGGGTTAAACGATATGATGATACGGTAGTCGTTGAATAACTTTTCAAAAGCCACGATATTCATAAGATCAAATTTTCTTTTGAACCGCTTGAAAAATACGATTCAAAATTATGCATGGCGTGTTTGTAAATTATGTTTGTTTAGGAAAAAATATTACTTTCAAATCAAATTATATTCATATATGAAAGGACATTTGTTAATATATCATTATAATAAAAATAATTTTCTTCGTGAAAAGTTGTCACCAATGAAGACAACCCAACTGAACAATGTTTTTCACGTTTACAAAAAGATCAGCTCTAAATGATGTTCTTTTGTATAATAATAAAATTTATTTTTTGATGTATGTTTTTATTTTTTAAATGGAATATAATTTTAAAACATGCCTTGTAAGTTTTCGCGTTTACGATTCAAATTATATACACGAGTAATGAAATAGACGAAACGAGGCAAACCGCCTCGCAATTATAATATCGTAAGTGTGCGCAATAGGAAGTCATCATTTTCACATCAAGGACCTCTTTTTAATGTTAAATGTCTGTCGATTTCGTGATGTTAGGCTGACATAGAAGCCCGTGCCTCGAATTAAGGTTATAAATATTTTTTTAAGCTTCTCAGAAGGGCTTTTCATTACGTGGGATCATCGCAGAGATCGGGTCTCCTGTCTGTGTCTTTCGCGTTTTTTCGACAAATCGGAGGTAATGTCATATTAATTATATATTGAAGTTTGTTATAGTCGTTAACTTAATAGTGGAGTCGTTCAAGGATTGGCGTGTCCTCGTAAGTGTTGCGGAGGTGCACATTAAATATAAATTAGTATCTTTCGAAAAAATCATAGCATTTTGTCAAAATGTCTCTAATATCGCATAAAGTTGATTTTTCGCATTTTTCTCAAGCGAAATCATAAAAAATATACATGTTAAATGTTTGTGTAGTAATTAATTAAACGATTCAAATATTGCAATTTTATTTCAAATTTTTAGTTGTGCCTTATATTTTTCGAAAATCTCATTAATTGATAATAAGCGGTTAGACATCGCAGTAACTTTTAGAATACTACGAAGTACTGGGAAAAAGTTTCAACGTAACCACAAGAAACGCATTCGTATCCAGTGGCGTCCTACCAGAAAATCATCAAATCGAATCATTTATAAAAAATCATATCAGAAAAGTAACAAATAAATAAATCTGGAATCTAATTGAAAGCGAAAATAATGATACACATTGGGGACGAAAATCTATGAAAACTTCTAAGTTTAAGTGAAGATTTTACGATGTGAAAAAAAACGATTGATCAATATACCTTTCAGTGATTTTAATTTTTTTATGATATTTTCAATTATTATTTTTGATTATTGCGAAAGTATCTATTTAGCGGACACCTCTGCAATTCTGACTGAAGCTGGCGCCTGGGGTATTTTCCTTTCGGCCTTGCCCCTGTTCAGTAAAACCCCAAATTATAGGGCCGCACCTACACTACATGGATACACATAAGAGACACACTGAAATGTATCATCTTACCCGACAGTCTCGACAGATTAGACCCGCTTATCGACTGAAAATATTCACACGAACCGATCTGTATAGGAACTCTGCTTAAACTGGGGAAAATTTGGTGAAAATCCCTTTCAATTATATAGTAAAATTCAAAAAATAATAAAAAGAAGTTTTTATTTAATATTATTGTTAGTAGGTATTTTTTTTTCATTGGAATGTAAAATGGTTTGTGTAATTTTAATTTGATTAAAGTCTTGATACCATCTATTTAAAGTATCAAAATTAATATAATTATGTAAAACTATCATGTCAAATTGAAAAATATTAATGATTACAATATTTGAACAATACATTCTACTTAAATAAACTTAAAATTACACTTTTTATGAGTTTAACACACATAATTTTTTGAACAAATTGGTAGGTACCTACGTGCGTTAAGCAGTTTGAAAAATGATAAATTCGCGCGGAAAAATAATCGAATGGTGAAACATATGATTATATACATATATCTAGAGATTTTCTAAAAAATGACAAACGACATATGAGTATATATAAAATATGGTTTTACTGTACCGATATCGGGGTCAGGTGAAAACGTGGGACAAACGCGTTCACGTTTGAACATTACCCGACCGCGAGATCTCGTTTGCTAAAACAAAAAAATATAAATATCCATCCTTTTCTATCTCACGAAACGATTTAGACGTGCGAAAAAGAAACGATAAAGTATCATTTTACTATGACTAAAATGTGAACATAATGATAATTATGTGTTACACGCTTTTGATATTTTGTATTCGGTATATGGAATGCGTTCGAATTGACCCCGCAGTTGGATACGTTTTATTTTTATTAAATTTTATTGAAACGAGATCGTGAGAAATTGTTTAATGTGATCGAACTGAGATTATATAAATGTTTCAAATATAATATTTTATTTAGTTAACTATTATATGTATTGCATTTACGTGGAAATGATTCAATGCGCATCTTGATCAAAGCAAATCTCATTTTCGGATCAACTGATTTGATTCAATAATAAACGATTTGGAAGTTGAAAGTCACATAGGAATAAGAATCAAGTGTCAAATCTAATAGCCAAAATTAGTCAAATTTTCCAATAGAGTTTAATTTCGAACTGGAGTGCTAGAAAACTACAAATTGAGCGGTCGCCTACTAAGGGCAAAAAGCGGTATTTACACACGATTGTTGTTGCGGTTTGGTCTTTTTGTTCATTTTTTGTCTTCTGCGGTCCCTTTGGGTCAAGAGGGACCTCTGGGAGACGATTGGCACGCCTTAAACACAGGTTACTGAGGACCGAGACGCCAACGAGGGACAACCCATATAAATCGGACTTCGTTTAACTTTTTTCATACCGTCGTGTTGGTTTTCGTTTTTGTTCTAAATTTCGTTAACGGTCGGTGAACTGTCATTTGTGCGATCGTGACTAGAAATCGGGATCTGCTCGAGGATCGGCTCTGGAAATTATTTCGTGCTGTTGAGAAATTAAACAGGGTTAAATGTTGGAAATTAAGACGTCTGTGTATTGCGAACTGTTTCAAGTTGATTTATTTATTGATTAGTTTTTGTAATAAGCTTAATGTGAAAGTTTATGGTTGTATTGAAAATATTAATTGAAATGACCTAGAAAGCTCGTGTGTACTTGAACCTTTCGTACGTTCTATAACCATTCTAAACGATTTTTTATTTTCAGAATATTAATGTTCAATAGTAAATGTTAATAACGAGAAACTTTAATATCTATATATGATGTTTAATTTTGAATGTAATTGGAAATAAATTTTCCACTTGAAAAGTAGTATGAGTAAAAATGTACGAGTATGAGGACCATTTTCATAAGTGAACATAGATGAATTTCCAGTTGAAAAGAAGAGTGATAAAAAATGCATAAAGTCCGTTTTCTTCTGCAAACATTAACGAATTTGGGTTTGATGTACTCAAAAGTATTAAAATAATCTATTGGATTTATGAAAAAATGACATGGAAATCGACTATAGATAGTATCATACGACTTGCTAACTGGGAAAATTCATTTTTCCATGAAAACGTATGGATATTGTCACAGTAAAAATTCATCAGCAACCAATTGAGATACATTTGGAACATGTTTAGTGGAATTTCATTTTACATTTTTACCCATCGTTCAATCTAAAAATATCGAAAATACGCCGCGATTTTCTCACGTGTACACATTTCACCGTATGAAAATGGAGGCAGACTGGCGCGCATAAAAAAGGCACATAATTCGTAAGAGAGGCTAAACGTTCCCTTTATCGAGGGTACCAAAGTCTCAGGAGAAGAAGACACGAGCTGCAGATGATTATCGCCCTATCGAAGGTTAATGAGGGACTCGGAGGAGACCCTTTCCCACTCGTGACTCACAGCGCGTGGATATACCGAAAAAATAACGCCACAAAAAACACAATGCAACCCTCTAATTTATTTAGAATCGAAGCTCCATGTGAACCTCGCAGGAATTCGACATATTCACATACGAAACGCGGACATATAATAAATAAAATGTTTATTATGATCGAGCCGATTATGATAAACGGCGGCCTCCTTCGGTGGTAGTCCTTTTATGAAATGTTGTATATATGCGAGTAGAAAGAGCCTTGGATATAATAATGCCGAACGAGTTCGCCTTCGAAGTGTCCGAAAATATTCCTGCACATAAATCTATCGCGATCCAATTAGGCAAATAACAGTTTGGATTTGTGTGAGGGCGTTTTTTATTTTTCGATGAATTTTATAGTGATTGTATTGCGCTAATCTTTAATATCGTACTCGTATGAATTACTCTCGTTTAATTATTAATGTTGTAATTGGTAGGTGAGAATTAATCTTCTCGTATCGTTCGATTTGTGTATAAATATTTTGTTCGTAAAAACATTCCACCAGTGCTTTATAAACTGTGTATAAAAGTATTGTTAATTTAATAAGATCTTCATTTTTTAATAAATAAAATGATATCAAATATTCTCAAATTGTGAGAAATTTGAAAATTTTGATATCTAGCGATATCAACGAGGAAAAATAAAATAACTATATTTTTTTTAATTTAAATAGGAACTTACTAACAATAAGATATGAATTATTATAAATATATAATTACAAGAAAAATTGACAATGAGGTGATACGATTTTTTTTCTAGTTAGAATCCCAATTGATATTTTCACTCTAGCGTTCACATCTACGGGGTTTTAACTAGAAGCTAAATAAACCCCACATAATTCACCCTAGCTACTAGATTACTCAGACATGAAAGTACAACAAAACCAAAAATCCATTACATCAATAGAATCAAAATAGAAAACAACACCATCCCATCACTAGATTACGCACATCACGAAATCGTGAGCCCTTTTACCTCGTGACTTTAGAGCGCGCGCGCGCGGACAGTCTCACGCATCGTTAATACAACGTATTTATAATAATAACGTAATCTAAACGGACCATTTTATAATGTGTACCTTAAAATGGTAGTGTTAATAGTGAAAAAATCGGCTCCAGGGGTGTAGCCCTTGGGGCACACGACCGTCTCGCCGTCGGCGGCGCCCGTGGGTGTGTCACGTCGGTCCATCCTCAAAGGGTGGATATAAACAGCACCTCTGAAAAGTCGAGGACTCCTCCTTCTAGAGTCTCGACTGGTTTTTTTGAGCGTTTTTTAATTTAATTTAATTTTTTTGGGAGGTCGTCTGGTGATAGATTGCGGCCGCGGCGCTTTTGTCCGTGCGAAAGTTCGGGAAATTCGATCGAATTAATTGTGAGGGAATTGAATGTATTAAGTTTAAAAATCTGATAATTTCTAAGAATATAAAATGAAAGAAAGTTCAGAGAAATATTTATGTCAAAAAGTTGAAGAATTATGAAATACTCCAGGATTCAGGATCTCATCAAATCTTATTTCACTTTATGCATTTGTTTAGTAATCACTGATTAATTACTTGAATAACCGAACGATGTCGTTCAAATTAATAATCGAAATAATTCACTGGGCTCGCTGTTTCAAGTACGTCGTTATAATAATGTTGTAAATATAGAAAGATAAAGAAATCAATCCTAAACTATCCTTAATTGTAAAAGAAATAATATCTTTTTTATAATTATTTGGAGCTACATGTAGATACTACTTGTATCTTTTATGTACCGTTCACATTTTTCAGAAATAAATTTAAGTAAACAAAACTTTCATGGATTTGCACAAGTGCATTTCTTGTTCATTTTCGTTTTGGAAACGGTGGTTTCGTAAGTTAAAAATGTTAATTATATGTAAGCGAAGGAGAATGCGCGCTTGCGAGGTCAAAAGTGCAACTGCGTACATAATAGGTGATACTGTATCTCTTTCTTGTCCGTTTTATGAATGCCACGAGGAGTAGAGATGCAAATATGCACGATGGGTTCAAAGTAGGGTGACCATATTTCCCAAGAAACAAAACGGGACGCTCCGCAATTTTTTCGCCACCACTTCCCTAACCTATGTTTTGACAATTAACATTGAGCAATTTGGATCTTTTACTCTTATATATTCACTCAAATTTGAAAATTTTAGTAAAACGTGATTTATTTTCAAAATAATTATACATTTTTACTTAGTTTTGTATATTTTAAATCGAATCCACATCACATATTTCACATACAAAAACATGCTAACCAGCAAAATGAGACAAATTCACATATCAAATAGTAAATATAACTTAAACGAAGGAACAAATGCAAGGCATGACAAAAACAGAACTGTCCCGGTGAAAATGAGAAATATGGTGACCCTAATTTAAAGGGAATTTCGCTGATGCACTGTATGCTACATTGTTCCATTAGTTCGCGCATTTAATGGAGAATTATTTACTCGACTTATTTTTTTATAATTAAAAAATATCAAATGATATTGATTTTAATGGCCGGTTTTTTTACTGGTTCAGTAAACTAACTAGATAGTTTCAGTCAGTCATAGTTTTTTTAGAGTTAAACTTTCTAGAGTTATTGTATGCACATCTGTAAAGGTTTCTGGATCATCATTTTGAATTTTACAATTTAATCTACAGGATTTTATAGTTTAATGTTTCACGAGACTTTGGAATATAACGAGCGAAGTATGTCAAAATCAAAATCAATCCTCGACTTGAGACCACAGAGGACTCTGCAATGGTAGTTATTTATAATAATATCGCACACGAGTTATTTATGGCGTACGTTATGGTGTATGTTATAACGTCGCAATAATGGTCTCAAACCGTTGCTCATTAGGATGACTCGCGGCCCTCCTCGGTCGTGGGAAAACGTGGAGGTGGTTCTTTCGTTCGAAGATCGCTCTTTAGAGTACACGTTTTGTATAATATGTTAAGCATGTACTCTGGATCGAATGCTCTTTTCGAATTTCGATTCAATTGTGCGTGAGTATTGTGCGAAACCGAAATGAGAGTGAAAGTCTTTTCGATTTTCGTTGCTTTTGTTCACTGCTAAATTGGATTTCATCAAATGAATTTTCACTAAGATTGAACGATTTCTTCTGAGTGTTTGTAAAAAATGAAAAAAGGATGTTTGAAATCGACAGAGCTCGCGTGATTGTTCGGTGCCAGATTTGGCAGCGGTAATTACCGGTCACGGAATTTACCAACGGTCGATTGCCAATAAAGCACAGACACAAAAACACACCTGTACATACGTATATACAAACACAATTAAAGAACAATCATTGTGCAACCAAATTAACAAGAGAGATCTCGAAGATAACGCTCATAACGCGAGCTCACTTTCGAACTCCGACACTCATTAAAATAACGAATCGGCGATTGTTAATTTTCAAATGTAGGTAGGTATGAGTTTTCGCAATGCAGAATTTTCGGGAATTTGCCAAACTACCAATCAAGGGTGCTACGTGAGCGGTCAAAGGTCTTAGAACAATGAGACGACCCAAAACGAAACCTTCGACTGTTATTATTATGCTGTGGTCGATCGGTGTTCAAATTTGCAAATAAAGCCGCAGGGTCGCTCTGTGGCGAGGATTGATGTGATTTTTCTGTCGTTTTAATTTCGAAAGATTTTTTTATTACGTTGGAAACGAATATCGAACGTGCAGGTCAAATAGTATTTCGGTATAACACATTTGTACATACTGTGTCGGGCATCAGAGCCTTTGAGATGCCGGGTACGTCAATCGTTTCTTTTACACATTCAATCTTATCATCAAAATATGGCATCAGCACATATAATAATGTACAAATAAATCAGTAAATTTATAGAAGGTCGATAACTTTCATAGAATTAACTTGAAATGTCCGACTTTTTCCGATCTAACAATTATGATGAAATCGACTGAAACGAACCGCGTTAAAAGCCTTTTATCGAGCGACTCGTTCACACGAAACAAACGACCGATCTTCCTAGAACTTTATCGCTAAATTATATCTTCATCTGTCGATGAGACGTAATGAGGACGATGCTTAGATACATCGAAGCGTGGGCTCCGAGTTGGATGCTGGATGCAATATATAACGAAAAAATGTTATTGAAAAATAATTAGGGGCCCGTCTTTTCTCTACGTTATTTTATATACGTATGTGAAAGCGCACTCGGTTGATGAATGAGTGTGTCGACCCGTTCTCGCCCACACTTGACAATATTGGCTATGGATTCCATGTGGGTTTTGCTCATCTTCGAATAATAGTACGCCTAATAATATATTATATCGGATCGAAATATTACTCAAATATATTAGATTGAAAATTCTTCTTGAAATTTTCGAAAATTTTCAAATATTAGGAAAAATTGAAGGACCACAATTTTTATCTTCCAAACCTTTTATTTTTCGCCATTTTATGTATTTCATTAAAATTTATCCCAAACAGAAAATGTATTTCAATCGAAATTTCAACAATTTTTTATTCAATATATTTTTACAACACAACTAAATTACCCATCGCGTATTGAATACGATTTTTTTCATAGATCTTCTCGGTATTGTGAGCGTTCGGCAATTGATGCCAAACAAACACTTAATGATGCACAATAAAAATAATCGTTTGATGGCAGCACCTGATTTGTAGAACTCTCACATACAGCATTAATTTTTTGTGCTTTCGAAAAAATCAATGCACGTGAGATGCGCCTCGAATTGCTTATAATTAAGTTGCGGTTTATTCAGCAAACCGTATTTGCGGTTTTTCGATGGAAACTCTTGTTTTTTTTCATTTATTTATTATATTTCCGATACGAAATAAATACTGTTTTCGAATGTTATTTTATTGCGTCTGAAAAACTTAAATCGCCTTAAGAAATACAGTGCCCTATTTAAAACGTACGATTTCAAACTAAATTTGCATTTTGGTACAAGTGGAACTTCTACGTTAGTTGAACAAAGAAAGTGATGAATATTAATGGTACTGACATGAAAAAAAACGCAGTTTTTCTAGTCGATTTTTATCTCGGTACTTTGAGCAACACCGTTTAAATAAAGCGCCGCTAATGAATGTAATTTGCTGATGATTCGCTGCCAAATTACAATATATCCGAGGCTATCATTTTTTTTAAGTTAAACACACGATTCGTGTGGCGTTTTCGCAATGTCTATAATTTTCCGACAAGTTCTAAGTACAACTTTTTCTATTATCGAATGAAATTCACATCTTTGTTATGAACGAAGTCATATCTCGACCCACATATGAAAAAAGTTGACGTACGAATTTTCTGGATTGTTTTGGTTCGGAAAGAATATTTTCGATATTGGCCTCGGGGTGTTCAAACAACGGCTAGGATAACCCATTAATCACCACCGGTAATGATCTCTACCGAAGAAAACACCTTCGCTCCTCGTGCAGTTCTCAAATGATTCTCGTTTTTTATCGGCTGTATTTTTCGCCGATTAAAATTATTCAGAAATGTGAGAATGCTCGCTCAATCGTGATTTATATTCAACACAATATAATATCGCATTTTTTTCTTTATTACAGATCGTTCGAATTTAATTATTAAAATTAAAGACTGTATGAAATGCTGAACTTATAATGAATGTGTGAAAAAAATTGTATTAAATTTTTAAATATAAAAATTTAGAAACGTGCATTTCTTTCACCGATATTTAACGGAATGGAACCCTTCTAGCCAAAATATTCAACAGCTAAAAAAAATAAAGCTTGTTGTTTAACCTGAAATGGAAATGAGATGACTATGCGAAACACCTGTTAAACAACGCGATACGAATTATAAATATCCTATACATAGTTTAGGTAGTTTTTAAACATATGAAAAAAACTAAAGGCTTAACTAACTTTCTTTACGAATGTCGAAACTTTTGAATTGTACGCATAAATATAAAAGCGCATTATTATTCTGAAGGGTCAGTTGCAGCTTACTAATTTCAACCCCGAAGCTAAAAACAACAAATTTAACATATCAGGGAAACTGAAGAAGCATCAAATTATACAATATTATTTACACACAACATCTGCTTCTATATCGTGTAATTTATTAATTCGACCTACTTTCCGTCTGTCTATGAAATACACGTATATATTTAAGAATTGAAATAAAAAACATATGTGATCTATTGTAATATATTGTAAATTTTAATGTGTATTTTAAAGGAAAATATATTGTTTGCTTAATTAATATTACATTTTAAAGCGTTATGGATGGTCGTGTCAAGTATGCGCTTGACCTCTAACCAACCGTGTGTTCACAGTAACATTTGTTAGAATAGAGAAATAATAGATTTAGACAGGCCATTAACATTCATCCCATACATATTTGTGATATAAATGATCTGTAGTTAAAAAGTGTCATCCGAAGAATTTGCCTCCGGCTTCTGAATATTTCGGATTCTTTCACAATACGAAGGTAACCTATTAACATAAAACCATTCTATACGAACAGAAAAATATTTCAATTTATTTCGTTTTGTGCAATTTCATTTCATTCGATTCTTCGAGATCGGCCAATAAAGTTTATCTTTCGTCGTCAAATTAAACGGCCTTATTTATGAATTTATTACGGTCGTAAAGCGAGTGAGGTGGGATAGGTGAGATAAGTTTACATTTTTAGTGTATCCCATTCATTCATACCGTTGACCTTTTTCGGTAATGCGTTATCGTGGTATTGTCTTTTATTGCGAGTGAAAATTTATACGATAGACGAACACCGGTGAAAGTTCAACTCCCGCCGTATATTATTACTTACTTGTAGTAATTATTTACTTGTACACGTAAGAGGGCCCTTCGTCAATTTTTAACTGAATATTTCCCGAGGTCGAGTCACACGCATCGGCGCTCTTTTTTGAACCTGACAAAAAGTCTAAAGTCCCATTCACATGTATCAAAATATCACTTTTTCGCTACTATCGAAAATTTTGGATCAATTTATAATAAATATGTATTGTAAAGCTCACAATGTCAAATTATAATTATTAAATAATTCAAATAATTTCATGAAAATTTACATTTTGAGTATGAAATGGAATTGAGTTTTACGATTAATTGATTGAATAACTGATTTTATATCAATCGAAAGAGTATTATCATCGCTTTGATGGTCTGAATAGACCTCAAGATCGACTCGAGAAATAAAAAAAAAACGATCCAAGAGAAAAAATAAACGAGAACACAACGAGAACGGCAAAGGCACATCGAGACAAAAAAGAGGTCTCGAAAAAATCAAAGCGAAGTCGTGAGCTCTCTTGATAGGAGATATTTCAGAATCATGTCACCGCCGCGGGCCAGTTCACGGGATAGCCTTTTATGATATTTTATTTATTTATTTATTTATTTATTTACATCGGAAACGCTCGAAAGAATTGATTTGTATGGGAGCGAACGAGTCCGAAATCCGGTCCGTTCGCGATTGAGACGTTCGAAAGCGAGGAAGTAAGGTGATTTACTTGTTTTAGAATCAAAATTTAAAATTCTAGATCGATTAGCTGTTTTATTTGATTGGCTAATGTCGATTTGTGTGTAAGTATCGATGTGAAAAGCTTCGGTGAATTTCACACGTTCGTCAGCAGATACGCTGAGCGATCATTAATCAAAAGTGGATTAAGCCTCCGGTGTTTGATTCGAGTACTATGTTAGAAAAAAATTGAGTACACTATGTTTCAAAATTGTGAGTTACAATTTGAGTCACTACGAAGTCTGTAATAGTCGCTTATGAGTCACCAGATTCATAACAGTCACGAATTTGTATATGATACACTACTTACTTGAAACAGATCATTGTAACTAATTTATATTATTTGAAATCGTAAGATTGTTCAATATTATTGTGTGTATTTAGTAATATTATATAATTAGAATTTTATGTAAATTATAAAGAAAGGAATAAATGTTGTCTCCAACCGTAAGCACATGTGATTTTATGCTCGATATTCTCATAATTTTCCACAAAAAAGGAAATGTTTTTATAACTCAAAAATCAAATTAAGAGCTTACAAAATGACTTTCAAGAAGAAAAAAAATATTTTATAAAAACTTCACTAATTTTTATCGAATTTATTCATAGAGAAAAATCATTGGGTTGCCAATATGCATCAAATGACATGCGTTAGAAGCTAGTACCGTGGAGTTTCTATGTAAATAGGGTCATTTTCACTTATCCCACATTTATCAGAATACAAACACTAATAAATAGAGCCTAACTAAATCTACTGAGCAATTTATATGTAGCAATTTTTGGTGCACGGTGTCGAAAAGTTGTCTCGGGCGTGATTCGAGATCGGGCGCGCCCGGTGGGCATAAGTCACGCGGCTCCCTTCCCACGAAAAAAGCAAACCATTTCGTACGGTATCTATCGCCTTATATTACCCCGCGTGTATATTATTACGTTTATAATACACGTACAATATTATACATACACGTGGCCAGAGTGTTGAACAAATGAACGCGGACAATAACAATCGTAGCCCTAACGACCCGCGCGGCCATTACGTGGAAATGCTCGGCGGCGTGGGAAAGTGCCTTTCGATTTTCGCTACGATTTCGGCATATTGATATATCGAAATTGATCGATTTATGCTCGGTCGTGCTTTCGAATATCATACGAGTCGTCAATTCATACAATACGGCTCAAGTGAGTCGGAAAATTCGAGGAAAAGCGATAAAATGTCACGCGAGTAACACTATGTTTCGCATGAAAGCTTATTATCACATTCGATTTCTAAACAAAGTTATGAATTTTTACATATGAAAAATTAAACTCAAGTAATTATTCGACACTATAAGAATATAAAAATTCTCATGTTTCGCAATTAACGTGTCATTTGACAATTTCATTGCTGGGTTGCTCAAATGGGAATTCTTTAAATTCGATTCGTCGGTCACACGAGCAGCCCCGTGTGAACATCGAATCGATCATCGTTGTAAGGGATACTTATATATTAACATATATAATAATATTATATATACAGGGAGGCCAAACGGTGCGTTTACGATCGACTATCATTACGATATTGATGGCGAACGGTGGTAGACTACGAATAATGGCGGGGGCATGACACAGAAATCGACCCGAGATAGATCGAGATCGAGATCTAAAGAAAAATGACAAGCGATGAGAAGATACATATTATAAATACACCTGTGCATCGATTCATATCGAAAATATTTGAAAATTAAAAAAAATCGCATTAATTTTTTTAATGTCGAGTATATCAACCTCAACTTTTTATCAAAAATTTAATATTCACTTGATGTTTTATAAAATTTCATTCATTACATAATTTTCGAAATTCAATAAAAATTGCTTTCAAAAATATTTTCACTGAATTTTACTACTGTAAATTTTGTGCACAGCGACAATTGTACGCCGACTATTGAGCGCAGCATCAATCGTGCACGCAACATCAAATGAACTATTAACAACTGAAATTAAAATATCCAAAAATAGTAGTGATATATGAAATTCGCTTATAAAGCGATCCAAGCGTACTTCGATGAAAAAAAAATGAAACAAAACGAGATCGGCGAAGGATGTAACGGGCGAAATCACAGAGCGCGGTCATTAGACAGAAGTATTTCATAATGATACAGTGGGAAACGAAAACCCGGCATTGCCGAGTAATTGCGATATTTATCTACCGGCTTCGGTACGAGCGTTATATTGTTGTATTATATTATTATTGTAAATGTGCGCGCTTCGTATGCGTTTTTTCGGGTGAGTTAATGGCCGTCGACTGTGAGAACGTATTCGGTGACCCCGCCCGGGGTGTCGAATGACTTATTTGAAGGAATTTACCCGGTGCTTTTTCCCAAATAAGGTGGTAGTTGTTGCCGTTGCTGTTCATGTTGATGTTGGTAGGCAGACGGTGAGCCTTGCGGCTTTTCCCATATTATTAATTTCGTATTGCGTAGGAAGAGTTCGTTTTTTTATGTAGTGCATTTGTTTTTATTTTAGACCGGGCGATAAATGTTTGGAATTTGATGGGTGTTTTTTTTGAGATTTTTCTTGTGAAAGTTATGCTTTGATTTTTTCAAATGTTCTACTGTTCTTTTATGTAGTAGTTTTCGAGATGAATCGAATAATATTCATACTCACAATAAGTTATCCAGTTGAATGCGAAAATAAAGAAATGTAGATGAATTGTGAAAGGAATTTTCTTTAAATATGCAGATTATATTTTTAGAATTTAGAGTCAAAATACTTAATTAAATTAGATTAAAGTTTTCTTTATAAATTGCCTAATATTAAGAAAATCTTTTTATTTCTTGAAATAAATGATAGACTGGTTGAAGATTGATATAATGAATTGTTTCACTGAACAAATAAAATTTTATTCAAGTATTTATTTATTATTTACTCGCTTACGAATGATAAATTATGTCAGTCAAATTGCCTTTCTAAAAGTGATGTAAACTTCGGTTTATTTACGGATACTTTTCACAATATGATATAATGTTTCAATGAAAATTGTGACAATTTATTACGAAATACGAGCTTTTAAATTCTTAAAAAACTTTTATTACTTTCCAAATCTTAGAATACTCTAAATAACATTAAATTTTCGTACTTGAATCAAACATTGGCAACGCTCACACATTTTCACCTACATTTCTCGAAATACGAAATCTCTTAGATCTAAACCCAAAACGACCTCGAATGCAATACGCTCCTTGAGCTCCCCGAGCGATAAGCTCGAAAATTAGCATTCGAAATTCGTTCTGCACGAAAATTAACGGATACGGAAGTGCCCCACGCTCGGTTGCCGCTCACCGGCTAACGTCGTTAACACCCATCCAGATCCGATCTGCATGCGATTTCCCTTCACGTCTCAATCCGAGCTCGTTTCTCAAAACGTCCGGGTGGGCGTGTCGGCGATTTTTCACAATTTGAAAAGCCCGCTTTTCCCGATTTGAAAAGCCCGCTTTTCCCGGAGTCAACCCGGTAGCGAGAGACCGGCGTAGTTCGGTAGGAAACTGGAAATGGAGGCGCGCCATTGGCCAGAACCGGTAGCCAATCGCGTGCGTATTACGGTAGCCGATCCTGCGATTGGTCGGATCACTTCCGCTTTGAGGCAAAATGGTGAAGGTTCTGGGGGTTTTCCGATCAGATGGCGCTGGTGGCGCCGGAAGTGCGAGTATTAGCGAAAGATTTGATCGAATTTTCCGAGTTTTTGGTAGATTTTTCCAGAATATTGTTCGATTGATTCAGGTTTTTGTTCGACTTTTCCGGGTCTAAATGGGTTCAATTTTGAATATTTTAGTGTTTTTCGAAGAATTGGGTTTTATTTTGACATATTTTATTGAACGATAGTGGCTTTGGAAAATATGTGAGTCAAGGCGAGAAAATTAATATGAAGGGGGACGTTATTAGTATGTCTGAACTAGAGACTATTGCATTTTTCGTTCTAGTGCTTACATCATGCCCGTTCTCGTATTATCGTTTTTATCTAGAAAGAAACATGTTTCTCTTCATTATCCATTCTCGGATGAGGCACATCATCTATGTGATTTCATATAAAATCTCACTAACGATGATAATATGCCATAATTTCCTTTTTTTGCATTAGAGAATAGAAAAATGAAATGTGTTTAAATAAAAATACATTAAATCTTCCTGTAAAATCTAACATAAATTAACCTAAATGAGCTCGGCTAGCTTTTGTACTCTCAGAATGACGAAAGAGTACCAATATAATTGGCAGATATCGTACAGTTCAAAAACTTATAAATTTCATTCAAATACACGTATATTTGTACTCTCATGAAATTCTGTAAATCATTCGATAGTTTTCAAATGAAATCGATCATACAACGTATAGCTCGAATCGAATGAAATTCGAGTCGATAAATAGCTTCGTGCTAACTATGAGTGCGAAAACACTGTGTGAAACATTCACCTACCGTATGGGGGTAACAGCGAACCGATATGAATTATGGATTCGAAGCAAGTACAAAGTATCCAACAGCACGCCAACTGGAAGTGAACCGCACACGAAACACGCAATTCGATTCGTTCTCTCGCTATTATATTACGTTTCGTCGTTTTCCCCCGAGACATCTCATTCTACGATAAAATCTGTTTTTTTACGATTCCTACGGAATGAAAATTAATCTCGGCGCGATAGTGAAATCGAGGAAAAAATTTCGAGTCATTATAATTTTTATCTCGTGTATGGGATATGTTAATGGCGCTCGTGTGCTCGTCGCAGATTAGTGTATTTATTGTTGAGGAAGTTGGATCATATGTCTTCCGTTACTTACATGTTTAGATAAGAATGGAAAACGTGCGAGCTGCTCTTGATGACTTAACCCTTAAAAGTTTCTCTCTTTTGATTAAATTATAATTTAGTGTTATTGAGTTTTGACATCATTATCTGTAACATATAATTACTTCGAACAACTTTATTCCTATACTTTTGTGGTTTATGCTTTTCGATTGAATACATTAATAATTAATGTTTTATTATTTTAAATTTGAATGTACACACACGTATGTGAATATTAGTTAAGTTTTTCAATTACTTAATTTCTTTCGCGAAAATTAATACGAAATGATTAGTGCCATCTATCCGCAAATAGATGAACTAAAATTTTTCCTTCAATTTTCACAAGAACGGAACTCAATACTTACAAAACGATATAAAACAAATCAAAACATGTATCGATATAATATAATTAAAAAAATACGTGTTACAAATTCAAACCAGATCGTTGACGTTTTATCGCGTCAATCGACATCGATCGATCGAATCTCAGCGTAATCGAATCCGATCGAAAAAATGTCATCGGGTTCGAAATCTTCATTCCGGTCGAGCGATCGTCGTGTTTGTCCAAGGCGATATAGCTTATTAAAAGCAAGCCGAGTGTAACGAAAGGACCGAGGACCGGCCCTTCGGGTCCTCGGAGTCCTTCGCGAGTTATGGACTCGAAAAACCCATTTCGTCCGGGTGATCGTCCTCGAGCCATTGTCAATGCGAGCCGATATATTGCACGCCCTGAACGAACACTTTTAAGTGCCATTCACACTTGAGTCGAACATTTTGCACAAATTATGCTCATATGTATATGCTTGTGACTTCATATACTGTCCCTACATTTTATCGAGAATCAGATTGGTCGTTTCAAATTGCTGTATTGAAGTGACATCGTCGTTCATTTCATATTCAATACCAATGCATTTCTAAATCAATCGATCTCATATAAGTGAAATAATCAAATTTAATTGATCTAATTCAGATAAATTTCGAATTAATTACATTAAATTTAATATTTTCTTAGATTTGTTAATATTGAAATGGTGATAATAACTGATTTGTAGTGTTCTGGAAATCGCTAGAATTTCATCATTGAATTTATATTATGATTGAATATTTTAATTGGAAATGTTTGTTAAAGTGTCTGAAGGTTGGTTCAAGTGTGAATGCAGCTTCGATGAGGATGGTATGCGAGTGCAAGAGTAATTGCGAGATGGGCAAAAACGTCGTCAATTATGCGAAGGCAGAACGCATTAGGATCGCTTTTTGTTCTTGTTCAAGATTTGCTTGAATTGCGTTCGCTTCAAAGCGAAAACGATTGTAAATTCTAGATACATTTCTATTGTTTAAACTAAGAATAGTTTCCATGTGAAAAAAAAACAGATTATTCACGCCGAAAGATCGTTCGATATTGAGCAAATCCAATCGCTTTTCCTCGACGCATTCATAAAATTTATTCGAAACGTCACACTGAACATACAATACGAATACGTTTATCGTTTTCCAATAGACGTTTCGTGTCGGCAAAGGGTTAAAAGCGACCTCCGACGTAGGGGCACGTCTTGTGGCTTATTTACGACACCGTACACGGATATACTCGTAATCGAAACTTGACACACGCGTGTATGACTCATCTGAGATTATCTTTTATTATCTTGAAATGTTATATCTTAATAATAAACACGATTGCAAATTGCTTTCGCGTACGCGATACACGCATCGCGACTACGACGCGAAAATGAACACCTCGGAGAAATTTTATATGAGCGCATTGAAAGTTACAAAGAAGCAAATTGATTTAAAATTATTTTATTGAATTTTTTTGACGTTTGTGAAAGTTATATAGAGAAAATTCATCTTTTTTTTAAAGTGATATACAATCTCAGTAAAAATTAGATCTACAATCATGTGATTCTGGAAGAATCAAAACCATATCAGATCGTCTTCTTTCGGAAAAATGAAACTGATTCCTTTTTGCACTATAATTTGAAATCTACACGAAATGAAACATTTACATTGCAACTCTTTCAAAATCAACATAGATGTTTAACTTTGATCGTGGTTATTGTTTTATATTAAATTATTAAAAAAACTTCAAATTGAACGACTAGGTACTTCGAAATCAGTTGAATCCCCTCAGTTAAAAAAATATTTAATACCCGATTAATCGCAGCAAATTCGAAACTTTTCCCGAAGATTAAAGCTCGAGGCTGAAACGTTAAACTCCCCTCGCATTATAATAAATTTTACGACACAAAAGTCACAGAATTCGATTCTCGCACACGTCCATAATTGCGCTATTGAAAATCGTCAATGCGGCAAGCACCCCGTAATTTCACCAGTATTATATTTCACGTGTAATTTTGTCAGCATCTAATTGTGCTCATATTATATCATATACGACCACGCTCGTGCCGACAATGGAACAGAACTCTGAACCTGCATGAAACTCGGATATCGTCCCTATTAATCGTACTGCGTATAATAATTTATACGGAAACCGTATAAGGAAGAGCGTCTTTACCGGCATGTTTCGCAATTTCGGTCGCATAAAAAATATCTATTACCCGACATTACAATATGCGGGGATACGATTCAGTTTTACGTATCGAATCGAATTTATTGGCGGATAAATAAATTTTATAGGTTTCGTCGACGTGGAAAATTTTAGGAACAAGTAGGCGTCGATTTGTATATGGGGATCGCTAATTGTGCGAAAGAGTTAAAATCGGTTAGTTCGAAGCGATAAATTTAAGTAATTTGACTTTAGAACAAAGATTTGGATGTGTTAATTTATTTATTTTTTTAGAAATAAAATTTGTTTCATTCACTTAGAATTGCAATCTAAGACATTTGCAATGTAATAAATTAGTATAGTACAGATAGCTATAAATAACTCTTAATAAAATAATTGAGGGTATAAACTATATCCATAATTTTTTCAACACACATTTTCATATGTGACCTTTCAAAAATTTTGGCCACACCTAAGTGATTTATTACTGATATAATAATTACATAAATATATGAAAATATCGCGATAAATTTAAGAAATCAATCTGAGTATTTTCATTGAATGATCCAAATCAACTCGCAAGATAAATTGCATAATAAACGAATAACTACCAATACGATACTAACACAGATATCGAGAGCTGCTTGTCTATGGTTGTCGCCATTAATCTTCAACTTATCACCATTGCGCATTTTAGATGTTTTATAATTAAATTACACGTCCGATCGAAATCTATTACGTGATTCGGTACAAGTAGACTCGAAATAAAAAAAAATCCTACAAAAACAAGGCAACGTTTAGATCGAACGGCTCACGTGCTGTGCGTTAAATCACAGTAGGTGATTGATTATAATAAATGCATGATTTAATTCGAAATCCGGTTTAAATATTGGTCATCGCATCGCGTGCCGCCATTGGATTCATTTAATTTACCCGCCGGCCCGAAGAGGTTAACCAGGTGTTCTCAAATGGGAACCTTCGTTTGCACACATTGCACAATGATAGGATATTATGCTAATGCGTATCGGCACGATGCGTTATTTTTTCACAAAACAACGATACCTTTGTGATCGATCGATCGATGTGAAAATGTGGCTATTTGCAGTCAAAACTGACTTTTCATTGCGACGAATACGAGATACGTGCAATTGGATAGGTGTGTGAACTTGGAATTTGTTTTGACCTGACTATGTGTATGAAGATAATTTGCACATTAAAATTCACTCAAATTCAGGCTTTAATCGGAAAAAGAATTTGATAGATCGATTAAAACAAAATACAAAATTGGCCCAATATTCACAAGAGTATCTATGCACAGAATGCTAATACCGATTGTAAATAGTCGATTATTTTCAGTTGTAGTAACTGCAAACACTCTTATCATTTTATTAATAATGAATATTTATCGAATAGCTACATAAAATTTATATGAAATCCGCACGAAATAAAATTCGATCAAACTCGCACACGTACAAAATTCGATCGATCGCTTATGATAATGAGCCACACACGATACGTAAAAATGCGCACATACACACTTCAACTTTCACACACACAGTACAACACCATAGTAGTGCATAAATGTGTAATATACGACGCCTGAAAAAGCCAAGGGGCACAAGTGACATTTTTGCCGAAATTAAGTCATGTACATACATTTGGTGGCAAAAAGATACAAACGAAGTTGGAACGTGTACCTCGATATATCATCGAATCACTCAATCTCCTGATGAATAAAGGTACTTTGAGGGGGCTTTTCTTGGAATGACTTGTACCCCCTGGTCTTTGACTTGTACCCCTTGGTCTTTGGAGTCGTCATATAATGTGGTGTGGTTGCAGAGCGGCGCAAATGAAGGCCGCGGGCTCGGCGTGACCCTTGACCCGTGACGCGGCCGTGGCGCGGGAACAGGCTTCGAGCCGCGGGCCACCACTCGCAAACACCTGACCCACACACACACATACACATGCCGAACTTTACCTAACGTCTCTGAGGTTCTTAAACTTTTCGATTATGCTCATGAGACACCTATCCATGCTAATTTTGTACAAAGAATATGGGAGAATTGGTACCCGCTCCAATAGACTTGAGAGTTAAGTCGTTTGAAAGATTTTGTCGAGTGGAATAATATTTATTAATGGAAGTAATGTCTCAGATTTCGTTTCCTTCGGAAGTAATAAATCATCTATATTGTCGCTTATCTAAATAAAAAATCACGTTCATATTCATTAAGTGTTATTATTTGATAAGGACTGATAATTATGTTTTTCATTTCCGATTGGAATTAATTAAAATTATCTCTGAAATGAATGAATTATTTTATTTGGCGGCCTAACAAATTTTATCAATTTATTTTAGTTGTAATTGAAATGTAGGTATTATTTATGAAATTAGATTGAAAGTTTGATGATTGCAGCTCATGTGTATGTAACTCACAATACATTCACTGTTGAACGCTTTCTTTTTTGTCGTGACTTTTCAACCATTGACACGGACGTGTATCCGAGCGAATTTTGCAAAATCTCAAAAAATAATGTAGATAAAGATTTTTTTAATTTAATCGAATCGACAGAATGTAAAAATTAAATTAAGACAAATCTCCCATCTTAATTGATGCGTTTTAAAAGACTACCTTAATAGCGTTCATTGTCTAGTAATTTGAGTGCGCTCGGATGTTTAATTCTTCTAATTGCGGTTAATTACAGTTCATGTAATCGTAATGATCATTAGCAATGTGTAACGGTACAATCACACCGCAGCTGTGATCCGTGCTTAGTTTAAACAGATTAAAAGTAAATTTGTTTAGAAAAACGGTCATTACGCTCGACGCATCTTCATCAGAGACTTTTGTATAAAAAACTCGTGTTTATTTTAATAAAATTTCAAATATTCGATAAGTCGCTACCGATTAGTTTATTAGCTTCGCTTCTAGCTCAATAAAATCAACTTTTGTAGATACAGGCCTTCAGATAGACGGTTTGAAAAATCAATTTGGACCCGCGACAGTAACAATTTACGGCTCCGATTCGATTTACGGTTTGATTTCGCGTTATCTTCATGACGTTTCGGGTTTAACGAAAACGTTAAAACGCCATGAATGGTTGGTGGTCTTTCGAGGCTTTTGTTTTTTCCGTACAAATAATGTCTCTTTCGCATCAGACCTTTTTTTTCCGACCGACCAGATTTGACCAAACATGGTCCATTACTCGCGGTACGTGTTGACATTACGTGTAGTGCGTCTAATAATATAAAAATATTTGTATTTTTTATATGAAATTATTAATTGATTCTAGTATTAATTTAAATATTGATTTATTTTTTTAATAATAGCCATATTTTTAACATTATCTGTATGAAAATAAAATGAATAAACAAACCCTTCTCGAACGCGACGACTGTAGTAATGGCGCATCGTTTTCGTGACACAAAAACTCTCGAAAATGTTTATCCAGAATGAGTATCAAACACACAAAACCAATAAAATGTCACAAAAAATCCACTAAAAATCCCAGAGAGACGAAATTTGTTGGGTGCTACATTACACGACCCGTAAATGTGTTTTTCGTACCTTTCTGGTATGTTTTTTATTTCTTTTTTCAAAGTTTTTTTTTTCGAAAATACGTAGAACCTGCTTTTTCCTGCACGTGCTCCGAGCACGACTCTAGACAAGGACGCATTCTTTTTCTTCGTGCGAGACTTGAAAACTCGCACCTGTTAGTTCGACGATAACGTTCGAAGATAGCGGACAATGTGCGAGTTCGGCAACAATCCGAAAACGAATTAAAAAATTACATACGAGAGTCTAACATGAGTTTCATCTCCGATCAAATTGAAAAAAAAAATCATATAATTTATAGGGTTCGAGAAAATTCGGATCCGTGATTTTTATTTTTGCGAAAGTGACGGAAAATATCGGTCATGCGATAAAAATATAATATTTTCGACCTTAAGAAATCAATTAAAATAAATCATGCATTTTCGCGATGATATATCGCAAGCCCGTTAAGAACGGGTTTCGTTTTTTGAAAAAATATAATGCGCCGTATCGGGAGGTCACTCAAAAATGTCATAAATATAAGAACGACGACATCGTCTGAATGCTTTAATCACATGCTTAGTATGATATATTAGATATTTTGCAAATCGTTATCGAATCATCGATCGATCGATTGAATGTTTTACTAAAAAAAAAAATCATAAATTTCGAGACAGATTTTTAGTGAATTCCCATTTTCATTCTTAGGGGTAATTAACCGAATTCTTCAGAGTTCATTTTAATGAAAGTTCATACGAGCGCATGCCTACACGCTTCTATAAATGGAATTAGTTAATCGATAGTGATTTGTGTATGCCGAGGTTGAAAGTTCACACTCGGATACTGTAAAAGTTCACGTGTTTTATAACGGATTACGGTTACCTTATAATTAACGCCACTTTTGCTTTTGTTTGATTTATGGATTTCGAAATGCGACCGAGCACTTGTGAATTCGACCGAACGAAAATTGCAGTTCCATTATTTCGTATCGAATAATATTTTTCACGTGTAACGCACGTCTACCTGTTTCTTTTGAACGTGTCATAAAGGGCGATGATTTATACATGAAATATATGGATATAATTACGTGATTCGTTCCGTTTGCCACTGTGTGGAGATATGTTCACGTGTGTAATAAAAAACTGCTTTTTGTCAAAGCCGACTCAACAAAAACCATGAAAAAGCGCATTCTTTCCGACACAAAGGTACAATAGTAAAGAATAGACGTCGTTTCTCAAAAGCGAAATGGTGTTCATGAAAATGTCATTAGGCGATCTCTCGAGATACATAAAACATTCAGAATATCGTGAAATATATTTTTATTAAAAAAAAATTTCGAATTCAAAGTATATTACATGCACTAAATCATTACTCCACCTATATTAAGATCAGATTATTTTTTTAAAGCTATGCATATTAACCATTCAAAACAACTAATCTGAACTTGTAGTGACTTGTAAAAATGCAGCAAAAAATATGTATCGTGACTTATTAAACGCACTATGCATGTATTTTTCGATTTTAGAATGTTGGGGTCTTATTTTTCGGGATGGAAAATATCAAACCGAAACGTATTGCCACGATTATATCGCATTGAATGATGAGCTTCGGAGGACGCATAATTTTCGCTGGTTGGTAGCGGACGGTTGGTATTTCAAATACAATTATTCACTCGTCTTGTATCTGATTTACCACCGTTGCTGAAATCATCCGCCAAAATAAATATTTATCTGTTTCTCTTCGGAGATTTGTACGTAGCATATTTTTTTGTTTTATACGCTCGCTTCTCGAGGATATCTTATTTAAACGGTGAACGTGCGAAAAATCTTATAAGGCGATCGCGCAAATATTTACGATCGCCTTTTAGTACGTGTTCGTTTTTCTTGTATCGACTGTATAAATTTATAAAAAATATCGCGTTTAATTGAAAAGCCCCGCAGCCACGTGACGTTTTGCTGCTTTTTATTGCAATGTGAAATTAATACGTTTCGCCGTCGATTTTTTTACTCAATATCACTTTAACCTATCAACATACACTTATGCTTATAAATATGAACATTTTTGATAAATTAATTAATGTCGGATTATTTGGTACAATTTCAATAAATCGATTTATAATTTAAATAATGATCAAGTGCAGTTCATGATATTGCATTTGACGCCAATATTTGGAATGATTTTCTTGGAAAAGTTCAATTACATGAAAGCATTACGCGAAAGAGGTTTTCATGCAACAGTTATCGGAATGTATAAATATAATATTTTGTTGTATTACATGAAAATAAGAGTTATCTAATAAAATAAAATAATTTTCATTCACTCCGATAGTAATTTCATCGGAAAATGTTTTCGTTTAATCAAAAATTTCAATGAAAATTATTCGAAATGTCGATGTTAAATACAATATTGAGAGCCGTATTTGATCAGATATTAAATTATAAAAGAAAATATATATCTGTTTAATGAAAAAAAATCGGAAAAATGCAACATTTATCGAATTCGTCAAAAGTATCTAGAATCCCTCACATCACCGTGAGTATATAAGATACTCGATTCGAACACAATCTCAAGCTTCGCTTCTTATGCATATCACCACAAGCTCACAATGCACAATACATATAAAATATCGCATAATAAATCGTCGTGAAGGGATCAAACCGCGAGAGGGCCATTTCAACGCCTATTCGAGCGCCGCTATCACAATCGGGCCCATTGTCCTCGACAATGGCGTCGTTTCCATTGTGGGCATTTCTTTTTTCACAATAATAGATCACAATGGCCGTGACAGAGGAGGTGCCCCCTTTGATATCGACAATCGTACGCCGCGGAAAAATCCACCCTGGATCGTGAACTCTCGAGGATCGGTGCTGACATCGAGAGCCCATGGATCTGTCGCCGCTGATTTCGATGTAGAAATCTAGCTTTAGTATACGTATGATATAATTTTTAAGTGTTCCAAGTCGAATTGAATTTTAATTTAAAGAAATTCGCGAGAGGAAAGGTCTCCTCGGTGGACATCTATCGAATGATTTATGCCGGCGACGATTCGGTTCTCTCTCGCGTTTCGATATATCGTTGAAATGTACGAGTGCGTTATTGTTGAAACGAAAATAACGACCGTGTGACAGGTATAAATTGTCAAAAATGCGCAGCGAGCTTAATATGGAACCGGCCTTATGTGAGTTATCTGGGATATTCGTAAGATGATCGGGATATGTTGAATCGAATCCGAGTTGTGATAATATGTTTTGGAATCGAGTGAACATTTGAATGCATACGAGCATAATTCGGTCCCAAATCTTACAATACTCGACTAAGCGAAATATTTTTGAACGAGAAAAGTTATGAGAAGTTCTACATATACGATTAGCAAAAAAAAAATTTGAAATAAATCTGAAAAGAAAAACGTTCGTTTCTTAATAGACACTTAACACGTAATATCGCGTAGGCGTCGACGCGAGCCATAAACGTGAAATACGCTCGTGCACTAAAATTTTTAACGAAAAGCAAATAGCGACCGTTTAACATCGACCATTATTACATTGTTTCCGAACCATTGTTCGAAGAGTCAGCGACTCTTCGACGTCCTCTACCTCTGCTCTCTTCGATGGAAGAGAGTGATTTTTTTCCCCTTCGAGGAGGTACGAGTAACGCATAATGGGCAATAAAGTATTTATTAAAAGATGCGTTCGTCCATTTCGAATGTTTGCTTTGGGCAGAGGTTCCCAGAACCATATATCACTCTCGAGAGCAACTCGTTCCGGAGCGACGTTAAAATGCGAAATCCTCGCGCGATTCGCAACGCAATGCAATTTCGCTAATACGCTCTTAAAAAAACCTCCTCGCGTTATTTATGCGCTTGAGAGCAATGCGTATTCTTATACGTATGTATATTTTTTTCGATTTTTAGTAACGTCTCGTCTCGTTGCGCAGCGACCAATTACCGGCAGGCGGGAATTCATCATAGTGAGTTTCTTGTCGGCAATAACAGAACGGTGGGCAAGCTTTCGGTCCTCTCCTTCGTAATATATGGGGAACACAATTAGGAGTTGAACCCCCGCTGAGAAGGTGCAGAGGCACCCAACCCTTCATGCTGTAAGCATGCGAAATTTATTAAAGAAAGATTCACTCCGCTGACTTATTTTTCATCATTATCCTTGTCATTTTCGCGCGGATAGTTCATCATTGAAAACGAATGAGTTTCTTCATAAAACTTATCAGCAACATTGAAATGAAATTACAAGCCGATAACGAGATAAATTGATTGCGTATTCAGTATCAATATCTTAGCTTAAGTAATATCAGATCATTTCATACGAAAATTTTCTTAATAGATGAATGATTCATTCGAATATTTAAAAAAAAATGTTGATTGAACACTATAAGAATCAATTCCTAAAAATGAAATCCTGCTTTGTCTAAATCGATCGATTATAGCACGATCTTATGAGCGATGATTACTGAAAATATCAGAGCAAAGCTCAGTACGAATCTATGAATGTTCGAATTTGGAATTTGGGTGCATTAAAACAATTGCATTTCAGATTTATCGTTTGTTTGAAAGTGAACCTAACGTATGGCGTCTTAATATTTATTGCATTTATGCAAATCGCTTCTCGTCCGAATGACGCCCTCAACCTTGACCATATGACCCTAAGCTTATTTATTGTGATTTACTTCTTCATGATGTGCATAAATAAATTTGAAAGATTATTTTTTTCGGCTCGGCGCCCATTATTTTCGACATCGTCTTATTTTCGGACTTTCAAACTCGACGTATTCAATTTTAATACGATTTCTATTATGGGAACATTCCGTTTTTATCGTTGTTACGTTAACCCTCTAACAAATTTGTTCTATCTTTAATGGTTTCGGAAAAATATTCCGTTTGAAATCTACCCCCATTCAATTAAATGCAAAGTCGTTTAAGTTAACTTTTTCTACATTGCCGACGCATTATAATACGTTTTTCCTTATACACATAGATCCCTTTTTTCCAATATAACAGACACGGTTGTTATTACGTCTTAAATGACTGTTAAATGACTCCCAGTCCGAAATAACTACAAGATTTTATTATGACGATAAAAAATGAAATGTGCCTCGGTTACCTAATGTCGTCCGCGGACAGCCTTCTTTATTTCGGCTATGGACACACGACATTAAAAGCCGTGGAATCATAATTTTATTATAATGGTTCAGGTGTGCTCAAATTATATAAATTATCACAAAAAAACGAAGAAAAATCAAGTATCATCTACTAATGAAAATTGGCAAAATCATTGAAAATTTTCTATAATAACTTTAAAATTTGCATTCATTTAGTATCAATATTGAAATTTTTTAAATGATTATGATTTTTTGAGGAACTTGAACCTTTCTGAATTCTAACCGAATAGATATTGGCCGCATGATCGTAAATTATGAGCGTACAATAAATGTTCAGAACACTAAAGGTTTATTGTAATTTCGAACGAGCTACTTTTGACTTCTTTCGTGCCCGAATAATCAAATAATATGAATTCGTATAATGGTACCGAAAAATTCCATAATGGTCAACGGCGTCATCGTTGTCATCTCAAAAAGAAGGCCGATACGATATTATTCGAAATTAGAAAAGTAAATTATTGACCACTCTTGTCTTGGAATTGTTAATTTCGATACGCTGGCGCCTCGCCTTATAAACTAGAGGTCCCTTTTTATATCGCGGTCAAAAATTTTACTCCATAATAATTATTATTTAAATCCATTTTTTTCATAATAATTTTTCAACCTGAATTCTTTGGGAATATATATTTGATCGTATATATTCATTTTGAGTTCTTTTTATTGTGTGAGCTACAAAAATATGACTCATCGTCAGTGATATTTTATTAGAATTCCATGATATGGACGCTGCTTAATTTTTAATACGATTCAAGTGTAATATAATAAATATGATCGTATTCAAATTTCTACCAAAATTTATTCATAATAAAAATCATATTGGTAATGGAAGCCGATTGCTCATTTGTCAGTCGACCTCTGCATGGACAAAAGGGCAACAGCTCATAATTTCATCTTGACATTCGTTAAATTTTTTTCAACGTTTCGGTGAGTTAAAATTCATCGATTTCGACTCATTAACCTCCACGTCCATTCTTCAAAAGTGCGCTAAATATTAATATCATAAAAAAAATGCGCAACCGTTTTTCCCAAAATACCCATTTGATGGAAGCCGCAACGAAATCGCATCTGTCCACCTTCGGTTCTTTTTGAAAAATGGTGTTTTATTATAAAATATACATTTTTTTTTCAAAACACAATGGTTCGTCCACTATTCTAGTAAGGCATATTTTATTTTACGAGCCCGTTTTTCACTTCTCCGAGTCCATTACTCCGCCCTTTTTTGCTACCGATCCGTTGCCCTATTTATGTTAATGTGAATTTTTGGCCAAACACAATTTACTATGTGGTATTTTAATTATTTTCCGATCTTTTATTTGTAGATCCTATACTGACATTGTCTATGGATAATATACGATCAGAAATTTTTGAAGAGCCTTTCTACTTATGTGACTCATTGCGTAGTTTTTTATAGTAAACGAATAAATGATTTAAGTGTATTATTATTAAATATGCAATTTCTACTAAAAAAAATGTTATAATGGAAAAGTTTTTGCAATATTTGCTCCTTTTTCATGCTGGCACAGATGTTGAAAAATGATCGCGACGATAAAAAATCGGCACCTGTTATTTTTATAACAAATATACTCGTTTTTATGATACAGAAAGTAGTAAACGGCAGACAAAAAGTCGGTTTTGTCGGCTATGTCATAAGGCTTCACCTGAATCCAAATTGGAGATTTCTGTAACCACCCGCTGAGCTGCTGAATTAACAAAAATGGCCCCGGGACAAACGCATCCAATTCACTGGTTATTTTGGTTATTATTAAAACGTTTACATGTGTGATGGTATAACGTGTGTATAGCTTAAATATAAACTACCAATCAAAATAGGATTCATTTGCTTCATACCTTCGTCAACCGGTATTTAAATAATTAAAGTAAATGTCAACTGAAAAAATAGATTTTGAATTGGAATGGTAGCTTCGAGATATTAATTGATTGGTGCTTTGAAAAAATGTGTATTACAATAGATGCGAGAATCTAATCAATTTATAACAAAGTACGATTAATAGCTCATGTGTAATGCTAGCTTAATTTATCCGTATGAAAAATTACGTTGTTACGTTACATACCGAAAATACAAAATGCACCGTTTCGTGATAAATACATAAATAACGTAATGCTTAATCATAAATCAAATTGTCTTATATGTGTGTATTTCTGTATTGTATTGTATATGTATTACGTCTATAGATGGTCGAATCGCACATAATGTGATTTTGGTTGTTGAAATAAAAAAGAATGTAACCACAATCAATATAATCCGACACAATGACATCAGAAGACTAAGAGGATTTATGCTTATGGCCATTTGATAGCTGTGACGAATTACGGATACCTTTTCGAATATTCTAAATTTCTACACAATAAAAATAATAAAAAAGCTCGGATGCGTAAAAATTTATATAACTTTAGTTTTGATTGATTATGATATAAAAAAGTTTTATGTAAGACAAAATATTTAAATCGAAAATACTATTTTTGTATTGTAAGATAAAAAGAAGATGTTGTACATACTACAGCAGATGGTTAACCACAGAAAAGGGTGACGAAAGATTCGGACGATCGAATCCTCACAACCATGTCCAATCGACTCGAAAAACTTTGTAGTGCATTCGAAATTGATAATATACATATATTATTTATGCATTTTCGACCAATTGGCGAAAAAGGTTTTTCTCGAAGCCAATAACCCAAGCGAGTGACGTAGCGCATTTTCGACGTCAGCGCGACTATTTATCATTTTCCCCTCAACATTAATTAAATTAATCCGAATTCAAAGTGTTTTATTGTTCAATCACGAGCACACCTTGCACACGAAATAAGACGTTCGAAATTCGAAATGAATGAATATCATTATGCCGGCCTGTAACCAGGTGTTAAAATATTTAAATGCTTTAACGCCTTTTTTTCTCCTCGGCTCACCTGTCTATTTCGAATTGACCTAATCTCCAATCGAACGGTCTGCCAGTGGATATAAAAAAATACAGATAGGAGAGCTCTTATCTGATAATACCATGACTTTTTTCAGTCAGATTCTTCATCTTCTAACAATGACGTTATTATTATTTAACGTAAACTTGTCACTGTTTGTATCGAAACTCAAGACACCTTAATACGAAGCGATTTTTGTTTTTTATTAAATAAAAATGTATCATTCGTTAATAGGAAAATGTGAAAAAATGGTACCTGTAACAATAAATATATTTAGCGATTTCAATAAATATCGAGCTCGCTTTTCGCTGAAGGGCTCCTTCGGCGATTCAAACGTTTCCCTTGCACAATGTTACGTACCTACGGAATAAGCTCAAACAGCACCGGTGTGTCGTAAAGCATAAGAAAAGCTCAAGAATTTACAATGACCGGCGCTTTCTTTTGTCGTCGTAAATATGATTTTCGCATTAAAACCGCACAAGCGCACCCATAAATTACACAGCCGGAAATTTATCTGCAATTTTACAGTTCGCATTGACAATAGGAACGGCCATGCCGATCATTCCATTAGCATGCAAATTCTTTTCGATTATAGTTTCTGCTTTACGACTCGCAATTCAGTATTATTGGTGTTAATTGAACCGCGATGTAGTGGAAGAGTCGTATTGTTGATATAATAATTTTGTACATCTCGGAAAAATTTAATACTTAAATGATTCTCGTTATTATTCAGAGTTGCACCTCTAAGGACATCACCAGCCTTGTACTCGTATGTAAATTTAATATTCGCACATAAATTCGATTTAATGTCCGCACACGAAAGGCGCTAACCAGATTATCGTACGTGTATCCATGTTGAAGCACAAATCAAAATTATTTCCTTTAACATACCGCATTCAATCTGGATTGAAATCAAAACATATAAATGAACTAGATTAATCTCATGAACTAGAAAATCGATGTACATATTAATATTATTATTATAGTGAAATCAGAAATTCACTGAAACGTCAATGAAATTCAATTATAATTGTATTAGTATTTTTTTTCATTAGGAATTGTTATTTCACATAACCAAAACGATGCATAAAGATATGTGACAGCCCTGATTCAATTATTAACAGACAAATGTGACAGCCCTAATTTGATTATAAACAGAAACAACCAATAATTAAATGTGATCGAATAAAAAAGTAATAATTGTTACAAATCGCGTTCGCGCTACTGGAATGAACGCGCATAAGAATGCATGTCGCGACACGTCGATAAAAAAAGCAATTATAATTATAAAGCACTCACGTAAGTAACACAGTAACACAGTAACACTCGCGTAAGTAACACGTTTAATTAAAAATCGTCACTCGAAATTTTCGTTAAAATTATTACAATTAATTAAACGACCGATCGCGACAATTGTCTATTATCTACTGGTTAAAAATAGAACACAATAATAAAAAAACATATCCGACACGTGTAATAATATTCGTGAAAGTGAAATTTTGTTAATATAAAATTGTGTGCAGTGCTACGTGTGATTTAGCAGATAAGCAGAATTTCAGGTGAGTGTTTTTTATTATATTTAAGCCCGATATTTTAATTGTTTATTGCTCAATAGAATAGAATTTCACAATTTGTACGAACATGATTAAATTACTTTTATGAAACGATTTCGAAATACAAATCACCCCTTTCGTCTGTATTAATTGACGATCGAAATGACCAAGGGGTACAAGTGACATTTTTGCCGATATTGAGTTATGCACATGAATCGCTTCTATGCACGCTCATTTATTTGGTGGCAAAAGGATATAAACAATTTTGGAACGTGTGCCGAGATATATCATCAAATCACTCGACCTTCTAATACATATACATAGGTACATGCTCAACTTTGAATGCGCTTTTCTCGAAATCACTTGTACCTCTTGGCCTTTTCAGTCATCAATTGAATTCGATTATTTTGTGTCATATTTCATGTGCTAATTATTTCGGAATTCTTAACCGTAGTATTTTTCATTTAAAGTGAATAGTTTATTAAGAAATTTACGAAATTTGGCGGCAATTAGAAAAAAGCCGGAATCGGAAGTGTCACCTGTTACTTCTGCGATAATAATCGGCACAATCGTAATTGTTTCGAATGTCTTATAAGGCTCGACCGTGAGTTATGTGTCGTACATTTGTGTACATTTGAATAAACGGATACAATGCAAGTGCGGGGGCGTCCTTTGCGGCAGGTGCAAGATTAATGTCAACCTTGTCGTCGTGTTGCATAAGTAATTTATCTCGTTATTTGGCCGTTTCTCATCGGTGACGTTTTTAGTTTCGATTTTTATTTTTAAAATTCAACATCGGTTGGGAAGTTTTGGAATCTGCGGCGCGCCGTTGGAGCGTTTCGGAATTGATTGAATTCGAAGCGTTTTCGACGCGCGTTAATCATGCCAGTTTCCTAATATAATATATGCACTAAATCTCCATATTAGTATTTCAAGGAGCGCTCTAATCCTTGTAAAACGTCGATTCGTATTTAAAATATAGCTTTTTTAAATACGAAACCCTCCGTCGATATCGAGCCGCTTTATTTCCCCGAAGCACGCATATCGGGAAATATTTACGACTGTAAATATTTTGACTGAGCTATACCAAAAAGAAATCATATCAATGCTAATTCAAAATAATCGTCGCTCTTTTAAGTTACTCTTTTCGGTATAAACTGATTTACTGTAATTCGATCAATCTAATTGTTTTTATATACGACAGCAATTTTCTGAGGATTTCCTAGTGCAATTGGTCCAATGTGCGCAAATACACATACGAGCAATTACCTCAAGCAAAAGGTGATCAGTTCAAGTTTGTATTATAGCAACAAAACGTTGTGTGTAGTCGTTGGCAAAGACTAAAAAGCAGCAGCAGCACTTGAAGACAAATGGTGGTAGTCTTTTGGCCTTCTTTGGCGATGCTCCCCACAGGGGGACGCCCTCCCGTCGATTTGACTTCTTTTCGCCTTCGAGCATTTATTATATTATTATATATTATATTTCATGCCTTTTGTACGATTATACGTGTGTCTGTATGTCTGGGGATGTGCCGCTTTCGACCGCTGTGCCATATCGATTCTTTAACGTTAAGAAAAATGTCGATTCATCGAGAGAAATTCATAAATTGTCTTCTTCTCTCGCTTACCGTTTCAGCCAGATCGAATTTAACTGTTAAATTTTCGATTTCGAATTTATTTATTTTATTACAAATGTATCTATTCTAGTTTCGTATAATTTATGTGTTCGAAATCAACATAATTTAATTTTCATATCGTACGGAAAAAAATCATTTTTTTTTATATTCATAAATTATCTGATAACATTCTTTAATGAAATGAAATTCCCTAGGTATATTATGTTTTCATAAATTTAATTTGTAGATTCATTTTATATCGATCGTAAATTAACGAATTCTCCAGTGATAGACAGTGTTTATGTTAATCGAAATGATTTAATATGAATTCACTATTGAGATTTTTAATTGAATTTCGTACGAATTTAAGTCTCGTATAAATTGATCGTACTCCAGTGATAACGTGAGAAGTGAACGAAACGAATCTTAAAGGTTAATTGAATTGCGTTAATACTTCTGCTGAGGTTAATTAAACTTATTTACCTTCACAAACGTACGCGTTCGTTCTCATCTAATTATTTATGTATTAAATTAAAAAAAAGTACATACATTCCGCACAAATAGCTAGTTCTTATACGATCTATAGTTAATAAAACAATACATAATCTTAGAATAATATATCATAATAGACTATGAAAAAATCGTTACGATAAAAATGAAAGTCATTGTTTGTTTTGATTTCACATTGCTCACTGTAACAATCGACTTCCCATAAGGTTTCGTAATACACGATCAGTATGATACTTATTTATTTCGTTCTATATTTTTTGTGATCTTTTCGGGATGCGCCCCCCTATTGTTTTCGTATTAGAGGCAGAGGCTGCCCCCAATCTTCGATATTTATGTAAGAACTTCATTCGGCCGCGTTCATTAATCAAAAGTTAATTGAACTTTTAATAAATGAACTTTTACGGACGGTGTATATGGACCATGAGAAACGGTAGTGGCCGACCGATTAAGAACAGAAGTTGCCGTTGTAAATTGGTAAACATGAAATTCTTTGTTCGTGCTGCTTTATAATAATGATCTGTTGTTTGGTCCTTTTTCGTATTTAACGCGTTCAGCTCGTTGAATCATCGAGTTATTCGTATGTAAAACTCAATTAGGTGAAGATTCAATTTGTCTGATTGAGCGTGAAAATCTAAATTGGGATATATTTTTGGTTTTAATTGAGAATCAGACGCAAATGACTATGAATTTCTAACAATCTATTTCACTGTACTTAGATCAAATTTTTTTATTATTTTCAAAGTATATTTACTATAAAGATATATTTTCAATCAATTTTTGAAATTATGAAAATTTCATCATATTTTTACTATCGGTTACCAACCGGCAATAAAAAAAAAATCACCAAATCAATATTTCGAATAACTAGAACGATAGATATGTGACAACCATAATCTAATTATGAATAGATAACCCTAGTTTGAATATTTCAACCGACAAATAAATACAATCAAATATTATAAAAAGTAATAATTGTTACAAATCGAACTCGCGCTACTGAAAAAAACGTGCAGACAAAACGAACCATAGATAAGCGAAGTAATTATGTATTTCACCATTTTAATTAATGTTGTGAAATTTTCAAAATATCGATTCAGTATCGGTTACTGACCATTCGAGTAGAAACGTCATCATGTCATAATTCGGTTTGCCATTTATATGAAAATTAATTTCGCGATCGAAGTGAGTCTCATAAAATAGTGTTCTCGGTGAATAAGTGAGTTTTTTATAAATAATTTACATAAAATCTTACATCAATCAATATGATAATTTTGCTAAGCGTATTTGTCGTTTCTCGTTACGTATTAAATCAGTACTTAACTATTGTAAACGAAAGATATTCAAATTATTTTCAATATATTAGGTACGTGAATTTCTCTTAATATTAATAATTTTCGAATTTTCGAAATTGTGAGCGAGGGTAGATATAGATCGCCTCAAAAATTATAATCTTAGGTACTACTGCTAGTACATATAATAATCATTCCGAATTAAAAATAGGAAATGGTATAGACATGAATAATTGTGAACTGAGAAAACGCAACTCTCAATGGTTTTGTCGAAATATCGGATCGAATATTAAATATTATTTTTAGGTACAATTATAAATTACGTTTTAAATGAAGAACTCTTATATGACGACTGTATTTCACAAAGGATACAAATGACCTTTTTTTATCGATATTGAGTTAAGTTCAAAAAATAGCTCTATATTTGATACAGTACTGTTTTCTGTACTTAACTCATTATCGATAAAAAGGCCACTTGTACCCTTTATGAAATTCAGTCGTCATATGTTGTGTTCAACGTATGGCAATATTATTGTTATTACCTTTATGTATTCGACGATATATAAAAATACTTCGTTTTATTAGTGCGCCTAACAAATATATTGAATTATGATCTAATGTTTAAACTTATAAATCGGTAGAAACCTGTAAAAAGATTCGTCTTGTTAAAATAAATATTATATAAAATTTTGTAATCTATAAAATTATTTTGATCGCGTGTATATTTACATTCATACATATGCATTATCAGTAAACGAAGCAATAACGTTTTTTTACCGATTCGATTATTGTTGTGATTTTTTCAAAACAACAATTCAGTATCGGTCATAGACTTATCGTGTAAAGACGTGATCGAAACATAATTCATAATTCGGTTATTTGAGTATTTCGCATCTTTCAATATACGTAAAAAATAATTTCGTAATCGGAGTGAATCTCATAATAAAAAAATGTGTTCTCAGTGAATAAGTGAGTGTTTGAAAATTATATAAAAACCAACCTTGAACGCCAAGCTGAACAGCCGTTTCTTTCTTGATGCACCAGCACTCACGTAATTAAAAAAAATCAATTAAAAATCGGTATATTTGATCGATATTTTCGTTAAAATTACGGCAGCTAATTAGTAGACGACCGATCGCGACGAATGTCTCTTATCAGCTGATTGAAAACCAGACACAATAATAATAATCAATCGACACGTCGCGACTTGTGTAAAAATCGAAATTAAAATTGAATATATAAAAACTAATTAAGCGAACGATCGCTATAATTAACTCTTATCTATTGTTTAAAAATAGAATAAAATATGAAAAAAACTCAACCGACACATGCGACAATACTCGTTAAATTGTAATGTTGTTTATTTTAAAATATAAATACACATACCGATTGTTTTCAAAACTAGAGTCGCGGTGCGAATTTCGTGAAAATAATTAATGTATTGACTTCCTATTTAAATAGTGGAATCTTATTATATGTATCTTATGCATATTCATGCGGTCAACCTTAACTATTCTCTTTCGCTTTATACCTCGTCTGAAGAGTTTCACACACAATCGACAAGACAAGATAAAACACTTAAAATGAAAAACACAATGAAACGGATGTAATCGAATAATTTAACCGTCAATGAAACGACCGTCGCAAATCGCCGCTCATTACTAAGCACAATGAGCCGCATCACTTCAATTGCACCCACACTCTGCACAAAAGTGCACATCCTCTTGTTATTATTATTATTATATTATATACGATATGATGCTTTATATGACGACTCGAGAAGCCAAGGGGTACATTTGTCAAAATTAGATAAAGTTAATTTGATGTAAGCAAACTGTAATCTATTTCTCTTGCATTCGTGACAAACTTGATTCATTATTAGTATGTTAAGGGCGAGATGTAACTAAAATGATCATTATATTGCAATTTTTAATTATTCAAATTAATTAGAAATATTTTAATTGGATTTGATATGAATTGGATAGAATTTCTTTGATAATATGCGTCCATTTCGAGATGCGAGATTTCTGGCAGCAAAACTTAATATATCTATAGCACAAAATATGTATTTATTTTCACACATAAAAAAAAATATATTAATCTTATTCAAATAAAGTAAGATTTAAATCAGATTAAATTATAATAAAATGTATTATGTATGAAAATACAATTTTTGTGTTGTGACTATGTTGCGCCGATGACCAAAGTGTAGACGCGCCATCATACATTCGACGCATGTTTCGCTTACTTAATCATCAAAATCACATTCGTCAATTGTATCCCTTGGCTTCTTATGTAGTCATATAGAGCAAAATTCGCATGTTGTATGCGAAAAGCAACAAAAGCTTGAGCCGAGTACGAAAATTAGCTCGGATTCGTTTCGCGCGGCGTGATCGCATCGATCATCGGCCGACTGTACGAAATCGATGATTCGTGTTGCCGTTCGCGTGCTATGCTTGGGTTATAAATATAAGAAGGATGCATTGTCGGGTGTTTCGAGGCTTTATTAGATTAGGCGCTTTAGGGTGACCCCCCGTCGGTGTCGGTGCTCGATGATGTTATGAACGCAAGCGACTTACAGAAGTGACGTGAGCGCCTTCACCGAATGGACTTTTATCTTTTGACGATTGGATGTGATCAGGGATGTGCTCTTTTTACATATTGATGAGATTTTAAGATGGTTCGATTGTTGCTATGTCAAATAAGTTTGTTACTAAGTTGATTTGAGATCGAATATGTGGCGTAATCAGATTCTTTTGGGCGTCGGACAGTGTTATATTTTGACATCGATTAATGAACATCGAATCATTGCATAATAATTATGTTGAATGTTATTTTTATTTTATAAATTAAATAATTGATATTGTATTAAATGAATTTATATCTAATTCAATGGTAAAATCATAGAAAAAGTTTTTCTTAAATTGAACAGAACCAGTTATGTTATAATGTCAGATATACGGAAGGATTTTTTTTAGAATGAATGTCATACTTAAAGGTGACCGAATTAAGGTGATTTTAGCATATTTTTTTATAAAATAATTTTGAAAATCATTCTTAGCAGTCTCTCAAGATTAAAGAAATGATCGTTCAGAAAAAAAAAATTAGAAAATTCCGGAAAACCTCATTTCAATATGATGAAAATACTAGAATTTCTCTTTAGTTTCAGGAAAGTAGTCTATGGAAAACACCGAAATAAATTCATCAACAGAAATTGGAAAAGCTTTGAATATTTACATATTTTCAAAATCGTCATATTTTTTATGGAATCGCCCGAAAATATTCTCAGAATATTATAAATTTGATTTCGAAAAGCGTTTTTTATTTTTGATCGAAATGAAACAATTTCACCCCTGTTCACAATTTCACAAAAAAATAAAGCGTTCACATTTAATTTGGAATAATTTTCGAAAACACATTCAGAATACATATTCATATATTATGCATGAAAGAGTTGAGGTTAATAAGAGACTCGGAGGCACTATTGGAAATGGATGAAGTATGAGGACGCCCCGCGTTGTCGAAGACTTCACACTGTGACTTCTTCGAGTTGTTGCCGATCGCCAATATAACCAGAAAAATAACTTTCGAGTGGTAGCGGAAAAGTTCTTCGACAAGTAGCCTGTCGACGAAAGGGGTTTTCGATTCGTATAATGCGTCAGGTTTTATTGCGCTTCATTTATTAAGGGAACGTGGTTCGAATCGGTAAAATTATACGAATTAAGATCGACTTATCAATTTTCTATAATACGAAATTGTATAAAATATTTTCAATTTTATAAAATCTTGAATATTCGAACGATTAACACTATATCAGTTTTTATGTGATTGGATTGCACAAATTATCACGTCTGCTCACTGAATTGAATTCTTGTTTGAAATCGTTTTACATCATTATCATGCGTGTAGGCTTCATATTAAATAGCATTGCATAAATAATGAAAAAATCGATGAAATTATAGCGAAACTAGAAATTCTAGTTCCGAATGTGTTTAATTTAATATTTTTGAATATGTAAAAATCAGTCGTTTCATCTACTAAATAAGTCATTGAAAAAATATTCATGGAAAACACATCTTGTTTGTATAATTAAAAATAATGATATTTAGTATCGTTTACTCAATAATTTATCGGGTATAATGTTTTAAAATGACGAATAATTCAATTTCGTATTCATAAAACATTTTTCTTGTCGATTCGGTTCCGTAGACTTTTTTTCTTTGAAATAAAATTACAGTAAAAGATGATGATAATTGCATACATTAACAATGTTTATTTTCGATAAGTAGTTCTCACACAGCGAATGAGCACGGCGAGTATAAATCGATGATCTTCTCTATAGAGCTTATTTATATTATTTTTCCAAGTCGAATCTCGAAGAGAACACCCACTGATAATCTAATAACAGAATTTAAGGAAAATCATTAATAACGCATTCCCGAATACGTAAGGCCCTCTGTTCACGAAGAAAACCGAAACTATACACCTATATTTACCGCTAAATTTTTAAATATTCATATCGAATTTAATTAAGTAAACTTAATTTTCGTCTTTTCATAAAACGTTCATGACCATTTTTTGTTTAGTCGAAGTTTAAAGCTAAATTTCAAATGGAATTATTTATACGATTTTGATTTTTTTCTGTGAGAAAGGGGCCTTAGTTATGAGCTCGTGTGTATAAAGTGGATGTTTAGTATTGTACACATCAGGGGTAGGTATGCAAGAATGATTCGGGGATCGAGCTCCTTTTGTTGTATCGTTTATATCTTTCATTCGGCGTGGAATCCGTGTTAAATTGTAAAATGAAATTCTTTTATCTTTCAATTGTCTAAACTCGTAACATCTGGACTCGACCAATCCGTGTTATTGTACAAAAAAATGAATAAAGAATAGAAAAAACGAATTCGCTTCGTCTCAGAAATGAAGGTGTTAAATTATCAAACCCTTTCAAGGTGTCTTTTAAAAGGCATTGATTAATAATCATTTTTTTTAATACTCGGATTCGTCCTCAAAAAATACAGTCTAACTCTTCCAACCCTAGATCATTCAATTTTTCATTATTTCCTAACGAAACAATTTCAATTCGAGCATCAAATCGAAACCATTAAACAATCGACAATTAGGCTAGAATCGAAAAAATGTTCTCACATGATCGGCCGGAATCCACGCACGCCATCGACCATCATCATCAACAACCGTGAGATCGAAACGGTAGAAAAGAGTAATGACGCGTCCATCGGGAGCCACTCATATACGAAAGACCATCGGCAACAAGAGCAAACAACAGCAGCAATCGGGTGTGGGAAACTGACCGATATAAATTAGAAGACATCCCGCAAGCTCGAGCACCGAAAATCAATCAAATTAATCGCAATTAAAACGCAATCGCATTTTCAGCCGAAGGACCGTAAATAAAAGCGAGTATCCCATAGCGTACTTAACTAATTGCTCTATTAAAGCAGAGCTCGGTGTTGCAAAATGAGTTATGCTATATTGAGGTTATTTCGTATGTTTTTTTTGTTTTTCGGTTATCAAAATTGATTTATCACGTGACGCTTAACAGGACATCACTCATGCAAAGGTGATCGACGACTTTGAGGCTTTTCTTTGACGTCAGATTGAAGTTCGTTTCGTACTGTTTTTAAATGAAATTGCATGTCAAATTGAATTTTCTTACTGTTATATAAAAGTAAATTGTGTGGATTTACAATATTCACAAATTTCGATCCAATAACAAACACCTGCTTTAAATATAAACCTGTTATTATCTCTCGATATCCGCTTCTCACTTCCAATGGTATTTTTTAACTATTTGATATGTTTCGTCTATATATTTCGCTCGAAAATACGTATAGAAATAAATATAAAATATCATATTGAACAGAATACTTGTGGTTATTTTTTCATTTTGATTTTTATTGTCTTACGGCGAATGTTCAGCAATAAACCGATTAAGGGCCAACGAACATCGTCAAATTAATAAATTGGGGTTTTAGTGCGGACTTACACGCTTAACGGATTCATCACCAAATTGCAATTTAATTGGAAGTTTAATTTCATTTTAACAAATACAGATACTCACAAACTCAGGAATAATCATTAAATTCTATTGAATGATTTTTTTTTAAATGTATTTTAATTTAATATGGAATTTCCATCCGAAAATTTTCCGGTTCAGTCGATATAGTCACTTCTACGAATTTTAACGTTTTATAACTGTTTAATTAATTTGCTTAATTATATTGACGGCTACTAGAAATTGGACTCGTTATCAGCGATTGGATCGCAAATTCTAAGAGATCGCAATAAACCAGGGATGGTGGTGAAGGGATCCAGAGGTCAATTTGGGGCTTGCCGTTAATCGCTCAAAACGCGGATCATCAAACATAAAATCGTTCCCGTGTATGGTTGCCATAAAGATCGGATATAAAATTTAGCCAGGGGTCGTCAAGCGGTCAGTGAGACACGAACTTTATTGCCGATCTCTCGTAGACCTCATTCGCCATCGTTTAATTGGAGATATTATTACTGGAAATTGATTTTCTTTTGATAATATCTTCAAATGATGTAAAGAGTTTGTACATGCAGTGTAGACTTCAGTGTTCTAATGATGCTAGATTCGATTTTTTTAGGATCCTGGTGAGAGTTAGGAGTTGCTGATATGATGGTTCGTTTGTTTTTTTTGATCATTTGATCTATTTGATCCTGAAAACGGATATAAGGTTGATCTAAGGAATAATCACCTCTAATAAAAAGTAATCGATAGTTACGTATTCAAAGATAAGCATAAGCATAATAGTATCAGGAAAAGATGGATTCATGCCTCGTCTGTGTCAATACAGTTTGATCAATTTCAGCACCATCTTTCTTGCGTTGATTACTCTTCAGAGTTCCTAGCCCTTGTGGTGCTTTTTTACTTTTAAATGAATAACCTATTGAGAAATTTGAAATGGGTATTCATGACAAATGAAATCGCCGACTTATTGAGCAGAATTTTGTAACCGGTGACGTCTCACTTAACGTGAACGAGGTCAGTTTTCTTGGCGGGATCGTTAGTGAGATTTTCTTTCGTTACACATCCACGTAGCATTCTCACGGTCGCCACTAGATCGCCTCGGGTCGAAATCACCTTTCTTCTTCTCCACCAATTTACCACTCGTCCACTCTCACAAAGCGATCGCAAAACGTCGCTATCCACACTCGCATTTCTAGATACGAAATCGACAAATCACCCCGATAAGTACGCCTATTGCGCGGTATGGAAATTCGTGAGAAATGGTGGCAATTTGCTCGAGTTTAGCGAAGCTCATATGGGTACGTAATCCATACTGAGAAATGCGATTTTATGTTGAAAAATAAATACTCGAGTGAGTGAATTGCGCATTTCGATTTTAAAACTGTGCAAATTTACGAACGCAATATAAAAAGTGATACATTGATACGGTGATTTTAATATACGGTATCAATACTCGGTGTGGCTCGAGCGCACTTAAAACATAATACGGAAGCTGTAAATTACCCGCCAAAGCCCACATTCAAATCGACTATTGGGGCTACAATGTCGGCAATGTTTACTGAGATTGATGATCTATAAATCGATCGGGGCACATCTTTTAAATCTTCATCACAACGAGACGCCATAAAACCAGAAGGGGACCAACAGCGTAGTCGAACTTCTTATACGCGAGATTTCTCTTCAACACTATTGACTTTTTCATGCCGTATAAAATCCGTTTCGTTTATATTTTTGAATGGTTTGACGTATTTATGTATATGAGAGTGTGTACGTAATCGAATTTGATGCAATGGGCATTTTCGAGATACATTGTAAATTTCGATTTTACTTTATTGCCGTGTTCAAAAATGTATTCTGCAATAAATTCGCGTAGCATTTTGATGTTTTGAAATCGAAATTGCGCCGCAGATACTAGGGGAAGTCGTGAGGACATGTTTCTTAATACGCCCGTAGGTGGTCAACGTCACCGTACAAAATTATAGAGTACGTGCAAAGTGGTAAAAGCCATTTAAATCACACTTTATGCTTTAGTAAAAGTTAAACTATAAAACGAAATTGTAATAGAAGACATGACGATGTCGTTTCTTAATCGCAACACTTTTAATCCGATGCATTTTTTTTCGGACGTTGCGAAATCAATTTACTAAAAAGATTTATCGCAAACGAGTCAATTCGAAAAATGGCAACATTTTATCGAACGCTCATTATAAATAATTGTGCAACGAGCCATAAATCAATCTATTAAAAATATCCGAATATGTGCAACATTGGCGTGTGTGAAATTCATTTTTTTTTTTTTGCAGTTTTCGCTAATTCTGGTCACTTAAGTGCACAATTGATCTTCACTCATGTTTTTTTTATAAGCATATTTTTTATTCGTTAATAAGCATCATACGCCCAATACGAGAGTGACCGGTCGGTCGGTTTTTTTAGTATACACGTATATAAGTGACCGGTCGTGCGTTCCAGAGATGTTCAATCTCGGGCTCGCGGACAACGTGTCATGGGGATAATAACATAATTTGAAGCAATAGCGAAAACGTGTAATAAAGTCATTATTTTTCATCTTGTTTTTGTAAAGCGCAGTCTTAATAGTGTGGATTTCTTTGAGTGTTTGATTAATTGATCGAGTGAATTCATTTTATTTCAACATAGAATTGTTTTTTGAATTGAATATTTCAGAATATGACAAGGAAAAATAGTTACTTAGTCACATACAATAGAAAATGACAATTGCTCTATAATCCGCACTTAACCCAACCGATTAAGTTTTAATTCACATTAGAAAAAATCACACCACAAACTCGAGCTAGTGTTAACATTGGCGATGTAATGACACTAACAACAAACAGTAATTCTTCGTATATTTCGCACAAATATTATGAATGAGGTTGTGGTGTGGTTTCCCTAATATAAACTAGCACTAAAAATTTATATTTTTTTCAATGCCACCACAGTTCGAATCGGACATAAAACTCTATTTTTCAACGGTTTTATAACCATGGGTTCTTTCAGTTAGCGACAGTTAGCCCATAAATCAATTCTGATTTCTAAAATCAAGTATTAGTTTGAATTTAACTTAACGAGTCAAACCGTGATTACTCATCGTCTATTTGTGGGAAAACTCGAATGAATCACATTACTTTTTCATCGCATTTGCCACAAAAGCCTCTGAAACTCTTCGTATCACACTCGATTGACCTCGGATTCACCATGGACACCTCCTGATGGTCTTGTGGACCTCTGAAGCGAGGCTGTGGGCGGACGAGCACAACGGGCCTGTCATTAAAATCATCTCGGCCCGTTTGTTGGCGCGCTGGGTCACCGTGAGAGCGGACGACAACTGATATTGCCGAATCTTTTGTTTTTTTCCTCATTCTTTTTTTAATTTTCATTCAGAAATATCGCATTGTTTGCTGTAATTATCGCGGAAATCTCGAAAATTCAAAAGCAGGATCGCCAGCTGCAACGCTGGCATATATCGTAGACTCGTGCGCGCTCCGAGCAACTTCACTCCCGGAACTATTATATCATCTCGTGCACACCCAATACGTATCACACGTGTTTACAAGGATTTTTGTTGTATATAATGCACATAATCATTTGAGCAAATAAATCACAAAAATAACTAGCTTCTCTGTCATCTTCTCAGAAAAAGACTTGACCTAATCTAAACGCATTCAAAACTTAGACCGATCAAATCGATTCTAATGAAAAAAAATCTTAAACATTTTATTTATACTTAGAGAGAAAATCTTTTATGGATACAATAAAAATGGAATATTCTAAAAAGTGCACCCAATAACTCTAAAAAAATGATCGTGATCGAATAAGTAGTTAAGGAATCTATAATATAAGAATCATACAGACAATCAAATTTATTTTTATTTATATAGATTGTAAGTATGTATTAATTGATGATTATGTGCGTATGTACCATTAGGTCTTACAAGTGTTACGAGCCCGTGGCGGTTCCCACGTGCGCGTTGTGGCCGGCGCTCGAGCGCGTGCTGCCCACGACGCCGATGGCAATAAACCGGAAATAATGACGGCTCCGAACGGTTGTACGGGTTGGAAACTGTTAAAAATTGAAAAAGCACATCTCGTAGATTATTCCAGATTTTTTTGGGATTTTTTAAAGGTTCAGAAGTCGGCGATTTTTCCGGATTTCCGCGCGCGTCCACGCGCCGTTCGTGTGAGTCAATCGATTTTCTCGGAAAAGCGTGTCATGATCGGTGATTTGGTTTTTGGGTTTCTTTTTTTTTGGTGCTGTGAGAACGTAAAGTGAGACTATAATTAGGTGATTGTGTTGTTTGGGAATCATGATGAATTCCGGATGTCGAGTTTGTTCGATGTTTCATTTGATGTTGAGTCAAAAGGTTGTAATTTGCTATTTATATATTTCATACCATTGATCGTTTTATTTTTGAATCTGATTCTTTTGTTCATCGTGATTATAACTATTTTCAGATCATATAAATTTTATGTCAGATGTAATTTTCGTACTCTCCTAATGACCTCTACACATCGTAAATAATTATAAAAATATATTTCTAGTTTCAGAAATAGTAAAACAAAAATTATATTGTATATTTTTATTTCGTATTGATGATTTCATGTAATTATGTTTCAAATGGAAAATTAGTTTCGATGTTGTAAATGTTTTTACATTAATAATTTTCGTATAAATTAAATTTATGCATTTTATTGCATATTTAAAATTCGATTCTCATAATACGCGAACATGGGAAAAAAATCGAAAAAGTTTTCTCCAACGCAAAAGATACCTTTGAAATTATTTATTACTAATGAGATGCTGAATGCCCGAAAAATGACAAAAAACATCCGAAATATAATTATATGCTTAATTAAATTCGATAATTCGATTTCCACCATATTGTCGTCTGTGAACAATATGTTGAATTAATGACAATTTTTCATATTCTTGTTGGCATTGTCTTTCTTGCTCTAGTATTCGCAAACGCTAGATGCTAGACGAGAAAGGTTTCGTCAACAGCAATATGTAAATTGACCATAAAACGAAATCGAAATGTATGGAAAAAACGATCGATCGATGAAGAATGGATCGTTTGGCACTGATGAATTTTTCGTAATGACGACGTTAAACACACGTTAAAATGACGATAGGTTCTTCTATGATTTACGGTTGTTGTTCGTATCCGACAGATAGATACGGTAATGAAGGTGAATATTGAGGAAGGCGTTGAAAAAAATGTTGCGTGAGGTTTATTTGATTTCACAATGACGGCGTAATTCAAAACACTGGTAAATTGTGATTGATCACGATACTGGGCTTCCATCCGCCTAGATTTTGATTGAAAATCAATCTCAGACTGTTATGCCATTGTAAGAATGCTAAAAATAAATTACACTCTTATATAATTGGATATTCAGATATGTAAAGGTTGAGACATGCTTTAGTACAGGGTAATTCTGGGAAAGATGACTATAAGGTGGCTCATGATTGTACGTGTATTTCCGAAATTAGCAACAATTATTATTTTAAGTACTTAAATGATATCAACGTCAACATATTCATAGCTTCATCGTGATCGAAATTTCAATTAGATATGATCATCATTTTTTTAGTAATATGATTATCTATCCCATACATTATGAGTATGATGGCTAATCAGATTTTTGTTATGATCCAAAAAATAAACTATGGCTATTTCTCCCAGAATCACCCTAGTACATTCAACATTGTATCGAGACGGAATAATAACAAAAAAGTATTCACAATCAGAGATTTATCGTCGAGTTTTGACGCTCTGCAAGTGCATTAAGGAAACAAATTTAAAGCCATACATCTCGAGCGTGGAGCTCGAACAGCACCTGAAACCTTTCATACGATTTCAGCGAATTTTCCACGAAGGAACGTGTCGCTTTCGGCGATCTCGCAAACGAGTTTCACCGCATTCATCGCACGAACGAATAAATACGCGAAGGTAAAAAAAACGGGCAGATATATAAAGAAACATCGGAGAGTGTCCATCCGTCAATGGGTTGTCAACGGCTGTGGCCTCGGGTTCTCTTGCCGCGCCTAAGTGGTTATCATTTATCAAAGTAATAAGATAGCCCACGAGTATTTATATTGTGGTGTAATAGATATTCCCTCGGCGAGAGAGAGCACACCTCCGTAAAGCATGCGCGGAGCACACGACCACTATTTCTGTTGTTGTTGTTGTTGTTCTTGTGGTTGCCGTTGTTGATGTGTTCCGTTCTGGGTGCGCCCTGGGGCCACTATCGCCCGGTACGGCCCTGGTCTCGGCTAATTTATATCTGATGGCTGCATTACTACGTCCGAACTGGTCGGCCGCGGCTTTAACATGCTCCGACATGGCTTTACGACAATTAAAAAAATTACAAAAAATGTTTATATGTGTGTATGTGAGAATAAAATGTAGGAACGGAACGTTGTCGCTGGTTAATTAAAGGAATTCGCGGTCGCGTATAATCGATTGCGCGATGGCTTGTAATTGGCAATTTTACGGATTGCGCTCGATTTGCCTTTACGACTGTATGGGATAATTTATAAGATTGCCCAAAATTTATCGGAGGTTTTTTTATTTAATAATTTTGAGGTGCTGAAAAATATATAAAGGGAGAATTAGAGTACTTAATTCTTCTAGATTTGGTCCTCCTTTCATTTTCGCTCCTAAATCTTCTTTTCAAAATTTTCTTGAAGACAGTAATATAAATGCAATAGGAAGTTAAATGAGTTTACCTTGACAATGATAATTTTCTAAAAATAAGTAAGTGGCGAATAATCGAAAGGGGAATCAATTCTCTCAGAAGGATCAAGTCCTACATAACTAAATCTGAGAGAATTCCTGAAAAAAATTCCGTCTGATAAAAAAGATAAAACACATTCTGAATACAATTTGAAAATTTGTTTAAAATATATTGTTTTAATTTATACGAAATCGTCGTTTAATTACTCGCCACATTATGGAAAACTGGAAATGCAGCGTTTAGTAATCGATTTGAAAAAACGTCACCGTGAAATTGCCAAATGTTAATTCATGTTTTTTCCATAAGCGATTTTAATCGAAAGTGTAAAATTAAATTGCATTATTTTTATTTATCGAGTCGGAGATGTCTTCGCGTCACAACAAGACGTTCGCATTCTCGATTCTTCATGGCGAGTCCCGAATTAATTGAGCGTGGCCACAAACGACCATTTCGAATAATTAAAAGGCACATTAAAAAATAACATACGCGTACAATATCATTTGAAGATATTTAAAATAAAAATCTTAAAAAAAAATACAAGCGAAAATGGTATAGCCGAAATGCATGAGTTTCATCGGTTTTTCTTTTGAAGTTTCCATATTTGAAAGTACAAATCCAAGAAAATTCTGATATAGTATAAAAAAATCGTGTGCCTCATTATCAGATATTAAAAAAAATGTTATTGAGTCATCCGATCGATGGTATATCGTAACAAAAATCCTACAAGTTACGGTTTTATTGACGATCGAACGAGCGCGTCAATCTGTCGTCGCCGGTTACGGCCTCGCGTGTCATCGTCGTATTTAACAGTTAAACTTTTAACATTCATGTCCGATGGGACCGAAAACCGGTACGCACGTGTATCGTTAAATTTGTCTGATTAAAAATTCGACGAAAATCGCACACAGGAGATTGCGATTCGTCGATTGTGAAAATCGCCTTCGTCGTCCGAGCCATCAATCATCGCTTCCTTGTATGGGAAGGTATATCGAATATGAAAAAAATGTTGAAAAAAGACTTTGGTGAAATCTTGATTTGTTAATCTGTCGTATAAAGTATGATTTGACAGTGCGTGCTTAATATTTTATCAATCGGATTTAATGCTTATTGTGTGTTAAATGAAAAAAATCTAATTTGAATTTTATTGTATAGGTGCGTTTTATATTTTATGATTATGCGATATTACACGTAAGTGCTCATTAATTTTGTATTAAATTAAATCGAACACGTCGTTAATGTATGTCATATGCGAAATCGCATTCGAACATGCCTCGAGCGAAACTCGACCTATTGAATCGTACAGATGCACAGATGCAATTAAAATAACTCGATTGCACACTCTTAATGAGGCAATTATAAAAATGTATACAAATGAGAATCAAATATGATTTTTACGATCGAAAAAAAATTGCATAATTTTGAGATATTTTCTGTTTGGAAGCAAATTGCAAGACATGTTCGTGTCCATCAGGATACCAACGATCCGGAAAATTCTCATTGTTTCTCAAGGAAAGAGGACGATTTGAAGAAGTCGTTCGAGCGTAATTCTCGTTTTATTTTAACACTCGCACTGTTGATTGCTCGTTATCCCAGCGTGGGTCCTCCGATATGAACACTGCGAGATTATCGAATGATGATTATTGCGATCGTCATTGGAAATGAACATGAATAAATAAATGTTCAGCTGAAAATATTACGTGTCGATTGTGCTCGTATCGGGTGCATTATCTGAGATGCGAAGGTGGTTTTATTGCAGTTCTGCGGTGTGATCTTGAATGTTACAGTTGATTTGTGAATTCGATTCAATTGCGAAATATTTTTGATGAAAACGTACTTTCTATATAAAATATGTCTCAAGATTGAGTAAAAATGACCCCACCAAATAAATTTCAAATGTAATTTAATTAATTGACCTTTCTTTAAGATCATTGAGTAAACAATCTTTAACTTCACATGTATACCGGAATAGGGACAGCTTTTATACATTTTCGTCTATCTTCCTGTGATATGATTGATGAATCATTTTATCACATAATTAAGACATTAATGTGTCCTGTTTAATAGAGAAATATATTTTTGAATCAGTTATATAAATTTTGTCATCTGTCAATGTCATTTTATTAGACAATCTATGTATATAAAAAGAATCAGAACTTGTGTTTCTATAACATGACGATTAATTCATTTTTTTTTTCATTTTCCAGATCGATCAAAGTTCTTCAACAACACCATCTAAAGGTAAGAATTTTCTTATACACAATCATCTCGGTATATGATTCGAATTTCACCACACCACCAAAAAGTCCGAACAAGAAACGAGCGGTTTATCGAATCGAGCAAGTGTACACGTTTTGTACAAAGTGCGACAGATAATCGACACACATACGTTATTATCGAGCTTATTTGTTGCGGTTTGAGTTGTGGCACACGTCGCACTTATAATGCACATAAGCTGTGTACGTATAATGTGTGTGCGGTGTTGTTGTCAAGTGTTGCACATATTGCGGATAACAAATTGCCGGGCCGTGTTCGTGTTACGAGCACTGTCAATGCCACCCACTCTTCCTCGTCCGCATTATTCATACGAGTGGTGCTCTTCTTCTGATCGGTTGGATGTTGAGGAATTCACAGAAAATAAGATTTAGAACTGTAGATGATGGTCCAATGATGTGGGCTTACTTAAATGTCTCCAACGGTTAAGATGATGCTTTTTAATATGTGACGAAAATATCATATTTTCTCCCGTTTCTGATAACTCAACTAATTGTAAGTGTTTTTAATCAGATCCGAAATATTATTGATTATTTTTCATCAATAAAAACAAAAGAAATGATGTATGTATGTATACGATATTCCATATTTGTATTACTTCCTCTTTAACAAATGTTGACCTGCGATAGCTGAAAAACTATTGAGAGTTGCGTTTTAGAGGTTCAACCATTATTTCATATCTGTACTTATTGTTAGATACGATATTTCTGTCAAACTTTATTAACAATGGTAGAAACATTTTGTACGATTTTCTTGTTGGAAGATATGGGATTTCTCAATAGACGCACTCGAACTATAATATTTAATATTAATATTAGTGTATCTATAGTTAAATCATATTAAAACTATATACCATATCTAAAATTATATTAGTGAATCGAATAAGGGAAAGATCGGCTATATTACTTATACAATTTGTTTTATTTTATTTCAAAGATCGAAGGCTCTTAATGAAAAACCCTATATTTCTTCTTATAAGTCTTGTATAAGATACTTCTTGTACATTTTAAGAGCTTTCGATTCGTTTCTCGATTTCGTTGCGCTCAATCGATTTGTTCCGGTCGTATATTTAACGTAAGATATCGATAGCTAAATTGATACGTTAACTCTATGTATATTATTCAGCTTAGCCCACTTAGACCTTAGACCAGTTGTGTTTTGCAATTATTCAGTCGCCTCGTTTTATTTATCACCTCGATTCGCAATGCGATACATATTATATTATTTATTAATACACGCATCGATTATATCGAGTGTTCGATACAATGTTTCGGTAGTCGGTTACATGCAATGAGGTGAGTTCGGTCGTAAAATTTGTTCGAAGGTTTTGTGCAAGTCGAAATTTAATTTTCGATATCGATATGATTGCGTGCCATTCTTATTGGATGAAAAAGAAATATGTCACATTTTTTCGGATATTAAAGAATTTTATTAATTTGGTTATCTAAAAAATATGCTCAATTCTCTGATGTGCAATAGCTCAGATTAAAATCTGATTTATCTATCGATAAGTCAGGATCTCAACATGCACATTTCTAGACTTATCAGATGTTCGGATTTAGCTCAAACAGCCTGGATTTTTAGTCTCGTCTTGAGAAATGTCTTGGGTTGTAAGATTTCAAGGATAATTTGTTTTGAAAATAATTTTTAATTACAAAAAAATCACTTGCAATACATGTTTTTGATAAAAATTATTATTGACTTAAAACAAAAAATTTAATGAAAAAAAAATTAATGGAAAAATTTGAAGTTTTCCAGAAAAAAAAAATTACCTGCAATGCTATTTTTTATATTAAAAATATTTTCACAATGAAAAAATATGCATTTTTCCACCGATATGTAAAAAGAATATTTTAATCTTCTCAAAAAAATATTGAAAATATATAGGTACGTTATTTATTTTTTTATTAATTAAATAATTTTGAGAGACTTCAATACCATTTTTGGTTTAAATTCGAAAAAATATGGTTAGCCATAAAAAATACACACCATAAATTAATAACAAAATAATTCTTAAAATTTCGAAAATAATTAAGATTCCAACCCCCAATTTTCACAAGCATCGCATTCGATCAAATTAAAAAAAATGTATCACATATGAAAGAAACTCGAATAACTAGAGTAAAATTGTCCAAATATCATCCCTCGACATGCCCAAGGGTTGCACAAATGCCGAATCGAAAAATAAAAACCCGCATCCCGCAAGAAAGAGACTCCAATCAATCAGTTGCCATCACGCGATTGGTCGATGGGCGCGGGAGGGGCGGCGGGGGGCGGGAGGCGGCGCCGGCGCAGTGACGCCGCGGACGCCGGCACGGCAACACGTGTCCGTGCTGCATTCCTGTTTCACACCCGCCAACGTGCGCCGCGATGCCGCGCAAGCGCCCCTGAGCCACGATGCAGGAACAAGCGGCCGCCAGGACCAAGCACCGGACCTCCGCAGCCATGAACGTCTTGGCGCTCGACGTCGCCGAAACCAAGCAGGACTCGACCAACAACAACAACAGCGACGCCACTCAGAGGCTGCAGGAGAGCCTCATTCAGGGCGTTGTGCTGTCTTTGCAGAGCGCCATGGTCAGCTCTTTGCAGAGGGCCGCTTTGCTGCCGCCCTCTTCTGCTGCCGCTGCCGCTCTAAATCTTCAAGCTTTGGAGTCTTATTTGACTCTGCAACGATTGGCGGCGCCCACTCCCAATATTCAGCCGAGGAAGTTGGATATTTTGAAAATAGCAGCTTCGGGTGCTAAAATTTCCGAGTTTGACTCTAATGAAAGTGCGCAACAGAGACCTTATTCGCCGCAGATCGCCGACACGATGAGCACTCCAGAATCTATCGCTTTGACCGCCGAAGATGTCGATTTGTCCGAGGAGGTCGAAGAGGATTTGGCCATGTTGGATAATGAGGATGATTTTTCTTTGGACAATTCGAGCGCGTTGCCGGTGGACAGTGGGTATCCTAGTCTGTTGATGAACGCTATGTATCAACAGCAATTGAGCGCCGGAAGCGCTTCGGCGTCGCAGCAGAATCCGTTGTCGACGACGCCCAAGGAAGTGTCGAACTCGAGTCCTCCTCCGGTCGTAAACGGAACTTCGACGAGGCAGAGGTCGACGTCTGGCAACCCTAGACCCAAGAAGCAGTTCATATGCAAGTTCTGCAGCAGACAGTTCACCAAATCTTACAATTTGCTGATACACGAACGCACACATACCGACGAGAGACCGTATTCTTGTGACATTTGCGGGAAGGCTTTTAGAAGACAGGACCACCTCAGAGATCACAGGTACGTTTTATGCTTTAATTTCACTTATGCGATAGAAATTAATCGATCGCATAAATGGAAAGCAGTTATTACATTTTAATAGTTTGCAATTTTTTTTTGAAAAAAAGAACGCGCTCGTATTTAATTATCGTTCGTAATTTATGTCGACGAATATATTATAAGGAACAATGGAGTGTGAACAGGTGTCGAGCGCGAGACGATGATGACAAAGGAAAAAGAAGTGGTCGTTAAGGCCTCAAAAGGAAAGGGTTCGTGGGTCGTTCGAGATGTCGATTGTATCGATCGACACGTTTGTCCTTTTCATTTCGTTTCATTTTATTTTTTTCAATATATTATTACATTGTTGTTAGCGAGCTGTGCTCACGTTTGTTATTATAGTTTCAAACAATGAGTTCGAATTATCGTTCGCATTTTTCCTCTGTGAAAAAAAAACGATATGACCGTGTAATTTCTCGATTATTGTTATATTGACGGTTCGTGTGCCGCATTTAGCATATTGTATTGCTAAAATATATATTTTTATTAGGTTCGCTCATTTGAATATGCACATATTTATGAACGCGTAAAAATTTTTGAAGAAAATGTGTCGAAGTTTTTATACATACATAGGTACAAGCTGATATTAAATGTTTCGTTCTGCAATCTTATCAAATATTTGCTCAAATGATAAAGTTTAAAAATAAAGAAATTTCGTTCTGTCATTGTATTGTTTTATTGCTGCATAATATTTTGGAATTTTATTTTCACTGATAAAAGCATAATACTCATTTTTTTATGATTTGTCATTATACATACTTGTAAATTGTTTAGGCACACCTTCAAATCGTATGTTGCCAATTAGATAGCAATAACAGCTGACAAATTCAATGAGAAAAAATCCTAAACACGTTGTTAAAAATAATGAAAGATCGAGCCTTAATGTGCTATAATTTTCGATATTTAAATCATATTAACATTTGAGAAACTCTGAGTATCAAACGTCGATAAAAAACCGAAACGGCACTTCATTATCTGTCCAATGCGAAATATTTTCAACGCGCGATTCGTCTCAATTTTCATCGAAAATAATACGACCCACAACTCCTCAAACTTTCGATCTTACATTTAATATTTTTTCAACGAATATGCAATAAATTTCGCTTTCGCCCGACAGCACGATCTGCATACGACTTTCGTAACGTCTCGCATTTCCGACAACGGTCATTATTTCGATGGACTTTTATTAATTTACAATTCATAATTGTCCATACCGGTTGCCGATATCGGCTAGTGAATCGATCAGCGCTTCTCAAACTCACCAAAGCCGAGTCGCATTCCAGCCAAAACGTTGGCTCTCATTTTATATTTATCTGAGGACGGGTCATCACCTGTCGACTCTATCTTGTATTCGGTTATATTTATTGACACTTGAATATGCAACGAGCTGTCACGCGGCCATAATTCCGGCGAGCTTTATACGAGTGTAGTACCAGCGCGAGAAATGCGATATCGTTTCACATAAAATCGCCTCAGAGGCGATGAGATTGTTATTCTCGTACGCGACAAATGGGTTCCTTGATAAGTAAATGCGTAATGAGTAATTTTATCATTTAGTGCATATTCGAGGAATCGTTTTGTAAAAGTTCAAATTGCTCCCAATGTGATGAATAATCTTGTTAATTGTTGCATTCTTTCAATATATTGTAAAACCCCAATATTGAAGTAATATATTTACGATATTATCAATTGTATAGAAAGAGCTTAGGCTTAAGTAATGCAATTAGAATTGCAACAAATTGTGATAGAAGAATCATTTATTTTTGTTCAATTTTAAATATTTTTGAAAGTTCATATAATTTTAATGATAAAATAAGGAAATCTATGTTAAGGAAAATCGTTGCGAGTTTTTTTTCTACATTAAATTTAATGGTTGTTTTCATATCAATCTAAAGAATTGTTCAAATATATGAATCGGTTCTTTCAACTGACAAACAAAATGCATAAATTGTTAATAGTTTTTCCAAGAGGTTAATAACCCACCGTTGTTTATTTATTTATTTTTTCATATTCATACATCTATTCGGATATAAGTGATTGTTTTTCTTAGTCAATCATTTTATTATGTAAAATAAAATTGAATTACGTCACACAGTGTGATTATGTCGTGACTGGGCCGTATAAACATAACGCACACACGTCGATCGGGCAAAAACGTACGCGATTGATAAATGGCTATATTATAATAGAATTTTCACCATGACCATCCTTCGACATTTCTAATAACCGATAATCGTATTCATTCGCATATTATTCAATCGCGGTTTTCATCGGAAAAGCTATCGTCGATCGGCGCGAAATTTATTACGCTCAGATATCATCTCGGTTCTTCTATTCGAACATTTGCATAATAGAACAATATTGGAATGTGCCACCCACGGCGTAAGAGTTTCGTATGAATATGCAAAACTGTTAAAACTCAAAACCGAAGCACGTGCTCTTCGGCTCTGCTTTATCGACGATGTTGACTAATTAATCTTGTAATTAATGATTGAGAATTTTTACGTGTATTTTTCGAATTGTCTATTCGAAATTCATTCATATAATCGATGCAAAGTATGCGAAATGGTCGTTTAAAAAATAAACATACGTTCGACAAATAAATATTCGTAAACGATTTTTTTTTCGAAGAATTGTATATTTATTTAACCCTAACGCTTCGAAGATGGAATGTGATATTCATCAAACGTGGTTTTTACTCGATATCTAAAAAAAAGTTTTTTATTTTTTAACTTACTCTGTAAGCATTGAAGTTTCAATCCGAATCATCATGAAGTTATTAACACACAAAAGAAAATATCAATGTTGAAACATGTTTATTGAACAATTTAAAATAATTTTCTCACACACGATTTCCAATTTATTATGAAAATAGGTCACTTTTTTCCACATGTATCATGCGATACAACACAATGAAGGCGTTATACTTCGATGACGTTTCATGACGTCGAACACAAAGAGCCTACGACCGCTAAACGCTCAAATAGACAGGAATAAAGATAAATACATGCATAGAGAGATACGTGCAGCGCACAATACAACAAGTACAACACGACCTCTTCAAAAGGTTACTTCCTGAAGCACGAAAAGAAGACGCGTTGCATCACGAGAGACGATGACGTATCGGTTAGTCGGCCGTATGGAGATTTTCGAATTTTCTCGTTCATTATTGAATTCGATCTGATCTTTTTCGATGTTTTGTTATAAAATTTTCGGCGCAAATAAATTAAGGCCCACGCCGGGCTGCGAGGTGATAATGTTACCCCGACGAAGGAATTTCGCTGAGAGCACGATTTGAAAAGCGCGGACAGATAACGACGGGATGTGTGTCCGAGGTTCTCAAACTTTTGAAAATTTTTCGTTAATTTCAACGCTTGATTCTGGGAAATTCGTTATTTAAGGAGATCCGCTTGTGAGTCATATCTAGATCGCGAACAGTGCGAACTGTTTAATTTTTTATTCCAAATATGTTTTTAATGATTCACATAGCTTTGTTAATAATTAAATTTAAATTCCAACTAAAATATAAATTAATATACATTTTCATTCTGTCACTGACTAGACTGCATAAAATTTTGTTATAAATTGAACGTATTTTAAAATATTTAAATGAATTTCAAATTTTATATTAACTCGAGAAAACATTTAAGATGTGTCATAAAAATAATTTCTAGTTGCATGAAGCATAATGTATTATAATATTAATTTAAAATCAAATTTTACGGTTGCATTCAAAGAGATTTTATTAAATCGATTGCAAATTTTATATAGTCATTTTATAATATTAAATCGATTAATTAAATGATAATTATGAGCACGAAGTTCAATTTGCATACATTAAGCTTATTTACATTTTAGTGTCCGTATGCAATTCGATACTTATTAAAGGAAACCGTTTATGTCCTGTTAATGTATAAAACAGTAATGCACATTGAGCGAATTTTATTGAAAGCACATACTATCGAATGTCGATCGCACTGTTTAATTCCTGTATAACATTCATTCACATATCGAAACCCATAATCAGAAAAGCGAGTCTAGATGCGAAATCGAATCGTATCATTTCTGAGAAATCGCGCATTTATCTGATCCTTTTTTCTTCGAAATTGCAATCGATAAGTATAATTTTAGGTATCGCACGTCAGCGGAAAATAAATTCGCGCTAAGAACGCAGAAGCCTTTTTTCCCATTTGAGGATAATGAATGCACTTTATTACTCATAAATATCCGCGGTAATGAAATTCATAATGCCTTATAAAAACTATAAACAACACTTTATAGTTGGATCGAAGCGCGTCCATATTTCAACGCTAAACGGTTTAGATTCACATTGTGGCATTGTCGATAATGATCTTTCCGCATAATTTTCGTAAACCGCCTTCGCCTGTTCACTCTTTCAATCATCATCGACATCGCAGATAGGAAATCGTATAACGAGCACGTTGCGGAGACAGTGCGTAGGTTACATACAGTTTTAACTTTTAATCCAGGAAAAGTCAAACTTTCTGTATATTTGAAGATATTCAGAGTCGGCGAGGCTGCAAATAATTGGTTATTTACAATCGATATGATTGACTACGTACATATGTAGATATTTACTGCAATAAGTGCAAGTATTCTGTATATAGATGTGTGAAATGAGAATTTATTTCGATTGTTTTGTCAATTTTTTTCACAACTAGAAATCGAATTACGCTGAGCCAGAATGTTAAGATTTTTATCTATTTGCTTAAATTACTGTATTTTAATGAATGTTTTCAAATCCGCGGTATAAGATTAACGATTTATGTAGTCGCCGAGTTTAAATGACATATTAATTCATTTGACCAAATTCTGTACCTTAAGTCAAATAGATCTCTTAGCAGACTCCACATTCAAGCTTAGGTCAATTTTGTATAAATAATATCAAAGTATATTGTTATGAGCTGTATATTATGATGTGTGCACTACAGTTCAGTTATTGCATAAGCACGAAAGGACATATCATAAGTCTATGACACAATTTCGAGTCCGACCCAATATCTGACTGTATATAATAATCGAAACAAACTCTAAGTTCGTGCGTAACTATTAGAAAAACAGTCGTATTCGTCGCAATGAATTCATAGTCAGACTGTAAATAACCTAGTTGGAGCAACTGAAAATAGCCACATACTTTTCACAATAGGATTTTCACTACACATTCGACAGCTTTGGCTCTCGGATCGTCGATTCGCGATCCCTGGGCAGAGGTCGGATGATGTTGCGGGTCGCTAGGTGGGCGAGGCCGATCTCTATAAGTCTCTATAAGTAAATCTGTATATCGGCCATAAGTCACGCGCGCCCGCAAGCGCAACAACTTGATGACCCCGAAATGAACCGTCCGAGACAATCGCTGGATGCGTTTGAAAATTTAACACTTGTCGATCGTTAGGCGTTCGTTAAAAAAAACGGTAATTTTATACGTTTCCTACGTTTAAATCAAACCCTGTTACGTGGCTCAACTTATATTATTTCTTGAAACAATTGACACTATCTATTATATTTTCAATATTTTATATTGTAATGAGGATACAATTAGTTGATTCTGTTTGCCAAGTGTCCGAATTTCAAATCATCATGAGCTATTAATTTCACACAAAAGCTTTAAAATGAAATTGTTGATCAATTTAATGAAAATTACTATAATTGTCAGATCCTTTCCCGAGTCATGTATGAAATTGCAAAGGATTCTAACTGTTGACTGATTGATTATTATTTTCAAAACTGATATTAATTTACGTATATTTCTTTTTTTTAAATATAAATATTCATTTTGAAAATAAAACAGTTATTTTTCAAGAAAATATAGACTCGGATCCGAGTTTCGGACACACCTTCAAATAGGTGTCGTAGAGTAAATAATGGTACAAATCTTTTTCTATCTTCGATATATTTATATATCACTCAATATTATACGCGCGTCCAAAATTTACAATCAATAAAAAGCTTTCGGTTAAGACGTGTATATGTGCGCTTAACGACCATACGTTAAATTTTACACGGGGCTCGTTGATTTATCGCATTTACGTCGTTTTTACGCCGTTTATTGTCGTGAAAAAACGCCTCAATGGAGCCTTTTTTCTTCTACATTATCGTTTATTTATAATTCGTTCTCTCGTCTGCTTTTTGATTTCATTGAAATTGATATAATATCGATGCGCGTAATCGGTTCAATTAATTTTTTTCACTTCGCAGTCGTTATTTATGTGTGAGCCCACACGCGGTTCTTAATGTCTCTGTTGTTAAAGGTTTAGAAGGCCTACGCTCGAGGCGATTAATGCAAATATTGTAAAATAAAAAAATATATACATTTTATTGTCCGGAGAAATTTTATTAGTTATAAAATTGTGATTAAATTTATCGGCGTTAAAGTAAAATATTACTTAACATTCCATACGACTGTATTGAACCTCTTTATTGTAGATGTTAAATTTTAAAGGGAACTTTTAATGATCGATGTGAAATTCTACTTAAGAAGTATTTCTCGGATATATTATACAAGGAATAAATCGATGATTTTATAATGATATATTTGCATAATAGATATGTCTGATTATTTCATATTTTCTTTGAACTTTCTACTCTTACAATATAAAAAAAAAATCACATGTGATTTAAATTGTTTTCGCCGACTGAATCATGACTTTTGAAAAATACACATCTTGAATGAACAATGTACCCTTTTCAAAAGTCTTGATTCAATTATGATCTAATAGTTGTAATACTATTATCAATCAAGACCAATTATCAAGAACTAATAGATCGATTAATCTCAATGAACGCCCCGCCACGTTAGAAACAATAAAAAGTCGGTCCATAAAACAAACACCATCGAAGCATTAACATAAAACCCATTGATCACTATAATTAACACATCGGGCGGGAGAACAATAAAACCGACCAAATGATACACTTATCCGGGCCAAGTATCGATCTCTAACGGGTTATTTGGAAATACCTGTATGTGTTGTACATTTACTACCGACAATATCGATATCTCTCGCACCGTGTAATTTCAGAATGGCCTCGGGTGAAGATCTTTCCGTTTCACTCCTTATTTATTCAACGGCCTTTTCGGTGCTAATTCCGCGGCTTAATAGTCGACAATTATCCAATTTGGTTGCTCTAGGCCCTTTTAGATGGCAGACATTATATCCTTGTGATTGTTTTGTTTGCTCATCTTATTCGTTGTCAGTTGCTGCATTTATCATAAACGAGGTCATTAGCTGTAAAAAATGTATGTAATTTCTGCACGTGATTAAAGGGTGAGTTTGCGTTGTTTTATTGAACGTATATCATGAAACGTTTTATATACGAGTGGAATTGAGATTAATTTTAATTGTAGCATATTACGTTATCACGGCTAAGTCAATCATTTATAAAGCGTAACGTAAAACGTTGTATTTTCCAAGCACGCGATGTGAAACGTATCAGTAGGGGTATCACCAATTACTATGGGAATTTAAAAGCAGCTTTTATTAACAAAAAAAAATCTTGTAAAATGTATGACTGTTTAATTAAACGGGCGCAAGATCGACTTTTTTCTGATTCCTAACATCGCGTGTAATATCGTGTAAAGCCTTTTTGTAAGTCTGAGTTCTCTTCCCGAAATAAATAACTGTTGTATGTTTCAATTTGTTCCAGCCCTTGGGGTTCTGTTCTGACCCTAATATTATACGGTTAAACGCCTCGTTAACTACGCCCTCTGCTTTGCCACGCGTTAAATAAAACCATATTACACTCGTTCTTATTTTCGTTGTGTTGCCAGGATGCGTGTACTTTTTAATAACCCTATAATCAGTGGAATGGTCTCGTCACTCGCTATGTAATTAGAATAGACACGGTGATATTTTAAGACCCCAAGACAAACAGAGTACGCAATGTGTTTGATGGATGCTTGTGGCTTGTAATTTTCTCGACCTTAATTTTGTGACATCTCGAAATGTGTTTTGTTTTGGGAAAAAAAATCGAAATTCCTGCGTTCGCGTCTATCGCATTTTTATGGCTCGTTTGTAGCAGCACGAGCCAGAACTATTCGTATAAAACGACATTTTCAATACAATTTTATAAGCACGAAAATAATGTATAACATCCGTAACGGTCGAGTTCATTGTCGTTCACACAGTCGACCAGTTTTTTCTCTATACGACATTTCAAACGAGCACGTTCTTCTAGTATGCTAATAACATCCAAAATGGGAAACTGTCAAGCCGATGGTTTTCCGACACGTCAACGTCACTTCACTGATTCTCTTTTTCATTTTCAGGTACATCCACTCCAAGGAGAAACCGTTCAAATGCAGTGAATGCGGCAAAGGCTTCTGTCAATCCAGAACATTGGCAGTGCACAAAATTCTGCACATGGAAGAATCTCCTCACAAGTGTCCGGTGTGCAGCAGGAGCTTCAACCAGCGTTCCAATCTGAAAACTCATCTTTTGACACACACTGATATAAAGCCGTACAATTGTTCGTCTTGTGGAAAAGTCTTCAGAAGGAATTGCGATCTCAGGAGACACAGTCTGACTCATAATTTAGGGGGAGGCTTAGCCACGTCCAGTTCAGGTTCCTCTTCTAGTGGAAGTGCTCCTCTAAATGACATTATCGGATCGAATTTTCCCGCACTGAACAGTATCGATGTTGCGAAATGAATTCTAATGTGATTTCTCGAATTGTGCCTTTTTAGATAAATCTCGTTGTAGTATCATTGAAAACTTTTGAATATTGAGTGCTTGTTGTGGATAGTGTTCAATTTGATTATAAAGAAGGTTGCGTTTCACAGATGAATCTCATTTTTATGTTGTACATATTTTTTAAAAATGTATTTATTGTAAATATGACATGCATAGCATTTGTGATCTCCGAATGTTTTGAATGAAATAATTACTTTTTCAATTGAATTTGATAATTTTCATTCTTATTTCTATTGCATTTAAATTAATATAAAAAATAAGATTTGATTCAATTCATAATATGTTATTCAGTAAATTCGAATTTATTTTTAATTAATAACATAATATCAAAATTTTCAATTTATGAGTACATACCGTGAATAATTTCAAATTTTTTTTACATTCGAATGCTTATGTATAAGTGTTATTTTCTTAATCCTATAAAGCTTGTATAGTGATATTTTCCGTCCACGACTAAATATAATTTTAAGTAAATTTATATTTTTGTTTTATTTTTATATTATAGACATGTGTGATTTAATGTACAAATATTATTGATCTGACTTTCCAAATGCATTTCATCACATTTTTTCTAATTTATGGTTTTTAAGAACAATGGTTATAAATACAAGTAATCAATAATCGATCGATTTATATTTAAATGATAAAAAATTAAACTAATACTTATAGGAATGATATAAAAAATATTGAGTAATTTTTCCTAAATAATTTTATAGCGATTTTCGTATCGAAAATTTGTTTAAGGAAACATTTTCAAACACACTCTTGAACAAACACGACTAGTGTCATTTTGATATGTTTGCACGCCTTCGTTCAAAAGCAGCGCCACAATATTCTAGTTTTAATCCTCTTCGCAACCACTCAATCACACACTCTTCTTGTGTGAAAATTTCCTTTTTTTTCGCAAAGAAAACATCGCTTTCGCTCCATTTACCCACTACCTGAATTCGAAGCGATGTACGGATTATGCGGTGGTTCGGTTCTGCAATTTTACTCTGTTACACAATTAAAGGGGAGAGCTTAAAAACGCATGAACGGATCGAGTAATTGCTTCACAATCACATCAAGGTTTTCGCAATGCTTCATGCAAAAGGGCGCTTTGCAGCTGCCTCTTTATTTGAGTTTATCTTTTTTTTCGGTGAGGTTCAAGCTTGTGCTTAAATTAAAAGCTTAATAAAAAAATGATTAAAAATTGGTGCATTTTAGAAAATATTGATGATTGAATCATAATTTTTGAAAAGAGCACATTTTGTATGAACAATGTAATGGTGTGTCCCTATTGTGTCTTTTTTTTAACATTTAACATTTTCCTTTTTTAAAAGTTTCAATTCAATTAAAATTAAGAACTAAATAAGTATATTTGGAATATAATTTATTCCTTTTAAATATGATAAAGTTACAAAGTAAATTGAGCAAACAATATTCCAACAAATTCGAAAAATAAATCGAAAGAAATCCGCTGAAATATTCGCGCGTTTGCTGCGTGGAGATCGTTTCCGTTCGTCGAATTTGCAACTAAATCGAACGAGAACGAAACGAAAAAAAATGGCAAACACTCGGAAAATCCCTCGGGATCGAATAACATCACACAAAAGCAACAAACACCCTTCAAGAAAGGATCGTTTCGAGGAGGACCGGCGATAATCCTCGAAGGTGAAAAGTGTGTAGCGTCGACGCCAGGCTGTCTCATGCGTGTGGTCTCCGTAATTTAAAGCTTTCCAAAACTCGAGTTGGATTTATGGGATGTTTACACTTGACTTACAATCCTCTGAGGAAATTCGGGGATGTGCATGTTCGAGCTCGAGTTAAACTCGAACGCAAGATTATGGCACTCGCAACATACATAAGTTGGGCAGGTAAGACGCGTCATTGTGTCTGTATAACAATAAAACGCGAAACCCATTTGATCGATGCTGTGTGAAATTCTGAATAGTCTAGTGTTCATTTGGAGACGTATTAACGATTTGAACTGTGTAAGTAGCTTGGCTTTGCGGTGAAGAATGCGATACTTGACATACATACTTCGGTTGACTATTGTGTTTCTGAATGGATTTTTTTTTAAATTGAAACAAATCGTTTATGCTTCAAGACTTTTTTAGATTGTACGCATAAAATGTTCATGAACGTAAAATTTTATTGGCTGCATAGTTTTCAGGGTTTTTCTCTTAACCATGCGTTGAAGTCTCTCATGTAAATTATGTTTTTCCATTACTGTAATGATTCGATTAAAAATTTTTTGATCAATAGTTTTAATTGATTTAAAACAATATATTTTTTTGAATATTCGAAATATCAAATATAAATAAGTATACGATCGTAAGACTTAATCAAATATTCGAACTGAATAACTTGTGTTTATTTCTCATTGTAGATTTTTTCTCACACAAAACGTACACCATGAAAATTTTCACAGTTTCGACACGTTTTATAAGTACATATGCACGCTTTTATTTGACACCATAAACTGACTATGTGAATCACTTCTCATGTCATTTGTCAAGCCATTCAACGCCGACTCGACGAGTCGTTGAATCGCGCTCATCATTTTTCAATCTCAGTAGCGAGTCTTTGTGACTCTCAAAGCACATGTACTCGAAAAAAGAAAAGTGCCACGAAGTGCCTTTGATGTGATACACTTTCGAGCAATTCATCACGGACAATTTTTATATCGCGGTCCATTTATCCGAAATAGTACGTATTCTGAGAAATGAAGCTCTATGTTACTTGTACAAACTGAGTTGGAATTAATGAACTTGCTTTTTCTCATCAATTTTCGTTGAGGTTAATTAGATTTAACGATTTTATGTTTCATATAATTCTTTTGAAAATTGCCGTTCGTATTAATTATGTGTTTATTTTATTACTTTACTACATGGAAGTCGTAAAAATTACAAATGAGTATATCACTGCGGCGTGATTGTCGTTGTATTTATTTGTCAACTCGTCACATCATTCAACTGTCACAGCCATTGTCATCACGCTGTGCCATCTTCATTTTACTATCTTAGCATTTAACTATCGCGTTCTACGATCACCATTGTCGTTTCGAATCATTTAATTAGCGTGCGCGCGCGCAAATTTCGGTATATTTAGACATCGCCATTTGCATATCGTCTTTTTGCGATCTACACATGCATATTCATGATATATTATAACGTATAATATTATAATAAGATATGTTAAACGTACGTCTAGACAAGATAGTACGCGTCTTCGCACGGATCATAACCGGTTAATAAATCATCGCGCTGCTTCTAAAGATTCAGAAAAAAAGAAGTAGATTAACATGCGCATGAGAGTTGAGCATATCGCGATTAATTAGCCGTTCAATTGACGATAAATTTATCCGGTTATGTGACATATTTTTTAAGTATAAATATTATGAAATTATTTATCCATAATAGGTTTTAAAATAAATTTGATTTTTTTATGATGATTTCAATTGATGTAATATGAACTTGAAAATTTTTCGACGTATCGCGATTCGTAGAATGGGCTAACTTTATCGACAATTTGATTTTTTTCCTTCTAGAGGTTTTCGAGATAGTGAAGATGGCTCTTGTTTGTCGAGGACAAATATCATCGTGTCTTCGGGGCGCACACACACTTGTTTGACAAAGGAAGGTGTAAATTTTACACACACAGGATATTTGACCAACAACAATATTTTCGAGCGTTATTTACAAACGTTAACACCTTTTTTAGTTCTTTCGGCAATCACGTACTAAATAGGCACCGGCCTCGCTGATCGATATTTCATGTTGCCCGAAAGCCGCGCATCTTTTTCCTCTTATTTATAAAATAATACAATAATAAAAATGAAAAAAAAATCAGAGATTTCCAAACATCTGGAACAGCTGAATTTAACGTGACAGCTGAATAATTTTTTCGAAGGTTTTTTGACTTCGTTTTTCGCGCGATGATTTTCATTGTTGGCTCTCGGAACGCTATCGGCGTTGAAATGGGTTCGATTTCGATGGACGATTCGTCACAACGAAACGTGGTGTTCGAAAACAACAATAAACAACCGATGAGCCGTGTTGATTGTATGCAAATGAGACTTGTGTAGAAAGTGTGTTATTTCCGAAGGATGCGGACAATGCCTGTCGTTGGCGAAGCTCGATAACCTTAAGGTCCATCCACTTCAGCGAAAACCTATAATTTTTTATAATATCTGTTGAACCTAGATTGTATGTATTTTCGATTATTCAAATCGTTCAAAATTAAAAAAAAAAATACACAAACTTGCCGATTTTCACTATAATGAATTTTATTCACCCTTGTTTACGAATGACACAAACCATGAAACACATAAGATTTTCTAGTTTTAAATATTCTGAAACTATTTATAGTTCAAATGTCAACATAAAATAATTTTACTCAATTTTTTTTTCACTAAATTTTTATTGTAGTCAATATACTCTACGACACCAATGTATTATCGAGATTAATTTAATCAATTTCAAAACACTTCAATAAGAATTCAATTACGATTTTCATAAACAACACGCAATATGAACGTGCCTTAACTCTTCTGGCACGTGCTTCGATATAAAAGAGCTCGCCTTCGCAACAACAATCCCGAGAACAATATCGATTCACATAAATCGTTATCGTCGCCAGCATATTCGCAATAACAAAACGCACTTTGATAATTACGAAGTTATCTCTCTGGAAGACAAGAGCATACACGAGATATTTAACATCTGAGAGTACACGACATTAAGCTTCATTAGCATATTAACGAGCCATTAAAATCGGCGTGTCAGGAAGTTATTAAAGAGGTGATTCACGCGCGAAGAATCCATCTTTGTTTCGATGAGGTCAAATGTGTTCTCTCTCGAGTCGTAGGTCAAGGTGATTTTCGAAAATTTTCGACTCGCGTTTTTGTGGATGGTCTTCTTCGAGTTTAGAGTTCGAGTGGGTCTAACGTCTGTCGAGAGCACGCTTCGGTTGCCTTTTTTATTTCGTTTTGTTTCGTTATTTAATTTAATTTTTTTCCGATGCCTTTTCGTTTTTTGACGATCGATCCTCAGACGTCCTTGGACTTCTCACGTTCAAGGGGTCGTTCGTATTATCAAACAGACGTCATACTTTTTTTGCACAATTTACTGAAGCGGCTTTCAAAATAATTCACAAGACTATCGTATCGGTTCAATTAATATATACTCACTTCGACTGTAAGTTGAGATTTTTTTTATCATAATATTTTATTGCTTTAGAATTTTGTTAATGCTCTATTAGAGGTCGTTCATATACTCAAAAATAAATTATTAATTAAAATAAATTAAAAATATCAGATAATTTTTATTGAATATAATCGTCTATTGTATTAAAAATATGAAAATAATATATATTTTCTTAAATGAGAAAAAAAAGTTCGAATTCCAAACCGAGCATTTGGAATCTTCACAATCATGAAAATAGCCCTTCGAGCTCGGTCTAATTTAATTTGAGCGCTTTTTTCGTTTTGTTTTCGGAAAAAGCGTGCAGTTATCGAGGGCGCCGAGTCACGGGTCTTTACCATTTACAGAAAATCAATTCGGATCGGATTGACAGTTTGATTGTTGGCGGTAGATAGAGAGAGAGTCGAAAAGGACCATGGGAAATTCGCTATGGGGCCATCGAAAGAAGCGAAGAAGCACAATGGCGGACATTGTTAGCGCACCATCATGGGCATGGGAAAAGGTCAATGCAGCTCTAGTTTTTGTCGTCATCACGCACTCTTCCCCTTTGACCGATCGTCTAACCCCATCTTGATTCTGCTCTTCCTTTGTGACGAAGGATTCGAAAGAATTTCATTACAATTTTTCATTTTTAATAAATGAAATTCCGTTATATGTCAAATTAGTGTCATTTTATCATCTGGCAGTATAATTTTGCATTCTATTGTTGATGTAAGATTATTGGCGAGCGCAATTGTCAGGTGCTCATTTAAAAAAATTGCATCATTCCCGAGAGATCCCTATATGAAAAATCTCATTTCATTCGAATCGAATCGAAGGGGTCTCGTCTCGGAATCTTTCGGTGACTTCTTTTTCATCTTCACGATTTCACTTTGTGTTGAAGAAATGTTTTAGTAGCCGGCGTATTAAGGCTTTATGGGAAGACAGGCGGGGACGTTGATTGGATGCTTCACGTGGCGAAACAGAATGTATGAAACGTCTTCACGCTTGTCAATCTCACGATAAAGCTGGTGTATTATAATATGATGGCGATTTTTTCATTTAATTTATGAAAAAAGTTAGTGTGATATGGAAAAATTGTACATGAAAGCAGCGCTTTTATAACGCTTTTAGAACCACGCTTGGAACGTAATGTGATATTCTCACATTAACACTTTGTATTTATAGGCTGTACTGTTATTCACAAAGTAACTTTTCTTCATATTTCAATACAGTGAAATGCAATTTGAATATCACAAGTAGCATTTTCTCATATTTCATCTATTCAAATAACATCGACAATATAAAACCTTTCAGTGTTATAAAGGAATTTATTTGTTGTTTTTAATATTTTGTCACCGTGTATGAATACGAATGATTTAAAGCCTTCGCCGCTAATGATAATGTAGTCGTCGTGTAAACAAGGTAATTCATTTATAAATGATTTTTTATTACGTTGACACGACGCATTGTGTCATCGAAAACAGACGATGATAATATTCAAAATGTAAAAAAATAAAAAAGCATCATAAAGGTCCCTTCTATTCATTGTTAACACCTACGAGGACAGAATATTTGTCAACGCTTCTGGAATCTAGCCGCTTCCCGACTTCTTCAGAAGTACAAGGAAATGTCCTTAGGACAACTCGAACCGTGGAGCAGAAGAATAAGGCTATTTTATTATGATCGTCCGTCGTAAATCAATTTAACCGCGGTCATCAAATTCCACGATAATTCTCCGGAGGGGGGTTGTTTCATATTTATAAGCCGTTTTCGGTAAATCATCTCGGCTCCTGACTAGAGGAAAAAAAGAATATTTTTTCATTCGAAATGAAAATGTAAAAAACGAGGGTCCTCCACGTCTCTGTGGCCCAACAAAAGAAACACTAAATAATAACAAAGCGATATATGAATTTTATTATGAAAAAATATCACATGACTAAGCCGTTGTCGGCCAACAGTTACAAATATTCGAACAATTTAAAATGCATAGGATCTGTCTTATTACACACGCTGAGCCGCACATTTCCAAACCTCTATCTTTTATCGTTGATAATAAATCATTTCGAAAATATTATACACTCTAATTTATGAAGAAAAATTAATAACAACTGAAACATATAATGAGTTTAATTAAAATCATATTAATATTTGTATTATTTCAACATCTACTTTCTGTGTACATTAAATTGCATAACTTTTCCTATTCCTGGATTTTTTTAGCCAATATTTTTTGATATCTCTAAACACTCTAAATAAATTCAATTACATTACTAAACTTGCTATACAACCTATCAGAATATGTTTCAATTAATGAAATTCAGATTCATTTTCAAATTCAGAAACACTAACTTTCGATTTATCACTAACTTTTGACAAATATTTTGATACGTATTTTTTTAATAGTCATCCAAATTATATGCAAAATATAAAATATCAGAAATAAAAAGGTTAATTCGATTAAATATGAACTTAAATCCAAATTTTAAAATCTCTAATGAAGCAATTAAACTCGAAGCTCAAGTTCGACCGTAAAACGAACCGCGAAAGGCAAAACCGAAAACCGAAAGAGCATCTTTTACCACACATACACACAATATAAAGATGATATATAATAATTCGAAAGAGTTGATTAAAGTCGGAACGAAAGTGGTCGGTTGTCATAGCGCGGGCGCTGCGCCCAGCGGGGGCCCCGGCGGCGACAGCGCCGCGGGGTGCTGCGCCCCATCGTCGGGGCCCCCTTTGATCATCGTCGTTCCTTTTTCGTGAACGATTGATCTGTTTGCGCATTTTGTGGCGATGCGTTTCCACGTGAAATTCGAGGTCGATTTTTTAATTATCCACCGATTTTTTTTATTATTTAGCTGCTGTTATTTGACTTTTCTCTAGAATCTATACATTTCGAGCTACTTGTTATACATTCAAAATTATCCATTAAAAGTTTAACATTCAGAATCTTGTTAATTATGAAATTTAATGATGCAGAAACTTTTTCAAATATAATACAATAACTCTGAAAATTCCTATAGATAGTAATCCAAATGATCGTATAAGGGACAAACAGTTTAAATGCACATTTCATTTATATTTATATAAATTGAATCGAATATAATTTTATTACATTTTTTCGAAAGTGGAAATAATTTTCAGCGGCTCTCCAACTGTGACGACTATCAGATCAGCACATCTTCAGATCGCGGCCACAAATACCGACAAGAAATTAAATGTAAAATATGGAAGCAAGAGTTGAAACGATCATTGTTAACCCTTTGGCAGAATCTATAATATAAATTTACTAAGCGTATTTGTACGTTTGTTTGTACGTTTGTTTGTACGTTTGTCTGCCCGGGATTTTGTATGGAAAATCTTCAAGCGTCGAATTCAGACGGTGCAAAACATATAACAAATAAACAAAACGGTGCACCTTTTGCACAGCATTTAATTTGAAACGAAACGAAAATACGGTAATTTGGATCTTACGGCCGATGCGATAAGATCTCCTTTCGTATCTTCTGGATATTTCGGAAAAAAATCTGTACATAAATGCCTTCATACGAATCTGACCCTTGACGCTAATTATCGATAGGTAGCATTTTTGAATATCAAGGTCACGCCGTCCGCTTTGTTTACATTTTCAAATATAATAATTAATTATTGAAAACAAATAGTTTTCGGCCATTTTGTTTTTTGTCGCGTCGCGGATCGGTTCGACCGGAAATTCGTTTCTGACCCTTCAATGACCGAACAATTAACACGTTTGGAACCGATATATTTTTAATATTTTTTTTTAATTATATTTAAATTTGAATTTATATTGATCATCTAAATTGTATGGTTTGTTTATAATAACCGAAATATTAATATGTATTATTTAGTTTTGCAGCTCAATTAACTAAATGCTGTTCCAGAAGTTTATTTCATTTTTACTTTTTGAGTTCATTTTAATTTTGTTTTTTATAATAATCAATTTTTCGAAAACAATTATTTTCGGACTTTTTTTATCGCGTCTATAAATATGTGAATTGAGCGGAAATTTGTTCATAAAAATTGGACAATATTTTAACTCATTCAGACTGGATTTTTTTATCAATATTTTTCATGTAAATTATGATTACAGTTTAAGTTGAAAAATTTCGCGGCAAACGGATCAGCTGTTTAAGAATTCTTTTCAATGATGAATTAAATCAGTACTTAACTATTATAAACAAAAGATATTCAAATTATTTTCAATATATTAGGTACGTGAATTTTTCTTAATATTAATAATTTTCGAATTTTCGAAATTGTGAGCGAGGGTAGATATAGATCGCCTCAAAAATTATAATCTTAGGTACTACTGCTAGTATGAAATTAAATTTAATAAAATCACATCGAGTTGTAAAAAAAATCGAAACAACAGCGACCCCATCGATTTCGCTCCGCCTTCAACGTGTATTGTCGTTCGGTTACAAATCGCGAATTTGCATGCGACAACGAGTTTCGATGTATTCGTACATAACAATTTATATATTGCGTATACGCAGATCGATGAGATGTTGAGAAATATTGATCGATTCGATTTCTCAATTGTTACTTGTACGCGATAACGACGAGCAATGTTTTATACATCAGTACTAGAACGTATCTATTCAGTTTCAATATACCTACTAAAACTGAATTTTGTTATTAAATAATATAATTGTATACTTTATTTAATAATAAATTTCGATTCTGATCAAACCGGTAATTATCGAATTAAATCAACCCTCGAAAGAGTTTCACAAAATGAGCGTAACCGATCATCAAAGGATTAAAATAAAATATATATGAAAGGAACGTCGACAACGAGCGACACAATAACGACATCCCTTGTGTCTACTTTTTTATCCGAATACACATAATGTAAAAAAACGAATCAAATTCGCCTTTTAACGACCTCAAAAACGAGTCCTGTTTTTCAACCGCAAACAATAAGTTACCACCGACGGTGAGCAGCCGCCGTACATAGCGAGCTCTCTCGACATTATTACCCGTTTTATGAGCCTCGAAAATTAATAAAAATATAAAAAAAATCGATCGAAAATCATTGACAATATTATATAAAATGCTTCGTGAAATGTATTCTTGAAAAATTGATACAGAATCGATCGTAAACAATGGAGTTTTATAGCCGACTCGAATCAATATTAGATCTTTCTTGGTTTTTGTGCTCTTTTATTGCATTATTTTTTTTATATTATATATTTGTTTGAAAATCATTTTTTTGGAAATTTCAATAGTTTTGTATTGTTTTTGCAGAAGAATTTGTGTATCACATGAAATATGCGATCAAATGTATGTATATCTGATCTTATTTTGTCGAGTCTTATATAAATTGTTCAAATTTGCATATTTGTTAACGACCTAAAAATATTTTTGATCGATCAGTATCAGTAAGAAACTAATTCATATAATTGTATCAAATGTTATTTTTTTTATTATTTTAGAACAGTTCAAAATTTCATTCACTTTGCAACGGTCGTTGCATGTTGATAATAAATTTTATTGTAGTTAAATATTATAGTTAGTTTATATGTGAAAAACAGAACTGTAGGTTATTTCAAAAATGACGTGCATAATCATACTCACCGGGTCTAAAAGAAATCATCACTCGATGAAATTTGAATTCGATTCATAATAAAATATTTTCATGAAAATATTTTTTGGAAAAATTGTACAGAATCCGAGTGACGGATAGTCGTCTCGAGCCACTTTGCAAGATCTCTTAATGCTTTTTACGTGACCGCATACCGAGTCACGTCCACCAGTTGTTTAGAAATGCGTATGTGTTTTCGTTCACGTAAAAAAAGTAGTGTTTTTCCTTTTTTCTATGTTGATTTTTAGCGAATTTTCGCACGATCTCGCCGCTGAAAATCGGACCCAGAAAAGTGCAAAAAGTGAGGACGTTAATTGGCAAAACGTGAGCTTATTCGCACACATTCTCCGTTTCGTGTTTTAGATCGACAATAATGATCGATAATCTCTATGCAGTTCGACACAGTGCACATTCTCGCATGTATAATACAGTCAATATGATAAATAGTGTGAATGATACAGGGTGAGACAGTAAATCGGTATTATTTCAAGGTGAATTTAAATGGCGAAAAATAAATCACACACTTCATTGATTGCATTAAATAAGCAAAAATGAGCTAATTTTTCATATTTGACTATTTGATAATATTTTTAGGAAGATGGCGGTCATCAAAATCAATGTCTATACAGATCTTTACATTAGTCGTTAGCATTATCGCATAAATTTCCTCTTTAATCAACATGTTTAAGACTTTTGTCGTTAAAGAGTAAAGTAAATACATATGTATATCATTAAAATAATCCGTATGAAATAGCTAAAGCAAATGCATGAATTAAAATCATGGAACATGCTAGATATAGAACATCTTCAAGAATACTGAATTGACATTTAGTATCAAAATATTTCAAAGGGTTACGAAACTTTCTCAGTAAAAATTGCTTCGAAAACGTTGCAAGTACATACTTTGACATACGTCATCGAATTTTTGTCAGACTAATTGTAAGTATAGGAGTAGAATCTGATGGTCAATATCTTCCTCGAATTATTTTCAAATAATTAAATATTAATCTAATTATAACGTAAGCTCCGAACTACTATTTTTTAATTTAATAAATATAATTCGATGTTCGACTCATTTTTTGATATTGAAAGGCAACTTGAAACAGTACCGAATGAGTACCCCATCCTGTATTACCTATAGATATGTGTTCGAGTATGTTTTTGTATTATTTTCGACGCCAAACAACAAAACGCGAAACGTCTGTTGTTGTCTTTTGTTTTAACAGTTGATTTATACGTCTCAATAAAATTTGCCATGCCGAAGGATGCGTCTTTGAATGCCGAACGGAAAGGTCGTCGGTTTGAAGCTCGTACCTAATATTTCAATGTGATTAAAATTGAATAAAAATATTTTTTTCGCTCGTCGAAGAACGCTCGATCGTTTATATTGTTTCGGCTTAAAGGCAAAATATTTAAATCGTCTTAAAATAATTGTAATCGCCAACGCTGAATAATTCATCCAATTAGTAGCTAAGTATAATGATGATTTAAATAAAATTAATGCTCTTTTATTGGTGATTATGAATTTTATTTGCATAATGAAAAGATTATTTGGTAATATTCTTAATTTTTTAAACAGCTAAATTTTATTCCATTCATAAATATTTACATCAATATATACTTTTTTGATATTGTATGAGTAAAAAAAAAACACAATGAGTTAAGATTTTATTTCAAAAAATATTCGATAGCACATTATCTTGATTTATTCCACTATTAGTATAGTTATTCCTGTATAAACAGCATAAACTAAAAATGAAAAATAATACGATAGCGAAAAAAATCACATCTACATTTGTTAAGTCGATTCAATTTGAAATATCTTTCGCACATGTTACAAAAATCGTATAAATGTATGATAATTTATAAAAGAACTAGATTAACAATATAATGATACTAATATTTAAAACATTATAAAATGATTCAAATAGATATGTATCTATACATATCGCATGAACAAAATGACATTAATTAATTGTTATGAATTCTTTGTGAAATTGTTTATAAAATATGTGCTTAAAATGTTATCCATAATAAGGTATATGATTTAATGTAATATTTTCATTATTTTAATTTATAAATAATATGGATTTTCGTGGAAATTTTTAATCGTACCGATGCTTCAATGTATTTTTCCTAAAATTAGAATGAAGGGAAAACTTTACGAATTTTCCATATTGACGCATCTTTCGGTAGAAGTATACTTTTCTTTATTATAAAAATACATGACACAATTATTATTTGTTAGTTCTTAAGTTTTCCATCTTTCTTTATGAATCTAAATTTCGAAAACATCCTGAAAAAATCACATGAAAATCTTTCTTTAAATTGATAATTTTCCCTTGATCTTCAATTTCAAATATCACAGCAATAAAAGTCATCAAATCTAAATCATTATAACATCATTAGAAGCGAACATGATTTAATACGATTTCACAAAAAAAAAATCAAAAACTCCCATTATTGAAAATCGACACTCACGATCAGTTTCAAGACATGGACGTATGCATTTTCTTAAAAACGCGAAGTGCAAGACGTCTTCCTTGGACACGAGTGCGTATGTAAATGCGATTGCAGTGTTTTTATTTTAGTGGGCGTGGCCTGAGTGGGCGTGGCGTGCGTGGGCGGGGCCCGACACGAAGCGTTTTGTCCCGCCTAACGCGAGCCCGGGACATGGGCGGCCCGCGACAAATTAACGCCGGGACTTTTTTCGAAAAGTGCATTTTTTATTATTTTCCACATCTCTATAGTATGTGTGGCTTTTTTATTTGGGTGTTTTCGGTCGTCGTATGCGTGGGCGTCGATTGATTTATGCGGCATCTTCATTTTTTTGTATGATGCGAATTGATTTTAAATAATGGCTTCACACATGATTTTGTTATTAATTGTTTTTTTTTTATAGTAAATAGTCTTGATTCAATAAAGTTTTTCTTTATTGTTGATGAAACATGCAATTTTATTGAATTATGTTTTTATAAAAATATTCTATTCGATCAAATTAACACTTTCGAAACTAAAATGTAATCCAATCAAACCTAATAATTCATCAATTTTTATGTCAATCGAATAGTATCTATACATGAAAGCAACTGATTTTTTTTTTGAAAACAGAATTAATTTTCATAGCACAGATAAGGATTATATGAAAAGATATATTTTCCGGAATTTTCCATAGATTTCTTATAAAAACTTCCTCAAATTAATAATTTCAATTTCTTTGAAAGAAAATCTCAAAGCTCAAATAACATTATCGTTGTTTTATATTTATCTGTTATGTGAACTTTTTGAAATTTTCAATATTATGACTAGTTTAAGTTCGTTTTAATGCACATAATATATTTTTTCAGCAATCATAGCATATTGTTTGCAATTAGTTAATGATTCAAATTTCCGAATAAAATATAAGAAACAACGTTATCATGTTGTTAAACCGCTTAATAAATAGTTGAAAAATCGATCATTAGTCATATAACAGACTTTTTATACGAAAATGCGTTAATTAATTAGCCAAAATTGTCAAAATATCGAAATTTCCAAGAAGTGCGCACAACAAATATTGATTCGATGACAATGATAAGTGATTTGGACTTAAAGTTTTTCTTTTAAGCGAACTCACATTGCTATGAAATCGTTGCGAAAAGTCGATAAAAAATTAGGAAAATGTCATGAAATGCATTAGTTCTATTCGGAAAACTCAACATACATACATATGAAAACCGTAAAACGTAAGACACGCGCCGTCTCTGGCTGGTTTTTTTGCGATTTTCAATGCTCGCGGTCCCAACACGATGATTATTCTCGTTTATACAAATACAAGGCAGCGTCGTCTTCGATCTTCGACATCTCACCGGTGGAACAATGCGTACAAGACCGGACCGCCGCAAAAACGACCCATCCGCATGTCGGCGTCGTCTCTCGATATGCAAATCAATAAAAAGTCGCATGCCGAAGAAAAATAGCCGACAATAAACGTTCTCCGGAACGAATTGTAAACGCTCTCTCTTTGTGTTGTCGGTGCGCGATTTTTCTTCGGGGTTTTTCTTGCGGCTCGTCTGAAGAGGGGAGCGCGCTCAAATGTCCCCATTCATTGTAACGACGCTTTGTATGAATGTTGTTTGAGTATTGACAGGAAATAAACCGATGATAGTTAGATTTATAAAGTTTTTGTGAATGCTGCGTTGGGTTTGAGTAGCTTCGAGATGCTTAAGTTCGTATCCTGTCGAAGTCAAATGTAGTTTTTCTTAATTGATATGATGGCTTGATCATTTCTTTTAAATATTTCATTCGAAAAATGTGAAATAGTTTCTAAAAATCAATCTTTTACCTTGTCTATATCAAATTAATTCAATCAAATCTTCAATACCTGATTATTCTTTAGAGTAAATGTACTCTTTTTGTAAGTTTTCCGCTGTTGGGGATTTTCTTTTTTTAAGAATTTAGTTTGAATAGGCGACTCTTGAACTTTGATAAATTGTGGCAATAAAGCATTCCAGCGAACTGCTCACCGGGACAATACCGGGAATACAATCTTATCGTTGATGACTTTTCACGGTTTGCTCAGCGCTCAACGTTCCTGGTATTGTGCCGATGTCGGAAAATAAATAGACTCAGTACAAATAGCGACGATTTATTGTAGAGCTGGAATGTTATGAAAAAAAGCTAGATAAACATGGCGTTTTTTCCAAAAGTCAAATATAAAATATTTATTAAAAAAAAATACATCTTAATCAGATTTATTATGAAGCATCATGCACAAACCGTACGTCGATGAAAAATTACGAAGATAGTCATCGATTAAATCGGAACAAGATCGAAAAATTCGACTTAACCCCCGTCGGCATGCCGAAGCCAAAACAAAAGCAGAGGTCAAGCCTACACCATTAAAAAGCGTCGGCGTGTGAAATACGACCCGATCGACAGGCGACAGAATCCTAGCCCCATAAATGCCCGAAATATTTTCACCCGAAGCAAAAAAGCATAATAACAATGATATACGATCGAAAAGTGGTCCGCCATCGTCGACCAGCGTCACGGATATAGACGTTACGTTTCTGGGAACGGTCCTCCGGAGTCCGAGTCCGGAGTCCGGAGTCCGGCGGGAGGTCCTAGGACTTCTTATTTAGACTTATTAGATCCCGATGTGGAATTCCGACGACGGCGAAGAATGCGAGGCTCGTGTTCGGTGGCCCCTCCTGAGCCCCCCCATTGCCTGGACATGGAAGTCTTCGAATTCCTCCGACGGAGTACAGGGACATCGAAAATGGCCGACTCTCTTCCTTTTAGAGCTGCTCGGTGGTACTAGATTGAGATAAATGAGGTGATCTATATGAGAGTTTGTACGAATGAAAATTTGCCGAAGTGCTAAAGCGAAAATTAATTGAGAATTATGTAAGGAAATCCTAATTAACTTCATCGTTCTTTAATTTTCTATTTAGAATAGCAATAAAATAGAAAAGAAAGAATTGATTGAAAGAAAGAATACGGTTCGTGACACATTTTCCAATAACGTTGTATATAATTTATTGTATAATTTGATCGACTTTGAAAAATTATCATCATTTTTATAAAGTGTAATCTTTCAAATAATGCATATCAAATTTTTATGATATTCTGACGGTTAGTTCAAAAGTTAGTGTTTTTTTATGACGTAGCTTTGCTATTTTTAAAACAAAGAATATCTACGTTTTATGCCCTAATAAATAATTCCTATATATATAGATTATATGGTGATTTCGTTTGCAAGAGCAGAATTTATGAAGAGTATCATGAGATGTGAAAAACCGATTAAAACGACCCATTATAATTCGAGGAAAAATTGTTCATTGTAGAAATAACATATTTCATGTACATAGAGACCGAAAATTTGAATAGATTTCATACTGAAAAAATATATCTTCGACTCATTACACGAATTCGGGGATGAGTGTATATCGAAATTCCATTCGGTCACCATTCGACAATGAATCATCTCTTGCTTGGGAAACTGCCGAGGAAATTTGAAGCGTGGAGAAAAAATAAAAATTTATATTACGATCGGTTGAAGAAAAAAATCGAAACGTTCTCGATAGTCATCTATCGGCACGAAATAATAAATTCACTCCCCAATATTGTTGTAGCGCAAACGATAAATTGTTGTTCTTTTAAAACTCGGACGTCATGCAAAACTTGGCAAATTTTATGATTGGTAAACGCTCGATCTTTATGTCGATACGAAAAATTCTCTCATAGCCGGAACTGCTTCGATATTAATTCTTAAAATTTTATATTCAACTTGTATTTTGATCTATTTAAATTTTCATTGAGATAAAAGTACTTTGTAAAATTCATCTGAAAATCGCTTGACGTACAATATTGCCTTTTATTTACGATGTTATATCATCAGTGCATTAATTAAAGACTTAAGCTTACGTTAGTCAATACATTCTTTCATAATGACACCCCGGATGAAAAAAAAGCTTAACACATTTGATTCGGGCCGCCCTCGTAGTTTCGATCACAATCTCGAAGCATTGTCGAAACGATTAATCTATCGATCGACACTCAAAAGGCTACGATTTGTTAAAATCATAATCGATCGAGGCTCACAAATTCCGCGGCACCCAAGGGTCAAAATCCTAATCAATTATATTATAAGGCACCCACGCTTATCGCGCGAGCCAAAGATTGATCGGCCGACACTTCCTTTTGATGTCTACCGTATAATATTATATTGTAATGTCGTAATGGAAACAAAGCTCATTATTCAAAGAGACGTCCTTTTTGATTTAGTGCATCTCCGGTCCTAACATTAGTGATTATTAATTTTAATGTTGCGGACTACATACCGTCTACGAATTTCGGCTAAGCCCACGCTTTCGACTATCAAACGGAAAAACAATGGGTTACTATCGCATTTAAATAATAAATAATGTCACGGTATAACACGGTCTGGATACTGAGACGTTTCGGAAACTATCGATACAAAAAAAATCAGATTAACAAAAGGCAATGACTCATTTATGCCATTTTCCAATTTTAGTTTGTGCTTGTGTGGACTATACTTTCTGAGAGCATATGAGATATGCTACTACAATTAAATTTCATTTTAAATAATTTGTGGCTTCTTATATTGACCCTCAATTCTTGTACTGGATCAAAACGGTATCGTCTCTTGTTTCATATTCATTTTAAGGATTCAAATTATTAAATATCATAAATCCACCTTAGGACATGTTTTTTTCAACTTCGATGAAAATTGACAACCTAACCAATTCAGACTGATTTTTTTATATTATATTTAAGTTTATATTCTTACATCGTTTCATAAATTCAATCTATAATCAAGATGCGATCGAATGTTATCCACCCCGACATTCCGAATATGCAAACACTCCAAATATTTGTACAGCGAACAGTCACGCAACGCGATGCCAATTATCGCTCATTACGACGACAATGGTCTCAGGCAATAATGAGACGCGTTCCGACGATACCACTTCGAAGCCCACAAGAGACGGCAATCTTCGTTTCATTCATAATTCCAAATTACAGTGTCTGAGCGCACTTGCTCCATTCAACGGGCGGGTGGCTCGAAAATGCCTGAGCGGTTTCGTATACAAGCGCCTCGGAAAAGCGACCGGCACTTTGTGACAGCTCCCGAGGCTGTTCTTTTTTGTTCGTCGTGTGCTCTCTTCGAATTCCTCGGAGGTTCAGAGTTCACGCGCGTCTACAGAACAGTGATTGTCAAATGTTGCTGTTAATTAATCGATATATTTTTCATTCGGGTAATAGGTATTTGGATATACTTTAATGAAAGTTGAAAGTTATTGCATCGTTTATTTTTTTTAATATGTTTTCCGATTCTTTTATATTATTATGTCAGCATAGAAAATTGATCGATTCAATTAGTTATATTGGGTTGGATTTTAAATTAGGCAAAGTTAAATTCAATTAGGTTAAGCTCTATTTTAGATGCATTTATGTTAATTTTTAATGTTTAGATGATAAAAAACAGTCCATTTACACTCGTTTACACTAGGGAAGCCAATCGTGATAACGACGAGACTGATATATATACCCAATATAATTGTCGTACGATATATTAGCCATATTACTAATATACTTAAGTCTGTCTCATTGACATCATGACTGAAGTTTCTAGTGTAAACTATTAATAAGGGAAGTTGAACAGAAATGTAGAAAAAGATTTTTTTAGTGAATCCTAATGAGTCAATCTTTTGTTGAGTCTAACTCACAATTTCAGTGAAATCGATTAAGTAAATGTAGTATTTTCGTTTTTTTTCCTTCTTTCACAAAATCGAAAAATAAATAAATAAAAGACAAATACTTTACTTTGGGTACATAACCAGAAAGACGTTTTGAGCAACATCGATTCTGATCGATGTCACAATAAAAAATCGATTACGCCCTCGAAGCGAAAGGCAATCGAAATACGATTCCATTGAAACACACTTTTCGATGCCAGTCGCGTTCTTCGCCTACTTTGCATTCACCACCGAGCAAGGGGGGCGTGTTATCTCGAATATAAAAATGTGGTCGACCACCGACCACACCCTCGAAGCAACGGCATTGTTCGAAAGCTCATGAGGAGCAGACACGAGGAAGGATTCCTCGATGGATGGAAGGACGGACGGATGGATTGTTGGATGGATGGATGGACGTCATCGTTGTCGTCGTCGGTTGACGTTGTACGCCACCCGTTATTATGTTAATTTCCGGAATGATAATGGTCGGTGAGGAATCGTCGTCGACGTCATTTGCCGCTCGGATGATGTTCGTTTTGTGGTCGGATGTGTCTTGAGAATCATGATTGTGCGATGGGAAGAATGTCTCTCGACGATCATCCTCTATTGTGATTGATTTGGCGATTTCATTTCAGATAAATTTATTTTTCGTCACAGGAACTGGTACCCAATTTTTTAAATTTCTCAATGAATCATTCACTTTGAAGTAAAGAAACGGTTAGTAAGGTTAATAAATCTGAAGGCGCATGAATAATAAAGTTAAAATCATTCAAATTTAATTGACACGGATAAAGCGACGACAAAGTGATCAAGTATTTGAAAGAAATAATCAAACCAACACATCAATTGAGAAAAACGACATGTTTTTCTGGCCAGGATTCATTTGAAATTGTATCCAGCATTACAAGGATACTGATTCCCGATTTCATACATAGAAACGTTTTATGCCGCATTCACATGTGTGAAGGGTTTGAAAATTCATATAAATTAATTGCATCAATTTGAAATGCCTTTTCATGTTCGGCGCTCAATTGAATTTCAATTTAACATGGTTACTCAAACTCCGTGACACATTTAACGCGCCAGACATCAATCAAATTGTCACGTACCAAGAAAACGGACTGCTAGTTACCATTATTTTCAATTTGATTGATTCAACAACAATGGCAGCGGCAATAGGCCGTCGATGCGTGAACAATGAACTGTCTCACCATAACGCACGTACGTTTTGTGAATGGCAATGATGTCATTGAAACCTTTGCCGATGGTGTGGGCGAACACGATCCGAAGACGATGATGATGGCCCATAGACGAGATGAACTTTCTACGAACCCTTCCCAGGAAATAGAAAATAGTCTGATAACCCGATAATTACTTGCAACGAAAATTGTGCACCAACTCAAGCGTACAATAAACTTTTATGTAAAAATATTTGTTCATAATTGAAATAATCACTCAATTTCGAGACAACAACGGTTCGACCCTCAGCATCATCTTCGAAGCGTACATCCTTTGATGTCGAACCGATACTTTTCTGGATGCTGCGCTTATTTATTCAAAATCGAGACACGCTTATCGATCGTGTTGTACTCTAAAGGAAATATTCGTTTGTTTTAAAAAAGACTTTGTTAAATACCTGATCGAAACACACCTTTGTTTTTGTGCAGGATGTTCGGCGGTCGACTGTCTCGTCTGTGATGACATCAGGCGTCAACGCTCGCAGCTGGATAACTCCAAAACAGGCACGAATTGTACAAGTAAATGAATATTATAATTTTTTTAAACTTAATTTAAACAAGACTTTAATATTTGTAATGCAACTGAGTTTTTTAATTTTAAAATTCGGGTTTAAAAATCGAAAGTATTTCTTATATGAAATTCATGTAAGACTATGTTCATTCATTATAATTCATCGATCTTTTATAATGTGTGAAAATTCATCTTATATAAAAAATAATTTTAATCAAAAATTGAAACAATCAATTTGAAGTTTCTCATTCTCCTCTGTTCGATAGAGGTTAAAGGTGAAGAAGTCTATTGCTCTTGGAACAAGTTATTTTATTCAAATTCTATTATTATCATTCATGAGTTTTTAATAAATACAATTAAATACATCTAGTATGATGCGATGCATCCGAAGCACATAAATTTCGCTTTTATTTATCGACAAAAAAATACGCATCGGGGAGGAAAAAAACGGCAATTCGAATATCAGAATCTTTGCGAAATAAAAATATCGTGCGGCACTTTTTGGGTGTTTTTCAAAGTCTATAACGCGAACGAAATTAATTACAATATGGCATATTTATATTGACAGGCTCCCTTTTTTGTCGAGTCCGACTTTTTTACTATCGAAATATTGTGATACGTGTTATTCATCTATTTTTGATTCGATATCGAGATAATTAGACGCAAAACACGACTGAAAAGACGAAAGGGCAAAGGAAGAGAACAAACAGTATTTTTATAACGACACATACGAGTTTTTTCTTGACGTCTGAACCGATCAGTCGTTCGCTTCGTCAATGAAGGGTCTAATTTTTCTGCTTCAATAGCATTTCAGTATGTGTATACATATACCGATAGCTAGATTTTGTATCTCGATTTCGAACCGATCCCACAGTGAAACAAAACTTTACACGAATCCGAAAAAAATCTGACCACACGCGAATTAATCAATTTGAATATTTTTTTTCTTCTGATTATTTTTTAATTATTTTGCACAGTTTTGAACGCGCTGTGAAAATGCGTAAAGTGATATTTAAATGCAGTGATTATTGTCATTTATATTCACGTTGCTTTTCGTCTCTAATAAAGTTGTAAATTTACGCTTAAGTGTAAATGATTCAGTGAACTGTCACATACGAATTTGAATATCTCACATTATTATTACACCATAAATAAATTGATCGCATGTTCTCAAACTTCGCACTTTTCATTTGGTTAGTTTTTCGTTAAAAAGAAAAACATATAAATAGAGATAAAACGACATTTTTACAATTCATTTATAATGTTAACACTTACAAGCCTTTTGAAATAAAATTATTATTAAAAAGCAATATTACCATAACAATGGCTCAAATCGCGATACGTTCGATAGATTATTTCGTAACACACCTAATACGAGACGCACGAAAAAAAAGACATAGCCGAGATCTTTAAGAAGCATTGATTGATGTCGACACATATACCATAATAAAATGTTCCGGTCTTATCGAGATGAAAATTTAATTTAATAACGAAACCCCCATTGAATAAATTTGAATATATCTCATTGGTTCGTAAAGGTGAAACAGAGGTGTCTCTGGTGGGGGCGATGATTGGGTCAAATCGAAATCAGATAATAATCAAACAAATAGGGTGACCATCTTATTGTCACAACCAAAGCGTAGCTGAATAAATCGTTTGTGCATGGATTTTGAAATAATAGCTTTTTCAAATATTTGGTACTAAAAAAATGACGATTTAAAGCTTTATGTAACAGTTTTTTAAAATGGATCTTTCAATTTATACGTATTAATTGATATCGATCGATTTTACTCTTAAATTGCTTAGCAGCTGCTTCTTCACTATTATGAATTGCGAAATTGTAAGAAAATATTTAGATGGAAATTGATGGTTACCATCACTTAGTTAGGTCATGTAAAGCCTTATGAATATAAATCGCTAACGGGTCGAAGGGTTAACTTAATAAATTTATGATTGTTTGGTACCGAACGAAAAAAAGGCCCCCTCGCCGTGTGTTATCGTGACGTCGAAGAGTTATGCCACTCTCTCTAGAGATGAACGTTGAAACTTGAAAGTCTCGTGTAGTGCACAGGATATGCTGAAAAGGCTTTTCCTACATTCTGTTCTGTCGATTATGTTCGCTTTACATAATAGAAAGTCGATATTCATAAGTAAAATTTCGAATTTTGTCGAATTTCGAATGTTATTTTGTACGAATTATCTTATGGATTGTCTTTGTCAAATGACAAAGTCATTTTTCAATTCGAAAAATCTCGTTTTGTTCGACTGTTGACGCGTGCCGATGTTAGGAATTCGTAAGAGGATTACAGATGTAATCTTAAGACGACTTCTGCTATACTAATTCCACACTGTATCTAATACGCATGAATATAAAATATTTTTAAAAATTCTTAAATTATTGTTATACATTAGTCTCATAGACCGTTTTAAATAAAGCATTATTATATAAAAAAAAATCTGCATCAATCAATCCGATACAATTCGAGGATCAACATCATGTGTATAATCTCTCAATTGAACCGTGTTGAGATTTTGACACTATCTCGAAGAATGTCGTTTTTCACCTGTCAACCGACACATTTCGTCGGTATTTATTCATATTTATATCAATGTACACGAAACGAGGATATAATATTTATACATTGTGGCGTGCGGCTTTATTGCTTTGTAAACACCAAGATTACCATCTTGACCGAGTCCCTATTTGTACTCGTATTTGGACACGCGACGGTAAAAATCTCCTTTGACAAACGACAGCCCAACAATTCCGAATAATATAATGCGACGGATTAATTCTGTGGCGATTCGATACGCTCTAACCCAGCATTTACAACTCAATAATCTCCACGAGAGTCCTTCGATTCAACTCACTAACTAGCCTCTACCGATTTCGACAAAACTTTGTAAAAATTTCCTTAAGATGTTTTTCCAAAGAATTAAATCAAAATTTAGAATATTTTTTACCTAAATATACAGGAGAGAGTGAGGCTGGAAGATTCAGGGTTAGTTATTCTGAAGATGTTTCATCAATCAACCGTCGTCGTCAAAGTAGCTCAAATGGTTGCCAAAATTACGCAATGATGCTTAATTATGCCCTTAACTTGGAATTACTATATGTTTATTTAAAAATTATCCCTTTCGGAACGATTTACTTTCAGAACTTCCAGTTCCATTCTTCCCTACTTAAAAAATAAGGCTACGAAGTGTTTCTCCAACTCTCATCTCCAACTAATGTAAAGGGATCAACAATATTTTTCTTACAAATATATACTAAGAACTTTATAATTAATAAAAAAATCGTTTTCGTTGTTCATTACAATTTTATGTCTATAATTAGACATCGTTTTGATAAAGTTTCATGAAAATCGGTAAGGACAGGTTCGTGTGTCCTCTTTGTCAGCAATAACACATGTCTTCGGGGTATAGGATAGCTTTATCGCGAGGATATAGCTAGACCACCCTTAGGTAGGACACTTTCATTAGAAACGTTCTCAACACCTGCCTCTCGGGACGACGTGTTTTATTTATCTTTACGACAATTTTACATCGTTCAGGTATGACTACCCAACGAGAAGTTTGTGGGGGACTGTGTGAAAATCACCGTAGGAAACGATAAATAAGCGATTATACAATGATTTGTGGAGGCGCCACTTTGGCTAGTGTCGTTTTGCTTATTTTCTCTTTTCCCGAAACCCTCGAGATTACTCTTAATTTATACTACTTCATTTAGAGCCATTCAACTAATCAGAATTATCATTCAATAGCTCACTCTAAAATATTCAAAAATATAATTGATTCACGAATTATGGAAAGGACGTTCCATATATTAAATATGCAAGAAACGTATGCCCATTTTAATAGTAATTTTCCCAAAAAAAATCTGATTGTTTATTATCTGCAATTTGTGTGATTCATAAGTGGCAATGTGATGTATGGGATCCTCTAGGTGTCGTCTTCGAATTTTATTGAATCAATTAGTCGGTGCGTTATGGGGTTCGTGTTTTATGGCTCTACATACCATCAGATATATAAGGACAAACCATTTCACACGTCTGATTCTTAGGTGTGGGTGCCCTTGCGAAGATTCTCAAACCATTCAACATACATAATTGCTCTAGATTAAAATGAAAATTGTGATTCCAAATCGAACTCACAAAGATCAATTGAATCAATTTATATAGAATTATGTCATTTTAATTAACATTTTTCTTTGCTATGTGATGTCGAAAGTCATATAATTCGATGGGCGCAAGTTCAAGTTAAATTCATTCGATTTTCTGGCCGGTCAGTAAAAAAGTCCCGAGAGATCTTTACGACTGGTCCATAAGTATGGATTACTCGTGTCTCTGGCCGAAAATTGATTGTAAGAAATTAAGTATAAAGTAAAAATAATCAGGTGTGAAGTTGCCTGATCGACTGTCGGCCGTCGTGGGGAGTCTTTGTTATCGGGGTTGAGACGCGTTTTATTTCCACACACCGGGATTTTGATGTCTTTTTTCCTGCATCGAGAATAAATATCTTACAGGACCCGAAAAAGCGAGGTACAACGCGCCGGACCGCATTTTTTTCAAAACGGACATTAAAATGAATGAACCTTACCGAATTTCCGTCGAGAGACAGAGACGTCGTCGTACGAAAAGCCGCGTTTCGGTACACCGTGTATATCTCGGGAAAAAACGACGTCATCGTACAGATTTTTTTGGCCGAGTGTTCGTCTTTATGTTTTATTTAGATTTTTTTCGCCTTTTCGTTCGGTGAGACGGGCGGCCGTTGTAAATCTCGCCGATAGAACGACCGAGACGGTGAAACAATGAAAAACGGTCGTGTTCTCGAGAAAAAATCGGACGTGCGTGTTTTCGACGTGTTGAAAATGACGTATCAATTTAAATGCTTTATTTATTCCCGTCTAATTTTTTTTATAATCAAAATTCACATACATAAAACTAGTAAATTTTAAATATATTTTAACGATTCGTTCTCACTTTAACGTTAAATTGAAAATAAAATGGTAGATATAAATTTTCCGGAATACTTTTGGAAAGCGGCTCACAGATGTCTCTGCGCGAGTCGCCATACAAATTCGTTCTTCCGGGAAATTGTTTCGGCGTACAAAGAAAATTTTATGTGGGCTGTTAAATTCGACAGTGGATATGCAAATAAATTTATATATTTAACGTATATTGTTAATAAAACGTTAATTACTTTATTGGTGGTGGTCGTAAAACGCCATTCGGCGGCCACCTCCGAGTGCAACGATCGTGTGGGCGAAGTTATGGCACGATCACAAAATATACTCAATTTTATTAAATTGTTTTTAAATAACGCATTTTTATTGTTTTGAATATATTTTATTTTTCGTTTGAGTGGTTTTTTCGTAAATATACTTTTTTTCTTGAGAGCATATTTTAAGATTTCATATTGGGTTGATGTCATTATTCGTGATGCGAAAATTAAACACGTAATTTAATTCGTTATTAGAATTCATAAATTATTTTCGTTATTAAATTTCAAAGTATGCGTATAAATATGCAAAATAATGTGTGCATCGAAATATTTTTTTGTACATAAAACAAATAATATGCTTCATACATTTTCGGCAAATAAATGCATCGATTAAAATTGCATACGATACAGTACAGTGGAATCTCGCATAACGAGTATAAATTATTCCCAAATATTACTCGTAATGTGAAATGTGAAAAACTTTTTTTTTCTCTTTATTTATTTAATGAAAAATCGTTGGATAAAGAAAATATTTTTTTCATTTTGTTTTGCTCGCTATGCGAAGTGCTCGTTGTGCGAATCTTCGGTAAAACAAGATATTCATTATTTAAAGTTCCAATGTGTATAAAATACAAAATGGAAATGATATTATAATTAAATTCGAATCGGAAAAACTTAATTCGTTGAATGGAAAACCTTCGGTTGTTAACGTGTTTAGTTGGCGGGTGTAGGTGTAATGCGCTCTTGCAACGAGCCGAATGCAAATAAAATCAAAGAGCAGCGTGTGTGGCATTCGTGGCTTTATTGGCCACAAAGTAAACATAAAAACCTACATTCTATGTTGTGTTCGTGTTGTGCGGCGCTTACCCCGTGGAATCACCATAAAACTCTATAAAGTCGGCGCTAACTCGAATCGACGCTTTTCCCTCTACACTTGGCTCAACATATATATATTTTCTTCGTAATAAAACACGATCGATCAAACAATCGGACAATTAAAGACGAGTCGATAAAAAATGATTCACGAGTCTCGTTTCTCGGTATCGTCGGAGGGCAAATACTACCGTGCGAATTTAACGGGGGCCCCCGTAGCCACCTGAGCCGCCCCTGTTCTCGGAAATATCGGACGCGATGATTACGACGATGATTTACGACCGAACTAACCGCCGTTGATCTCGTTTATACGGCCGTTTTGCTTCGCAGAATTTCCGCGATGACTATCCTGGATGACCCCCCGTCGATTCGGTGACCCTTGAGGATTCGAAGACGTTTTTAACATTCGATTTTTCCATTTGTGACAAATGAGATTGTTAAGCCTTTTCATAATATCATGGTATAAAAAGATCAAACTGAATTTACAAGGAGACTCGGTATTAAACAGTGGACGTCAAAATCGCTGATGAAATCCGTTCTGCAAAATATCTTGTTCATTCAAAAATAAGGATGCTATCCCTTATCAGATGCTTAATATATCAAATTTTATTCCGCTGTTTTGTTTAATATTTTCAATTAGAAATAGGTTTGGGAATGTCGCATTTTTGCCGCGATTGGTCGAAGGTTTCGCGCGACTTTCTAAACGTTTTAAATATCATTTAAATATCAGACCCGGCGAAAATGTGAACGGATGACATATGATCGTGTTAAAAATTATAATGCGGCATAATTGCGGAACCACTTGTTCCAAATATGGGAGTCGATTTTCGGTTTTGACTTTCATAAATTACGAATTGTCGATTTCGGCATGTCGCATATTAATCAGAAAACTTATGTACGGAGCTCTGGCGCTCGTTTTGTTCATTCGATGTTATTTATGATGTTTTGCAAACAGGACTGTGTATGAAAATGAACGAATTTCAAAATTTCTATCGAGTTTCTAAATCATAAAAATAATTTGTTTTTTAAAATATATATGTATGTTTAAAAGTCAAAGTCAATTGACTCCCATTCGAATAATCTCGTAGATCCATATCTGTACATCGCGTAGATCTTTTTTTCCAGCTGTAAACCGACACCCTTCAGATCGATAAATACAATATAATATTTTTGGTGAGCTTTGCAAGAAAATCAATTCGCAGATGACATCACGATGGCGAGCCAGCCCCGAGAGGGGTCCTCGTAAATTGTGCACCCAAATCGAATTCACTTAAAAACGTCCTCTTTTTAACATGCTTCGGCACGAAAAAAGTAAGGAGCGCCTCTTCCATATGCATTTTTTTCGAATCTTCATATCGCATTATCGTAATGACGATATCGGAGTGTCGCCGTAAAGATTTCGCCCAACATTGATAATATGCGTAGTGCTTCTACGATCTGAATTCGTATCGCGGTACGAATTTTACTCATGGTTGTCGACTTCGGTCGCTGGTTGAGATTTGAGACATTTTTATGGCGAAAACGAAAAAAAGTTTTGGTTACATACTCGCGCTTGGGCCACCCCGACTTTACTGACAAACCAGCCACAAAAGATAACGCAGCGACAAGTTTTCTTATCTTCGGCCCTCAGTCTTTAAACGTGCAAGATTCCCAAACTGTGATGCAATAATATCGATTTACTATTTATTTATCACTTAGAAGCAATAAAAATTGAATTTTCATAAATTTCAATGTCATTCAGAATATATTGGTCATTAAAAGGCCTCTTCCATTTGTACTACCTCCATATGACACATTGCATAAATTAAATTGTCCCTTAATAGTAGGTGTTTCATAGATAAATATGGAAACTTAAAGCATCTAAAAATTTAATGTGATTATTGAGTATTTATGAAAATAATCTTGATTTAAAAAAAAAATGTACATTATAATTATTTTCGAATGGAAATCGTGAAAATTCTCACGTGGTCACAGTTTGGGATGCACCCTAGGAGGCAATAATTATTGTCAAGCTTCAAACGGATCACCGACCACCTTCGTTTACACGTCCATCTTTATTTCCTGTTCAAGTTAACCAACCGTAAAGTAACACGTCTCAATGGACCCCCGGCTCTGTGGGACACGTCTTTTTGGCGACTTTTATTGCTGTCTCCTCACTTGCTCATGTCATCAATTTTCGTAATAAAAAGCATACACCAATCCCAATTAAGAATTAATTAAAATTTTCAACGCCGATAGTGTTGCTTATTAATGAATTAATATTTATTATCGATTGCGAAAATGCCATACATTATAGGCGCTTAATATCTGAAGCATTTAATATGACATCATTTATGGAAACGCTTGTGGTTACCGTTCTGAAAAAATTGTCCATAGACAAATTGGTCAGCTCAATCTCGACACAAACATCTTTTCCTTTTTATACCTGAGGCCTGTGTTTTTTATTCGACAACCTGTAAATGTGTCGCAATTAATTTTAGTGTGTGGGGTGTAATGTAGCGCTTTTTTGTACGTTTTTCCACCGTTTCTTCGTGAGAGTTCTTTTTTTATATTGTTTTCGATCTTTGTCTCGTTTTTTTGTCCACATTGCCCATTGACAGAGTTGTCGCGACGAGTCAATAATACTCCTAGAACCCGAGGGCATCTCCACTGGCAGCTAATTGACCCTAGACATCCTCTTGTCTATCTTCTGATCTATGGGGACCCAACGCACCGATACCCCAATCTCGATATAATATACGGCTGAAAAAAGATATAAAATTACATCGAATGTTTATGTTGTGCAAAATTGGACGAAATAGATAAATTTCCGTTGGAAAAAAATGACAGTGTCTATTCGAAAACAAAATCAATCGTAAATTTACACGATTCGCTACTTAAACTATGCACTATTTTTTATGCGATTTTGTAAAGAAACTCTATCTTTTTAATTTTTTTATGACCGAAATATCTATGCATGGACCAAACGCAAAATTATTATTTAAAAATCATAAGATCAATAATATTCAATTGAATTAAAAACAAAATTGAAATGGTTTTATTTTTCGTTATGATTATGATGCGCTAGATACTAATCGAAGATGAATTATATGAAGGAACGCTTTTCTTTTCTCCATCTAGAATCTTTTCCCATTCTTGCTTTAAATATGAACACTAGTGTGAGAAAAGTAATCGATTCTAATTAGACTTAAGAAAATATAGCAGCATTGGAATGAGAAAGGCAATAGTTTCTAGTTGGACAAAAGAAAATACAGAATGAGAAAAGGCACTAGTTTCTAGTTAGATTAAAAACCCTTCATTTCAAGCACTAGAGCGAGAAAGGTGACAGTTTCTAAATATATCAAATAAGCGTTCCTCTGGAGTAGATACTAGAGCGAAAAAGACGATAATTTCTAATTAAACGAAAGAAAAACGTTTCCCCTCATAATGCATCCCCGATCTCAATTCGACCAGAAGATTGCATTTTCGGATCGGAATATGCATTTGTATCGTCGCATACCGATATTGAGATAAAACAATCGTACCCAACGTAAAACAGCGTGGACGTATCGCGTTTCAACGGCCGCTGACATACGAGGCTGCATTCTTCTCAGAATAAGAAGAACGTCTCGTATACACTTAATCCGGGGTGTCCGTTCGCTGGCATCGCTTTGATGTATTTATTACACTCGGCCCGTGTTTTATGCCCGTGTATGACCCTATATAAGTGCATTGTCGAGAGACTTTGTACTCCTCCTCGGTTAAGTGTGTTGAGTTTGTAGGTGCGCTGCATACGGGGAATCTTGAAATTCGCTCGAATTTACAATCAATATGCCCGAAATTTAGAGCCGTTCTTTTCACCTCTGGTTTGAGAATAAAATGATTTTAAACTACTGAATAGATAGATATACTACAGTTCGGACAATAATAAATACACCCTCTTTCACCCAGATTTTGACAGTTGGTAGATGGAGAACCACGTGTAGTTTAAAATCGTTTTATTCTCAAACCAGAGGTGAAAAGACCGGCCCCAAGTCTAGTAATATAATAGCAGAATAATCGGTATTTAATTCAATTTGATTGTCAATTTTTCATATAACTACATAGATGAAAGAATAATGTTGTTGATGTTGGTAAGGGAAGTGGAGGTATGGATTACGAAAGGAAATTATTTGGATTCAACTAGAAATGAGAATGGACCATATGCAAGCACAATAATAAGAAAAGCAATAATTTTCAGTTAGATAAATTAAAAATGTTTCCATAATATTCGATTTCTGGGGAAGAGGGCTATTTTTTCAAACCAATAGATACACAATCAAATCGATTCAATCACGATACCGATCTGGTTTGATGAAACGCCCCTTTATATAAACTTAATTGATTTTTTTTATATATTTTCTAATTTGATTCAAATAGCATCACGATCGAGTTCATATAAACCGTAGAGCGTCTCATCTGAATTTATCTCAGAAGCTCTCTTGCGCTATCTGAAGCGTCGTCCGCGGATCTTCAGCCGAGCTGGAGAGACGGTTGAAAGTGCCGCTGGTCTGAGGTGTTTCAAAGGTGGCCGACGTCCTCCACTTATGAGTTACGAGCGAGATTACGTATCTAAATGACGGATTCCCGCGGCGACGACGACTCTTTACCGCGAGGGGTCGACTACTGTCCACCGGGTTATCGGGTTGCACTCCGAAGACCATCCCCGATGACGTATGGTGCGAGAAATGAGGCTGCCATGCGGATGGATTGCGCGTCAGATGCTGCTGGGAAAATCTTGAAACTAGTTGCATGAGAACGTTTGATTTTTAGTTTAATATTTGAATATAAATGTTATAGGAGCAATCGCTATTCTTATATCACTTTTAATGCCAAATTTACATGTTAGAGCAAGAATGACAACTACTATGTATGAACAATACATAACCATTTTAAATAACACTATCGTATACCTACTAATATTATATGACGACTAAAAAAGCCGAGGGGTACAAGTGATTTTGCAGTGATTTCGAAAAAAGCGCGTTCAAAGTTGACCAAGTACCTATTAGGAGGAGGTCGAGTGATTTGATGATATATCTCGTCACACGTTCCGAATTCGTTTATATCCTTTTGCCACAAAATAAATGAGCGTGTTTAGAAGCGATTCCTGTGCATAACTCAATTTTGGCAAAAAAGTCACTTGTACCCTTTAGCCTTTTCGATCGTCATATAACATTTTTGATACTCGTATACTATTGTGTTTGCACAATATTCTATCTAACATAACATAAAAATAATAACCTAACTTAACCTAATCTAAAAAATAATTCAACCTAACCTAAATTAATTTTCCCCTGGAGAATCATATCTATAATATCACTATACAAAAATCTATTTTTTCAAATATCTTAAATTACTTTCAAAATCGACATCTACTCGGAACATTTCCGAACATAAAAATCGGAATCTATACAGAATTATTAACGATTCATAAAAAAATCTAACACAACCAATTAGTACATAAACATATCATTACAGATTTTATTGCACATATTTTTTACACACAAACACAAAATGTGAATCATCGTTACGATAATGTTACGTTTCGTCCGAGCCGTCATAATTAAGCCGATTATATACGGGGCTCGTACGTTATGATTTTTTACGACCGCAAAAAAGTAGTCGTTATAATGGAAACAATGATATTTTATATTTTTACAGCACAACAGTGTTAGGGGAAGTTGTACCTAAATATAAATTCGGTGGATCCGTGCGAAAACTTGCGAGCTTCTAATATAATATCGTTCGAGTCGAATCTTGCTTTTGTTCTATAGCCGGTGGCCTTCCGGGAACCGCAACTTTAACCCGGATCCGACGACGAAAGGGTTAAAAGTGGCTCGCCTATAATTGTGGATCGTGATCGTGATCAATAATAAGACATGTTAAAAAAAACTCATCTCGTAAAACAAAAAGAACGTTCGATACACCGCGCGTAATATTACCGAGCATAGAGATCCGCTTAAACGCGAATGATGAATTTAAATTGTAAAACATTTTTCAATCACGACCGACCGTATAGGTTTTTGTGCAATTTAACAATTTTTTTTGGTAGTCAATTCGACATTTGCGTAATGCCTTGATTGATGATACGATGTCGGAAATTCGAAATATAATATGTAGTCGAAAATACACAGACACATGAGGGTTGACCGTTTAGCGCCATAATCATAAAATCGGTCTATGGGAACACGGTGGTTCGAATAACCCACACAATATACAGTCGTTACAAATTAGCAGGACTGAAAACTAATTAAAAACAGATCAAATTTAGCGCATTATTTAACGGAAAGGCTGTTATTAAGTCTCGACCTGCGATTTGAGAAGCGCCGGCCTCTCTAAAACAAAAAACTCTAGCGCATAGGAATAAAGGAGCCGAACGGTCGTCGGACAAATTATAGGTAAAACTAACGATGCTCGAACGTTTATTTGCTTAAATGCAGGTATTAACGTTATACAAAATAACATTTTTTTATCGAACCGAAATTATTGCTGTTATTGATGAAAATAAACGCGTTCATTTTGAATGAAATCAAATCGATCTTTTGACATTCAAATCAATTTTAATATATAAATTTATTTCTTAAATCAATTCACATACTAATTAAATTTATTCTTAACACATTATTAATCAAAATTCGATTAATTTACCGCGAATAATCAAAAAACACACAGACATTGTGGGCTCCCGCCGTTACGCCCCACTAATTGGTTAGCGGCGTCCCGAAGCGCGCTCGTAATTAAGGCTCCGTTTCTCGATCGTTTTATCCTTTTTTATCCATTTTATTATACATATATACGTATGTATTTTTTTCGTATACTTTAACCTGCAAAAGACCGTGTCGGCTGACACGTTAACGGCGCCACGGACGCCTTTCGATTATCTGCAAAGCGATAATAAAATGCACCTCTTTAAAAATAACAGTTCGGTATACAGATTTTTTCTTAATTAGCTAGATATGACGATGCTAAGGAATTAGGTATAATCTTATTTTCCTTAATCATTAGTGATATATTCTATCGAACTGATTTTTATGAAATGATTAAGTGAAAATATTAATGCGAATATATATCAATTTCATAAATCGATAGATTGATTACTATAGTACTATGTACAGCAATCAATGATATATTTTTAAAATAATGTGAAATGAAAGGAAGTTCATTACACTTTTAATATTAAATAGCATTAGTAATTTGTTTATCAGTGTGCATTTTTGATTATCACATTCGAGTTTTTTATGTGCAAATTGAGATTATGGAACACAAGCTTAAGAAAGGTATATAAGGCAGTTGTTTTCTTTATATGATATACTGATTGCATCGAAATCTCTATGAAGCATACTTTGAAAAGAATGTCCAATTGATATATATTTATGTTTTAGTATAATTATAACATTGCATTTAATAACCTGTAGTGCAAAAAATGCTATTTTTTCCGCCAAAATCCCAAAATCAAAAATAACAATCGAGCAAAATTAGATCCCAAAACCATAAAACTTCATTGACACTGACAGGAAACGCACCCGCAACCATATGATTATGATCGATAGCAATTCATTGAATTTATCGGATCTAAAGAAAAAAGCTTCGAAACTTTTTCTTCCTTGGAAGCTCATTGCGTCTTTGCGGTTTACCCCAAGTCTACGACGACGACGCCGGTTCATTTCATTTTATACATTTATTGTCCGGGACGGATTGCGGTCATTTTCGGCAATAAAATTCAGGATATAGGCGTTTAATTATTCAGCGATTCGGTTTCGGTGAAATGTTCTTAGGTAAAAACCCGTCTTCGATCAAAAAATTATCTCGACACGGGCGCAAACGTTGTCGCCCGAGGTCACACTTTAAAATTATGATTTTGCGGCTTTCGAGATGGACGTGTGAAACGTTGGCTTCTGATTAAGTGATTGAGGTATTATATGTGCGTGTTGCTTGTTCGATTTAATTTTGAGGTCATAATTGAAAATTTTCTTGACGAATTGCTGCAGGGTTGTATTTTCAGCCGTGTACGTATAACTTAGTTTATTTCGATGATTTTTTTCAATAAAACGTACTTTTATTCATCAGAATGTTTGATTCATTTTCTTTATTGTGATTAAATTTATTGTGTAGGAAAAATAATTGAAAAACTCTCAAGACTTTTACGATACATCAAAATACTAAGAATTTTCTTTTAATGATTCATTGTTGAGTCAATTTTTAAATACCACACAATCAATCTCAGGATACAGGATATTTTATTGTATTTAGCAGTGTAGTTTTTCAAGTATTTTATGTAAATTTAAATAATTGTTGTATTTTAATAATTCATTGAAATCAAATTTCTGACTTGACACATTTAAGCCTGGTGTGTGTAGTTCATCTAAGATTTTTAAAGATTATTATATTTTTATATGAACTTAATTTACTTTATCGCTATTTTTTCGGGTATCAACTGAATTATTATTATAGTTTATGATATTTACTGACTTTTTTTGGTTTCATAAATGTGTCTTTATGATTTTCTTTCCACCAATATTGAATATAACCTTTTTCGTCATTTTAAAATAATTCAGTTCTGAATGAGTTAAGATCTAAATTGTATTTCAATTTATCGAAACAAATTACTCTAAAATAAATATAGTCATACAATATCATACTTTTTTTCTCAATATCGATACAGTCTCGGCGATTTCGTAACCAATGATTCTTTAATACTATTTAAAGATAATTTTAATTATTTTTTATATGAAAAAAATGGCAAAAATTCTTTGAATATACGTACACTATTTACACATTTAATATTTGAAAGATAGCTCACACGAGCCCGCGGCTCTATTTACGGCTCTAGCAACTGTCTATCAGCGCAAGACACCACTTACCAAACCGTCAATCAAAGCCTCGGAAACACCATTTTCGGTAAAGCTTACACACACGCAAACTTTGAGCGCCGAAAAGAAGAAAAAACCAGCCCTTAAATGGGCCCAGTGATTGACGTTCGAGACTCGCGATCGACGGAACAACCCTATTTTTTTTATCTACTCCGATCGTGCCAATTTTCACGAAATGGATCTTTTCAGTATGAAATAGTATAGGTTGATCTGAAAATATGCGTTTAGATTTGTATTCTTAGAATTTTTGTTAATTTTGAATGTGGTTATAGTGTGCTTTTTCCAGATTTTCTGCATGAATTTTCCGGAACTCTCATCATAGAGTTATAAGGATTTTATTTCATTTAGAATCTTAATGATTTCTTAGAAATATAGAAGAACCTATGTAAGTTTTTCAAATTTTCATTTGTTTAGACTAAAATTAAAAAATATATATGTATTTAAGAATTTCATAAATTATCAAATATCTAATATTTTTATTATTCGGACTACTTTCGTTCCTCAATCAGTCCAGATAATCAAAATTCTACTGCACGTCTAAAATATAATTGTGTTTTTAGTAAAAAAGTGTTGTAAGAAATTAGCTTTTGTTTTGCAACTTTTCTTCCTTTCTATGATGGCAATAAAAAAATCAAAGATGAAAAATAGCGTTAGCGTCATCGTGAGCTTATGATCGACAATGGTCGTGTGTTACACACTAACTAAAAATATTCAAATGGGTCTTCCCACGTGAATGGAGATGTTGCATCACTGCTTTGAGACTTTTTAAGTACATTTACATGAATTAACATCGGTCTGTTCAGCTCACGATCTAACACACAATGGACAGGGAGCCGTTGGATTTATTTGATTTTTTTTCCTAAATCTAAGCTCGTCTCACGGTTCTCACTGTTCAACCCCGTTTTTGTTCCTGCATAGACATTTAGGGGCAATCATGAAATCACTTACCGATATTTCACGCCAATAATTAACCCATCAATCTCGTCTGGCTCGCCGAGATAATTAACGTTGATATTTCTCTACAACGTCGATACTGCTTCGGGGAAAAAATATGTTAGAATAAAAACGGATAAGGTCGATTTTAATGCAACTTCGTGACGTTGATAGCGAATTTTGTAATGGTCGTATGTTCAAAAATTTCGGAAAATCACAACTCATTGTATTTTTACATTGTGCATTTAAAAATGTGTTACTTATTTTATGAAAAAGAACTCTCAAAAATAATGTTAATATTTTTCATGGACATTTTTTTTTCGTCAAAATTTTCATTTACTAAACTAAACATTCAAATATATCACTTTTTCAAAATTTTTTGTTCATATGTAGATAAAAAGAGGCCAGTCATTGCTTCGAGGTTATCAATTCAAAATTTGGAAATCAGTCACAAAAAACAAGTGTTCAAAAATCAACGATTCTGATTCTTAAATCTGACAATGAGTATATTTTCCATCTAACTCAATTACTTTGAACTTGTTGCGATTTGTAAAAGCGTAGCAATAGAATAAATTTTTACTGAATTTCTGAACACACCATTTAATGCACCACTTTTCGAGATACAATGAAACGTTTCACGTGTCATTCTGAAATCTCACCGCCCATTATTCTTTGTATAAATAATATAATAGTGACCATTAGAAAAAGGCTTCTTCCGCCTTTTGCGGTACGTCGGGTGCCTTCTGAAAATTATACCCAACAGCCGAAACGTCATATCGGTTTGAAATGCTCCAAACACGGTTTTGACACGTGTAATAGGCCAAAATTATAAGGAGCCAACCGACACGCAACCCGTCATATTTTATACACACATTCTGATATTTTTTTACTCGGTGGGCTTTTGTTGTTTCGTTCTGCGGTTCAAAAGCGGCCGCCGTATTTAAAAATCGCCAAAGGTTAATGGAAAAGAAGCTTCGCTTTGCACTTTGCGAGGAAAATCCGCCTTTTTGTTTTTCGATTCTTGCGTGCATTTATTATATCTCATGTAAGTCGGCTTCGTTTTCAATATAAATAATGTCTTCATTAATAACCCACTAATGACTTTCTTGAGAAGCTTTTCGAGTGCGTAATCAAAAGGCTACCAGTTAGACTCCCCTTGTTATATTCTCGTATACAGCGAGATCGAAAATGCTACACATGAACTTTAAACAGTTTATTTCATAAAATCAAAATAATATTACAAATATGTACATAATATATGAATATAGTTAAAGACTGAAAAATATCATTATGGTTTTTTTTTTCTTTTAATTAATTAAATTCATTATTTACGTTATTGTCTTTACGGTCGATAAATCAACTTTTCGATCGTGATTTGGTTCATTTGAACCGCGTTTAACACGTTGTGTGTTGTCCATGTGTGCGGTGTAAGTGCGGTTAGTTCAATTTATTATGTATTGATTCCTACCGGATCGATCTTTTGTTCTGCGAGAGAATAAATCGTGAAAAAAAGGCTAATTATAATTCACACAGCGCTCTTGTAACGTTCCGATGTAAAGCAGTCACTCTTTGTGTATTAAACGAGTACATTAATTTACAAACATAAATCACTGCGCGTAATAATGCGAGATATCTCGCGGCTTCGAAAGGGCGATTCTTATTATGTAACTTGTAACGTCCAGGGATTGTAATCTAACGATTTTAAAATAAATTTCGATTAAATATATTTGAAAATGATTTATGTTTTAAATCGTTGTATAACCGTTGACAATTCGCTTATATTCTTCTTTGGCTTTGATTGCTCAGACGTGAAAATAAATCTCGATATGGGTCTGCGGCAATTGAAGCATCTGCAATTGAAAATTTCATACGTAAGCGTCGATGTGTAAAAGGAATCTTCAGTGGTGGTCTCACACTGTGCAGTGCATACAATACAACAGAAGTTATTTTATCTTTGAATACGTTCCCGAAGGGTAATTTATCGTCTAAATAAATGCAACTATAATAATGGATGTCTACAATGCGCGAGTGCGCCTTCAATACGTTTTCCATAATTATTCTATAGAAATTTAAAGATACATTTTAATTGAGACGCTCGATGATCGAATTAATCATGTAAAACGGTATTGAACAACATATTAATTATCGTTTATGAAAATATGTTATTATAGGTGGCTATATTGAATGTTGGTATGAGAAACTTATCATTATTTTTTTCAAATTGTAGGGAAGCAAATTAGTTTTATTTAATGAGAAATACTCTATCTTTCTTTTTCACATAGATTTTTTTTAATCTTATGAATTTTTTAAGTTTTTCCAAACAAACTGAGATTCTGGTCGATTCTCATCCCAATAAATCGTAATCTACTGTAGTCTCGGATAAAAATGAGCATCGCACCGTGACTTGAATCGTGCCATTGTCGGCGCGTTGACAATGAGGATCATTGCATCGCACCGATTTTATTGTGCATCAAAAGCTTCGAGACAAAAGCACAAAAGCCACACTTTGAATCCGAGCTTTAATGGACCGCTCGCGATTTGTCACGGTGCCATCCTCAATGAGACGTCGCCATCGTCAACATCGGCACAGGCTCTTCATTACCTTCACAATACAGTCGGAGATCGAGTGCGATGGTGGATCGACTACACACACGAAAAGTGTCTTTGAAATCGATCGAATTCAATGTCGGGGTTTCACTGTATTCAGTATCGAATAGTTTAGTACAATGTGTAGAGGGGATGGAATGTCTCGGTTGTTCAGGTTATGTAGGCATTGCTGAATATTTTTTCAGGGCGGAACCATGATGGGATGATGCGGTCACGAACCGGACAGGAAGTCGGCAACGTCGTCAACCGATCATCGCCATTATGTTAGGAAACGTGCGCGATTATTATTCAAAAGCAAAAAGGTCGCGTGGGCGATAAATATGGCGTTTTGTTTATGAGCGTTGAAAGCGACTCGAGCTTTTTTCCAACAGGCGCTTTCGCAACATAGTTTCTTTTGCATGGTACTAGTGTCCGATAGTAATATGTGAATTTGAAACAAAAAAACAATTCAAATGTTTTTTTTTAAATTGATTTTATTACCTTTCAAGCTGAACAACTTTGAAAAGTTTGATCGCAATTTGATGAAAGTCTCAAAAGCACTCATTTAAATATAATGTCTGCATTAGAATCGAGTGCAAATTCCGATTGAGACCGTAGTGGTTGCATTGTCGTGTTGGGCGCCGGGAGTTGTCCCCGGGGCCCCCGTGTCTCGTCCGGGACCTCCCGCCGGTGCTCCGCCCCCCCCTCGTGGGACCCCATTGTTCCCAGCGACTCGAATTATTATAATTTCGCATTAAATCAAGACACTATTCCCGGCTCGCCCATCGAGCCTTCGCTATTGTTTCGAAAATATTAGAGGGACGGCCGCATAATCGCGACTCGTGCTCAACATATTAATTCACTTCGACGCTCGCGAATACACTTCTCCGATATAGTTTTTACACTTGGACCATTTTTATGGAAATACGTAATAAATAGATCGAAATGATCATGCGAATATTATGTTTGTCTTATCGTTCCTCATTCCGATCATGTTGCATCTTCATATGAGCCATATTTACTGACTTTTGAATATCTCTAAATTATTTCGTATAAATATCCTAAAGCTGCCAGTGGTTGATATATTTCAATTTCATTTTAGTTAAGTGCCATTTGTTATTAATAATGTATAGGAAAATACTAGAAAATGTAGCTTAATCAAAATATATCTGATCAATCGAATTGTAGAGAATGTCTGAAGAGCTAACAATATATTATCTTCAGGAAGCACTAGTAGGCAACAGTTATATAAATACACGATTCCTGCAATATTATATTACGACGGAAAAGGCCAAGGGGTACAAATGACATTTTCAACGAAATTAAGTTATGTACAGGAATGACTTCTATGTATGCTCATGTATTTGGTGGCAAAAGGATATCCGAGATATATCATCAAATCACTCTGCCTCCTCAGGTACATGCTTAACTTTGAGTGCGCTTTTCTAGAAATCTCCACGAAGTCACTTGTACCCCTTGACTTTTTCAGTCATCATACATATGCGATTCGACATGAATGTGTAAGACAATTGTTTAATGTAAACGAAGCATTAGATTGCTCAATCTAACTCCTCATTTACATCAAACTATTTCACAAAAAGATTTTAATGATTCACCTTTTTAAAAAACCGCAAATCCACCTCGTCCCAAAAACTACATAAAAAGCTTCGCATCTCCCAAAATAAAACCCATATCTTACGCACAATGAGCAAACATGCGACCGCAACTTTCACCTCTCGCGCATATCTCACGCGAGGAATCCGCGGCGGAAAGTTGTCCATCTCGGACATCGTCATCGTCTCGGCTGACCCATAGAGTTCGATACACACATGCAGATGAATCACACGGCTCTTGGGAAAGATCCGACGACGACATGTGGGCGATCTGCTCCGTGGGAACTGGTCCTCTCGCCCGGCCATCATCATAACTGGTCGTCTGCGCGTAGCCTCGGGTGGCGCAGGCTCTCCAAAGGTAAAAGTCTTCATTCAGCCGATTTCGGGTCGGTTTTTGTGTTTTCGATTGAAGGCCGATCGATGTCGACGGTGCATTAGCCGTCTCTTATGGGTGTCGTGATGTAATCTCGATCGATCGATGGACCAGAGATGGGTGGGCAACGTGCGAAAGTGCTTTGGTTTATATTCGTTTATTTATTATTACATGAGTTCTTCCTGGAATTTTGTCCTTCGTGATTGAATGTAAATGTACATATGGTACCCCTATAATTTTGCCTGGTGTTGATGATACTTAAATAAGGCAGCTTAAAATGTTGATATAGTGTAGTATAATTAACAGACGAGATAATGAGTTTTTACTTCATAATGGCACTAATACTCAATTTTAAAAATTTTCAACTATTATAGTGAAAAAGCAGCTGCTAAGGTTAGATACTTCGAAAATCAATTGAATTTAATCGATACAGACAATACAAAGAATCCATTTTAAATTAAAACTTTTTTTCAATCAAAAATTCGAATGATCATCATATCAATTTAAGAAAAACGGTCTGTGACTATCGCACAAGACTAAAGCTCACCTTCATGAGGACACTAAGCCCTAACATGGCATGCACATAAGCTTTATATTGCTTCGCTTAAATTTAATATCTTCCGTGAATATTACGATGCACAATAGATTCAATATGAGTGTGTCTTATAATAACAACGAAACTCGTTTCAAGCAGCCAACTTTCATAAACGCACGAGCTTTATACCATCTCGGACAGCGCTAACGCTCTCCAGCGAATCCAAAACGAGATGCATCACACCTTCGCACAATCAAAACCGAGATTAACATCGAATATGAATGAATCGGTAAATAAACAAACTCGCCTACTCCTCGAGAGGGCCTCGAGCTCGAAAGGCTTTCGAGCGCCGCCCACCGCATCGGTAGTCGCGGAAGCGAATCGATAAAGTGATCATTGTTGCATATTTTTAGCAATTATTACGCGAATGATGTCAACGATCCACTGACCGGTTAACCTTACGCGTTATTATTCAGCGCCGATGAGTCACGAAGACAAGCAAAACCAGTAGTCGTCGATTTTCAGATTAGTCACGCGGCGACGCGTTAATTTAGCATTGGACATAAACGTCGATGATGATAATGATGATGATGATGACCGCGGTCATGATCATGATCGTGATCTGTTCGAGATGATGATGATGTTTGATAGGAAGCCGCTAACTGCGCACCGCATTCTCGGCCAAACACATTTATTGGGTTGCGTTCGATTGGCTTTTGATTTAAGGATGTGATCGACCTTGATCTGCATATTTTAATTTTGATTTCTTAGAAGATCATTATTCATGGTTTTTTTCGATGATTTTGATTTTTATTTTTGGGTGCGCCGTTCGAGATTTGCGTAATACGGATACTTACCACAAAACTTATTTGATTCGCCGCTTAATTTTTTCAATAAATAAATATTTATATGATAATATTGCGATTTACATTTTAGAAGTTTTTTGACACTTATCCTGAATGAATGACTATTCTGAATAGCTGATGTCTCAATTATCATCTACAAATATTTTGAAGATTTTTTTTTTACTTAATTATAAAATTTCAAATTATCGATTGCCTTATTTGAAGGCGATCATTTATCTCTTTTTACTCGTTTCAATCTTTATCGTTTCAATTGTTATTTGCCGCCACCGCTAGTGTGCGAAACACGGTTTTTATCGCCCATAAAGAAATTTCCCATATTTTATATCTTAATTTGCGTGTCGCGCATTTGAAGAATCCAATTCGGAAAATTAACAGAGTCCGAATTAGCGAATTATACAACAGTACCATTCGCGTCGTGATGTCATTCGGAACAATTTATGATTTGATGAAAAAAGATTCACAATGAAAAAATACTTCCAGATGTTTAGGGGAGATAGCTATTGATAGATAAAATTCTTGCCGCGGTTCTTCTCGGAATTGAGTAAAAGTGCTACTTGGTGATGTTGACGATGATGATGTCGCGTTTTTATTTTCGGATAGATCACAATCTCGGCTACCTAATAACCATTAACATTCGGAGTTGCCTTTTTCCCAGAAAAGCTTTGCGTCGTCTTCGAGATTTGTGGCTTGTGCAAATTTCAAGACATATCTCATACGCGTATATATTTTTTCATAAGAGCATAATGAGCGACCGAGATGAAGTCGCGGCGATAACAATAAGCGAAATCATATTAAATCTTGTCCATCATCATCATCTTCATAAATGGAAGCCGGCAATAACTTAGCCGAGTTTTGCAACAGCTGAAACGGTAAAGGACAAAATAAATATTTGAAAAATAAAAATGCAGATTGTTTTGTGTGTATTTTGTATTTTAAAATCTACTGTAACATTCTCTTATATTATGATCTACATAAATAATAATCTAAACAAAAAAAGCATTAGTCCTTGAATAAAAATCTATCTGTGATTCATATGTGAAAGTATAATAAAAATATTGTTTTTAATGCATATGGCCACGTGTGGTATATCAATATCAACTTCTCTAAAATAAAATCAGTAAAAAAAAACACGAAAAGTAGTATCTTCGCTTTTATATACCTATTAATATATAAAAGAAAGCGTATAGTATAGTAAAAATATATTTCAATATTATTATAGATCCTATTAAGTATAATATTAAATATTAAAAAAGGCATAAATTTGATACAATATATTCAACATCCACTCAGACCAATCTTGAAGGACTAGATTTACAATTCTAAAATGCCTTCCACAAGTAAAAAAAAATACAACATTCAAACATTACTAGCTTCATCACAAAAAATATATAAATTTTACATTTAGTAGTGTTTTGATTGAAAAAATGGACGAAATATTCTGTAAAAATTCACTGGCAGCTTTTGGAGCTAAACTATAACATACATCTGTTTTATACCTAATTTGATTCACATTTAATAAAGGGCAGTAATGAAAAACAATAAATAAATGGCAAGTTGTCAAAACGGCATAGACTGCTCTAGAGAGAAATCTACATAAAAATACTTTATTGTTATTAAGGCAAGCGTTTACTTAGGCTATATATTACATTAATTTTTATGAATACATAATTTATCTATATAATTCCAAAAGCTCTGCTTTTTTCAAGATATATATTAAAATTGGTTTTATTGCATCGTAATTTTGAAATCATGGATACTGATATAAATGCACTTTTACGTATTAAAACTAGAGCTACCATTTTAAATATTTATATATAAATATTGCACAATATATGCTCTTGTGTATATATCGTACATTATTTTTTTATTATATTAAAATTAACCTGTTTAGTTATAAAATATATCTCAATTAACATAAAATAATAGAATCCGATATAGACCGCGAGAAGAGATATGACAACCCCCCATTTAAGGGGTTGATTTTTATAAATCACAATTTATGGCTATTCAATGATCGTCGCAATATGTACACATTTTCCACTTTTGAAAAAGACGGTAGGTTGGAAATCTAAATTCAAATATTACGAACGATCATTTCAACAACAAGGCTAATAAAAAGCCTTGGGTTATCGATAAAAAAGGAAATTTTGATTTAGATCTTCTACATCTCTCTTTTACGAAGCTAATCTCTCCCTCTCACTTTTTTAATTAATCCTTATTTGAATATTTGGACGAATAATTTATAAAGGAACATAGAGTTTTAACAAGATTATGTTTTTTTTTTCAAATATGTAAAACTTACGTTTTAATTTCTGCGAAATATGTACAAAAATATTTATTCGTCCTTCGGTAAAAAATATCTAAACTACTAAATAAATTACAATTGATAATGTACGCGAGTAGTAATACTTGGTTTTTTGTAATACTATTTTTATTATTTCTAAGTTTGAAAACAATACTGTGTGTTTGACTATATTAAAAAAAATCGTTAATAAAATAAACTCTTTCACGTCAGTTAAATGTCTAACCCGTAAATTTAAATACTGCATTCGTATACAAATAAATATGTATATAGATACGAAAACGAAAAACCGAAATCATATGCCATTTTCTTTTTAAATAAAAACAAAATAAATATAAATATTAAAAATAAAATACGTATATCGTAAATATTATCCCAGCGTACGTTATCAACAGTATCTTGAGAATGGACCGTAACTGTTTTCCTTTGACGGTGAATTGTGAATAGACCTGCGAAAATAAAAATTAAAACAAATTAAGTATCTTTTGTATAATCACATAAACAAAATTTTTATGGTGCTTACAATAATAATAATAATAATAATAATCGTTTATTTAATAAATTTGAAAATAACCACACACAGTAAAATCAAAGTGTATGTGCAATATGCAGTGCAGTCAAACAATTACAATATTAAAAAAATGAATTAGTTTTGTTTGAAGCGGTTATTTGATATAATAAAATAATCACATTGATTATTAATTTTAGTAATTTTAAGAAAAAAAAAATCTTGAACAATTCAAACACCAATTTATACATGAAAATTCGCATGAATATCGACAGTGATCAGTCAGTGCCAGTCGATGCGATCAAATATTCATTCAATTCTTATGTTATCGATACTTCAAAGGAATACTGAATACCATTGATTCCTATTCCCATCTCTTTTTTATTTACTGAAAAGCACAAAAGTGCAAGCGAGACAACTGCGAGCGCGCTCGCAACGGGAATCCAGTTTTCCTTTGAAATATCGAGTTAATCAAATTAATCAAATTAATCGATGGTACAGAAATAGAAGTATATAAAAAAGTGTGTCCTTACTCTATGTGTTAGAAGAGAGAGACCGCTGCTAGAGAGCGAGGAATGGTGCTGCCATCGTCCCCTCACCGCCACAAGCACTGACTACATCTACAACAGGCAAGTGGAAAATATTTCATGGTGATAACGTTTTTCTATTATCGTCGTCATCGTCATCATCAAAAAATATGCTTTGCATATAGGATTTTCCGACAGATCGGCAGATAGTCTCTTCCGATTTTCGCGGCCGAAGCCTGTTTACCAACAGTACTATGAGTGAAAATCGTAGTTTTCACCATAGTACTGTTAGATCAGATGACAAATTAAAATAGAGATGCTATAATTTGCATGAATGTTAAATTTAATAATTCATTTTACATCTCACATTTAAAATATCATATAAAAAAAAATCACCAAATAATGTGTTATACTTAACTAGTACAATCGATTCGATTGCATATATGCATAAAAAAACTTAAAATATAACAATGTGCGAATTAAAAAAAAATGTTATTAAACAAACGTGTAAACATTCCACTAGTGAAGAATAAACACCTTTTACATTGTCACCATTGTTAGAGAAGTGCGTGTACAGGTTTAGTTATTAGTTATAGTTAATAATAAGAAATGTGCAGTGTCGTAGTTTTTTTTGATGTACGTGCACTGAAGCATTCGAAAAGCCTTCCCAAGGTGCCAAAGTGTCAAAATATTTTCGTCTGATTCAGGGAAATTTTTCCGTGTGTGGTAAAAGTCGTGTACGATTTTTTTTTCGTTTCGAACATATCATAACTTACGGTCCTTTGCACGTTCGCTCATGCGAAAAGGCTTAGCGTCCGAATCTAATTAAACTCGGCAATTGTGCGTTTCTTTTTGGCGAAAAATTTCGTTACGTCGGATTGTTCGAGCTCCGAGCTGAAGGATTAACATTTTTGTGGCTTCAGCTTTGTGGGAACGTCGATAATCGGATTATATATAAGTTCGACCCGACTTCGGTAGCTTTTCCGCGGATTTTCTTTTTTTTTTAAGTTTCACACGTCTTACATCTTGAACAGATGTAAAAACATTGTATAATATTGCAAACTATTTAAAAAAAATCCATATAAAGTTAATGTTAATGTTGAACAATTTCATATACAACCTAAGGATTGTAAATAAATATAATTGAGTTTTTAACCAATTATAAAAATGAGCTACATTCAATGTTATATCATCGTTCGGAATACATTAAAAGGAATTTTCTCCGCATCAAAACTCGTAATAAACACCGACATCCTTTTGTTGCAAAACGTCGGTGGTAAACGACCACCTGACAAACATAAAAATTGGCAAGAGACCTGTCCGCGATGTTTCTTTTTTTTTTCATTTTTGAATTTATTTATTTTCTTCTCTCTCTTCTATTGTTGTCGAAATCTTCACAAAGAACTATGCATGTATTCTACGAACGTCCGACGTCGAATTAGTCACAGTGCGGGAAGGATTAGTGTCAGAAAAGGTTATACTTTAGCATCTCCACGAAATCATTGAAACCTATTGTGGGCATTATTGTATTCTTTTCAATCGATCGATTAATATGAACTCAACTTTCGCGGACATTAATTTATATAATATATATATTTTTTTATATAGAATTTAACGTCTTTATTGTATTGAAAAATATGCTTATCTAAATAGCATAATTTTTAATTTGATTCGCACAGATTCAAATATAGAAAAACGAAAGGCCATCAAAAAATTTTGCATAACGCTCGCGAAAAAAAAAGACTAGTAGGCGACTAATTGAATTATGTCCGAACGCAGCGTTTGCGAAATTAACATTTATAGGCGCGGAATGGAAATTGCTATACAGCCTCCACTTTTCTCACGGCGAAGAAAGCATGTCAACGCCAAAACGATATTTTACAAAGCGTCGTGTGGGAAGAAGATTTCGGCAAAAGTCGCAATTTCCACGAGTCGGTTTCGGTAGCCGTCGGCGATTCGGCTCCTCTTATAATTCGAAATGGAAATGTCGGCGTTTTCTTTTCGGAGATTTTTAACAGATTCCGTATGTGTGTTGTGCTGGTCACGCGTAAAAGCCTCCCGGTGTTGAGGATTCGGTGCGTCACGCGTTTCTCATTACGGAGACATCGATGAGCGGGTCGTGAAGAAACCCACTACGTAAGAAATTGCCAATTTTCCGAAAATTTATATTTCCATTTAATATTTGGAGATGAACTAAAAACAATTATAATAATTATATTAAATTTTGGATTTGAACTAATTTTTAAATCGAAATCAATGAATAATTCAATGAAGAAATCCGTTTGATAAGTCTTTGACAATTTTCGAAGGTTTACTTTTCGTATTCGACTTTAGTATTTGCGATCGATTTTAAATATTTTTTTATATTATGCATTTCAATTTCAATAGTTTAAAATAACAAACTTAGTCTCACATTTTTCAGATTATTTATTTTGAATAAGAGTGCCTGTTTTTAAGATGTATTCACAAATCGATGCTTAGGCTTGTTAGCCTTGATGAAATGAGATTGAAAATATATACCTAAGGTCATTAGGGGTAAGTACGGCTCATAAGAAAAGTATGGCAGTCGTCAGTACCTCAAAATTAATGATAATAAAAAAAAAATCATCGAGTTTTCATACTATACGAAATAGTTTGCTTATTAAACGGCATTTTTTTTTGTATCCCTATGAATTTATGATATTTGATTATATATAGTCACACTTACCCCTGATCATGTATTTGTGAAATCATTTTATGAGAGAATTTGCCGTAATATGCGTTACTTCGAAATCGTTAACTTTATCGATACAAAAAAGTATTAAATCAATATTAATAAACGCGAAACTATTGATTGGCAACCTCTGACACGCAAGTGAGCAGCGTGTGCGATACTTCACCGGTGTAACGGGACGTATCGAAAGCTATTGCGAAATATGATCACGAACTCATCTCGCACAAGGATTCAACACACATTATAATACGTGTACGCACACATGCGATGAAAATATTACAGTTGATCGATCGGTAAAGATCGATCGATCAAAATCGTCGCTGTGACCCACGTGACCCGCCGTCGGAAAGAGTTCTCGAGATCGCAATTTTCAATTTTTCGCAATTTACTCAGAAAAAAGTAACGATGTCGAAAGAGAGAGAGCTTCGGAATTACGTGCGAATCTTCGAAATTTTCGAAGCTATTACAATAAAAACAAGAATTATCTCTTACAGAATGAACGACTGCGTCCTCGCTAAAAATCGACGCTTCAAAATAAATTCTCGAGAATTCCATAATTGATTATGCATGTTTTTTTACGTATTCTTCATTTTATTTCACCGTGTGTTTGATTTTTTCCTTCTCGTACGTTTATTAGTAATGAATAGCTTACGGGAGCGTGATGAATGTGAGACCGTATTTTATTTATTCGCGTTATATTATAATATCGACGTTTTTATCGGCGACTTCGGTATTGTTACAAGGTGAACTGTGGTTTTAAAATAACACACTGCGTACGCTCGAATCAATTCCGAATCATTGGTTCGCATCGTGAACTTATCCGATAGTTAGCAATCGAGAACGAGCAAAGACCTATCGTCGTTCGGAAGCTAGTTTTTTAATTGATTTTTTTCTACAATCGAACATTTTCTATTTTATGGCGAAACATTCGATCGATTCATCGTTTCTGCGCCGTAAACGTTAATTTAATATCGAATGAAAAAATATATGAATGAATGACGTACGGCCGTTGAAATGTGCAAAATTTACATCAGAAAATAATTAAGACGTCTGAGGAGCTGCCGTGTGTTATCGAAAACAGCGATATTTATGTGTCACACCGTTCCGATGCTAATTCAATATATTAACTTTCACTCGATCTTATGGGAAAATTGATTATTTTGTATCGCAAGACGATGTCGTAATCTGTCAAACTCGATCGTAGACGTTTTCGGTAAAACGGATCGAAGGCGCCAATTTTTTCTATTTCATTTTTGGCCGATGATCGTTTGAAAAATTTCGATGTTTTGATTCGGATCCGAATAGCGAAACAAATCGTCGATTAATATTTCTTTGATCGATGCAACACGTTGTGCAATTTAAATTTAAATTTGAATCGTCGAAATATGTCATAAGTCACTAGAATAGAAGCCGCGACGATTTTTCGGATATTAAATTATTATTAGTGTATTTTTATGTGTATTATGAAATTCTGTGAATATTTAAGATTTTGCATTGTAAAAATTTGATTTCTTCATGTAAAAAATCACAATTCGCTAAACAAGAAACGCATTTCAAAATTAATTAAAGGTAATAATATCAATGAGCGAACAACAAAGGACCTACGATAAATCCTACAAAATTTATGATAATTAAAACATTGAGCTTTTTTGTTTTATCGTTAACGCAATTTCGATACGGTATCCGTTTGGTTATTGATCTGATGTGTTTTAAAATGATAATTAACATTGCTAATTAAATAAAATTAGCATTAATAGTTTTTCCCATTTGTCAAATATAACTCAGCGATTTTTTTTGCATAGACGCAATTTTTTATCACATTAAATATTCAAAATTTATACATTTACAAAATAAAAATAATCATTTGTAAGTATCAAAATTGCGTAACAAAACAATTTTAATAATAAAAATAATCAAATCCATAAAAAATTAAAAATTCATTATTTGAAAAAAAAATACAATGAAAAATAAATCCGATAACGAATAAAGTTCAAGTACAATATCGATACCTTAAAATCATTTTTGTGTACAATGGCAATGGATTCAATATTGGAATATTGCAAAATATATTCAATTTATTTCGAAATAATGTATATATTAGATGTATTCCATAGACTTGAAACAAATTATCATTGATTCAATACATCAAAAAATATTTTTTCATCATATAGAGTGAAACAATAATAGCTACAAACTAAAATCTATTAAAAAAATAATTGCTTTCATTAAAATTTTGATAATTAAACTGAAATCTAGCTTTCATTATCAATGCTGTCAAGCAACAGTAGGTTAACAACTAAAAGTCACATAATTTGTATAATTAACACAATAAATATAATACTTCATACGTGAAAACCTTAGAAACCTAGGGCAAAAATTTTCAAATTTCTGGAGCTGAAGCAAAAGTTGTCCCTGAATAAGTATATCCATTTATTTGGTTTCTAAATCTCTATTAATAAATGAGAATTCTAGAAAATAAGTGGTGTAAGTAGTTATTTTAAATAATTGTAATTGATTTCTTTAATAAATTTAATTTAAGAATTAAATTACGGTGATTTAAGTGTCATTTACATCCCTGGACTTCTAAGGTCATCATATATCATCAGATCATTTAATATCTTTATAATATTTCTTAAATATGTGACTTTGAAAATGATTTTTTTAAATGTGTGCACTTTCACTCCTTGACTTCTAGAGTTGAACATTTTCGAACTACCATAGCTTAACAGCATCGATATGTACGTTCCAGAAACAAAACCCGATCAATCTCATCTTTACAGAGCAAATGGGTGACAAAAGACATAAGACATGAGTACTGACCTGTGCTGGCGCAGGTTGTCCTGCCTCTTGAACGTCTTTCCGCAGACCTCGCACGAGTAGGTCAGCTCGGGGCTCTTGTGCGTGCGCTCGTGGATCATGAGGTTGTAGCTCTTGGTGAAGCGGCGCTGGCAGTACTTGCATATGAACTCGCACTTGGCGCGCATCTTCCTCCGGAAGTCCCTCGTCCGGTCCTCGTTCTCTATTTGCATTATGGCGAACATGTTGGCGGTGGGTGGGTGGGGGTCCCGCCCGCCCCTTACTGCCCCTCTACGATATCGGCGATAATCGAGACCGCGTCCCGCTGCCGGGCCGATAGACTAATGCCAACGGCGCTCTATGAGAGGCTGCTGTGCTGTGGTGTGTCTGTCTGTCGCCAACAACAACCTGCAACACAATGAGTGGTCAGACGGTGGCAACGGAGAGAGCAGGCGTCGTGACGCGGCGTAACGGTAGGGGCGTCACGACGTCCGCGTTACGCGCTTTTCCAGCCCCGAGGAAAATTTTACCACTTCGTGATTTTCGCATTCCACATTTCAGAGATTGTATGTGTATGTGTGTGTGTGTGTGAGTGGAATCTTTTTGCGTAATGTTTCGTTCAAGGATGTTTTAAGTGGAGGTTCGGTTAACTGCACTTTTTTGAAGGATTTTGATTTCGATTGAAAATGTTATAGGTGTTTGATCGTATTGTATTTGATAGATGATTTTTCTTATATCTATAAGAAATAGATATTTTCTGAATATTTTTGAAGAATGAAACACAAATATATAATGGTTGCCTTATTATGAAAGTTAAATAGATAGAAAATAATAATAATCCATACATTCATACATGTTTTGAAGGTTTATCTCAAGAATAATAATAAAAATATGTGTATAACATACTATTAAGAATATAATAAGGAAATTTAGATAATGACATGCTTAAAATGATTTGATAAAAAAAAATTGACATTGAAATTGTTTATCTTAAAATAGAAATCCGTATTACCTTATTAATTCAATATTGGCAATCGATAAAACTTCTTTGAGGAAATTTTTAGATAAATTTGAAGCTAGATTTCAGTTAAAATGTGACATCTCTAACTATTCTCAAACGATTTTTTATTATTTTATATTACAAACATTAAATCTCGAACTTTCAAACATTAGTTACTCAAATCTAATTCCATACATAATCATTAATCAATTTATTCAATAAATCCATAACATTTATAACTTTATTACACAACTAAATTGTAAAAGACTTAAACGCAAATATCTAATTTTCCTCAAGCACAGGCGATAAGTTTGTCATTTCGCAGCATACGCAATATCTTCAATATACGATACTCGGTCATTCACGTCCAGTCGTTATCAAGCGACGAGCCATCAACGCACACACATGTGTTGAAAACGAGCCGGTTAATGTAAAGACAGACCTCTAGTCGCCTAGACACGATCGGCAACAAAATGGAAAGTGACCGCGGTGACATTTGTACCGCGATGTAAAAGATACTTAGACAAAACCTCCCATGAAATACAATACATGGTCTATCCCGAAAATCATGCTATATATTGTTTTCGAAAGATCAATTAAAATATATTTTTTTCGATTTCCATATTGTCAACTTTCCGATGCCTGAGAGGAGGCTTCAACTAGAACCTTATTCGAAGCTTTAATCATTATTTTTTAATACATTTTTATATTTGAGAATCAAAAAGAGTCGTTTAGAGTTTCTGAGTTTTGGATTTAATCAGAACTGTCAAAAAAAAATTCATGCAACAGTTGATCATGAAGTTTACTGTGACATGATCTCAAAAAAAGACTCCACTAAATTAGTGATCATGAATTAGACTGATTTAAAATCCATTGCATAACTGAATGTTTTGTCGATCTAATTTGACTATAAACTATTCTAGCTTGACAAAATAAGCAAGTAGCATGATTTTTCGAACATACCATGCTATAGTAGGCATCTCGCGAAAAACCGCATTCGACATTTGACATTTTTCCGATGACTAAACGGTTTTGAAAAGCGAACGAAGCGTTGTCGGTTCGTCACTGTGGCCGCGCCTCGTCCTTATCTCGTGGAATTTATGTCTGTGAGAATTTCCTTTCGGGACGGTTCGAAATGTGCGGTATTTAAAAACTTTCTTGCGGAAGATTCGCGTGTAAGGAAACCGCATTATAAACGGTGAACGGTGGTTAAACGAGGGAGCGGCGGTTAACTGAAAATACATCGTGTTTTGAGAGTTCACGCTAAAGGTAACTGTTACACGCGGATTCAATGAGCCAGCGTTTAACCCCAAAGTATGCGTGCAAGAATACTTTTTTTTGGGTAACTTCAATATTTTAAGAGAAAATTTTCAAAAGAATCTTTATAACACGTTTAATTTGGAATGTCTTTTTTGAACATGTTTGATGTAAATCGGATATACCTACATTTATATAAACTATTTTGCATATGTATGTTTTGTAAAGTTAACGTATATATTTTTTTTATATACATTTATTCTTTTTTGTCTAGATTTTAATACTTTTACAAGGTTAGCTGACTTAAGAGATAATCAAAATAATTTTTAGAATTTATTTAATGAGACATGTTAACAGAAAAACCTGAGTTACTTCAAAATATACCTACTTATTAATTTTATATTAAAAAATGTAATATTTTCGTATTAAGTAAAAATTATGATTCTTTAACTCAGATAACGAATACGAATGTTATTAGTCGATAAAATCCTATCTCTCTTAAACCATCTTCTCAACTTGACACAAGTTTGAACCTAATATAAAAGGGCGTTTGAAAATAAATAAAAACTTAACCTAATCAATAAAATTATTGTTCTAAAGACTGAAATAAAACTGTCGATATTATAATTTTTTCAGTAATTACATAATTTATTTTTTTTTGCAATTATGATTTAACTATAACAACACATGAATTTATAATAAGAACCGAATATTTAATAAATGGTTCGTTGTAAATATGAATATTCATACCAGAGGTCAACGCAGGGTTAGTTCGGTAACACACAGAACTTGCAGTGGGAACCCGACACGTGAACGTTCCAACATTAAAGCGATGAAAAAGAAAGCCGAAGTTGCGCGTGACGCGGATGACTATACGGCCATGGGATACGAGGCACAGAGACCCACCGACGAACATCACAATCACGACATTTCACCATTCGATGGACGTCGATGGTGTTGGTGTTTTATGTGTGGTGGGTGTTTTGGGCTGTGTGCGTCGACGAGGAAGTGTCCTATGTGCGTATTTTGCAACGGAGGTTTTGTGGATGTTGTGTGTCATTTGTGTTACTTGATGATGGATGTTGGTTGGTGTTGCAGTTTTAGTATGTGTTTGAGAAAATTTTGTGTTTAGATGTGGTGTCGAATTTTGAATGTTTTCATTAGTTTAGTTAAATGCATATTCGAAATGAGCCGATTGAAGATTTTCTTTTGATATTTTTTTCCCTGGGATGAATTCATATTAAAGTAGCAAAAAAAATACTGATTTTCATTAAAATTAATTATGTTTACCGCTGTTAACGAATGTCATAAATTATAAACTACATTACACTTTTGCTTTTCCTTCATATTCTGAAGCATTCAGAGTTCAAATGCCGCCATAAGGTGACTCATCCATACATGATTCAATATAGAATCATTTAAATTAAGATTATTTTATAAAATCCAACTCAATATTGAAGCAACGTATGTATATGCAATTCTTAACAAATAAAAATGATTCATACTGACTGTGAATGCAATTTACAGTCTCTTTCAATTATCCGGACTACTTTCATCCTAAATTAGTCTAAATAATCAAGGTTCTATTGTTCCTCATTGTCGAAATGATTGTAAACTTATCATTTTACTTAAAAGATTTTATAGATTTATCATTATCTAATATATAGAACAATAAGTGTTAAAGTTCGTATACATGCACGATAAGAAAATACACGAATCTGTACTAATATCTAAATTGTTTTACAAAGCTTTTTTTTTAATTCTTATCGCACCTATAATAAAAAATTTGCTTTATATCTATGACTCAAAATTTATCAACATTTACCTGAATTAACTCCTTCAGTTATCTCGAATTGAAAAAAACAGCAAGAGAATTCACTTAATACACAAAATTCACAACTGCGTAAAATCTTTCAAATTTTTTATCTATTATATGATAAATTCTGAAAATATCACAATATGTTTTATGATAATAAAAAAATCTGACGTACACAACGCAGATTCACTTTCACAAGACGAAATCGAAGCCTTATGGCGTAAGTAAAAGCGTTGCGAACTATCCGAAGATCAAAAGTCGACTGTTCCTTTTTCGTACGTCGAATGTGTTTTATTGTAGGAAACGGAAGTGCTAATTCCCCATATATAATATGTAATTTGCGGACACGAGGATGCTATGACGTTATCGGTTGCGGTCGATCGAATTTCCGCGAAACTCGTGTCAGTTTGTGGCGAAAATATTTAGTTAAAATTCATAAAAAATAATTAATATTGCGGTATGAATAACGAGAAAGCGTGTACGTTTGATCTTTGGTGGAAATCCAGCTTTAGGATTTACCTTCTGAATGTTGACGTCATCGGAGTTGTGTAAACTGTGAAATGCACTAATGTTAAATGTACTATAGAAGTACTTTAGTTTCGAATATATGATTTTAGCTCACACTTAAACTTGCTTCAAATGAAACTCACATATGTTTAAAATGAATATGATTCTTTTGTAGAATCTTAAAACTTCTTAGAACGGATTATGTTCCACTGTTCTATGTAAATTGCGACTTAAAAATACGTTTTGCGCAACCGAAGATTTTAGTCATCGCACTGCGGAAAATCCACAAGAGCAAACTGTAAGGAGATTTTCTCTTATTTTCTCGGTTAATCGCAATGTTGACATTTCTTCAAAGAGATTCTAGCATCCGACCGACAATTCTGACAATTTTTATCTCGCAAGAACGCGATATATCACACATGTGTACACAGATACGTTTGACGGCCGTAAAAGCCGTTTGACGGTCGCATTTCAAAAGCTGGCTGTCTTTACGATCGACAATAAAACGATTCGGCAATGCGACGACGTCTTGCGTTTATTAAATTGTCATTATTACTATATTACTTGCCGCTTTTGTTTTGCCAGCAATTAGACGGAATCGTTTGATGTTTGTGTATCGTTTTGCGCTTGATGAGTGCAATTGAAATTATTACGATTTAATTAGATTTTTATTGTTGCTATATACTTTTCTACGCACTGACTCAACGATCTATCGAATGAATCCACGATAATGTAATATCATAATTATGATCCAAGAACAATTTCATACATGTATCACCAGTAGCCGTCAGTAAGAACATTAATAAGGGAGTTGAGGACTACAGATATGAAGTAATTTCATAAGCATATATTATGACGTAAAAAAAATCCGAAAGATGGACCGCCATTGCGATGTGCCGATGTCACTATAGATGAAAAACTTGATAAATCTTTTATACACATATAATAGTTTATAAATGGGGCCCCATTTTGATTAACAACATTCAATTATCGGTTGAAGAAGCGCACACATGCAGAACACAATAGGTCGCACAGTTCTGGTTGCACAAAGGGAGACCCGTTTTATATCCATTCGAAAAATTTATACGCCTTCCATTTATAGATAATGGTTGATATTTTTTCGGTGTCCTTTGACGCTCTTTTCGGTAACCACCCCACGGCGACGACCCTTAACAGCGGGGGGCGACAAAGGGGCGACAATGTAGCCCTTTCACGAAAATTCCACGCCCCTTTGCCGGCGCATTACCGATTTTTTTTTCGATTCGATATAAATTTAATTAACATATTCAAATTTTCACGAGGCAGATCGGATCGGAAGATAGTCGATGCTTTTTTTAGATTTTTTATTCGAGTCGTTGAAACTGTGACGAGCACGTGTTCGAAGTGTGTGTGGAATTCGTAAAGGATGCGTTACGAGTTTCTGATTGTCGACATCTTCACGCCTTTTAACAGTTTTTAACGCGTCCTTTTGTGGCTCAATCTTTTTAATGACGAGTCCGGCCTTTATTTTCCACCGCGACGTATCAATGTACGTTTCTATTATGGAGAAGCACCAACGAGTGAGAGATGAATGGTTCTTTAAATACCCATTGTTGTGTTTCTAAACTATGCTATTCGGTATTTGAAGAATTCCGTTGTTTTTTTTTCATATCGTAAGAATGTGTGTATCGATACGCGCTGATTGGTTTAATAGCTTTTTATTATTTGAAACACCCATCATGCTGTTTTCTTCCTCGAACGAATTATTGATGATCACAGAGTCAGTTCTCAACAATGTAAAAGGTTTATTTTTTGTGAATAGTTTTTTTTTTTATTCAAAATTACACATTGATTCATTAATATTTTACCGCTGTTTGGTTTAAACGCGTCGAAAGAATTTTCCGAACGCTTGCGCCTGAACTTGTTTTTATATGCAATCTTCATTACACATCTGTAGTTCTTCGTGAATAACTAGGCGCAAGGATATTTTTCATCCAAATTCATATCGATTTGACAAGATTTTTTTTTTAATTTTGTTTATTAATGATAAATGAAATAATTTATTCACAAAAAATAAATTAAATGTATTATTTTGAGTTTTTATTCGATAAAAAAATATGATTGCGCTCGTGCGGCATTGACGCATCAAATCGTTCGTATTTTTTATTATTCGACATCGATCGAAACGTTCCGACATTCTTTTATTATTACTGTCATTGTGTGGAAACGTCAAAGGCGATGACAAACATAAACGGCGGCTATCCAAACACAATCCAATCATTTTATTCAAATTTGATTAGGGACACTGGAAGTGTATTCAATACGGCGTTACATATCGTCTACAAAATATATTTCTATTACCGTGTCATGAAGCTGTTCCTTTTATTTCGATTTCTTTTCACCGTCGACTATTATGACACCAATTGTATGCATATCTAGCAAGAATAGAAATACGAACCTAATATTATTGCATTTGTCAAGTTTTTACTCGAAACAATTCGCGTTTTATCTTATTGAAAGTTCGTGACTTATTCCGAAGTACGCTTTAATTTGAATATGAAAAATTATATTTTAAAAAATACATATAACTTTACCTTGGATTATTATGGAACGGTTATAAACTCGAATAGAGTGTCGCTTCGAATAAAATTATTATCGCTTTCAGAAATCGACCTTTAACAACCATTAAACGTAATTTTGAGCCATTAACGCGTGTGTGCATACGTTATGTTCGAAAAGTTTAAGTACAATAAGGTCATGACTTTTTGCAAATTTCTGCAGTTATTTTTACAATGCAAATATATATTTGAATGAAATAATAGTTTTAGTAAATTTATTTCAATAAAATTATATAATTGAAAGTTTAATGTTCGAACATGCTTTCACAAAGCCGTCGTTATCGTTTATAGTGTTTATTGCCCGTTTCTAATTCTGTCGGGTATACTTAATTAGATTCGTTATATATGATAAGAAAATTACAACTGTTAACATGTTACGGTGGTTAATCGCGATGGGGTTCTAAACTTGTTATACAAAGCATTAACGTTAAATTATAATATGAGCATGCTGGAAAAATCGATTATTTGAACATTAAAGAATAAGTATAATTTAATTTATTTAGTTTAATTGAAGGAAATTAAATGTAATTCCGTTTCACATCATCGCAGTCGATATATCTTCGATTTTTTTATGAATAAGTTATCCTGTTGTAAACAGGTGACTGAGCACATTCCAGGAGTTCGAAGAAAGAATTTATCGATTATGTTTCGAGTTGTGCATTTATAAAATATGAATTAGACAGACCTCTACAATTTATGCGCATATTGAAACAAACAGATTCAATTGTGTTGCATGAAAAAAATAATGACAATTATTTTACGAGATCAAAGAATTTCAACCGACGCTATTACAGTTAACTATTTTTTTCATTACAGGTAATTGTTGAGTGTGACAGTCGAACGAAAAAAAAACTTTCGAGTGCATCTCTTTGCCACAATTGTTCCCACGAGCAAAGGACAAAGGACTATGATTCCCATGGAAACCAAAGGTAATTCCTAATAATCATCATTGGCACAAGATCGTCGCTTAACAATCGGGGACTTGATTCGATCGGGACGATATCGACAGGAAGCAAATTTGATCAAAATCCCACGAGAATATTTTTCTATTCAATTCTAAATTTTTATCTATCTGAGAAAATTTTCTAGTTTTATTCATTAAGATACAACATAATAAAAAAAAGATTTTTCTGTATTAGAAATTATATTTGACCTATTCTAAACGATTTAAACACATCTATTATAACTTGATCAATGTACTTTCTAATAGATCGTCCACACTATGAAAACGAAAAACGTCATCGACTCAATTTATTAACTGTCCTCATCCCAGATTTCTTTAATAATGAATCCGATAGAGTCGAATCGAGTCAATTACATGACTTATCATTTACATAGCGAGGAGGACCCATAACGAAACGTCTCACGGGAAGTATGGTATCGAAGGAAAAATCTCAAAAACGAAAAATAAAGTCGAGATCTGGAAAGCTCAGTCAGTCTTTCGCTTTTGATAGATAGCAATTTCGCTGAGAGGAGGCTCTTTCTCTCCCCGGTTGGCGTAGGATGGTTATGGTTGTTCGCTGTTGGTGCATGGGAACCGAGCTGTAGCCCCAGGCTGCAGCCTTTACCCATACATCACGGCCCACGGTGGGAACCGGCCCCTCCCGATGTCTATCTATCGCTATAAACTCTGCCTAAATGCTTACACATCTACGTGGATACGTTTCGAAATTAATTCGAGACTCGCTGAAATCGGTCCTGACATCGTTCACTCAGGCTAAAGTTGATTCTAGTACGTTCAATTGAACCCATTTGAATTTAGCTGAATTCAATCAACAGAATGTGTCGTCACTAATTGATTAAATATTTGTTTATTTATGTGAAATCAAAAGCAGCCCTTTCTGTATCAAATATATAGTTAAGATTATAATTGCTTCTTATGCAATCTTTCTAAGTATTGTTTTGATATGCTTTCATTATTTATTAATGCATTTTCAACTGCCTTGCTTTAAAAATCGATTCGAGAGAGATCAATACAAAGTAATTGTGTATAAATTTTACTTGAATTCAATGCACGATCAAATAAAATTTGATTTAGAAGCACGCGAATCATATTCATGAGTGTGAGTGATGTTCACGCAAAAGTGCGATTAAGTTCATATGTACAATTCGAACGCATTGAAAAAAAAATGCTACTATAGAAGTCGATCGGGTTTATGTTAATTTTTATAAACAATTAAGCGTAATCGCTCTTCAGAATTGTTATCTTTAATGTTGATAGTCCGTAGTAAAATGGCGATTGCGTCGAACGGAAGCGAACGGGTTGAATAGCGTGGGCTTAATAATCCCACGCTGCCCACAAGACAGAAGGCTTCTCGCTACTGGTTTACGCTTGAACCAATCAAAATGCTTGTTTTACATTCAGGCTTCGAAGGCTACTTGATTACGCGTTCTTATTGGCTTACGTAACCGTTATACATATGCACAATTTTCATATTTCATACTCGTACAAATTGGAAAATCTTAGTTAGCATCTCGCTCTTTTGCGCAAAGATCTTTCGAAGCGTACGCTTTCGAAGCTCGTTTTTGAAATACGACAATATTTCGTAATAAATCGTCCGATTCTTCGATGAACCCGTTTCAGATACGTAGCCTCGGTAATTGAGCGGCACGCGAATAAATTTCACGGCGAGTCGCGGCATACGTTATTGCAGTGCATGCTCAGTAATTAGCAAACACTTGCGCAAATTGCGACCGAACCTGTTCCCTATTCCGAACAGAACAGTACACGACAACCTTTTAATCTCAAAAATCTAAGCAATGTTTGTTAAAAATACTTAAACTCATTAAACTCTTCACTTAAACAGTAAGACAATTGAAAGACCTGAGAATTTGAATCGATACAACTTGTTCGTTTTTAATTTAATTTTCTTTTTTTTTTTATGATTATAAAATGGTTTCATGAAACCATAAATATTATATTAGATTCTTAGTGAAAATTAGAATTGAGAATATTGTATGACGTTTCTTAACTATTGGTGCCAATATTAATTGGAATTTCATTTAATGGTGAATTTTGAGAAGTTTCGCAATCCTCGGGTTTTTAAGTGCTGCAGTACAAGATTCACACTCATTATCGCATTATAATAACACCTCGGATGCATTTCGAGCTTCAGAGGCGAACTCGTCAAATCGTGTTCATGAGTCCTGAGACGTGTTAACACGTTACCGGCTTTCGGTAGTTGTGTCGGCAGCAACAACAACAACACGGATCGTTGCACAAGTGCATAAATCGCCGGGATTCGATCCGTCTTCACGTGGGCAACGATCTTGCAACAAATTCGTGGTTCCTTTTTAGAAAGGTGCCATCGATGCGTGGGTGAACCAACGGTGAATGGAAAATTTTCGATACTGCGTGTTCGAGTCTCAATTTCTGGCTTTTACGTAGTATTTTTTTTTTAACTTTGATCTCTCTTTTCTGCGTCAGACTAGCGGTGCTTTTATTGTTCGATCGTCGATGACATCGAATCCTGTGCGTAAATGTTTAGATGAATCGTTAATGTTAATATTTGATCGGGACAGAAGCACAGTTTAGAATATGCGATTAAGTTAAAAAAATAATGCCATAAAAATATTTAAAAATCGATATGATGTATGTAATTTATATAAATCATTTCGTACTCGCGTATATTCGGCGATAAAACCACTTTTGGTTTTACAATTTTTACTGTCTTTTTTGTCGTTTCATAACACATATTTACGACCGAAAATTAGTATGCTAGATATCTATAAAGATGGTACGTGCCGTTTCTATTTACCGGCGCGGGCGTGTCCCCGTTCTATCCACAGAGATCGTGATACTCACACTCGTGTTTAACATACATGTATGTAAGTTTTATTCCTTTTTATTTCAATGTTTTTTGTTCCTTTCGTATTTCATATTCGGTCGGCACGAAAGCGAGAAAGCGCTACTGTTTAACATTCAACGAGGCAAAGAGTAAAAAACCCATCGCTGTGGGCGGCGCGTAAAACCGGTGGTCCGAAGTGGCTTTATTCTTATTTTTTTCATCTCGGTCGATGTTATTTCATATATGTACATATATGTATGTTGCAGTAATAAAATTCGTTTTGAATAAAAAACTAGTTGAAAATTCTGAGAAAATTCATAGAAATTTATAAAAGACTTCAACGCACGGTTAGAAACAAAACCAGCTACGAAGATAATTTTAGACATTTGTTTTAAATCTGGAATTTTCTTAGTGATTAAAATTATAATAATAATAAAATCAGTTATAGATAAATAACTGGTCATAAAAGGCACTAATCAAATGTTTTTAAAATAATTATTATCAAAAAAAATATTCTGTAAATTAATTCAAATAACAATTTTATTAAGTTTCAAACGCAATGTAACTCATTCAGAGCTGGAAAAAAATCAATAGTTTCATGTGAAATTATTAAAAAATATTTTACGATCATTTTAATTATCGCAAGTCGATAAAAATAAACCTCGTCCTCTTCGTTCATATGGAAAATATGATGGTTTATCTCTTTCACACCTGCGTTTCCCAAAGGCATAATCCGGCACGCGCGCGTACGTCAGGTAGCCAAGAGCTCGTTAACAAACAACACAGTGGCGCACTCGAGGATGCTCTCGAAATAATCGCTTTCAATTTATAAAAATCGCTTGTGCATTTTCCGGCTATAATATACGAAAACCGCAGCTGACCTTATTGTGAATGCAGCGCGTGTTCTTTTTTTACCCGAGTCTAAAAAATGAAGACATCATTCGTCGGTTCTCACGAGCGAGTGAGCTTTGTGTACTGGTTGTGGCGCGTTTTCCATTAACACGAAACTGTTGCGAACGTCAATTTTGACTAACAATACGTTTATTCTCTATCGTCGGCACTGATAGATGGGCCGCACTCACCATAAAAGACATAATGAAGAAAAAATAATAAAAGCCGCACACCACGTAGCTCGTACACGCAAATGAAATCCGTTAAACGTGCTTCTTCAAAATGTTTCATACGTTTGAATACTGTCTTTAGAACGAACCGTTCGTTTTTTATTCGATATTCAGATTAGATTCGTTTTTACGTCCAATTAAATAATTTCAGTACGATTCGATCGATTGTTTTTGAGGTTGTGGGAACCGCTTCTCGTAAGGTAAGGCACGGGAAAAATGTTAAATATTTTATTGCCGTGTGTGGGGTTTGACGGATCTTTTGAGCAACCTATCAGTTTCTCACATAGACGAAGTGGGTGATTATGAGATTCCGAAAGAAAAAAAGAACACCGTGACCGTAGGGCAAATTACTTCCACACAAAGTGAGGTAGAGAGCAATACGGGAAAATGTTTACCTATATGTGTATCCCAGACCCGAGCCAACGGAGGCCATATATTATACGATTATGGAGATCGTTTTGTCTGAGTTTCTTTTTTTCCCACTCGTCCATTTCAATGTTTACTTCTTTTGATTTTTTTACCGTGTTGGCCACGCACTGTGGGAACATTCGGGTTTCATTGAAGGGTACACAACGACAATAAGAACAACAACAACAACAACGGCGACAAGGTACAACAAGAGATAGACACACGTCCGTCGAGGACACACACGTCGCCATTGATCTGTTAATTATTACCTTCGACTCTTTTGGCAACAAAAGCGTTTCTTTGTCTTTGACCGCTGGCGTTCGTGTTCAATTTTTGCCGTTGAAAATCGCACACGCGTTTCGAATCGCGTTGTCACTTTTACAGACCTCTAGATCGAACAATGAGTCGATGATTTCATCTCGATTTTAGAACGATAGGTAGTGACGAACCAAGGTTTCTCAGTGTTTGGAGACGAATTAGACGTGGGAGGAAAAAGATAACTTCCAATGTCGCACGTAATTTGAAATCTTGTTTTTATAGCATTCGATTTTATTTAACAAATCATTTTATGTGCTAAATAAATTTGATCGACATTGTTTCCTACTTTACGACCGAAATCATACTAAATCCCTTTAGGTATTTGTCTCTTTGTATATATTCAAACAACACCTTTTTGTCTATAACCCGCACCCAGAAATGAAAAAAGCTGACAAATCTTTGAATATTATTATGTTTACCAAACTAACGCCGACCATCTAGCGTTTATCTAAAACAAACCCCACGTTTCCGGAGCGCTCTTTTTGTCGTCCCATACAAACACCATAGAAACCTCTTAAACGTGTCACGTCATATTATAATATAAGCACCGCAATGCCTTTCGATTTGCCCTCACTTATCTCGAAATAAAACGTCGCAGATAAGCCAAAGAGAAAAACCCCTTCGGAGAATCAGATAAGACTAATAAAATAATCAGATAAAATCGCTAGATGGACCATATTATTAAAATTGTAAAATGAAACTGTATTGTTGATTTTCGAACGTTCTAGTGATCATTGTTTGTGTGGGTTTCAACGGTTTGTTCAAACGATGTGTTTTACGTTTTCCACAAATGTTTGCAAAGACTTTAATGTCAATTCAGCCAAGCGTACAATTGTCGTAAAAAATGTTCAATCGCGACATAAAATCGAATCGTATTCTTGTAAAATGCTTCTGTAAAATATTGTATAAATAATGATAATAATGAAAAAGCATCGTTTTATGGAAAATTAACTTAAATTCATACCGTCATATCAATTTTTTATGAAAATAAATGGCGCCGCATGCCAGTTTTTTGATATTTTTTGAAAAAATCTATGTACCGCAGTAAGAGAACTAATCATCTTTTTAATACAAAATTATATAAAACAATAATACATTTTCTCATAGCCCCTTTGTTTATAGGCCAATAGGCTTAGGCCCTGCCAACTTCCCCTCCATAATTTTTCTCATATTCTAATTTAAACAGCAATTACGTGGCTGTTTTACGATTTGAAACGAACAATGATATTTTAAGGCTTTTCGCGGTTTGAAACCGCGAATGCGCTTTCCAGTGTCTTCACATCTTTTATCGCCGTTTTTCTCACGGCGGCTTTTGCTTTTCGCTTTGCAGACATCTTATGTTATAGCTTTTCCCAAAGGCCGGTGGGTTTTCCAGTGGCGGCAGGTGACAAAGTGTCTGCCTCGTCTTATAATATGCTAATTGCTTCTAGAATACCGGTCGTATTGCATTATGCATGCTCGGTTTGAGTTCGAGGTCGAAATTCGGCGACATCACATGGACTCTGTGTTGTGATTTTTATAGTTATTTTGTGACTGGATGTCATTCAATAGCTGCAACTTTGTGTGTTTAACATTTTTATGCCGTACGTATTTTTTTCTCATTCATCGATTTCAACATCGAATTGAATGTTAATTTTTAGAGAAGCTGCGCTTCATTAATTTTCGATAGTTTTATCTGTTTTCGATTCAAAACTTAAATTTTCATTCTACAAATTTTTAATACGAATTGCATCATTTCCCGTTTCAATGACCCATTCAAATATAACTAAAAATAAATCCGCTCGCACCAAATGCGTCATCGTTTCATTCGAATCGCATAAAACTTCGAGATATCGAATTTTTACAACTCGAGAAGCCCTTAAGTGAAATATATAAAGATTTTATTGGTGACAGAGAGGGCGAAATAAATTTTCGACTGAAGAAAGAGTCAAAATAAAAATAAAATTTGCTTTTCGTGGTTAGTCTTCTTTGAAGGCGCTTTCTAAGAAAATACTACTTACGATCTTTGATAATCCGGATTAATTAAGTGTGAAAGAAGTCTAGATAATCAACTAAAATATAAATTAAAAAGTTTGATGATTATATTCATTATGAATCATTTTTACTCGTTTAGATTTAGGTTTCGCTTCGATGTCTAATTACTTTTTATTAAATAATCAAAGGTTTTTTTTTTCATTTTGAACGATCTGGATAATCGATGTTTTACTACACATACGAGTGACATCGACAATGAGGTTTTGAAAAAAAGCAGCAACATAACACAAAGACATGCGAAAATGAAGAACGAGTAGGCTTTTGGCGCCGCGCAGTTCGATACTCATAAAATTTGAATTATGGCGGGAAAAAGGGGCGCCCCTTTTCAAACTCGACGACTTTTCATCGTCCCTTTTATATTGTGTTTCGTCGGTGTTTATATTCTGTTTATTCGCATTGTCTCTGTCTTTCTGTCGAAGAAGTTATGGCCCTCGACGATATTATTGATTTAAAATTACACGCGATTTGCATTCATCGATTCGTGTAGTCGCATAATATACGATATGAGTCTCTCTCAAAAGACATTGTAGATGTATTATTTATTGGAGTCATTTTCGTTTGATTCTTCCTTTTTAAATATCGAAACTTATTTTGGATGAGATTGAATAAAAAATAAAAATTCCATTGATACTGAATTATGTTGTATGAATGCAGCGATCTTGACATTTGTCGCAATTTTAATGAACAAGTGTGTCCTCGGCTTAATTCGATGTAAGTTTATAAACAAAGACATTTTATTGATGCAAAATTATGCGAGTTTCATAATCAAAAGTGATGTTTGAAATGTAGTATGTTAATTAGCAGTGTAATATTACTAGTACTAGTACTTAGTAATAAATTTTTATGCATCATTTCATAATGATGGAAACAAACATACATTAAGTTGTTAAATTGTGTGTAAATTAATATTTTATGTAAATTTCATATATTAAAAAAAATAATTCTAGTTTAGGAATATAATCAGAACTTTGTATTTAGTGCAATTGTTGAATATTTGTTGATTAATTATTTCATGGAAAAAAATAAATACCTTAAATACTTAACGAGTTAATGAAAAATATTTACGTTTAAATTATGAATACATTTATTTAATTTTTATATGGATATGAAAAAAATGAGAATTATGAAAGGTTATTTGAACATTTATCGTGGTAATTTTTATAAAAAATAATATATTTTTAACATTTTGAACTTAAAATCTTTAAATTTAGATACAAAACAAAGCAGAAAATTCAATAAAATGTGCATTACTATTTTGAATATAAATATTGAAACTATTATGAACATACTGAGAATCAAATCCAATTTCATACAAACCATCGAACATTTAAAATTAGAAATCTTCAAAATTAGACACAAAACAAAGCAAAAACCCAACGAATCGTGCAGTACCATTCCTCAAGCACACACATCAATAAATCCGGCCTCGCGAAAACAAACACGATCGACGCGAAAAAACGCGAAAAACGGCCACAAATAAAAAACGGCCATCGTCTCGCGATAAAAACGGCCAATGTCTTACCAAACAAAAAAAGAACATGCACTCACCTCAATCGAGTAGAAGAGCGAAGTTGCCCGCGGCTACCGGCGATCTATCTTCGAAGAGAGCCTCCGCGCTTACGCAAAGTGGATATTCGTACACGGCGAGTGGCTGGCACCAAATGCGAGAGCAGCCCTCTGCGTCGAGCGGTGGCCCAACCGAGAATAAACTCTCGAGTGCTGCCGTTGGTCTTCTGGTAGTGGTAGCCGGCGAGCTTCCATCCGCTCCCTGCCTACTCTTCAACTTCTGAAGCTCTATATGAGATCACCTAGGTCTCTCACGAGCGGCTCCCACGATCTTACATCTCGTCCACGTGTAACCATCCTTTTTCGACTCGTTCTGTGCGGTGCTGTTGAGAAAAGAGCATTGTCGATCGCTTGGCGTTCGCTTCAGTTCGGGACGCTGAGGAAAAAATCGCATTTTTACACTCAACTACACCGCTCTAATACATCGCTTTTATGCTCTAAAGAAAGAGATAGGCTATGTAACTCGGTTGTGCTGCATTTGAGATGAATTTGGCTTCTTCTTCTGCTAGGATGCTGAGTGTGTGTGCGATTTTGTGATGTTGTGTGGGTGCGGGGGAGATGACACGCAGTTGTACGCGAAGAGGTTCGCGTATTCGGTTTTGGCGTTTTTTATACGATCGATATGAATATTCATGTTTTTTTGAAGCGATCTGTCGATGGAAATTTTGGGAATTTGTCTTTTTCGACGAGGAAAATCGGTTGATGTGCGTGGAAATTCGATTACGCGCGAGAAAATGGCGGCTACCGTGTTACGCGGTGAATCAAATGAGGATGTTTAATTGATTTTTCGCTTGATTTTTGTATTTAAAGTATGTTTTATATAATGAAAAATGATATCAATTTTGAATTATATTAATAATTTGTCAAATAATTGATTTTTATTTTCATCTTAAAATCAAATTTTCTTGAGAAATTTTTAATTTTTCGAAGTTTTTCCGATTGAATATTTATTTAAATGAAACAAAGAGCATGTATAAGCATGATTTTAATACAAAAATATAAATATTAAAATTTTTGAGGTTATGTTCGATGAATTTATTTCAATCGACAAAATTTAAAAAGTCAATTGCACAATCTCCTAAAGAATTATATATTTATATTATATTAAAACTGTATTATAAACGAAATAAAACACAATCCCAATTGTTATTATTTTTGTTTACGATATGCTAATTTCATTGGCCAGTGGCTCGTCGTTAAAAAACACGAGCCGATAAAATTGTCGGGGTCGCTCGCGTAACTCGGCTGCCTTATATTCCCATCCCATTCCATCCGCATTAAACCACACTGCGTAAAAAAGAGACAAAAGACGCGCGTCTTCTTCAAGAGTGAAAAAAAGCGAGAGAGCGCCGCTCGAAATTCCGTTAATGCGGCGCGTAACTCCGCGGCATCTTTTGTCTCGCTCGCACGCTTAGGAAAATTCAACGTGTGCGAAAGAGACAAAGATATATCAACGTATCGATGCGCGCCTATTTGGAATTCGGTTAACGGCAGGTATGCGCGCGCGCACTCGCGTAACTCGGAGGCACTCTTGCGTCTCGCTCGCACTCTATGCGTTGTATGTAAAAAGAAAGAGATGGGTGATGGGAAATCGTTCGATGAAAAGCTCGATTGCGCGGTTGATTTGAAATTGAATGTGTTTTTAATAGTGATTTTGTGTTTTAAAGTATCTATAAGTATATTGAAGTTATCGAAGATTGCATAGTTTTTTTTTCAAATCTATCGAATCCTTTTGATTTAAAATTTAGTTTAAATTGGAGGATACCTGCCTATGTATTATGTTAATATTAATTGAAAAAATAGAGTAAGAAATATTCTACAAATCATTAGATATAGATTTCGATAAAAATGAGATTCACAATTATTATACTTTATTTGAATAAAACCATTTTTTCAAAAATTTTCTTTGCAAAAATATAAAATATCTATTGATTTTCTGACAATAATCATATAGAAATCAAATGTTCCTTACTTAAGAAGAAGAAATATTATTTTATTATCAATTCTATCAGTTTAATTAATTTATTTTTTATATTTTCCCTTTCGCTCTTCATTTTGTATAATCATTGAATTTTACTTGATTTAAACAATAATATTCAAAATTCAATACACATACAAATACTAGATGCACACATTTATTATATATTAAATTCAATTTTAAAATAAGCTGTGATATTTTTAGTTTTTTTTTCATACTTGATACCTACATTTTCTTTAATTAAAAAGAATATATTAGATATATTTTCGATTATATTTTTATATATTCGTCATTTGATATATTTATAATAATCTTCATAAAAATATGATAACTGTACAGATGAGTCGAGATTCAAATGTTCAAATAGAAAGCCGCCAAATCTTAGTTCCCGCCATAAATTTCGACATCTCCGTTAAAATAATACGCACACCGTTAAAACTTAACAAATATTCACGAGACGTTATAAAATCGTAAATAAACCGCGAAATATGCATATCTCGTGTTCTTGCTGAGAGAAATTCGCGCATAAATCTCCGTATAATATCGGCAATGTTTTTAATGCGTCTCATAGACGATTATAAAATACACTTATACATATAATAAACACAATAATATTTATACGCGAGCTATATTAAAACATATTCGACGAACACGGCCGTCCATAAATTTTTATGTACCATAAATATTATTACGAATATGTTAACGATGCTTTATGCATGTCTTTTTCAGTTCGCGCAAACTAAATGCCTTCGTTTTATTGTTTTGACTATTAAACCGTACACTTTAAAACAAACTGAAGTGTTTCCTCATATTAAAAAATTAAAATCACCTATTTCCATTTATCTATACTATATTTTTTTTGTACTTTCGAATAAGTATATCGACTCAACGATATCCAACAAGTATGAATATCGAAACACAAAGTCATAATGCAACTTCAACATAAAAAAAGGCACGTCCGTGCTTTGTTTTATAAATTTATCGTATGCCTACGCTCTAAGAGTCTCAGTTCTTCGACACACAATACAATAAAGCGACGTATTAAACCCTGAAACAATACGTTCGTCAAATACCATTCACTTCGAAAATCCCATGAATGAACCACGAACGGAAGCGACGTACGATCGGGAGGCAATCGACTGTGCAAAGAGTACGAAGAAAGGTTCAAGTTTGCAGACGTATAATAAAATCGCCGAAGCGAACTTGTCGAGGTTCGTTGGCATCGAAACGTGCCAAAATGTACAATTTTATTTAAAACAATCGATGCATATGCGTATGAAGCTCGAATGCCGAGTACGAACTTGTGTCGAGGAGCGTGAGAAAGATTTTGTACAATTCGTAAACTTCCTTGAGTTATTTGTGCCCTTTATTATGTCAATGGTGTTAGTTCACCGTGTTGTAAACTCTCATAATGTATTTTAAATGTCAAAAAAGTCTAATACAAAACATTATACATATATCTCGAAACGAAAATAGGTGGACATACACTATTGTCGTAATTAAGGGGACATTTATATACATATTGCACGTTGGATAAATTATATTTCATCGGAGTAGATTGAATTTTTTTCATACATTGTGATTGCTTTTTTGAGTCAATTTGTGCTATTTTCACTAAAATCTTAGAAAGAACATCAAATATTCCGAAATTAAAGATTAAAAAAAGAACATTAACAGATTGCATGTAAATACATTTAATTACAGTAATTTATAATATTTTTTGCTCATTCGTAATTATAAATTTACTAATATTTCTCTAATTTATTAAAAACAAACTATTCTTTTATTAAAAATTCGAATCATGGCTAAATGCAAATAAAATAAACTTACGACGTATAATCGCTTAATTTTCCGATACAAATCATAGAAAATTACATTATGAAGTCGATTGTCGTTTATTAAAAAAACATTCGAACAAAAGATTCGATTATAGGAAGCGTTCATTTAATTTTCGGCTCTCTGTTCGCTTCCTTTTTCAGAACGTGATTATTATTTTATTCAATACTTCAACGCAATCAAAATGGACATGTCAATTTCGATCTCGACATAATCTTCGGCAATTATGCGAAGAGGATTATTAATAAATTCGACGTTTAATTATATTTATTAAAGAAAAATCGTGGGTGTCGCAGCGACGGACACCCAGAGAGTTCCTCTTGAACTTTTCCACTCGAAGAAACGAAAATCATCTTCAAAACGATTGTCGGTTGTATTAACAATGTAATTATGATATTTGCTTGCTTTTTTTCAGGTAGTTTTCAAATGCATGTGGGCGTTTCTGACTTCCCACTCGACTACCACATCTTGTGAACACGCACCCTCATTACGCAGTAATTGAGCACTTGGTGAGTTTGCACAAATCTTTTTATTGTTACTTGAAAAACATATGTATATTATCAATTACGATATCACATTATGAAAAATTTGATATGTAAAATTATGAAAATTTCAATTATGTGTTAAATTTTAGTTCCGTAATCTATGAAAATAATAGATTATTGTAAATATAGCTTAAAAAAGTTGAACAATCGATATTTTTTATACATATTTGTTATTTACGAGTCAATATTAAGTAGAAATTATAAATATTTTGAAAATGTACAAATATCTTTGGTAGATATTTATTTTCTCGTTTCATTATATGCATACGAGTAACCAACTGTTTGGAAAAATCGACATATTCCTGATTAGAATAGGGTTATAAGATTTATACATTATATTACCTGAGCTTATTTTATGCTATCTTTATAACAGCAGTGTAGAGTAAATTGCAACCTGAGCACCACATTCAACTCACAGCAAACAAATTAGCGTTATTATTATATTAAGATTAGATTATACATTTTTTATGAAAATATTGTGTTTGAAATTATTTATAATTGTATATATTTTCTTTACTAAAAATATTTTTGTAGAAAAAAATCTGTGATTATTTTTTCGAAAAAGTGTTGGCGACGAGCATATTGCACCTATCTGATTTACAGCCGGGAACGTTTCGACGCATTCGACACTACCATTTAACCTTGGACAACGACGGCAATGAATCTGTCGAAACATCTGCCAATAAATTTCGCAGAAATTACAATAATTTGCCAAAACAATAAGAGGACACCGCGTTAAAACGCCCACCACCCCCCAATAAAACAAGAATACAAAATAAATATTCTTCTACGAATATCCATTTATCTTTATGCGTTTCGAGTCTTTCGTCTGGGTCTCGAATTGAGCCATAAATGCGATTTAGGGCCGTTTACCATAACACCGCATCGTTGCGGTCTTCGGAGTTGCGTGAAAATTCGAGGGATTTTCATTTAAAGGCCTCTCGGTTCTCGGATCGGCTTTCTCTTGTAATTTAGCAAAGGTTGAATTATTATCGTACGCATTTTATATATCGGTACCGGGTCGCTAATGATAGGGGCTCGTATCGGTATCGCATTGTGCATTTTAAAACACAGGCATACAATGTACGTATGCATATTCGAATACGTTGCATTGAAATGCGCAAATGACTTTTTGCAACCTTCGATGATTTGACGTATGCATATTTAGCGTGTGCGAACAAATGGAAAACTAGCCAGTTTCAATTTACAATTTATTGCCAGTTCGATCTGCCGATTTTAGCTTGCTGCATTTTGAAATTTACCCGTGAACAATTTGTATGTTGATTTGTTGAAATACAAAAATATACAAAACAACAATGATTCATTTATATTTTAATCAATACAATAATAAAATATTGAATTTTCCTAAAAAAACATCGATGAGCGAGTAAGCGCGAAACCCTTGACAATTCTCGAAAGTTCGAAGATCTCCCGAGACATTTTTCGTCTCGAGCGAGAAATTCAAATCGAAATGGCATAAAGAAACTTTTCCCAAAGACAATGAAGTCGATTCGGCGGTTTCACCTCCGACAAAGAGACAGAAAAAAGCGCACACATTTTCTTTGTTGTGTGCGCGACTAGCGGAGCGAATGCATGTATCGATTTCTGAATCGTAAACCGCACAAAAGGAGCTCTCCTGCGACCCGAACTGCATTGTGCAAGCGTGCATATTATGTATATTTATGCTTTTTGTGCATGTGTGCTAACCAATATAACATGCGAATACGTTCATGCGAGCGAAACGTTTCGAGTTGTAAAAATCGCAGCCTTTCTCTCGAGCGGCGGTCGCTTTGCCATACTGCACATGTGAAAATGCATTTTTTCGCTTATATAACATAACGTGTCGTTTCATGTAATTTATTATTCACGGCAGTACCAGTAATTGATTTTTTCAAAATAATTTTGATTGCATGTGTAAAAACATCCATTCCTCAAGTACGATTTTGATTTTTATATGGCAGGTTTTTCCAAACCAATCGATAAATGTTAAACTATTAAACTACTTAGTACATTGTGTTGCATGTCTCGTTTACAAACTAGTAAGCTGTTATACGGTTTCGATTCAATAAATAAAGTAAACGAGCGGTGCACGAAAAACAATCAGCTCGGACGACTCCCCATTGCAAATCTTTGCTTTTACGAGTTAATTATTTTATGACGAAGCGATTGATACTTAAACAACTTATATTACGCAGTAAAAACACTATGTTACAGTGCTAGTTTGAGTAAATTTATACGTACATAAAATAATCAAATGCGACGTCGACGTCGAAGCGACATCGTTAAAACCGTGTCGCACCGCTAAAGCTGAATTGTCGATCGCAAGCAAACTGGCTTATTTTATTTTTGCATTGTAAATAAGTTTTAATGCACATAAAGTCTTATCATTAATTAGTATGATTATAGTTATTATTTTAAACGGACACAACACGAGTAGTTGTCCAGCGAGCGGCTTAAAATGCATTTCGTATTAAAAGGATCATTAAAAGATAATCTTCAATTAATTAATGCACAATTTCATTTTAAAATTTATTAAAGTAGAGTGAAAATATCTTTAGTAAAGATTTTCTGCTCATGAACGAATTTTAAATACATCTCAATCATCTCAATGGTGATTTTTTATCAATAATTACTATGTTCATTGCAGATTTAAAATTTTCATGGAAAAACGAATTTTCTCATTATACTCTAAAGTGGATTTTTATTTGAAATGTTTTTTGTGAAATCCATGTATTTTGGAATTGAATTCGATTATCAACCTCTCCTTACACCTCAAGCAAAATTTGTCATGTTTTTATCCACGTAAATGATTGCTTTAAAGTGAAATAAACAGTAGTTAATAACTAAAAATCATACACGAAAACTTGTGAAATACTTTAATATCAAAAATACTTTGATTTCAGATTGACGATCTTTTAAGATAATTTAATTATCACTTCTTCTAATATGAGATCCGACACACAACGTACACGACCATCGAGCCTCATCGCGCCGAACTCCCACCGATCTCGCGGTGGAAACTCATCGAAAAAAGGACCAGCATGAAAAGCGGAGATGGAAAAAATCCAACATCGACACAACCGCACAGCACTGGAAGGAGGGCCTCGATTCCCGTCGTACCAGTCTGCGGTATTCGTCGCGTAACTGATCAGCCAAATGTTTCAATCGCGCCACCCAAGAGACCCGACTTTCGAGCCTCGAAGACAGCGCCGACGAACTGTTCTTCGTCTCTGTCTCGGGTCTCGTGTCTCGGTCTCGAGTCGTGTCTCGGCCTCGAGCCTCTTTGAGGATCAGAGAGTCCTGGATGAGGGGAAATCGTAGAGCCGGTCGAGGAAAATCTCGGTTTGTGGGTGGAGGGAAATTCGTTTGGTTTTGTATCGAATGGTTGTTTTTGAATGTTGAAAATCAATTATTTTGTAAATAAAATAATATAAAATTAATATATCAACATCGAAATTGATACATCTATTTAAAAATATATTGTATTGCAAATCAGGGGTTATTTTGTTAAGATTTTTATTAGAACGAAGAGTTTTATTTCGAAGAAACTTCGCAATGTGGAAAATGTTAATTTTGATTTAGTTGCAAAAAATCATGTAAAATCTAAGAACGAATTCTATAAACTATATTACTCAAATTTATTCATTTCTAATATCGAAGAATTTTCATATTATTATTATTTCATGTTATTAATTAATTCATTAAATAAAATTTAATTATTGAAAATCTCACAATTGCATAAATATTTGAAAATAACATATCTCCTTTCAAATCATTCATAACCATTTTTTTTCAAATATGTTCATTCAATATTCCAAAACCCATATTTATCGCAAACGAAAAAAATAAGTACCTCCCCAATAAACGAATTTACGCCTAAGTGTAAATCGAACACCCCATCGTCGGGGTGATAAAATCCACATCCATCGAAGAGGAAGCGCTAAAAGAACCTTATCTCGGATCGATACGTGTCAAATTCGTCCTCTGTCCACACACATTTTTAAGTGTGCATTCGGAAAAAATGCATTTTTTCCCAATGGTGATTTTCCGAGTGAAACGATTCGTTTGCGAGGGGCAAACACGTCTTCGGCGCCAGTGATCTTTCGACACCTCGCCGATCGGCAAACAGACAAAACGGGAAGTTTAATATTTGTCCGCATAGACACGGATACCTAGATGTGGCTTTTTGTGTTTTTCTCACGTCGTGTCAATTTCCGGATGAATATTTATGAAGCGTCTAGAGGAAAATTCCCGACAAACGCCCAAAAAGACACATTACACTCGGATGACTTCATCCGGTGCGCGCATCACTCACCAATTATAGACGAGCTATTTTTTTTACTCATTGTGTCTAAATATTCTGAAAGCATGTTATCTTTGAATGCTCGATGATTGTTGATGCATGTAAGATAATTTTGTCTGGAAAAAATGCGACGGAAACGTGAGAATCTGTATATGAAGATTAGAATATGCAGAAAAAACGTTTTGTCGAATCTTTAATATTAGAGGTGTTATCCAATTCATATTGTACCTGTAAGGGTTTTTTTTTATTTGAAATGTTACCAAGTGCAATATAATTATTATTTGACATACACTTCATATTTGCACCCTTTAATCTTTAACTGAAATGGTAATAAATCAATTCATTTTTGATTAGAGTAAAATAAAAACCTAACAGATATTTAGATCCAAATTAACAATTATTTATTATGGATTTTTATCGACAAGCCTGATGTTTATTATTAAACATTTCGGAAAAATATTCAATAATTTAACAAAAGAAAATTGGCGCATTAAAACTTTCAACTTTTTGATTCTTTGAATCAAAACTAGGTCATATATTCAAACGCGACATGACTTTTCGCAATCTATTGTTCTCATTGTTAAATTTAACTGCCGTATTAACTGCTTTTCGACTCCAAACTCGACTCGAACTACTTTAAAGTCATTATTCTGTTTAATACGCACGTGCACACACATTATAGCCGCATTCGTACTTAAGTACATAACACAAAAGCATAGTTCGAGTCACGAATATGTTAAGCGAAAAAAGCCGCGCAAAATTTTCACGGTGTATGTAGACCGATATTTCATCCGAACGTAACATAAATTGATTTCAAATTCTGACAAGATATTACACAAAAGGTTACATGTTCATAAGCGAACGAGCAAATATACATATCGACTTTATAAAAAAAAAAAATATGCAAAATGAAGATGAACCTTATGTACGATTTCCCACATAATGCACACGCGTATAACAATTCGCCCACATTCGATGTATAGTGTAATATTTCATTATTTTGCATAGTGAATTTGTTTCGAATTTATAATAATCATTATACACGATGTGAAAAGCTCACAGAGGAAAATGCAATAAAATTTTGATATATTAAGATGGATCTTTTTAATAAGAAATGACTGATGTTTTAGATTGAAAAATTTCATTAGTGAAATTTTAATAAAATAAATCTAGTCTTCTTAATTTTAATTGGGTGATATGAAATTGCAAAAAACTCACAAATTCGTCAATTTTATAAATTCGGCATTACACTTGTAATAGATGAGCATAGTGTGAAACGGTGCACAAAATAATAGCTAGCATTTCATAAATCAGCCATAATGGGACCGACACGATATGTTTATTAGTCGGATGCCGAATAAAGACGGTCTTGGTAATGACGAAAAAATGAGACGATTACAAAACGCAAGCGAAACGCTTTTTCATGTCGGCGGCCGTTTTCTGCTCGCTTGTTTGCTTTTTCAACAATTGTGCAATTTTCTCTCGCTAGGAAATGTATCTTGTTACGGTGATGAAATTAGGATTTGACTGTGTTTTTTAAATGTGGACAAGTTTTTTTTCTGTACAAGTTTAATATAATTCATCTGTTTCTTGTATACAATAAGTTGAATTTTATTGTAGTGGGAAATTTATTTAGGAAATCGATCTGTATTTTTATGTTGTTAATCAAAACGATCGATAATAATAATAATTTTGAAAATATATACATTTTTAAATCTATTGTATTAATTTTGTTATGTAATAAAAATGAACCTAATTCTATATTTTGTATGGGTTTTCTTATTTCTGTGTATAACATGTTCTCTATAGCACCGAACCTAGCCTTGCGCATAGAATATAATCTTTAATGTGTCCCGGATGCCTTTATAACCTATGACCAGTAGACCAATTAACTTTGTACTTTATCGCTTATTTAGTTTGATTGTACATTTCATTGATTATTTTATGTTATCCTCTATGTATAGAAACTTGACAAGTCCAGTTAGGTTAGGTTGAATAAAATTTTACGTCACTTGATTAGATTTAATTTTTCGTAACATTCAATTGGTTTTAGCTGCATTTATGTTAGGTCAAATATTTCGCTGATAAGATAAAATAACCTAAAATAATTATTTCCGATAATTGAAACTAATCACGTCACAACCTGATGATTTGGCCGAACGGGCACAATTTTAGCGATTTGTCGGTATCGTGATCCGGTCCTCATTAACGCTTCGCCTCGTTAACGCAATCGGAGGCTTTCGCGGAGGACTGTTCCGCGGCGCACGCAGAGATCTAGCGGCGAGAGGTCACCAGAAGTGGTAGTAGTAGTAAGAGTGGTAGTCTTGGTGGTAATGGTAGTCGTGGCCATAAATAACGGCGTGTAAATTTCGGCGAGCGTTGCGCAAGACGAGCCTCGGGAGGATGGCTCCGTCGACGGCTTTTCCAACTTTCGTCAGTGGGCGTTTGAAGATTCTCTCTGTGTGCGTTTGTGTGCGCTCGAGAGGAACGTGCCATGAGCACACTCACTCGCAAACAATGGCGGCACTTTGTTACCGATCGATTGAAAATATTCGTTTAGAATCGATATATCAATTGAATATTTAATTCGGATTCGAAAGCTGTCGAATTCTATAGACATACATGTTGCTATGTGGCTTAACATACAATCGAAAGATTTGAGCTCAGTATTCACAATCGTTAATTGACTATGATATACTTTTTATTTTTTCTGTAGAATCAGATAAATGTTGCTAGTAAAAAAATGTTAACTAATAATTAAAAGATCATCCCTTTAAGCTATGTTCGCATTACAAATTAAGTGAACCGAACAGAAACTGACGAAAGAGATACACCTATACAGCTATCTCTTTCTGAAAGGAAAGAGATAATCGCATAGGTGTGTATCATTCGCCTGCAATTCGAACGCAGCTTAATATTTTCTATTGGTTACTAGTAAGCATCAAGAACAATTGTCTTTTTATGCTATTTTTCTTCAACTCTTTACCACGTTTGAACATTTTTTATAAAGAATATCAAAAAAACATTAAACTCAAACACATACTCATTTCAATAAAGACAGAAACACACCATTCTGAGACGTCAAAAAAAAGAGATGAACGGAACTATTCAATTATTTTTGTGCGAATGCGACAGGTTAATGCTTAATTACGCGCCCTCCTTTGTGTTGTTTTCTCACTCGTACATAAAAAAATGAATAGGTTGCGTCTCTTTCATTATTTTATGACGTCTGCAGCGTTCGAAAAGCGTATTGTAATAAAGTGCCAGGCTCGGCGAGTGTGGGCACGGGCCGCTTCTGTGCAGTTCCCACGGGCCCCCCGCCTCGACACACCCGGTACACGAGCGCACACACTCCCATTGCCCACCTTGTACGTATTGCGTCGAAGCCTCCACTCACACAGCCACCATCATACAGTATAAGCTTTAAATATTCATACGCCGCGAAATGAATACGAGCGTGGCGCAATTTGGCGATGCGCTATTTGGGTCACCCATTTTTTTTTTTTCATTTTAAGAAAATGTGTTTTTGGGTTTGTTTATGTGTGTGGAAATTGTTTTTTTTTTAAGTGGATTTAATTAAAGAAATTTAGGGCCGGTCTTTTCATTTCTGGTTTGAGAATGGAACGATTTTAAGCTACTCGCGGTTCTTCGACTATCAACTGTCGAAATCTAGGGGAAAGAGATGGGTGTTTGTATCGTTGTACGAACTGTAGTTTGTTTGTCTCTTTCGGCAGCTGTTTCGACAGCTCAAAGTTGAAGGGTAGTTTAAAATCGTTTTATTCTCGAACCAGAGGTAAAAAAACCGGCCTTTAATGTATTTATATGGTTTCACAAAACGATGTGATATGAATATAAAATTATTTTCGATTTTATTCATATTTTTAAAAATTGAGAGTTTCACTAATCTATTTTTATCTGTAAATTATTGTAAATTTATATTCACTAAATGGGTGCAGATATGAATTAAATTTCCCAATTAATTAATTGTATAAAATCGGAACAGTACTGTATGAAATCTCATCGTTCGAGGCCCAAATACATAAAATAAAATAAGAAAAAATATTTTTTACACATTAATCTGTAAATATATATCATCAACTTTGCATCGGACAATACGAGACGTATAAATTTAATATTTGTCATCCGTAAAAAGGATTATCGGATGACTCCGCCCATACAAAATCGAAAGATGCAGACAAGAACATCGCGAAAAAAACACAAAGTCGACGTCCGATGTCTGTTCTTAGTATATTATACTAACGCTTTTTTATTCTATTTTAATCTTGCGTATTTTTTTCGATCGAAAAATAATACATCCATACATAGGTACGTGCATCGAAAAAATATCGAATAATGAGAGGCGTTTTCATTCGCGGAAAATCGCGAGAACAATTATACAAAAGTATCATTTGAAAATCTATTTTATATTGAAAATTTTGATTATTTAACAATTCTATAGGTAAAAATCTCTGGTCTGTATATTATAATAATGATTGTTCTTCACGTTTTCGACCGTATGCAGAATACGGCGTGTAGGAAATTGAAAATTCCCAATATGGCGTTCGTCGTTTGCGTGGCCTTCGATTTTATCGAGTTATAATACAACATTAGAAGTATTGAGACGTCAAATGCTTCTTTTCTCGAAGCCTTGAACGAGAACGAATAGTTGTTAGTTGAACCGTTCGGCAGTCGTGTCTGGGCAAACAAGGAATTACGCTTTGAGAATTGCGGAATTTTTAGTTCAAATATTTTTCGTTTGAATCTTTCCATTTCAAAGATGAGAAAATTATAAAATATTTTCTTTAATTTTATCTGTGATTAGCTTGAGTTCATATCCATTATGATTCGACTGCGATCACAATAATTGTTCTTCTCTGACTATAACAAAGTATAAAGAATCATTGTGACGGCTCATTACGAACATTATCGACAGACCTCAAAGAGATTCTTCGCCAATTGGTTCCAGCTGTCAATTCTATGGTCAATTGAACACTTTCATGGCTCGATCAGAGCCTGATACCTCAAACAGCGATCGTCATATAAATTTGATTATTTTATTTAATAATATCAATAAAAAAACATCAATTTTATGATCCAATACGTGGGCATGGAAACAATGGCTATTACTTTAGAGATTACTTACAATTGTATAATACATATATTATGATTTTTTTTTATTTTCACTTGATTCATTTTGTTATTCTCAGAAAAAAATCATAAATAAATGGCATCAGCAATATTCGTATTATTGGATCCATCATAGATTTATTTAATATGATATAATACCCAAAGCACTTTTCTGCAAATTTTCCCTATCCTCTCTTGTTTTTTTAAATCCTAATATTACAGATCAGCAGTATATTTCTGAATAAAATATTATTTTCATATTATTCAAGTCGTAAAACTTCTTTGATTGGACAAAGGTTCTCAATCCACGCCATCGAACTATGAACTCGTTCAAGCCTCATAATATCACATGTAATATAACACTGATATAGCACATATGATGAACGCCCACAGCTTATAATCCCCACGATAGGGGTACGTTTCTCTTGCATAATTGGCGACCACTTTATGGTTAAGAGTTATTACGCGTTTTTAGAGACCGAGAGGCCCTCCCCCACAATTAGTTTGCCCTTCGAGGATTTCTTCGCCATTTATAGGCCATGCATACCATCGGCTCGATATGCATATTATATCAATGGTTCTAAATTTGTTTTTGCATTATAAATAGATACGAGTAATCAGCCTGTTGAAAACATCAACTGATTATAATAAATCTGGATCTTGATAATGTAAAATTTTTAGTGTTAAAAAAAACAATCATGTTTTTTGTATCGCAAAGTTTTCATGTCTCGCGAGTTTCTTATATGGACAGTTTAATTCCAGTATTTTTTTTTATTATTAGACGATTCTACGAGGTAACCTAGATTGAGGGCTTTTGTACTATCTCGAATATAGTATATTTACTATTCGTATCGGCGAGTTTTTCCGAAGATGTTGCGTGACGCCGATTCGACTACCATTATGGTCCAATTATGGCGCGAGCTTTGAATAGTTGAAAAATAGCTGAAATGTGCACGGCCCGATCATTACAGTGTCAAAGCTGAGACGTGAAAAAAATTTAAAAAATAAAATAAATAAATGAAATCGCACATTTGTGAGGCTTTGCCCGCCGTACAAAGGCTGCTCTCTGTCCGAAGCGAACGTGTCTCGAATTCAACACGAATGAACGTCTTAAAACTTTTTTCCGAATCGAATTTGTGTTTGTGTGATTTGAATTCATTGGAAAATTCTATTTATGCTGATATTTGGTATCGATTTTCATAAATTTTCGTAAAAAGCAGCTTATTATGTAGGCATGTGAATTGATTCAGACATGAATGGGAAACTTTGTCTTTGGTCGATTAGGTTCAATTTTTTTCGGAATTAAATGATTACATCTTATTCATGATTAAGCTGAGAATATTTAATGTTAGAAATGATACAAGAAAATAAAATAAGAACGATTTGAGAGGCTCCACCTTCGGTCGTTGGTGATTGGCCGACGCCATTGTTCGTACGCCTCCCCGATCACGATTTTCGATTCTTAGACATTTATTTCATTTCGTTAATATTCGATTCGGTCTTGAAAGCCTTTGTTTTATGCCGAAGAGCCTCGATTGAAAGACAGGTCTGAAAAAATAGCGAAACTTTGATTTTATACAAGGTACGCCTAAAACAAGCTCATTCGGAAAAACGCAGTGAAAACTTGAGTTTTACTTAAAACAATTTGATAAATTAAAGATCGTTATAATTTCAAATATTTATTTTCATTAAAAAACGGGCTTTAAAAGCAATGACATAATATTAAATTTATTTATATAATATATCGGTAGCATTTTTTATTTGATATTATACAATGATATAATATATATATTATGGGATGTTATTTAACATAACAAATCGGACATTTTCTTATTTAAGTAAAGAAAGATATGAAATGTATGTGGACAATACCTATAGAATGATTTTTTAATCAATCAAAAAATGTCATAATAAAATTTAACAAAATGATAACAATTTGAATAATAAAATTGAGGAAATATGATAACAGGATTTATATAATATGTTTTTTTTTTTTTGCTTTTACACAAATAAAAAGGGTAAATTAGTCGTCGCAAAGTAATTCAGAAAGTTAACCCATATTTACTTTCGTAAGTTAAAATTTTTAAAATATAAAAAACAAGCTGAACTAGATGGACTCCAAGAAAACATGTATCTTACACACTTTTCGAATTTACAAGATTTATAATTAAGTACGCACGTATTATATTTACATATTCATTTAAATTTGAATGTATTAAATCTATACATTCATGAATGAAAAAGTTTTTATTTTCATGTTTGTTTCCGAATAATACTTTCACACATTTTTCAAATTCGAACAAAATATCAAACGGTAAAGGAACACACGTGTACAATATAATGATAATAGTACGTAAATGTTTTATTATTTCGATCAAATTATTTCAGCATATTTATTCAATATATGTGATAAATTTTATGAATGTTTATTTAATTAAAAAAAAAACTATCGAAAAAATAGAACAAATTAAAATAACACGAATGAAAATGATATTTATTTTCCTACTGATTTTTAAATTTAATTTGTGCAATTTTTCAGTATAAAACGTTAAAAATGCTATGTAATTGTACAAAAATACTCGTTGAAACGTCGAGTTATAAAAGCTAAAAAGGATAAGCGGAAATGAAATGAGATGTTAACATATTTGAATTTCACTAAAATTGTTCTATCTGATATTAAAGGGTTGTCTAGATTTATTTTATTCTAAAACAAAAAAAAAATCATAGAAACACGCATTAACTAATAATTGAAAAATTTTAAACATGCTGAAATAAAATCAATTAAGTACACTGACGATTTTAAAAAATTAATCAGTTTTGGCACATCAAAATACATTTGGGTAAATAATGTTTTCGTATATAGAACATTCTGACAAGCCTTGAATGATTCGGTCAACTTATTGAATAAATCGAAACAAATCAAAAATGTGTAAATCAAGCTGATCTGAATTGGTCCCTTTGATCTCATAGAGATTGGGTTTTCATTTTATTGATACAGTTGAATAATTTTATAAAATAAGCGAAAAATATCTGTAAGAAAAAATTAAGAACGAAGTTTAACTGCATAATATATAATTTCATTTTCTATTTTTTTTTATCGAAACGTTATTAAAGGTAAATAAACATGATATAACTATGTATGTACCAAAATTTGTTCAAATTCAGAAATTTATGCGTTTATGCGTAAATATCATATACGTATGTTCATATTTTCTTTCCTGGAAAATCCATCTCCATGAATATGTGGAGATCGGATAATTTCTAAATATAATTTTATGCGATAACAAATTTTTAATATATCGAAAGCAAAAAATTCAAAACATTTATGTTCATTAACATCACCGTTTTTTTTTCAACATATAATACATAGATATATAATATAATTTACATAAAAATGTTAAAATTTCAATATCTAAATAGAAACAGTAAAAAGAAAAACTTTTCTTGGATATATTAATTTCAGAATAATATATAAAGGGACTTTCTGTACATACGATGCTAGTTAAAAATTAAGAAGATGATCAACAATAGATAAATGATTCAATTATCAAAGTCTTTCTGCCAAACCATTTCAACTCAGTGTAACGTAAATCAATATTTAATTAACGAAAGACGAAACATGATAATACATTTTTTCTGTGGTGAATGATGTTATGATGTGGATCGTGAATTTGTGTTGGAATATGTAAGTTTATTTTTATATAATTTTGACCAGACTTTGTCTGTATTCACATATGAAAATGTCGACATATATAATGATGCAAAAATTTACATGCGAGCAAGAAGTCAGATACAAAAATTTCGTAGGTATTATTTTTAATTACTGTACTTTCGAAAACTTCTTTAAAACTATTAGATAATTACTTACAAAGTAGCTAGTCTATATTTTGGTTCATTTGTTTAACCTTATATGATTGCATTAATCAAGTTTAAGTCAATATCTTAGACACAATTGCTAGCGAATCAATTACAATGATAAATTTAAGTGTATCGAACAGGGGTTGAAGAAAATGTATTCATCGCGTATTAATTATTATATCAAAAAAAAAAAATCATCATTATTTTTCAATTAAAAATGAATCAAACGATCAGAAACGATGTATTCATATAATAATAATAATCAAAGCAATTTTAGATAGGTACATCCAATAGAATACAATTGGCACTATGCCCCTGTTTTCAAAATTAAAATCTTAAATTTATCATTGAAATTTCACAAATCACCTTTCCTTAATAAAATATCAATTTCTTCTAGTTTTAATAACCTGATAAATTTTAAATGCAATCATGAATTATTCAAATTTATCACAGAAAAATATGTATTTACAGATTTTCTACAAATGTGTAACCTATACTTAAAGAACACGTTCTGAAGATGCTCAGAAAATACAATGTAAAAAGTGAAATTAAACAATTTACAAATATGTCTAAACAAACACACATGTACACATATAAAATTATATATAATATATTTGTAGCAGTATTTAAGTTTAAAAGGCATATTAGGATAATTTGCATTTGTATTTATTCTGCAAATTATGTAGTTATACACATATATGTGCACACATATATACATACACACACACATATGTATATAAATACACGTACATTTTAAAGTCTTTGCATAATGCGTGAATAATTCAAGAACATTTCACATTTACTTTCTGAGCAATTTCATGTTTTTTCCTTTTTTTCATGTTTGTTAATCAAACTAGCATCCTTCGATACAAATGTATTGTATTTTTGATGCCGGTCGGTTTTAATTGGAAAATATGTATGTTATATTGAAACTGGAGGCAATACGCTGACACCAATCCGATACAAAACACATATTACAATATATGATAATGCTGAAAATTTCAAATACAATTTAAAAGCATTTTAATATAGCCCAGACCTTCCAAATGGAAGTGGCCGATCAAATGAACAATTTTATCAAACTCAGAAAAGATTACAATCGAATTTATTTTAATTAGTAGGGTATTGTTTTGTATTTGTCGTACAAATATATCTATTAGTTATATTATGTATCTTTGAAACTGCACAGTTAATTATGTTTTTTTTTATTTTTTTCTGATATTCAAACAGAAAATGAAACGTTATTTTGTGAAAGTATTCAACTCTTATCCAATATCATTTATTATTTCACCACAAATATAAAAACTAATATTCCCAGAAAATTATATGAATGTGTTCAACAAGTAAATCATATGAAAAAAATACTGTATATTGAGTACAAATATTTTTTGTCTAGATAAAAATGCATGCACAAAGTGTGACAGACACTTACAAACTTGAATTTACACTTAAACGAGCAGGCATATTCTGACCACACAAAGAAATACATACATTACAAGAAACATACTTGTCGGGTTTGTGTGAATGCACAAGTGCAAGAAATTTAATTACGTTCAATACATTTGGAATTGTTCAAAAAATATATGTTACACAGTAACAATTACAAAACATCACACAATTGATTATTGAAAGAAAAAACTTAACCCGTAAACACCGGTTCAACGCTAAACTTACTATATTAAGGAATCGAGAAATGAGAAGTCTAATAACATTTTGTTCAAGATGTTATGCTTATACTTGTGGATTTGATATGAGATTATGTTTAAGATTTAAATCTTGGAATGAACTCTTTTGCTCTATATGCGAAAGTAATGAAACCAACGTGTGTACAATATCACAAAATATTCAACGTGTTTTACTTATAATGAAAAAAATTATAAGTTTTCTAGTCATTGCGAGATTGGTTTCCAAGATATTTATGAATTTATTTTACCATTAATAATTTATAAAGCACTTGGGGGAAGGACAGCAAATTCAATAAAAAAATTTATATGATTAAAGTTATTGATTAATTCAATTTCTTATTTTTATCGTATTATACTAAATTTACATAACTAATCATGTTGTAATACTTAAATCACCAATTGAAACTTATGAATTGAATTCAATAGAAATTATAAAATATCAAAACCAAACCAATAATCAGCTATGAATAATTGAAAAACTAAATTTGATCGATTAAGAATAAGGTAATGTCTTGGTGATACGCATATCTAAATTTTACACATTAACATTGATATAACAAAGCAAATGATAATAGTTCACCATAAATATTATGGGATCGATAATAATCGTCACTGTTGGTATGGTTTTCATAAATGTATTGAATTCAATAATGATGTATAAAAACTTCTAAATAACACTTAAGAACACAGTTGCACCCATTTTTCAAAGGTTTTCAATACAATTTGGAAAAGAAATGAAAAAACGTAGCCAATATTCAAATTTTTCAACAAACAAAAAATACGAAACAACATATAATATTTAGAAAATGATTTTTCTTTCTAATTTCTATTTTAATGTTTTTACTACTATGCATATAAGAAATATTTATAATTAAATGATTTTTTTTGCAATAGTGAATGTAAAATGTTAACTTTTCAACATTTCTAAATAAAAATACTGTAATTTGCAGATGAGTGTTTTATAATAGTGTACTTAAGTGTTAATGAATTTTATTTTAACAGATTAAAAAAGTTTTATTTTCAATACTGAAAAAATTTGACAACAGTATAAACATACTAAAGCTAGTTTCAATTTGAGAAAAATGATTTCTTATGTAAAAATGCTACATTGAAAACAGTATGGACATATGGGACAAAATTACTTAAACGTTACTTATTACAATTATAAATTATAGAGGCATGGCAGTTTTCATAGTGAAGGGCATCTTACATTTATCTAGGGTATTTTGGGTCAAATATGTTTATCGCATATGTGATATCGAGTGATGTACGAAGGGATATTGGTACATATCCGTCCAATGATGAGTAAAATGTGTAAGTGTGCTGCACACGTTTGTAATTATGTATTTGTGTTGAGTGTGCATGAGTTTTATGTATGTTCCGTAACATAAATCAAACCAAAAAAGCGAAATGATTTCGATTTCTGACCATATTTTCCCAAATAGTATAAATAATTTTACTAAATGCTGTACAATCATTTAACAACTAATAAAGATAATTATTTATCCAGATTTCTCACTACTGTATGATATTGAGTCTAACATTCGATTCAACGAATATCAGCGGAGTCTTAAAATTGATATTTTGGTATATTTAATATTTGAAAAACATATTGTTCTGCATCTGAATTGTGTCTTTGTGTTAGAAAATTATTATTTAATCGAATTTACAATTCAATAAGATCATATATGTACGTATTTTGTCATACAGTAGATAAAATAAGAATATTCAATATTAATTAACTTTTTGAACAAAAATCATAAACCAAGCATGAATATTTTTCTTTTGTAAAAGTGTGATTCACATTCTGTATTTGTTTTTCTTTGTATTTTCATGATTTAGTATGTATATTATAAGTATAATACAAATTCAATTAACTAGATAACATTCCGTAGTGCACAATCTAACATCAGTCATGCCGTAGCTGTTATCTGTAGGGACATTGTGAAATTTATATATCACTTACATGTAACAGAGCTATACGAAAAATTTGTTAAAAATGTCTTTAATGTCTTTTTTTGATAATATGTTCCTAATTTTTTTACACAAATTAAATAAAATTTGGATAGAAGTCTTTAATACAAAGTTTGGAATTTTAATTAATCATTTCTTCATCGTCACTATTAAATTAATAGAATTTTCAGTTCTTTTCACATATTTTCTACTAAAAATTAATTATTTATTAGTTTTTAAGCCCCATGATTTGAAGGCGGAAAGGCTTTATTTATCACACTGGTATTTTAAGATGTTTTCTGATATAATATAATATGTATATTTTGTGTATGTGTGTTCAAATATGTATATGCATGAGTATTATGAGTGTTTGTGTTATGTGTACGTGTGTGTGTGTGTGTGTGTGTGTGTGTGTAAGTACCTCCAAAGAGTTTCATATTTGAAAAACAAAATTGCACATCTTTAGACAAAATGAGCATTGACATTCACATTGTGCAATGCTCATTTTGTGCTGATATTATTTCTTTAAATAGGTACATTGACAAATTCAAAATGGCTATTCTAAATTTTAACTTGAAGATTGTTAAATGAAAATATGACTTTACATGTATTATAATACCATAAAGCACAATATTATCTCGGAAAAAAGATTATTTAACAAATTTCACAAATTCGATGAAAACTGATACAAATATACACACGTGTGTGTTTGCTTTTTGTGTATGTTGGGTAATTTTTTTTTCTTTGAATATGTGTATTTAATGCATATTTGTAACTTGTATATATGTGTATTAAGGTAATGACTATTTAAATAACTATACATTGAGTGTTCAATATGTTTTGCTCCGACACAGTCACTTAACTTTCAATACGAAGGAAGTTCGTTTATAAAAAAAAATATATAATTTGTTATATAATTTACATTAAAAGTTATTTAGTTTCGATTTTATTCTAAATTTGAAAAAATGTCAAATTGGATTATTCTCAATACGATAATAATATTGTTTTGTTTTTGATTTAAGCATTATAAAATTGTTAAAAATCAAAAGTATAATACACTGATGAATGCAATTCATTTGAAACGCACCACTTGCCTTCTTTTGATCATTTCGTCGTTGCTTTTGCATTTCTTTTTGTAAACCGGGGTTGAAGTGAGCCATACGGCATCACTAGATAAAACACGTCGTCTATCTAGAAACACAGAATTTCTTAAAGATTCTAATCTGTTTCTGCTACTGTAAATACTGACTGGTTTTGGATACATTTGGATGCTGCTCAATCTATCTAGTGTAACGCTGGGTTGTATAATGGAACTAATGGTATCATCAATTTTATCTATTGATAAATTAGAAGCTAAAAGATCTTCATGAATGATTTCATTCTCATAATCAGATATTTCATCTTTGTAATCTATCCCTTCAAAGTCGACCTGTAATGATTGATCTCCGTACTCAAGATCTTTTTCATGATCGACAGGTAGATGCAGTTTAGATTTATCTGAAATATCCATGAAATCTATATTCATTATGCTGTCACTTCTATGTTGTGGATGGAAGGTATCAATATCATCTGCATAGTGCAAATCTAATATACTATCACTTCTCACTCTGTGGTGAATTCCATTATCCAAGCCCTCACCGTAATCATAATCATCCTCATAATATTCATCTTCATCAAAGTCATCCAAATATTCGTTTTTTCTGTCAGTTCTAACTTCATATCTATCATCTGGTTTGAGTCTAACATCATCATGAGATCTATAAAGACGGCCCTGTGTCCTTCGACACTTCCTTTCATATTCGTATTGCAAAATAGGTTCTTTCTGATCAATTTTTGTTTTCCTCAACTGTGGTGAGTTTAGATGTGAAAAACGAATTTCTCGAGGCAAGTGGTAATGTAGGTTGTGATAATATCTTCGTCTGTCGAGACATGTGTCGGAGCCCCCGTTAGTGGGGCGGGGGTCGCCCACCGCGTGCTAGCACCAGTCATCTTCGTCAGAATCGTCTCGGCGAATTGTGCGTGGCTTGTGTCCGTTGGGAAGTGGTGAAGGTAATGTTCGGCTTCCGCCTATTCCTCCACCACCTCTACCAAGAGCTAGGGCTTGTTCAAAGCTGAGTGGTACGTCGCGTTGAATATATCTTAAATATTATAAAATTAATTGTATTATCATTTTTTAAACATTTTAAAAATTATGATTATATTTAGAATATTAATAGTTAATTTCATTAACAAATATATTAAACAAACATGTCTCTATCACGGAAGTCTCGCTCTAAAAGACGGTCTCGTTCTCTGTCGTCTCTATCTCTTTCTCGAAGCTGAAGAGAATGAAGTGAATGTGGTGTTGCATGAGCAGACAAATGTTGCTGAAAACGTAACCACAACTTTAATTAAAAATGATGACTTGATTCTTTAGCTGAATGCTTCTAACGAAAAAAAATAATTTTAATATGCATATTGAATTTCTATTATATTTTAAGAGCTTAAATCTTATATCAATCAATATTTAGGTATACAAAAGTATAATGATGATGTAACTCACATGAGTTGGACTGGCATTCAACTTCGGAAAATTAATTGTTTGTGGAGGCTTCAGTTGTAGAGTTGAAGGTTTGCTAGGAGTCGGAGGTAATCTTCTACCATAACCTCTTCTTCCACCAGCCGCAGTTTGACTGTGCAAAAGCTCTCTGTCTCTATCTCTGTCTCTATCTCTGTCGCGTCCTACAAAGTTGACTAAACTTAAATTTATGATAATTCAACTTAAAATTAATGATTTTAACTATAAATAACAAAATCAATGAGAACAACTCAAAATAGAATGATGATTCATATTAGAGTTCAGCTAATTAGTGCAGTTTCAAAATTATTAACTATCATGAAAGTTGGATTCGTTATTATTTTTATTTATGATAGGTAACAATTATTTTTACAAGTGATAATTTCTATAGATTGTAATTTGTAATAAAAATAGTTTATCAGCAGCGATATTAGACTTTTCCAGAATTTGATATTTGAAAAGAAAAACTATTACAAGCATCTTCAAAACTACACAAGTGAATATTTAACCATTTTTTTTTTATGATTTCATGGAAAATAAGGCGGCAATGGATATAAATGTAAATTGTAACTAGGTACCTACCAAATGTAAATACAGATAAGTGATAATTTATGAGGATCAAATTCTGAAAATTTATTTATACAATTCTATCTACGGAGAATGGATCATAATTGAAAGAATCTACATTTCATTATTTTGACTCATCACGGCATAGCGATAGAAAAATAAAGAAGCTTTTTAGATATGAAACATTGTCGATAAGCATAATAATCAAATAATTTGTATAGGAGATAGTGTACGCGACATATTGAGGCATGAGGGTGTATCCTCACCGGTGTGATGATGCCTGGGCCTGGACCGTGGCGAGGGAGAGGGTGAGCGTGAGCGGCGGCCCAGGCTAGTGGTGGGTGGTGCGCGGCATGTGTCTGCTGGGGAATGTGCAGGTGATGTTGAGGCGCTCCACCACCCGCCCCCGCGGCCCCCAGATAACCACGTTTCATCTGACACCCCATTCATACTTAATATCTTACTCAAATCTTACATAGGTATATTAAAGTTTGGTTGCGTTGGTAACGTCAAATTAGAAACAATATTAGGTCTCAGAGAGATTAGATGTTTTTTAAATAGTATGTTCAGTGAGTGATTTGTTCATTAGTGCTCTAGTCTATTATTCTGACTTCGATTCATTTTATAAGAAATTAATTTTGATTTTCAACAAGCTATGAGGAATGGCATGAAAGTAACAAAGACTAAAGCACTAAATGTTTTCAACTTTGGTATTTTTAATACATATATTGTTTCAAACTCATTGTTTAAACTAAATTTTTCGACATAATTAAAATGCACTTCAAAATATTTGTTGTAATAAAAAAATGTCTTAAATTTTTATTTCTCATCAATAACATAATCGTTATATGTACATACCTAGATCATATTTTTTTCGAAAATTTATTCGGCGGGTATTTTGAAAAACTATGTAATATTTATAATCTTACAATTAGTGAATTTGTAAATTCAACTGTATTTTCATTTCTTTTTTCTAAAAATAGTTATATTAATCATAATCATGCTAATTGAATTTGAAAATGAATAAGGGTGACCTATTACTGTTTATTGTATGTGTTGTGTCATTATTTTTTTTTTCATAAAATATTATTGGAAAATTAACATTTCCAAACAATTTTCATTCTGATTTATATCATCAATAACTCACCTCCAGGTACTCTATAGTGAGATCCGTGTTGATATCGTGAACCATGACGATTATGCTCATGTTTGACAATTTCTACTACGTTGCTAACAGTATCAGAGAATCCGATATCATGATGTTGACTATAGTGATATCCACCGTGATGTGGAGGCATTCCATGTGTGTGGTTATAAGTATGTGGTCCACGTCGTCTCGGACTAGGTGTTCTTACTAATGGGGATGGACCACGTCTGCAACACGAAACAGATAATTGAGAAATGCTTTAAATAATTTATTATTGATTATAAGTGATTCAAAACAAATTGTCACCTTAAACTCGGTGATCTTCTATGTCCATTAGCGTAAGTATGAGGTGGTTGTAAATGACCACCATCCACAAGAGACTCCATAGACGGCTGTCTTGAAACTACATCCTGTAACTCTAATGCCTGAAATCACAAATAAATGAAAAATATTTTTTTTGTCACATGTAGAAATTATCAATGAATAAATTCACTACCTAAAAGGTTATTTTAAATATTACATGCATACCTAGATATTTAAAAGTTTCATGAATTATTGATAAATACCTAAGTCATAACTTGTTAAATATGTAGGTATGTAAGTTATTAGTTAAAATCGTATAAAAATAGGCAGGAAGGTATATATTTTCTACGCTCTACATTCTATGAAAGCGAAAGTTATATTATGTGAAAATTTCATGATTATAAATTGATCACTCTTTGCAATACACATTTCAAAAATTGCAAATCCAATCAAGTGAAAATAAACCTCATGGATATTCTAATTTTTTTCAAAAAAATCATGTGTTACATTTTATTTCATTCAAAGTGTTTATAATGTGAAGCTAGGTTCAACTAATTTGTTATAGAATAAAATTATGTTGAAAATTTAAGAAAATGTGCAATTGATTTCATGCTCATTTTATAATATCCCCATATCTTTCATATTTACTAATTGTAAGCATGCATTAAATATACATAATATTTTTCATCATAAATGAAATTGAATACACTACTACATTTTTAATTTTTTTCTTGAATCTTAGAAACCTATTAGTAAACATTTATTACTAATATATTATAAAATAAAGTTTTCACATATTCTTATTTATCTATTATAATAATCATCTAAAATATCAAACTAGTTATTTAATTGCTATACATATATTATATAAATGTAGCTCCAGAATTTTCTTTTATAAAACAACAAGAAATATCTGTAGATATAAATATACAATATAACTGTAGATATGTCACACAATCATTTAAATAATTAAAAACTGCAATTAATTAAAGGTGACGATTATAAATAACACATTTTAAAGACAAAAACACACATCTAATTATTCAAAACAACTAAACTATTATTTTTATATAAGATATAATTTAAACACATGTACCTATGTGTTAAAAAGTCAATTAGTACTTAGAAAAAATAATGGGTATTTAATTTAGCCCTTACCAAAATAAATACACTGCTAAACTAATCTATAACAAAACTCTTTTTATATAGAATAATCAACCTTGTTACCTATAATATCTAATGCAATATATGTATAAACACATCAATTATATGTATTAAAATGTTTTATGTTCTATTCTAGCTATAATATTTTTTCTCAATAAAACTGTTAATATTTCCTAATATAATTTTCATAAGGAACTATGTGAATACATAACGATGTTCCATAGACAGATCACCTTTTTGCTCCTAAAACAACAAAAATAAACTCATTTATATTTTTATCAATATTTATAAAAGTAATTGAAATGAAAACAACGAACCTCAAAGATCGTTTCTTAGTAGTCCGTTTGGCCAATGTCAACAATGATGATTCATCATCATGATGTGGATCATCCGATTGGCCATTACTATTTTGATTTTGTTGTGGTGCTTCCACCGATAATGAACCTGTACGAGAACCTGCTGGTCCGCTTAGTCCGGCAGCCATGTCCAATAAGCAGTCGAAGAACGACGCCTTCTACATTATCCATTTGGTGGTACATTTGAGTTTATTTTTATATAATAAAAGGAATTTATGAATTACTCATAGTAAAATTTGAGTTTTATAGTTCCAAGATGAAAAATTGACTATGTTTACAACGTCACTAAATTTTCAGATTAATGTTACTTATGTATCTAAAACTATATACGATGAAAAAGAAGAAATAAAATGTGTTTATTTTGATTCTTATCAAAGAATTTGAATTTTTCATCAAGTTATAACAGTATCCTTATAAGTATAATAGGTAGGTAGGTACATATTGAAATTTTCAATACTATTTATTTGGAGTTCAAATACAGAAATGAACAATGATTGGTAAATTATACCGATTTTCAAACATAAACTATACATATAAATACCAATTCGAAAACCTTTATGAAGGTTTTTAAAAATTAATATGAAACAATTTGGCATAACAAGAGCACCAGGATATTCAATCCTTATAAATTCTAACATAATATGTCTTATCATTAAGAAAAAATATTCTTTTCATATTTTGACGAAAAAAATTCAATGTAAATATTTCAATAATTTTCATACTTACTAATACCTATGTCAAGTTCAAAGAGCAATACCATTCATGCATTTCACATTTTATTTTTAATATTCTTTAACAATAATATTTTAAGAATTTGTTCTTGTTTTAAAAGAAACGCATTCAAGGTAAAGTCTTCAAATACATGCATGATTCAATTGTAAGCGTAGCATTTTGATTTTCTAAATTAATTGATAATTTACAAATTATAATACTTGTAACTAAACATTCACTGTCATATTTATGAAAATACGAAAAGCTTGATATAGACAGAAAAAATAATATTACACGAAATAATAATATGAATTGGAAAATAGGAGATGTTTTACAATTAGCTACAAAGCTATTCAAACTAGGTACCTAGGTTATAAATAATTATGTATAAATATACTGAAAATTGATAAAAATAGTATGTACCTATGTATAGTAAAAATTTTGTAGTTCATACATGATATATTCGATAATTTTTAACCAAAAGCAGAAAATAAAAAATCTATTTAAATTCCTATCATATTGTTTTCGATAATTATCAAATATTAAAATCATAAGTAACTTTTTGTTAGTTATAGGAAAAAATTATATTGAAAATGCATAACTTAATTCAAATTACACAATACTTAGAATATTTTACTTATAAGGTATTAAAAATTGTTTTTTTTTTTTTTGTGAGATACAATAACAATGTACGTTTTTCAAATTGTTGCTAATAATAATCATATGAATTAATAAATCCAGATATTTTTTCTGATTTATTAAATCATATATTCATTATTTCTAAAAAGCTATTAAATAGTCTCTACCAGAAATAAAATTTTGTGAAAAATGTAAAATATAACTTTTTTGAAACCGTTGCACATTTTTTTTGATTTGTTAGCCAAATAAATTTTAAAATCTATGATTGTGTTCTTATTTATTTATCAATTATACAGATTATTTTCGTTATAAAATTTTTAATTAAATTTGAGTAAAATAGTAGTCAAAGAGCAACGATTTCACATGAAGCAAATGCTAAATTGTTTATAATCAAATAATTGATCAAACTATGAAATTAATAAAAAAGACAAGATGCTTATAATTTTTAATTAAATAAAATTCATGGAATGCTTCTAGTTCATTGATTTATATCATTTCGAAGTGCATTAGTTTTGCAAGATGAAAAAAGCTTAGTAAAATATTTTTATTTATAAATTTAAATATAGGTACTACCGGCTGATTCGCCGTTGGGCTATTGCCAGCGAATGCCTGAAAATGTAAATATTTCGATGTAGGGATGATTCAGATTATTAATTTATAAAATATTTTATGTTTAATAATTGCATTGTAATGTGTATATTTGTATCAAATATTATTCGAAATATACATATGTATGAATTACACTCAATTTGATGCAAAATGTATTCTAATTTCATAAAACGATTGTATAATGTTAAAACACATCTACTATCATTTTCTACTGTGGATATTGGGTATCTAGGGAATATCATCTAAACTTTTCTGGTCACATATCTAATGATATTAAGAGTTCGACTCCTACCACGATGTAAGTGCACTCAGAATTTAAATCATCTAAAGAGGATAAATGATAAAAGATAACTATTCATGAAATAACTTAATATGGAACTCAAATGATTGAATCATGATTAGAAGAAAAAGACATTTCATTGTGAAATTACAGATCAACCAAAATTTCAATATTTATCAAATAGGTATATAAATATTTGAACTTGTTTGAAAACATAAGTCCATATTTTTAATATTATAAAATTTGATTTGAATCAATTCTAACATTAGATGAACGTTTATCATCTTGTTCCAATGTTAGAAATCATAGTTTATTTATGACTATCCAAATACAATTCCTATTTTTCAATAATATGTATTGCTTGCATTTTCTTTCAAATAAAAATTTAATGATCAATAAATTGGCAAGATATGTAAGTATAATTCTTACCGGAAGCCCAGTAGGTTCAACCTGACCAAACCGTGTTGTTCTCCAACTTTCCAGAATTAACAATCCAGCATATATTTTCCCTACAGTAAGTTTCCCAGCGTTGAGTGAATCAGTTTTCGGTACAAGTAAATCAAGCATCTTTTTAGCTTGAAGTGGCCATATGTGACTAACGGTTTCACGAAGCTCTTCGTCGGCTTGATCCATTTCTTCAGCTGATAGTTTTTCGTGAGAAAGTTATCATTTATATCACTTACTTAATTTAAAAAGAAAACATTATATGAAAATAATTTTAAATTACCTGATCGCATTTTTATACTAAGATTTTCTCTAATCAGAGCAAAAAGAGTAGTTGTGAAATTAACTTTTCCTTCAGCATCTAATGGCATATTCATCCTAATGAGTTTTTTATAGGCAAGTCTATTAGGACATTTGTTACCAAAACCCAATGGAGGATCCATGTTTTTCAACATATCATACATTTCTGTATAATGAATTCGACCACTGAAAAAGATTAAATATTAATAAAATTATATTCTTCATACAATTCAGTTCAATCCAATAAATAAACAATGCTTACGTTGCGTTTGGATCATATTCTGCCCATATTCTAACAAATTCATCTAAATGATGTGCTCCTAAGATTGAAGAATCCCTAGTCAAATAATCAAAATTATCCATAATGACGGCGACAAATAAATTCAACATCTAAAAAACATATGTTTTGAATAAAACGTTGAATTCACATTGCAAATATTTAAATTTATACTCAAATAATCTTACCAGAAAAGAACAGAAAAAAATGAATGAGACAAAGTATGCATAAGCAAGAGTAGATCCACATGTTTCGCCGGAATCTTTTCGTGCACGAATATCGCACGGTCTTCCTTTTAAGCAAGATAACATAATATTTGGCCAGGATTCTCCAGTCGCACACCTATTATAAATAATTTTATTAAAACACTTCCTCATAAGAAATTAATTTTCATGTAAGACTCATCAATGAAACTAAAACTTCAAAAATATTTTTAAAAGCATAATTTGAATTAAAAATATACTTTAAAGCTCTAAGCATAATGATATTAATATTTTCATAAGGCTGTTTACAAAGAAACACTATGTATGGAATTATATTGTTAATTTATAAAAAATAAATTTGTCATTATTTTATTGAATGTGATTTAAAATTTATCTAAACGGTAAAAAATAGTTATTGTTACAAATATCAAAATATTGATGTTTTTCGGATTCAATTTAAGAAAAGTTGTACTTTATTATTTAATATTTTCATTTAAACCAAAATAATTAAGCATAACAAATACCTGTCAGATGAAATGTAAGAATAAATAAAATTAGTTTCAAGTTTTTTTTTTTGGGAAAACAGCAAACAAACATATATTTTAAATTACTTATACATTAACCATTAAAATAAATGATGCAATTTAACTACCAACATATAACCATTTAATGAACAAAAAGCATTATTTCTTGCATGTGATAAAGCAATCAAAACAAAAAAATGATAACACGTAATGCTCTCATATAGAAAATCAGAAACGAACTAATATAAAATATTCTGCAAATGTAATGATTTTTTATAAATTCAAGCAATTAGATAGTAAAATTGTATATTTAGTTCGTTCCTCATTAATGTGTGATAATGAATTGAGTTAAATCGAAAATTATGGAATTAGCCATGAACAATCAACACACATGAATGATTTTAAACACCTCAGCCAAGATTCATTCTAGCTCTTCACCATCATTTGACATAATTTAAATCAATTCATTAATTTAAAAATAGTCTTAAAATAAATTTAACTTTTTTTCATTTTGATTGTCACTTCCTGTTCTTAGAACTTGGTTTAATTTGTTTAATTTGTATTATTATTCCTGTTGGGTATATTAAATTTTTACAAAAAAAAAAAAATTGAAATGTGACAAACTAAATCCAATTGAATTAGATTTTATCTTTGTTTGATAAATAATATGAAAATTGGAATAAATTTATTTATTATTTTATATTTCAAATAAATTAAGCAACTGTTCATTCAATTATTTCTTTGTATAGGTAGGTATGTTTTAAAAACATGTAGGTAGGTATGTATTTTATTCACCTAATTGTAAGAGGTAGGTACTTATTTTCATATTTGCATTTTAGCATGCAAATAAAATCGTTAACTTTTCTGTTATTCAAAATTAAACAATACTATTGATGTGTTTCAATCAAAGACCTGTTCTTTTCAAAGCTTTTTTCTTTCTTAAAATGAAAAATTTCAAAATAATCAACTTCTTTTATGACGCAATGAAAATTATAAAGCAAAAGAAAAATGAACGTTAAAATTATATTTATATATAGGAATTGCTGCCTTTTATTCAAAATTGTAATAAATTAATTGATGAACCCTTTTTAATTGGCCATGCCAACAAAAACTTTTATATACTCTTACCTGAACAGCAGCATCAGACCTTGAACAAAGCTTCGAAAGTTGTTGTGTCTAGTGATGGAAGACTCAGGATCCAAATCGATATTTCCAAACACCTTGAGTCACGGGTTACAGATAAAAAGAAAATAAACAAAAATGTCGGTGTGATTTTGATTGGACACACTCAATATTAATTCATATGCATTAATTCTACAATTTTTAAGATGAGAAGAAATGAGGAAACAGTTTTCGCAACATGTTTTTATATGTAGACCCGTACCGATGTTAGTGAATGTATACGTAGGTATATTATAGAAAATGTACCGTTTAAACAGTAATTGGTTTGGTTAATTTTTCAAAACTGCATAACAATCCATTGAAACAAGGCTCTAAACGGCCTATATATACATAACAACACACATGTCTAAATATATATAAAATGATACTACATGACCAAATACATTTATAAAATGTTGGTAAATAAACATCTCTGAAAACATGATACACATAAAATAAAAATAAATAAAAACAAATAAGCCATAATTAAAACACTGAAATGTTGAAAATGTATTCAAAGTGATAGATTGACTAATTTATTTATAGGTATATCACAGAAGATGGAAGACTTATTGTGTTTCAATTTATTTTTTATCTAATAACTGCAAGTGATAATCAGGTGTACTAAATAACCACGGTCCTGCTATAACTAATCAATTAATTACTAATTAATGACTATGTGATATTTTGCAAACAAATTCCATCGGATGCATGAGATTTGTATACAATCATTTATGGATGAATGTTTCGGATGAGTTGTCGAGATTTAAAAACACCAAGTTTGCAGAAAATTATGTGATATGCTTTCACATGTATGCAGATCACATAATTTATCAATTCCATAGGGGTGATGTGTTTTTTTTTATTTGTTGGTTGATGTGGAAAAATTATGTGACACTCATAGAAGCAACAGAAAATTAATTACATGTGTCCGTGAGTTGTGGAACCATCAATTTACAATGAGAGTGTAAATGTGTAAATGTGTTACAGCAAATAGTGGTTTGAAAATGTGATGACTGATTCCAAGACAGACAAAATCCTGCATGCTCATAGCACGCATGTACTGGAACAATGCACCATAATCTGATACTGGGAAAGTGGGGTGTACAATACTGCTGAACAGACATCTAATAATGCGCTACGAAAATACAGTATCTACTTCATAAACGACAAAAGATTCGACGCCATCTTTCACAACATTATGGCGTTGAGCCATGAAAACAATTTCAAAACAAAATCAAGTTTCAGATCTTTGCGACCCCGGTTTCTCCGTCTCACCGAAATAGCAGCAAAAGCGCACCGAAGAATGTCTGAAAGTTGTTATGACGATTGAGCGCAGTGTCGGGATCAAATTTCATGTTTCCAAATACCTGTATGATATCAAAAGCTTCATTCACAAGGATGTTGATATAATAATGAACTAAGAAAAATAAAACGACCTAAACTAAATATGAATTTTTAGCTATGAATGATGAAAATTACCACAAATCATGAAAATATAAATCATATTTAATTCATTCTATACATATAGGTATCAATGTATAATAAATACATATGTATGTCTGTACCTCTATACTTAAGTATATGTGTTTATATTATATGAAAAAACTAAATAGGTATATTTAAAAAAAGGGAAAAAAATTGATAAGCTATTTATCGATAAATTTACTAAAATAATATACATTTTCTTTCAGCACACTTAAAATTGTCTAAAAGTTCAAAATAATTTATTTAGTTACTTGAATTCTTCATTATTATCTAGTTTATGGGTGATAAATGTTAGATTTTATCATTTGTGATATAATTTGACCGGCATGCAAAAAATCCACATGCAATTAATTATTCTATGTCGACTATGGCTTGGATAAAAGTACAATGTTACACTGATTAAATATTTTCAATACTATTACTGATTTAAGACAAATGTGTATCAATAGTTGGTAACTATCTAAATCGGTAATATACATAAGAACATGAAAATGAAAAAATGGTAAAATTGATAATTGATTGTACTAAAATATTAAATACGGGGGATAAAAAAAATATTTTTTATTGTTTCTAATATATTTTCTATCAAATTTATAAGCCCTGTCAACGTAATAGTTTTGAAAAATATTAGATAAAATTGAATCATGTATTATTATTAAAAAAAAAACATGTATTTATACTCGCAATCAATGGTCTACCTGAATTATAGGTATATTTCGAAAGCACCTATTGAGAATTTTTATGATTAAATAAGCGATCAATTCACAAACCATCCAGTCGTTATCGTTATTGATTTATTATACATACCAAGAAACTCAAAGTTACTTATCTCGATATATATTTTTTTAAATTTAATATGTAAAGTTCATGTAGAATTATGAATTTTGAAATGATCTATGTCAATAACATACCTGCATCCCAATAATTGCATAGATGAAAAACAGCATTGCTATTAGCAAGCATACATATGGCAAGGCTTTAAAACTTTGTACAAATGTCCACAACAATATTCTGATCGTGTACCCTTGTCTTAGTAGCTTGATTAAACGCGCTGCTCGAAATAGTCTTAAAAATCCAACATTGAATGCGTTTTCCTACAAAAAATGTGTTATAAAATATTGATTATGAAGTTAAGCTTTAATTTTTCAAAAGAACTAAATCACTTACCCCTAATTCCAAAATTAAAGCATCTATAATACTACCGATTACTGTAATCAAGTCAAAAATATTCCAAGGGTCTTTGAAAAAATTCTGTAAAATAAAAAAAATACTATTAGAATCATTTTAATAATATTGTGAATTATTTTTATTCAATTTATTCCTCTGATATTTTTTTTCATGTGAATTAAGAAAATATTTTATTCTGTTCTTCAAATTTCAAGAAAATTATAGTCAATATATATTCAATTACCTAAAACTAATTTTTTTGACACTTAAAATTAATTTTATATCAATTTAATGAATATTAAAAATGTCACAATTTATTTAACTTGTATTAAAATATAAATAATTAATTTATGAATTAGATAACAAATTCTATAAAAAAAGTATTAAGCATTTAATTCTAATTATTACAAAATTACCGCACTATTAACACCAAATTAATGTTTGTTAACTAATCTAATTTTAAATGATTTTCAATAATTTCGAATGAAAAATTTATATTTTAGAAAAAATTTTCAAGTTAGGTAAATAGGAAACTGAATATTTCTGAAACACATAATGAAACATTTTTAGGTAATATACAAAATATTTAATTTATCGATCGACTATAATAGGGCAACTAGGTATATAAAATATATAAATTTAACGTGTTTAAAATTTACTATTGGCTAGAAGCGATATAGTTGTAAATTAATTACATTTAAACCTAAAACTAAGCTATTTATTATTTAAAAAAATCATATTTTCAGATATTTGCAACTACAAGTGTATAGAAAAGAACACTACATGAAAATATAATAAAAATTAATATTTTGATGTAATCTTCCGAAAAAATGTTTTTAGAAAATCTACAATGTATTACTACAAAATATTTGAAATATTTTTTTTAAATATATTATGTGTATTTACATTCTTAACATTTTTGCGGATTCGTTTATATCAAATCTACTTTATTAAAAAGCAAAAATTTCAAACTTCTAAAATAATTTTACTTAACTATATGTAGAACTATGATAATGAACATAAAAAAATATGAATTCATACACACACACAATTTATTATTACTGAAAGAAAATCATTATCTTACTTCAAATTAAAATAAAACTTCAAGAAAGTAATTCAATATTAACTTGTGAATGTGTATTTCTAAAAAAAATATATGTAGATAATTCTTTTTTAAGTAAATACAATATTTCTCTAATAAAATCTCTTACCGAAATCGATAATAGTACAGACACATTTCAATTTAACAGTTACCTTGCATCCGAACGCTATAAGCTTCAGAACAGTCTCCAACAGGAACAGAAGTGTGAACACAAGGTTCATGAAGGTGAGTGTATCAATCAGAAGAGGTGGAGCTTCGTGAAACTACGAGAGATAATTTGCAAAAAACAACCCGATATTTAGAGCAACTTTCTTTCACAATTGAAATGTTTATTGAAAAATATCTACTATCTCCAAAGATCAACATTTCTGTTAGTCTTAATGACAAGCTTGAATGAAACAATTAAGTTCATATATTTTTTCTTTGTTTCATTGCATTGATTTTTGGGGATATTGCATTGTCAAAATAGTCTCCTTTCACACAGTATGTGTAGATAATGAAATACGCTAATATGCAGTACGTATTGAGTATTGCATAAAAGCCTTTGACTTTTAGTGTTTTGAGAAATTTGTTACAGTAAAAGAATGTTGCCAGTTTGTTCACAGTTTTTGCATGTTTTACACCGTCATATTTATGTAATATCTGGATATATTTATGAAATTCCATTGGATGATGTCATTTATGTTTATATTGTAGTGCGTATACATTGAAAATACAATACAAACGACTAACATGCTTTTCACACGAAATTGACATGCACAATCAATTATTCAATTACTACATAATAATTGAAAAAATGTAAATTTACATGCGCACACAATCAAAATAATTCACATACCAGAATAATAAAATAAAATATTTTCAATAATCATCAAAAGTAAGTACCTAGTACCTATGTTTATTACACAAACTACACACATATTATATACCTACACTGTGAAAAGTAAATCTTAATCCCCGTGTGGTCGTAAATTTGAACATTTTAAAAATCTAATTTGGTAGGTACCTACATTAAATTGCTTTGAAATAATGTAAACCAGTTAAAACTGTATTTAAAATCTAAATTATGTGATGTTTCCTATATTCAATATATTAAATACAGTTTAAACACGTTTACGTAAATTTTAAGCAGTTAAATTTTGAGGTAATTAAATTTTTAAGACCATTCAAATTTATGACCTCGCGGAGATTAAGATTTACTTTTCAGAGTGTATCTTTTATTCATCAGAATCCAATTAATTTCCCAAAGTTTATTTCTTTTTTGATTGAACAAAAAATTTCTTTTCTCTGTTACAAATATGTATAAGTGAGTATGTATATATTTTGAAAAATTATTGATTTTTTTGAAGTTATCTAAAATTTAATCCAATCAATTGATTTTTGGTTTTTAATATGAATAATAGCTTCAATTCAAATAGGTAGGTACCTATTTATATTTGTATTGAACAAAATAATATTATTTATCTACCTATAACTATGTATATGAAAAAAAAATCTATCAAAAATGGTAAACACCTAAATACAATAAATCTACTTTCTAAACATATAAAATGATAAATCTAAAAAAAATGTTTTAATTTATGCGACCCAATTTTTTTTTCTGTATTACCTATGTTTCGATAAAGTTACGAAATAAAAAAAATCATGCATATTTATATATCTACCTACCTAATCTATTCTTTCTAAATTATGAAAAAAAAAAAAACATCAAATCATTATTAATGATCAATCAGATAATATAGTAAATATTTTACATTTCTGTTTTTTTTTGCAATTACGTAAAATTAATTAACAATCTCTCACATTTAAATACAAATATTCTAATTTCAATCTCAAATTCTATATTTTCATTTATAATCTAAATTTCAATTCAATATTGATTTTCCAATAACGATCAATTATCAAATCGATAAAAACTTCAATATATTATTCAAAATATTCTTTTATAATAAAACAATCAGTCAAAACACAATATACACAAGCAATACTTTCGACAAACATGCAAAAATGAAAAAAAAAATTAACCCACATTTGAAACAAAAGACAATTAAAGCAAAATGAAAACTAACTGCAATTTTTTTATTTACACATACAACATTTTCATTGTGCACATTCTTATAAACAATCCACCACAGAACAAGTACCGCATGCCGGCCAAGATACATTTCAATGATTCAAGCCAAAGCAGTTTAATTAATCTCATGCAATGTGCTGTAGGGAAATTAACTGAAATTAAAAAAATAAACAGTCTAATCAAAGTCAAAATCAAATATATACATAGGGTCAAATTAAAGATTTTACGTATGTCTATCATATTATAATACAATATTATACTTAGTACCTCAAAAATGTCGCATTGATAAAATTATACTCGACTTGTTAAAATGTAGACCTGTGTTAGTAATACTTTTCTTTTTCGAGAAGAGCACATTAATGGACATTTAAGATAATATATTTGCATTAAATATATTTAACAATACATGATTTTGAACAATATATGATAATAAATTTCCATTTATGTGAAATATAAAAAATACCCATTTATCTTAAAAATTTAAGCATCCTTGACTTGAAAAGTATTTTATTGTACTTACCAATTTTTTTCACAAGATTTTTTGAAATTCACATTGTATTTTATGTGAATGAACGAATTAAAAAAAATACTAAAGATTAATTTGAAAGCAATTAACATTAATAATTAAAGTAGATTGTTAAAGATACTCAAAATAACAAATAGGTAGATACTTTAAATAGGAATCAATATTCAATAAATGCAAAAATGCATTGAAAATGTTTAAAGATTATTAATATTTTACAAAATTGTGCATTAATTTATAAATTGACCATAATTGTGTTGTTCATTTTATAACATTACTTTTACAAGTCAACAATAACTGATGAAGTTATAAATGTAATATTGAATATGAAAGTGATAATTGTTTCAATACTAATATTGCATTTTCAAGAAGAAAATGTTCAAATGTGTAAAGACATATTTTCAAATTCAAAAAAATTACAGAAATCTAGGTTCGTACTCAATTTTTACAAATGTATTTTTACAAGTTTTAAAATATGTGGAAAAATTGTTACTCGTATTTGAATTAAAAACAAATATGTACACATTTCAACATCATTACAAAAACAAATATTACACATATTTAAAATGATATGTATTTTCTGTAAAAAATAAAACAAAGAAACAAGAAAATATTCACATCAGTAAATGATGATAAAATTTTAATAAGCAAAAATAGCTAAATATGAAATATTTTTAGGGCTGAAAATAAAAATAGCATAAAAAAATATTGTTTTACATAATATGTTTTTATGCTTAAGTAAATGTACACTAGAAGCAAAATTATTTTATCATCACATTCACATTCATTTGTACAATGGTTCTCCATTTTTATAGTCGAAAAAGCTGTATGAAGCAGAAATATATTTTTTCACTTGAAATGCAATACTTCAAGATAAATGAATTTTTTTCATGTAAACAATTTTCATACTTATCTACAAATCCAACAAAAGATTATAAAATAAGTCAACTTACTCTTGCACAAAATAATCCTAAATGAAATACGAAGCATTCTTTTCTAAGTAAACTTTACTCATTTTTCTTTTTATACTCACTTTTACCCCATATGCGATGATTTTCATCACTGTTTCCACTGAAAACATCCCTGTGAATCCCATGTTGGAATACCTCAATATTTCTGAATATGTTGTACCTTGGTTGTGATACTGCAGCAGATCATTTAATTATTCCAAAGTGCACAATTTTACCATATGGAAAATTCATTTTCATATGTGAAATGTTTTTCAAAATCAGTTCATCCACAGATTTCAATACCATTATTCCATATATGAGGTATAGATATCACCATTAGTGTTGTTTAAACGTAATATCCAATATGTAATTATTTTGAGTTTAACATCGAATTACAGGCATAATGTAAAAAAGAAAACAAAAATAAATTTGTTAGTTTCTGATAACTACTAGATAAATGATATTCTACATTTGTAGAATATCGAATTGATTATGGGCATGTAAGAGAAAATGTATTTATCGTAATTTTGGAAATAATAAATGAAAAAATAAAACGAGGTATAAGAAGAGTTGCATGAAACTTCAGCAATAAGCAGAATATCAAACAAACATTAAATAATGAACAAAAAGCAAGAAAAGAACAAAATTATAATTCAATGCAATTATGCACATGTGATTCGAAAAAAAAAAACATATTCGAAAATCCAGCATTCCTTGTCCAAAACATGCATATGTATTTCAAACAAATGTGCTGCAAAAACATTTATATTCATCCAAAATGTTTTATTTTATAGTAAATCATTTATTAAATGCGTTCTTGATTAACAAATGCATTACTTTTTTATTAGTTGGGATATTTATCTTCTTTAGATTTAAAAATTTCTTGTATTTGGGTATATGAAAAAAGAATAGGTAGCAATCGAGCATCACAAATTATACATCATGCGACACAAAACTTTGTTTTATTTAACACGTACAAACACACAAAATCTAAATAACTCATGCATGGATGAAAAAAAAAACATTATTTGAACTTAATAGTGCGTGACATTGAAGAGAAATCATAAAATAAATTAACCCACAAATAAAACATGTCATTTGATGCATTTTCATATGATTTTCCACATTTCTAACAAAATTGCTGAACCAAAAAGAAACGAACGAATGAAGAATGAATATGAGAATTTACAACGATGAACATAACACAATAAAAAGATATGATTAATCTCTGAAAATTAATAAAACCAAAACATGCATGAGACACAAAATGATAATGCCAAGATGCAGAACGGAAATAAAACACGAATCATGCGATTTTTAATAATGTGCGGATTCAATATGCATAAATAAATCTGTATAGGCAAATGCTTACAATCAAACACATAATCATGATGCGACATTCAAAGTCATGCAATGTGTATTCAATGTGTATGTTTAGTATGTAATTATTGTGTATGTGTTTCATGTGTATTATTCCAAATGTACACAATGACACGTTTGAGACTGAAGTTCTTATATGTGAATTAAAAATATAACTTTTTACATTTACTATTATATATAGTAAATATATATATATACCTAGATATAGAAACTTAAGTAATGTAAACAAAAAGTCAATTGAAACAGTCTCAAAAGTGTCAATAATACAAAAATATGTCTATTTTAATTGATTTCAATACTTATACAATTATAGTCAGATTCAATTAATTAACTATGGTAACTTAGATAATTTTTTATGATTCATAGAAAATATAAATTTTGATATTATGATTATGATTAGGTCAATATATTTCAAATTTAAATATTTGTATAAAATCATATTAAAGTAAAAACTATTCAATTTATTTCATATATGCATTAGAAAAGTGTAAATATATTTTCAGAAGATAGAGCATATTTTCATACTCTCAAGAATTAGAAGAATTATTATGAAACATGTATAGAATTTTGTTATACTGAAAATTCATGTAATTCTGTTTTTCAAAGAGAACATATTTTGTGAATATTATTAATAATTGAGTTCAAAATAGCTTGATAATATACCTTCATCATCAGTAATAATGTATTGCAGACAATAAGTGCCATAATTAAGTATTCAAAAGGAGTGGAAACAACAACTCTCCATATTTTATATTTGAAACTTGATCTTTTACTTGGCATGTAACGCTCTAGCGGTCTGGCTCCTATTGTAAAATCTATGCAGGATTTCTGTAAGAAATTGAATGATCGATAATAATTATACTATAGGGACGCACATTTGAACATGTAATGTTATCACAAAGATCATTTCAAAGCAATTTTGGTACATATACCATTTTTGAAACAATATTAAGCCTTACTTGATTTTTATCAATTTCTCCATCTTGAAGTTCGGCTTCACCCTGTTCTTGAAACGTAATGATAATCAGGGCAACGAATATGTTAACGAAGAAGAACGGGAACACAACGAAATAAACAATGTAGAAGATGGACATTTCGATGCGAAAATTTCTGATTGGACCTCTTTCTTCATACGTTGCTGCCATGGAATTTTGAAGCACTCTGGAAAGAAAATATTAATTTATTTATAAGAAAGAAGAAAAATTGAAAAGAAATCCAAAGAACTCACATCCAAAACTTACTGTGGCCACCCTTCCCCTGTTTGTACAGCAAACAGCGTCAGCATAGCAGTCGCCACATTGTCATAATGAAAGCTCTGCGTCCCCCAAACTCTTTTCTCCCTCCTCGGCAACAAGGATTCCGAATCGAACACAAAATAGGAACCCCTAAAATTAGAATGAGAGTTTGAATCCAATGCCATAAAACCCATTTACTGTTTATTTGAAAAGTAAAATAAATCTCATGTGAGATAATACTCACTGGCACTCTTCAATGGTGTATTTGCTTTCATCCGAGCAATGAAAAAACTTCCCATTGAACAATTGTACAGCTATTACCGCGAATATAAATTGAAAAAGGATATATACAATGAGGATGTTGATAACATTTTTTAACGAGTTGACAACGCAGTCAAACACAGCCTTCAACTTTGGCACCCGCTTAATAGTCTTTAAAGGTCGTAATACTCGCAGTACTCTAAGGGATTTGATTGTCGATAGGTCTGCACCAGCATTACTCCCGCTTTAAAAATGAATAATTATATCAGGTGATTTCGAAACTTGTGTTTTTAAATTACCAGAAGAGAAATTGTGGCCCAAATATATGTATGCAGGTATTAAATTGCTTAAACAATCACTTACCTCATGTCGAAGCCAAAACTAACAGCTGCACAAATCACTACAACAGCATCCATAATGTTCCAAAATTCCCTTAAATAAGCACCAGGATGAAGTATCACACCCAAATCTACTATTTTTAATAACATTTCTATAGTGAACACGCCAGTGAAAGCATAATCAAAATAATTTAATATAACGTTTCTGGAAAAGATGCATGAAACAATTATTAATCACATTACATAATCACTATGTATTTAAATGAAATATTTCCAAAGCTTAAAAAAAATACCTTGGATTTCCGTCATCTACGGGATCTTCAGCTGCTAAAGCTATAGAACTTAATGATATAACAACCATAATGAAGAAATCAAAGTATCGTAAGTTTACTACCCAATGGGCAGCCCGTCGAATTCTGAAAATTGATGATTTTAATGTTAACTGAATTCAAAATAATTATTAATACGTTATCAATATCATATGAATAAGAGTTATCACTTACGGGTTGGTGGGGGATAAAATAAACATTGAAGAATAAGGCAACATGGGTTTGGGTCCAGTCGTTATATCTTCTTCTTCATCTTTTTTAGCTTCTTCTTTTTTCTTACCCTTTAATCAGAAATCATAAAATTACTAGAAATTTGGAGACTTCAATGGAAAAAGTCAAAGAGAAGAAACAACATCCAGGCAATAATATTTCACAGCATTAAATTTTGAAATGATTTGTTGCCAATTAAATATTATACTATGTACCTAAAATAATTTTTATTACAAAACGAACAAGCTCCACTAGGCTACATACATATCTCTTTTTTGTATTTCCTTTATCATAAACAAGCAATTTTGAAAATGTTTTCGACATATAAATATCAGAGATAAAAAGCTTAAGATGATATATGATTAGCACAATGGTGAAAGAATAATCAAATTATGTTGAAACACACTGCTTTTTTTTTCAAAATACTAGCACACACATTGAATGATTATGTGTATTTTGAACTTATTTTCATGAAAAATAGAAGAAGTTTGTAGTATTAATTGCATAAAATCTATTTATATTTAGCACATAATATGTGGGCATAATGCTGTTTTGCAATTTTTCTTCCTCCAAATCAAACTATGCATACAAATATCAAACTAGTATAAGAAATTAATGTACCATTATAATTATTATACAATAAATTATCGCTCAGTATGTCTAAATATTTTTATACTTGAGGAACATTTACAATTAAATTTTTCGATACTAATTTCTAAATTACAATAAAAAAATATTCAAATCTGAACACATTTCTTGAATACCATTATTAATTAGAATTCTAGCAATTTATTTAAAACAAACTAACCACATTAAGAATATGTACCTAGGTATGTATGTATTGTGAAAATAGGCTATGAATAATTATAACATTTTAAAAGTACAGAGGCATCCTAATGTTAAAAAAAATAGTTTTTTTTCTTGCTTAAACTATGTAAAAGCAAGCGTGTAAACATCAGTCAAAATCAGTTATGCATAATTATTAATTAGGAAATTGAACTCTTAATGCTATGTATTTTCCTAAACTAACATTGAAATTTCGTATTTATGAAAAAAAAAACTAGGTAGGAACGTATCATAATATTGAAAACACTTATCTTATTGTTAGAACTATGTATAAAATAAATGGATAAAAATTGAAACTAGTAAAAATGTAGAAGAATATCTTAATAATTTTCCATGCATAAGATTGGTGTCCATTTGTTTTCCTTCATGACTAGTTCATGTATCGTTTGAATCATCTTTAATGTAACTAAAACTAATTATTTATCGTAAATCTAAAGAACTATCATATTATTATAGACACAAATATGGAATAAAATATTGATAAACACACAACACAACACACATGTATTGGGAATCAAATAAAAGCAAGAAAGTGCTTTTCAAATCATACGTAACTTGTATAAACAGTATTTAAGGCTCAAAAAAATAAAATAAAGCGAGTCACAGTAAGCAACATATAGGTAGGTACGAAAAAATGAGGTCTCTATGTGGATTGAGAAATTCTTCAAAATTAAATATGTATTTTGCTATTTGAAAATTATTTGATTTGTATCATAGTGGAAGGAAACCGACCTCATTTAGATTCATATAAAAATGAAAATATTTTGATATCTAAAATAAGTTTGTTTCAATGAACACATCAGCTAAAAACTTGGGCATAGAAAAATATACAGATGTGTGAATATCCCCACTGTTACAAGGAACAAAATAAATAAGATATAGGTTTCCAAATCAAGCTCTAAATTTTAGGAAAATGAAAACTTTTGAAAAAAAAAATTAGGAAAATTTAGACTCAAATATTTTTCCTATGAAATATTCTTTAATATATTGATATTTGAATTTTATTTCAAAATATAAAAGTTATTTAATCCCACAAAAAAGAAAAACAAGAAATAATCACAAAAAAAGGTATTATACATACATATATTTAAGGCTTCTTTTGAATTTTCATACTCTTTTAATTTTAGTGGTACACTTTTGTATTTGAAATTTATGCAAATAATATAAGTTTAACAATTGCAATGACAAATGGTAAAATCAATAAAAAAGTAAGTAATAGGCATCAACATTTAAAGCAACATTTTTCACGTGCATTTTATCACGTATATATATAAAAGAAAATTAATAATTCTTTCGATATTTTTGATTGAAACTGGAAATGGATACATAATGTGTAAACAACAACCCTCCTCATTTTAAAGCAAGGCTTTACCTTTCTATGAGGGACCGATGACCCACCGCCCAAATCAACTCTCAGAGGCGAACCATCATTTATATGCAGAGCTTCCATCTCTTTCTCAAGTTCCTGATTATGTGATTTTTAATGATTATTGATAAATAATGTGACAAACAGCAAAAAAAAAAAAACAATTCCTGACAGTTATAATCTAATTTAAACCAATAACTAACTGAACAACGAGAAACACTTTAATATGTATTTTGATTACAAATACAATTACATGAAATTTTCAGAAAAAACGTGTTAACATCGTTATTATAGTCATATTTTCAAATGCGAAAATGATAATAATGAAAAGGAAAATTCGTGTAAAAATAAAAAATATTATAAGTAATAACGTCAAAAAATAAATTTTATAATAGGTACTACATTTCAACGCATATTTTAGTTAATGTGAATTATCATCGATTAAAAATAAAGTTGATAAAGAAACACAAACCTGAAGTTGTTTTTCCTTGTCTTCCTCCTCTTGTTCTTCTTCAGCAGCAGTTAGTTCCTAAATGAAATAAATTCAAATCAATTTAAATTTTCATTTACACCTAATAAATTTTATTTTAAGCCCAATTGAATTTTATTAAATAAAAGATCACCTGAGCATTAGCAAGATTATCCACAGCGATAGCCAAGAACACATTTAGAAGTGTGTAGTTTCCAAATAGCACCAAAATGATAAAATAAAGTGAATAAATCATGCCCTTTTTTGCTCCACCCTGTGACACAATTCCTTGATACATAACTTCATTCCAATCTTCACCCGTTAATATCTGAAAATATCAAATGGAAATCAATAAAATTAGATAATTAATCAAAATTATAATTATAATTGAATTTCTTACTTGAAACACAGTTAATAGAGCTATGGGAAAGGTGTTGAAATTTGTTGGTGGTGTTCCTTCGTCGAAATTGAATTGTCCACCAAATAATTGCATTCCAAGAAGTGCAAAGATTAATATGAACAAGAACAGAAGAAAGAGCAGTGATATAATGGACCTCATAGAGTTGAGCAATGATATCACCAAGTTTCTTAAGCTCGACCAGTACTTTGTAACCTGAAACATTCAAATGATATATATGTATATATATTTACAATATATTGTATAATACATTTACTTGAGACGTTTTTTAATTAAAATTACCTTAAATATTCTAAGCAAACGTAGAGCTCTAAGCACAGAGAGACCAAAAGAGCCTCCCTTCACTTCTGACCAAATGACTTCGAAAATTGAGCCAGATATAACAACGCAATCAAAACGATTAAAAGAAGATTCAAAATATATTCTTGGGCCCAAAGCATACACTTTTATCCACATTTCCATCATAAAAAGGCCTAAGAAAACGAATTCCGCATAATCTAAAATAGATATAAATGTTAATTAAGTTTAATACCAAAAAACGAATAGGTACATACAACCATCCTAGAAAAATAATTTAATATTGCTTACATAAAAATTGTGTCAACCATTTGGGTTGATGATAATGCTCTACTGCTACACATATCGTATTGAAGAGTACTAAAACGATGACAAACCAATAAAACCATTGCGTTTTAACGGTATGTCTTATCCAGAACCGAAATCGTTTTTCGGCTCTCCAAAAGTCTGCACATTTTCCACCACTTCTAACTTTGCTCTTTAAGTAACCTGAAATCCATAATATCGATGTTAATTTATTTAAAATATATCCATTATTAAGAATCAATTAATTTCTAAGTCGTGCTTATACTATTATTTGGATAAGAAATGCATATTTCAAATCTTTTCTGTGTTCATAAATTGATTTTACGAATATCCAATGTTATAGTTTCACTATGAACATTAAAACTTTATCAATCATCAGAAATAGAATCATTTGTTTGTAATATGCACATACATTTCAATAAAATATATAAATATTATTTATAATAAATAATTTATCAACTAAATTTTATTTTGCATACAAACTACATTAATGCAAAACCCCTGCAAACTGAAGACATTACATACGTATAATATTTACTCAATGTATATGTATTAAATTTCATAATTACATATGTTTAAATGTTGGTATTGAATCTAAAAAATAATAAATATTTTGCACAAATGCTCAAATCTTTGTGAATCATTAAATTCAAAAATATTATAAAATGGTTAAAAACTAAATAAAATCATACAATTCATCAAATTAGAAACTTAAAAAAATCATCTTTATTCAAAAACAATTATACCTACACTAAAAACATATTATTTTACAGGAAATATTTTTTTGATGGTAAACTGAAAAAATGAAATAAATTTCAAATTTTTTACCAAAATACTAAATATTATTCGAGGTTCAAAGATTTCAATAAAGTTAAATTTTACCAAAAATACTATCGATACAATAAAAAGTATGTATTTCATAATCATTTAAAAATAATGTGATAATTATTTAATTAAAACTAATTCAATTCAACCGATTTGATGCACATGCAAATAATTATATTAAAAAATCTTACTTTTACAACACAATACAATTGGTTGATTTATATATGTATATAAAAAGTTTAAAATATAATATGTAAAAATCGAAGATACCAACAATACATTTTAACCAACTGCAGATACATATTATATTTGCCAATTAACGACTTGTTAATAAAATATAATGTATTAATAATTCTCCAAATACAATGCATACTAGGTTACTGTCCATTTGTACCTGTTTAAAATTGTATGTGAATATATATCATGATGTTATTGAACTCATACATTATAATCCTAAATAGCGGTTGGAGTTGTCAGCATTAGCAGGGTTATTATAATAAAAATATTTTTATCAAATTGGTGTGATATGTAGAATAGAGCAAGAACGGAGAAAGACAGAAAAGAGGAAACAGTCGCAATATGATCACCAATAAGATAAAAATATCCTGTATATTTACATAGGAAATAAATGAGTAAAAAGCTTTTTTTATGGAAACTAAAGTAAAATTAATGAGTTATGAAGCCAAAATCAATAAAACTCTGGTGATTTTCAAAATAGACCTTTAGCATCATAAACAAGATGCAGCACAGCCTTCAAATCAACTAGGGGTCTAATGGTCCTACAGTCATCTCACGAGCTTATAATAATTATATTAAATCAATGATAAATCTCACGATACAGAATTTATTATAATTTAATGTATTTTACATGAATGATTCTAATGAAATGTGTTTTATATTTAATCACTTTTCTACTTTTCAATGTGAAATATGCACTGACAATGAATATTGTAATTGTTCACTAAATCACAATTACAAGTTGATATTGCAATTAAAACTAATCACAATTAGTCAAAAAGCAGAAAAATGTTAGATTTAACAATGCTTAAGGATTCCAACTAAAATTGGGAATTATTACGTTATATTTCGGACAATATATGAGGAAATGTGAAAAATACCCTGTAGTTGATGACTGCATGACAACAACAACCATACCTTGTTTTTTCTTTGGAACTGCCACCATTATTGGAATAAAAAAATATATATGAGACAAGTAAATATCAAAATCTAATTAGGACTGATTGATCGATCTAATTCGATCAAAGTTAACTTTATGAAATTCATTTCTCTAAGATTTATTAAAAGCACATATATTTTCATAAAATAAACTAGAAATCTATATTTTGCGAAATATCTATTATATTTTCTAAGAAAATATGAAATGGAATGTAAGAATCATTTTTAATTTGGCACTAATTGTAAATTTGAAGCTAGATAGTTCGTTACAAATCTATGTGTTTTCTAAGGTCAATATTTGAAAGTTGAAAAAAATATTGAAATCACGATATTCGACTAATCGAATTAATAATCAAATTCTAAAAGAAATATTGTATAATATATTGTGAATTCTACGTTCTGTTAAAAAATTTAAAGATGCAAGTAAAATCGACCAATAATTGTTTTCATACATTCATCTGTGACGCTTTTTCTTCCATTTACGTAGAATATATGAAGAGTCTTAATTCTATTGTTAATGACGAAACATCTCTTAAAATTAAATATATATTATACAACATACCATCATCCCCACAGTCTTCTTCCTGTTCTTCTTCTTCTGTGTCAGTGCTTTTGCTTTTACCTAAGTTTTTGAGTTTTTTTCTTTTGGCCGCAGCTCTTCTTCTTGCTGGAAAACGAATTAATAGCAGTATTAATAATTATTCTAAACTTTGTGAGTAATATGTGAAATGAACAACTCACCTTCAATTATATGCATTTTTTCTTCTTCCGTCGTTCTTTCTTCAGCTAAAATTACTTCCTCTAAAATCAAAAAAAAAAAAAATTGAATTATTGAAAGCACTTATTTATATTTACATAGATACATACATATATGTTTTTAATATTGGAAATCTATTCTGATTATTCATAATTGATATAGTTATTACTGAAATGAATCTTAATTACCTGCTTTGCAGATCCATTCTACATATCCATTCAACTCTCTTTCAAGTTGTTGTTGCCGTCTTAATTTGAGAAATTCTTGTCTATTTTCTACTTTTTCTCTCTCCTTAGCGAACTCTCTACAATTTTAATATTCAAAAACTGTTAACTATCCTAGCATTACGATAGTGAAAACTGATGTTTTCAAAATATAAGAAGCACAAATGTAATTAACAAATTAATAAAATAAAACAAACTAAAACAATAAAAGCTTTTAAAAGTAACAAAAATGTAGTCTAGCTGTTTAAAAATATTTCTATTTACATTTGAATTCTATCAATATTATTTACTGTGAATCCTAATATATGTATTTGGACTATTTCATGAAATTAAATTGGTAGGTACCTACTCGTTTTCATAGTTATAATACTAACATACCATTGATACAGATATTTTTCAAAATAAATAATCAAGAAACCATTACGTGTGATGCTCAGCATTATAATATAATATTATATAGTCAGATATTACTTTATTAAAATAAACTACCGAATAATTTATGTACATTCATTAACAAAAATACCTGCCCGTGTTATCCAATTTAAATAAGCCCCAAAATCCTGATAAAATTGTTGTCTCATTCTTTCTTTCTGAAATTGAGCTCTCCTTTCAACCCTTCCTCTTTCATTGGAAAATTCTCTATTTCGCAAATAAAATGGAATAATTGAAAAATACCGAAGGCAATCGAAACAAAATAAAATGATATATACCACAAATTGTGTTTATTAAGTAATAAAAATAAAATGAACAAAAATAGTATTTATATTCATGTTAAATTGAATTAAATAAAAAAAAAATACGAGGAAATTGTATACACAATATGTTAAGAGCATTATAAAATTTTCTATTTACCCACTAAGGACACCCAAAACAAGGTTGAGCATAAAAAAGGAACCCAACACTATGAGAGGCACAAAGTAAATCCAATTGAACGAACTGCCCATGGCATCATTCGTCTGAAAAAGAAAAGATTTTTAAATTTCCTATTGCTTAGCGAATTCCAAGTGACATTTTTAAATTAACGAAAAGTACCCAATAAAGTATGGAAGTCCACCCTTCCATAGTAATACATTGAAAAACAGTGAGCATAGCAAAACCTATGTTATCAAACGAAGTTATTCCAAAATTAGGTCCGTCCCACTGTTCTAAGCATGTGGATTCAGTTTTAGTATAATTACATACAAAAGCTCCCGGTGGCGCTATTGTCTCATTATCTGCATTACAAGGTGTTTCGCCTTCACCTTCTTTTACTATTTGTTCTAAAATATTACAAGAATATTGTTAAACATCAATACATTTATATTTATAGATATTAAGTTTTATTAAAAATGATAAGCTATTGTACTAATATTCTTATGAAGTTTGCAACGATTCAGAATATGATACTTTAGAAATGAGATGATCGAAATGAAGACTTTACACATTGCTAAGATCCACAAGTGTAATATAAGCTATGATGAAATTTATTCTCAAAGTACATATAGGTATATAGATACAAACATGCATAAAATTAGCACAAATGTAATACTAACGTAAATTTTCTAAGCTATAACATGATTTATGGAGGGCACCAGAGTAAAATTCCAGGCCAATAATTGCAAAGATGACAATGGCAAATAATACCAATAATCCTATTTGTAATAAAGGCGCCATTGCCTTTATGATTGATTTGAGCACCACTTGTAAACCTACAAAATATTCGAGTCATTAAAAAGTGTAATATTGATGATAGCACAAGTAGAAAAATGCAAAAATTTCTAGTGCACAAGAAGTACAAAAATTATTTGTAAGTTTGTACACATCGATCACCATATAAATATTTTCAATATCAAATAAGGATATTTCAAAAATTTTAATAAATGTATATCAAAATGCAAAATCTACTAATATCTAAAAAAATATTTGAATGAAAATGAAAAATCTAATGTGTAATATGCAAATGTATTCTAATACATTTTTAAGATCTGAAGTTATGCCGCAATTTTTTCTAATACATCATATCAAATTTTGAGAATACATCAGTATTACTCAAACAATTATGTCTTGTATTTTGTGGACGAGACACGCTGTGTTATTTAATTTAACTGTATCACATACATATATGTATGTTTGGAGACTCATCTGATTAACAATCGCGCATAAGGTTGTTAACATTAGTTATCCCATAACAACTGAAGTGCTCTCATAGCACTGATACTAATTAATTTATTACAATGCAATTCTTGAAAGAGGTTATGAATTATAGTTAGAATTATTTACTGAGTTCCCATTTGTTTCAAATGCATACAATGTAATATACACAACTCACTAGGTATCCCGGAAACCAGTTTGAGCGGCCTTAGCACCCTGATTGCTCGCAAAGTCCTCAGGTCTACTTCAGGCCCATCCTGCGGGAACAGCGTGATGAACCTGTACGCGACATTAACATACACACGTCTAGCTACTACAAAAACTCACCAAGAAAGCTAGCTAGTCTTTACATAATAACAGAAACCAATATTCCATATAATTATTTCACATGTCACCGCGTTTAACGCGTGTGAAAACAATTATTGATTTCTTTTATTAAATGCAAATTTTAAATAGTAGATAGATATATTTGTATATATGAATTAGCAAAACTATTCTATTTCAATTTTTAATGTAATTTGTTTACGTTTATAAAAATATAAGTGTGACACTCTACTAGATTCTACTTTAAACTATATAAAACCAACTAATTTTAATGAAAAAAAATCTAGTTTTTCTTTTTTTTTTACGTTATTTTCAAAAGATTTATGTAATTTTTACATCTACGTTTTCAATCTAGTGTCTTTTATCAATAATATGACTTTTTCTATATAAAATCATACCTAGGTATGTAGAAAATAATAAAAATATAAGCTTTGATCTATTTTTGATATAATATGTTAAATTTGTAGTAAATAGAATTGTAATGATTATTTAGAAAAATATAGTTGAATTTAGAAAACGAAGTTCATTTAGAATTTCAGGTAATATGTCCAACTCCAAACCAACCCAAAAAAAATGGTTTGAAATTTTATTGAAAACCTTGAACTCTAAATTTCATGATTGATACATATATTTAACAATTTATGTTAAGTTTTGGTACTACTCACACATATGCATGGATTTAATCTAAAATTATTATATTTCAATGTCATAAGTAAATAGATTTAACTATAGCTATATTAATCCATTAAAATCCTGATTCTATTAGTCGAGCTTTACTAATTGTAGGCTACTGGAAAGATTCGTATTAGAAAACATTTTCAATCGCATGATTGGGATATGATCCCTTACTTGGGATTCTGGAGACCAATTTGAGAGGACGCAGCACTCTGAAGGATCTCAACATTCTCAAGTCCACGTCTACGTTGCTCTCTGCAAATATTGTCATGGACCTATCCCCATGTTTGAAGACAGAATGCTTTTGAGTATCATCTTTTTTTCATATATATTTATTATGACAAAATAAATTTATGTACACCAGATACGAACGCTGATATAACCCGATTCATTATTATGACTATCAAATCAAATTCTTTATGTATATCTCTAGTGAAAATTTTGTTATGTACTTTCAAGTGCTTATATTCTAATATCAATAATAGTTAGAATAAAAAAGAAAGAGGAAAAAAAAAGAAATTGAGTTGAGTACAGAAAATGTAAAGTCCTTAACTCAATTTCGACAAAAAAGGTCACTTGTACCCTTTGTGCTATTTAGTCGTGATATATATTTTTTCAAATAAAATAATAAAAATTGGTCTAGTTTTAAATTATAGGAAAAATATGTGAAAAATAGAAACTCACCCAGTAACTACTACAAAAAAATCCATAATGTTCCAAATATTACGAAGATATGACCCTTTGTGAAGAACGAAACCTAATGCTAATATTTTAAGGGATGCTTCTACACAAAATATTCCTAAAAAGTAGACTTCTGTTGCCTCCTACAAAAAAAAAAGAAAAATATTTGGAGTTAACCAATAAAATACAGTTGAATCACAATAAAAAAAAAATGAGCGACTTCATTTAAGAAAAATACTATTTTCAAATGAAATCAACATTGTCACGTATTTTTTTAAATTAATTTGTATTATTTTCATTGCAGAATAAAAATATATTTTAGTGCGTAACAGATCACACAATAAAATCTCGCTTTTTTTTAAATGAATAGTTAATTTATAAAGTGACAAGATGATTAAGAGCGACCGTTTTTCCCAAATCTTTACGATCATACTTTCTAATTTATCCCGCATGAAAAACAACGTTTCCCAAATCGTTCCAAGAACAATAATAATCATCATACGTATATAACGAGACGCTTAGGATGACCGTTCGTCCCAGATTTTCCGGGACAATGGGTACATATTCTCAATATGTCTCACACGAATAAAAAAAAATCAAACGATCAATGTAGAGATGATCTTACCAGCTTTTGCGCCAAGATGGTCTTGTCGCCGTGCGGCAGATGCTCTTCCAGTGCTAACACCACGCAGTTGGCGATGATCGTCAACAGCACGGCGTACTCAAACGGCGGCCACTCTATTATAAACCGCGTATACCTGAAATTCACCATGAAAAATATTAATTCAATTTATTTATATTCCTAAAATTGCATCTTTAGAGAATTAAAGTCACAGCCGATCGAATGAAAAAAATAATACCCGATTTGAGCAACATTTTTGGTACGATGGAAAACTTTGAAGTCACCGATCAAAATTGTACGAGTTAGGGTTAATTAAGTAGTAGTAAGTGCAGAGAGTATCTTAATCGTCATTATTTCAGGGTTTAATGAAAATATATATGAAAAAAAAATCAATTAGTCTGTTCACAATGCAAAACAGCTAATTTCGAAATGTCTTTTTTTTTTCAAATTTTCTTTAATTTATGAGTTATTTAACAAATTTTAGACTGTAAAAAAAAAATCAATAAAAAAAAATACCTTCTGATGCGATTCTCATCTGAGAGCACAAAGAGCGAGCTGGGCCCCCCAGTGGCGGCTGGCGCGCGGCTGCCCATCGCGTCACCTGCCGCCCGCGGCGCCGCCCCTGCCTGCGCCGCCTCCTGCGCCGCGGCCAACCTGCATACGCACATGGAAAAATACATTTTTTTATTTTTTTTTGTTAATTGACAAAAGGGATGTATAGATACTGTTCATCGGGGAAAATTCAATTTGAAAAAAAAATTCTAGATAGGATTTTTTGGGATATTTCAATCGATTCCTAATCGAAGCCGAAATACAAATTACTTGAATGTCGTTGAAAAATATTTTTTCTAGAAAATCTCATTATGAAAATAAGTATTGTTCATAAAACTTAAACTTCTTATTTAAAAAATAATCGAAAAAAGCTCTTACTGTCACTATTACTTCCAACACTCTCCCTGTTAATAGTAAAAAAAATACTATTTCCTTTTTTACTAAAACAGATCGATAACAATGAAAGAACAAAGTTCAGATACTCGCCGGATCAACGTCTGCTACGCGAGTGTCGTTCAATAAATCAATTCAGATTAATAACGTTCAAATTGTTGCTACAGAGTGACAAAGAAAACAAACTTATAACTTCCGACCGTAATACAAAGAAATACTCGGTAATCTTTCGATAAACCATATTTTGAAAAACTTCATTAAATTATGTAATCAGTATTTTGATATTTTTCATGTGGCAAAGTAATAAGAGAAGAACTGAAAATATCATATGTAAGTACATACAAATATAAAATTTTCATAGTATACAATGGGAAAACATACGTTTTTCATTGATTAAACAATTCATTACATAAATCCAACGCGATATTCTTAAACTCCCACATAAAAAGAGCCACACGATTCTAAACCCACCAGAGCGAACGAATCCGAATAAATCACGCCCCCCCACAAATATTTAGATGGGAAAAAAAACTCATAACATTTAAGCCTCGTCCTTGAGACTAGGCGAAGTTTCGCCCCGAAAAGAGTTGGCAGACGCACCGAAGACGACCAAACTGCGGATACGCTCATCGAGGACGCCTCGGCAATCGAAAACGAAGAAGTGGAGTCACCCTTGGAGGGAAAAAGGCAGAAGAAGGCTCCTAAGGGGATGTTGGGAGGACGCCAGCGTCTGGGCGCCAGTCGCGACCATGTCTACCCATGCCAGGGGTTGCCAAACGAGGTCCGACTTCCAATAAAAATATCTCTTTGCATACACACATAATGCTGCTCTTGTGTGTATCTACGTATAGAATTGTGCGTGTGTCTATTTCCAAGTGCTTTTCTGTTGAACGCGTGACGCATTGGATGACCTTATTAAGAAGACGGGTTTCCCAGCGTATTCAAATTTCAATGTTTTGTTAAAGAAATATCGGTATTTGTCTATTTTACGTATACCACTTCTTGTGTGCATTCATACTCGTACATTCAAGCATGATCATTTGGCCAATTTATACGTAATTGTTTCAGTTGTTTCTCTCGTTCTAAAAATCAGATTTAACTCGCATTCGCATATGCTAGAGAAAGCCAGATTTGACTGTTAAAACTAAAAAGGTGACAGCAACAGCTGTATGCAAATTATGCTTTCAAAAAGTACAGATTTGAAGTAGAAAATCAGTATATGTATTAGCATACAGTTGATGACAATCGCTATCAAATTCTATACAGGAAAAAATTTAACTCATTGCTAACTTGATAGAAATATTATCTATCCCTAATAATCTTTTGTTAGTATGTCTATAGGTTGAAAATTAAGTTAGATTAGGATTTATGACGAATTAAGGTGATGATTGGGCAAAGTAAGTATGATGGCGTGCGTAAAACGGATAAATGCTGAAAAGTGTCGCACGTTCGAAAGGGGTGAATGTTTGTGATCGCAGATTTGCTACGTCTGTCCATTTATCTAAAATTAGAACTTTTCTTCTTCGTATGATTCGTGGGATATGACGCAATTGATGTTTTATTTTTAGATTTATATGTTTACCAAAATATATAATTTTCGAAAAACGTGTTGGATTTATAACGAAAAATTTAAATTTAACCCCACCTAAGTTTACGCATTGTTGATTTTTTAGGAAAAAATATATTTTTTAGGAAAAAGAAAGCGAGTTGAATATTTTTCGAGTTATTCGTCCGCAGTCGACATGTCGGTCATTAACTTTTCAGACACAATCATCGCCGTTGGCCCACCAATCGATATATCTACTAAAAATTACACGATGGATACTCGATCAAATCAAGTGTGTTTGTTCGCCGAAATCGCCGAATAAATACGCACCGCACAAAAGCACCGAAACGAAACGAAACGATATCAAATCGCCAGACAAAACAAAACTATCAATTGTTATGAGAAAAAAATCAATATTAAAATAACTTGGCACACTTAAGAAATTGAATGATCCCATCATACAATTACACGCTGGAATTTCCCGATATGGTTTCTCTAATCCATAAACACCCTACTTTCGTGAACCTCGTTTCTTCCGCGATGCTTTGTTTGAAATTTGCACTTTTATATTCATTTATTATTACAACTTCTGATAGCCAAATTTTAAAGATTTCGTTATTAATAATTAACTTTAAACTGATAAAGAAGCCTCTATAACTGAGAATTCCGAATAAGAATGCATGAAAGATCGAAATAAAATCGTTTGAATTTAATCGACCCAGACAAATAGTGGTATGTTTTTAAGAATCATTTTGTAAACGGTTAAATAAATCGAATATTCGAAAAAAAAACGATTGAATCAATAGATCGATTAAGAAAAACGACATAAGACTCTCGCCAGGATCCAAACCCAGCATTGCGAAGACACTGAAACTCAACATGACAAAGACTTCACATCGCTTAAATATAGATGCAGATTTTTCACGACACTATCACTGAACCACATTATATTAAATTATGATTATTATGATTAAAAAATAATTTACACTGAATAATCTGGCATCTTTGGTACGGAGCAACGAACGCGAGGGTGGCGCACATAGCAATGCGGAAAATCAACCGTTCGTCTCCGTGGTCACATATAGCTATAAAAATGTACAGACACAGTGTGGGTTATACTATAACTATTACAGCATGGAGATAGCGCAAAATTATACGGAGCCAAGGATGGAGAGGCGTCTGCGGGAGACGGCGCCTAGACGACGACCTCAAATTATACATTTTTTTCCTTTTTAAATTGTGGCTTTTTGTTATTTTTATTCCGGTCCAGAGTGAGGTTAGAAAGTCTCCTGTGGCATGTAATTAATGGAAAGTTAGTGTGAATTGGAGAAACTGCGATTATCCTTTAATAAAGTAAGAGTTGTGATTTTTTTTTCGGAAAATTCGACTTTTTTGAAGATAGACATATTATGATTTAGTTTTTTGATAAGCATAATTATATCATATAATAAGTTGTTAAATTTCAATTATACACATTAGAAAAAGTTGAAGAATTTCATTGAAATACAAGCGAAAATGACAAAGAGCGAATAAATATTGTAGGTTGAGTTACGCTCAAAAAAACTTCTAAATTTCCCAAAAAATATTAAAAAGGTTATGAATATTATACAAATATAAAATTTTCACAAATATTGAACAACTTTGAGTTTATAATGTAAAAAAAATATGTACTGAAAATTACTCACTGAAAAAATGAGTTCAGATGAACAATGAAAATCGATTCTTTCAATTTCCGGAATTGTGCGAAATAAGATCAAATTACGTTCAATCAATTAATCAATTGAAATATTATTGTTGTTTATTGCGTTTTGAATAAAATTCCGTCGTGGAAAATTATGCAGTGTATTTCAAATAAATTTAGTAAGCCTTTCAAAATAACCTCACTTTGATTATTCAAGCGTGGATGGTCACTCTCGACGCCATTTTGATATTAATATGAAAATAGAACGTTGTCTTTCGAGGCTTTGATAATTAAGCTTGTATGTGCATGAATGTTCATGTTGAATAAAAAATGTTAATCTACGATAAAGTCTGCGTATATCTAAATATTAATTAAGCGATATATTTTTAGATTAAGTTGATTACTCAAGTTATATCATGCCACAACGATATAAAGTTATGTAAAATATCGAAAGATTTGGATATTCACTTTATATAATTATGATGTTTTCCTATCATGCGTAAAAATATATTTTTTATAAAAACGATGGAAATATTGAAATAGACAAACATTAGACTATAAGTTAGTTGAATATAAGCGAATAGGTATCTATAAAGAAATCCGCACTAAAATAAATAGACATTACATTTTTTTTATATCTCATTACTATCCCAAATAAATCAATAAAAAAAACCTAAGATAAATTGCTGATCTAACAAACACTATCAATTTACTCAATTGAGGAAAATAAAAATGTATGCTCACACATAACCGTACGTAAGCATCTATGGAAAATCAATACGATATTATTTTCTTATTTAATTTATTTTTAGAAATAAATGTGTATTGTATATTTAACTAGATATTTTAATAATGTTTCAAAATCCAAAGAGTTAAAATTCATCATTAAAAAGATTTTTTATTCGTGTTCTTATCATAAATCGGTCGAATCATAGTGTAATTGACTCAAAATAAAATAAAATTCAAATCAAAAAGTAGATTTCGGAACAAAAGGCTCGGAGTTCGCCCCTGCGACTAAAGCCCACATTACGACAAGCGTCAAAAGCTCTACGACGGCCGCAATAAAACGAAGACGCCATCAGACAAACAAGGTGACATTTACTTAAAGTGAATCAAACGATCATGAGTCACCACAAGAGATCCGACCGAAGAGACGACGGAATAAAACGAAGGGGTTGACTCACATTATTGTACACAATATTTGCCGAAGCTGCGTTAACATCAGAGCCGAACGTTGAGATTGCGTAAATATGCATTTTGTAGCTTTTTAATTTGGTCAATGTAAAGTGCTGATCGAAAATTGTCGATTTAAATGAAATGTCGTGTTGTGTTTTAAAATTAATGTGATGTTTGTTTACGTATTGTGTAATTGAACAAAACTGCATTTTTTTTTCAATATTTCAATATATAGTACGATTTTCTATAACACATTCAAAATATCTTCAATGACATGATTTTCAAATTATGGCACGAATGAGTCAAAATATGGGCAAATTGTTTTTTCGCTAAAATTTAATTTAATTTTAATCATATTGCATGAAATCTATCATCGTGTTATAAAGTGGATCGCCTATATTTATATTAAAACGATTATACAGCCTATTGAGTATCATTGCCAAATTAATGTAATGAGCCAAATGACGTTTTAGAGCCGATTGTATAAAATCAGGCGTAATTTTAACTATTCTTCGATTTGTAGTAGTAGAATTAATCGAGAACATTTCATAAAAAAATATGAAAAGTGTCTAAAATTAAATACACCGCTGTAAAAGTTCATATTTTTCTAATTTCAACAAGAGTTTCAATCACAATCATTACAAATATAACAAACAGATAGACTAGCACTATTTTATACATACAAATTTTATTTTATTTCATTATGAAAATATGAATATATCTTCTAATTGAAAAATTCCGCTCTATATGTACCATAATGGTTGCAGTGTTAACATTGGCGATTCGATGGATGCAGATTTTTCGCTGGCAACTTGACCCAGTTTCAACTTGTTGAAAAAGTGCGCCTAGTTGTAATACGGGTCCAAATTCGCGGAATGAATTATTTTGCGCTGTGTCCGCGTTTTTTTTTTCCACCCCACTCTCGAAAGCCTCCGTATATCAGATGTGGTTATTGTGTGGCCTACATATGGCGTGTACGTGTTTATGGCGATCGCAATAATGCTCAAGGATGCTCGTCGTGTTTAACTACTGTACAATAGCGTTGCCAATATGAAAATTCCATTTTAATAATGAATGTGTTGATTGTTTCCGTTGAGCCATTCGAGAAATTGCCATACATGTGTGAAAATAATCAATAGTCGGAAGATGAGTGTTGAGAATGGTCCGTTGTCGTTTGTCGAATTTATATGCGTTTTGATAGTATCTAGTGTGGTATGAATTGAATTTGATTTGGTGAAAATTATAATATCGATTGGATGTGTTTCGGCTTGAGCTTTTGCGATTTTTCAGCTGAAGACGCCCCAGAACTTAAGACAATTTTCCGCGTTTGCGCACACATTTGGAAACTCGTTCGACTGTTATGCAACACTCTCGATATGTATACGCGACGTTTAATACATTCTACTCTCCAAATAAAATTGCACTAATATTTTAGCTGTATTTTTGAATTATTATTCGATAGTGCCAAAATATTTTGAGAAAATTCTTTGTTTCACCTCATTAAAACAATAAGATTTAAATAAATATAAATAAATAGTTCATTTCGAAAATTTGTAGATATAAAACTGAATATTTCAGTTACATTATGCTATGCTATCTATATGGAAATAATATGTTAAATTTGACGTATTTTCAAATACTAGCGAAAAAGCCTATTAGATATTTATATTGACTCTATTTTTATATGACAAATTCATATATGAAAATAATGGACATTGGAAATTCTAAAATTTTAGAGATTTCTATCAGTTATTATACGAAACAACTTTTAAAATGTATCGACACACACAATGCATTAACAAGCTGCACAAAATTTTCTATTTTCTCATATCTACCTAAAAATTTATCGCAATATAACCATCAAATTTTCCAAAATTATATTCTAAACCTCCTGTAAAGCATTCTGTACGCATTTAATCGATATGAAAATTTAATTTTTTATTCAATTCATGTATTATGATGATCATTTCATAAATGCAATTATAAATTCAATATAAATATTAATTTCATAACGATCCATAACGAAATCATATCTACATTACTATCGAATTATTGTTATGCATCGAGCACAGAATTAGCATACAACTGACAAACAGATTATATCTATTACATACAAGACGAGAATGCAACTCATAAGTATTGTTTTCATAATGTGCACATTTTAATATAAATCAATCATTGATTAAGACAAATCTATCTATAAAAAAATGCAATGTAATTTTGAAAAGAACACATTCCATATGAACAATTTGAGAGACTTGTGTCCTTTACATCCATATACATTTTCTCTTTCAAATTTAATAAAAGTTAATTTCATATTAAATTACTTTCAATTCGGTCGAAATGAATTCCAAATCGAGTAAAATATTTCAAAAAATGAACTAAAACAATTGAACGTATGAAAAACCTGCATATGTAACCCAACATCCTTCACATCATCCATACAAAACGCAATTTAAAATCATAAAAATTTTCCCCCGAATTTATGCAACGTCCCCGAAGCGTGTAGCGTGGCATCTCCGAGATTAGAAAATGGAAGTGAAGATAGAATATCTGCACCGTTCGGCAGGAAAAGCGCGTCGGAGTCAAAGGACTCACCCGTGAAAAGATCCGAAGGTCGATGGGCGGGTGGGGCGGAGCCTCCGCCGGGGGGGCTGAGGGGGCCGGGGGTGTGCTTGTTCTTTATATCGGATTGGCGGGGCGAGTTGCGCGCGACGTTCGCGCTCGCCCGGCGCCCGCGCTGACGTCACGACGCCATCTTGACACGTCACCGGACACATGAATGAAACAGACGCAAGCGCACACACACACACACACACACACACAAATATATACCACTGAGTGTCTGTGTGTGTATTTGCTCTTGTGTGTATATGTATGTTCAAAAATATGTATGTGTGTTTATGGGATTTTTTTTGATTTTCGGTGAGAGTTTTCCGATCAATTATCCGTTTTTTTTTGTAAGTAAAGTATGTTCGGTTCATGGGATGGTTGTATTAAGAGTATTAATAAAAAATGAAGGTGTTAGGAAATATTTTTTCGTGAATTTTCCGTGTGCATTGGAAAGATTTTCCAGATGAATGGTTTGTGAGGTAAGTGTTGCTTGTATCGTAGATGTGTTTGTTTTGAGGTATCGAGAAGGCGTTTTTTTTCGATGTAATTTTTTATATAATTCGATGAATTTTCCGGGTGCGTCGATGGGATTTTCCGGAAAAATATTTTGTAGGATAAATGTATTTGTTAGAGGTGTTGATATGATTTTTTGTATGGTAAATGGGACTAGTGACGTAGATGTGTTTGTTTCGTGATATTGATAAAATTTTTCAAATATTTAATAAATATACATTTAGTACATATTTTGTAAATGTATCGATGAGATTTTTCCGATTTATGTTTTATAAAGTAAGTGTAGTTATTGTTGCAAGTGTATGTATTTGTTGGCGGTACTATCATTTGGATGTCGAATAAGTTTTTTGGTAAATTTTCAAGATGTATATTGAAACGATTTTCCGAACGTATTATTGAATTTTCCCGAATGCATTGATGAGATATTTCGAATGCATCGAAATTATCACAAAAATTGAAAAAAGCAATCTAGTATCAAGTATATACATAGTTTAGAACTGATTTGTATTTTGGATGGTGAAAAAAAATAATCTCACGAATTCTAATAGCTTAGAGAAATCGATTGATACTTTCAGCATGAATCATACAAAAAACTCAATATGAAAGGATAAATAAAACAATTCAAAAAATAAATTGTTCTAATTATTTTGAGAATATTTTAATACCGCAACTTACTAGCATACATTCCTCAATAGCGCCAAACTCTACGAATAAAGGTAACCCCATTTCCCGATAAAAATAGAACCGTAGCGTACAGAGAGCAACAACAACATTCGGAAATGCTAAAATTATACAACTTTTGTGCAACTGTAGACAAAAATAGACCACAGTAACGTTTTATAACAAAACCGTATTTCCCTAAATAGTAATAGCAGGGCGTGTAAGCCCAACCGAACGATGGAAAATCACGCGACACTCCCTCTGAAAACCGATCCTTCAGCAAATAGGGATTCGACATTTTCGAGAAGAAAATCTCCCAGTTTCATCTTTTCAGAACCTTCCACTCTCTATCACCATTATTACATCAGCACAGAAACACAAAATCCGACAAAACGCCATTTTCATGCATAATATTTGAATTAATTCTTGAAAAATAAAACAATGATGAAAACGATCATTAAACATAAATTATTTGCGTTTCATAGAAAATATGAAAGTTCTTGGAAAATGTATCCTATAATATTTTTATGTGATTAATACATTCAGAATTTCAATACTTTTCTTTGAATTTATAATAAATGTACACTTGTAGAATTTATTGTAGATACTTTTCGATGTTCGGAAATTCAATAAATGTTGCATTATTCGTATATTGAGAAATTAATTTATAAAAAATAAAAAAATATGAAAAGTGCCCACAATTAATTCCACTAGTGTACATTGAAAATCCTAGTCACAATATAACCTTGACCTTCAATTAATCTCATACACACATCAACTCAAACACTAATGAAGCATACAAAGAAAAGGCGATGAGATTTTTCTCCGAAGCGTTATGCAACACGTTCAGATTTTCCCTATTAAAGCTCTTTCGGCTTTACGGAGCGATAAATCGCATTTATGGCTAAATTTGTCGCAAATATTAAGCATATTAATTATACGGTCCGTCGTCGGTCGTAATGTATAATATAATAACACATCGGTCGTACGTACGGGGCTCATTGTATTGGCAATTATGACACGTACTAGCGCGGCACGTAATCACGAAAGAAAAATTGCAACCCTTACGTCATTGTCACGCTATACGCTAAAACGCGAAAATAAATAAAGCCGAATTAATTGTGGCTATGCGAGTTCGCCCCAAAACTAACAAAGACTCGAGTGTTTGTGCTAAATTGTATTCGGAATGAAATTATTATTTTTTTCTTTTGCTTCTGCTGACGTTTCTCGGAAAAATGAAAAGTGTGAAAAGCGATAAAACGGTTCGCGAATGCATCGAAGTGTGTCACGTATATATGTGAATAATGCAAATTCTACCCTTAATAATATTGTCACGCTCGAACAATTGTTGCGATTTAATAATTCACATGAAATTAATTTAAACGGCGAAAATTCTCCGACATGAAAGTCGAGCGATGAATTTTCTCGTTGTGCATGCGTTAATTTTCAAAACGATAAATATACTTTCAAAACGCAAAATATAAATGTTAAAACGCTCGACTGTTTTAATTATTTCAAAGTCACCGAAACTATTACGACTGTTTCGTTTTTAACGTAGTAATATTTTCAGAAGCTTACGTGTCGATCTAGATCTAGAGCGATATACGATTCGTTGAAAATTGCTATTTTTACAACACAAACGCAAAAAATATCATCGAAATAAAAAATAAAAACGGTTATTTAACAAAATCCCAAAATACGAATTTTCCGAACATTTTTAGCGGCGAGGAAAATCGATCTTACGTTACGCCCATAAATCCGCGCTTAAAAATAGAAAGTGGACCGAGATGCGAATTTTTCCACCCCCGACGTTTTGTTCGGGGGTCGAAATAATCGGCGGTTCGACCGATATGTGTCAGACTGTGGCACAAAAGGCGTCGCGAAAAATTCGTGTTTTGTCAAGTGTACGTAGAGCCTTGGCTTTGGTGCGCATGCGTCAAATCACGGAGCTAACAATTTAGTCATGGAGCTTTCGAGCTCGTACACTCCAACGAAATTAACTAGCTTTTTTTGGATGAAGTAATATTTTATAATAAGTTATTATGTAAAATTCCGGTTAAATATGGAATCATTGAAGTCGAGAGGGTGTAAGTGATAGTAAAAAAAATGTACATGTTTTTCTATGCGTTTGTATGTTAAATACATATTGATATGAAAGTGTATAGAAATTCTCAAATTTCGTGAAAAATTATTGATAATAATCAATACTTCACTGCTCGAATATCAATTCACATATTGGATACATAAAAATGAAGTTATGACAAATTTTATGCTTATAATATTAAATTAACTATTATAATTTAAATTTAAATTGAAAAAAATCAAATTCTATACAGTTTCTATTTACATCTATAACTTTCAACATACAATATTCAAAAATCGAAACTATCCACTCATAACAGAAATTTTGACTTCATTCATACACAAACCGATCTTTGATTAAACCAACAAACATAATCATCATTAAGACAATAACCTAAAACTTTACTAAACCCATTAATATTAAAATTCATAAATTAAAGATTTCAAAGAAAAACCGTAAATTTTCCATAAAAGAGTTCTATAGTTCCGAGCACATTAAGGTCCCGATTCAACTTGATATAGAAATTCAATTCAAAAATATTTCAATATTTTAATAACTGTTAATTAACTCAAGCGATGAAAAGATCGGTCCTTAATAAGTAGATAAATGAATTTAACATTGAATTTAGCCCAAACTAATGAATAGGATCTGGGGAAAATAGGGCCTCTGAATTGGAGACTCTGAATTACAAAAATATTAAAAGTTTAGAATTATTTTCAATTGACAGAACTGCTAGTTTATGAAGTCTGATGACTTTTGGTGACAATGATATCTTTCAAGATTTGAAAAATAAACTATTGACAGAATATTTAACTATCGATTCTTTGACTTAAATCTCCTTAACTAATTTTCATGACTTAATTTAAATTTCCAAACAAGCATGGACGCAGGAGGGCGGAGTAGGAGAGTGACCATATCCAAGGTCGACCGTATGAACTCAATATTTTCAATTGACAGCACCGGTAGTCAATGACGTCTGACGACTTTTGGCAACAACGGCATTTTTCAAATTTGATTTTCCACGCTTCGAATCAAAATTTCCCAATTGAGTTTTCTGGATTGAAACGAAAAACAATGATGGAGTGGGAGATCTCCCACGTCCAAGGTCAGCCTTCAGGGGTGGCTTCGAAGCACACACACGGCATACTCGGAGTTCTGGTGCACGGCAGGATGGTCACGCAGTCGCCGGTGACAAGTGGGCCGCGGTTGCGTCACGCGAGCGACTGCAGCCGGACACACCAAACAATGCCGCATTACAGCCACCACTCCATTGTTGTTGTCCTCGTCATTGCCGTCTCTGTCTCTGCGACGGTTGAGAGATGTTTGGGTTCGTTTGGATGTGAAATTGTCACCATTCACTATGAGATAGATTTGAAATGTATCTAGAAAGGTAATGGTGTCTGTTTCTGGATGGAAACAAGTGTTCTCCCGAATAATCCATCTCCGAGGACAAAATTATAGAGTGGAAATGATTTCATTTATAAACAGATTTCAAATGCATCTCGATTGTTACATATTGACAGCCTGATTATTTTTTCATTTATATGACATCCAGATTAGATTATAATTTTCATGGAAAATCGAATTTCCTCATCGAATGTGCTCTATAGTTGACTTTTATTATCATTTTTTCACAAACTCTATTGATTTTAGGGATAAAAAAGATTGTCATCAAAACGAAAGCTTCCTGTATTCGCTAGTTGGGAAGAGCTTTATACATTTTCATCCATGCTCATTGATTCAACTTGAATAATATATCGATAATTCGAATGTCATTGTGAAGATTCGAAAGTTTTATCAATCGTATTATAATCATCCAAGTTGAAGCTGGAGCGTTTGTGTTCAACGGTTTGCACGAGTTTTCCGCAAAGTTCTCAAACAAAGCATCGCATATCAGTTTCGTATTCAAATGAAAATTACTTGTTTCTAATGTTATATCTTGTAAAACAGTAAAAGTTTTCGTGATTTATATATTCGAACGTATAATATGTTTGCTGCATGCAATATTCGTTTGAAATTTTATCAATAAAAGCATTAAAGTTTTGCATTATTTGATAAAATTTATGAGCAAAATATTAAATTTTATAATTCAAAGTTCTATGCAGTTCAAATAGTGTGCATAAATAAGAAAATTTATTGAATTACAAACAAAAGATTTTCAGTGAATATATAAATGTGGTAAAATATTATAAATATATTGCTGAAATGAAAATGAACCATTTTCACAGTATGTTTTTCCTTTCATCCACCCTACTTTTTCATTATCAGAAAAATCGAAATCACGACACTGTCCAATCCTCTTCATTTCATACTCAACGCAATTTAACACAATTCGTTTCATCATTATTCAACTCTTACATTCTTCACAGTCATGTTGAAAATATAACTTATCCATTGATCCATTCCAAAAAAAAATATTGGTAGATGTGCATAAGAAAGTTCGTAAATTTTCCACATCCGATTGTTAACAGACACACATACACACACACAAAACTAAAACGATCCATAAATAGCGAAAAACCCACTCGGGGCATACGTACCGGCGAAGCCTCGCACGTCATAAAGAAAACCTTCGGAAAATATTCGAGCATCGATTGCACCTCAGACGAAGAAAACACTCATATTTGGCGGAAAAACTGAGCCTTCGTATAAAAGGAGGGAATCTTCGTGTTCAAATTTTCCTCGTTTGAGGAAAATCCATCTCTTCTCTAAATTAGGGGGTGGTAAATAAACTGGCGCGAATCAGTGTCCCATCTAGTGGCGACCGGGTGAACTAAGTGATTTTTTTTTAATTTTTTAGATTGAAATCATATGAAAATCCTAGAAGCCATGGGGCGTAAGTGATGAATTCAAATGATTGATTTGAGTTTATCACTTGTACTCTTTAGTTTATAGGGGCCTCATGTAATGTGAAAAAAATTTTAAAAGTGCATTAGAAAGAATTATGGTTAAAATTGTGTAAATATCTTAGATCCGAAGGCGGCTCGTCATGTAAAAAATTCATTGTTGGTTATGTCGGAAAAACAAATTATTAATGTGAAGACTAAATTACGATAAAATATTAAACATTCTTTGAAAAATATGTTTAAAATGATTGAATAGAAAAGAAAATTTACGCGAAAAAGAAAATTCAACCGCGAAGAGAGTTCCTTTCAGGGTAGGATTTTCCAGCCCCGTCCATTTTATACATATCAACGTATCGAACTAAAAACGATCTTTTGAATACGTTGATACGGATCATTTTCCTCTGCATTTATAAGCCGATAAAATAGTTATCACTGGCCAACGGCGGAACGGGAGGTAGTTCACGATAATAAAAACTGATATTCACTCAATTCTTGTTATAAATGAAACATATTAACGAGAGCAACTTGAACCACCATTTTTTATATAAGACATTTTCAACCGTGAGCCTCTTATTGATTAATTTTTTTTCAATTCAGATCTATATTCGAATTTGGATTCGGACACTAATATTCACTGCCATAAATGAGAATAAATCGAATCACCATTTTTTTAGTGAGACTTTCGACGAGCAGCTTTTGGGTCGGAAATTTTCAAGATTAACCTTTTCATTCGGATAATGATATCCACATCGTTTTTGCTATACAACGAAAACCTATTTTTCATTAAAAACCTATTTTCAAAGACGAGCCGAGTTCGGATTCTAAAAATTTAAAATAAAGATTTAGATTCGAAATCGAATTCAAATTCTGATTCTGCTACCAATATTCACTTGTTCTCAACAAAATGGGACACTATAAAGAGATCGATTCGAACTGCTGAAATATATGTAATTTTTCCATATTACAAAATAGTTCGAATAGAAAGAAAAAAATGTAAAAACGCGAGATCTAGACACGGATTCGGCTTCGATTCGCGAATTCGCAACGTAGGGATGAGGAAGATGGAAAAAGAGGGGTGAGGGGGTGCGGCGCTGCGGTTGCGGGCGCGGCGCCGGCGCCCCTCGCTCCCTCCGCCTTTCGACCGTCACGCTGACAGCCGGGGTGTATTTGGGCCGCTCCGCGCGTCGGCTAACCGTTAACTCAGGGTGCAGGGTTGGGCTCTGTGCGGGCATGGTCTCAGACGGCCGGGCGGCCGTCACGCGGGGGATGCATCCCGGCGTGCTGCCGCTGCCAAGGCGCGCGCGCCACTGAGGCCGGCGCGCGCAGCGCCGCGCCACACGCGCACAGCGACACGACGGCCGACGCACACACTTCAACGGCCATGCACGTGCACGCCGCGGGACGGGGTTGCCACGCTCGCGACGCCCGGATACCCCTATGCGCCAACCGGGCTTTCCCTGCTTTCAGGAAAAACTAACGCGGTCGGGCTTTTCGCGCGGAACGCTTTTCGTTTGATTTTTTGCCTTTTGGGGTTGCTTTTCTAATGCTCTATGATTGGATTGTGATTGTTTTGTTTTGTTGAATGGTTAGGTTGGGAAATTTTGGGGTTTTTTGATTTATTGTTGGTTTTTTTGAAAAAATGTTGATTTTTATTTTTTTATCGTTTCGGTGTCGAAGTCGAATGAGTTTTGAGAAAATTTAATGATTTTATTTTTTGAAATTTATTTTTCATTTAAAAATGTGCGCATGCGCACTGTTTTGTTTAAAATTATTTGAAAAAATAAATCGAATTTTATTATAATCGGCGATAATAATTGAATCAAAATTTCATGTCAAAATAAAATTGTGTGGAAAATATTACATATCTTCATAATAATTCGATCAAATATAAAAGAAAATTCTCTATTTATTTTGTTAAATTAATGTTGTTAAATAATAAATATTTAGTTTTATTGAAGATTTTGATTAAGCTTGTCTTATTATAACTGTATGTAGGTTGAGATTTTCCTGTGTTCGGAAAAAAAACAGTATGACACCAATTAGAACTATGACGATTTTCCGACCTAAATCAATTCATATCCATAATGCTTTACATTTAAATTGACCACATTTTTTTTTAAATTTCAGAAAATAAAATACAAAAGAATATAATATAATGAATAAATTTACAATAAAATAAATCGAAAACACATTATATTATTACATTTTCGTTATCTAATTAACTTTAATTTTTTCAGTGTGTACCACTTTTTTCAAATATAAATCACACACTGTTACCAATAAACGTTATTTAATTAATATCAATAAAAAATAAATAAAAAGGAATCTGAATATTTTATATCGAAATTCGAAGTCTAAGGTAGTACTAGGTATTGAAATTTCTTACTTGCGTAAACGTTGCGTGGCATTTTCGAGACCCACTTGTTTATCCTACATATCTGTGCCGGCGAAGAATTAAAAACCGATGCATCTAAAATATTTCCACCAGACATGCGATCGTATATATGCAGGCGATAATTCAATAAAATTAATCCCGATGCACACTTGTGCAAGTGCTACTCTGCAGTTGCACACGATCGCATTCGTCGACGGAAAATGTTTTAAAAAAAAATACGTTCGCAGCTTAATTTCCATTTATCACATTAGCTTTTTTCCCTATACCATTTTCCGACTCGTGTGCATGGTTTAATTGAGCGAGCAGCCGGCTGCATGTTTTCTAATTACTTCAATTATTCTTGTAATAATTTGACTCGTTGTGAAACTTTGCTGCTGAAAATGATAGAAAACTAACCTTCGACTGAACCGAATTACAAAAATATTCATAATAAAAAAATAAATTTGATTGATTAGCTCGAATATAATATTGAAAAGCTCTGATTCAGATGAAAATTTTGATCGATCCGAAAGCATCGCTATCGTTATCTTCTCCATAATTCGGTTTACAGAAGTTTTCCATAGAAATTTACAAGTTTGAGTTGAACCACCTTCTCCACTTTTACATGTAGAGGTGACACGAGGAAACTACATCCAACGTAGTGCTTATACTACGTGGTATGCTAGCATTGGCTATCATTTATGTAACTAGACGCGATGTGCTCTAATTCGTGATCCATTACTTATTATTCAATTAAGTTCCCTTTCAAGTTATTATATACACGTGAATAATCCAAAAAACTCTGAAAACCGTGTATAAATCAACGTTTAATACTACGAAATATGTTCTAAAAGCTATTTAAATGTGATTTAATTGAATTCTATTGGAAAATACTTAGATTCGATATATTATGAATAAGATCGTTATAATCTTAATTTAATGAAAGGATAGTCATTTGGAATCTTTAACTTGACTATTCTGAATTTCTATATAGGCATTAGTTTTGATTATTGCAATGAATTTAGTACTTTATACGAATGGATAGTATTGGTTTTATTGCGAAAATTTAAGTATGGAAAAAAAATTATATAATATTCTAATGCCACATTAGTTAATATCGACTGGTTCAGATCGATTAAAGAAATGTAATTTTTCCAAAATTCATTGATATTATTAGAATAATTAAATTTAAATTGAGTTTTTTATTCGTTTATGTAAGGCTAGAGATTAGATAGAGCTTGGATACAAATATTTAGATATAGATTTTCTAAAAATCCATATCGATATCAATACAATCAACGATTGCTTTACAACACAGATGAAACAAAATGAAAAATCGAACAAATCCCCCAGACTACACACAAGGAAATTTTCCCAAAACGAGACCATCGAATAAATCACACTCGTTCATGATTTTTTTCTTCGGATGTGAAATAGCACGCGACCGAAAGAAGACACGCTCAGCCAACCGAACACACAGTACATAGAATACGTACGAAAAAGGCTCCTGCGGGACCGCTTCGTAAAACGAAAATTTTATCACCGTGACTAGTATATTTCTATTAGCCCGATCTGGCCCATTATGAGAGCCCGAAGAATCTCGGTCGTCTTATTTTCGCTGAAAAGAAGAAGCTCGCCTTCTCGTCCCTTATCCGACGTCATTAATTTCTGCCGCTCGAACCTCGAACGGGCCTTATCGGCGCTAGGGCCTTTCGAATCTGTCCTCAAAATAGCGGAATGATCTTTCGCCGGTGGAAAGTGTGTCGTGGAAATTTTCCGCGGGAAAATAAGCCGTGAATAATTCGGCGAGGGTGTGTGTGGAGTCCGAAATCACTCTCGGTGTGAAAAATTTAAGGGGATTCCGATTTTTTTATCGAAGGTTCGAAATTCGGGAAGTTCGTTGTTTATAGTCTGCGAGCGAGTTGTTTATTCTACGATCGGAAAATTCGATGTTTTGACGAGGTGCATTCGAAGCCTTTGTTTCGGGGAAGCGCTCGAGGAAAACTCGCGGTGACGTTCTGTTCGTACATTTTTTATTTATAATGTAAATACAGAAGTGAATAGACAAAAATATAAAAACTTCTATATGTATTATATTACTTGCGCCTATCACATGCAGCCTTCGTTAAAGCGGTGTATAGAGAAAATTGCAATTCGAGCATCACATTCACCTCACAGACAGATGGACAAATCAGCACTGCTATTATACTAGATTTTCATTGAGCTCAAATAAACTTATAAAATATTCAATTTTTAATTTAATTCACTAGAATTTAATTTTCAAATATAATTTATTTTAAAACCCCGAGTGTTTTTTTATATATCTTTATCGGATTAATATCAAATACTGACTTAATAATCTTAATATATTGATTAAGTTATTGAATCTATGTGTGAGTTTAAATGAAAAATATACTTCAATTCATTATATGAATCTGAAAGCTCACTGCATATAAAATAGTTATAGAGCTTTTTTGTTTCTTTTAACGATCGAACTATCGAGTTACAATCAGGTCAATTTAGTATAGAAATGTGTTAACAATTCAATCTCAACTTGTGTCCCGCTTTCAAACTGTAACTTCAGAATATAACTGTATTTATTAAGAGCAGAGCTGTTCAACCATTTTATTTACACAAAAATTAATACTTATTTAAAAATTATATAGGTAGTTGATCTTAAATCAACTTTGATAATCATAAATGATAATTTACGAATGGAATAAAAATATATTTTTAATTATAACCTAAATTATGATTTTGGATCAGCAAAAAAAATGAGTTCACATTTCTTAATTTATGAAAATTCAATTCGATACGGCAAAAAAATACACAGAAAATAAAATCGAAATCCTGAAAATTTATCGCAACACAAACGAAAATAAAACTCATTCGGAAAATCTACTACAATCAAAATTAATTTAGATCGTTTCGACGAAACGAACGTTGCGTGATTTTACAATCGAACCGGACGATTCGTAAAATACGAGGGGTGCGATTTTTCATTTTTACGCGGGAAAACTTCAAATTACACCCTCGCTTGTAAAACGTTCGTATCAATTACGTGTGGCGTTCGACGTATATATGTATATATTTTTTCAGTATTTTTCAGAACCATTTTTTTCAGTTTTCCATACGACGAGTGCACGGGTTGATCGTTAACGCGTGTTTTCTAACTGCACGAAATAAATATTGTATGGCGGGCTTCGATTTTCGTATGCCTCTCGAAGACCGGTTACGAAATCGGTTACGTGTTTGTAAAATGGGTAATTAAACTTGTTTTCGTTTTTTTGTATGTTTGGTTAATTTATAGGCAGGATTTAGCGTTTCTGTCCTTGTGTTGTGTTTTAAATATTATATTTTTCTAGGATTTTTAAAATAATGCACTTAATCACGTTTTTTTTCATATTATAGGTATTAATGTTAAAATTTATTTTATTGATTTAGGAAAAAAATGAAAATTAAGTTGAATGGATAACATTTTAAATGGATATTCATAAGTAAATTTAATTGAAAACTTCATTAAAGTACTCGTTTCTAATTCGTTAGATATATTAGTATTATCAAAATGTAACAAATTATTTCAACAAATTGAATTATTCTACAATTAATTTGATTGAAAATGAAAACTTTTCAATTCAACATCGATTAAGTATTAAAAATATGTGGATAATGACATAGTGTTATTTAAAAACATCGCAAGTATTTAGTTCATTTAAAAAAATTAGATTATAGATTATCAAATAAAACATAAAATTGTCATATAAATCTGTGAAAATTATTATTTTTTTATAATAAAGAAAATGGTATGTTATGTGTTTAAAAGTCTAAAAATAATTAAATTTTAATTAGAATGTATTATATTAACCTACAATTTCATAGTTTCACTTTTCGAAATGATCTTATCACACACTCAATTCTAAATGAACCCTGCATTTGATATTAAGAAGAATTAAATGTTAATTTAAATATATTTTAATGATATTTTGTATTTATACAATACTCATATTTGCGCAAAGATAATAGAGTGATAGATCCATAAATCACATGCGAATTACGCAATTTGACGAAATTGTAATTCCCTTGCGACCTTTCAAAACCAAATTATCGCCGAGGTCATAATCGTGAAATAATTGATGCACCCGCCGTTTCACGATCATTATATATAATTTAAGTGAATTATGATATCTTCACGGTGGTGCTTTTAAGCGAACTCGTCCGCCTTATAAATACGTAACGAGTGTATATAGCGGAGGATCTATCGCTACTTCCTCTCGCTGCACTCAAATATAGATCGAATTCAATATTTATTATTTCATACATCATTTGTTGCAAGTATAATATTAATATCTGATTTTTTTAATTAATCATTCATTATTAAGCAGCTGCTAGAACTAGGAAATTCAATGAGTAACTAGCGTATGAAAGATAGTGCTAAAATCGATCAGCGAGGATCTAAATTTTGGGAACTAACTATTTTGTGATGTGGTATATTGATATTTTAATTGAATCGAAAGAAGCAATTGATCCCTCATATAGATTTAAAATACTATATATCTCTACACCCAACATCACAAAAGCTCTATAAGACAAAGACTCATAACTATGGGCTGTTTTCTCGAATATTTCGAACATTATTCGGTTTCGAATTTAAGATTTGAATTGCCGAATTGAATTATTGACAATCTGCATCGGTTTGTACATATGTATATTTATTTTCGACGAGTTTATATTTCGACAATGCAGTCTGGGCCGATGCGAAATATTGCCGGAACACGCTTCCCATACAACTTTGCCAATTACTAGAGTTTTACAATGCTTGCGCAATCGTACAAGCCCCGAACAAATATCGTAATTCCGTAATAAGCCGAACGTTTGCGAATTGTCGCCTAGGAAAACAATCTCCATTCCTCCTCGCGAAACAACCTGGATATATTGTGTAATATCTATACAAAATATAAGGCTTTAGTTTCGAACGATGAAAAGTGCCCGTCGCTGCTTTATTTTTTCGAGTCGAGATTGAAATATGAACTTGCTTGCAGTTTCGCATTCGTGTGTAAGTTTTCGAATGCTTTTGTGATTTTTTTCCGCCTTCGGCTTTGTCTGGAACTAAAAGCGAGTAACCTATATAACGTTCAGTTTTCAGATAAAAGCGTTTTCTGGTGTGTGTATGTGTGTTATAAATGCGAGAAGCTCGAGCTTTAGAAGCTCGCAGATGGAAATGCGAGAGTACTGTGTTCGGAAAAACAGTGCGTGAATTACTTAGGAATAAACTATCTGTTTTTTCTGTAGTGTATATTTTTAGTATTATTTCATTTATTTAATGTTATATTGTGAAGCTGTGTCACTATTATACTCTTTGGTGTAATGTTATATAACGTAATATCATCGAGAATTTTATAGTCTTATATAATGTAAATGTTCGATAGTATTGTATAGAATACCAAAAATGTTATTTCGTTCAGTTTTTGAAAAATTTTCAATTTTAATTCATATCTAGATAAAGATTTTAAAGTCTAGCAGTTTTACTATCGTAGTATCAATGCACTGTTACATAACACGACGTCAAACAGAATATAATCAAATTCCGTAACATACTATTGCATGTATTAACCTACCATACATTCATACAAGCAACCACGTATTCAATATTCAGTATTCAAACATAAAAAATTTATTCAAATCGTATAAAATCCATATAAAAATATCTAATTTGATTCATAATCTTCAAAATATTTTCTCCAAATCTACTTTTCTTTTTTTATAAATAATGAAATGTTTTATTAATAAAATATTGAAAATTTATTAAAAAATTGATCATAATTTTTGTAATGATTCCTATATAAAATATATCAACAGACTGCGTGGAATTCCTGAAAACAAACTCATATACAACTCAAGAAAATCTTATAGTCAATACAGAACCCATACAAATTGATATCAACTAAAATTTCCAAACATTTATTTTATATATTTAAATAACATCAAATACGTCATTATATGATATAATATAACAATCTAGCGAATTAACAGCTTATTGATCATTAACGGATTTTCATTACTATTTCGATACAGAATCGATTGAGTATCACTGCCAATTGTATCAATAGAACCAACACAATCAAACAAAATAATCTCATCTACAAAAAACTCATTAATAACACTTAATAAAATTTTCCAAAAAACAATCTAATGATTGATAAGTCGATTTTAAAAATCAACAGATTTTCAAATTCAAAAAAACCTTAGAATCATATAAAATTCGATCGACATCAACCTGAAGCGACATACAACCCATACATTCAAACTCATACAAAACCCCCCATAAACGATATGTTCCTTAAAAAAAAAACCGGTTAAAATTTCGAGCCGCCCTTTGGTCGAGGCTCACGCACACATACACACACTTACACGCATCCCTCACACGCACACGAAACAAGAGCATAGAGGAGTCGTCCTTGAAACGACCACTCGTCCGATTCGACGGCGGATTCCTCGGGCATCGGAAGGCGAGGGCCATCGTCTGCGGACCAGGGCGAGAGCCACAGGTGCCGCGGCCTCGGAGGCGGCCTCGGGCGTCCTCATCGTGAGGACGCCGAGACGATCGAGCGGATTTGCCGATCGAAAAAGCATCGGACCCGGAAAATTCGCGAGGGATGGGGGCGGGGAGAGCGGGGCGTTGCGCGGGTCGTTGCGCGCCTCTATAAATTCGGCTCTACACACTGCTGCGAGGCGACGTGTTGTGGGAGGGAAAAAAAACGGCTGATCATTATTGTCGGGGGTTCGGTGTCGAGTCGAGTGTCGTTGGAATTTCAGTGTTTGGATGATTTTATAATAAAATAAGATTGCCTTTAAAATTAGCCAAACAGGTGTATATTAAAAGAAAATACATATACGTATATCTTGTTGAGTATTAATGGAATGAAAAATGATTTTATATCAACCTGATTTCATTCAATATTTATAACAGGAGCGTAGGGTAGATTGCAGCCTGAACGACAGCATATATCTATTTTATGTTGAAGAAAATACATACATAGCTCACTGATTGTGAGGAAAAAAAGATTGGAGTCTGATTTTATGCAAGCTTTATAATAGCAGTTTTGGGTGAATTGCAGTCTGAATCTTAGCTTAATCGAGAGATAGATTAGTGCTATTATATACGAGAAGTATATATAAAGCTCGATGAGTATCGAAAAATTGGGAAAAAAATTATAATTAGATAAAAAGCCAAAGTCTGATTTCATTCAATTTCTACTACAGCGATTTAAAATAAATTTCAACCTGAATGTTAGTTGAACTTAAGCCTAGTATAGATTAGTGCTATTATATAATAATAAAAAATGTACATAAATATCTAGCCCTTTGAGAATCAATTCAAGATATAATCCGATGAGTATTTATTATCTAATCACGCGACTTTTAATTTAATTCAATTTTTATTCAAGAGACATCTATATATGGAAACAATTGTAAATTTTATATCTTTAAATTTTATACAATTCACTATAGTATTGTATAATGAATCAAATCCCAAACGTAAGTCTAATAAACATCAAAATTTTCTCTACATATTTGAAGAAAAAAATTGGATCCTAAATCATCGACCTCGATCGATTTCCATGAATTCAGACGAATTCAATGTCATTATTCTGTTTGGGGGCTCGCAGGGCGCCGCCCCCGTGGGGCTCTGCAGCCGGGGCGTAAGCCCTCGTCCGGCGAGGGGAGTAGCCCCCGGGGCGAGGGGCGAGGGGCGCAGGGGCGGATATATGGGTCGGCGGCCACTAAATGGGTCAGCCGGGCCGCCGGAAATCAATAAGCCGCCACGTGCTACACGGCGCACGCACCGCCACCTGCAGGCGCCGCAACGCAACACGACACCACCCCCGAAGCCTCCACACACCCCTCTTTCCACCAGAGATTTGGGAATTTCAAGCGATTTTCGCTCTTACGCTAGAGGCGTTAAGGTCTAATTACGATAAAGCGTTTTAGGATGTTCGGTATGTCGGTATGCAAATTTAAGCTTTATTGTTATGTGCGAAAAGAGAGTTTTTGTTTATTGTTTTTCTTTAATGCGAAATATTTCAGGTTGTACTACACGACGTACTGGCGACGCACTCTCGTCTCGATTGCGAGTCGATAAATATCGAAATTAAAATAGATGCATTTCTATACAAAAATTTCATCGAATGCTTATTGTTAAATAGCTTTGCTTTCCAATCAAAATGCTTAAATTAATCAAAGAAACTTAATGGGTTTCGAGTCGTTGCATTGTTCGTTCGCGACGATCGAAGTTATCGAAATGTCTTTATATTAATTGATGCTTTTCAGCACTCTTCTATTTAAAATTAGGGTGTGCTGATAATTTTCAGTCAATTCGCGTTCGAGAGTTAATATTCTTAAGTCGATGTTTATATAATCTTTGTCCTGAAAATCCACCCTAGTATGTTGCTATCGCCATCTATTGAAGTTTTCCTTTTTCTTATTTTTTCATATTCCATTCTGATTTGAAAATAATTAAACTATATTTATATATGAAATATTATTTTGAACATTAAAATAATCTATGAATTTATAAAATTGAATAAGATTTTATACGGCTTAATATGTATGATAATTTATTTAATCATCAATCAATTTCGGTAAATATTAGAAACATTTATAATTTTCGCATTTAAACTTTGACATAAAATAGAAAAATATAATTCATTTGAACTATAATATTTAATAATGCAAGACATGATATTTTTAATTTATAATTATTTTTCAAGTGAGACATCTATCGGTGGAAAATCAAAAAACTCTCGTGAAAATCTGAGGAAAATTGTGGAAAATTTTCTCGATTCATTTTCTTATCCGAACATAGATTTCACTAAAAAATTATTCACAGAATTACGAAAAAAATATTTTTTTCTGAATATTATTTTTTTCACTGAAATGATCAAAGTTAAAACCTAAAACCAACTAAAAAAGCTTACTGTTTTTTCGAACGATTAATAATTCTTTTTTTTACTAAAAATTCACAAGAAAATATAAGCGCAGCCTATCTGAGATATATTTTTGCGATAAATGAAAAGTTTCATAATTATGGAATAGAAAAAAAATCATTAAGCCCGCTCAAAGGTATGTCATTAAAAATATGAGCTTCAAAGTCTTTTCTTACAATTAAGCTGCGCACAAGCTTTGAGCTAGTTTCGAAGGCTTAATTAGCTTATAGGCAGTACAGTTAATGGCTAAATCTATAAGAAGATTTAAGCATTGATAATACAGATTAATTACACTTAAATCTAAAATCAACATGTTTACGTTTTTATCGTAAGTAACACAACATATTTTATGTATTGTGATACTAGATATACGTTCATTTAAAAATAAATATATAAGAAAAAAATGATCCATGACAAGTTTCAGCAGTTAAATGTGCTTACGTGGTATTGTACGAAATATTATACGAAAAAATAATACTTCAAACGAGGAGATAGGACATAGTTTTACATTTCGATTGAATGAAAATTGAGTAAATTTTTTTAGGCAAAGATTCGTGAGTTCGTACACAAAATAAACTTAAGTCTTCTTATTCAAAATATTGTTTTTTTGCGAAGGACACAGATCGGATAATGACGTGTGAACCATGTAATAGTCACATTTAGAATTATAGAAAAATGCTTTAAAATTATGTTGTTGAGTTATTTTTAAGGATGGATAATTTCTAATTAAATAAACGTAAAGCAACCTCCCTCTTAATCTATATCTGATTTTTCATTTAAAAAAAAAGTAAAATACTCACATGATGTCGCCCAACTTGAGCCTGGTGTGTATGAGGGCGCAGGACTTGTGGTCTGAGGCAGTGACGGCTCGCCTCCTGTGTCTTGGGGGCGCACGTGGCGAGGGCGGCGACGAGCCCCTGCGCCCCCGCGCCCCCGACAGGTGACGGCCCCCAACGCCGCCCAACATCCTGCAATTACAACAACAACTATTAATATTATTGCAGCGATTATGTTCGCTATGAGGAACGACCACCTTACACTAGCCCGTTCCAAACATTTTTAATTTCAATATTATTTTTTTTAGCGACACCACTTTTCGATCGCAAAAGATAAACTTTTCATATAGATAGATCAATAAGTATAAGTACTCAGATTTGAATCCAATCTGAAAACTAAAGTTAGTGCTGATTGTGAGTGAAAAGAAATCAACTTTATTTACTAATAATATTTTTTTTAACAAATCTAGCACGATCTTAATTTATTTTTTTCTAAGACTTTTCATCTCATTCTTAAAAAGGCATACACACTTTTCGATCTGGATTCTGTCACACGATTTTATTCAAAACGACGTATTTGAATATTCCGGCACGTCCGTTCGGGTATATTGTGCGTGTACCTTTATTGCCCTTCGCTCGAGAGAACAACGAAAACGCGCCATCATGAATATGAATGCTTAGACTTAGGACAACGGAAGGATGTCAAGTTTTGATGTCTGCTTATTAGGGAAAGTGGCCAAAACTCGACGAGCTGTTAGTGTTAATGTTGTCGATTTTCAAACTATGCCTTAGGGAAACATAAATAACTGGATTGTGTAAAAATGCCGTTGATGGAATAAAAAATTTCATTAACGAGTGATTTCGAGTATGAAAAGAAATGAATCGAAAATAGCCCAAATCGTTAAAACAACACGAGCGCCTCGTTTCGCACACTGAGAAAATTCATTTTTCATTATTTAAATATTTGACTTCTCCCTTCCGAGAACAAAAAATTTGAAAAAAAAAAATAATCCTATTTTCGCGTCGAAATCGATCGCAAAAGCTTTCTCCGATGGAAAAAATAAGCGAAACACGTAAAGCTCGCGACGAGCGAAACAAATCGTCGCTTTTCGAGACAAAAATTTATGAAAACGACTTCAAAAGAGACGAACTTCTCACAGCGGAAAAGTGACTCGTGTACGACGATAATAGAACACAGAAAAAATAGACAAAAACAAGCCTTGCAAAACACACTTACCGAGAAAACATTACAGCCGCGCGTTGAATAATGGGATACGACTCTGTGAGAAATAACCGAAGGCAAAAATATGACTTTATGTTTGAACAATGTTCACTCGTGTAAATGCACTTAAGTTAAATGAGATTTTTCTGTCAGAAACACTACTATGAAATTACTTTTCATATTGAGCATTAGATAGACGCACAAAGAACTACTGATTCGTATTTAGGTACATATATCATAGTTTATTTCATGTAAATTAATAGTGACACGTTTTCCGCAGAAAATGTTACGTTATGAATAAAATTTTGGTTGGCTAGAAAAATGAAAAACAGAATATGGAATATGTTTTCCGGTCACGTGTATTTCACCGCAGGTTTAATTTATTCCCGCCGAAACAAATTGTCAATCATGGTCGGAAGAAGGCGCTCTTTTGGTCAAATCGAGTTAGCGCGGGAAACGGCCAGACTCGCGCATCACGTTTTCCCGCCATGCAACGTCTATTCCGTGGTTCTCAAACTTTTTCAAAAGACTTTCACCAAAATGATTCTATTACGAATATTATGAAATATGTATCATCAATTTTGTGAAAATTTATTTAAAATAATAGTGTTATTTTCATGTGAATTAAATATAAGCATTTGTGTACTTTGAGAACCAGAGCTCATCTTCTGTGGAAAATAATGAGACTTTACGTGAAGTATGTTAACATTTTCTATTAAATTCCGTAATATGATTAATTTTAATTAAAGGTGTTATTATAAATCGAACTGCATGTGAGTATGGATTTCATACAAAAGATAAAATGAGATGAAAAATTGTTTCAAAGAAAGGAAATATGAATAGAATGAAGAGATTTTCTTATAATCCTTAATAATTTTTGATGAAACTAAATATAAAGATTTATCTATTCTACATAATCATAATTATTCATCACTTCACACCTGAACACATAAATCGCTCAACTGGGAAAGTTCATACTATGAAAATATTAATAAGCTGAAACACGGCAAAAATACATATTAGTTATGAAACTAGCACATAAACTTCGACGGTGCATCGTATGCAACCTAAGCTAAAATTCAGTCTACGCCAACTACTAAATTCGTAAAGCAGGTTCATGTCATTAAATATTCAACTAATTTTCAACTCGATTCGAACGAATTTGAAAAACTTGAAAGCATCGCTCGTTTCACGACTAATTTCTAAGACTGCTCGTTGAACAATCCGATTCAAAGATTTATGCCACACGCGATGCAAATCGTTCCAACGAGTTGAACATAAATCAAAATAATTGTCCCAAACCTAAAATCGAGCATAAGAAAAGGCGTCTTTCGCGTGTGCGAGGTTTGCCGCTAAATTATATTGTTCTTTTTTATTATTGCAGAGGAGACGAGGTGTGGCTGGCAAATAGTGAGACGAAAGGGAAAAAATGGCAAAAAAAGGCCCTAAGTAGTGGACGGAAATTTATTTCATTAGGTTAAGGCCATGAAACATTCATGCGAACCTTCGTGACGCGAGAAAAGTTGCCTCGTACAATGGAAGAAAAGCTCGAATCGAAGAAGAGTCATTTTGATGAATGAGTATAGACTTTTTTCTTCTGAAGTGGGGAATTGCACATACTCTGCACGATCGCTTTATTCCCTTAGGCATATGTACTTTGGTTAAACACATCACGTTTCTATATAGCGATTTGACTGCATACGAAAATTTTCTATATTAAATTTCAGGTTTTTTCTAATGTACTGGTACCCATTTTTTAAGTAATCATTCACTTTCTAAGTGAAAAAACAACTTTTAGATCTGAGAATACTGAAGAGTTATCAGTGCACAAAAGATGACACTAAATTCAATCAATACAGATAAGTGGGGGATCCATTATTTGAACGTTTTGAACACTTTTTTCAATGAAAAATTAAAAAAAAATGATCAAAATAATAAAGAAAAACGACACGTGACTCTTTTTGAGATTCGACAAGATATGAATCTAGTATTACGAGAAGACTAAAAGCCAGACGTAGTAAGAACAAAAACTTTATACATCTTGCTATCTGTCTCCTGAAAAAGTTTTAATTGAAAATCGTTTATAATATCAAATGAATTAAAAATAAATTACTGGTTGAAGTTAATATTGTTGCTTCATTAAACTTATTTCCCATATGCGGCGGAATCAATCGTATTACGCTCCAACAATATGAAAGATCGATTCTTCGTATATTAAAGCCTGTCCCGAGGGACAGACCCTGTCGATATCCTGAAAGACGAGTTTGACCTTAATAATACGTAAATATCCCCGAGGCGTCCTAAAAATCGTCGCAAACCATGAAAACCTTATTTGTCATATTCCGGTTTCTAAGAAAGTTGGGCGGAATTAAAATAATGATTATCGTTCGAATTCAGATTTCACACATTCAGCGAAAATTTCACACGAAAGAAAATCTTAAAAGTTCAGCTTAACTTATTTGAAGTGTGCTCGTGATTCAGCGATGAGTGGCTTATATTCATACAAAACTCACTATATTGCAAATTTATTCGAAATTAAAGAAAAATATTCTCCAGGAGATAGTTTACCTTTTTTTTTTCGATGGGACATTATCGCGAATTTTAATGAGAGAGTAATTACATTTTTAATATTTCCGGTTTAGTTCTTATCAAATCTTATTTATTTTAAACCTTCTTTAGATAAGTCTTATTTATGTATCGTTTTCACTATACGCTAACAATCTTAATGTTCGCAATGATCATAAAACGTCTAACGCTATTTGTGATTAATCTCGTTTTGAAACAAAGCTGGACTTTTTTCGGTATTTTACAAGCGGAAAGATTGCGTTAATTTGTTGGCAATTAAAACGAGGTTTTCAACGCAACTTAATTGTTCGGCCGTTCGTGGGATAAAATTAAAACGAAAAAAGTTAAAACCTTTGTCGATGTAAACTCGAAAAAATTCAAAAAACTCATTTTTCGCGCGGAAATATTAAACGTTCACCACTTGGGCAACTTCGTTAAAAATGTATTATCATCGAGTGAAGAGAGCTTTAGATATTTAACGAGATGATTATTTTTCACATTAAAACCTTTGTTCAGAGCTTTACAATTGTACGTATTACGTCATAATACATATATGAATCAAATATTGGTTTATGTGGAAATTGGAAATTGGAAAAATTGGCACAAAGTGACGTTAATCATATGGAATTTCAATTCGGACACGAATAAACCGAAAGTGAAGGTAATGTTCCGTCCTGATGGCTTATTGGTGGTCGGTGGGAATGCCAGAAATCATTAGAGGACCCTGTCGAAAAACCCTGACGAGGGTTTAGCCAACTGTACTTTTCGTACAACGGAAAATTGACCTCATTTTCCGTACCTACAGAGACAATTTTGCATCAATAAACTCGACTCAACATTTCCATACAATTTGAAAAGAACTATTTTTCATCGTTATTCTTTATAAAATATACTTATGTTTCATAAATTTACTCGAGTGATGAAAAACAGTACACTTTAATAGATTAAACGATGAAATTTCAAACAAAAAACTTTCGACCGATATGCAATATTCATCGCGAGCGTTAAACGGAACGCGCCTCGTTAATATTTAACGAGCAGTTGTGACACATGTCCTTCCATTAATTTTTCAATAGTTCCCCTACTGCAAATGATGAAATTTTCCCATATATGACATTTTCTCCGTTTTCATTCCGCTTCTTTTCAGAGCAGTCAATCTCCTCGAGGTACGGTTTTTCGGATCGATCATTCCGATTTCACCTGGAGACGGGTTTCTTTCGCAAATCGCTGAAAAAAGCCTTAACCCACCCACTCTATGGACTGTCTCGAGTCGGGGGAACTTATCCGAGAGGAAAAAGTTCGCCAACAACTCATAAAAGCAATTGATGGGAAGGATAAACCTACGAGAGTTAGCGTCTACGGGCCAAACTCGAGATGAATCGGAAAGGAGGCCTTTCAAAGACTTAAATTACGTACAGTGGATGTCTGATGTGCGTTTATATGTGTATTAAGCCCGATATATATACACATATAAAGTTTCATATGTAAAACTTACGCTTTGCTATGAAATATCGACCCATATAAACATCTCAATACATCAAAACAGCTATATGACTCGTTTTCAATTTTATGATTCATTACTATCTGTTAATGAAAATTATAAAAATATATCATGTAACAAATTCATGTTTATCTTATTTATCAAGAAAAACTTTTCAAAACACTTTAGTTACTTCTCACTGTCGAATTCGAACAAAATGACTAATTGTTTTGGACCCCTACAGACAAACAAAACCTTCCTACCTTATTATAAACACACTCACAAATCTCTACCCACTTTGAGCGAGGCTTTTTTCCTGAAGTAGTTCTACATGTGTGTACAAGTACAAAAAAACTAAAAGCTTTCGAAACAAAGGACACTCAAAGGTGCGAAAACGAGAGAATTTCTTAATCCACGTAGCAAAACGTGGTGTCGAACTATGAACCGGTCGTCGACAACCTTTCGATTTCTCAAAAAAAAAACTAAATAATTTCGAATTAATTAAAGATAGCATAAACAATTTACAAAGTTCAAATTGAAATATGGAATATATTTTTCGCTCGCACACAGATAATCCACATGCGATGACCGGATTTCCGTCGCGCATTAAAGCCAACCGTTTTTTAACACTTTTGACGACATGCCCTGAATTCCTTATCGGTGCACTATCATCGACGGTTATGACCCGATCGATCCAGATGACTGCACTATACGACCACCATAAACACACACATACTAATAATAAGTGCCTAGAACCATAGCAGTATGGGTGACAAACTTAAATTTTTGAATTCGAGTGCACAAACCGTCTCTAAATACGTCTGACCATTTGATTTCAAAAATAATATGAACTGTTTGATACACGATTTGTACAGTGCATAATGCAATTACCTCTATCGAGATTTTCCAATGTGATTTTTTTTCAATTTGCTCGTATACACTTATGCTCTTTGGTTTATAGGGTTCTCATATGGAAAATCTTATCGTGCGACCGACTCGTCGGATGAAAGGTGACATGGCACGCGAATCTTACAATCTCACCGAAATAGAAGGTGACGTTTGACACCGAAACCGAATAGCATTTACGTTTTATTTCAGTTAAGATCTTTAAGGGATAACGCTGAGTTAAAATACGATTAAAGTCTCCGTATCCGTTTGACCGCATATCGATTGACTTGAAAAGGCGCTTCGAGAAAAAAAAAACTCAATTTTTATTTTAACCGTTGAAAATTATCGTCGAGTTTAATTTTATCTGACTCATATTGGCCTCGATTCTAATGCGATAGACTAGTTTAATCTTTCGCTTGATATTTTGAAAAAAATATTTATTCATTCATTACGTTTGCAAAATTTACATCGATATTCACTTTAATGAGTTCGAATAAAAGCGGAGACCAATAAGGCTTTCATTGCTCGGTAAAAAAATAACGACAGCGTTTTCCGAACGGATGAAATTATTACAGCGTTTTTTACGATAACGCGAACCGAAAAATAAAACCGAGTTTATAAACAGGGAAATGTTAAAACGTTATTAGCAAATTGATTAATAAACCTCGAGAAAATTAATTAAAATTATTTGTGCCAAACACAATGTGTTTTCGCAAAGTACTTAACCGCGAATATACACAACGGCTGGTACAAAAGACTTCACAATTCCTCGCTCTTTAAATGATGAAAAGATCAGGTAACCATGGAAAATAATTTATCGACGTTTGCGACTCGCAAGATATTCATTTGGGAAAAATATTATACATTTCGAATGATATGAAAAGAATGGCAGACTAAATTCGAAGAATAAATAGAATCCCAAAACGTGTCGATAATGATTTCTTATAATTTATACGACTGTCAATAATTACATTAAATAAGAAAATTTTTATACACTTTCATATCGAAACTTACATATTTTTCGGGCAGTTTTGATGAATATGTTTGTACAAATATTCATGAAAATTTTCGGCATCATCCAATCACAGAGACGTCAAAATAAAGGACAAGAACAATATTGCTGTCGTAAACTCAAGCGAAAAAGATGAATTGAATTTCTCGACACGTTCATGTGATTTTATAACGAAAAACCGTACAAAAATGTCCCGAAAGTTAACACGTGCAAGACTTCGTGTAATTACACGTGTAAGCTTTTCACGTGAAAAACGGCTTTTGTGCTCAGAAAAAAATCGTAATATCACTCACTGTTCGTCCCATTATATTATGTTCTTATCGACTTAGCAAATATTGATTTCGAGATAAAAATTGTTCGCCTTTCGTAATATATCAGTTTCGGTCGAAACGTCGAACTGAACAATGGTTACGTTGCAAAAAATATCCGATGATTATCTGAATTCGACATTGATTATAATAAAAGTTCGTAAATCTAAGATTTCCATTGAAATACATTTTCAATTTGGCGAAATATTTGAGTCGAAGAGACAAATTAAAACGCGTTGCCTCTATTAAGGTATCGATGATTTTTATGAAAATCTTTGTGGATTTTATTGAAAAATCTTGTAGATAATGCATGTTGGAGCCATTTATAAAATTTTCATCGATTTTCAGACAACACGCTGAAAGGAGGCGAGCGTGCAACGTGAAATTCCTGTCAAATTAGTCGATCAACCGAAGCGTGTGAATCTTTGAGAAGCACTCTGTTACCATACCGACGGCGAACACGGCTTTTGTATTAATACACAATTCACGCATACGCCTAATGATGTTTTCGTTTTCGTTTTCGTTTATGTAGAATCGAAGCCTTCTTATAAATATTAAACGCGGAGAAGGATACGCGCACTTTTCTCCCGACGAATCGATATCTATTTATTTCATTTTCACTCTGTCGCTATTCGGATGTCGCCATTATGAATATCAACTAGATTTGACATTCGTTTATATAAATTAAGTTTTCATAAGATAAAATTTTTATATAATTAAACAAAACATGCTAATATGAATGACTAAACTTGATTACAACTCAACAGAGACGATCATTCGTTCAACAAAAACACAAATCAACTTCTTCGCAGTAAATTTAACAAACGAAAAGAATCCCAAGCATCCACAATACATCAGCTATAATTACCTCACAATGTTCAATCTCGCATAAAATGAGAAAATATGACGACAGATTTGAGCGCGAGGGCCTAAACACCACCCCCTCAGACTCCCGTTAATTCCGACGTCATAAAACCAAATTAAATTCCATTTATGAAAGCCGAGGAGGAAGAGAGGCCAAGTCCGAGTTATTTCACCGTGTAATCCGGAGAATGTTTTAAAATTGAGCTATGCAAATTATTAACGGCATTGTGCGCCGCCGATTTCTTCGAAAGCCACCCGGAGACGGAAGCTGGCAACTCGATATCCAAGCAAAGAGATTAATGAAACAAATACCTCGCCGATCGATTTCATAATAAAATTCCTGGATGTTTCCTCAAAAATTGACAAATCTTTAAATCTCATAATCGCAGCGATCAAAGAATAACTGCAAGGATTGAAGCGATTGGAATTGGATTCGATTTTTATGTGAATTAGTCAATAAAATATTGGATTATGTGCCTATAGGCTTGGTCAATCCTTTAAATTAGTATTTTTTTTTTTGATCTTATGTAAGATTAACCTTTAATCAAAATCATTACTTTTACAAAATACTTCAGATCAAAAAAAATGACTTTAAGTTAATCGTTTAGAAAAAATCATAGTCAAAATTGAGTATTAACATTCAATTAGACTTATGATTAAAAATCAAAAGAAATAATTTTAAAAGTAAATTAATCTATGACGGAATTTTACTCAAAAATATATTTTTATTTGCATACTCTGATCATTTAACTATTTAATACTTATAATTTGATTAATCACTTTACATTATTATCAAGTATCTCTAATGATAGATTCTGATAAGAGATGTTTTTCATTTATCTGACTAGAAACTATTGCTTTTAATAAAGAAAGAAAAACAATGTTTTCTAGTTGGGCAAATGAAAATCGTTCCCCTTCATAATCCCTTTTCATATATCACTTACAATCCAAAATCTGATTATGAACGATTCAATATCGATCATATTACACAAAAAGATCCGCAATTACGATTTACTTTCGCCGATACGAGGCCTGAACATTGAATAAACATAAAAAGCCGAAATAAAACGATCAAATGAGCACGTAAAGCGTCAATAATGTACACATAACAGCATGCGTGCCAGTGTAAAATATAACCATGTAACCATTGGGTTACAAATCGTCGATCCGTTCTAAATTAGTCGCGTGATATGCGACTATCAATATTATTCGTGCTATACGCGTTAAACATTCACGACGATCGTTTCGCTTCTCTCGCAGTTTTTAGCTCTTTTTTAGGCTTTTTCCGAGGAAATGCGACGACAGAGTTGTGCACGTGGAAATTGTTGTGTCAAATTATAAAACTAAACCGGACAAAAACGAATGATTCAACGTCGCTTCGGCGATTAATCAACGTCTAATGTGTAGCGACAGTGATCAAAATGAAACGATACAAGTTTTACGCGATAGGTGAGAAATTCAATATCAAACTAAACAGAAGTTGATAAAAATTAGATTTTGCTTATGTTTTGTTAGATTAAAAAAATAATTACTTTTCGTGATGTTACGTATGAATAACGTGAACTAAATTAAAATGAAATAACACTAGTTTTCTCATATTTACATTGTATAGGGGAATATGCAATTTTACTGGTTCTTTTCATTTTCCGAGCGACAAAAAAGACTTAATAGCACTCAAAATAACTGCAACGTTCATGCAAAATAAAATTGCATTTTCAATTAAAATATTCTTTTCGTTCTGAAAACTTTGCTCTTTTGATCGTTCAATTTATTTTTAAATGAAGCGGATCTTATTTATTCACAGCGAAAAAAGAGGTTAAATATTTTTAATTAAATTTATATTTTAATTTTGAAAGAAAATTCCTTATTTCATTTCAAAAATATAAACTTTCAGTACTATAAAGAATCAACCATAAAACAGATGTAATTTGAAACAAAAAAAAAACTTTAAATTCAACGAAACAGAACATCGTTGACGAGTACTTGCGAAATTTATTATATTTAATAACGAAGATACTAATCTTAAGTGCTTTCAGTCACACGCGTTCAACGAGCACGAAAGTGCGCCATTCTCAAAAATTATCGTTATTAAAAGGATTTATTTAATGCCCTTATAAACCTGAACAACGAGCATTCTAGTACATACAACAGAACACAGGTTTTCAAACATTTTCAAAACAATGCATTGTGAAAGTCTAAAAATGTATTACATCTTGTTGGTAATGTATGGGTGTACAGTATTTGTGCGTACCGACTTCAATGTCCTCATAATGTTAGGTTCGAATTCTATTGGATCCTGACTAGTGTCGTTTTCTTTTATTGATATGATTAATCTACCGTTTCATTCAAATATTTTATTCAAAAAAGTTTTAATATAACCCGTCACGATACAGTTTTTTTAAATATGGATTACTTGTCTTATTTGTATCGATTGAGTTCGATCAATTTCAGGGCCATATTTCGTTCAAGGATCATTTTTCAGAGTTCCTAACAATATTTGCTATATTTTCACATTAAAAGAGAATGATAATTTGGAAAATTAAAATAATACGACTTCTAGATTGAGAATTATCAATAGACTACAAAAAGAAAATAAAAAGCTCGAAACAAGCGGTCACATGATAAGACTTTATAATTCAACGAAATGGCGTGACCCGTTCGGCGCGTCCGCGACTCGAAATAATTAATCGATGTCGTAAATCAGAAAAGAAACTGTTAACAGCCTTCGCCTCGATTCCTTTGTTTTTTGTGCAATTTTCCGGAAAACTCGACTGATTTTTCCGGCCACGAACGTGTCCCTTATCGGCCAAATTGTTTCGAATGCGCTTTTTGTGCGTGCGAGTTGCATTCTTTTTCGCGTTGTTAAAAATTCGATAAAAAAAATGGTAGGCACGCGTTTGCAAATACGAACTGCCAGAATTAACGATTTCGTTACGCCTTTGTTGTAAAGCGATGGCGTGTTTCGCATTTTCAACTTTTTTTTCGGTTGCGTTTTTGTGCAACGATTTATCGCTGGATATGTTCACCACAATCATATGTAATTATCGAAAATAATTAGAAAAAAAAATGTTTGTAATGTATACGGTGGACTTACAGTCATGCTGAATTTAAATTTTTAACTCATATGTATGTTTAAAATATAATCTGACTTTTAAAAGCAGATTAAAACATAAAACGATAAGGCAAAATAAATGTTAAAGTATATTGAATTAAAAGTAAAATCAATTTCAAATGGAGTGGAAATATCTTTATATGAAATCAAGATTTTTTTTCCGAATCAATTAGACGATATGGAGTTTGAAAATTCATTTTTCAAGGCATTTACAGTAATTTGAAATGTTTAATTTTAAGATAAAAGTTTTCACACTTGACAAATATCAATCATAAGATCCATTCTATCATCCTAATTTTCTCTCACCCTTTTCAGACCTCGATTATGTTAATTTCAATTCTAATTAAATGAAAAAGATTTTTATTAAAAAAAACCTTAACCTCACTCATTTTCAGTCTAAAATATATTAAAAAATTTATCAAAGACTAACTTATTGACTTTTCACATTGAACAACGTACAAGCACCAAAACTTATTACAAACCAACATCAAAGAATCCACTGCCCCTCTAAATGAATCGGCACCCCATCGACTAATCAATCCACGATTTCGAACGAGAAAAACGCTCATTCGATCGAGAAACCCTCCAACGAACAATTCGACCTGATTATTTCCAGTGGCCACAAACGAACGTATCTAATCTGAATATCGTCAGCGCCATTTCCGTATTGTCGCTCGTAATGGCCGCCGTAAACCCGCCGATGAAAATAAGGTCAAAAGTGCACCGGATATGAAACTCTGTGGGGTTTTCGAACCGTTTTTCTATTTCTTCGGATCTGCTGGTGGAAGGAAGGTGGAAGGTCTTCTCGAAGGTGGGGTGGATTCGATTTGACGATATTCGATTAAGGGAAGCCCGCTGAAAAAAATCGTGTTTGTGTGGGTTTTCTGTATGTGCTGTGATTTAATATTCTGTTCGGGGATTTTTTTTTTGTGTGAGTCTTCTGCGAATTTTGCTTTAATTTTGATATGTGTGTATGTATTCGTCGTATCTAAGCTAAATGTATTATTCAGGTTTTCTATTTCAAGTTCTATATCAAAATCATTTCATATTAATCTTATTTAATTTCAGATATAATTGACGTACATGGAAATTATTCAAGTAAAAGTTGTAAACCTGCATACGTTTAATAAATTATAAAAGAAAATTTTTAATGAATTTCATAATTTTATAAAGTATAAGTTTATCAAAGTTGTTTCCGAGGAACCCATTTAATTTAATAGTTTTGTCCGAACATTCACAAAGCGTCAAACTATTCCGAACTTTCAAAAACTTGTTAAATACTTCAATTAAATAATTTTATACCTGAATTTTGTTGCAAATAAAAAAAAACAAATATGCTAAAAGCATTAGAAGGAAAAACCAATTTTCCGAGTGAAAGTCGATATTTGAATGGTTCGCAGTGCGAGACTTAGAGAAACGAAGGGTTAATGGAAATGAATAATGCAATAATCCGCTTCGTGAGCCTCTCTAAATTTTCATAGCAAAATACGAAAAAAGTTGACGTGTCCGAGCTGGCTTTGTTTAAGCCCACTTCGGGCTTTGCATGATCGAAAATTCCCAACTAAACTTCACCGCATTCACTCTGTTAAATTTCGACACGGATAAAAGTTGCGAAGGCAACTCGGAGATTACGGAACTTGTTCGCATTGTGCAGAAATGTGTCTAAGTTCTTTGAAATTTGTACTTTTCGATCGGTTCGTATAGATTTGAATTATGTTCGAGTCGAATAACGCAATTAAAAAAAGAGTCACAGTTGACTTGACGAAGAAAATCGATTCATTTTTGCGGTGGAGCCTCCCGTTTATTTAAATTTTCGCTTAGAAAATATTTTTCGAATATATCCTGGAAGTTCTGTGAAAAATTCTGTCGAATTACCATGTCAAACGTCTGATTGAAGTATGAAAATCATGGAGACGGTATATTTTAAAAGACTTTTCTTATCTGTTTGCTTCGAAGATGAGAAAACAGATCGGACTTCGAAAAAAATAACGGGGAAATTTACATCACAAAAGTCAGCAATTATTGTGGTGTCTAGAATTAAAAATAAAAAAAACGACTTATCATTAATTTTTTGTTGATAAACATTCTAAATTTTTATAAGTAATTCAATATAAAATTTTCTTATGCGTATTAGTTTAAAAATAATAGTTAGAAAATTGTATTCTGTTTATTGGTTTATTTTTGTATGGCTTGAAATATAAACTTTATACGAAACCGACAGCGTATCTAAAACATATCAAATTACAAATTGCCAACTCTTTATTTTCTGTGAAAGAGGAAAATACATAATCTATAATGTTACAAGTAGTGATAAAGGAAGCTTTACAATCCATAAACCGAGTAATAACAGAATATAAGTCAGAGAACTTAACCTTTTCAAAATGCTGTATTTGTAACATTTTTTTTTCATATTAACAAATGTGAAATAGAATATGAAAAAATAATGAATATAAAATAAAAATGTGAAAATCCTATTCACGTAATGAAATATACTTCTGTAGGATCCCATTTTTTTAATTAGAAAGGATAAATTTTAAAGCAAATACCGCATAATTAAAAAAGTACGAATCGAGACATTTAAATTCACAACGTTCATTATGCAACAAAATATCTCTGTTCCGTTGCCTCGACGATTACTCGCTAAATACGTTTTGAATATTTCATTTGACAGTCTCCAAGTTGAATGGACTCAACTTTGCAACGTTGATAATTAATTTCGGTAAATTTCAAGTACGCCTCGTTTTTTCGTTTCCGTGAAAAGCTGAAACTTTTCATCTTTCATGCAGCTTTTTTAATATTTTTTAGATATTAACGAATGTCATACGTATAGTCTAATTTTATAAGATTTAAACACTATATTTAGATCCAATCATTCAATTGTATATTTACAATTAATTAGCGATAACAGCTGTAAAATTCTGAAGGGTAACTTTAATACGCTACTAACAATGAGTTGCTTAATAAACGATTAAAATACTGATCTAAAAAGAAACTTGTTGCTCGAAAACATGTGGTCCAAAAACGCACAAAACAACACAATTGAAATAATAAAAAAAAAATAATTTCATTTTATTCGATTTCGCAGAATTGCTTAATGATAAAATTTAATTAGATTGTCAGTTTAAGTCATAACATCAGAAAAAGAATATATGAAAAACTCATTATATATTTTTAATTCAACGACTATTATACATAGGTATATTCAAAAATTGTCTTGTGTGAAAAGTGAGAAGATTGCGATATTTCAGTCTGTTTGTCTCGACGGCACAAATAACAATCGTCTAAACAGGCGAAGCGAACAAACGATCCTCGCCAAGTCAACAATGGCAGAGGACAATGGGCCGAAATTGATAATGGACTGGCTGCACCTAATGCCGCCTTATTATTTCCGTAATAACGTCTCGGAATCGGCTTAAGTCCGCCCACCCATCGCCACCCCTAAATATGCCCGAGTTTATAATATGACGTACACTGAACTCGCGGTAAGCTCGGCCTGCGCCATGTTATAATGCCTAATGCGATTATTGCTTTGCTAATCAATCAAACTGTGTTACGTTTCGAAATTGTTTTTTTTTTTTTTGTATAATATTGAATTTGTAGTACTTGTACCTATAATATGTGCTGCGAAATCTTTATCGTTTAATTAGATTAGATAAATCCAATACCTTTAGTGTGTATTTTTAGAACTATAAATAGTGAGTATGAAAATTTCATCATACGTATGTATAATATTATACATTATATGAGTCAATATATTGGGTAGATTCATATGTGTTGACATGTACAATTAGTATCTCTAATGAGATTTAAAAATATTCATCATGATTCATTGCGTCAATATGAAAATCTTCATCGATATTTTCTTATTAAATAATTATGAAGGCACTATTTTTAAACTGTTATTTTCAAAGTTATTCGATAACATAATTTTCTCGATAAAATTAACTAAGATTCAAATCAAAATATGATGCAAAAACATAATACGAAATCATAAATCTAAATTGATATGAATGAACAAATAATAAGATGGAAGCGAAAAAACCGGGAGACGCAAACAAAATAAAACCAAACAAGGATAAAGACCGACCAAAAATAGAACCATCAGCCCGGCATACATAAATCCAGCATCCACGGTACGTCCCGCCGAATTAATTCTTCCGGCGTCAACAGGTGCCGGAGCGGGACGCCGCCATATTGCAAGATGGCCGCCGGCCGAGACGGAAGACCGTCCCCCCGTATAACGCGCCACCCCCATTACCCACACCCGTACAGCGTTTTCCCGCTGAAAGGAACCGATTTCGGGGCGTAATGAAGCTTTTATCGCGGCCACTTTCGGCATCGGAGTGGACCGATTTGCATTCGCCGAGGATTATTGCCTGCCGTGTTGATCTTGGGTGTGCCAATTAAGATTTTAAGATTGTCCCGCTCTCTCTCTCTGTGCGGTGTTTTCGTTCGATTAATTCGAAAGGATTTTTGTCGGTGCAGTGTTGTTATAATTTTAGGTTATTATAGTTTATCGGTTATGGAAATATGGGTATTTGAATAATTTTAATGAAGACTCCCAAAGCAACAGTTTTATTTTTCAATTTGAATTACTTTAAAAAAATCAGATTTTTTTCGAGGTTTGAATTTAGTAATAATTTTATAATAAAAAAATATATATTTTAGGGGAAAATTTATACGGTCTAATGTGACGGATCCATCCCGGATAACCAGATAATGGAAGAAAAACTTTATTGTTATTTTTGTCCTCATTAGATTCAATACGACTTTTATATTTATCCGTAGTACATTTTCGTCTAAAAAACTTTTCCTGATAGAGAACAAAACTTTTAAGTGGAACAACTTTCAATAACAAGCATTGTATTTTCAATGAAACTTATTGACAAACATTTTTATTTTACAACAAAAAAAAACAATTCTGCATACGGTTTCACTTAATAAAACGAAAAACAATTTAATCATTGACTTTTGATGTTTTTTTTTCCATCGAATCCGTTCGGCTTATTTACATCAATAAACACAGGACGAAACAACGCAATCAAAGCACAAAGCGAACTGACACATAATCGATAGAGCTTTACGTGTTGAATGGGAATTAAAAGATTTACCGTTTCCGATTGCCGTCAATAAACAACGGCGCGACTTTGTAATCGCGTTAAAGTGAACAGAACAGAACATAAGTGAAGCAAACGGCGCTGAAATTCAAACGGAGCTAAAAATTCTCCACCGTTTCCATAGAATCGAACTTTTGAATGTGAAATCTCTCATATTGATTCTTCGAGAGCAGTCGAACGTCGTCGTTCGGGCAAACAACATTCAACGGCCTTCTCGAAAATAAAAAGGGCGAAGTCAACGAAGCGTCGCGTTCTCTCACAGGAAAAGCTTTCATGAGTTTTATAGGTAAGTTGTATGGAATGTCGTGAATTATTTGTCGAATTCAAATAATATTTCCTAAAAATCTTTCCACGGTGTGATCCACTAAAATCAAACACAATATCACAAGGGCACCAGAGTCCAAAACGGCATGCACAAACGCTTTTTACTGGCTGGTTATGAATTGAAAAATCGTTACTTTCATTATTCTTTGTGTTAAATTGGACGACTTTTATATACTGTGCATATTGATAAAAAAAGCCATTGATGAAATCGAGTTTCCGGGATCAAAGAAAACACCGAGATCTATTCGTCGATTCGAGTTTATAAAGGAAATCGCGAGGGTTTTTATAATGCTGAAAATAAAAACGTTTTATTTTTTATCGTAAGACATGATTGATAAGTAGGAAAAAATAATTAAATGTTTCGTAGGGTTTTCGAAGCGAATTTGCATAAGAGTGAAAGGAGGTTCATTAATCATTTGAAATGTTGAGCATTATGTGAAGCAATCAAATTTAGCGTAGCTATAATTTCTTTTTTTTTTTCAAGTATTGATACCAAATTTTGTACGTATTTGATTTGATGTTAAAAAAAATCACATCATACGAATCTTATAACAAGCTTTATTTAGGCTCTAACGCGTTCTCCCTCATTTTTAAGGTGAAATTCAAACTCGATTCCAGTGAACATAAAAACCTTCTGCTCTAATAACGGACTTCTCGACATGCAATACGTGTATACGACATAAATCATAATAATTATCGGCTTTAACTTCATGGTGTTGTGTACGAACTAGGGCCGATATGGGAAAGCTTCTCTTATAAAGGAAAAAAATAATAATACGAAAACACTCAAATCGCAACAAGATATTTACGACGATAAACGTGTCGGAATACGACGTGAATTTTCTCTATAAACAATTACATACATTTCTGTGAATTAATTTTTACATAATTTGACTCGTGTCGTTTAATTTTCATTTTGACAAATTGAGGACTTTTTTGCTTATTAATGCGATACTTATCATTATGCAGATCTTTAGATCGAAGCTGATATATTTATATACATAAATAAACGGACACTGATGAAAAATACTTGAAATTAACGAAAATCAGCCATAAGAAGGGAAACCATAAAAATATACAACCGAAATAAATGTAGAGGAGCACGCCATTGAACGATAGAAGAACGCAACCTAATCGGATGTTTAATTTGTAACGCGATACGTAAGTGTAATATAACCGTATCTAGAAAATATCTTTTTTTTTATTTTAGATAAACATTATTCACAATAATTCTTACTCGTTTATGTGAATAGTAGTAGATATGTTTTGATAATCGAATTACAAAATTCATTATTGAGTAAGAATACAATTTAAAGTATTTATTCGACATCAAATTTAATTAAATCCCGTTTAGTATATTTCGACGAAAAACATTGTTGCTTCATTAATAAATTATTTCCCTTTACGGTCGGCGAACGTTCGACTAAACTTTATAAACATCTCATAATTAGCTATCAATAATAAATTAAATGTTAATGCTTCGTGCGGAGAATAGTTTCAACTTTCTCAACAAACGTCTATACCTCAATTTATCAAACCAACCAATTTTCAACAGTAAATTCAACAGAATAAATTCACACTCAATGAAGATCCTTTTAATTTCCTTCCGTTGAGACCTAAATGTATATCTACTAAAAAATCGACACAGAAGTGGAAGCGGAGAAGTTTGAAAGCTTCATTTGAAAAAACAAACATCTCGTTCAAAAATCGAAAAGTCGTCTTTATTTTCGCTTCGCAGAAATGACGACAACATTTGCTCGAATTTATATAAATTTTCCCGAGTCGTCGCAAATTAGATTCGCATGCAATTTTCCTAGAGTCATTTAGTTCCCGAGCGAGTTAAAGTTCTACTCGACACAGATTCGAAGCCTATTTCGCTTTTGCGTTTTTTTTCCTCGTCGTTCTCCGGAAAATATAATACGAATTAAAGGGGGGCAGAGCAGGTTTCCGCGAACAGGGGCGGAGAACCATTAAAATTTTTCGGAAGAGCGACCCTTTGGAACACGATCGACTTGCGGTCCCATTGGCCCTCTTCGAAAAAACAAGCCTTTAATATATAATAATGGAAAATCGAGGCACCGTCGATGGGGAGATTCGCCTTTCGCAAATTCCTCACTTGGCCAAGGACTAATCGCTCGATAGAAAGTGGTTCTTAAATTGCTTTAGAAGAAAAATCGCTTTAATCGTTCTAATGTTTCTGAATACTGAGTTACAAATTAGTCGTACCAAACATTATTAGAAGAAAGTTCAATGTAATAGATAAGAAAACCTTCAACGATGCAAGAAATTGAGAGAAAAAGTGAATAAAATATATTGGTATGTAGAAATTCCCTTTTCAAAAGTCTCGATTCAATTACGATCACAAGTAATATCTAAAGTGATAACCGTTGGTCTCATATATTGAATCTTTCAGTGGAATCTGATTATTTCTATCGAGTTCACTTTCGTATCGTGTATTTGAAATGGCAAATGGAAATTCAAAATTTCAATCGAAAATCCTGCATACGTAGAATCCACGATTCGGTACACGAGAGAGCGATTGTGAAAAGTAGCCTTTGAACGAAAGTATCGTAATCGAAAATGTTCGAAAACCACCAAAACCACAGTAATAGGATTTTCACGGAATCGATCCGTCGAAAGGTGCGTTTCGCGGAAAAGCATATTTTCGCGGAAAATCGCGATTGTCCGTTTCAACGGAGAAACTTGTTTCATTTTTCGACGAATTCATTAATAACGCAGATATACCCGAAAGACGTTTCGACGATAAGATAAGTACCAACGACATTATTCTGCGTGTAATAAGCATCGAATATTATAATAGTAGGTAAGTGAAGAGATGAGAATACGTGACGAATAACTTTTCAGCGCAGTGTAAAGTTGTCTGAATTTTCCCGCGCAAAAGATTTGTCATGACACTTTCAAGATAAATGGATGCCGCCTTAATTAACCGAAGGAATTCTATGTTCTGTTTGGTTGTGTTTATGAATCGATTCGAATATTGCAATGATTTGTAACTAATATTATATTGAAAACTTTTCACAATACAAACTGTAATGTATTACAGCATACATTTAAACTTCAAGTTAATTGGAATAACATCATCATTCATTTTCATCCATTAAAACAAACACGAGGATTACGTTGATATCGCATTTCTAAAAAATGAACTCAAACACATTAACGAAAATTCGGCCTGGAAAAAAGTCATAGAATATTGAATGCGGATAATCTGCGCGACGAACTTTTCAATCAATTTTCCGATAGCTTCATCAAACCGTGAAAAAAGCACATGACTATCTTACTTTATATATTTATATGATTTATACCGAAAATAATCCAAACTCGTAGTGAGTAAGTCGTAGATTATTTTTACATAAACTATGCGAATTTCTAATTTTTGTGTCTAAAGCCCGAATTACACTTAGCTAAAATCGTTTTCGTCTAATCCGAGACACACGGCGGTGCATAAATTAATTAAGGTTGGGTTATGGCGGCCTGGGCACGATACCAATATCCGTTACTTTCGCAAAATGAACCCATGATCCCCTCTCTTTTCGTTATTTTTTAACATTCTTTCTCTGTTTATTTTTTTTCAGCCGAGAAAAAGTCTCATCTACGTCGATATCGATCGTTTCCTTCGAGCTTTTCATTATATTTTTGCTTTGCGTATATTTAAAGAAGGCCCGTAGATTCGAGAAATGTACTTTGTCGGTTCTTAAATATTAGCTCACAATCAGATTTTTCAAATCGTTTTAAGATATAATTTATATTTTCATGTTAATGATAAGCTAAATTCGTAATTAATCTGAATTTGATTTAATAAATAACATAAATATAATATTTCTGTACAAAAAAAAAAAACGAAAATTTTAAATATGAATAGAAACGATATTATTCCATTTAAAATTTTATCGTTGATCACTTTCAATGATATGAAAATAACATTGAAATAAAATGAAATGAACCCAAGTTTTCTTCGACTTCCTTAAAAACGTTGAAAGAAAAATTCGTATTAAAATCGTTCTGAAATAATTGGTCAATTCGAGCACTCGTAAAGTCGATTCAGCGAATACTTTCGACACAAATCAGCGTAAGGAAAAAATATTCGAAATTTTTCTCATTATAGCGACAAATTTTAATACCAAAACGATACTCGGAGATTATTGAAAGCCATCACCGTCGGTTTAGTCCGTCGTAAATATTTAACAGTCTCATCAACGCGACATCAAAAGCACAAGGCAATTAAGAAAAAGCGATAAACTTCATTACAGTCACCTCCCCTTATAACAACGAAGACTGTTTCCATGGTGTGAAAAACCGTATTGCGAGGGATTCGAATCCAATAAAAATCAGAAATTTATTATTGTAATATCTCAATTAGCCTATGCTTGTGAAAATCTGGCAGAAAAAACTCAATGTATATTTTATTAAACCGTGTAATGGGGAGGGTGTGTTATAAAGAGATAAACGTTTATCGCTATGAAACACTTAAAACGAGCTTGTATCCGAGAAAATCCATCTGGGCTTTTGCTGCGAAACGATTTCGCATAAAATGTATCGATTCTTTTTATAGATAGATATACCGGGACTATTCTGCGTGCAAACAAAGCACACCCCCGTACATAATAAAAGGACCGGTCAAATTGTTTATTTGACTCGAAAACCTATTTCCTAAGGCCCTAAAGGGAGATAAATAAACGTCAGCGAAAAATATGGACCCGCTGATGAACCCGAATATAATTTCTTTTATATTCCTAGATAAAACATGAAAGGAAAAGATCTACTATTTCTGCGGTTATCTTCCGAATTTTCCCCAATAAATAATGAAATTGATGTAATATAATCGAATATCTCAAAAAATATTAAAATACTTGTATTGAAAAATAACATATAAGAAAAACATATTTTACAAACTTTGCGTTTACAGACTAGAATACTAGATATTTTTTCAGACTTTCAAAGAAGGAAAATCACCACACTTGGTAGAGATAAACCAGTATATCTAATCAAGCGAAAATATAGAGTTTGCTTTTGAATCTTTGAGTTGAACGACTCGCAAATGTAAGTCTTCATTCGAGTGCATTTAAAGATAGACCACGAGATATACACGTATAACAAATTAAAGTATAGAACTCAAAGTAATCAGTCGTAATGCATTCGTGAAAATTCCATCGCTCTTTATGTACACATATTGATATCGGAAAATATTCGAAACCTCGTTTGATGGAAAAGGTCGCCCAGATACGTCAGTATTTTGATTGATTGAGAAGCACTTCAAATGAAAACGTTACGGAAACACAGGCGAATGAATATTTTCCGTAAAAACCATAAAATATTCATAGCCTATATGCGAAATCGGTTTGCGGAAAAGCGCAAGCTCGAAAATCTTTTTCTCTAAAACGTGTCTAAACATCTATTCGCTATTCGTACAAAACGCGTTGAACGTACGAGAAAAATCAATAGTTTTAGATAAGTATACGAAAAATAGAGTTTTCCGAGGGGAACGTAGCAACAGTCTGCACAACTTCACCTGTTGCTTTATCCACAATTCATCCCGTGAACTTTCTTCGTGTTTACTCTGGAACACTACGTAAATATACTGCAATGATGTGACAACTATGTGCAATATAATATCATCGTACAGATACGTAAATGAGCTCACAAAGAACAGTTTATCAGATACAAAAATCATAAATCAAATTATTGAATTACCTTTTCAAAGCATAAAAAAATTGCATAAATACCTGTCTTATCAAGCGACGGATCCTTTCCAATCTTCAAAAGCAGCGATCGTCAACTGAAACGACCTCGACACGATCCTGGTGCCTTCATTGTCTAAACGACTTCACCGAACCTGAAATTTTTCACAACTTCACTGAATTTCATTGGTAAAACAAAACACAAATCGAAACTCACTGCCACTTTTTCGTATCAAAACTCTAAAATCTCACTCACAATCGAGATTCTTAAATTAGGCACGCGCCACACAAATGCCTCTAAGCGCCCACGAAGATAAACCTTGCGTTTATACATAATAGGCGTTATTGTGTCCCCAAAATTCATATCGAGTATAATACTAGTTTCAATCTTAAGCCCGAATCGGGTCGCTCAGAGTTTAAGTTGAAAGCCATACAGATTAGTGTTGATGCCGACGTTTAATACTAATAATAGAAGCGAAGCTCAAACGTGAGTGAAAATCGCATTTGAGGTTCTTTCCAAGGAAAATCGCATTTATTTTTCAGACTTAGATATTTTTTTCATGACTCGTAATATATTCCGCGTTGTTTCCGATTCGTACGCACGTGTGTATAATGTTAAAGTTCTGCTTTCGACAGATATGTACGTGCAAAACGTTCAGAGGCCGATAAATTTGCCTACGGCGAAATGTTGCCTTACAAGTACCTATTTGAGTTGGCTAATTTTCATCGAATACAAATATACATGTGTGTATTCGTAACTGTGTGAAATTTTAGCCTCCGTTTGTTTCGCGATATTTATGCGCTTCGAGCTAAATATTATTTTTGTACGATGTACGAATGAATTTATTTAAGCGGATAAAGAAAAAATTGTAACGTACTCACTTGTGCAAAATTTTTTTGTAAAAATGAAGAAAATCAAAAGAACGTTCTTTGCATGAAATTTGAAATTTAATTAAAAAAATATAATATAACCAAAGTTTTTCTTGAAATTTAGATTTAAAAACCTATCGTGCAAAATTAATTTTCTGACAAAAAAATATTACTGTGAATAATGAAAACCATCAGATAGATATGATGTTGAAATTTAAATCATCGAAGAATTCATCATTTAACTTGATCCGATTAGAAAAACATTCTGATTAAACAAATGAATCAACTTTTTATTTGAATTGAAAGAATATTCATGGATATCGTGTTGGTTTTATATGTGTCTATGAATGATGGAGCATAAAAACAAATAGGAATTAATCTTAGCGGGAAAAGCGTTAATTTGCAGGGGTAGATACGCGTGTAGGTACGGCATATTACGTGTCGTCACGCCACATCGCATCGCATTTTGATTCAGCGGAAAATTCATTTTCTCCGCCCATTTTCCGAACGCTTTTCGAAATCGAAATTACGAAATCGAAAATTGGCGGCAAGCGACGATAATTACTGAGCGACGGCTCTGCCCGAAACGACGCTATAATCCTATAGATATAATATTTCATACGTACGCATTTTCGCATTGTATTTAGGTACTCCATGATGGAGCAAATGCTTTGCACATCCAACATTTTCCATTATGACATACTCGCCATATTTAATTATTTATTTATTACATGTATTGTTTACCCAATTACATTTTTATACATATTGATAGATTCATAGATATAGACATATAGATTATATACATACAAAGCACATATCGCAAATATGTAAATACGCACATCATACATATAAATTGGTCACTAAATGTCACTAAATAGATCGAATAACTCGATTCAGATAGCCTTTTAGGCAGAAGCACACAGATGTCGCTAAATAGATCGATCAACTCGATACAGATAGCTTTTTAGGCAGAAGCGCATAGATGTCGTGAAATAGATCGAATAATTTGATACATTTTTCGGAAGATTGATTCATTTATCAAGGGATCGTTTTGTTAAACATCAAATCGACACCTTGTTCGAATCAAATATTTGGAAGAAACGACCGATTATTCGGTTTAAGAGGAAAAAAACGGCTTTGTTCATTACGATTTTGCAATATTGTAATACTAGATATTTAGTTTTAATGAAAAATTATGTAAATGGAAAATCAGGTGTAAATTTTCGGAGGCTAGAACGCTTCCTCGTCACATGGCCGAACTATAATTATGAGGATAAATATAAAGTGGCGTTTCGTCCTCATGAGGATCGACGCGCTGTAATCTTGCAACACGTTGAATTATGAAATTGGTGATGGCCTCAGGAATACGCATCGACGCGTACCGCTTATAACGTTTATATTTCAGTGACAATGTTTTCAAAATTTATCATTTGACGAGTCGAGTTCACGCATCGCTTAATTTCGAATTGACAAGTTTGCCAACCGCATGACAAAAGCGAATTCAATGGAAGTTCGCTTTTCATACGTGACTGTGTGAAAAATTTTCACCGAATGTACATTTCAGTGTTTTCGATTCATTTTATGATATAAACGATTGAGGATCACTGTGTTATGTTCAACAATAGGTATAAATGCATCCGATTATTATTTAAATCAAAATTCAATTGAGATGTGTTTGCAGCAATATTTTATGTCTAAGATTATATTTTTTGTCGCGTTTAAGTAGGCGATTGTTTAATCCAATTATTATGTTCCCTTTTCCGTTTTTTTTTTTTAATTCATCAGAAAAGTTCAAATACAAAGACATTTTTAAACAATGAATGTCCGCCGAAATAAAAGAAAATCCAATATTGAACGGTTTCCACTTATTGAATAACGACTTTGAGGGAAGTCTTACGTTTTTCGTCAGTCGTGAAAAAAAAGTAGCGATTATTCTGTAAAAAATAATTATATAACAGAAACATGAAATACTAGGTGTTTCGTTCGAATTAAAAGTATGAACTATGACACATGTATGACGTTGAATTTACGTAACAATTACAGAAAACTGATGAAGCACTATACATAGGCATAGACGTGAAAAAGACAGCAGCTACCGATTGACCTATTTTTTCTCGTAACAAAGCAAAACCTGAAATTAATCATTTAACCGAAGTAATTTGAAGCCGTCTAATTGCATTACCGAAAAAAAAGATAATTCATTCCCCGATAGCATACCGACAAATTTAATTAATCACATAAATATGGTTTCCATTTCTAAACTAACCCATCTAATATGAATGACATTTTTCATCAATTAATAATCCTATTTTAGATCAATATCATCTAAAAACTTGCTCCACTCTCGGTAACCGAACGTAATAAAAAGTTACGAGTGAATAACACATTGCGTGCCGAATCTAGACAATTAGTCTTTGCCTCCCTCACACTTTTCTCACTAGTCGGTGGTAAAAAGACTGTTAGGGGTTGAAAAAAAGGCTTTTATTTCGGTGACCATTAATTCGAACAACCTACCCGATTTAATAATCGATACGAATGACGATTCGTGTTAAAAGACCGTCGTCGTCGACCACGTGCAATTTCAATCGCCCCACTTAGCAAATAATTGAAATATTTCACTAAAATATTGCTTAGATACTAAATAGAATTGTTTTCAATCATATTAATTTGAATAAAATGAATTTAAAAACGAATATCATCTTTCCCGCGATTTTATGCGGATGTGCAATTTTCTCTGCGCGGGATGATTACGAAGAAAAATCGCTCCGATACTTTCAATTATTATTTTAATAAAGCAGAAATCTTTTGTTATTTGCGGTAAAAATTGCAGATGTTCCGTGAAATTTTCCTCATTTTTACAGTCGACAATTTGCATCGTGCTCAGTCGACTAAAAGGCATCGTGTTCGCATTGAAATCTCACAGCGATCTTACAAAATTTCCTTTGAAACGTTGCAGATGTAAATCGCAATACGTATGCAACCATTTATTTTCATTTTTAGTTCAAAAAAAATCTTTTGAAACATACCACTACTAAAAATTTAATTCATTAAAAAAATGATTTGATGCATGAACTTTTCTCTAGACGTAAACGCAGAAGGTTTTAAGCATGATATTTTCATAATGATAACTTGTACAACTCGATATGTCAATAATAAGACTTTTTCATATCAATTTAAATACAATACTCATTCAATATCTTGTGAAAAAAGATCGGATTTTAATTTCGCAATATAATTTCAAATGAATACATCGAATCTCCACAGTCGAACTGGGAAGGTATTTATTCATGTATTCGGGATGAGAGAAGGCTTTCTGGTCTTTATCTGCATTTTTATTCGGCCAATCTGAGGTGAGGCTCCTCCCCATGCTTATTTTCGTCCCTATATCGGGTATGGGGTTATTCGGAGGCCGTTATTAAATGTAGATCTGACGATAGCCCAACCCGGGCTGATATTCGGCCTATTTATAATTCGGGGCCGAGGTGTCACGTGTACAAAACACGGTAACATTATTATTAAAGTCGACGCCTTGACGAAATTCGACGATGTCCTGTCACCAAAAGTGACAATATTATCCTCGGGTTGTATAGAAAAAATCTGATTATTGTGCTGGAATGTGGGGGAAATTTCGATGGATTTCGTTTTTTTTTTCAAATTGAGAGTATTTATTTTGTATAATAATATTTAAACTCTAATCTGTATATTCGAAGGTTATTTGATTAATTGAAAATTAAAAATTAGTGATAGCTGCTGTCGAATTTTTTGAGGAAAATGTAGCATGTTGTTTAATGGCTCAATAAACGATTGAAAAACCTTCAGATATATTGAATTTATAATTACTTTCTTTCAATTTGTACTCTATTCTATGTATATTATATTAAACCTACTTATAATACTGCGATTCAATAGCATCTGTACATTCGAATTTTCTATCATTTGAACTCCGCTAAATAATCATGCTACGAATTTTTAATTCATTAGTTTGCAGGATAAGGACGATGTTCAAAAATTTTCAACCTCAATAGACATAAAAGATTAAAATTTCTATAAATTCACATATATAACACGAATTTTAATCTTGCCGCAAAATTTTTACATGCTATATTTAGCAAAAGCGCTCATATCGTAAAGTGCACTTGATACAATTCGTTCTCATTCGCAAACCACGGTCTATATACACACATTTAATGCAATATATGCACTTGAATAACATAACGTATGCATTTTTTCGATGCAGACGACTAATGAGCAAAATTGCCACAAGAGGCGAACATCGTATAGCATACTCGACTCGAGCTACGGTGGCACTTTGATGTTTTTCCGCATCGCGAAAGCTTTCGGTACGTTTTCATATTTCATGTTAAATGTTAGAGCTTTATCTTAATTGCGAAAAATTTCTGCGAATATTGTCTACATTTCTATTTTTGTAATGATTTTTTTAATATAATGATGTTATTTATACGTTAACTGATTAAATTATCGATTATTCAAATATATAAATTATAAATGATTTGTCGATTTACGAATGTAAAATATTGACGAAAAGCGGTAAAATCATCAGAAAATTAAAATCTTCAATAGAAACACTATTCAAAATAAGATCACCTAAGTGAAAAATCAGCTACAAACTAATGTCAATCATTAAATTCACAATTCAAAATTAACAATCGAACTTCAATTAATTGATTGATAAAACGACAAGACAAAACCCGCTGCATTGAATGAATACTGAGCTCGTCACGTTATGCACAAACATTAATACTGCTGTCCTATAAAATGGTTATGATATTTCAATAACTCGCTATATAAAGATACGAAGGTAATAAAAAAATGAAGAAATTCCAAACGACCACTTGATTGCGCATCAAACCGAAGCACCATCATCGAGCTTCGCGCGAACTTCAATTTCCCGCCATAAAATCGAACTAAACCGCAACGCATGCATTCAGAATTGCTAACAGACAAACCTACAAACATATATACATATATAATAGGAAGGCTTCGAAGGTGGCAGGGCGCGAGCATCGATCGTGTCAACATCATTCTAGGTGGTGCATTGAGAGAGTTGATTGCGGTAGGAATAGTAGGGCCATCATCAACTGCGATGACCCAGATGGCTTCTCGAAAGGAGGTTGTACCGTTTGGCCTGGTCGTATCCATTAACTGAAAGTTTCAGACTCGAGGTGAAACGCTTTCACGTATGAAAGGCGCAATCCGCGCTCCAAATTTCCGTTCTATTTAAACGGCTTTGAATAGTTCGGTGTGTGATGACTTTTTTCCGAGGAAATGAGCAGATTTCTAGTCGAGTATGTTTCACGAATTGTTCATGAATATTAATGTGATAATTTAATCAAAGGAAAATAAATATAGTGGTTGCTGAGACTTTTATAGATATGCCTATCCTTACTCAGTGTCAGAAACAGTTTTAAACTACGTTTACTTTGAATCACATACACTGAGATTATTAAAATAACTTCAGCGAAATTCGTTCAAAGTATTTTAAACAATAATTTTATATCAAATGGAGTTTTATGGAAAATATCATAAAATAGATTTTGCTGAAAAATAATCTACATATCCATAAAAATATATGAAGCTCAGAATTTACAAAGCTCTGACAACATTTCAATATCAGCGAATATTACCTTCGTAATTTTCTTTTTCTCTTTCGCGTCCGAGCAACAGGTCGCGCGTTTCTCTTAATTACAATTTATTTTTCCCGAAAAATCCTCTTATCTAAGCAAATACAAATAAACGATTTCGCATAAGCATATAATATAGACAGAGCAAAACGATCGAAAAAAAAATGTAACAGATATTTTCTGTCAGAAAGCTTTCCATAAAAACAGTATTGAATTTCGACTCGTGCCTAAAAGAGAAAATATCGCGAGGTGACGAAAAACGATACAGTGACGAAATATATAAAAAAACAGCTATTTACAAAGCAAACATCGCCGAAGCTTGATTCGAGAGCATACGTATGGAAATATTTATACATTTGAGCTAATGTTATGTGTCTTAGAACTACAATATAGAGTTGAATCGAAACAATTCGAATACGTTCAAGACATGGCACTCGAGAAACTCGAAGACACGAAGACGAATCCCTGAATTGTAATTCGGCTACATCTCGATGCTGAAAATGTACAGAGTTGACAAAGGCGGGAATAGAACTTTCAGAACGACACATTGTGGCACTCGAGCTACTACTCCAATTCACCCACTATTACACCACTGCTGGGTTTTTTCCCTTCTACCTTTTCCCATTCTTACATATCAAAGCGAGATATAACACACGTGAAATTCTACAGCCGGGCAAAAACAATAAATTCGAGTACGAAATGAACAGTCGAGGGAATTGTTCGCAATGTTTCACGAATGGATAGTCGCCCGAGGCGAAATACGGAAAATATACGTTCCTGTATCGTCGATAATTTGTCAACATTACTTTTATACCCTCTGAGGATTACGGTTCAAAATGAAATATACTGCCAAGTGGAGTCGAAGAGCGTAAATGATTTTTCGATCGTCGATGGTGGATCAAAAATATCGCGACGCCATATGGCGATTTATAAAACATATCTTTATCACTTAATTATTAACATATTACGCATTATAATGTAAGTTAAAAGTAGTACAAATTAGAAGATAGAGATGATGGTAGAAGAATTGTACACCAAATAATCACCTGAGTGAAGAAATAGTTAAAAGAGTCAGATTTGCTGCATTGATTTTATCCGATATGCGAATGCCATTTGAGAAAATTATATGATTTTTTTTCAATTAAATATACAAAAGAATATCTAAGTGCCTATATGATAATCACTTATGAAAAATAATATATAACTCTTGCAATGTTCAAATAACAAAATTATGACGAAACCGATTCCGACGCAGTACGAATTAATGCATTTTCCATTACAATATTGATCAGTTAAATGTGATTTCGTGGAAATTATGTAAACGTATACTCATTAAATGCATTTCTAACGAATTTGTCAAAATCTGAAACTCGATCCGTCCGGAAAAAAAAAACAGCTCGTTGTAAAATTAATGTGAGTTTCGCATGTCCATGGCGACGGCCCATTGAACACAACACTCATTTCCTGAAAAGTTCCTCTAGAAACAACTATACACGTTTTTTCCAGTTAAAAATGTTAATTAAGGACTCGTATTATTACAATAGATCCGAACGCGGATTTGTCGACGATCAATCATAGAAATAACCAACAAACTCGAGCTTTGATTGATGTTAAAAAATGCGATTTTTTTCGCTAACCAGATCGGCGAACTTCATACGGCGTTTTTCTACAAATTAGAGCTGTGTCAATCACTAAGACAAAAGAAACGAAACGCTGTTTTTCAGCTGGAAATTTTCGTGTGTACAAAATTAGAAAATGTAGACCACAGATATGGGGAAACAAAAGTAATAAATGGTTACCATCCCTTACGTGAAAATGTCCTCGACTATCCCGCGGACCTGCATTATTGAAAAGTTTTATACTAAACCTACTTCATGTCAGTCCTCGCCGATAAAAACCTTAACTATAAATCCGGAGACCCTTTGAATTCTCAATGATTATAAAAAAAGCGTTAGTTTCGACTTTTGTTCAGAATTTTCAACATGAACTTTCCTACGCGATGCATTTTTTATATGCAAACATAAAATACGTGTATGTACATTTAATTCCATTAAATACTCTACATGTGTATATTTATAGTTCTGTTTGCTTTTATGTAATTATGAAAACAAATATGAAGCTTACATATTATACAATAAAAACACAAATCGACTTAATTATGTGCGTCGATGATATTCGATATTGTAAGAATAACGTAATTTAGTTAATTTATATCAATAAAAAATAATTAATGTTTTTTATTGTTCAATAAAAACATGTAAATGTTTAAATGTAGAAGTATATTTTTTCATTTATTTTATTTAATAAATAAAAAAAATGGATTTTGAAAAATCGATAAAATCTAATATTCACTTTTTTATTTTAAATTTTAATAATAAACAATTATTTTGTTATTTCATGTTAACAGTGGTTTCGCCTAGTCTTGCTGCCATCCCAACTAGGCGAACCTAAAGAGTCGACATATTAAATACACGAAACAGACGGAACGCAAAATTTTTCCACCCCAACAATTCACATCGACGAAAAGAATTCCGAAACGCGCCACAACATCGAAAAGAGTAAGTGCGACAACACAACACCGAGAACAAGATGGAAAAGACACCCATGCTCGAGAGGGAGAAACGCAGAAATATTGCATTTTTGAAAGTTTACCGTGCGGCGCCAAAAGTGTTAAAGCGCGAGTCGGGCGGCCGCTCACCGCATCCCGAGTCGCGCGCGGCCCTGGCGACCCCGGAACTCGAGCCGCGGGGCCCCAAGAGGTGCTGCGCGGTCGGCGGTCGGCCTGCGACTGGGCGCCGGGCCTGGCCGGGGACGCTAGAAACGCCGGGGTCGCCCTCCGACTGGTGGCGGAGGGCCCCGGGTTTCAATCGCGTCCTGGAGGCTTTCGATTCTTGCGTGTTGTCTCTTGTCGACTTTTCATCTGACCTAACCTAACTTATATGAAAAATCTATTATGACTAGTGGTACTAGTGATTTCGAGAAAAGCGCGTTCGAAGTTGACCACGTATTAGGAGGAGGTCGACTGATTTGATGATATATTGAGGCACTCGTTCCGAATTTGTTTACATCATTTTACCATAGGGGCGATTCCTGTGCATAACTCAATTTCAGTGAAAATGTCACTTGTACCCCTTGGCCCTTTCAGTCGTCATTTATCCTTATAAAATCCAAGAAATTTAACAATTTTTCATACACTTTTGTCTTCTGAAATAATATTTTCCGTAAATGTCACATTTTCTATGTATATTTATCCTGATACTTCCATTCGTTTTATACGTTGGGTGCATAAAGAATTCTACATTTTCAAAAGAATCAAAGAAAACAAATAAATAGATCAAGTAACCCCATCTACATCTATGTACCTAATGCAAAGTTAAATTGCACTTTGAGTAAGTATAGTAATTTGAAATTCAGTATTGCAGCACATTTCACCTGTCTGATTTTAAGCCTTTCTTTGTGATGTGGATTCTATGCATTTCGAGAATTTAATGAAAGCTCAAGAATATCGCAACAAAACACACCTGGAATTTGAATATAATGTGCTTCTCGACATTAGAAATGCATTTGTACATATAAAAATAATTCTTAAAATATATACTTAAAGACATCTACGTAAATTTACCTACCTTGCGTCATAATATGATTCGTCAGAATCATAAAAGGGTAACCGTCGGATCATCAAGATTATAAAAATTCAATCTCGACCATTTATTTTTTTATAAAGCATAATAAAAGAGTTTCGTCAAAGTTAAATAGGAAAAAATGTGTATGAATTCGAAAAATCTCACGAACAAAATCCATTCCGCGAAAAAAACCGACATCAAAGTGGAAAAAGTTTATCACTTAAATTACCATTTTCTTTCGCTTTTCGAATACTTTGACTCGACCAGACATTCAACGTTTCAACACTTTATTTTTTCGCGAAACACCACTTTGATTGTGGATGTTTGTTTTGATTTCGACGAAACTGTATAATCCAGAAAAACATGGACATCTGAAAATATAATAATCCAACGAACATTTATAAATCTCATTCAATTATATCAATATAAAAAAAACAGACAATATAACAGAAGTTTTGAAATTAAAAAATTATATGCTTATCTTAAGTAATTATTTCCGGTGAAATTTCAATTTGATTATTTAGTTTACCACAAATACTCGCATTCGAAATCTAAATTGATTGCACTGCACAAACTGAGAACATTATAAAGCCTTTTCATCGACACACTCATAGTCTATTCAAAAGTTCCAAACTAGAATCCGACTAAATATTTGTATATGGAACTAATAATACGTAGCAAATACACATTTGAACGTTAAGAAATCATAGTAGGTTCATCGGTAGAACCTCTCGGTGGCAACTTTTCACTTCCTCCGATGTGTTGTCGGAGGCACGCATTTTCCAAGTTCAATTTTATATTCCTCCACTAACAAGTAGAAACTTGTTAAGAAAGCGTCACAGGATATAGAGAGAAAAAAGAGGAAAAGCGGCGGGAAAGTTAACGCACAGGCATAGATTCACTCAACAAGTTTATAATACATATTAGTAATACCCGTCTACATACGTCATCATAGTATATTTTGTCTATCATAATATATATACGAATATTAAAATAGAAATATTTATTTTTCTAAATAAACAAATATAAAAACTAATTATATTTTTAACATTTCAATCATAATTTGTTAATCATCAACACGTGTCGTATCGCTGACGTTCTCATATAAAAAACCAGGTGAGTGAAAATTTATCGCACTTGCTTATCGATCATATTAACATTTGCTATCTATAAACGGGGCTTATTGATTTTTATTATGTACACGACAGAATCTCGTTTTAATACGACGAACCATGCACCGTTGAAAAAAAATTCTAGGAATCAATCGATTTCATTCGAAAACATAACTACAAACATGTATAATTGCTAGTAATACGATTTGCGCAAAACGAATACATGTAATGGCGAATTTAAAATGTATTTTTATTTGTATGAAAATAAATATTGTTTTAAACTATGTGACTGATATAATTGCTTTGATTAAGACTATATATTATAATCTGAATGTTGTATAATATTAAATACGAAACAAACATGTAAAATATCTGTGGAAGAGTGGAAAATTACATCATGTGTGTAGCCCGTGCTTAATAAATTCATTACGATTTAATGCACAAAAGACACTTTGTTCAATACCAATCGTTATGAAACTCATCGAGTGTAAAATGTAATGAAACTGAAACCTTTTTTAATGCGCACTCAATCATTCTATAAATTTTCAAATATAAAAACGAATTTCATTATGAACGAGTAATCATCGTAATGAAAATCACTTGCGCCTATTTAATTCAAACTTCACAACACTTACGTAGAGCGAATAGCAACTCTAGAGCCAAATTCAACTCACAGACAGACAAATTAATGATATTATAGTATCAGATATGAAAATTGAACAATTCGTCGGAACTAGCACCTATGTTAACATCGTAACGGACATTGATTATGACGCGGCCTTAAACAAGAGTATCTGTCGAATTTTAATTGAAACGACGTCTTCCGTCCCGTTATCTTGGGACGGGATCGACAGCGATCTCATTAAGCGGTTCACAACGAGGGTCCGAAGTGGCGAAATCCCTTTTAATGCGATAATTTCGACCTTCCCCTTATTCTGCCAAGGTGTATCGCCGAATCTGATATCGACCGACGAGATACGACACGATACGACATCGACACATTTTTAATTTGACCTACATAAAAAAATCGTTTTGTATTAATGTGTTTTTTGTTCGATAGATTTTTTCGTCTTTATAGTAATTTCGAACTAACTAGGCCGGCCTAACAAGCTGACATAGAGTTGGGGTGCAGTAATTTTGAACTTGTTGTGAGATTTTGTTGCGCATTCGTATCGGTACCTGTTGCATCGGTAGGATTCGTGCTCATGTTTAGTTCAGCAAATGTTATTGTATGTTATATATTCATGAATATGGGGAGGTATTGAATGATTAGTCTAATATCTGACCCAAAATAATATGACCTAATCATGATTTGGGTGGTGTGATTTGTTTATTAGCTTAACTAATCATACGAAAATATGATATTAATATGGCTAAATGTATTTAATTTATATCTCTTAAGCCACTCATCTGATTGCGTCAATATTTTCAGAATTGTACACGAAAATATAATATTTCAAAAAGTTCTTATAAATAGAGAAAGGTTGGGCCGGAATTTTCGGAGGTAAGTTGTTTCTTCACTCATCTGTCCTTATTGCTAGTGTAACTAAAATGATTGTCAAATTACTTCAATTGTACCTTTCACCCCATATTAATATGTAGGTATATCTTTTTCTTACAAAATACTCCTTACGGCACAACTTACCCCCGAAACATCAAACCCCACTCTCTCCTTCGATAATTTTCATTTTTTTAAATCCATAAAACCTTAAATAACGCCAATTCACACCAACTAATATGGATGTATTTAAAATATAAAATATGCATAATACAGACCCTCTACTTATTTTTTCAACCCCGCCAACCTTAACACCCCGACTAGGAAACGAGCCAAATCCGAGGATAAAATAAAGACGTAGCCGAGTGGCGCTTGACCCGTCTTTGAACCCCCAAAATCCCGAAAACCCGAAAACCCCATGGGACATGGGGACCCAATCTGAACCTCTTTATCGATAATTCAGTTGGGTCTCGTGATTTTCGTCGATACCACCACGCGGAAGTCCCCACTTCGATAATGGAGACCCTTAAGATTTTCGAGACAAAGGTGCCCTTCACGATTGGTTAATTCGAAACGAAATTGCGAATGCGATGACAAGATTAGCCGAAAAGAGTCCAACGAGGGGTCTTTTTGAGTCGAGGCTCGAAAATTTTGGTGAAATTTCGTAGAAAGTGAGCACTGATGTGAAATTATAGTAAGATAGACAATATTATACCAATCTTCAATAAAATTGATGACAGAAGTTCAAAGGATATCCTTGTTAGTGAATTTCGTTTAAAATCTCTTTCAATCAATCAACAATACGTTTCTTATTCAATTTGCTAGAAATAATCCCTTTTGCACAGCGCATAAAGGATAGTTAAAAACAAACAATGAAAATGGCACATTTCCATTCAATCAAATGAAAAATTCATCTCCGAGCGTTTTTCGATTTCAAACGGACGAATTTTAGCGAATGTTTTTTTCGATTCGTGAAAAATTCGGGTTTGAAATTTAATTTTTTCGTATCGAAAAAAGAATATTGTCAGGAAAACGTTTAATATATCGAATTAAAAGGGTTGACAAACAGGGTCGCTTGCAGCATCGTATACACATAAATAAATTATGAGAGGGTTTCACGTTGTGGAGCATCGTCGGAGCTCCATTTTGTTAATAGAATTATACGTAACCAGTCTTATATTAATAAAGTTATTTTAATTGAGTTTCACTTGACTTGTTTCCCGAAAGCCAATTCAATTTTCCATACGTAAAGAACCGAATTCCGATTCTGTAAATATCCTCGCATTGTATCTGTGTATTCTACGTATGCCATATGAGTTTTTTGAAAAACAACAAAAATGAAAACTCGGGAAATGAATTGCCGATCGATTTTTTTCAATTTGAAATAATGGAATTATATGTATGTACATACAAACATAATATTTTGATTAAATTATTTTCACAATTCAGTATCATCGATACGTGTTTTATTCGTTCTTAATGTTCTATAACCAACTTATTTACATTATAGGTATATATTATATAATAATATATTACTTTTACAAACAATGTGATCTAATAAAATATTATTTTTATTTTACATATATCTTCGATAAACAGTTTTAATATGACTTAACGATATAAATACTCGAGTAAAAAAAATCACAACTTCGTCATCTAAAAATTTTTCTAATAAATCTTATCCGTTACAGATTATTATATCAGATATATTATTTTGGCACATAGACCCGACCCAATATTCTATTAAAAAAGAAACGCTCTTATAAAACGTAATTCGCGAGAGATTTGAAAGAAACAATCGACTTTGATACGTTCCTCCCCTTATTATTGGTCCGTATATATTGACGATGAAAAAACTGCCGTTACAACGTCGTCATCCCTTTTGAAAAGGGAAAGAAATGCGCAGAGACGAGACCAAAATAAATAGGAAAAAATATATATATTTATATACATATATTCATCGGACGATCGATCGAAAAAATCGTTCAACCATAAGATGAAAAACGCAAACTTTTCCGAGTTCAGCTTTGAAGTGGAGGGATGAAACACTTCCGTCCGTAGAATTATAATCATATTAAAATTACTTGTATAATTATGCTTCTTTTACAATGAAAAATATATTGTTTCAAAAGTGTGTCTATGTATTTTTTAGGGATTTAGATACAAAACTAACAAAAATTACAATAAAACGTTGCAGAAACATGTGAGCGCGACTCAAAGGAGAGCGCAACAAAGTAGCACAAAAAACGGAGCGTTTGTATAAAAGAACCTTGATATTCGATAGCTTTCAACGTTTTTATTATAATTTTAATAGGTTCACTTTCATAATTTTGATTTAATAATTAAAATTATTTATAAAAATTGAATTGAAGTCTTATTTCCGGATTTTATTGAACTGAAATGTTAGATATTTTTTAATTATTTTCAGTGATTTTTCAGAATGAAACTATGAAAAGGAAAGTTTTGATCCTGTTCACCTCGTTTCACACACATCGTAATATATGCGTTCGAATCAAAACGGACGCTGGAGTGAAAAACCCTCGTCTGGCATAATTACGCGAGCTTTGATCGAAGCTTGCCTTTGCATAGGAATTCCAACGTTTCTTCGGCACGAAACGCTTCATCCTAGTAATTAATTCGAAACGAATTTATATTATGTATTATATATTCCCCTTCAGTCGTCTGATGTTGCCGAATTGGAAATTATTTCAGACCAGAGTCGGAATCGCAATGCTGAACAAACACGTGCTTCGTGCGCGGTCGAAAAAATACCTAATTTTCATTTCGATTGCGCAAAATTTTATTGTAATTCAATTACATATATTACGGTGTATTTTGATAAATTTTATAATACGAGGAAAAATATTAATATTGTAATCAATACAATATAACTATAAAATGAAATAGATAATTGCGCAATATTGGAAAAATTCAATACGATTATGCTGTAAAATTTTATTCACCAATAAAGCTACAATTTTATATAACTTACGATTAGCATTAAAATTTTCAAATGAAAGATTCTATCGCTAATTGTAAACTAAATTGTCGATCAATACCTGTAAACCGAATAATATTATAGATATTTTATAATATCGAATTAAATTTAAGAACTCTCTATTTTCATTATAATTTTCATTTCATTCAAACTTAAAATTTTATTGCTAAAAACTCACTGGTCATACTATAATTTCACTATGGTTGCAATTTCACTGTAATAGACATAAACATAGGCTTATGCTCATTTTTTTTTCATAATATTTACAATCCAGGACACATTGTTACTCATTAAGCACACATTGATAGAAACCGATCTTGTCCCGTAAAATCCGGGTCGAATGGTCACCCTACACAAACAACACTTTCATAAAAAATACATATATCTCTATATACATATATATTTCAAAACTAATACGAAATAGAGCAATACGCTTCGTATATTATTAATGGCAACGTAAACAGCGGACGGGCGACCCTATTTACTATATATCGTCAATATTGATTCAATACGCTGTCCAAACACAAACCGAAGAATGAGGTGGCTCGTTGAGGGCTTTCAAAAGCCTTCCATTTCAATTTCACGACGACAATAACGCGGACAGCAAACCGCGACGATGTTCCAGACCGATGCCAACAGGTTGTGTTAAATTGAATCTACTACATGACGACACAATATCGTCTGTCGTATGTTGGAAAAAATGGACACGAGACATCATTTTTAATTCAATATCGTATATAATAATAAAAATGGATGCTCTGAAATGAAGGTTCTAACGTGTTTTATGTGTGCGAATATATTCCTGTATGTTTTTGGGTGTAAAATGAAATGCTTTTTTTATATACCTATACAAAAAGTATATAAGTGCATATGAAACATTATTCATAATCTTTTAAATCGTTTTATTTGGGGATTATTTTTTTCACATTTTATAAAACGGGGTAGTTTTGTTAAAATGATCATAAAGAATGAGGTGTTTTCATTTTTCCATTCTAATAATATATTTTAAAAAGAAATCTTCAATATTCAAATGAGAAAAAAAAGTACGAAGATTCCTCCTTTCTGTGTTTATTACTGATTGAATAATTTAAATATTCAAATTCATATCTGATTGGTTTGACTTAAATTATTTGAGTGTGCCTACAACAAAATATTTACCTACTCTTGTTATATTCTTGTACAGTTTTTATTTTTATGTAAATTATTTAATTAATATTTAAATCGAAATCTAAATATAAATATACACCTGTTTCATCTAACAATCGTGTAATTACAAATACACATATGTTATCTATACATGAGAATAAATTATACGAAAAATATTTTATTTTAAATAAAGAAAAAATAATCCTTAAAATAAGAATAATCGACACATTCTATAATTAAAAATCAAATTGCACAGTATGTAGGTACAAACAATCGGTTGCGACAGCTGTCATTGAAGTGGTGTACTAGATAAAAAAAATGGATACCTCTTCAAATGGATATGTGAAAGCTTTCAATCATATTCATACATACGTTTGTGCTTCATGAAATTTTCAGCATTGTTTTCGACATGTACTGAAAACGAAATTCCAAAACATTCGCAGTGAATCGTAATATAGATTCAATCAGATTTGATTTCAAACGAAATACTTCCATCAATTCAGATCGTGTGTATTTTAGAATTTTCTGTTTAAACTAAGCATATTTGAAACGGGAATTTAGTGGACCAAAAGTGCAGAAATATTTAAATTAAATCTGAAAATAGAAATGTGACTTGATCACTTGATAACTTAACTTGAAACTCAATTTTTAATCGTCTATGTACTCTAAAGACTATTAAATTTCTGTATATACCGACGACAAATAAAACACAATCCCAGCGAAAACATTTGTACAAGCATTCGCTACACACAAAACAAGAAAAATCCGAAACAAAGCCAAAGTGTACTATTACAAAATCGTATTTCGAACCCAACACCCTTCGATACGGCCCGGGAAATACGACATCGACAAGCACTACACGAAGCAGCATCAGGGGGTGAGTTGTGGTGAGTTTTGTGTGCCAAGGGGGGCCACCTGTTACTCGGGGGCCCCCGGGGGCTCCCCGGAGTGCACTTAGCGGGGACCCGGGCCCGACCAATTTGGAAAGCCGTAGACACCGCATAAAATATATTATATTATGTGTGTGTGCTTGTGTGTTATGTGTTGAGCACAAATAACACAATATCGAACGATCGGAGAGAGGAAACGGTGAGTTTGTCGATGTACGAGTCTCTCGTGTAATGTTTGCTCGAAAGGTTCTATAACTTGATTGATTTGTTGATTGAGCGGCTTTTTGATCAGTGGTAGTTTTAAAAGATGAGAAATTGTGATAATTTTCCGATAGACGCATGCCATTATCTTGATTCAATTAAATGACAAACACACATTGCAATTTAATAATAATTTTAAAAAAGGTACTGTTCTGTTTCCAAACAAACATTCAACTTTACCAAAACATACCTAAAAACGGAGCCTAAACCAAATCTAACCGAACATGAAAATAGAAACAAAACCCTTCTTATTTTTTAGTCTATATATTGGTCAATTAATATCATCATTTTAATATACTTATGTGAGATTACTGAAATTATTCAAAATTAATCAAATGGCACAAAATAAAAACAAACCTTTATGATAAGGCCACTAATTCATCAGCATAAATATGTAGAAGATTGTCAGAAAGAAAGTTGATCTTCTTCTCTGTGGGAGTTTCCTTCATACAATTCACTATTCAGCACTATATTTTCTTATTAATTTCAAAACAAAATAATCAAATAATGTACAAATAAACACGTCTGAACTACACAACACATTGTCACAAACTGATAATACTTCACCGGAAACAATCAAATCAATTATTAAATTAACGTTTCCTCATTTGATAATTCAGTAATTTGATAATATATTCATCCATTATGTTTTTATAACGTTAATTACCAGCAACCAATCAAAATCACCGAAATCGACTCGCGCTGTACAAAGCGAATCTAACACACAATTGACATTACACATCCGTAATTAGAATCGTATAATCGCGTTTGTGATACGATATATCCGCTAATTAACCCGATACGAATGAAATTAAGATACAAACAACATGAACACACTGTCAAAGCACTTCGTACTATTACATCTATGGGTTGTATCGAAGATCGATACTCAGACGATGGAGAACGTTCGGTACAAAGGCAAACCGTGTAATCTCACAGGTTTAATTCAATAATACTGAGGTTGCAATGAAATTTACAACCAGGCTGCATATATTATCACATCAGGTATTGTGGATTTCATGGGATTATTGTGGAAATGTTGTATCGATATGACGAAATCAGAATTCGCTACGTTACTCGTATAGGTATAGGTTTTCATATGGATGTTTCATAAATTACTAACAATGAGTATTGAGTTAAGATGTAATCGATTTTCATTTCATATCGATTTTATCGATTTAAAATAGTTGATGAACCTATAAATATTTATTGAAAATTATAAAATGGAAAAAATATTTGGATGTTTTGATGTAAAAAAGTTTGGCGATCTGTGTTTTACATGTTACTTTAGCTAATGGAAATTGCAGTGCTTTTATTTTGCCTATACGTCTGAACATATTGAACGAAATCCGCACAATGCATCCGACGCAAACAAAAACATCGAAAATGTATCGTAAAATATATTGTAGCTACATTTTCAATTTATAAAATCTGATGTATAAATATATATTTATTTGCGGAAACGATTTTTCATATTATTCCGGTGTCATCGTAGAATCTCAAAGGGCATCTCGTGCACGAAATGTCGGAAATCGAAAACGTTACGTCTTAAACATTTTCTTTTATTTGTGCGATCGTCAAAGGATCGATCGATTTTCATTATTTAACCCCTGCGTAGACAAGTGAAGCAGGATACGCATACCTGGAATTCCATAAACGAAACGGCGCCCGTTCAAATTTTCAATTTTCCCGCGGAAATCGCCGTTTAGTGTCCGGATAAAAAAGAAAGAAGCACCAGCGACAAATACGATCAACAGTAAATGGGGAAAAAATAGACGGAAACCAACATTGTATAACATAATAAGAACACAAATATGTATGTCTACATCATAAAAGTTAAGTGATTTTTTTACGTTCGTTTTTATTATGATTTATCTGTAAATTGAAACGAATTTTTCTTGAAATTGAAAGTTGTGCGGTAATCTAAACAGAAAGGTTAAGGTTATTAAAATAAATCATTGAGATTTCAAAATATAATATTTAGAATAATATTCTGCTGAACAAAAATACATTATCTTTCATCCCCTAAATAAATATGAAAAAATATTAAACATCGATCGCAAAGGGTCGTCGTAACGAGATTGCTTGACGTGTCCTCGGCTTACCGGTCGACATGAATCTCGCAAAAGGATTTTTCAGCCGAGTTTGCTTTTCATCGCTGAAATCTCATTCGTATTCCTGCCGAGGTCTCATGGGGTCCTTTTGGTCATGAAACAGGTGGTTCTTTTACGTGATTGTCGTAGACGGCTTCAAGGGTAAAAAAAATACGTAAAACGTTTGTTTTTCGCTGCACTCTTTACATACAACAGGTTAGAATTTATGTTAGAATGCGGTGACCGGTTCAAAGCCAATATTTCGGTCATATGTTAAGCTTCTCACAATCAGCAACGTGTTGAAGTTTTATTCCCAATAGAATTTACCAGCTGTTAACACTAATCGATTACATACCATTAAACGAAGTGAATCGGCACATGTTTTGACTTTGATTGTGAATACTAACAAGTTCGTTAGGTTTGTGGAATTGTAATTAATTTTAGATTATGGATCTCTTTGCGCTCTACAACCCCACTTCAATAATTTTCTTGTAAACGCAAAGTACAATTTATAAAAATTAAAAACACGGTTTCCCACATTCACCCAACAAGTAGGGTATTTCCGAAAAATAAGGGTCGAAGAAAACTCAATTTAATTATAAGTGTATATTGACAATATTTTTTCTAAAATGCGCTTTTCTGAAAAGTACTTGGAAGCAAAAAACAAACTGAAGTATTATGTCTCCCTATATTATTTTAAGTATATGATCGTATATATGCTTATTATGATCATCAGCTGTCAAATGGCATTCGCGGGAAACGAACAATTGCGGTCTGTCAGTTGACGAAACTGCGTTAGAACGCGCTACATTCCTATTTTCATTTAAAAAAATGGCAGAAAATACAGATCTTCAATTGAAATTAGCCAGAAAGTATTTAAAAATGAAAATCATCGATGACGATCTAACATTTCGGAATCATCCGCAGCAAAAATTGCACATTCAAGATCTTTTGTTGAGAACTACAGAATCTGGTGAATCTAATTCGGCTCTTGTCATTGGACCGCGAGGATCAGGAAAAACGACTGTAAATATTTATATAGTATAATTTTAATGTCATCGCATAACATTAGACTTATTTTCATATAGAATATTTTGTAGTTAATCAACAATGTTTTATGGAACCTGTATCGTAAGAATGAGTTCAAGAATAACTCCATTGTGGTTAGATTAAATGGTCTTTTACACACTGATGATAAACTCGCACTGAAAGCTATCACCAAACAGGTTAAATTCATAATAATGGGAGAAAATTATCACTGTACTGCATAGGCAAATCAACCCATGGCACTCGGCATAACTTAAACTATCCCAATCTGACCTGAAAATATATCCGTCAAGTGCCATATCATTGATATAACCTTCAGTATCAGTGTCACTCTTCTATTATAATTTGATGTTCTCAAATGGTATTTTTATTCCAGATGTGCTTAGAAAATGAAGTTAGTGATAAAATATTCGGTTCATTTTCTGAAAATTTGGCCTTTTTGCTTTCTACTTTGAAATCTGGTCAAGATAAACATTGTAAAAGCTTAATTTTCATTCTTGAAGAGTTTGATCTTTTCTGTTACAGTCATGGGAGTCAAACGTTATTATACAATTTGTTTGATGTCGCTCAAAGTAAACAGGCTCCAATTTGTGTTTTGGGTATTTTATCACTTCTAATAATAACTTATCTGTGTTTTGAATCATATAATATATTTGCTATTATGATTTTCTAGGTCTCACTTGCCGTTTAGATGTCGTAGAATTATTAGAAAAAAGAGTGAAATCCAGATTCTCGCATAGACAAATTTTTCTATTTCCCAATAACCTAGATGATTGTGAAAATGAAGACGTAGACCAATTTGATAATCGAATTCAACTCTTTAAAAATTTACTTAGTTTACCTTTCGAAATCAAAAAACCAAAAAAAGCCAAAAAGTCTAATGAAAGTACAAAATTTGATTTGCAAAATATGGTTCATAGTGATTCTGACGATTCCGAAGAAGCAAATAAGAATTTCGAAATACCTTATGATATTTTATTGAAATGCAACAGTAGAGCTAAAGAATTTGTAAACCTTGATCCATTGTTTGTATCATTTTGGAACAATAGTGTAAATGATCTTTCGAATAATAAATGTGTCCAAAATTGTCTTAAAAAATTATATGATTTCAACGTAAATGAACAAGTATTTAAAAATTTCATGGTTTGTTTAATATATGTTTTATTTTTTGATTATATTGTCTTACATATTGTGATAATATTCATTTTTGCAGATTGAATTAATATGCCGAATATCTCCTGACCATCCTCAATTAGATGTGTCTGATATTTTAGAGATAACTCACAATTATACCGACATGGATGACAAAATTCTTATCATTACTTCTTTGTCTATTTTAGAAATATCTCTATTGATAACTATGAAACATCAGCTAGAAATATTCGATGATCAACCTATGAATTTTGAAATGATACTTGGCAGGTGAGAATTACTTCTGAAATTAAAATTATTTGGAATGTCAATAATGTTTATAAATATATTTTTCTAGATATTCTAAATTTGCGAATTCTAATTCATCAGCTCAAACAGTTCCCAGAGCTGTGATTTTAAAAGCTTTCGAACATCTAAAATCATTGGAACTCATATCTCCAATTAAAGGTGACAACAATCTTTCTGCTAGCCATGTTCAGAAAGAATATCAATTACACAAATTACAGCTTACTCCATTTCAAATTTTGGAAGGCATCAAACAGTACAAAAATCTACCAACCGAATTAATTCAATGGGCTGCAAGTTCAATTGTGTGATTTGTTTTTCATCTTCGTATTCTCGTTTAATGTAAGGTAAATGAATAAAATAGCTCATTAAATAATTTTGTGAAAAATTTTATTTTCATTATTTTCTTTATTTTTTTAAGTATTATAAAACATACATATACACACATATGTGATGAAGAAAGCAAATTAAAAATATTAAAATATTAGTCAAAATAAAATTATCTTGCTATTTGTAATTAGTGATTCATATAAAATTTATTACTTTAAAAACTGAATCTTTTCAAACACATTTTTGTCATTTCAAAATGTTATCTATGTCGAAAATTTAAAACAAAATTATTCCTTTGATGATTCAACAATAACATAGATTTAGCACCATCATTTTCATTAACAAACTTATTTTACTAAAATACCATTGTTTATTAACGATGTAAAAAAATATACTTCAAACTTATGGCTTTCTTATGGTTAAGTACGTTTGACCGCGATAAAATTTAATCAATAGATTGCTTAAAATCATAATTGAGACATTTTTATCGTAATAACTAATTACTAATTTTATCACAACATGGATATCCATATTGTTTGGCACATATTAGTTTTAATGCATTTTAAAATACATAATTCTTACAAATAGCATAATATTAGTTAGGAAGCTTTTAGCTGTGTTAATTAATCTGTTATATAAAGCTTTTCTTTTTTATTTATTTCCTTTTCAAGACATTTTAGAGAATATTTTGAAACTTTAAAAATATATATTAAAAGATACATAGAAAATAAAAGCCCATATTCAAATTTTATAAAATCGTTCATCGATAAAATGCTAGAAATATGTATTTTCGATACCTATATTATTTCAAATTATTGTTTTAAGATACAATAATTGACCACATTATACCGATGAACAAATATATGTGCACAAAATTCCCAAAAAGTGAAAAATTACTTAATTCTTATTGTGCTTTATTCTTTTTCATTTAACTATAATAAATTTAATTTTATCATGGCTGTATCTATGACACAGATACAATTTTCGCATTCAAAATGCAATTATTCATATCATTCGCTACTATTGTATTATTGATTTTGATTTTTCTAAAAAAATTACTAAAAAGAATTATTTGTAGAAATGTTCAAAAATTGTTGTGCCCATTGAAACTCCATAGCTATGATTACCTTACATACAGTTTGTTCAAAAAATCATTTTTCAAATGCTTTTCTACGGCAGTATAGAATTTGTTTGATGTTTAGTGTAAACTATTACAAAAATATATAAAATAACTGGTAATTATTATCTTGTTAAACACATTGGCAGTAGGAAAATGACTGTTCCCATTAACTCTTTATCTCCAATGATGATAAATCAATGTCTTGGCCAACCCTTAGTTGCCTGGAATGTTCGTACTTCTGTAGAAGTAAATGTTGCCATGTGTTGGTGTTCAGCTAGAAATTGTATTACTTTGTAAATATAATATAATTATTATTGCTGAATCAATAAATTGGAAAGCAAATTTACCTTGTTCAGGCATGTGCCTTCTTACAACTCTGGGTGTTCCTTCATCATCACTTGCATCACCATCATCCTCATGCGCTGCCCATCGCTCTGTAAATTCACTGGCTGATCTAACTAATGAGGGCTGACTCAATGAGCGTTGAAGTGACCGTTGACTGGAGGTTCTATAAAAATATCACATTTGTATAATATTCTTTATTATTTTTCTGAAAAAAATATAACCTAGGTATATTACCTTGGGATACGGAAATCTTGTTCTGTATCACTATCTGTGTCATAGAATCTTGTAGAAAGAGGCATTCCAAGAGAAACTTCAGATTGGCTATCTGCCCCATCCATTCTAGCATAATCAACCATCATTTCCGACATTGATCTCATATCAACATGATCACTGCGATAACTTGAACGAGACGTTCTTTGTGATGGAGATGCTGCAGTAGCTCTTGGTGTACGAATAGAAGTTCCACCATCACTATCATACTCATATAGTGTAGGTAAGGAACTTCTTCTTGATCTTGTATCCCAATCAGACTTCTTTCTGTACCTACCACCCTATTTTATAATAAAAGTGATTGTTAAATTTGAGTGTTAGGTATGTACATCAAATATATTTAATTTAAATGAATTATTAACCTTTGGTTTGTCTTGTGGTGGCGCCAATATCCTTATGATGACATCCCATTTATGTTGTGGGAACAGAGCATTATATCTCTGATCTTCACTGATACGTTGAAAATCTTCACGTACTGTACATTCAGACAATGCACGTCGTAATTCAGATCTGCTTGTTATTATTTGCCTCCAACGTGTGCGTTCTTCAATAGTCAATGTTTCATGTTCATTATATTCCAGCTGATAAAACCAAGAAAAACTATTTCATATGAGTTCAATAATTTAATTGATATTGATGAAAGACTTATAAATACTTCTTCGTGTGTATCTGGGCGTAGAACTCTTATTAGAACATCCCAGTTAACAGGAACAGGCTCAGCGACGCCTAATGGTGAAAGACCTTCATCTTCTGTATACAAAGGATTCCTTGCAGGTGGTAATTCAGGTAATAATGGCAATCCATTTGTTCCAATACTTCCAACCAGTTCAGGTGAAAATAAGTGTGGTCCAGTAGAACCTATAAATTATTGTTAATTATTATATTGGGCAATTAAAAGAAATTATTTAAGCAAATAATTCTATACCTATATAATTTTGAGGAGGAATCATAGGAGGTTCTGAACGTGATGCAATCGTCATTCCAGATGCACTGGAAACATCACTGAAGTCTTCCCAATTTCCATCACCAGGCGGTGGGTAATTTCTGATGGTAACATCCCATCGAGAAGGTACTGGCTTCGGTGCACTTTTGTATTCTGTTACAAGTCGTCGATGGCGTTCTACATCTTCTACTGTTTTCTTCTCTGTTATAGTACGAAGGAAAACATCATCCACCATGTGTGCCGTTATCTCAGGTTTTCTTTATAGAAAAATTAAATCATTACTTATTGTTAGTATACATATATTGTTGGAATACAAATGAACCTTTTTTTCTCATAATAAATACCTTGCTGGTAATATTGGAGTTTCTGGCATTGGTTCTAGACTTTCCATGTTAACTTCAGCTTCAACCTTTTGTATTGGAGGTAATGGAGCTGGGCGCTAAATTTATAAAAATTCATTTTTTTTAATTTCTTCATAATTCTATTTCGAATCATATTTTATAAAATAATTATTTATACCTTCATCGAGAATGCTTTGCTGTGAGAATCGTCAACAAGTTCTGTGATTGAATGTGTGTCGGTCATTTCTGTATTGAGAGATGCAATTGATCTTGGTCTTCGAGTTTCTACAGGAGCATCCCATTCCTTGATTGAAAAAAATATAAGTATGAGAATTTTTGCATAAATATAACACATTTAACCCTTATATTGTAAACGAATATATCCGAACATCACAGGTTATGACATTTTTTTTTAATTTACAAATTTATATGTACCTATATACTTACCTTTCTCAAGTTGCAAAAAATGCTTGAAATATATGACACATTTAAAATTTATAAATTTCAATGCCACTCTTAAAAGGTTGATATATTAGCATTTATTATACCTGGGCAGTTTTTCTAACGATTCGAGAATAAATCGGAGGTTGTTGTATAACTCGTTTCGGAGGTCCTGGTGGTGCTGGTGGAGGCGGTGGAGGAAGCTCTTGTTGTTCCTCAATAGTTGAGAGATTACGATCAGATCTGAAAATTTATTTTCATTTAAATATATTTATTTACTTATACTTACATGCTAAAACAATGATATATTATTTACCTAACACTAGTGCTATCACTAAGTCTATCAGGTGGAGAAGGAGGTGCACGACGCACACGAACTTGCACATCAAAAGCAGGAGGAGTCGGTACTTTCACAGGTACAGCTAATCTCGCCATTGAGAGTTGCATCTCATTGCTCTCAACAAAACCTGAATTATTACATATAAGTAAAATATCATGCTTACATATACATACATAGGTAAATAACCATAAACACATTTTTCTTCAAAAAATTGTTACCTTCACTGTGTGCACTATCACTGACATCTCGTGCTAAACTAAGAGGCACTTCAACTTCTGCCTCTGAATGAGATTCACTTGGATAATCAGAAGGTAGAGTGTCCGAACTAGGTGGTGGTCCTTCTGATCCTGATGAACAAACTTGTTGCAGAGGTGCATGTGCGCGCGGAATTTTGACTCCCTCAAATGACAAATTGCCTAGAAATAATAATTATTAATGAATATTCTTAAACTAAATATGATTTATTATTTCAATTATATTACCTAAACTACTGCCAGATAATTTAGTAATTTCTGAACCAGATCTAGAATATGGTAAGCGATAATGTGGTGGAAGAGTTGTCCGCTTCAGGCACAAATAACTTACTCCAAGTCCTAACAGTAGCAGTGTTAAGAACATAATTGCACAAATAATTAATAAAATTTGAATTCCTTTCAATGGTGGTTCGATTGGTGCTGTCAGAATAGGATCTACCAAACTGCAATTTTGAATACAAGTTTTATGAGTATCTTTATAGAAATAGCAATGCAATTAATTATCTTAACAAAAATTTACATAGGAGCAGGTAAACCAGCTGGCAAAGGAGTAACAGGTGGTGGATATCTACAAACTATTGTGATAACCTCATCCCCATCCATTTCCAGAGTTTGATGAAACCGTACAACAATGTTGTTTGTAAACACACGGAGTGGTTCCTACAATTATTAAAAAAAAAAACAATCAAATACATATACATAGATACTTTCCATAAGTCTAAAAGTATATTTATTGACAAATTTTACCTGTCTGGTTCCACATCCTTTCAGCGGAAGTTCTAACTTATAACTCAAAGATCCTTTACCGGCAACTTGACATGCAGAATTTCTATCATAATCTGCATAAGCTATACCAAAGAATGGTTCATTGAATTTCAATTCCACCTAACGAAAACATACATAACATTTAATGATATATTGCAATTAGGTATTCATATAGAAAATGATGCAATTCAATACTCAACCTGCATAGACCCAGCAGCACAATTGAGAGCAGCTTTGGTCCTATTCAAGAAAATAACTGGACTCAGGTCATCGAGTTTCGTAACCTGCAGATTCACCAAATTGTTTTACAATCACAAAAGTTTGTATTTACTCTTCAATATTGTTTTGAAGATTTATTTACCTTTCCATCTAATACTGTTTGCTCAGGAAGTCCATCTCCCTGATACTCAATATTGTTGGCGTGTGAAGCATAGTTCGATTGAGCCTGGACATCTTCGGCGACTAGAAAAAGAGCCGCAATCGCCAGCAGCCTTCCTACCAGTCGTGGTTTCATTGTTTTCTGCGGAAACGGAAAAAACGATTAATACGAGGCGGGGAAGAAAGTTCATCACGCATTATTCTTCATACGAAAACGCTAGATTCGTCCATTGTCTGGTAAAATATCACTTTCTCCTTTGTTGCATCTTCGGATTAATTTTATTAAATTTATGTGAACTTTTCAGAGAAATGCATTGTTAACTACATACATTGAGTCGACAGTGCTTATTTACCATTTCAATCAGGTTTTTTTCATTATATCTACTTTATCCTTGAACTTTGCAATACATTTTCTTGATTTTATCAACTACTCGCATAATATATGTATGTAATATGTTTCATAATCCATACATGTATACTTATCTAAAGAAATATGTTATTTATTTTATTTACTATCAAATTAACTAAATAACAAATATGTTATTCAATTTGTGTATCAAATGAAATTTTTTTTTCCGAAAACACTACTCAATATCACGAATGTAATGTTTTTTTTAACGAATCTGTCGGTCAATGTTACTTATATATGTATCCCACGGTTTAAAAAAACTACACAATCACGCTTTCTTGAACTTAAATCGGCTGCGGGAAATTTTTCATTCACAAAAAAGAACAATTCAACAAATTTCTCTTCAAATTCATAAATTTTGTTCGTTTAATTCATCTCCTGAGCATAGGTATACTTGAAAATATGTAAAACTCGAATCACTAGAAATTCTTGAACACGTCACTCATGATCATTATGTCACCATGAATACTGGTAACGAAAGGCTTTATTCACTTCTCAGCATATTCATGTGTACATATTTCATATTACATAGATAAATAATATAAAAAAAATACCTCTTTCTATCTGATTTATAGTTTCAAAATGTATGAATTTAAATTCAAAATATTTAATAAGAATATTGTAACGCCAATAATAATAACAATGGACTGTGCCACTATATTTCTGTATTCAATACGCACATTTTCGAGTTTTTTTTCATCAAGCATTTTAAACAATAACCATCGCATTATCAACAAAAATCTTAACACCTTGTACGTGTATAATGTGTCACGTACTTATACATATGACGCATGACTTTGCATATAAATGCACAAATTTTCCAAACTTTTTTTATATTTTATTCAATTCAAATTCACAATTTGTCCGTTGAACCACACCATCATTTCTTCCACTAACATCTCAACGCTAAAATTTGAAAAATCCTTGGATCGCACTCATAATTAACGGCCATCTTGTATACAATTTGTCTAATATTCGCAGTCTTTTTCCAAACCGGCGATCGTTCCGCGATACATACACACGAATTTCGCAAGTGTAGCACAAAACGGTTATCCGTTTCGGTGGTTGGAAGTTGGAAGTTGGAAACGCCCGTCCTCATCACCAATAGTCGAGGCTAGCAGAAGGAGAAAAAGTGAAAGCCGTTCGCCAAAATGGAGCCGAACTGCGAAACGGTCGCGTGCCTTGTACAGTGTGCGATTGTGATACGAAGCCATAGCGCACCTTGTACGCGCAATCGCTCGACCGCGAACTTCACACTTTCGATTCGATTTGAAATTTTGAAAATTGATGCACGCTCACTCGTCGATGCGTGATGCTCAATTGGTCGATTTTGATTTGAGGAAATTCTGGGAAATCGGCCCGAAATTGAAAAAAAAGCGTTTTGGCTAAATTTGTTGAACCACCTTTGTTGAAGATAACCTTTGTTTTCCCCATTCTAACCTAGCATGAGTTTCATTCTAATCAAAAATGATTTTGTAAATAAAAAAATGTCTTAATGTAACCAAATTTAATTTATGATCTACATCTTCTGGTGGAAATTGGTATATTTATATAATAGAAATGACATTAAATAAATGAAGAGTATCGATATGATTAAGCCCTAAATGAAGATATGTATTACATATTTCAATAATTATTCGACATATTGTGATGCTCATTCCAAATTATAATTTCAATTGTGTGCCTTTGAATTTATAAAAATATATTTCATTTGGTCATCAATGAAATTTTCATCCATCACTAATTATACCTTTCAGTTATTTTTTTCTTCAATTTGAACAATCACTAATAAATTGCACACTTTAATTATGATTATACTATTTGGTAACGTTTAATCGCTCTGAATCAATGATGCAACGATTTCTATTCCGCTTTTCAACATGTCTAATCACTTAATAATATCAACCGTTAAATTTTAATTAAAATTGTTGAAATATGGTCAATACTGCACTTTTTTTCCATATAAATATGATTCCTAGTTCTAAATCAATCAAAATTGCCATAAATATGATCGATAATATAAGTTATGAGTGAACAGACGTACATATAATAATTATAACCTTATAGGTTTGTTATCGACGACCATATTTGAAATGAAAAGGAAAACTACTATTAATGTATTAATAAATAATCAAAGATATTTGTATAATACAGGATTAATATATTCGAATTGAGTCAGCAAAAAATAAAATATCCATAAAAATAAAACTACTTTGAATAACCTTCAAGTTTTTGTCTCTAGAATAATAATTGAATCACCGTTAATTTGGGTTTCCTGCCACTACAACACTGCAATTTATTTGAATTGAAAAAAAAACATTTCATAGGATTTTGTATGGTTTTTGCTTCAAATATGAGTTTATTTAAATGCATAAGAATACACGATTGTTATTCTTGAATACTTTAAATAAAATTTAAATTTTTCGTTCGAACAAAACTCGAAAGACTAGGTAAATTTTCCTTTTTTTTTTAAACAAAATAATTTTTAAATTTACAATTTTTTTCTTATATTGACTTATATCAACATAAAAATGATCTCAATCAATATTTAGGTACATCGATTGTGCTCTTTATTGTTATAATGATTCAAATCCATAAATTGGATGAAATAAGTTAATCTGTTTTTTTTATTTATAAAATGTTATAATTTATTTAAAATTTAAAAAATGTAAAATTGAAAGAATTATTTCAATGTTTGTTTTCCATTATTGTTTTCAATTACGCCCTTACTCTAAGTGCAAAATATCAGATTCGAATAAAGTTGGACTCACACCATTGTCACAATTAAGAGCACAATTAAATAATCAATTAGTTCACACGATAGAATTTCAATTGGCGATAACATTTGATGGAAGTCTTATCATCCGAGCGATGTTCTTCATATATCGAAATTGTTTATCTGGAGAAAATATCTTGGGCAGTTTGAATTTCACAATCGTTACGGCCATCGTAAAATAGTGCGGCGATAGCAGTCGTCGTCGTAGTCGTTTTGTTTTTTTACCGGCAATCAACTGGTGAACGCTTGAAGAGTACCGGTTGTGGTGGTGTCCATCACGAGGCCGTCGTGACTTCCTCGGGGTTCGGTGATGGAAATAGACCGTAATCTTCGGCTCGGATAATAAACTAGCTTAAGCCCAACGAACACTCGTACAAAACGTACTCATTGTACATGAAAATTGATTGAACAAAAGGTTTCGAAGAACGCGATTCACACTTGACACTAGCTCGTGTCCAGGGATGGATTGTATAAGGAATACTTTTTTCGTTTTTAGCTAGTTTCTAGATAGAAAACATTGTTTTTCTTGTTCGATGCAAAAACTATTGCGAAAAAAGTAATATTTTCTATTTTTCTAATGTAAGCAAATGAAAAATACTCCCCGTTTAATCCATCTCTAGTTGTATCCGAAGATTCGTATCTACATATATATGTATGTCGGATTATAGAAAAATATACTTTGTTATTGCAGTTTCATTGAATGAATATTTCCTTTATTTTATCAACGTTGATTGTTGACGTGATAAATTGAAGTTGTTAAATATAGTTATTTATTAATTTTCCTTAATTGAAAGTTGATACACGATGTTGTCATTAATGTAAATAATTGGATATAAATCTAAACAAGGAAAGTATAAGTTTACCTTTTTCGTAATTCAATTTGTAAAGATCATCGTATGGTTTATTTGTAATTATTTTGAAATTAAAAAAGTTTACGTATAAAAATTCTATGGTTTTTTTATCAAAAATATAAATCCGGTAAAATATTTAAGTCCTTTCAACTCAATAATCGTAAAAAAGGCGAAACCCTTTTCAAGTTTTAACTTTTCAAATTCCTTTTTCGGTCGATGCGCTAAAATGCACTTACGTTATCGAAATATCTCCATAAATAAAAATGAATGTTTAACCGACAATTTTGAAAAAAAAAATATCAGTTGAAGCAAACACGATGAGTAACTGACGCGACACTCCCAATGATGCATCATGAAGCTATTCTTATTTACATAAAGAATTTTACACTGTCCCCAACGAGTTCTATCCGACTTAAGTGCGTCACGTATACTCATCGACTCATACCGCATATTTAACAAGAAAAAAAATCACTCATGAGATACGCAAAGAATAAAAATTATTCGATTGATTTTATCTTTTTATTCTATTTCTCGAATTCGATTGAAATTAAATATTTTAATATCGTTTTAATAATTAAATATTCCCTCAAATTCTTCCTCGATTCAATGACACACGTGTATAAGCAAGAGGATTCATCCACGCATTGTACGAAGTAAGAATGCACTTACTAGTTTTGTCGTTCGAACGAGTTGAATGTCCCGGGTTGGAAGCCGGGTCGGCAATTCGTAGATCGTCGGAAGGTCACTAGCCGGTCGACATCCTCGGCAGGCCGACCCTGGACCACCAGTCTGCAAAAATCATATCGAACTACCATGAAATCTTCGGTCAGCTAGCCGAGAGTACCGTTCTTTGTTAGCACTCAACAGTTTCGTTTGATATTTTGTACTGGGAGCTTAAAACGCTTCGGTGACATCGACGAATTTGTAAGACAAAAACCCGCTATTTTTATTTTTTGCTTTTTAATTCATTTCGAAGTATCATTTCGATTTTCTTCATATCATTTTTTTTAATGTTTCATAATATTGAATTTCGTAACATAAGTAAACTTTGTGCTGTATAAATAAAATAAAAATTTGAATAATCTTATATGAATATAAAACTATAATTTCTTATGCATAATGGAAAATGAATAATAATACGATATAAACGATCGGCATTCAAGGAATTTAGTATCGTAGTTTTATTTGGTACTTGAAAGAAAATAGCGTAGTACAAAATTTATGGCGTCGCTGGTAATGTTGAAAATTACGCACGTGCACGCTGACCACGCTTACTAACAACCGACTCCTCAAACATGGAACGAAACGTTTCCATACTGCATGTATGACCTGTGGAGAATTCCCGATAGGTACACGCGTCGACAAAGTGCAATGTCTTCATGAAATACGTGAGACAATGGCGCGAAAAAATAACGCGTTCGAGAATGTGAGAGAACGGCGACTCAAGAAAATGTCAACTGCTGGCGGAAAAACTGTGCGAAGTTGACGTTTTTCCGAATTTTCTTCAAGCGACAATGATCTTGGAAATGTGTTTTTTTGAGAATTCGAGCTTTTAGTGTCGCACGTACTGCGAACGTTAACAGTAAATCGAGCCTACTCTATGCGAGAGCACGAAAAAATGGAGCGGTACCGTTCTTAAACGTTAACCTAAGTCGCAATCGTAATCATCATCATCATTATTGTCGTAATAGTTGAAGAGTTGGTAGCGTTTTTCGTAATTGGATTATGATTCGTATTCGACATGCTAATCAATCGAGAAACAATTATTTTTTTACTATTATTCAATCGCTAGTTTCATTCAGATTCGTATGATTCATTCACGTCGAGAAAAAGTATTTTTAAATCCGATTGAATCGCAGTACATTTTTTTAGTTATAAAAACTATTATAATATTGCGAAAACATCCCATTGTTATTGATTTTAGTAAATTTCGAAAGTGAATCAGTTTGTACAATAATATGATGAAATGTTTCTTTCAATTGAATTGAATCGAATCAACGAAAGAGTTCTTTCTTCCCAGAAATATCATCATTATTATCAACCATATATCTCTTTGATTCATTCCAAGTACAAATTCATTTTGAAGCATTTCATATGTTCCTTTCAAACTTCTTTAATCTTATTTGTTTAGGTACACGAGCGAATTCAGTGCCCAGATTCTAGTTAGATTAGCGCTAAAATTCTAATATTTCATTGAACGGATTTGTTTACATCAAAAATGTAACCAATTACCGTTTATAGCATAAAAAATCCGTGAGTGCTTTACTATCTGCACATCAAAGCCCATCAGAATCTATTTAGCCCACTTGTCCGAGCCGAAATTAGTCTCGGACCGTTCTTAATTCCCGAAACATTCGCAAGAACGCCAAGTTCTCGTTAAAAAAGATCTCCATGCGCTTCTGTTGTTGTTGAAGACCGTTAAGCATCGTCCGATTGTTACGCTTTTCTCCTGAGTATCTTCGCTATCAATTTCATTTCCCATGCGTAAGCCGTTATGTCGGATTCTGCACTTGTACAAGCCGACAGTACAATGCCGCTCGAAAAATTAAAAAATTGAATCGAATCTCTAAAAAAATAAAACGTACCGAGTTCCCACGCCCATTCAGAGAACGTCTCTCGAGCCATTGTGCTGAGTTTGCTGAAAAAGTGTCCGACTTGTCGATTGTCGCAATGTCGGATCAAACTGCGTGACGAAATTGGATCGATCGGTTTTGAAATTATATTTTTATGTAAACTATTGTGCTTAGATTTCGCAAAATAAACATTGTGATGAATTCGTTTCGTTCTTGTTGAGTTCTTCATTCACGATTTTAACGCTTTTCATATTATGAAATAATGAAACTACCCTAAGTGAATAATATAATTTTCGCTTAGTTAAGAAAATCATAATAACTTTAGAAATATCAATTCAATTGGCAGGAATAAAACGCATTGTGGTACTGTGAGTTTGCCGCAAATGTGAAGCAAGGACACCGGCATACTTGCGTTAGACAAGTTTCCGATCACCATACAGACACCATAAGTATAACATACATATCGCTAATATAATATTTATACTATGTGTAAGCACATAATGAAAGACAAGCGTGGGTCGAACCCGTATTTAAAACAACCTTTCCGCGAACTTTATATTCACTCTAGTGTACGAACTCATTAAAAAATGTTAAATGAAAATATAATGGTAGTAATCTATAAGTTGGTTTGTATATAATAACACTAAATATAATGAAAATTTCAATATAATAATTTCAATTTGACATAATTAGGTATATTTTATATAAATATCACGTAGCTTTATAAACGCATTCACATTCGAATTTGTACACACATGTAATTCTTACGCAATTTATTCATACAGAATCGTCACTTGTCTAGAAACGGTATTAGAAAAATGACTAACTCTCAACATTGAATTCGAAAAAGCTTGTTATTTTTTTAACATTTCACGTTCTGATAAAAATGTTTACAATTAGTCTGATACAATCGCAAAATATCGGTAAGGCGCGGCTTCTAACGGATTTTATACGCGAAAAAAAGGTGTTATTAAATAATAAAAAAAGTTAGTAGGTTTGTGTCTAGGAATATTTTCATATCGAAGCCGAAAACCTGATTCGAGTTGACCCCGTGTAATTTGTTTTTTTTTCTATATAACTTTTCTTCGACCGTTACAATACAATGGTTGCGAACACGCGAAGTCCATTGAAATTGTACAATTCTATCCATCGATTGTTGAATGTTTTTATTTTGCCATTCGTCATTTTATGCACCGTTTAATTATTAGGTCATAGCTTTATAACTGGTTGGATAATAATTTTGCACTAGTACCCTTCGACGAACAGTTAACTCTGTGTCGAATGCATTCACAGTCTATTGCAATTTCGTTTTGAACGAAAAATTATTCAGAATTCTATAAATTATACTCTAAGCTCAGTGAAACCTTTATAATGACCAATTATATTTTCAAGAATTTGCCAGAGCAATTTGCGAATCCTTTTTAGATATTTTGGAAGCACGAAAATATTTGAAACGAAATTAGTTATAATGATTAAATTAGAGTAATCTGGCGATTCTTGAAATTGCCTCTCATTTATTTCCAGCTCAAATCGTGCGAAAACGTATGTTTAGACAAATCATGCTATTTTTCAAAATAATTCATTTTAATAAGATTGCATTTAAATTATAAACTTGTTTATTTTCGATTTAAATGAACATTCTGAGTTTCAATCAGTTCGAAAATGAAACTTTTCAAACGATGAATGGTATGGAATGATTGAATTTTGTTTAGTTTACTTCTAATGTTCGATTTGAAATTGATGAGAATATTGAAGGATCAATTAAGTATCTATTTTTCGCTAGTGTATTTGATTGATAGTTATGCCTATATTTTTCCTTAAAATAAAATAAAATGAAAATAATATTTCATTTACAACAAACTGATTTCTAAGAACGGTTTTTCCTCGAGATTCGCAAAAAAACTCAAAAGTTCACCAATTAACACGAAATCGACAATCAGATATCTCTCTCAACAAACGACGGCAATTACATGGACCACCTTGAAACGTCTTCGAGTCCTCGTCAACCGAACCGAACCGACTCGGTCCACCGATCTGACGATTAAAAGTGCATCAAGTGAGACAATACCGTTGTAGATACTACGACATCCACAAAAACAACAAGCGGAAGCCACCATCCGCAAACTGTTTTAAGCTTAAATGCTAGTTTATATTAGAGACGCCACACCACAACCACAACCAAAAACTTGTTTAATGCTGGTTTTGATGTTGACAATGTTTTGATACTAGCACCAAACAGATTTTCTTCATATATTGTGTCTATAGTTCACACTTTAAACACCATTCGCAACGCCAATGAGACAAATCTATATATGCACGTGAGATGGCTATATAGTTGTCTCATTTGCGTGCATAGGTCTGTCTCGTTGGTATCGCAACTGGCGATTCTAGTGTGAACTAGCACTAAGAGTTCGCATTTGATCCGTCGCCGTGTTGAATCAGTGAAAAAATCTCTTAAGAGATGTTATAATAGTGTCGACTCGTTCGAAAACCGGTACGACCGCCGATGTCGATTCGAAATTGAAAAAATATCTTCGGATTATTTCGATGACCGTATTTGGAGGTCGATACGCTGGCGGTACACCCACGAGTGCATCCAATACATTTCGTAATGTCTCACCGGGAAAATGTTAAATATTTGTAATTTGCATATGCAGAATCGGATTTCTGCTGAATCTGTACGTTCGAATTGCACGTATTTTTCGTTAAATTGAGTTGGGTCTGCTTAAATTGACGTTGGGTTTGTTTAAATCGAAGCTGGGTTCGGATATGGTACGAAATGGATATCTCGTTGTTGATATATCGAGGACAGAAAGCAGATCGTTGCGAAATTAATGATAATGAAATCGACAAACGCGCATAATCGCTTTGAAGACAATGGAGTATGTTGCAGAGTGAGGACGCGGCCTTCGCTAGATGTATTTTCCAAATAACGTCTTCAGATACGTTTTATTTTCGACGAACGTATTGAAAATATAATATAATGGTAGAAAATTGATTTTTAATTATTTTTCAACCTCGACGAAGCTGTATTTGAGCCTCAATAGTATCGAACCGTTTTACGATTAATGAAAATTATTTGAGATTACTTGAAACCATTTCCTTATGCAACTTTAATGCATATTTTAGCATTGTGTTCAACGACTTTCTAAGATTATTACGAACGTCTAAATTTACAGTTAGATTGTGATTTATTTGCATGACCAAATAAATATATTTGTTTAAACGTTTTCATCATCTTACAAGAATCTCATAAGAAAAATATTTATAAACTTCCATCGAATTAAACAAAAATGTATACTAATATGAATTTAAATCGAAATTGGGATAACTTTGTAGCTTCCAAGAACGTTGAGTCTGGCTGATTCGTTTTAATTAATTTCCGAAACATTTTCAACATCTTATAAGAAATTCCAATACGAAAGAAAATTTATGAATTTTCTTTGAATCGGATTGAATAAAAGTGAACTCAAAGGCATCATAGCATATTCCAGGAACGTTGAGTCTACCGAGTAATTGAAATCCCCATCCGAGATGACTATAGGAGATGACGTCATCTCTAGATTCTTACCTGGAATGCGTAAGTGGTCTCCGCGGCTGAGGTCATCGGCAAGTGGACGACGACAAGTCGCCAACTCGCCAACAGCCTCCGTTAATGACCGAAAAAAACACGAGAGAAACAACAGAAGAGCGACAAAGCCTTCTCGTAATGGTCCCGGTGAACGATGACGTTTTTCCGGAATTTTCAATTTTTTTCAAGCGCCAATTTCGGCGAAGAAAACGGAAAGGTGTTGGAAATTCGGCGACCGTTGGCGAAAGTCGCATTTCCATACGATTTCTCTGCGTTTAATGGGAAATATTCCGTTTGTGGACGAGTGAGAGAAATTGAGGTGTTTTAATAGAAAAAAATTAAGGATTGATAAAAAAAAATGAAAAATTAGTTTTATTACACATAACTTAATGAAACGTTAAAAAAACTTATTGCATACGAGATTTTATTTATTTTTTTGTTTCGAAATTAACAATTCGCTTTTTTTTGCAACTTGCCTATGGTTAGTTTTAATTTTCCTTGGATTGCGATCGTAATAAACCGGAGGTAAAAACGTGTTGTGCAATTAGCGTCTAGTGTTGCGGTTAAGTACATTAAAACATCAATTTGTTTTTAGCGAATTTCGCTCTAGTACCAAACCTCCATTAGCTCACTCATGCGCTTTGTCCACATCACTCACGATTTGCAAACAATTTACACTCCTCTAGTCGAAACGAACAATGGAAAACTAACACAGAGCTTCGACATCCACCTCGCAATTCCTCAAGATAATCAAATGCTGATTCTAAATCAATTTGAAAAAATAGGAAAATGCTTTTTTTTTTCATTGAGAAAAAGAAATAGCCACTAGGGCTGTGAATTCTAAAGAGATAAATCCATTTTTAGGAAAGCATTCAATTCACGCTTTTTTTTTCAAATATTCTAAAGGAACGATCGAATAATTATATCGATCAAGAACAACGACACATAGCTCTCGAACCCAGCATTACGATGAGACTGAAATCCGACTCAGCACGCACAAATGCTTTGTACGCTATATCGAAGTGAATCGTTCTAAATAACGATGAAGAAGGACAACTGCAAAAGACCTGCTGTTATTTTTCGCCAACGTAACGCCTCAACAGCCTCCTACCCAACAGCCAAAGGTTGCCGACCACCTTCCATACACGGAGACACATGAGCGTAGGTTGCCGCCACTTTCCGTCTCACCACATTCTCATTTATACACAATATAACACTTTTGTGTATCACTCGTCTCTCTGTCCAAGAGTCGGTTCTGATGCCGAGTGCTGCGGATCGACGATGCCGTTGATATTTCCAAAATGAATTTATTTCGCATGGGAACCCTATCTGTTAATCTCAAATTATCGTTTTGTGTTTCGATCTTTTTTCGCGTTCGAATGTGCGAAATCATCGCCGAATGTGTGCTGCTAGATGCACTGTCATTCCGTTTAATTGATCGTTTGTTAAACTGAAGATTGCATTAGCGATTGCTTTTGAAAATTGATATTTTGTAATTTTAGTAAAGAATATTATCAATCTGGAAAAAAATATGGTAATAATTTAAATGTTTTCGATATAAAATTCAATCGATTCGATGTTCAACCGACTGTAGTTCACCTTTCGTTTTCGATCTGAAAATATGTTATTCACTTTCTAAAAAAAAACGTAAAATTAAATCGACTTTACACACGTTTGAAAAAAGATTAAAGCAACAACTAACTGAATTTGTGTCGCAACGATTGTTCAAAGCATTTGGAACATGATTGATAGACGTTACTTTCAAAATCGCCAAATAAACTAAAAGGTGACGTCAACCATTTTATTTTATGTTTGTTATTCGTGTGAGTAGGATTTATTATAAAACGAATTGGAAAAGTTCTCTGAAAAGCGTTTTGTTTCAATATAAAAAAACTGACATTTAAAACGAAATGTCAAACGAATTGTACTCACGTGTATAAAACACTTTTCTAAAATTAAAACGAAAATCAATGATAATTATACTATCATCAGTAGATTTAAGATCAGTATTTCAATTCTCAATTATGATCAAATTACTAAATTACTATTTAACTCTAAAACGGTTGAACTAGGTTGTTCTTTCAATCATTAATTTGCACCTCAACCGTCATTTAAATTCTCAATTCAGTAGTAAAAAAATATAAATGATCGTTAAACTGTTGAATTTTGACTGAGAATAGAAATTTCAGCTCTAAATCTAATTGTAAACCAAAGAAAGCACCTGATGAAATCGAGACTAAACAATTTAAAATGCAATCGATCGTCCGCAAAAGCCGTTACCGAATCAATTAATTACCACTTTTTTTCTAGCCACCATATCGAGCGGCCATCTTCATCGAGTTGGCGCCAATTTGTGCCGCCATTGCCGAGAAACGAAAGTACGAGTGCAACTAGGAGAACAACTTTCGCGTCACCTCTCGTCCCATACGGGAATGAAAAAAAAAGATCGAAAGAATCGATGGAAGAATTGCATAATTCGTAGTGAAATTGTCTCAAAACAACAGCTGGCTTGCGACGGCCATGTCACAAATGCATACTTAAACATAACGGCGCGCCATTTTGTTTCTTCCGAAGAACTGTTGATTTTCTCTCGAGTGTGTTATTATCTCGTTAATTTTTCACGTCGGTTTTTTAGACGTGGAATATTCGGTAAGCGAGACCACTTAGTGTCTTCTCGGAACGGCTGTTCTTCAAATTTCAGTCAAACAATGACTCACCGGTTATATTATATTATGGTGAATATTACACAATTATAAATTGAATGATTCAAATAAAAATTTCAGCCTTCGTAAGCTGTTTCTCAATCGTTTCTTTTCATTTTCTTCGGTTGTATCGAGAAATTGTGGCTCACATCTCGAAAAGACTTGGCCGGCGAGGATTGCGCAATTTTGAAGCAAGAAATCGCTCTTTGGAACCGCAGCGGTCAGTTTCTCAATCCATGCATATGTATGTGCAAATGCATGAAAACTTTACTCTATGTACCTACACGTTCAAAACGGATTTCTAAAAAAATATATGTAGTGTAAAAAGTCTGAAAATAAAACTGATCCGAGTTGAATCCGGTTATAGTCACTGCGTGAAGGAAAATCTATAATAAAATGTTATATTGCAGGACCGGTTGAACAATTCTGCTAATTTCAGATCTGAAGAATAGAGAAAAACTAAAGATTTCGGTGAAATTTCAACTCGATTTAACAAAAAGTGTACTTTCATAATAAACGTTTCAAGGTAAACTTGCTTCGACTCTCTATCTGAACAATTTTGGAAGAATTTTCAAGTGATTGTAATACCAAATTTAATATAATATCATACAAACAATCAGTGAAAAGTTTCCAATTTTTTCGTAAATGAATAAATAGTGAAATTTTCGCAAAGTAAAGCAATTTAATTTTCGAACTGATTTACATCGATATTCTAAAATCGAATGTAAAAGTATAAAGATTTGCATGCCGCTTTTCACAGCGAAAACCATTGTTGAAACGTACAAAAGCACTAATCACGTTTTTTCTCACAAACTTATTGTGAACATAGATCATATGAGATTCTAATAAGAACTATAATACGAAGTACAAAAGAACAATTTTATACTTTCTAATGAAAAGAAAATCATAGACAGAACACTATTTCTATTTTATATCCATCGAATCAACGTATCAAATGTTTTTTTCGCCTTCTTATCGAAATTCACCTTCTATTGCACATACATGCATTCATATATAGCATATTATTTTTTTTAGATTCTAAAATTATACATTATTCGCCTACTTTCGGTATATTCCACGGAGTGAACGTGACCGTCATCACTTTTACAAAATGTGCATTTAATACAAATAGCGACCTTCGTGCATCAAAAACCACATTTACAACGATTCGCATACCTCACGAACGAGATTACTTATACAAATCAATGTAAATTTCGTAATAATCCAACACAAACAATTTCACATAACACTCTCGCACACATTGACTATACAAACAACAAAACACACATCGGCTACGACAGACGAACATCCTCGACGAAACATCAATATATCCTCAGGAATATATTCTTATTGCATAAGGAATATCTTCATCGCTAAACATCCTAGCGCAGCGTAAACCTCTCAAATAGACAATGAAGATATAGTGTTTCGTAGATATTTTACCTGCAGAGTCCTATCGGAAATGTGTTCGCTTCTTGAGTTTTCTGTCTTCGAAACACCACAACACTTTTTCGGACTTCGACTTTACATCGTCCTCGAAATATTTCGAGGCTGACGGTCCCGTTTACCTCTCACAAGTGAGGCTTGTTGTGGTTGTCGAGAAACAAGAAACGACCTCCGCGAACCGAATTCGACGGACAACTGCCAGGTGAGACAGTGTTGAACGCCAACGCTTCGCCAATACACCCACGCACTCGAGCGATTCGATTTATTTCCGAAATATTCTGTAGTTTTTTTGTTATTTATACATATATTTGATTTGTTTTGTATTCATATTATAAGGGGTTCGGTAATGTTTGGAGTCTTATGTAATTCATTTTCGTCATTTCCTTGTTATTGCAAATGTGCATCGAGAGTTGAAAGGATTTTTTAAGCAATTTAATTTTTGATCATGTTTAATAAAGTATTAAGTATGTATACAAATTTAGGTTCGCAGTTAATTTAAGTTTCATTATCAGACGGTTTCAAATGATCAATTTTGTCATTGATCAAAATTTTCATTTCGAGTTCTTAATTTAACCGTGCATTGATATCTCCCAAAAAAGGTTTCAAGCGATTTTTTTTATCTAATTTATGATATGAATAACTAGTATTCAAATGAATACAATTTTTATATGAGTCTGAATTATGAATTTTAGTAGTATTTTTACATAAAAATATCGATACAGATAAAATTTGATAAATGGTAAGATATGCATATTTTTCTTGATGAATGTACATACAATACACATTTCTTTCATTGGAATTTAAATTATAAAAGTATATAATATTTAGATAAGGAATGTGATAATATAGGTAGCTAATTAATACTTTTCGCGTCAATATATTTGGTATTTTATTAAATGTTAATTCGCCTTTTTAAATGCATTGATAAAAATATTTTTAGAATGGAAATGTATTATAATTTGAACAAACTTTTAAAATGAAAATTGTGATGTACCTTAGAAACTGTACTGAAAGAAAGCCAATTTTTTTGTAAAAAAAATATAGGCATGGACGCAAAAACGAGTGTCGCGACGCACGTCAAACCCTTATCGAACGTCGAAGGTCTCAGGGTGACAGTTGTGGAGTTTGACAGTTGTCAAGACGGGCTCGGCGAGTGCGTGCTTCCCGCTTCCGCTTCCGCTCGGGCTGCCGTGCGTCGTGATGGGTGGCGAGGTGTCGCGCGCTTCCGGCGTGCAGCTGCCCCAACATCCGGTCGAGCGGCGGGACGCGTTCGCTTTGTTCAGGGCGCAGCTTCCGGGGCCCCCGCACGACTCCGTCTCCGTGTTCAGGGCGGAGCCCCTCTCCGCGTCCGCCCCGTCGCTCAGCAAATGCGCCCAAGTATACCATTCCCTCTATCCATGCGAAGATTTTCTAGCTCGAGTTCAATATGCTCCCATTCATTTTTGATAGTTTCGTACGAAATATCGCATGAAAACGATCGGACTCAAATCTAAAAATGTTTAACTCGATATAGGAAGTATTCAAGTATAATGAAAAAGGTATATTCGACTTGAAATAATGTTCTTTAACTCAAATTGGAAAATCTATGCTAAGGGCCCTAACCGACTGCGATATTTCACCTGAATAAAAAAATAATACATAATGTGATGTTAACGGATGGTTTTAGTATAAGAGCTAATGGAAAAGTATCGCATTGATCGTATTTATTTATTATTTTATTCATATTATATAAATGGAAAAGAATTGATTTAGTTTTTTTTTCTCTACGTGAATTTTCCTGAATGTACAACCTAGTCACCCATAACACTTAAACATTTATGTATTTGTTCAGATTGACATATAAACTATAATCTGTTGTGTTCAATTTTTAGGAAATTGTACAAAATCAGACGGTATACTAAAAATATTAATTTTTCTGTATATTTCAATGTGCATATTCACATCTTCATATATACAATACCCTTGCATGTTCAATTTTATCAGAACCCTATTCAATGTTCATAAACAATGCTATTAACCTAGTTAATCAATTAAACATGTTTTCAGAATTTAATGAAATATCGACATCCATATATTGTGAAATACATTTGGCACTGGCAACAACGTGCAATTCATCATTTAGTCACAGAACCAGTTTATTCTTTGAAACAAGCGTTATCGTCTCAAGATGCTCTGCAAATTTGTGTCGGTCTCCACCAAATTGTACAAGCTATAGATTTTCTACATAGCAAGGTTTATTATAGATTTCATAGCGTAGCGGAAGATGTTATTTAATATTTTTGATTTTCTATTAAAACTACTCAATTTTTATAGGCGCTGCAATCCCACAATAATATTTGTATTGATTCCATTTATGTTGTGTCAGATGGTTCATGGAAACTTGGAAACATGGAATTTCTGCAATCTTTTTCTAGCATGAATTATGAGTATTTAAAACAATTTAAAAATTATAGGTATATACATAAACTTTCATTACATTTCTTGTATGAATGGTCTTTATATTGTAATTTTGCAAACATTTTTATAGATATTCTAAAGCTATTGATAAAAATGAAGATTCCCTCGATGATTATACGAAAATAGACCAATTTGCTTTTTCGATATTGGTAAATGATGTTTTTAATGGGCAAAATGAAGGTAAACATTTATCTGTTCTTTAATATGTTACATATAAATAAATTGTCTATGTATTCTTTACAGATGATATACCACATTTGAAGTCATTCAAAAGTTTTTGTATTCAAGAATTTCAAAATCCCGTCGCTAGTTTGAGACTGCAGTTTTCTACACTTTTGAAGCATGATTTTTTCAATCAAGAATTTATATCCATACATAAATTTCTTGTGTCATTGCCTGTTAAAACAGAAAATGAGAAGAAAACATTTTTTTCTACTCTCATGGATAAATTACAATCGTTTAATGAAGAAAGTGTAGCAAAACAACTTGCAGTTCCTTTACTATCTCGACTTGTACTATTAGATTCTACGGCAAGAGAAAATGTTTTACCTTATATTCTCACTCCAAAAGGTCTTATATTTAATAACTTTTAATACTTACATCTTTTAAATTCAGATCATCGCTGTGTATTTTTAGTCTAGTAATTTATATATGTTTTTTTCAGATGATACATCTTCGGATTCTCAAGGTCTTTTTACATTGAAAACTTTTAAACAACATGTCACTCCTCAACTTGTTAAAATGTTCAAAGTCAGAGACACTCAGGTGAATATCATGAAAACTTCACTATTACAATTAACTTTGCCTCTTAATTTTGTTCAATTTATAATTCACAGGTGCGTTTATTGCTCTTGAAACACTTCTATGGATATATGATGACATTTGATGAAAGCGATTTAACAAATTTAATTTTACCAGATGTATGTAACTATATTTATTTTCAATTTGTCCTATATATTGATGCACATTATATACTTAAATGAAATTTCTTTTTTTGTTTCAGCTTTTACTAGGAATAAAAGACACCGATGACAATCTAGTTTCAATGACATTATACTGCCTAGCTGACCTTGTACCAATATTAGGTGCTTCGAAAGTGATAGGAGCTAAACGTTGTAAACTATTTACTGACGGAAGACCATTGATGCATCAAACTATAGGATCAATATCTAATTTACAAAAAGTCAAAGAAGACCTTTCTATATTGAGTAACAAATCAAGTGTTGATTTCACATTAAAAAATACTATTTCTATGACGAATGTGATCAACGATGAAAGGAAAATGTCATTTGATAGTTCAAACAATACACCATCATTAAATCCGACTTTGAATTCAATCATTAATGAAAACCCATATGGAAGTAGGGAATCTATTGAAATAGAAACAAATCTATTTTTACATGAGCGTCCATCTCCCGATGGAGGAGAAGATTTAGATAATGAAATAATTCAAAAACCAAATGAAAATCATCTCGAAGATAGCGATGAAAATTGGAGTGACTGGGAAGATAATGTTAATAATGATCGAGTTCCAAATGAAGTTGATTCTCCAGAAACTATACAAATTAACGAGTTTCCTAATACGATTAAAGAATCATATATAGATAATTGTACTGCTCTCGATACTACCGAAACCAACAAAACTGAAATTGTTCAACAACAAAAAGAACCGCAGCTGAACTACTCTAAAAATAATACTTTGTTTTTACAAAAAGCTGCGATGGATGCTAAAACAAAGAAACTCACTGATATATCTGAGCTTGATATTAAAAATCAAAAATATGTAGCTTCACATGATGGTTCAGCATCTCGTAAAGATGAATACGACTTTTTTATGGATATGGAGCCGATTATCGAGAAAGCTAATGTTTTGAATATACACAATTCTAACAGTGCTGATATTGAAATTGCTTACGACTCGAAAGTTAATGAAATTAATGCACAAATAAGTTCCAAACTGAGTTTCACTCCTAATGATGGTGATAATGCGAAAGTCGACACTGGTGCTTGGGGTGACGTCGACTGGGAAGAAGACTGATATTCAGATTCGTTCTTTTTTAACACTGAAAATTCAACTGAAGCGAAATTGTCAACATTTAATCGTTTAGATATTATGTTGTTTATTCTTATGAACCTTAATTTTGAATCTGTTACATGGTTCACTATAATGTTTATCGGGTTAATATGGTTTATTAATGTTTTTCTTTATAATATTTCGGTTATTGAATAATTTATGATACTATTGTATGCGTAACAAATTTACATTGCTGATGTATAATTTTCAATTTGATTAATGTTAAAATTGTCTCGTCGATGATTGATGTTACACTTTCTAATCATTATATGAATTTATTTTAATCCATCGATCATACATACATAGGTATGTATGTGAAAAAAATTTTTGAATTAGAATTTATATACATATAACAACTTTTTACACTAGATTAAATGGCTCAATGTGTAATGTTTATAATAAGACAATTGTTTTCTAGTCATTCCATTTCTAATATTCATGTATTTTTCACTTCTTGTAAATAAAGTAATTAATATTGACAATATTCTTTTAATAATATCTTAAATTGATTAGATTTTAAGTACTTCCATAAAGTAACGTAGGTATGTACCTATATTGCAGTTGAAATCATTCCCTTTTGGAAAAATCGTAGATATTAAAAAAAACGTGACACCGTTGAAAACTCAATTTATTTTCTAGTATATTGACACTACTTTTTTCAATACGATTTTTAAAAATGAAGTTGCAAAAAAAAACAAAAAAGAGATGAAGTCACCCCACCTTCTTTATTTTCTATTCAACATTGCCAACATAAAAATCGTCCCGAACGAGAAATTTGAACGTTGGCAAGCCTCTACGTCTCTCTTTCCCCGCGGGCCGATCGCCGGCCGCCGTCGACATAATTTTACGCCGTTCTTCGGTGTTTATCTCGGCAAAATGGTGAGTTTTTCCTCTGCTCGTTTCGCAAAACGTTTCTATAATGTCTCGTTCTTCCTCTCGACGGACGATCGGACTCGACCGGTGTCAGATACTCGAGATGTTTTCGGATTACTCCGTGGCTCACCCACATTGTTTCCGAATATGACATGAAAAGGTATCGAAATGGCTGAAAATCGAAGTGTTTTACTTATTATTAGCTTATTTTAATTATTTTTTGATAATTAGACTTAAAAAATCCATTGTTTAAGCCCTAATGTTCATCGTGTCAAAATCGACGTTCATAACCTGAAAATGTCAACGTCAAACGTACCGAATTTTATTTTCCTTCGAATGTTAACAACATTCAAATTGTTCACATAGTAATAGTTCAGAATAATTTAAGGTTCGTTTCAGAGTAATAATATCCATTAATTCGAGAATATTATCCAATACAAAGAATTTGCTTAAGTCTCTTCAGAGACGATGGAATCGGTTACGTTGAAGCGGACGAGAGCATTCAAACAGTTCCGTGACCGAACCCTTTTCTTGTGAATTCCTTCGTGACTGAGTATAGACCGAGTGTCCAGTTAAATGTGCCATCACTATAAACTTTGATTGTTCATTGTCGGTATAAATTTAAATAAATTTTATAAGAACGAATTAAACAACTGATTTTTCATGTTGGATAGCAAATAAACAGTGATAGTTTTCAAATAGGTCAAAATTGGGTTAAGTTAATGATGTTTTTATTAGGTGTAAATTTACTTCAATTCATGTTGATATGTAATATAAGCCACCGATTTATTTAAATACTGCTAAAACTGACAATAATTTGAAGACATTTTGTGCTATTCTTTTGAACAATTGTTTTATTGAGAAACTTGCACGTCTTAAAGTATCTACCATTGTACCCCATTAATAATCTAGTGATTGGAGAACTTCTAATACTTCCTTGTTATTTCATTTCAAATTTTATTTTTTGTTTCAGGGGTTCGTTAAGGTCGTGAAGAACAAGCAGTACTTCAAGAGGTACCAAGTCAAGTTCAAGAGGCGTCGCGAGGGCAAAACCGACTACTATGCCCGAAAACGTTTAACCGTTCAGGACAAGAACAAGTACAACACGCCCAAATACCGCATGATCGTAAGATTGTCCAACAAAGACATCACTTGCCAAATGGCTTTCTCTCGTATTGATGGCGATCGCATCATCTGCGCTGCATATTCCCACGAACTCCCGAAATATGGAGTCAAGGTAAAACACTATATTTATACATTATCTTAAGACCGTTCTTAAACTCGCTCTCTTTTATAGGTGGGTTTGACAAACTATGCTGCAGCTTACTGCACTGGACTCTTATTAGCAAGAAGATTACTGACTAAACTTGGCCTCGATAAACTTTATCCTGGCACCGATGAGGTCACCGGTGGAGAGTATAACGTTGAAGGAGTTGAGAATGGTCCTGGAGCTTTCAGGTATTCACTATTAATTCAAATTATTTCATCATCGATCCCAAACTGCAGCAAATCTAATTTAGCTAATGTTTCTAGGTGCCATTTGGATGTCGGCTTAGCAAGAACTACGACAGGTGCTCGAGTATTCGGAGCATTGAAAGGAGCTGCTGATGGTGGACTCAATATTCCTCACTCTACAAAACGATTCCCTGGATACGATTCAGAGAGCAAAAGCTTCAATGCTGAAGTCCACAGGTTTAATTTCATATTTAATTAATTATTACAATGCTCCATACATCCTCCGAGTAGATTAAGATCTAAATCGGCCAGCAATTAGAGGAGCAATATCATTAAAAAAAGTTTTTGGTTGTGAGAGTAAATGTATCTTGAATTTTCTCAAACCGCTAGTTTTAACATTAATTCAATTAAAATTTACAATAATTCAAGTTGTATTTTGTGTTTTACCTTTTTTCATATTTATATTTTCAGAGCACACATCTTCGGACAACATGTAGCTGATTACATGAAATCTTTGGAAGAAGATGATGAAGAAGCTTTTAAGAGGCAATTTAGCAAATACATCAAATTAGGAGTCATTTCGGATTCGGTAAGTAAATTTGTTTTGAGCTATTATTTGTGTATGTATTTTATAAATTTTTAAATAAGTTATTTCTCATTTGAAAAAAATAATATAATTCTCGAAGTCCATGATAAATTGCTGCTTGCATCACTTATAATCATGCAGTGTCGAACGTGGACCACATCAATTGTTTTGTCAACTTTAAATATGTATCAATTTCATGTTGTGTCATATTTGTCAATACATACACGAAAATATTAACACTTCTATTATTTCCTCATTTTGATTATATTTTCTAATCCAAAATGTGTTTTCACAGATCGAAGAAATGTACAAGAAGGCGCATGATGCAATCCGTGCCAATCCTGCCCACGAAAAGAAAGAGAAAGTGAAACCTGAAGGCATCAAACAGAAGAGATGGAACAAAGCTAAGTTCACCCTGGCACAACGCAAGAACAGGGTGTCTCAAAAGAAAGCTGCATTCCTCAAGGTCATACAGGCCGCTGCAGCGGAAGCATAATTATAAATATTTTATTCTCATCTGTAATGGTTTCATCAATATATTGATTTTTACCGCATTAATTTTGTATAATTTCTATTATTTGAACCCTATTCGAAATTATGTTGAATGGTAGGGTAGGGTAGGGTGGGGCTTAAAGAGCCATTTTTTGATGTTTGCCTCATAATTAACTATTAAGTTTATGAAAATTATTTTAATATCAATGGATAGCTAAACTCTTCATCTAATGAAAATTACCAAATTATATTTGTCGGTCTGATATTAAAGATATTTAAGAAGAACCAGTATAAATAAAACAGCAGATTTTAGTTAATTATAGCAATTAAATCAAAAGAAGCCTAAAAAATAAAAAAATTTATTGTTTTTTTTGTAAGTAATTAAAAATGACATGGCATGTTTTGTAAACATTATGAATGTTCTTATTTGATTAATACATATACCAGAATGTTATTTTTTATTAGTTAATGCGTATGTACTTATGTAATATGTAAATTCTACATGTAACACAGTAAAACATACAAATTATGACATAGCATAATACACTAATTAGATAAAATGAAAAAATCTTAAACAAAAATAACATTCCAAGTATATATATTCAATTAATTTGAAGATATTGAAAATAAACACAGTTCCTTGATTTTCCAAACAGGTTATAGATGGTACATACTATTAATAATTGATTTGAGGTTTCTTATATTTATCATATTTTCAGACAAATATATGTAGATATATAAATTAAAGAGAAATTGAGATGATTTTAAACAATTATTACAAAAATAAAACAAATTTTAATGAAATATTACGAGAAAAATACATACACCCAACTCTCGTTTTACACGGTTGATAAGGACCAACAAAAGCCATGTAAAAAAGTGACATATTTCATTTCACGATATTCATTATATAGTTCAAACAAATCGTGTAAAAAAATATTTTTTCAACCATGTAAAACGAGAGTTGGGTGTATATGTACAGCTGCAAGCTAATGTATTTTAATACTTTTTTTTTTTAATTCTGTGATGATGAATGAAATAAAACATTTCATCTACAATAAAAATAATTCATGAAAAGTGATGAAATACCTCTCATTGAACAGGTAATTAAAAAACAATACTACTGTATTACAAATAACAAATTCAAAGGAAAAATAAGTTAACATGTGAATCAATACATAGATAATATGCCTACAAAGCAAAAGATTTTGCATTCAACTAAAATATGAATCACTTGGATAAAAAGATCCCAAAACACAGCCAGTTTTAAAAAAATATATAAATACATGAAAAAAAAAATTAAAGAATTCTTGAAAACGATGAGCATTATTTTGATATTTCACAATGAAATTAATTTTATTCACAAGCGTTTTTGCTGTATAATCGATATAATTTCAACTACGTTTTTCTAAGTACATATGCAACTTGTTTCTTTATTCTTTTACAACCAGCATTTGCAAAAAGCTTTAAATCTGGTGGACCATAAGTTATGACAGATAACACATCGCTGAAAACATAAAAAAGATATGAGAAATACTGATTTATTCTTTTAAAACCACCGTTGGGCAAAAGCTTTAAATCTGGTGGAACATAAGTCATGACAGATAACACTTCACTGAAAATATAAGAAAAGTTGACTTATTAATAATTAATGGAAATGGGAACAAATAAGATATCTACCAATAATTGAAAATCAAGTAATCTTTTTTTTTTAATGTACATATGTTCATAGAGAAACATGAGACTACTTGATGCCCCCTTTTGTGTTTTACCTCTCACTCCATTTTGAAAAATCGAATTTTGGAAAAAAAAAGATGTTAAAACACTTGAAATTTAATTGAGTTTGCTTGGTATAAGTACCATTCGCATTATATCTCACAGTCTACCAATACTGACAATTGAAAATAATGTATCCTTTTTAGTTTTTCTGAAATGGTAGGGGGATCATGTATAATGTAATGATCAAGTAGCCTTATGTTCCCTGCGAATATTTACATAAGGATTACAAATTAATTAATAATTTTGTTAATTAAATTTTTCGCTAGTAACATTTATGAGTTTCAGTTAAGTATAATACAGTTATCCCTATCTATCGCGTGAATTGAGAGATAGGTATAAATAACTGCAAACAGCGCTATAACATATGTCTGTAAAATAAAAATATTTTCATTTCAAAATATACTAACTTGATCATCTCAGATGTTGGATTCCAGTATCCTTGTTCTTTGAACTCAATTTCTGTGCATTTTTTGACATGTCTCTCTTCTAGAGGAAGAAACGGTATATAATGATCAATTAATTGAGAATATATCACAGATGAACCCTTAAATCCTCCTATAAATGCAAACAGTTGAAAATGTGATGAGAAAAAAAAAGGAAAAGTAAAATATTACCTTGATCAAATGCAATGTTTCTTAGAGTAGTTTCGAATTCAGATAGCTGGACTTCTTCGCGAGGCTTGTTTAGTGTGATAAATCTATCAGTAATTTCATTGCCTCCTACGTTAGAAATAAGTATAAAAACAGCACCACTAAAAAGGAAAAAAAAGTTTTGCAATAATTCAAAATAGTTTGACATATGTTGATTTAATTTCACCTGTAATCAATTCCATCGACTAGTTGATGATGATCAACCATAGGTTTAATCACGTCTATAACACCTGGTGGAATTTCATTAACTTCATCAAAAATTATCAATGAAGTGGGACAGGCACTAACTAAATCACGAATTTCTTTCACTAGATTTTCCTATTAATTAAAATATTGTATTGAAAATTTTATGAAAGAAAATATCAAAATTAAAATGAAAAATTACTCTATATTCGTGAACACGATGAGGACTAGGAAAATGATGTCTCCCTATATACATTTTGACAAATTTGCTAGACAAGCCTTTTTTATACAAGGAATTAGCGATGATTGAAGCCACATGATTTTTTCCGCTTCCTGTCCACCCATGAAAAGATATTGTCAAGGCTTTATTTCCTATATTTCGTCTAAAATTATTGATGTGACCTTCTAGAATAGGAACTATTTCTTCGACCATCGGTTGTCCAAAAACTTTTCGTTGCAATGCATATTTCAGCGCTGAAAATTTCCAATGAATATGATTTTATTAGTAATATATGTTGATTTTATAAACAATAATATCGATCATACTTCGAGTGCAGTATGGAACTTCTTCTTCATTGCAACATTCCATAAACGTGCAGCGAAATTTATATGAAACGTATGCTCCAATACTTCCTAGTCCGACTATCCCGAGTGTAAAAATTTCAGCATAAGCTCCACTACAAAGTATTAATAAACACCACATTTTCGTCCATGCATAAAACATCATTTTGATAAAAATCTATAAAGCTATTAAAGGAAAGAGTCAGAATATTTATACGTACACATTTGATAAGTTAAATTATTTATATTTTGAAATTGACATTACTGCTGTAATTAGATAGCTATTTAAATATAAATATAGAATCTAAATCACATTTATGTAATGTTGAGGAATTGTAAATGAGTAATTTGAATGTACTTTTAATTGAATGAAACATATCATAAATGGAACTTTAAACAAGGTTTTACTGTATAACAACTCAACTATATATTTTTACATGTAAATTGATCACATTTTATGTTTAACTGACAAAGACTATCAACAACCTTCGATATTTTAGGTTATGCACATCATAAAATCTAAATTAATCAAATAATCAATAAACTTACAATAAATTTAACAAAATCCAAACAGCAAATTTTTATACTACATAAGAACAGTTTCAACTAAGAAATGTTTATTCAAAAATAAATTCTTCCATCCAAACCTAGATATAACTTTGACAAACAAACATCTCCAAAGTTCTCAAAGTACGTACTACAATTTTTTGAATTTCTTTTAAAATTAGCACGTAAAATAAGACTAAAGACCATTCTTTACACTGCTTTTTTTAACAAACCAGCGGGTTATAATTATTTTTTCTAGTATAAATTGTGATAAATCTGCTGAGCAGCTTCAGATTTTTAACAATTCATAGAGGAAGAACTGACTTGTTTAGTTAATTAAACCAGTTAAAAAACAGCTTTAAATGTTTAAAATTATTTATCTTCTTTTTCACAAACAATACCTAGATACAAAAGACCTTGGTATTAAGTTTTTTTTTAGTTAAAAAAATATGAATATGCATGGAAAACGCAGTTTTACAACCTATGTCAATATTAGAAACGTCAAATACGCTTGTCAACAAAAATCATTTGTTGACGTTGCTAAGTAAATGTCGAATATTATTACCCTTTTTTGATATCTTCTCAATGGATTTATTAAATATCTCAAATGCAAATTTAATTTGTAGAATTTGTCTACTCGAACGTTCTGAATTGTTTTCCTTATTTGATACAGCGCATGATAATATATTTTATTGTTTGAATATATCCATGAAACGTTTTGATAACGTTTCTAATCATATCTGTTCAGATTGTTTAGTAGAGCTTGAAACGGTCGTTAAGTTTACGAAAAGATGTGAAAAATCTGAACATCTATTTCAACAATATATTAAACAAAATTGCAATAAAACGGACAATAAAAAATATGATCAAATTGTGAATGATCAAATTTACCATTCTGCGTTTTTGAAACGCACTAATCATAAACAACCATCAACATTTTCATGTGATGATAAAACATTCTCAAATAGTTCAAACAAAAAACTCAAAAGTGTAAATATCAATGAAAACCAATGTGTTATTGAAAAAACATTAAAAGCTCATTGCAATGAAACAAAAGACAATGCGAAAGAGGAGACAGATCGAATCGATTTTAATTATGGAGTCAATGAATTGTGTATGAATAATGATAGTAATTTGAATGAAAAACTCAATAAGCATAAGTGTGATACATGCAACCTTCAATGTCAAAACAAATGGGTACTTAAAGTTCACATGCGTACACATTCTGGAGAAAAACCATTTCAATGTGACTTGTGTAAAAAACGTTTTGTCTCTAATTCAAATATGAGAATGCACAAAAAATTGACACACAATGGAGACAAACAGGTATTTTTTTCCAAATAAATTTATCACAATAGCGTTGAAAGGTGATTTTGAATCTAGATACATATTTACATTACAGGTATGTTCGGAATGTGGAAAATCATTTAGTTGCCTCACTTACCTTAAAAGACATCTGATAATCCATCGTGAGATTAAGCCATATGGTTGCACTATTTGTCAAAAACGGTTTACTACAAAATCGTATTTAAAAGAACATATCGCTCGTCATAAAGGTGACAAAAAATTCTTTTGTGAAATTTGTGCATCGAAATTCATATCAGATGTTAATTTAAAACAGCATATGCTAGTTCATGGAATTCAAAAGAGAAATTTTAAAAGGTTGATTTGTGTATTTTATATGTTTATCTTAATATAAATTGGATTGATCTTTAGTTTCATTGTGTTTTTTACATATAACAAGGCACAAATGCTCATTTTGTGATTACAAAACTACTGGAAAAGTAGATTTAGCACGCCATGTAAGAAAACATACTGGCGAAAAACCGTTTCATTGTCCTGAAGAAGGATGTCAATCAGCATTTGCCGGAAAAGCATCTCTCAAATTGCATATTAGGTATTGAACTTTCGAAAAATATTTATTAATAAATGTAATATTATTTTCTTCATCAACTTAACTGAAAAATTACAGAATTCATACTGGCGAAAAGCCATATATATGCAGCGAATGCCCAGCGAAATTCTCTCGTGGTGATAAATACAAAAATCATATGCTCAAAAAACATAACATATCTAAATTAACATCTAATATAAGATCAAAATTAGTTGTTCAAGAATTAGCAGAAGCCGTTGAAAATGGGCAGCAAGTATCCATACCAATAGATATTTTGAAAACTTCAGGCTCTTCAGCATAATCTACCTATTTATTTTTTTCTATATATAGCATATTATAATATATTGAAATTAATATAACATTAATTGGAATATAATATATTGAGTGTGCCAAAAAGATTTTTAATGAAAATTGTGTTTTTCAAAATCGAAAAAAAAAAATACAAAAAGAATTTTCGTAATAAAACGTACCTAATTTCGGTTCATGAATTAGTTTTTTTTTTCACCGGGGGTCCCGGTCGGTGTCCTAACAATTATGGCAATCCCATTTATAACGCATCTACTCTTAAATTGGAGCATTCTAATTGAAAGAAAGACGCCTGATTATTAAATAACGTTAGTTAACGTGTGGCCAGTGCAACAATGACCTCCGAGACTTTTTATCGTTGTCGCAAACTGCTCAGTGACCATGTCGAGGAATTGTTCTGCATAAAGCTAGTCGATTTCGCAATCGACCTGAAAGTGGAAGTTGGCGTGTCTGCTGATCTTTAACTGCCGTGACCGATGCTGCATTTTCACTACCTGATCAAACAGCCCTTTTACATAATTATCCTCATTTTCCAGCACTTCCGTTCACGCGAACCTCGGATAAGTGATTTGCGTTGTGGGTATGTATGTTCATTATTATGACACGTGCTTCTGCCTGAATTGTTTCGTTCAATCGAGTCTACAATCTTCGTCACCTTTTCGAAAGAATATTCACGTATATGTATGTACCTTCATATGGATGTCGTATAACACGATTTTTACTGTTTTATTCAATTTTAAGTTAATCAGTTGTCACTTTTATTATCTCTAGGAATCTGGAGCGATCATGCTTATTTTTTAGCTAGTACTTATTCTACTTCGGCTCTATATCACGCTCTAATTGTAAGTTATTTTAGCAAAAATTGTATGATTCTATCTATTTAAAACTACTAATTATTGAAACTCGAAACATAGCTGAATTAGAATTAATTCGAATGGACGATTGCACCAGTTATCGTTGATCTCTATTATTATTTCTTTAGCTTATTTGTATATTTTAATTACAAATGAAATATTTAGGACTCAATTGTAAAAGTCACAATTTATCTCGTATAATCATGTTATAGTTTTTTTTTTTTTCATTATAAAACGAAATTCAACCAATCGTTGGATAAATATCCGGATTTATTTCTCCATAGAAAAAAACCTTAACGACCCCGTAGAAGCATTTCACAAATGTAATTTAGTTCACTGGCTTACTAACGGTAACTAATAAACAAAAACGATAATCAAAACATTAGAAATTAACCCGCACAAGTCATATTCTATTTTTTAAATTGCATCTAGCACAAACTAACGAACAATCGTAGACCAATCCAAACAAACGTATCAGATTAATTATTGAATCTGATAAAACATCTGACCAGATATGTATTAATTATTGTGGACTCTATTGCGTAAAATCATACCTACTTAACGTTACGCGAGCGATCCTTATCGACTGTGGACTTATCTATTGTAATTTTCAATTGTGGTCATTGGAATTTGGACCAGCTTATTGTCTGAATTTCTTCAGCCTTGCGCTTTCACGCCACTTCCACATGATATTATTTATCTGGCTCATTAAAAAGTTAATCTCACCTCTCTCGTGCTCGTTCGAGCTTTATCGCGGTTTAACATGCCGAAAGCGAAAAATTCAGCAACTGCTAACCATTCTCAACGTGTCAAGAACAGTGATTGTGAAACGTCCTCAATGTCTCTATGATGTAATTCGTTCGAATCTAGAACGTCGCGTGTAAAATGCCCCCTAGTATAGGCTGAGCATTATTTTTCATAGTGCAATTCGGGACAGATTGTTTTTCGTCCAGAATACCCAGCTATGTTCAATTTACATGTAGCTGTTGCCGTTCATGCTACCTACACTGTAACTGTATAGCAATCGGTCTTTCCTCGGAAAATTCAAGACGAATGATTATCTTGGGTATACCCCCAAATTTATCAATATTCATTAAAGCTACATTCGATAATATTTTCAGAATCAAAATTTGTTTTATTTTTCAGATTAATATGCACTTATAAAAGTTCATAAAATACTGATACTTTTCTTATTCGACTTTTTAACTTGTATCGATAAAAAATATTGACAGTAAAATTCTCAAGCATTCAAATGGTCTTCGATATTGATAGGATGTCTCGATGTGTTCTTAGGCGTTTGATGTATCCGTCAATATTGACTATATTCTTATAAGTATATCTATGAAAAATTAAACCATGAAAGTCACTATTGAAATTCTGTATCAGGAAAATAACTGTTTTGCTGATAAGGAATCTTTGATGATAACACATCGGATATCTTATGAAACTAAATCATATGTATGTGTGAATCTGGACAGAATACTGAATATACATATTATATGTACATATATCTGAATATTTAACGCAATATGTATAATAACACGTAACTTGGGATTATGTGAATTCCTAGAAACGGTCAACTCCAGGAAGTCTAATTTACCCACCATTAAATGGATTACGTATCGTTATAAACATGATGTATTCAAAATTGAAATTGATATTGAATTCATGTTCAAAATATTGTATACAAAACGAGAATTGATGTGAAATTATGCTCATTGGAACATGAACACATCTCAAACTATTTTAAATAATATTTATCTGATATTTAATGTTTTTTTTCCACAAGTTAAAAAAATATTTAAATCTCCAGTAATCAATCATATGAGTTAGTTTACGTCGTATAATTAAAACTCACATGATTTTTATATAATGGAACATCATCATATATGTATGTATACTAACAATAATATCTTTCATTGCATCGATTATCTTTAATATTTCAGCGATTCAGATAACCGTAAACAAAAATATTTTAAAATAGTAATAAACAACATCATTCCACTTTCGGTTTCGAGTAAATCAATGTTTTGCGTGAATCCAAAAAGGTTTCACAAAATTCAATCGACATTAAGGAACGTTCAGAGTATCGATCAAACAATTTCGAACAATTTTTTTCAGGTGTTTGTTCGATTTGCATCAAATTTTCATAGCCACTCGTTCGAAATTCATGTTTTGTCTATTTATATTATTCGAATTCTGTTCACATTCTTATCTGATGTACTTAACGCTAGATACGCGCAAACGCACAAATCAGGCTAGTCAAGTAGTACATTAACAGAAAAAAATATGATTAACGTGACCAAGATGCTTTAATAATTTGAAAATTATAATTCAACAACTGGTGTGTTATATTTAGGTTTGGTCTCGATTCAAAATTAGTTTCAGTTTCTACGAAGAACACGTTGTAAAACTCATGAAATTGCAATTTCTTCGATGTGTCGAGTATGCACGTTTGTTCCAAATTGTTGAATGATTACTTTTAATATCATGTTCATATGTATTTAATTGCACTGATCTGTCTTTCTGTCATATGTATATATTTGAATTCAATGTATGTATTTGATTTTTAATTGTTTTTCTTCATGTTGACACAATGGGCTGTAGGTACTATATACACTAATGGATTAAATAAACGGTATTCTTCCAAATATTGCTCTTTACATCAACGTTCAGAATGATTTTACTGAATAAATCAAAATGAAAATTTGTGAAAAATGTCCGCAATCAATTTCACTAGTTCATACAAAATAGTAGTGCTATACAAAATAATCATTTCTATAACGACTTAATTTCTTATTATTATAACCAATACAAGACTTTATAAAACATTTGATGCAGTGTTGATTCGATTCGAAAACGATTTTCTCCAACATTCAAAAGCGATTTTCCTCCCCATTTCCCAAACAAACATCCATAAGTCGAAATCGCACGAAACTGGCGTTTTTCGACACGCACCCGATTTAATATTTAAAAAGCGACGTTCTCGAACACAATCGAACATTTGGGAAACGCTGATAAGTGAAAACGCTCACCCGAAGAGTCGTTGTTATACCGGCACCATAGTTATTCGATCAGTGATGGACGATTGTTGAGCGCGGAAAGTCGCGCACAATCCTTTCGGTTCTGTCGCGAAAATATAAGGATATTCGTGTTCAACTTTGTCAAATATATCTCTGAAATTGTCTCGTGTCCAATTGAGAGGCTGTTGAGTTTATTATAGTGAGTTTAAATTGGTTTGATTCGGTTTTGTTCGTCGACATCCTTGTTTCCGCTATCGCTATCCTTTCAGCTTTTGATAAATATGTGCGAAGCGATTCGTGCGTTTATTTTTGTTGTATTCTAATTTTATAAAGATTGTTATGAAATGATGTTTTATTATTTAAAAATCTTATGAGGATAAATCTTGCGATTTGTCAAATATATTAATTTCGATTGTCTTTTATATCTGACCTTTACAATAGTGAATATTTGAGGAAATAAATAAAATTTTAAGATAAGGCAAATAAATAGGTGAATTTTATAGATTAAGCAATTTCAAGGACGAAAAAAACCTTTATATGAAAAAAAGGAATAGATACATTTTTTTTTATTTCCAGTATCAAGAATGTTTTGAAAGATGATAGATTTATGAAATTTCGATATACTTTTTTTTCAATTTATTGTATTACATATTTTCATAATCAGGTCAATTTGTGAATCAATCTTATCGTACAAATATGCGAATAACCTTAAAGATATTTTTTTAAACAATGTTAAGTGGGTACCTAGGTACGTAATAAATTTTCAACGGCAAAAAATTAAAATAATTCGACCATTTGTTTGAAAACCTATCGAATTATCCTTGTGTTCAATTTTCATTGTTTCAATTTTGAATTTAATTTAATTCATACTAAAAATTAAGGACATTCAATTATATTTGTAAATATGGTATTTCACGATGTAAGTTTACCGTATGATTTAAATGAATATTATTAAAAATATGACTCCATGTAGGTAAATATTTGTAAAATTACTCAAGGTCTCCAGGAAAATTAATTTCGTGGAAATGACGATTGCACAAAATTCAATCATATTTTCCATTCAATATATTATTTTTTCACAATAGATTTTCGGTTCGTAATAAATCAATAGTCTGAAAAATCAGTGTCCATTCATTTCCATTGTTAGATATTACCATGATCGATTAATAACGCATGTTTTTTTATCGACAATAAGTAAGTAGATTATAATATGATTCATTCCAATCGTATTTATGGCGTTATACATTTTTTTCCAATGTTATCCAAAATCTGAATCATATTTTTCACTTTTAATTGGAAAAAATAAGATCTCAACTTTGATATTGGAATAGTTTGGAGAAAGAAAATAGCATGAGCGCATTCGAACAACTGTTTCTTCAAAGAACTGCGAATAAATCTATTATACTTCAATTTATTTTGTTACTGATAAATTGGCAAATACGAGAGGTTGATCTTTGAACAATAATTCTTGTTATTGGTATTCGTGTATGCATCATATATTTTATTTGTAAATTTAATTGATTTATATTTAAATATACCAACTTTATCGGAAAATATTCTCCCAATTAAAAGTTAAAACGGAAATAATTCTTATTGGTGATTTGTTAATAATCAAAATTAATTGACAATTAGCGTAAAAAAATGTTTATTGTGTCAAACAATAGCGATTACGAATTAAAACTAACGTCCTTATCAACTAATGAAAATTTTCGATACGCAATTTCCCAACTACATATTTGAGATCAAAACATCCGTATTTAGATTTTATATTTTATGTTCTTCAAGTTGTGGTTTGAATGCAATTCGGCGAAAGTTGCATTCACCAAAGTACAAGTTAATTCAACTCACCGGGTAGGAAAATGTACCTTTCACCTGCAATGTTCACGATATACAATTTAAACTTGAATTATAAAATATCTCTAGTGATGATGGAATGATTTAAGTTTCAATTGCATATTTTTCGTTGGTTCGAACATAATTAGACTACATACTGTAATCGAAAAACTTTCTTTTCGATGCGAATCTGATTCGAGGGCAGCTAATTACTGAAAAAAAATGATGATGGGTCATAAATCGTCAATAGTCTGCAAATAGTCAATTATTCACACCTGTTACGGAGAGATATACATATGTACAAGTAAATCATATTACTTTCTAACGGTTTATTTTTCAAAGTGTAATTTTAATTTGGACGAAACACTCGATCAAAATTTGATAACACACATAGGTACGTATTTAACTGATCGTTTGTTTTTCTAGGTTGATTGTGATTTTGGTTTGCAAATTAAACTTCATTGTTAGTTTTTTTTTTAATATGTTAATTTTTTTTATTTAATTTAATTTATCAATGTAAACCAATGACAACAGCAAATTTATTAAAGAACAGATCAAAAATTATGTTATATTTTGTATTTTTGATTTAAAAAAACAACATTTTTAACAATAGTTCAAGACATGTATTTTGAATTAGGATAGATGCTGTGTAATTTAAGATGCTTTCGTATAAAACGAGAGATCGATAGGTTTCATACCCTTTCGTTTTTTTTCCTCTAATTCCATTTTGAAATTGAGATTACTTTGACAGTATTTTTTTGAAAATATAATTTTCCCAAGGGTAGTTAGGTATATGCAAAAAACAAAAGGGAGGGTCAAGTATCCCCGGCTTCCCCTACTTCATTTAAATTTTTTGATCAAAATATTGAATCTTTCGAGTGAAGAGCTAACTTTACAGTGCAGCCCCTTAATTTATTTCTACTTTTCAATCTAGGGGTTGACTATATTTTTCGCATATTCATAAACCTTATAAGCTAATTTGATCCTTCGAACCAAAAATAATAGGAATAAAATTGCGCTCACAGCTCAATTAAACAAATCCTGAATACTTGTTATATAAAAAAATAGTCTTTATATAAAATTTCAATAAGGATGATAATAGGAAAGCAGATATTTAAGGAACGGCATCGAAACGAACACTCAAGGGTGTGTGCGACGTTTCTTTCCACAAATTGCGCAAAGGGCTGCGTATACCATTTTTTACGATTTTAGGATAAACCTAAACACTCGAATGAAATTAGATCGAAATTTGGCGAAGTCTGACTCCATCCTACTTCTATTTCCCACTTCTTATTGATCTTCATTAGAATTTACCTTTACTTTTAAATCGGTATCTTCTTCACTTATTATTCACTTCCCCCCGAAACACTTCAGACTCGAGTCTGTCTTCTTTCATATGAGGTAAGCTTAAGATGGTCAGATAAATACATAGATATTTATGATTGTCAGATATCTTGATGGTTTCCGGAGAAAGAGTGAGGTTCCGTGTCATGTGCTATGTTATGTTATATTGTTGTCATCGTCATGGTGATTTCGTATTGTTTACAGATCATAATGGCGGCATACAGTGTACTCTTGGGATGTTTTATGGCTCTGCTCATAGTCTTGTACACCATTAGTTCTGTAGCAAGATATTATATTAAAGTAAGTAGTATTTGCATATGAATACATACCTAGGTATGTATTTTTATTTACAATAATTGGAATTAGTTTGTTTCATTCTAAATATTCAGGCCTGCATTTCAATAATTGGTCAGCAAATAGTTAGCATTTATTGTAACATATATGTGAATTCTGTAGGAAGAAAAAATTTAGCTATAGTTAAGTTTAACAGATTAAGTATAACCAATTATTGAAATATAGGCCTTTATAGTTATCAAAGTACAACTTAAGATCTATAACTTTTCAATCAAGTACCTAATCCTAATACTAATTTTCATTGTAATGCTTTTTCTTTCAATTTCTTAGCCTGAAAGGTTTGCATACAATAGTCATTTCAAAAGTGAGTCAACAATTTAGTACTGAGAAATGCTCCAAATGAGAATGTTATTGTTAATTAGCACTACACTTTTTAAAAAGTTTGATGCTGTCTAATATATGTATTTTCTATAAAATTTGGAATATAGTCATCTCATAAACGAAATATTTCCCCAGTACGATTAATTATTTTTACTATATGTACATACATATACTCGTACATATTAGAAGGCTTCAAACTTTTTTTGAAAGTGTTATACTTCTTCACAATATACTCTCATTTGCGGCATTTCACAGTATGTGTAGAAATATGAATGTAAACACAATAGGTACCTGTATTTTTAATTGTATATAATAATATGTTGAAAATAAAGCTGATCAATATTATGTTTGAAATACTTTAACGAAAGCTCAGATGTCCAACTGATTTGATTCGATTCAATTTTCGTGTATTTGGAAAATACTTATTCATAAGACTAAACAATGATGATAAATATACTCAATAATAATGTCTTGTTTTCAGTTCACCTTTTTCATCGTCACAAGCCTTATTTCAGCAACCCTGCCAATGCCTTTGATGTTTTTGAAGCCTCGACATCCAGATAATGCTCTGTAACTGAAATTTTTATTTTCAAATTTAATGAAAAATTATTTATCATTTTTTTGTATAAAATATTTCAGTATTCCAGCTTGGGGCTGTCGACAAACAGCTAAACTAATGGGATTAACATGGGAAGTGCGCGGAACTGAAAACATAGACAATTCGAAAGGTGCCGTAGTCATAATGAATCACCAGAGCGCATTAGATTTGATTGGTATTTATTTTTCAATCCTTTCAGCTTTCAACCAAATTATCTTTCTTTGATTTTGTTATTTTTTTACTTTAGTTCTTGCTATCTTGTGGCCGCTGATGTCTCAAAGCACTGTTGTAGCGAAACGAGCTCTTTTCTATACATGGCCCTTCGGTTTAGCAACTTGGATGTGGGGCACAGTTTTTATAGATCGCATGCACAAAAAACAAGCTCAAAATATCTTGAATAAGCAAGTCGAAGTTATTAAAAATAGAAAGGTGTGTAATCATATCTTGCCATCTATAACAATTGATTGAGCTTTCAATATCTTCATTGGATTGTTCACAGGCAAAACTTTTATTATTTGCTGAAGGAACTAGAAACAGTAGTGAAAAATTACTTCCATTCAAAAAGGGAGCTTTCCACATTGCATTAGATGCGAAATGTTCTATACAACCAGTAGTGATTTCCAGATATTATTATTTGGATTCTAAAAGACCAAACTTTTCTCCAGGTGAGTTTAAATTCATTCAATAAAATCTTTAATCATAAGATGTAGAAAGTTAATGTTAACAATACTACAAACATTATTACAGGTCATTTCATAGTGTCGATTTTGCCAACGGTATCCACTGAAGGTCTTACAAAAGATGATATTCCAAAATTAGTTGACAACTGTTATTCACTCATGCAAAACAAGTACACTGAAATATCTTCTGAAGTCATTTCGGCTGAGAAAAATAACAATTTGGCTTCATTTAAACCTCACATGTGATATAAACCGAAAGCGAGAAGAATGGTGGGGTCTTACAAAACAACAAAAACGTTACGGATCTAAATTATTTATTGACAATTTCAAAGATTTACATATGTACGTACAAATATAAAAGTTCATAGTTGGTGCTAATTCCATGTTTGTAATTCTGTTATTTTGACATGGCTAGTAGGAGTTCCTATATACGTTAATTACATAGTATATTAATATATCGATAAAAAATAATATTATGCGATTGTTAAAAATGTATTATTTAACAATTTTATTGACTGTCCGAATGCAAGGAAAAATATTAATTGACGCACATATATGTATATATTTTATATTAAAACGTGTATTTATCAAGTTCTCATTTTGACTTGTTGCACAATTACATGTGTGAAAATGATTATATATAACTGTTTTCTAGTGAGATGAAAATTGTAGTAAATACATATGATGCGCTTTGTTAAACATGCAATTTTTATGTGATTCATTAAATATTACAAGTAGATTTTCTTCATCAATTAATATTTTTGAAACAATTAGCTAAACAGAATCATAAATAATTGAAAAGTTTTAAACAATCATATGCAAAGATACGAATTTTATGAATGAATCGAAACCGATGCCGATGTAGATTTAAAATTTGTGTAATGAATAGTTGAAATGAAATATTAGAGATTGAATGTTCTTAGAAGTGTTTAGTTGCTCTTCCCATTTTCAATGTCATGCATGTTGAAATTTAAGCGTTAATATTGTAAGTCGTTAATGATATGTGAATTTTATAATTGATAGTTTTAAACGAAATGACTAATGATAATTGCTGCCGTCGTAGCTATTGTTTGCATTGTCTTTTAAAAAAAGCTTATTAAGTGAAGCGTCAATCTGCTGGCAGATAAGTGTAATTATTTCGTCTTGACACATTTTTTTGTGTATTATGACATGAAAAATTGTAGATATGATCTCATTATTTATTTGTCTGTGGAAACTCGTTGCATATATTGCTAAATATTCTTCCGATTTTGTGGATTATGAAGCCAATAAAGTATTTTTCCTAGTATTTATTTTTTGATTGTGTTTTCTAAACTATATCATCCGATATATGAACGAAGAACGACGTAGATGTCCACTTTCAGTATGAGTACACATCAATTGATCGTTTAAATTCAAATTGTGCGGTGCGGTATATCGCCGCAAAATTGGCAGCGCTGAAGTAAACGGAAAGTGAAAAAGTGACGTTTGGGCCGGGAGGTTGGCGCGCCCGACTGTCAAGCGTGTACACATCGGCTCGAATCGAAGCGCGATTCGGTTCGTATCTTGTGAGAAAACGCTCTATATCGAATAATAATCGAAGAGATGGGCGAGCGTTCGGATAGAGAACGAGCCCCCGCGTCTCGTCCCGGAGCCATCAACTCGAACTCGAACTCGACGGGAGCCGGCGGAACCGGAAACGCTTCGGCGACGGGAACCGGATCCGCGGGCGCACGCTCCGTGCCCAGAGACGCCCACGCCGTCATGGGAATGCTCAAAGAATTGGGAGTGACAGACTTCGATCCTCGCTGCGTCACTCAGCTCCTCGAATTCGCCCACAGATACGTGACCGCAGTCTTGGAAGACGCCAGAGCCTTCGCCGCTCACGCCAAGAAGAAGAACGTCGAAGCGGACGACGTTCGATTAGCCGCCGCAGCGTATGCCGAAAGAGCCTTCACCGCTCCGCCTCCACGCGAGCTATTGTTGGAATTGACCAGAGGGAAGAACCTGGCTCCGCTGCCTTTGGTGAAGCCGCATTGCGGACTCAGACTACCCCCCGATAGGTTCTGCCTGTCCGCCTGCAACTACAGGCTGACCAGGGCCCGGAGGCCCAGAGGCTCGCACTCGACCGCTCCCCAGAGTCAGGGCCAGGGTCATCAGTCTCAGACGAACCAATCTAAGCGCCCGGGAACGCTCGTCACCGTTCCCAAAACGCAGGCCGTCAGCGTGCCCAAGCCCGTCTTCAAGTTTGCATCGGCCGGAAAAGGCGCTCTGAAATCAGGCGCGATCAAGACGGAGATGGATTCAGAGACGAGCATCAAAAGGAAGAGAGAAGACGACGACTACGACGCCGCGTAGAAAAAGGAACGCCTTTGCGTATATTCTTTTGCGTGTGGATCAAATCAAACTCTCACATTGTATCGGAACTATTTATTGCAAGAGATATACTATCTACGTATGACATGTTTCAGTTAGCGAATATATATTTATATATAATTATAATACATTATGTTGGATCGGACCGGTGTGTTTAGAAATTCATATATAAAATCTCCTAGCGACAAAGTGCGACGTCTTCATTCAGGCGTCGAGAGTGTCTTATCAGTGTAGAAATTTCATTTAAAAATTACAATGTGTCTACTTAACTTAAGTACGAAGTATGTACAGTTTTTGAAAATAATATACAGTATGCTAGAAATAATAATGTATTAAATTAAATAACAAAAAATATATCAATAAGTTATTTACACAATACATGAAATTATCGTATTTTTATATTATTTTAATGTACATATCCTAGTTATTGGCTTATAAAATGATTACGCGATGAAATCGACTCACACGTTCCAAAATTTCCAATCTCGAACGATTCAAAGTTATGTAATTGCACTTTTCATCAATAAAATTAAATCACGAGAACAACTCTTTTTACAAGTCATGATATAGCAAAACTAGCTTCAGTCACGAACAAATATTACACGATACATTATTTACATCCAAAGTATATATAATCATATGAATTTATTGCAAACGAGGCGACTACCAAATCAATTAAATATGGCATCAGAAAAGAATCGATATATTATATATATTTATATAATCATCACACATTAAAAAGTGATATGAAATTATATGAGAATCTATTAAGAAAACTGAAAATATCTTTAGCTCTCTAGAGTGCGAATAAAAAAATTAAATCTATTTCAAAATGGACTGACTTTTCAAGCTATGAAAACAAATGCATGCAAAAGCTATTAAATTCATCATCGGTGCTTTTGTAAAATGTAAAAAAGTTGAATGTTTAGAAATCAACAATCTTAATAAGAATTTATTACGTGAATTCATTCAAACAATTATTAACAATCCACTGATACACACATATAGAATAAAAAAGATCTTAATGATGAATCATAAAAACTTAATAAGAAATATTAAATATTTTTGGTAACAATAACTAGTTATAATTAGACTTTGAATTATGCAGATGTGTACGATTTCATAACCTCAATATTAGAAATACGGGACAACAGCGTTTGCTTTTTTTTTACATATTATTGTGAGGGCTGAACAATGTTATTCCTAATATAATTAACACTCTTTAATATCAAAAGTTAATATGGTATTAAAGAAGACATTTTTGCAATCATAAGGTATTACAAAATTTCTTTATAAAATAATCCAATATAATATTCCACTAGCATTCTTGAACACCTTAACAAAATTATATTTAAGTCCACTAGTAAAAGACAGCAGCGATTCTTCGACTCGAGTTTAAGCTGCCGCCTCTGGTTGTGGCTGAGCAGGAAGAGGAATATTATGTTGCGCTTCATACTCCATCACTTCCTGATATATCAATTGCTTCCATTGTTCTACGGTGTGTTCGCGTTCGTCTACAGAATGGTCATAAGGACCAGGTGCTGGCTATGATAAGAAAATAATATAATTAAATTTCAAATAATGATAAATTATTTTATAAAATTAATATAAAAAAACCCTACAGCATTCACTTCTCCTTCATCGTACCAAACATTGATGTATGGATGTAATAAAGCATCATCAACCGATATCCTGCGCTCAGGATCAATAATCAACATTCGAGACAGAAGATCGCGAGCTTGTGAAGCCTAAAATAAAAATTTTCATTCAAAAATCACATAAGATACACATAAATTAAAATGAGAATAAGTGAAAAATTGGAAATCAGTTACAAATATTTTCATACAAAAGAGTAACTAAGTGATTACATTTTTTTTCATATACATACAATGAATACGTTTCACAAATAAGTATAACTGATTAATAACTTCATGTTAAAAAATATAATAACCTTGACCTTAAGTCTATTGTGTTCGTTACTATCTTGTGGAAACAGGGCATCGGGAAACAATCGATCGAATGAATAGCCAGGATAACGAGGCCGATTTTCAACGTAATTTCGAACAGTTGGTTGTAGTCTTGTCATAAACTGTGCTGCCGGTGTTCCAAGTTGTTCTGAAATGACACAAAACCAAAATAAGTAAAAGAAAAATACAAAAATGGTCATTAAAATGATAAAATCATACCTATGATTTTATTCCACTGATCAATGTGATCTGTTCCAGGAAATAGAACTGCACCTCGAATCATCTCTCCCATTATGCAACCAACAGACCAAATGTCCACATTTTCAGTATAACCCATCCCGAGAATGACCTATTAAAATTTATAATCATTCATGAAACGAATCAAAATGAAAAATAATTGCAAACAGTATACAGTACCTCGGGTGCCCTATAGTATCTAGTGACAACGTATGGGGTCATCATAAAAGTCGTCCCTGCTGTCCTCGCTAATCCAAAATCTAAGATCTTAAGGGTGCAATCACTTTTCACAACTATATTGGACGGTTTCAAATCCTAAAAATAGAAAATTAACAAATGAAAATTGTTGAAATATTCTATACGACAACTATGCATAACATTAAATTCACCCTGTGTATAATCCCAGCAGAGTGAAGATGTTTTATTCCACATAACATTTGATAAAGAAGATAACTCATTCTTTCATGATCTAAATCCATCTGGATGACTTGGCATAAATTCGCATCCATTAATTCCATCACTAAATATACATCTTGGAATTCTTCTAAAGATCTTTGGGGCGTGAATGCATTTAAAAGTCCAATAATCTGAAATTGATTATAAACAATAGGGATATTGAATATGAAATTTTAATAGACAGCTGAATTGAAAATCAATTGAATTACATACATTTTTGTGGTTCACGAGCTTCATCAATTTGAATTCTCTATATGCCCTCTTCGCATGAGTAACATTTTGAAACGGTCGTGAGAGCTTCTTTATGGCTACATTTTGTTGAGTGACGGTATCAAAAGCAGCACTGAAAAATCACAATCTTATTTTAACACTACATTTAAAATAAAATAAAAAAATGTCAACAAATTAATATAAAGAAAAATGAGTTATCAATACAATATTTTAGATCTAATCGACTAAACTATGAAGACTACTAGTGTAGGTTAAAATACAAAACTAAAAAATAAGAAAACACTCATGCATTTTATTTTACTGTATTTGATCAATGAGTTGGATTTAATTGATATATACACATGTATGTAGTTAGAAAATGCGTTTTTTTTTCCAAAATATTTATATTTTCCCTATTTCTTACAGGTCTTGTTAATACATTTCAGTATATTGATTTGTTTGGTGAAAAAAATGGTGTTAGAATGTTATATTATACATAAAAAACCCATTAAACATTATTTAATGCTTACCAAACTGTCCCCTGGGCTCCAAACCCACGAGGTGCAAGTTCCTCATAACGCGTCGGTACACGAAATTCAGTATCCCCAAATTCCACAGCATAAAACATGTTTAACATTAATTCGAAATTGAAGTTAAATTACTTTGAAAAGGAAGCACCAACCCCCTTATAAAGTGTAAGCCAATAACCAAATTGTTTCACAGATTGTGCATAAAGAAGTCTATATTGTCTTTTTATTTCATTTAAATACTTAATTATAATCACTATAAGCACCCTCAGCAGGATCAACTATGGGGAAAAATAAAAAACAAAATGAACATAATAAAAGAATAAAATTAAATGTGCAAAAAACAAAAAAAAAAAAACAAAAACAATAAATGTTCTATTTTTAAACATTTAATAGGTTGACTATATTTCATGGACAGTTTCTTTAATTGTAGGCTCCAAGATTAAGGTAAAATATGTCATTTAAAAATAAAAATAATTTGAATCTATAAAATATAGTAACATACTTAGGAAAATTCAAATACAAATAAATAAATAAATGTCATCTACATGTGATTACTAACAAATTGCAATATTTTTTTTTATGTACATACACAAGAAATTAAAAATTTTGTGCAGAAATTAATCAACAAAATTGAAAGGAGTGCATTAAAATCGTTCTAAAGTGCAAAAAAAAACATGCAAATTCAACAATCAAATCAAAAAGGATTCACTGAAAACAGTAATAAATAAAATTCTCAAGTGAGATTGAAGAGCAAGCAAGAATATGGAAAAATATTATCGATTGTGAACATGGCACTTACAAGTCGCTAACTATTAATTGACAAATAGAAGGTTCTATATGAAAATATTCACATTTCAAACTTACCACACAATACCTTGTGCTCCAGACCCAATTGGTTTGAGGTTTTGGTACCGTTTAAGGATGGTAAATTTTGTATCGCCCACTTCAACAGTGTAAAATGAATGGCGAGCGGACATGGCGCGAGAGGACGGGGGCGCTGCGTGCGGCATGCGGCAAACACTTTCTACCTGAAATATAAAAAAAAGTATTTATAATTGACGTTTCTAAACTGTCAATGAATATTTTCTTTTTTTTCATTGTAATAGATATGTTCACTTCACTTGAACTGTACGTCTTATATATAATTAATTGTATGTATTTCATAAAATTATAAGAGCTTTAGATAATATCTTGTTATGACTACAAACATATTAATAAGCCATGGTAGTATTTTTTATAATGATGATAAAATCTCTTATTTGTAGTAAATTATCAAGATATAAACAACAAAATAAAACATTTACCTTTTTTCTCACAAAATTATGGTGAGAATTTTCTTTAGTTTTTTTTTTCAGTTTCGGAGATAATAAATCCAAAAATATTTAAAATTGATATGTTGTTAATGTTTCTTTTTATATTGTAAATAAGTTAATGCTCAAAGATAATCAGAAAAATATCAAATGTATTGATTTTCTGTCTGCAAGAAAAATATTTTTTCAATAAGAAATATTTTGATTTTATACATCACGATTAATGAACTCAAAAAAAACTCACCATAATAATATATTTATCATTTTGTTACTAAAATCCGATAGAGACTGTGAGCTATTTTTACCTCAGGAGATATCAGAACTACCTGAAATTAAAGTCATCATCAGTTTTCCGGATAAACATCCCTAAGCCGCAGACCACGGAGGAAAATTTATAAGTGGATCGAGCAGGAGAGCTGGATTGATCAAGATATTAATACCGGGAATATTTTAAGCCCCTGTCCGAAGCTAGGGGGTCGAATCCCACCTTACCCTATCCCTATATCCGTATCCCCGTCCCCATCGTACCCTTTGGCACTTAAAATCCACTCGGTGGTGAAAACGCTGCACACAAAGGGGGCCAACTCCCTCCCTTACACATGAACGAGACATTTTCTCTAGCGTCGACGATCACAGCGAAAAATTCAGCTGAAAATCGGACGAATTTTGCGTCTCGTTGAGTTGAAAAAATTCAAAATCGACGTTTAATCGTGATGAATATGTTTTGCGCAGTCGGACGATCGATACATTTTTGTTTTTAAACGATTTCTCTATGAATTTTTTCTCGAAACATTCATTGTTTAGGTCTAATGATCAATTTACATATATGTAGCTGTATTCAGTAATTAGCTATATATAAATTTCACATATTTTCTTTAGTGTATTCATATTCAATAATGAAATTATAATTTACAACAATTATTTTTTAAGTACATTTTCCAAAAAATCATTCAGAATTGATATTTGTTGGATAGTTTTTTTTTTCAGACACCTTTTTTTATCAGGACATTCTCCACTCGACTCGAAACATCGATTTTCCATGAATTTTCTTTAAAATGAACGCAGAGTGTAATCAACACGTTCGTCCATTGTGGTGATAAAAGCAAAACAAAGCAGAACGACAGACGACGATATCGACTCGGCTTGGCACATAACCAGCGAACGAGATATGTATGTGCAGAGACGAAATGCCAAATCAAAATCAATATTTGACAGAGATTACGCGTTCGATCACCAAATTCACTCGTTTGCTGATTCAAGTGCGATTTTATTCTAGGTTCTCGCTGTAAAGTCTAATTGGACTCGAGATGGAAATCTACAAATGAAACCGTTCACGAGGGATGTTTCTAGCATTTTTTTTTTGTCCTTGTTTTCAGAATGTAAATACAGCGAGGTTGATCTGAAAACACCCTAGTTTGAATGCACAGGTAGTATGTATTGTGGGGTGTGTTTAGTTGGGGTGAATTTCCTATTGAATATTACACATAAATTTTGAATTATCGTTTATAAATGAAATTACACAATTTCATTATGTACTTAATATGAATGTTTTTGTTTTCATTTATACTTATAAAATATAAAATGTAACTTATTATTACCCAACGGACTCGAATACAATGAAACCTCTACAAATACTTTAATTCCATATAATCGATAAAAGATTAAAAAAAAAAACAAAGAGACAAACATCAGCTAAATACTCTCGAGAGCCCAAACGATTACACACATATTTTCATAAAATGAGAATTATCCTTTATACATATTTCACAATATTACTTCTTCGAGAATATCTTCTCGAACTACAATATTTTGCATCAGATCTACACCCTACTCCAAGTCGATTAAATAAAGATCATATACGAATTTTGATAAATTTGCTCGAAATAATGTACAAATCTGAAGCAAATGAACTCGAAAAGGTATTCGCTCCAGAGTCCGTAGAGATATGTAATGTTAAAGGGAACACTTATCATTTGTCTAACTATAAATTATTGCATTCCGTGTGATAGTTTTCGCATTTAGAGCGAAATTTTATTTTCTAATTAGAGTCTAGTTAGAAAAAATGAGCGATCCTTTTAGCATTACGTCTCTGCTTCAGACTCCTAAAATAAAAAAATACACAAGAAAATTTCAATCAGAGTAACGTCGAAGATTCGTCGCGCCCCGTTGTCGCCGCGCCCGAAACGGTGCGCCCCTTAGCCTTCGCCTTCGGAAGCCGAACGTGAAAATGAGAAAATGGACGCCGCGAGCCGACGAATCGGCGCGCCATGTAAATGCAAAATGGCGGCAATAAAAACGCGGCTCGATAACGGCGCTGAAAACTCACGTCCACTCCTCGAGATGTTGTTCGACATTCGCGCGCGATCGACCCCGAAAAAACAATGCCGGCACTGTGTTATGTAAAGCGTGTCTCGATTTAAACACCCCCCGGACCCTGCCAAAGGGGCGTCGATTGGTTAGGCGGCGTTTTCAGGCGCGTTCGCGTTCGTTGTATAATATGTATTTATATAATAGTATTTTGTCTTACTGTTAGTTTCGTGATGAAACGTGAGGAAAGTTAGGTTGGTTTGATGAAATGTGGGTGTGAATGTATGAAGGTCGTCTCCGCTCGTTCACGCGGGTGGATTTTGATTTGATTTTTCGAGATTGTTATTTTCTAGACTGCAATCAATGGGGTGCGTGAAAATATGAAAAAAAAAACAGTTTTACGGCGAATGAAACGATTTGTCGGTAAGAAAATTAGATTTTCCCCGAAAACTCCATATCTGTATTGAAAATCGAGGTGAAAATCATCAAATTTCCAATTATGTATCAATTGAGATAAGTATGTTTGAAATCCGTTCGTGAGTGAAAATTTTCACTAGAAACTTCTTACCCATGCTTCACTGTTTTATATTTTTTTCAATTAATCATTATTTGGACCGTTTGTTTCCGAATAATTTCAAGAATGCGATCAACTTATCTGCATATATTTGACTTTTATGTAGTTTGTTAAATATTAACAAAAAATATGATGAACACGCATTAAGCAAACTATTTTCATAGAGTAAAACTTATTCAATAAGATATAAACGCAATTATTTGGAAAGTAATTAAATACTGTTGGTATGGATCAGTCAGAACGAAATAAAAGATAAACTCATTTCACAATAAAATATCTTATTTATGTTTTATTTAAAAATTCCTCATAACAAATTGAATATACTGCACATCATTTTTGATTTCACTATCATAAAAATATTCGCAAGCATCCTGGAAGCGCCTAATTAGTAATTAATTCATGTTGATACACTAAAACCAAACCAGTTCCAGTTTCAATAGGGAAAAACCCGACGAAATCGAGTGTGTGACATGTTTATTACGATTGTACATTCCACTATATGGCAAGATTAGTGAATGACAGGGTAGCTGTGACATTCGATAAAACAACTTGCACGTACACAGCATATTCAATTCGGAAAAACTAGCCAGTGAAGTATTTTTCATAAAATATAAAGAAAATGTACCTACTTTCGAAATATCGTGAAGGATGGTGACGCAATGCGTTCAATAAACAAGGATAAATCCGAAAATAAATAATAAGTGTGATAACACGTCTCTAAATTGACTTTCTGTTTCAATTCGTAAGAAAATAAATCTTTCATAATGAAAAAATAAGCTAATATAAACAAGATAAAAGAATTGTAAATACAATGCGGAACAAGAATAAGTTTTTCCACCGATAAGCATTTTAAACCAAACTTCGTTCATATTCACAAGTCGAATATTTTTCAACTGAATCGATTTAATAAACACTCGTGCGTCGAATAAATACAAATTGATAAATGTGAGGGACGCATACTTTGATGCATACATACATTTGCATAAGCATTTAGTAAACCAGAATTTCTAGCGTAAGTCGAAAACATCGAAAGTTTTCCTCAATCGTACATAATCATATTTTATTACTTAATCAAAATCGGAATTTTCTGATCGCTTTTTATGCGAAAAGCATTTAAGCGAATAAAAGATAGAGTTACACAGCCACATCAAACTTTTTTTTTTAATTTTGATATGGTCTGTTATCTGGCATATCATCAAATTTGCATAGAATCTAGTTCATCGTCGAATTCGTCATTTAACTGTCGCAATTCGAAAACAGCGCATTATCATTCATTATATTTTATCGAAAACTACAATCTTCGATAAATACGAAATTCGAATCAGTATTACACTGAACGTTAAATACGCACTGTGTATGAAAATCGATTTTCAGGCGCTATTCAAAGCACAAATCGAAATCGCACGATTTTCACAGCTGAAAATGAATTTAAACATTCAAATATCACCGTATAACTCAAATATGAGAATAATCATAACTACAAATGATACTTTCGAATAAATGGAACATGAAAATATATACGAAAAAAAAAATAACGTTTACATCGGCGTAATCGCATTCGCAGAAGCGTCGACACGCGAAGGGTTTATTTAATCCCTCGGATATTTTCATATTGCGGATTGTCCTTAATAACACAGAGCTACCACCGTTTTTTTCATCTTTTTAATTAACATTAAAAAGCACTCGGGCGATTGTAAGGCGATCACCTTTATATCGGACAATACACGAAACGAAATATAAAAACTTGAATAAACACTGCGGCAATCAATCGTACTGACAGATTATTGCATAATTTCTATGCGCTGACAAAAAAACACTAACTAGTGAGTTGAATTTTATATGAAACTTAATATTGAAAAAGTTATTTTAATGACCTGTTTTATGATAATTGTCTATTTAATCATAGCTAAATGCTTTATTTCTATAGAATTTTTGAACTGAAATAGAGTTTTTTTTTTTTAATATATTTGTTGATCTATCAACCGTTGCAAAATGAACAGCAGTCGTATCGAACCAATAACATGCTAACCGACGGCTAAACCATGCAGAAAATATGAAATCTGGAGAAAAGTCGATTTGGCAATCGGTCAGATTAATCGGGAAGCACGTGGCCGCTGGTGGTGGTGCTGATGGTGCTGAGGGAGTATCGATCGTCCGATGGGGGCGCCGACCGCCATCTAGAGAAGAAAAGCCGCTTCCCGTTCCGGCTGAAAACGTTTTCCCCACACCCCCATAACGTTTCCTATCCGCGGATTTTCAACAGTCGCGACTACGCGCCTTACCCGAGTGTGAGCACCCGAAATGCGCGACGTATCGGATCCCCGATTAATATGAAACGCGAACGAATGAAAAAGGCGGCATTTCGTAATGCGTACGGAATTGGAAAAGTGCGCACATGTCGTGTGCTTATATGGACAGGCGGCCGTTTCCATTTTGACGAAGGTCAATTTCGACGAAAAAAATCGATACCACTGAAAATTTCATCTGTGCCGCGGCGTAAACACTGTACGCTTTTCGTTTTGTTTTTTCAGTTTGCGGGGAACGTTTCGAAACTCCGCGAGGAGAAAGGGAAAGTGACGCGCGGGATTCGAATAGTTTTACAACGGACAAAGCGATTCGAACTGTTTCGGTTTATAATTCATAGTCTTAGGAAAAAATTAAAAGATATACGTGTGTACGCTGTGGATATTGTTATTGATTCACATGGTACATATAACGCACAAACGTACAATGTACAAAAAAAAATATATATATATAAAACAAGTTGAAAAAAATTTAACAATTAAATATTGGAGAGCGAAATTGCGCAAATGTGTAAATTTATTAAATATTTATCATCATTTCAAAAAATTCAGAAGTACATATTTCATACAAACAAATAAAAACAAAATAGACATGTAAATATATTAATTTGATATACATGCAATATAATCATTGAGCATTTCACGTACGTTAAATAAATAAACAACCCTTAAATAATAACAAAAAAAAAAACACCTTTATTCGAAAACAAATTTTGCGCAAAACGAAAAACAACTCAATTTTCCAACTATTTACTCACACACACTGCATACGAAGCCTGAAAAACTTACGACCGACAAACCGTTTAGCGCATCGAAATTCCTGCAACTCGGCGACGGCGAATTTCAAACCGAAAATGCACATGTCAATAAATCGGCAACTTGGCGCAAAAGAATTTTCCCCGCCGCAGATGTAAAAAAAAAACTAGCAATTTCACAAAATCGCGTCAAAGAGTGAACGAACACATTAAGGGCCGGCCTTTCGACCGATCCTAAAAAAAAATAAACGACAAATCCCAACTCGAGATTTACCTTGGTGAAAATCGAAGCGTGTCGGGATCCTCGAAACGAACCGAAAGAAGAAACGCCAGTTCCGCAGCCTCACCGGAAGTCGTTCCGGCGGCGACTGATGGCGGAAACGCGGCGCCGGGAAAAACGCCCCGGCGAGAAAAACGGAAACGCGTATGTATTGCGACGCGAAAGGCGGCAAAAATTCGAAATCTCGAGCGACGAACGGCCGCGTGTCCTCGGACGGAGCGGAGAGAAGAGTGAAGAGTGAAGAGAGCGGGCTTCCGCGAAAATACGCAGCCCGCGAGGGTAGGACGGGGGACGGGCGATGGGGGGAAGGCGCCCCTCGGTGACGTCAAGGCGAGGCGATCAATGAAGCGGCCGCTGCGCCACTGCCACTGCCCGCGCCCCATTCACGCGCGCATTTTCGCCCCCCGACGTTTTGTGCGCGGCTCGCCTAAATGCGCGTAAACAACGAATGCGTTTTTATTATTTTCATAGATCGCGGCGGATTCGCGATCCGATCGATTTTCCGCATTGGGGATGTTCGCGAATTCGATCGATCGATTTCGTCCGACGCGTCGTCCGGCGGATGAGTTTTATTCGGTTCCGTGCTCTCGGTTGAAAATCGCTCATAGATCAACCGAGAGACACGAAATAACTAGTGATTTGTAAATTAGGACGTTACAATCCAAGCTTGAAGAATTTTACATCGCTTAATACCTACCTTTTTTTTAGCTATAAATCGATCGTTCAAGGGGCGATCGATCACTTTTTCATGATCCAACGATGAAACACTCGATTTAAAAAGAAAACGAGACTATACTTGAGTCAACTTTTGGTCATATGTACTCGTAACTACATATATATAGTGTTTTTTGATTTATTTTTAAATAGATCGTTTCGATTTACCCTGCGCTACAATACACTGTCTCCACGAGATATGAGATGCACCGAGTTTGTCTCGCTCCGAGCGTAAAAGACCGACTGCGTATTTCAACGAGTCAGTGTAGTTAACTAACTCGAGGGTTAAAAAAGTGAAAAACGATCGATTTCCTCGATTATAATAGATAATTTATTTTTTTATCAGATTTACATTTAAGAAAGTATCTCATGCATCAAATTCATCAATTTATTTCAAAGAGTTGAGAGCTCAGACATATTCATTTTTCCTTCTATCGAAGATCAATTCAATGCAAAATTTGATTACAGCGAACAAATATTTATTTTAAAATTGAAATAATCTAACGATTATTAGGTGATAAATTCTAAAAAAGTTAAAAACATATATTTTTATCTATGAATACTGTTAATCTGGGTTATCGTTCCAAACACGATTAGACGTCGATGCTAAATTAACCGAATGAAAAATGTCGATTGTGCTACGAATGAAAAACACGAAAAAACTTAAAAATTGAACATTATAAATCAAAATGACAAAAAAACAGGTACAGAATTAGATGAAAAACGGCTTCACGTAAAACTAGATTTACTTATATGCGGACTAAATTAGACTTCAGTTTAAGATATCGAAATCTATAAAAATCTACAGATATAAGCCGTAGTTCAATAAATTACTTATGGATTGAACTACAAACGAAACTAGTGATTCAGTAAATTGACATAAAAATACAGTAAATTAAAAAGTCGACTAAATAAATCCCTCTCATCTCAATCCAGCGGTTAAAATACCATTGATATGAAAATTGAAAGCTATGCGCTAATTTCCCGCGAATCAATCGGAACCGAAGTTGCCCAAGTACTGAAAAAACTTCATTACAGTAGGTCCTCCTATAGCTAACTGTCAAAAATCAGCAATACGGAGACGGTTGTACCTGTGTATTGCAGTATATATTTTGAACGTCTATCTCTGTTCTACGCGTGTTTTGACAGTTCTTATTGGGTGGACTAACTGTGTAGAGCCTCAAATCGAGATCGTCGGCCCTATGCCGAAGTCTATTATATGACTATGAAGCTATTCGAGTACGGCTGAGAAACCGACCTCGAAGCTATAAAATTAAAGCTGGAGGTACTCTTCGTACGAGTGAAAGAAAGCCTCTTTTCGTATGAACGCGGAACCCCGAAGCGAGCCAAGACGAACCGAAGACTTCTCTTCATGGGAACGATCGAAGAAGGGCGGTCAGTCTGAATTTATGATCAAATATTAGAACCATAATTTGGTCATTCTCACAGCTATGTATTGTGCTGTGTGTTTTTTTTTAATTACATAGTTATTATCAATATCCTCCTCCGTTTTCCTTCCCCTTCGTTCGAAAGCCCTAAAACGAGCGAATCGAAGAACCTGAAGTCTGTTTTACGACTGAAAAGGACAAAGGTGACGAGTGACATTTTTGTCGAGATCGAGTCACGAACGGGTATATTCGGTGGCAAAAGGATACGAACGAATTTGAGCGCGTTTTTCTCGAAATCGCCGTAAAGCCACTCGTACCCTTCGGCCTGTCTGAATTTGTTGAATTTTTGAATCTGTCTTCGCGAATCTGGCCTCGAAACCGTCGAAGTGCGGCTGAAAGCCTTTTCGCGCAGATCGGTCGAAGATCGCGACGAGCTCGGGGGCGAAGTCGTCGAACGTCCGTCGGCGCTCCGTGATGTTTTTTGACGTTTCCGGGCGAGAAGGGGGTCAGCGCGCGCCGTATCGATTTTGGGGCGGGACGCCGCGTTCGAAAAGACCGAGCCGGCCGAAAAAACGCGAACGATCCGGCCGGAATCCTATAGTATTCGGACGCGAGCCGGAAACGCGCCCCGGCTCGACCGAAGGCGTCTTCCGATTCGAACCCGAATCGATTCGGCGCCGAACTCACCGGAAGTCCTGAAGTTCTGCGAGCGGAAGTCCGGGGGGACGATCGCGTCTGCGGGCGCGCGGCTAGGGCGAAGTCGACGGGGAGCCGCGAACGTGAACGTGATCGTGAACGCGAACGCGGAACAGATCACTCGGACGAAGGCGGCGCGCCCCCGAGCCGCTCGAAGCGAGCGCCGGTCGCGACACACCGCTGACGGTCTCGACTTCTCGTCACTACAGCACTACTGCCTACTGCCTACAGCCGCTGCCAATCGTCAATGTCGTCGAATAAAGTTGCCAGCTTACGACGCGATGCGCACGACACTTATCGTCGCGCGACACAATTGTAGCTTGAATTCGCACGAAAATCCTACAATACTGCTCTACTGTAATACAAGATCGACTCGATATTTTTCCAAATTCGAAAAACAAATCGAGAATATTACGCTCGGTGCAACCCAGACTTTACGCTCCTTTATAATTTTCGCAACAAAAACTGTGTTCGTTTCGGTGCAATCCGAGTCTTCCGAATCAGCATATTGGCCACGATAGCCCGCCTGGCTAAGGGCGCTTTCATACGAGCACCACTCTCTCGTACGTTTGTTTGCGTTTACAAAGTTTCTCATCGAAACGAAACGCACGTAAAACGTCCGTCATGCGGACAGATATTTATGCGACTCCAGTAACTGCCTACACATAAATTTTATGGAATGAGCCGTCTAGAATTTTATTTCAAACGAGTAGAAGGTGAGGATACTCAGTCCCTCTTGCTTCTTCTTAACTCCCTTTAAGATAATCGTATTTTAAGAAAAATAGCGTCAATACGCAAGGAATTAAATGTTGCTTTTGTTGACTCTATTTTTCTAAAAATACAATTTCCAAAACAATATTAGAGGCTAAAATATAAACGAAGGGGATCAAGCTTCCCCATCATAGACACCGTTTTTCTATTTTCTATCTTACCTATTTATTGTCACGGTTATTTGATTTTAAATAAGAATAAATTTGGGCAGGATTTCTTTTAATTTGTTTTAATTGACATAACTGAGAACTAAGACTACAAATAATGAATTATTTTTTCAGTTGTCCATAACTTATTCTTTGTGAAAAAACTTTCTACAGTTGCATTACTTCCCAGCAGGTATAAAACGTATTCAATAACTGATATAAACGTTTTTACGATTTAAATTAATGATACTTAAGTGTTGGAACAATTCCACCCAACAATTTTCTATCGAATCATTTATGTTCTATTTTCCCATTACCGTATGTCGCTCACTTTTTAAAAATGGGACTTTTCTTCATCATGAAGTTGTGCTTAGAGACAATGAAATGGGCTACCTAAAAACAGAGCTATCCTGATCAAAATGGGAAATATAATCACTTTATTTATGATCTCAATATATGAATGTGAGTCTTAGAACTGATCTTTTCACTGCTTTACTTGACTGATCACAGAATTGGACAGTTCTCCAACTAATTGTATGAACTGTGAAAACTGATTTTTCCTCAATCATAGTTTGAGGACTATCTGGTCAGTTAACTAAACCAATGAGAAGATCGGCCATTAGTTGAGCAAAATGATACTTAACAAATGAAAAAAATGTTCAAGTGAGAAAAGTTCATATTTTATTCATCAAACATTGATAGTTTTGGTTTAGAAATATTTGAATTTCAATAAATGCAAGTTTTGATAATGGTGAATTTTTATTTGATCTTTTCATTATTAACTTTGTTGCATATCAATTGTTTTCATTCTCATATTATTTAAACGTTGAATCTCATTTTTATAAAGCTGAAAGAATTTTAAATTTTCGAATGAAGAAAATGAGAAAAAAAATCAATATTTTTATATTTTGTATTTGAAAAAGATAAGTCTACATTTTTGATTAAAAATTTATATTGAAAAACCAAACTATTTCACATTACATAGACTTTCAAAAGATAGGTTTATTTCATCCACAATACACTCTTAAAAATAATTGTTTGTTGTTGACATTCATTCACATAGTTAACGTAAACAAATTTTAAAATATTGTTCCAAGGGAAAACGTCTAAATAAAAAATTGGATTTCATTAAATCAAGAAACTTGTCAACGATTATTTCATGTACAATATAAAATACAAAATCTTTACTCAAGCAATTGAGTATTTTTTTACTGTATAAATAGAAAAAAGAGCACAATTTTCTCTTTCAGCTGAAAAATATATATAGCTAAACTTTAAAAAAAAATCCCAAACAAAATAGAACTAATCTTAAACAATAAATACAGTAATTTTAATATTTGTGTATCGTCTTAATATGGTGCATATCTTCTAGGTGGTGACGGCCCCCTCATGGCGGGTCTGAAACAAAAGATCATATGTAACAATTAGTGTTTGCCAACTGTACGCTGCTCCGTATGTTATGAAATTAGACTATGTTAAATATGAAAAAAAAAACATTATCGAAATGACAATAAAATGGGGTGATGGGTGTGAGTATCGGTGCATGATCAATAAAATATTTTATGTTATCGAATAACACAAGTTTGGATAAAACTAATGCTATTGTATGTTGATATTTTTCCAAATGTTTCAAGCTCAGAGCCCTGGTTCATTGCTGAAAATAAAGTATAGCAATAGCTACGCTACGGAAAAATATCAACATATTTGTGAATATGTTGATATTTTTACCTTCTTTCATCGAAGGTATCACGACTAAAGTCCTCGAACATTCTGTAACAATAAGAATTACACCTGGTGAAAAAAGCTACGTATCGAACGCAGGCCGAGTATATTATCTTAAATTACGGTACTTTCTAAAATAAAATGGATCTTGGCACCGATTTATCGACGTTATTAAATAAAATCCTAACACGCATCGAAGATATGAAAATGTTGAAACGTTATTCGATAACATACGTAAAGTGAAGAATAACATCCGTCTCGCGGCGTTAAAGAAAAGGAAACAGAGAGACGTTACCCGAATCCTCTCGATATCTGGGGTCCGCCCCGGGGAGGGCTTCGTCGACTGAACATAGAATCGTAAGAAGTCCTCATGGCTCCCATCGATCTGGACATGGGCGGCATAGGCGGCATCGGCATCTGGTCGCGCCTCATGGGGGGCGACATGAATTCGCCCCGGCCTCCCATAGCTCCTCGGTCGCCTCCTCGACCTCCGACGGCCGGGTAGCGTCTTTCGAACAGATCCCGAGACGAATCGTAGCGATCATAGTAATTATCGTAGGCATCCTGAGGGAAAGGCAAAAATGGGATCAGAGTGAAAAATGCGTGAGGGTGGCAGCGTCGAAACGGCTGATTCCGCGAACGACCCTAATCGTATCGTAAGTTGATTAAAGTGATAGAGATAGAGATAGATATATACCGGAAATCCGGCCATGATGCGATCGCGAAGAAAGGCGGGCGGCGGGGGAGGCGGCGGCGGGTAGGGGTCGCGTCCGAAGGCGCGTTCGCGAAACCCGTTGCGGTCGGGGCCCAACACCTTGGGGCACTCCTTGGACCAGTGGCCGCCGCGTCCGCAGCGGTAGCACTGTTCCGGATCGCCCATGCCGGGCTTCTGGCGCACGCGGCTCGTCGACACTTGCACCTTCATACGCTGCCCGTCGACCATCATGCCGTTGAGCTCCTTGATCGCATCGTTCACGTCGCCGGCGGCGTCCAGGTGCACGAAGCCGTAGTTGCGCACGATGTCGCACTCGACGACGGTGCCGTACTTTTGGAAGAGCTCGCGGACCTCGGGCGCGCGCGTCTTGTCGGTCAGGTTCCCGACGAAGATCTTGGTGGTGGGCGTCGACGGGGCCCGGCGACTCTTGGCCGCCTCGCACTTGATCACCTGGCCGTGCAGCGCGTGCCCGTTCAGGCTCTGGATCGCCTCGCGGCCGACCGCCTCGCTCTCCATGTGAACGAACCCGTAATTGCGGACCACGTCGCACTCTACTACCGTACCGTACTTTTCGAACAGCGGTCGGAGGTCGTTCGACGTCGTTTTTTCCGACAAGTTCCCGATGAAGATTTTGAACGTACCGGCGCCCGGCATGATCGGTCTGAAATCAATACGAGGATCAAACGATACATTACACCAATTACATCAATCTCGTTCGAACTTTCGATCTGACTCGCGACTCGTCGGCGCGATCTGACGTGCGAAATGCGACGTGCGACTTGCGACACGCGACACGCGAGACGCGAGACGTACATCTATGTCTTTGCGTACGGACGAGCGGACGAGCGTACGGCGTTACGACGTTACCACGTTACCTTGGAGCGGGGGCGAACTCCTCGACGGGGGCGGACTCACACTCGGCGGCCGCCGTGGTTGAAGATTTTGGAACGGAGGCGTAGTACGGGCACCCGAACGAATGCGAATGCTAAATGCGAAATGGCGGACGCACGACGCCCGTCCGGGAAAAGCCGGCCACGCACGCCAACATGAGAACGTCCCCCGCACAGCGTACCCAACTAATGAAAGACCATTCGATTCTTTTCATTTCGTATCTTTCGCTCGCACACAAAAAAATTCAATAGATCGCTTCTCTTTCTTTCTTTTATTACGTTCGGCTGGTGTATTTGTATCATTTTTTTTTCTCAACCCTAAAATAAAAAAAAAAGAAAACATGCTATCTCTATACAAAGTGTCGACCAGCATGGTTGGTTTTTCTTTTGAGCGTAGGAAAATTGAAAAAAATGATAAGACATTGGTATTGTATAAGTGCCCGGTACTTCGCATAATAAGGTGAATAAAAACTCGCTTTGTTTTCTTATCTATTTCTATCGGGTTTTGCGTAACTTTACTTAATTTTAAGGTGGAAATGCACCGGCTGAGGTTGCTTCTTTTTTTCTTTTATGACGTCTCAGCCGGTGTATTTTCGCCTAAGTTTGTTGCTAACAATGAGATGATACATTATTTGTGATTTGGACTGTCATAGATCGTAATTCCATCATTTCAAATTATCTAACTGGTCTATCAAAATTTCACTATTTAAAATTAACTATGTATAATTATTATAAATTTTTGAAGTATGGAAAAAAACTAAAATAAAAAGTTGATTAATATGAAATCATGTTTGGAGTAAATAGAAATAGTAAAATTGGATGTCCTATTCACAATCCAAATCGCACTAGTATGCAATGAACTCTACAGACAAAAGAAGCGTGAAAAACAGTCAAGCCTAACTTTTGATTTGATTGTATATCATATTTTCAATTGAAGTTTTTTAGAGTTCAAAATTTCAGACAACATGCAGGATTGCTAGATTTATTTAATTTTAGGAAAACCAGATGAAATTTTATACAATGATGACGATATAGCCCCATTTACCTTACTGTTACATGTACAGAAACATAAATCTAAAACTATCTTGGAGCAAAATCAAAACTCATCTTCTTCACTTAACATATTTATTCATATTAAATCTTAGAACAGTTTCATTTTTTCACGGGTTTCTTTCCTTTTGCGCCGGAAGCTTTAGTAACTTTAACGACGATCTTTTGTTCCTCGATCAAAAATGCTCGGAGTATCCTCTCTTTGACACACTTGTGGCAGAGCACTCCTCCGTACGCCCTGGTGACGGTCTTCTTCCTTCTGCACATACGAGAACGTTCCATTGGTCGTGCGGGAGTGATACCTCTCAATTTCTCTTTGCACTGACCGCATCTAGGTACGCGTTTAGGTTTTTTCAAATATTGGTAGACAAGTTTACCGCCAGGAGTGCGCACCCTAAAAAAAAGAAAGTGAAAATTAAACAATGAACATCTTGAAAAAAGTTATCGGTATTTGTTTAATATCGCTACACCTTTATTTATATATTTGATTTATTGCAACCTAACCATCAAATACATAACTATGAATTTAAGGGTAATGAATAACAAGTACCAAATTATCTTCTAAATCACTTCAAACAAAAATTTGAATTATGTATTTCATGCAATATTGTTTACTAATGAAACTTAATTCTAAATAGCGAGATTCGGAAAATTGTCCTCACAGATTTTGACAAAAAATATTCGAGATGTAGTATTAGTATAAACATGAAATATAGCAAATGGAAGAAACGCAGCTCTGAACCGTTTTTGCAGGAAATATTGTTAGTATGTCCACTGACTAGAGTGAAAAGATCAGCCTTATAACTGTCAAATTAAATACAAAAAAAAGCAACTAGAATGGAGATGAGGGAAATTTGATCCCCCTTTTGTTTTTGCCTCTAACTCAGTTTTGGAAAAACAGATTTAGAAAAAGTGCCAAAACGTTCGAAATTTGGTGATGATTACTTATTGTTAGTATAAGCCCAATTTGAAATAATTTATTTGTTTTCTGATACTTCGATCGGGACCGTACTAAAAATGCATGCTCTAATAATAACTTGCAACTCCGTTTGTGCGTATGTGCTAGAACAAGACGGGACGAATTACTCAGTTCAGTTTTGCTAAGCGGTATCGTTATGTATTGATTACACGATTTTAATTCGGAATCTTAAACTGTTTTCTTTTCATTTGTTGACATACTTTCAACTGAAATTATTAGTTTCATGGAGGAAATTATATCAAGTAAAACTAAAATTTACAAAATGAAGAAAAAGAGTGAAATACATAAATGTCCATTAAAATAACGGATGCATCGTAGCGGGAGCTTATGTTTATTTGTACTTTTTACTAAATAATTATATCTTATATTCGGCACTTGAAGAGATGTATCGCAAATAACCTCAAAATGAACATCTCTACTGAAAAAGTGACTTTCACAATGAAACAATTAGGACTGTTAATAGTATAGAAGAAAAAAACAAATAGAAGTGTAGTAAGAAAGTGTTTATTTATAAGAGCAGAAAATTCTGACAACGAGCGATCTATGGCAAACGTCAAAGCAGACATGTCGATTATCGCGGTGAGAAAGAGTTTCGGGTGACTCACATGCGCCTCCTGTTGGACTTGGAGTTGTAAGAGAGACGACGACGGAACGTGAGTCGCTGCACCATGTTCGATTGGCACGATGCGTCCGGATTTCCAAATCGGACACGGCCTCGGCACGAACACGACGGACGCGAGCCGGAAAAGGAAGGTGGCGCCGCCGCGGACTACATCTGCTACATTTTGACACATACCCAAACAGACTTTTTACCGATCCTCTTTTTTTTATTTTGCACAGGAACATACGGATACTCGATATTCCCATCGTTCCAGAAAAACGAAAAGCGATACGTTGTTTTTTATTGTCATCAATCAGCAGACATTTCGAAATATAAATTTCAGAGGTGAAAAGCAAAAGTAAGGATTTTGCATTCCTGAGCAGATTCCTTAATTTCATAGGAATTGTAATTTATAAGATTGATCGAGGTCAAATAATGCTCATTAGCCTGTGGATATCACGAGGTATATGGTATATATCATATACCATCAATCAAGCCACCAAGGCAAAAACAAAAAGGGAGTTAAGTCACCCCTAATTTTATTGCTAAAATATTTCTTTTGAGATGCATGCTTAATTGTTAGTTATTTTTTTCAGTTGTCTAACTTGAGTACAGCGTTGCTGTTGTTTTGACAGTCGAGTTACCGAAATTGTATCGTGAGTATCGGAACTTTTCTTGTTATAATTACTTACAATTAGTTTGTTTGATTTAATTTTCAAAACTTTAGTTAAAGAACTTACTAATAATGGTTAGATTAATTTCATTTAAGGTAATAACTTTTGTACAAATATTTCTCAACTTGTAATTTTTTTAATGTCTACCTTTTACAATCAACTGTAGAAAATCTTGTTATTTTTGACAGTTAATAATATAAGCATTCTAAAGTAAATTATTCTTTGAATGTACTAAATAATAAATCTCAATTGTAGGTACCTACCTACTGTTTACTAAAAACTTATCAAATCAAATGTGTGATTCCCCATTAGCCAGTATTTCTAATATCAGTGTTTCAGTCCATCTTTGGTATTGAATGGCCATATCAACGTCATGATAAGTCTATGGAACATATATCTGTACATAGTTCATGCTATTTTATTACTTGCTAACCCAACCTAACCAGAACCTTCATTTAATTTGACTTCACCTAGTCTTCTGGTTAATGTGTTTATAAGATCTGCTTGCCAACGAATATTTTGTTTCTAATCTGATCATTCAATTTATTATTTTCTTTTGGTTCCCTTTCAAATTTCTCTCATCTTAAATATTGTTTTTCAATTGTGTGATGTGTATTTTTCATTTTTACAGAATTCAAAATGAATTTAGAACTATTGGAGTCGTTTGGCCAAAATTATCCCGAAGAATTTGATGGTACTCTTGATTCAATATCATTAGCGGCGACTTGCGCATTTAACAAACGTGGAACATTGTTAGCCGTCGGCTGCAACGATGGAAGAATATTCATTTGGGATTTCTTAACTAGAGGGATAGCGAAATCGATATCTGCTCATGTTCATCCTGTATGCAGTTTAAGTTGGTCAAGAAATTGTCATAAACTATTATCAGCTTCTACCGATCACAATGTTTGTATATGGGATGTTCTCACTGGAGATTGTGACCAGCAGTTTCGATTCCCTACTCCTATTTTGAGAGTGCAATTCGATCCTCGAAACGATAAAAGATTCTTAGTCTGTCCAATGAAACATGCTGCTCTCCTTTTAGATCTGGAAGGCGAATATAAATCTTTACCTCTGGATGAAGACGGAGATGTCAATATAATAGCATCATTCGATAGAAGAGGAGATTATGTCTACACAGGAAATGCAAAAGGAAAAATACTTATATTAGATTCGCAAACATTACAAGTCAAGTCTAGTTTTAGAATCACAATCGGAACATCCAGTACTACTGGCATAAAAAGTATAGAGTTTGCCAGAAGAGGTGAATGCTTTTTGGTCAATACTTCCGACAGAGTGATTAGGGTTTATAACACTAAAGATGTTTTGCATGGAGGTAAAAACGGTGAACCAGAGCCTATACAAAAACTTCAAGACTTAGTAAACAAAACGACGTGGAAAAAATGTTGCTTTTCCGGGGACGGAGAATATATTTGTGCCGGTTCCGCCAGACAGCACGCACTCTATATTTGGGAAAAATCAATAGGAAATCTTGTCAAAATATTGCATGGAACAAAAGGTGAATTACTTCTAGATGTCGTCTGGCATCCAGTTAGACCGATAATTGCAAGCATCAGTGCTGGAGTAGTCTCTATATGGGCTCAGATTCAAGTTGAAAATTGGTCTGCCTTTGCTCCAGATTTTAAAGAACTCGATGAAAATGTTGAGTATGAAGAAAGGGAATCTGAGTTTGATGTCACTGATGAAGATAAAAGCATTAATCTTGAGAGTGAAAATGAGCACGATGAAGAAACTGAAGTTGACGTAACAACATGCGAACCCGTAGCTGCTTTTTGTAGTTCCGACGAAGAAGGTGACGATGATAAAATGTTACTATTTTTGCCAATCGCTCCTGAAATCGAAGATCCAGAAGATGGTTGGGCAGCTACGATGGATACACAAATAACAACCGCAGATTCTCCTGAAAAATCACCTCCTCCCAAGAAGAAAAAGGTCAAATTATTTGATATCGGTCTCGATATTAGTTGTACAGAACAACATCCTATGCTAACAGGGAAAGATAAACCACAAACTGGTGGAAAAAAAGCTGCCGGTCGACCGAGAAAGTGAATATATATAATAATATAATTGTAATAATTTCTTCCGTACAAAATATTTAATTTAAATATACATATGCAAATTTTTAAGAACAATTATTCGTCTTATTAATATCTTTTTTCATTTTTAATACATATTAGCTTCTGCCAATCGCCACCACTCGAGACTCATTGGAATCTAAGCCGATTGTGAACTTTTGTACTTGTAGTATTTCCTGTTCCCTTTCCCATTCTCATTCTCATAAGACTGCTTTGTGTGTACTTTGCGCACAATATTGTCAATATTTAACAATAAGCGTTCCCCCTTGAAAAGTCAAAATTTACAAAAAAAAATCTTTCTTTTAGTAGGTCTGATCTGATTTTGACTAGTTTCTTCATAGGTAGGTTACTCAAACTCAAATTGGGAATTTACAGATTTCTCAATTTACCTATATCAACCTCCGTATCGAAATCTCAAACGTTAACAGATCTATGTAAATCGTAGTCTTTCTAATATCTCGATAAACTTTATTTCAAAGGTGGACAACGGCGAATCACCGTTGTCCATCTTAACATACAATAAATAATGAAACCAATTTAGTTTTATCTCTGTCCCGTATTCGGTACGAACGCACGGCGCAACCGTCGCGACATAAAGCGACCCATACACGTACAATTATAAAAATATTTTTGTGAAAAAACCGGTCCCCTTTTTCTCGTTCTCAATTTACATAAAATAACATTGAATTTTGTCAGTATTTTTCCGATCGAATCGGTTCCGAGGAGATTTTAAATCTGCGGAGATACGCCTCGAACGCTCCGCTCGCTATCGCATTTTTCTATTGATCCCCTCGTCTGTTTCGAACGTAATTCGCCTCAACGTAGTCTCGTTTAGTTTGGCTTCTCTCCCGATATTCTCGCGTACTCCGCGACTCGTTTCGGAAGCTCTCTGCGAAAAGATCCGCTCTCGTGTTCTCGTGTAATCCTCCCGTCCTTCCTCCGAGAGGGGCGTAACGTCGGTTCTGACGAGCGGAGAAAAAACGTGCTAAAATATCTGCCGTAGGTGTAGTGAAGAGGTCGGTCGTAAATTGACACGATAGATAAATCGAACGACGATTAGATATCTGAAATGTCTGGATCGAGTCAATGTTAAATTCGATAGGCGAAAATAGTTGCGAACGTGTATGGGGCGAACGAATCGTGCGAGGCGACCGTCAGTCGCGTTTCGGAGGCGCGAGTGGCGTTGTTCGTAGGCGTGACGAAATGCAGGAACGCGAAGACGCGGACTCTTGATCGGGGGGGTTTGGAAGTATCGACGAATCGTCGTATCGTCGTATCGTCATATCTCGATATCTCGATATCTTGACACGCGTCTGCATAGGGAGAGTCGTCGTCTGAGAACGGACGACCGCACCCCCGGATCATCGCATTCCTCATTCCTCATCGACATGGAAACCTCATCATGAAGTCTACGGGTTCGTTTTTCGAGTTGTTCGAGCGTCGAGCGTCGACTCCGATTCCGATCGTGAGACTCTGAGACAGATGCGTCGCTTCGTTGACGTTCATCTCGTATAGCTCTCTGTCTCTGTCTCCATCTCTTTCTTACGTCAGATTTCAAACATTTTCATTAAACGTAAATAGATCGATCCGTTTACGATTGTGCCGTCGGAATCGAACACACGTTCACATGTCAATATTATTACCCAACGTAAAAAAACCGAATTCAATCCGGAAAACGAGCCGTAGAACGTATCTAAATAACGAAGTGTAGTCGTCTTTTTTGAAAACGGTCGAACGTAGCGTTGCCGATATTGCGAATCACCACTCGCCGGTTCCGCAATCGATTTCAGCAGCACTGTGGGTCTCCGCTCACAAATAGTCCGGGTGCTTAATCTATTTCACGGTTTCGGTTGGCAGAAAGCGTAAGATTCAGCGTATATAGTTTTTTTATCTTGCAACATGATCTAGAAAGGGAAACACATCGGGGGGTGAGTTTTACTCTCGTTTCCCACCCTCAAATGTGTTAAATTGAGGTTTATTCAGATTTGTATTCAACACTATCATAGATGCAACCGAATTTTTCAAGGCAATAATGTTCTCCGTTGAATTCTCTTCAATGTGTCTCCAACAATTATTTCCATAGGTCTTATTGTTTATGAATTGTTACAGGATTAAGAATCGGGTATTTTAATCCAGTCGGCCATATTCTGAAAAACGATTACAGTTTCATGATGATCACCTGTGATTTGGTGCGACCTGTTTAGTGTTAGTGAAAAATCTGGTACCTACTTGGTTACTTACATTTGAAGGGATCATCGATAGTTGTTGATATTTTCAAATTGAATTTAGTTATTTTTAAGACTGCTGCTCTTTCAACGAAATTATGTACATTTGATAAGAAACAGCTCTTATGATTTCTATATAAAATTTTACATTTTTCAGGTATTCACTGTTACTGTGACGTTCACTGTCCCCACAATGCTGTCAACGACACTTGCCTCACGCGTCCCGGGGGCATTTGTTTTGCGGCCGTGGAAGAAGTGTTCGATCCCGAAACTAATACTTTCGAACAAGACAGAAGCTATGGATGTTTACCCCCTGAAGAGACCGGATTAATGCAGGTTTGTGTGAACGGTGTTAATTGGCAATCATAATCGTACACATTTATATATAAAATTATCTGAAATATTTTCACTCTTTATCATGTTTGTTATTTCGGTTTTTTCAGTGCAAAGGATCTCTCGTACCTCATCAATTGGGAAAGTCTATTCAGTGTTGTGATACTGAAATGTGCAACAAGTATTTGTTACCGCAGATCACTGAAAAGTCGACAACGACTCCAGCCATTACCACAGTCACAGATAGTACAATGATGATAGTTTTATATATTTCTTTGATCGGTCTTTTTGTTGTTTTGATATTGTTCACTATGTTGCTATTGAGACGGCGGTACTTTTGTTGTCAAAAACAGAAAAAAACATTTTCGAGTAAAACAACGTGCCCCGCTTATTTACCTACGTTGCTTGACCAATCTTCTGGATCGGGATCGGGAATGCCTCGCTTTGTGCAGCGTACTGTTGCAAAACAAATCCAAATGGTGGCTTCTGTTGGAAAAGGTCGTTATGGAGAAGTTTGGTTAGCTCATTGGAGAGGTGAGAAGGTGGCGGTCAAAATATTTTTCACTACAGAAGAAGATTCTTGGTTACGTGAGACTGTTATATATCAAACTGTATTGATGAGGCATGAAAATATATTAGGCTTCATTGCTGCCGATATAAAGGGTACTGGGTCCTGCACACAAATGCTGTTAGTAACAGACTATCATGAATTGGGATCTCTGCATGACTATTTACAGATTGCTGCTTTAGACGCTGATTCGTTGTTCAAAATGGCATATTCGATTTCAAGTGGCATAGCTCATTTGCATATGGAAATATTTGGCACTAAAGGAAAACCGGCAATCTCTCATAGGGATATTAAGAGTAAAAATATACTCGTCAAAATCAACGGTGAATGTGTAATTGCAGATTTTGGCTTAGCTGTGAGATACGTAGCTGAGAAAAATGAAGTCAATATAGCCCCGAACACTAGAGTCGGCACTCGGAGATACATGGCACCTGAAGTTCTAGATGAAACTCTCGAAGTTACAAACTTCGAAGCATTTAAAATGGCAGATATGTATTCACTGGGTCTTGTTTTCTGGGAAATGTGCAGAAGGTGTGTGACGGGAGATAAAGTTTTGGCCGTGGACGACTATGCTTTGCCATATTATGATTGTGTACCCAATGATCCATCTTTTAAAGATATGTACGCAGTTGTTTGCGTAGAAAAAATTCGACCCGATATCCCATGGAGATGGGAGACAAATGAGGTGCTGCAAACTCTATCGAAAATAATGCAAGAATGTTGGCACCAGAACCCCGCAGTTAGACTTACAGCGTTGCGCGTGAAAAAGACACTTTCGAAATTAAATACAGATTCTCCGATAAAATTATTATAACTAGTATTGTTTAATTTGTTCTAAGATTTGTATTGTGCCTATTTATGTAAAAACATACAAACATTAAGGGCCGGTCTTTTCACTACTATAGTTGACCCACCATAGTTAAGAGTTAGTCCTCCAACTATGAACTGTAAAAAATCAGCGGAACAGAGACAGATTTTTGACAGTTCATAGTTAGAGGACTGACTGCAATTCTATGGTTAGTTAACACGATGAGTGTGGGAAATGAGTATTCTTTTGTTTGATAATCCAGTCACCTACCGCAGGACAAGGATTCTCGCGTTTACAAAAACTATACTTAAACTGCAAATCATGAGAATTCTTGTTTTCAAAATTTGTTTACATGCTGAAATTTAACCTGCTCGACATAGGTGTCACTCATGGATCACAAATATATGTTGAATAATTATCTCCACATGTTTTTTTCTGAAATTTTTTGTGACCTCGAAACGTGCATCTAACGGCGTGTCCACACTATGGCCGGCGGCTTCCTGCGGCAAAATACAAAACATGCCATATATTTTTTATTTTCATTCATTTTATATTTTATCTTAATCTATTCCAATTGAAATCTTATTTTACTTATTATTAAATGAAAATTAAGTGATAATGTATGAAGATATAAAATATATGGCATATTTTGTATTTTGCCGCTGGAAGCCGCCGGCCCTAGTCTGGACACGCCGTAATGCTGCTTTTATACTTTCTTCTAATTCAACATAGTTACATTTTTCTGCATGCATTTTTCTCATAGTTATTTCACAGAAAACTTAAAAATAAATATCATGCACTCATAAACTATTCAAATAATAATTTAAACTTTTATTTGCATTAATTATAAGACGATTTTTAAGAGTATAAGATTAATTAAGTGTTTAAATAGTGTAGTTATATATTTTTTTCGTTATCGTCCATATAGGTGTATTATACAGATGTTGGTGTACAAAAGACAATGCTAAAAAAACCCAAGCCCGGCGCAAATTAAATCTATCTCATATGATAAGTATAATTGGGTAAATAAACAGTGCATAAGAAGCATAATCAAAATCGATGGCTAAGTGTGTGAAATTGCATTTTAAATTTTTACAACGGTTGTATTAATAAAATGATCAATAAAATTAGCTTTTGCGGTTTAAAAGTGTGTAAAGTACCTAGTTCTTTTTTGAAGTGATAATTTTAAGCAGAGACCACCAGTTTTGAGTTATTTGTTCTTTTTCAATCATATTCTGCAAGACTTCGTAAATACGACATGTACCGGTGTATCGGCAGACCGATACACTTATTACACGCGTGTTACAAGTGTGCGGTCAACTTTGAGCATTGCGAATGCTGTCTCACTCACATTTTGTCACACCTCATAAGTACCTCTCGCTCTTCAAAAACGTTTTTTACACATTTAACCATTAATTTTGAATATGCCCCCTATGCACTTTTCATTTACTCAATTATACCTATCATTTGAGCTAGGTTTCGTTAGTGCCGGCATGGGTTAATTTTCCATACAAAATGAACATTGACCTTTAAAAAAATAATACAATACGGCGAAAACTTCGAAAGTTACTCTATTTTTGTGAAAACTTATAAAAAATAGTGATATTGTAAAAATATATCCCAGTATAGTATATGCGAGTGCTAAACTGCCCCTCTTGAAGTTTGTTAACTTAAGCAGTGAAAAGATCAGCCCTAAATGTGTATATTGTAAGTTTTGATTATAACAGTTGATTAATGATCATGTATTATAAATTTACAGCTTTTTGAAATTGATTTCCAGTCCAAATTAATTGAAGCGATAGTGTTACGATAAAGGCAACTATTAAAAATAGCACTTTTAATTTTTAAGTAATCTCAATATTGCTAATTGTAAGTACATACATACGATGACTGAATTTCACAAAGGACACAAGTGACGTTTTTTATCGATATAAAGATAAGTACTGAAAATGTTTCCATATGTGATACAGAACTTAATTTCGATAAAAAAGGTAACTTGTTTGTGAAATTCAGTTGTTGTAAATATGTATGTACACTCATCCCTCAATTTACATGGTAGATACGTTCCGTAAGAAATCACACAAATTGAGACTTCAAGTTCATACGAAAACGGAAGATAAGGCAGAGCACCCAGTTCGTGACAGTTTAAGGAAATTTTCGTTTTTCAAAAATTCATAATTCTGTTATGGCGAGTAATTTAGAGATAATTAATATGCCTTATTGTTAAATAAACATTTTAGTTACTATAAAAAATGTTATATCCTGACCTAATTGAATACTTTTCCAAATACACCCAACTCTCGTTTTACACGGTGGATAGGGACCAGCAAAAACCGTGTAAGAAAAAAGACATTTTTTATTGCGCTATATTCATTATATAGTTCAAACAAACCGTTATTTTGAACCCGTGTAAAAAATATTCGTGTAAAACGAGAGTTGGGTGTATACATGATTATATGCAAAATTAAAAAAAAAAAAACAGCAGGCTCTTCTCATCTTATTAAATGAAAACTGAAAAGGCCAAGGGGTACAAGTGACTGCGGTGATTTCGAGAAAAGCGCGTTCAAAGTTGACCATGTACCTACATGTATTATGAGGAGGTCGACTGATTTGATGATATATATCGGCACACGTTCTGAATTTGAAGGTCTCGCTGATATTTAACAGCACATTCAATAATGGAATCTGTGACTAAAACCTCATTTTCATAATTATTGGCCAATTGTAAAATTTTAGAAATATCTTTAGATGTAAATTTATTTGGTTTAATGGTAATGTCATTATTGCTATATCGTCATTTTCAACATTTGCTTTTTCATTCGTTAACACCATATAAATCACCGTTTGTGTGACGCGTACCACAAAATATGTATGATTTTTTTTTCTGACTGTAAATCGAGGGATGAGTATTTGTATACATATGTATTAAAGTATATACGTATATGTACTTTGTAGTCTATCGATAATCTACATAAATTCATGTAAATGGGAATGTTATCTTTTTATCGTGCATGAAATTTCTTGTATGTATAATTATATTCAACAAATTCACAGCATTTGGTACTGTACTGTTCTTGTATTTTATGTAAATATATAGGTTTCATTTTATTTTTCTAAAATCAATTGAAATATAGTCAAATGCTCTGAAGAAGATCGCTACCATGTAGAAATCGAAATATTTGAATAAAAATTTAAATCGTCAAATATATAGGAAAATTTATCATTGGATAAAATAACAAACATAATTTTTATTATCAGCTGCTTTATGTATATTGTTTTGAATCTTGCGATTTCATTTTTTTAGTTTAAACTACAACCTTTATGTTTTCTCTGTAAATGTATTAATTTAATAAAACTTTAATTCCTAGTATTATGTTAACTCAAATAGGTATAAATTGAAAAATCAAATTAAATTCAACTTAATTGAAATATTTGACACTGGTTGTTTACTTTCTATACTTTAAAACGTTGAATAAATCTTTTTTAACATTTTTTTGTTTTCTTAACATATTTACATATTATATTTTATTTAGAGGAGGAATATCAATATATGTTCCATTACTGTCCCAACATGAAGAAAAATCTAACTTAACTCGTTATTTAAATTATTATATATTAACAAAAAAATATGGATGTTTGTGGGTATGGTCAAAAAGATCCATTAATATTTGCATATAGGTACGATATTTAACCCTTTAGATGCTAAATGCAGATTTATCTGCATTATTGTTCATATCCTCATGTGTTGTGTGCGGATATTTTTCACAGCTTTTAAAAAATGCACTGTGTATGAGATGGAAATGTTGGGACAGTTGGCTATAAGTTTTGATCCTGTTGGGTAATTGTATTTTGATGAAAATGGTGTCAAAACACTGGAAAATTAGTTGAGTTTGTATGGAATAAGAACCCTGTGCAATAGTCTGCAGATTTTGTAAAGAGATCGCGAAAATGAGAAATCCTAAAACACATTCATATCTTATGGAGCCTACCCACTAACTAGCGGAACGCAACAAACTAGGGACACAGCTATAAAAGAGGGAGATAGCCATGTAGAGTTGAGCCAGTCCTTCAACAAAAATTGTAGAAAATCAACATATTAGGACGGATTTCGACTGTTGTTAGTTTTAGGACTGACTATGGTTAGTCAATTACAGCAGTAAAAGATTGGTCATTAGTTCATTTGGAAATAATAAAACTAAGTCACCTATATGAAAAATATATTTATAAAAAGATAAATCGAGATTCAGTCCCAAGATTCATTGTCAATCATGAATTTTTCTCCACTAAAATCCACTGGCTCTACATTTCCTCGTTTAATACGTTCTGCATTGGTTTGACCATGATATTTACATTTCATAATATGTTCTTCTAACTGATGCTTAGGCATTCTATGTGTTGCATTGTATGGACAGATAGCGAGAGGCGCTAATTTTTGGCATTTCACTAAATGTTTTTGGATTTTGGAGGCATATATAATATGATTTTTGTTATATGGGCATACAAACAGTTCATCACTATTTGACATGGTAACCTCAAATTCAAATCGATACCTAACTTAACCAATCCTGAAATTACAACCAAAATTTTAAATCTGTAATACTGAGTAAACAAGTGAAACATGATCTTACGATTAATACCAATGCGAACGACGGAAAACAATTCGTAACAACACTCTTTTGACAACTGATCGTTTAATCATGGCCATAAACTTTGTCATACATAAATAATTATAAAGCTTGTACTGCACAAAACCTAAGTACTTACCTAAGTAGGAGATACTAGGAAGACTTGTTCCCCCCCTTTTGTTTTGCCTCTAATTTCGTTGTGAAATGGAATCGAGGAGATATTGTCTCCCAGATGTAATAAGTCTCTCCCAGTCTTCTTTAAAAAATGAAAAACTGTTATGATTTGATCGATAAATAGTCTTTTTAGATCATCAATCAGTCTGTCAACTTAAAACGCATCCTATGATCAGAAGTCAAAATTGACAGATAGTGATGACACGTGTACCGATGCCAATTCAATACTAATTTGTCCAGTTCATTTTGGAATACACAATGGATTTCTTTCGAAGCGGACTTAAAAGCGTGTTGGGGAACCCTGAACCGGGATCCCAGCCCTCCGGAGCTGAAATTGTCAGTATTTTTAATTTTTCATTTATCACACTAGACTTTGTCATCAAATACAGCTAAGAGCTGTCAAAAATATGAGGACCACCATTTTTCAATTAATGGGCTATAGAAAGATGTCAAAGAAGAAAAGGAAAATTGGTACCCATTCCAATAGATATGATAGTGTAATTTAAAAGGTCTTATAAAGCGAAACAATATTTATTATTGCCGCAAGTGTCAGATATTTTTGCTTCTGGAGATAATCAAATATCTATATTATCACTTTTTTATATGAAAAAAATTCGGCACTCGGCTAGATTTTACATTTATGTCTTCTTTGCGTTTTACTAATACTACGATTAATTACCGATTCGCGATAAGAATTCATTCAGTAATTACCCATTATATGAAACATGCTAACTTAAAAACCTGATTATTGCAACTTATACATAATACTTACGCATTAAAAGCAACCTAATCCAACCGATATTTATGTATTAGACGCTGTGCTCGTCTTGCCCACGCAATAATGCATGATTATTGAAATCTGTAATAAGTGTGTTCTAAATGCTTTAAATAACCCGAAAAATCACTATTTTTCATGTTTTTGAAAATATAAAGTAAGCAGCATAAACAGATGTTAATTAATTTTAAAAAATGTCCTTTTTCTTTTGATTTCATTCACAACTTTCCCACACTAAAGCGTTATGATAAAAATGACATTTGGATTATTGCACCACTCTAATTTTCATGCATAATATAAGGGGACCTTAAAGCTCACAGAATTTTAAAGCTGTGATTATTTGAAATTCAGAATGTGTTTTTTCCCTTAAAAAACAAATTACACTTTTTAGAAGGCTTATTATTTTGAATTGAAAATTGAAAATAGAATAAGTATGATTCTACTATATTATTGCAGTCAAATTATTGTGATTTTATATTGCCTTTACATTCATATGCAGTAGTTTATTTCTAAAGTTTCGCATTTTCGTGTAACTGTTATAAATAAGCATATTTTAAGAATGTTTACGAGCATCCTTCCACCTTAATGCACATAAATTCTTCTAAAATCATTTTCTCATCCCTAGTTTGATCGATTCCCACAGGTGGAGAGACTTGTGGATAGAGTTAACAATTCTACACTGTTAGATGATAGAAGAGATGCCTGCCGGGGCCTTAAAGCACTTTCACGCAATTACAGAATAGAAGTTGGTGCTCAGGCATCAGATACCTTGAGACAAGTGATTGAGTTAGACCGAGCCGACTGCGAAATTGTAAATTATGCCTTAGATACACTGTGCAATATTACTTCATTTGAACAATTCGATGAAGAGAAAGACAATCCAGCAATTCCTTCAAATATTGGCGAACAATTCACTGAAATGTTTTTGAAAAATCCCCAAAATGTTAAATTAATACTAGAATTGCTAGAAGAATATGATTATCGCGTCAGATTACCTACAGTTAAACTTTTACAATCCTTGTTGAAAAATCGGCCTAAAGACATCCAAGAAATAATTCTCGTAAGTCCAATGGGTGTATCAAAATTGATGGATTTGTTGAGTGACAGTAGAGAAGTTATTCGCAATGATGCACTCTTGCTGCTCATTCAACTTACCAAGGGTAATGCTAATATACAGAAAATTGTTGCATTTGAAAATGCATTTGATAGAATATTCGATGTGATAGCGGCAGAAGGATATTCTGATGGTGGGATTATAGTTGAAGACTGTCTTTTTCTAATGTTGAATTTATTGAAAAATAACACGAGCAATCAAAATTTCTTCAAAGAAGGAAGCTATATTCAACGAATGCTACCAATGTTTAACTCACCTGAAATGGGCGATGATCTCGGTTGGTCTCCACAAAAAGCCTCCAATGTTCATTGTATATTACAAGTGATTAGAACACTTGTTTCACCTTCTAATTCTGCTGGAGTGATATCTAGTTCACAGAAAATTATGAAAAACGTTCATCTTTTGGATATGCTGTGCAACACTTTGATGGTTAGTGGTGTACCAGCCGATATACTCACAGAAACCATAAATGCGGTTGGAGAAGTCATCAGAGGAAATTTTACAAATCAAGATTTCTTGAGCAACATTATGGCACCGTCTAATCCACCAAGACCAGCTATTGTAGTACTTTTGATGTCTATGGTGAACGAAAAACAACCATTCACATTACGGTAAGAAAGATGTGAGAGATTTATATACATCCATACATATTTTTTTCATTATTATTATATATTTCAGTTGTGCTGTAGCTTACTGTTATCAATGTTTTTTGTATAAAAACGATGCTGGACAAACGCAATTGGTACAAACTTTATTGCCTTCAACCTCGGAAGTATCGAATTTGACTTCTGGCCAACTCCTCTGCGGAGGATTATTCAGTACAGATACATTGTCTAATTGGTTCTCTGCGGTTTCTCTGATGCATGGGTTGATCGATAACATTACCCAAAAAGAACAATTATTGCGAGTTTTACTCGCAACTAATGTAGGATCATCTCCAGTTTCTTTATTACACCAATGCACAGTTCTCTTGCAACAAGGAACCAAATTGCATTCAAAAGTAATTTATTATATGAAACTATTGATATACTTGTGATATGTATCATGCTTAATTTTTAAAAGCATTTTAATCTATTTAAATTTTTTCTCATATTTCAGGTTGCATTATTAATGTTTTTATCTATATGGTTGAGCAATTGCCCATCTGCAATTAGTGCTTTCTTAACTGTCCCAGGAAGCGTTAGTTATCTAGTTGCTCAAATTTGTTCTAACGAACACGATGATAATGAATATCTTTTACAAGGAATGTGTGCATTTTTGATGGCGCTTTGTATTTATTTCAACGATGATTCTATTGAGAGCTACACCAAAGAAAACCTAAAACAATTGCTCACCAAGCGAGTTGGTCTTGAAACCTATATAATAAAATTGGGAGAGGTTTCAAAGCATGAAATGTATAGCAGAGCTGCTAAGCAACCTCAAATTAGAGCTAAAAGTGTTGGAGAGTTATTGTTGGATTATGAATATTGTAAACTACTCAAATCTTTGGAAGGTGATTTATTGTTTAATTTATATTATTGTATTTATGTTACCTTTTGAGGGTATGTTTACATATGTTTTATTTTTTACTGTACACTATGAATGGCCCTACGAGACCAAGTACCACCATTGATAAAAAAAAAAAAAAATTAGCTACTATACTATGAATCAAATCAAAATACATATCAGTATGTTATTGATATATTGTGTATTTTAGGTGTTGTTATTAATAGCTTGTCTAGTACACAACAAGAAAGTTTGTTGCCAGATAATACTTCAGATGGAAGATTGGGTTCAGAAGATGCTTCTTTGAGTCAATATAAAAATCTCATCAGGCAACAAGATGCTAAATTACAAGAACTGACTTTGCAAATTGAAAAAGTCAATAAAAAAAATCAAGAATTAGAGGTAAATACATACATAATAGAGTACAGTTGAACCTATGAATATGCGGAGATACTTATGATATGATGAGAAAGTTGTAATAGTTATTATAGTCACATTTCTTTCTAGCGAAGATTTCTATTACGTTTGAAATATATTGCATTCTGCATATAATGGATTTTAAATTTTCTTGGCCCGATAGTACATTTCAACATATTTAAATCACTAAATTAGATATAAAATGATAATATCATACAGAAAAGATTAGTTCTGATTTTTCTTAAGCAACTAGAAAGTCAAAAGATGCGTTCCCGTAAACCGATAATATGCTCTATGCAGTCACAAGAATATGTTTACAAGAATGCATATCTTGGCTTTCCAGTAACTTAAAGGAAATCAAAGCTGACCTTTTTCGTGAGTTAAATAATAATAATAATTTGTAGTGAGATAAAATTAGTTGAAGTGTACTATCGGACCAAAAAAATTTTAAATCCATTTTTCACAGAACAACATAGGTATAACATATTTCGAATGTAATAGTAGTCTTTGTTTGAAATAAATTCGATTATAATAACAATCATCCAATGTGTTAATCAATTACATAATAAAGGATTTTCTCCCGAATATTAATATTAGATGTTTCAAAAATTCAAAAAATCTCAACATACGAGTTGTGACCGAACAACATGCAACTGTTTGGCTACTTTGAGTAGTGCATCATTGACCATTCATTATAAACTTGATGTCATTGCATTTTTCGAACCCGCAAACATGTCATGGTATCAAAACTACATATATTCGCATCTCTTTTCTATTATTCGAAAAATCCAATATGGCGGCCTCGTAGGCCTTTCACGATAATCAAAAAAATATTTTTTATATTATAGTTTACTATAAACATTCTGAAATTGTACATGGATAATGCTTTTATAACAAAATTACATAAGAATATAGAGTAAAAACAAACAGTGAGTTGTACAGTGAAAATAGGTAAATTTTTAATTTTTGTAATTGTAAACCATCATATGAATAGAAAAAAATAGATAGTTGATTAGAATAAAATTATTTTAGATTAAGTCATTGAATAGCCACAATAAGCATCATTAAGTGTATTTCTAAATATTTAAACTATCTTAAAAAAATTGAGAAAATCGATTTTTTTTAGTTTTTTAAAAAATTCAAGTGCGAATGAAAGATGTTGACCAATTTAAAAGATTTTTTGGAATTTCTACAACCCATTACATTTAGCAACTTTTTCTCTCTAAAACATTTTAAGAATTGAAACATTTTCCATAATGCACCATTCTAAGAAATATGTTGTTATTTATTTATATTTTAGGCAAAATTGGAAGAAAATAATTTAATAAATTCACAATTAAAAGATGAAAACACGTTATTAAAAGCTCAATTAGCTGTAAATGTTCCATCTCAAATAATCAACCCCGAATTAATTGAAGTTCCACTAGAAACTGTTAATAGAAACAATGTGGAATTGGACGAAGTTGTGAAAGATTATGAAGAAAAATTGATAATTTTACAGCAAAAAAATATGGATTTAGATACTAAACTAAACGCATGCCTCGCAACTAATTCTGAGATTACTGTCGAAATGGAAAAATTGAAAACAGATCAAGACGATTTATTAGAACTTCTAGCTGACCAAGTATGTTTAAATTAAATGTAATTTCCTTTTTTTGATAGTAACAAATTTAATGTATACAGGACACCAAATTGGCTCAGTACAAATTTAAACTCTGTTCACTTGGAGAAAACATGGAAGATGTCAATTCTGAAGAAAATTGAAAGTTTTTAGAAAGCTTGTCCTATCAATATTGAGAATGTCATTGATAGCTTTTTAAATGTCTAGTCCTTTCACATTGGGTCTAGAGATTCTAAAATACTGTCATTTTCCATAACCGATATTACTGTAAGATTTTTCGAAAAATTTTGGTACTACTGCTAAATACAGGTTTTATCATTTTTTTTTCTAACTTACTATATATATTTACGGTGACCAGACAGCCTTTATTTCAAAAGACAGTCCTTAATTGGATGTACTTTTCAAAATTTGCATTTTTCCTCTATTTCGTAAAATCGTTACACAAAAAAATGTTTTTTAAATAGTGTTAGTGAAATCAGTAAACTTCGTTAATTGTAAAATAAATTTTCGCCTGTGGCGCTAATTTCTTCTTCAATATTAATAATTTAAATCTATAATTTTTTGTTATTAATTATTATTAAAATGATATGAAATAATAAAAAAATGTACAACTTTTGCGCAGATTTTTTTTACTACAATCACCATTTTAACAATGTGAAAAATAATTTTCCTTGGAAAGTAAATATCACGATGATCAAATTATAAGATTTTTTTAAAATTATGAGAAAAATTTTCCTGCAGCGTTAATTTTAGTGGTAAATTCAGCCTCATTTTCACCGCAACAAATAAACCAGTGAAAGTCAGCAATATGAAAAAAATGCAAATGTTAGCTGGTGAGGTTTTGATCTAAAAATTTTAGAAACCATACATTTTATATTCATCAATTAGCTTAAAAAATAAGTACCTAAATCTAAATAACCAATATTATAATTTATTTTTGGAGAGGTAAATTGTAACAATGGAAAAAATGCACCATGAATTGCTTTTCAAACTACCTAAGTATTTATTTTTCTAAATCTAGTTTCGAGTATTCACTTCTTGTGTGCAAAATAATTAAAAGCTCATTTAATAATTTGGCTTCAAAAATGCAATTGTCGAAACTAATCCGTATTTTGAGGCTAAACTCAAATAATTTTATAAAATTGGGATCGAAATGTTTTAGAAACTTTGAAATTTTTGTAATTGTAATGATGTGATTGTAATGTATACAGAATAAAATAATGCTTGAATGTATATAAATATTGGTTTATTTTATGGATAAATAAATAGCTAAACCTATAATAACAATAAAAACAATTGAAAATAATATTAAAATAAATTTTTGTTGCAATGTCCTCATGAACATACTATTCATTATACGAGATGACCGATTCAAGTGCTCGTCTGTTTCTCTCAACTGAAATAAATCGCAATTGTTACTATTTTGTAATTTTATACAAAAAAAAAAACATTTGAAATAATTCTTACTAAATACAGTTGAACCTGTTATCACGCGAAGATACGTTCCGCATCCTAATAAAACATATCATGATACATATAACTTTAAATGCGTATTAATGATTCATATACTATCAGATCAAACATTAACAGGTTCAACTGTACAAAATTTTCCACTGCTAAAATATATGAAATGAATTATTTTCTTATGGATATTATAGCAGTTTTAGTATTAAAATAATTCCAAATATTGCAAATAATATAAAAAAAAAAAAAACAGTTATTACCCTATTTCTTGCTTTTTGAATTGTTTCCCTTTGTGAATTCAGATCGTTCAAAACTGACGCACCCAACTGCTCTGATTCTAAAAGAATTCTATAACCATCAGTCAACTTTTTTCCAGTTTTTTCAATTCTTTCAGAGTTTTCTAGCAGCTTGGTCTTTTGCTCTTGTGTCACGTTCCATTCATCATAATATTCCTCAATATCATCATTAACTGAAACAAAAATTCAATCAACTAAATGTTGATATAGTGTACATTTTCAGATTTTAATTATAATTATTGAAATTAATCGGAAGCCAAGAAAGCTGCTAGGAAAACAGTGGCAGTGGAGAAAGAAACACCAAACTTAAATTTCTACCATCAACTGGAGCAAGCAGTGTAATGGACAATTAAATATAAATACATTAGAGCAAAATGCATGTATGATGACACCGAAGATTTTAAAATAACAAAAACATCACAGATAAGTAAGGCATCCTGCTTATAAATGATAAGGATATGTTTAAAAGCCAACTGCAGTATGCCAAGCGGCGGAAATTTCAATAAAAACGCACTCAGAGTTGAGCGTCTACCTATAAGTACACGGTTTGATCATTTGTAAGCGATAATTGTCTTATTATGAAAAAATTATGTGTTTACATTTCAATTAATATAACCACCTTCAAAATACTCTTTGTCTAGTAATGTGCTGATTTTCAACATGATTCAACCCCCAAATCAATGTATTTTGTAAAAGAAAATTGGTTTGCATCCATAGGTTTCGTTAACCTATGAACGAAAATTAGTATGAAATGGAATGATTTAAAAACGATTTTCTGTGAAAATCCTAAATCTACGGTGACTGTCGTTATAGTAAAAAATCATGACATTGCTAATATCGATCGATTAAGATATAGGTACATATTTTAATCTTTTTAGTGAAATAGTCCATTACACATCCTCCTTTGCATCAAGAAATGTATGCTTTGTGATATAACAAAGCAAACATATTTTTCAGGAGGAATAGCGTCTCAGGTCAGAATGGCCGACCCCATATAACGGGATAGGGTCAGGAGAAAAAAGATTTTGATCAAAATTGTTTATTTACCTGTACTACTTCCTGGAATGAAATGTTTGGCAGAATTAAATTCACCCTTAATTCTACTCAATTCAGCGCGATAACATGCCAATCTGTTTATCAAATGATTTTGACTAGAACCTCTGATTTCAAGCTCTAACTGTTCTAACTGAAAACGTGATGAACATTAAATTATTAATACATAAGAACAATTTTAATTCAAATAGTTATAATTTAAAAATGTTTGAAAATATTATAAATTTATTAACATAAAATATTACCAAATCGTTAGCATCTTCAAAACATTTTTCTATTGATGGAAGAAGTTTTTTTCTGTCATCTGAAAAGCATACATATATGATCACCTACACATATAATTTATATAAATGAAAATGAACGTATGTATGTATGTATGTACTAGCTTCTGCCACTCGGTATTGCTGTTTAGACTTTAAGCCGATTGTGAAATGTTGTATATTATTTACCCATACCAATTTCATTTCCCGTTCATATTCCCTTTCCCACTCCCATTCCCATAGTAAATCTCATTGGGTATGTATAGTCTGTGCAAAATATTCGCTATGGCAAAGTTCTCAACGAAAAAAATATATACTCGTCCTATGAAAGCACATCGTCAAAGTTAAATTATAAGGTTTTTTTAATTTTTAAAAAAATGATTTTTCTCCGTTTTTCATCATTTGGACTTGATTTATTAATAACTTATTTCTAGGTAAGTAATTAGTTTATACATCTGAAAAGTTTTATAGATAATAATATTTGAAAAAATTGGAAAGGTTCCAGAAATAATGCCAATGAACTAACTTTTCTTTGGTTTTTTACAACGACGACGATGACACTTTAAAATCATTTAACATAGTATAAAATAAAATAAAATATAAAATCATAAAACAGTGTGTGATAAATAAGAGCTGAAGGCTGTATTAGAATTTCAATTAAGTATTCAAAAAATTGCCATATTTTTTTTGATTATCTATAAATAAATCGATTAAATAAATCGATTCAAACTTGTAAAAGAGGGGAAACGGAGTGGTGACGGATACCGGTCCATCTGCTCCATCAACAAATCACTCATTCCTTTCTTAATACATGTAGGCAGAAGCTCAATTTTGAGTGAGTTTTTTTCGAAATCGGTGCCACTGCGCATACCGCGGTTGGCTTCTACGTGGGTCGTATGAAATTCAAGATAATAGCAAACAATCATATAACCGCAGTTTAGTGACACATACAAAAAGGAATATAGGTGCATGACCATAACTGAAGTTATTTTTGAAAAGATTGACAATATCTTTAGAACTAAACAGAAATGAATGTGATGTATATATGTACCTGTTCTAGACAATTTGAATTTTCCGATTTCAGCCGTAATTTCAGCAGTCAAGACTGAATATTGTTGCTCGTATGATTCTATTAATGAAGTCATTTTGACAGAAAGATCTTTTTAAACTACGTTTATTCTACAGGCATTATACTTTAACTAGGTGTTATGTTGTAGTTCAAGAGTAATTTGAGAATTCATTACAACGTAAAATTGATCAAGTATCCATATGAACGAATGGAAACTGAAATTATGACAGCGAATCGTGACGCAAAATCGAAAAACATAAAGCATGTGCTTCACGCGTGTTGTGTGATAAATTTTATCATTAGGGGAGACTAAAACCACTTTTTTTATTTATTTTTGCTTCTAAAAGAGGATGCGGAGCTATGATCCTCCTCCCCCCTCAATCCAGAAAAACCAAAAGCGATACATTATTTTTTATCGGCGATGGTAGACATCCACCTCATAGTCAGGGTAAATAAAGATTGAAATAGGTACATTAGCGTAAAACGCGATGTGGCGTGGCGTTAGCCGTGCTGAGACGTTTTGAGACGCCGCTAGAAAGAGATAAACATATACAGAATTCCATGTGTGCGAAAGAGACAAAAACGTCTCAGTCGGGCTGAGACGGGATGAGGCGTGTGGGCGTGTCACTTGTTTTTTGAAGTGGGCGGAGCTCGGGATTGTTGGTCGTCTCATCCCGTCTGAGACGTTTTCGTCTCTTTCGCACACATGAAATTCTGTATATGTTCATCTCTTTCTAGCGGCGTCTCAGAACGTCTCAGCACGGCTGACGCCACGCCACATCGCGTCTTACGCAATGTATTCGGGGGTTTTTTAGATCGCTGATCACGAATTCATTATCAAAATTGAGATTTTTAAAATGACTGACCCAATATGGCAGACACAAACTCTCCAAGAGGTCGAAAATATCAGAAAACAAAAGTTAAATATTTTACTCTGGGGTTTCCGAGGTGGTTTATTATGAATTCGTTGTAAAAATTTTGATTTCCGAAATTGATATGTACTTAATTATGAATATATCCTGAATTTCCGCCATTGATAGGAAAAACCATAAGAATGGAAATTTGTAAATACTTTTTGCATCGTGAAAATATGAAAAAACCGGAGATATTATAGAGAATATCTTTATGAGGGCCGTCGACGCACATCTTCTAACTTATATAAAGTTAATCGTTAACTAATTTCCTACAAACCATACAAAATTTGGCCTCCCCTTATTTGCCCATTTTGTTTTATACCGATATTTATGAAAAATTATTTAGGTCTGTTTGACGCGTTCATTATGCGCGCGCTCACCGGCTGCGTTTCGGGTACGGCTCGCGACGCGCATGCGCAAATAACTGAATTAGTACGATATTATCAATCTGCGGCCCGCAGACCGCATGCGGACCGGTAAGCGGAACACATTTATATATAAAATAAAAAAATATGAATTATTTTATATTTCGTATATCTTCATTGTATTCCGAATTGACAATATAATACAAAATAACATGTATATCAAAGAATTTGTCTCAAAATCTTGCAAGTTCAGTAAAGAAAATTTAAAGATAAGTGATTTTTCAAATCGAGATGAAATTTTCAACAACTTCAAATAAATCTGGTTCGTAATTGCTGCACGCCACCTTCAATACATAAAAAAAATGAGAATCAGTAAATATATTCCTGTATATGTTTTTGCATATTTCATTTCGGAATACAATGAAGATATACGAAATATAAAATAATTCATATTTTTTTATTTTATATATAAATGTGTTCCGCTTACCGGGCCGCATGCGGTCTGCGAGCCGCAGATTGATAATATTAGTTATTTGTTATTTGCGCATGCGCGTCCATAGAGTATGCGCGTCGCGAGCGGCACTCGAAACGCAGCCGGTGAGCGCGCGCATAATGACGCGTCAAACAGAACTAAATAATTTTTCATAAATATCGGTATAAAACAAAATGGGCAAAAAAGGGGAGGCCAAATTTTGTATGGTTTGTAGGAAATTAGTTAAGGATTAATATTATATAAGTTAGAAGATGAGCGTCGACGGCCCTCATAAAGATATTCTCTATAATATCTCCGGTTTTTTCATATTTTCACGATGTAAAAAGTATTTTCAAAATTCCATTCTTATGGTTTTTCCTATCAATGGCCGAAATTCAGGATATATTCATAATTAAGTACACATATTAGAAAATTTATTGCAATTTTTTCGACACCAAAATGTTATCTTTTCGAAAAGTTATAAGGTTTGAAAGACAAGTCTCACTTTCTTGAATCTGACACCGCGCGAGGTGTCTGGAGAATGTCTCAACTTCCGACTTCGATATAATATGAGATTTAGACGAAGGGACACAACAGAAAATGGTTTCAACCTCCACGGTTATCCCTTTAGTCATCCCAATTAAACAAAACCTCCTACGGGACCCTTGATTTTGGGACTTTTGACCAAGCTTCCCATACTAGGCACTCCATTGTGCGCCGCTAGAAAGAGATAAACATATACAGAATTCCATGTGTGCGAAAGAGACAAAAACGTCTCAGTCGGGCTGAGACGGGATGAGGCGTGTGGGCGTGTCACTTGTTTTTTGAAGTGGGCGGAGCTCGGGATTGTTGATCTATGGTTGGTCGTCTCATCCCGTCTGAGACGTTTTCGTCTCTTTCGCACACATGAAATTCTGTATATGTTCATCTCTTTCTAGCGGCGTCTCAGAACGTCTCAGCACGGCTGACGCCACGCCACATCGCGTCTTACGCAATGTATTTCGGCCTAAAAAATGCCTTTCTTTATTAAAAATCTTTAAAATCTCCTCTTCAGGAAATATATTTTTTATAAAATGTCGCATTTTTTAGTATTCAGTTTAATTATTATTATCAGTAAATTTGTGCCAGATGCAAAATGTTTTTCATAATTTTTGAAAATTATTTTAATTTCATCTTCGGGATAAGTACTTTCAACGAAGTTATTTTTCATATAGTTTATTCAGTGATTGTAGTCAAAATAAATCTGCGCCACAAGTGAACATTTTTTATATCATCATAAAAATAAATAAACAAAAATTATGGATTCAAATTATTAATATTGAAGAAGAAATTCGCACCCCAGACGAAACAATATGAAATGATCTTACATATAACAAAGTTCACTTATATTATTAACAATACTTATTTTTTTTATATTGAGTAATGATTACAAGAAATAAAGGACAAATGCCAATTTTTAAAAATAAAGAAAGGAAACAGGACAGTGCGTCCAAATATAGGACTGTTCTTTGAAATAAAGGATGTCTGGTCGCTGTATTTATGTATAAAAGATGTATAATTGAAACAAATTTTATTTGATGTGTCTTGCTTTATTCTATAAACGCAATTCATTGATTTTTTTAAATTTAAATTAAATTAAAAAAAGAAAACACGCTTTATCTGTACAAGTATCACTTTATTTGAAACTACTAACATTTTATGAGACCTATAAAATCGAAACTTATTTTAATTTATGGGTCTTGCTTAGCTCTATAACTTGCATTACTGGTATTTCTTTCGAGTGTTAGATAATTTGAAGAAAAAAATGACACATTGTTACTGTTTTCAAGATGAAAAAAATCCTGCATTATTTTTCTCGTCTATTTCTATTGTGTTTTACGTAACATGGCTTCAAATTATAGGCTGAAACACATTAGTCTGAGATGTCGAACGAGAAGCAACATATTCAATTTTTAGTGTGCGAACAAGAGAGCCAGAGTGGAGAAAGAGGGGGGCGCGGTAACCAAGCATCATCTTATCATCCCATCATCATAAAGCATCCTATCGAAAACTTTTCGTCCCGATTCACCATGTTTTATGGTGCCTAATCAAATGGCAGATAATTTAGGGCCGATGTTTTCACCTCTACGTTGAAAATAAAACGAATTTTAAGTACATGCGGTCCTCCAACTACTAATTTCATCATAATAACGCCGTTATAAAAAATCGTTTTATTTTCAAACCAGAGATGAAATGACCAGTCTTAATTTTTGGAAAAAAATCGCTGTTTTTCAATTTGATCTGGTAAATATTTCATTAAGCAATAAAATGGTTTTGAAGTTTTGCTAGATGTCATTTTTAATTTAGTTTTATAATTTATACAAAGATGTAAATTGAAACGAATGATTTTTTTTTTAATTCTTCGTCATACCTACATTAGTAAAATATTGAGATATTACGTTTTCTTAGTGATAAAAGATACAAAAATAAAGATTTCTTTGATCCTGTTGAATATCAATCTAACCATTTGATTAATTCAGAATCTAATATGCTTTGAATGGATACATTTAATGAAGATGCTCGGAAAAATATCAATAAATAAGGGAAATTAACTGTAAATAGCATTTTAAAAGAAAAAGGTACATTTACAAGTACAATTGAAAGTTGTTTAGGATTTGTATTCAGTAAAGTCGTAAGGACTTAAATAAATATAAAGGTAAAAACATGATAATTCCCTTAAAAACTGTGTGACTCCACGTATGTAGTTATAAGGTTCGATTTGAATGCATTTTTGGGCCTCTTTCGTTTTTGTGCACTCATCACAGAACAAGATTTTCATCAAAATCAAATTTTTCAAAACAGTATATTACAATTGTAAATTGATTTGGAAATCGCAACACATTATTCACTTTCCGAATATTGCATCAGCAATACAAATACATCATCACAAATTCACAAGAAGCGCCAGGTACAAGCTGTTAATTGTATATAAATGAAGAGATTCAAACAATCAATTTAATAGTTTTAAATAACGTGAGCGTGATGAATGTTTTCTTATTTGAATATCCACAAAAACATCACTTTTGAATTGCTTTATACACTGTCTAGTCACTTTTTGGCATCCTTGGATAGCCAGGGATTGCAGACGGGCACAATTTTTCAATTGGCTATAATAAATAAATAAAATAATCAACTTCATATTTATTACACTTATATGTGAATATATCGATACTCGAATAAGTAACTAAGTTAACGGCTCGAATAAAATACGTGGAACTGTATTGTATTAAGTTTTTTGTGTACAACAGAATGCTTACACGTTTTGTATATCTAACCTAATTTTTTTTTCATTGAATGAAATTTTGAACTAAAAATAAGTATTTCAACTTAAAATATTCTTAAAAATTAGATTATGAACAATTATGTGATTATTCTTAGTATGTTAACATCTCATATTAACATTTTATCAGTTTGTTATATATTTAAGAATTGTGCATTAGAATACATACGAACGAATCACGATAACCTATTTATTTATTCCAGTATCGATATGCACATATGTTTACATATACCGTGTTACCCTGAATTTATGACCAATCCAGAAAATAAGACCTATTGAGATTTTTGAGTTTAAAACGAAGTCTTGTATTTTATTAGTGAATATGTATTTTAATTTACTTATGTCAGTATTTCAATATAGTGCTGTCAAAACAGTCAGTATACATGTGGTAAGTATTTATTTGACTGGTAAATATTTATATTTATTGATTACTAGCATTGCCACGGATGTGATTATTCCCGATTTATTTTTGGAATTTTAATGATAATTTGCATTGCCATCTATGTGTGAAACAAAAAAAAATATTTAAAATTAAGAAAACCGGTAATAATAGACGGCAATCAAATTTTTAATTGGAGCCCGTGAAATCTATCATATAAATACGTATATTTGAACGATAAAAAGTCGAACAGAACAGAAGTCGAATCCGGGATTTTATGCCTTGTAGGTATACGCAAAAAGTTATCGTATGCTCGAGTAGGTCGGTAGCCAAATGGTTAATGCGTCTGCACCGATACAGTACACGCTTGAAATTTTCGTGCGTAGTGTATTTATAATATAGATATAATGCTAAAATCAGGCCTCTTCGATAAAATATTACAATATTATTTTTATTAACAAAATACTGTCCGTTTATTATATTTATACTGATTATTTGATGAAAAAATAAATACTTACATAAGTAATAATAAAATACTTACCATTTATTATTTTTAAAGTGCCAAAGCAGATTTAAATATCAACTTACCAAGTTGATAAAAATACTTACCAAATAATTTGTTACCTTAAATAAATAGGTATAAGACTGAATCTTTTATCCAGGAAAACACGGTACAATTGATAGCATTTCGACCAGTAACAATTACCTGATTCCAACATCTGTGATTTTTGGACAATATGCAACATTTAAACATTGTATATTTATTAAGTTTTTGGAAATAGCAAACATGCATCTGTCTCCGACCTGAGGAATTCCCTCGAGAGAAAGAGTTTTAAGATGAACGAACTTTTTCAGAAATAAAATCAAGCAATCGTCAGTTGTGAAATTCGAATATGATATATCAACATATTCTAAGGAACTTTGATGAAATGTTAAGGCTTCTAAGGCTCCGGGTGTAAGCCATAAGCATTTGGCTAATTTTAAAACTTTAGCGTTGCATTGTAAAATAATAGGTTGCAAAGATCTCGATGTTATATTTTTAGAGCCACTTAAATTTATTTCAATGAGATTGCTATTTTTAATCAGCAATGGAATCAATATTTCATCTGACAAAAAATCACATTTGTACAAATTCAACACTCTTAGGTTTTCACACACGTATAGAACCTGAAAAAAAATGTTTGAACGATTTTAAGAAATTTTTGAGTATTTTAAAGGATCAATATAAGAAATCGGTATACTTGAAAGGAACACGACGGGAACCGTTTCTTATTGACTATTTTCAATGTTTTTAAATTTTGTAAATGAAATTCGATCAAAGTTTTGAAACTTTTCGAAACACATCTCATACTGTAACAGTCTTTCAAAGATAAACGCGACAGCACAGAAGTTATTAAGATGTCTTTCCAAGGTAGATCTAACACAGACATCATTTTGTTAGTGTTTTGGAGTGTTTAAAAAAAATACACACATCAATATAGAAAACGCTCGTTCAATCCTGAAAAATAAATATATTATGTATATAGATGCTTTGAAAGCTTTTTTATGAACGACGGTATTCTTAGTTCGCTCGCGTTAGCGCAACAACACTGTCGAATGATAAAAAACGATTATAAAAGTAAACAATCTGAAATCTGAGTCGACATTCGTAAAATGGACACCTCGACAATTGAAATCCTTTCCGTCTTCGATAAACTGTTTATTTGGGAAGCGATCGTTCCGTCTGTCGAAAAGGAGTCGAACCGAATCGACACTGACGGTCGGTCATTTTGACGGTTCGAAGTATTGAGCGAGTACTCTACGCGTTCGTCGACGATCGCGAACCATTATTATAAGTGTCCAGCGAGCGAGTGACGAACGATCGAGGGAGCTCGATCCCTCGAGTGCCATTTTTTCGAGTGGGACTCGTATCGATTCAAAGTCGAATAGAAAAACGGGCGTCGCATTTTGCGGTTCATGGCCGTGCGCGTCGCGGTTCGCGGTCCGCGGGCGAAGCGATGCCAGCGATGCGATGCGCTATGCTTCTGTTACGATTCGTACGCGTCTCCGGTTCCGCGCTCGCTTGACTCTTCTGTTCGGTTCGTCGCGGTCGACCTGATCGCGAGACGCATTCTTCCGAACTCGTAATTCGGTATCGGTTCGAACGTAGGCGCACGCACACCGCACGCCGCACACCGCACACCGTACATATACAACATGGCGCAGGTGTCTAGTCGCGCGGTCGGGTAAGAGCGGACGAGCGGATGTGCGATCGGGACGTCGAACGGGCGAACGTCTCCGTCGATTCGAAAGGTAGGAAAACCGCCGGCTCGAAGGAATCGTGCGAGGCGGCCATCTTGAATCGGAAGATGGCGGCCGAAGGGGGCGGAGGTGGGGGCGGGGGCGAGGGTGACGCGGGAGAAGACGCTTGGCGAGAGTGGATCCTCGACGCCATCAGGAAGATCAGATCCCAGAAGCAGAGGCCGTCCGTCGAGAGGATCTGTCACGCGATCCGCCAGCACCACAACTACCACGAAGACGTCGTCTCCGAGCGGCTCGACTGCGCCGTCAAGGAGGGCTCCGTGCTCAAGGTGTACAACAAGGGGCAGAGCTCGTACAAGGACCCCGGCGGCGTGCAGAGCAAGACGCTCCGCGTGACGAGGACCTCCGACTTGTGCAAGGTGGTCGCGAGGGCCGTCCGGGAGCTCTGCGAGCGGGACGGCTCCGAGCTGAAGACAGTCGAGAGATATCTCTGTCAGACGTATCGCGTCCAACTCGAAGACGGGGCCGATCTGAGGAGGCTGGTGCGCGCCGCGGCCAAGAGAGCCGTCGCCCGGGGATTCGTCGAGCCGTACGGGTCCGCTTTCAAGTCGACCGACAGGCCCCTGACCGCTCAGCCGTCGAAACCCAAGAGGCGTCGCACCCTCTCCGAGACCGACATCAAGGTACGTCCGACTTCGGCCCGATTTTGACTCCCTCCGTCTAATTCTGCCCTCCGTTTAGGTGCCGTCCACGGTGAAGGCGATGCCGATCTGCTCCGAATGCCTCGGCACCCACGCTCGGAACGCTTCCGGCGCCGCCGAAGAGCTGAGCAGCTGCGCACAGTGCAACGCCAACGTGCATCTGTCCTGTTTGAATCTCAAAGACTTCGATAGCAATTCGGCCCTTTACAAGGTAAACCTTGCTACAAGACAACGGGTGAAAGTGTACGGACCGCAGTACTCACTCCGGTAGACATAATTTATATATTATCTAAAAACATTCGTAGGACCGGTCTTTTCCCCTCCGGTTTGAAAGTAAAACTTATTTAAACTACGAGAGGTTCCTCCGACTTCGAGCTGTTAAAACTAATGCGGACAGAGACAGACGTACTAAAGTATATACTACGATACATAGATCCTTCTCTATCCCCATCCACAGGTTTCGTTAGCCTGTGAACGGGAATCAGTACGAAAATGGAATTATTTGAAATTGATTTTTCTTCTGAAATTGGAATCTTCGAATCATAGTTACATTCCTAACATTCATTTCCAGTTTTGATTTCGACTAAAGAGTCCAAATTTTCACCAAGAAATGTATATTTCGCGACAGACGCTACTAACTTAGTCTTACTTTTTCAGTCCCAGAAAAAGTTATAACTTATTCAAACTAGGCACCGACTATCTCGGTGAATTAAGCTATTAATTGTGACACTTTACATGGATATGACCCCAGTAGTTCTTGAGAAAATAAATCAGAATCCCTTTCATTCGATCAAACCTTGTAGAAGCCAGACTAATAATGATTATTTTTCTTAGATGGGAGAATGGGCTTGTTCTGAATGCAAAACTTGTGATGCTTGTCCCGATGCAAATGCATCTAGTTGGGTTTTTCGGTGTGCATCTTGCGTTCGGCATTTTCATATAGATTGTGCCGATCCTCCTCCGGAACAACGCACGGTCAAAAGACCGTGGCGATGCAGGTTTTGTTTAGAACATCACCAATTGACTCCTCATCGACCAAGTAAACTCAAAGAAAAAAGTCTCGAGTTGAAAAAACGAAGGTCAGCATCATATTTTTAATTTTATGATTCAATTCTGATTTGCTTTATATAATTTATTCTGTTCTGTAATTTGTAATTTCTATTTTTTTCTTAAATTTATTTCTTATTTCAGATTGACATCCTTGGTTAAAGGAAGAAAAAATAAAATAGCCTTAAATAGTTCACCAGAGACTGATGAAGATGTTTCAGAGGGTAATAATATAAATTTCCCAATATTGGCTGTGAAGTCAGATCAGCGTATGTCGAAAGAGAAACAAAAATTTTTTAGGCTCTCTGCTTTCAATCATGTTAAAAATAAAAAATCAAATAAAGAAATAAATACAGAAAATTGGAATAGTCCAAACATAAATAGTGATAGGATAGGTATCAGCAATAATTCTAGATATTCATCAGATTGTGAATCATCTGAAGGAAATATGTCTGATATTAAAAAAAGGACATTTAGAAAAGCATATAATAAATCTGCTGATAGTGATTCTTCTAATTCCAATGTTGCTAAAATCAAACATAAAAATCAACAATGTGACCAATTTTTAAGTGTCAGTAGTAATTGTTTATCAAAGTTATGTTCGAAAGTAAAAAAACCGAATTATATCAGAAATGACAGTTCAAAAGTTTCAATCCCTTGTCCAACTTCTAAAGAATGGAGTGAAAATTCAGATAGCAATATATCATATAGTAATGTTAATAAATGTAGTCAAAATTCAATCAAACCTAACACATTACCTTCAGTATCGCCATATAATCTGACATTTGATCGCCTAGGAGCTTCCATAACTACAGGTTCGGATAATAAGTGGGGATTTGCAGCCGAAGCTGAGAAAAAATGTTCTCTTGCTTCACAAAAAAGAGAAGCTTGTTTGGAAGCTACTCGGACATTTGGAAACTTTCACCATTCTCGTACTAAAGACCGTCTGTTAAACACACTGTTCGATGGCCTGTCAGAATTTTATGCCGTTAGGAATGGATACCGCAGCAGAACAGATAAAAAGATAGAATCTTCTGTAAAGCAACGTGAAGTTTTAAAGGAAACTAGAAGCACTTATAAAATGCTCAGTCGCACTAATGAAAATATTAATGAAGTTGCTGCTCGCTCCAATCATACAAAGTATAAATTAATGCCTACTAAAGATGAATGTGATAAATTTCCTAAAAGGTTTACCATGTGTAACCTTAGGTTGAAAAATTTTGATAATTCAAATATGAACAATTTAAATGATTTTATTAATAATTCCACCCAAAAATCGATTCCTATGTCACCGTCGAATCTTGTGAAAACTGCTGTATATGCTAAAAGACACGAACTTTCATGCCACCGACTATTTAAATCTTACGATCCGTCAACTGTAATTAAATCTATCAAAACGTGTAATTTTTCCCATATTGAAAGTGCTGATGTCTTACACTGTGACTATGATGACTTTTTAAATGTAAACCAATCTAGAAAACAGCAGAAAATTGCTGACGACACAGCCATCATCGAGTCTACATTATCGAATGTCTGGTCGGCAATCAATGAGACGGGTAAGAACAGTTAATCCACCACTCAACTTCACCTCCTTTGTATTCCTACAACCCAGAGGGTTTGGTTTTTTTATGTTTAGCTTCGTATTAATTTCACCAATCCTCTTAAATATTTTCCAGCTGCATATCCCGCTTTAAATTGTTTGGAAATTCTTAATTGAATTCATTTTTTTTTATAATTTGTGAAGTTAACTACATTTAACTGTGGATTAATGTTCTTCTAGAGTTCTATAGTATAGACCACTCTTTCATTTGCCTATTGTGAAATATTATTTTTAAGTGTTTGATGGCTAACAATGTGGTACTACTTTGAAAAGTTTAATAATTTTGTACATGTATGTCGAGCCGTAAATGTTCCTGATATCCTTTCCCATAGCATGAAAAGGTAATATGTGGTGGATTAGTCCGGTTTTTGTGTCATGCATATAATTGCATGATTATTAGGATAACTGTTCTTACTCTGTCGTGTTTAAATTGCAGTATATCTATACATATATAAGTACATGCACAAGAGATATTCATATCTGTATGCATATTTGTATATGTTGCGTACTTATTAGTTCATTTCTGTAAATTTATGCCTGGTCTGACTTCACATATTTGGCCATTTTCAAATTATGTGTTGTGATTGAATGTAATACAATAATTCTATAGCTATACGATTTTTCGCATTAATTTTTATATAATTTTCATATTTACTGTGGTGGTAACTGGACTAGAACAGTATCCACACATTCACCTTTTCTTGCTTTTATTTCTTAATAGTTTTCCTATGATTTTTTGTTTGTAATACAGTAAAACCTCATTGCTTCAAACCATTAAAATTCTAAATCCAAAAATTAAAACATATTGTTTTCTATACCTGTAAAATATTTCTTTATTTGCAAATGAATACGTTATTGTTATGAATTTTGATAAGATATAATTACGTCAGAAACTATGTATATCAAATTCGAATGAATTGGTTCAAAAAATTTATTAGTAATGAGTGGTATGGTATTAAATTAAATAAGTAATTGAAAATTTATCATAGTATCATATTAAAATAATATGGGTGTTATTTTAATAAACAAAACATCATTGTACATATGTTGCGAAATTTAATTTTTTTGTACATATCATTTATCCATAACTATTTTTTTTATTTTAATAATTAATATAAAGAAAGTTTACATTTTATCAATTTTTTTAGAACGTACTGTACTACCACCTGGGGTAACAGAAAAAGATGTTGAATTATTTAAAGAAGCCCGTGAAAAAGCTACGCCTTCTACACCAATCAAAGCAAACACAGAACATTCTCCCAATTCTCGATCGCAAACACCTGTAATGGGAACTAATGTTGCTCTAGCAATGATTCCTTCTCAACCTCGTTGTCCTGCCGCTATCCAATTTGGCCAGTGGGAAATTGATACATGGTATTCTAGTCCATTTCCCCAAGAATATGCAAGGTCTGTCACTATTGTACACCTAACTCTCGTTTTATACGATGGATAGGGACCAGCAAAAGTCGTGTAAAAAAAAAATGACATTTTACATAGAAAATCGAATATTGGTTCCCAAAATTTTAAAAGCCTTGTTATTTCAAAAATAACAAAAGTTTAGTATGGAAAATCGTGTAAAAAAAAGGTAATAGTGAAAATTCAATATATAAATTCTTATATTATTATTTAAATTTTTCAAAAAAAATATACAATGAATTATTAATTACATCCTTATATACATATTAATACATAGACAATTGCTATTCATCGCTACTTGATAATTTACTTAGCTTGGCCATAACCGCTGTATTCACCACGGTCACGGAATGTCAGTTAAGTTAGTTTTGATCTTTTTCACATCGAAATTTAAGATTTCTGTTGACGTCGATTTTCTACATTTTTATTTCGCGATATTCATTATATAGTTCAAACAAACCGTGTTAGACCAAATTAATCGTGTAATAATTCTTCATTTTTTTCATTTTTTCAAACCTTGTTATTTGGAAACCGTGTAAAATGAGAGTTGAGTATATTTAATAAAATAATTTTGATGTACTGAATTCCTGACTTCGTTGATTTTTTCAGATTACCAAAACTGTTTCTTTGTGAATTTTGTTTGAAGTATGCTAAAAGCAAGGCAGTTTTATCACGCCATTTAGACAAATGTTCGTGGCGACATCCTCCGGCTACAGAAATATACAGATGTGGAGATGTATCCGTGTTTGAAGTTGACGGAAATGCAAATAAAATTTACTGTCAAAACTTATGTCTATTAGCAAAGTTGTTTCTGGACCATAAAACTCTGTATTATGATGTCGAACCTTTCCTATTCTATGTTCTCACACATAATGATAATCAAGGATGCCATCTTGTTGGATATTTTTCTAAAGAAAAACATTGTCAACAAAAATATAATGTTTCATGTATTATGACCATGCCACAATACCAGCGACAAGGATATGGAAGATTTCTCATTCATTTTAGTGAGTAGTATTTTTTTGTGGTTGTCGATCTGTAAAGTATTAATAAAAAAAATCACACACAATTTAAATTCAATATATGACTTAAATATTATCACTTAAAAAGATGAATTTTTTATTTGCTAATGATTTTTTTCTCAAAATTGAGCTTTTTGTTTTTTCTGTCAGGTTATTTATTATCCAAAGAAGAAGGTCAACCTGGTACACCAGAAAAACCACTGTCAGATCTTGGCCGTGTTTCCTATCATGCTTATTGGAAATCTGTCATATTGGAATATCTCCATTCACATCGTGATAAACCTATAACGATCGAGGATATTGGAAGAGAAACTGGAATGTACAGTCATGATATTGCTACAACTTTCCAATTGCTTGGTTTCATACGGTATATACCTTCAAATGATGGTTTCAAGCTAGGACTTTGTGTTAATTGGTTCAAAGTTGATTCTCACATGAAGAAAGTTTCAAATTCTCCAAGACTGCATATTGATCCTGAATGTTTACGTTGGACACCACTCTTAACAACGAATATTAACTCATTTTCCCCTGAGGTAACATCTGATATAGAAACATTGACTGAAAATTTAGAGGGTAATTCTAAATATAATTCAATATCTGAAGATGAAATAAAATCTGGCACAAATAAAGCTATTAAAAATAATTTCAATGCTTATAAAAAGCTTAATTTGAATTGTGAACCAGAAAAAGTTGAAGACAGTATGTTGGAAGTTACATCATCCGGTCGTAAACGAACACGTCCTAGCAAATATAATGAAACAACATATACGGGATCGACGCAAAACTCTGAAACTTCATTGAGACGAAAAAGAAAATCTATTGATAATCTTAGTTTGAAAAAGGGAAGAAATATTGAGGTTAACAAACATAAAAAGAATAATTCAGTGATAAGTATTCAAGTTGAAAATACAAATAGGAGTATTACTCGTAGCCAGCAAAATTCTCATAAAAAACCAGCAAATACGAAACTTTTGAAAAACTCCAAAGTTATGTTATCATTAAAGCAAAAGAAAATTAAAGCATTGAAAAATATTGCTGCATTGAGATCGAAAAAATCTGGAGATGTGACAGAAAATCTGGAAAAGAAACTCAAAACTTCACCGCCTAACAGTAAAACTGTTGAAAATTGTTCATTCAAACGCAAACGAGGTTGGGTTAGAGGTAGACCTAGAAAGAAGATAGACGTTTCTAAAGATTTACGAAAACAAACTACCATCACTGAAATGCTAAAAAATCGGAAGCCAAATCAAGTCATGGTTAAGTCATATAAAAATGCAATGTCATCTGAATTTCTCAAATCGCTTGAAAAGTTTTCTGAAAACGAATCTGATGATCCATCTCCAAATATTGAATCGGAATCAAGCTCATCGCAACATCAACCATTTTCTGTAACAGAAAGTATATCTGACCAACCTGTTCTATCTGGTAAAGAATCTGAAAACATCGCTCGAGATAGACAAGCCTTAGGTAATGAAACCACAGAAGATTCATCTGCAGAAGCAGACGATGAAATGGAAATAGATGAAAATGATGATGAGCAAAAATCTTATCATGTATTAGAAAAAGAAAATAGTGTTTCAAGCAAAGAAAAATGTGAAAATAATGATGACACAGAAATTAAAACAGCTAAAGAAACAGTAAATAAGCCCAACTTATTAAATAATGAAATTTCATTGAATGTCAGTGTTGATAATGTTGATAAAAGTATCATTGATAACTGTGAAACTGAAAAAACCAAAAGTAATGAAGATAGCTCCTCTAATAGTCACACAAATGACCCTAAAACTGTGACAAATTCTCTTGATGATAAAGATACTATTATTATTTCTGAATCTGAAGAATGTAGCAATAGCCAAAATGAATTTATGATTATCAAAAGTAATATTACTGTTGATTTACCGACAGAGAAATCTGATCAACATGAGCAAAGTGATATTAATAATCAAAAATCTTCATCGAAAAATATTGAGGCTTCGAAAGAAAATAATGAGCTTTCAACAGACAATCCTAATGTTAATACTTATCCACAAAATGATAATGTTGCAAATACTTGTGATATGCCAGTGATTGATAAGAATGATGCAGTCAATGTAAATAAATCGAATGCATTGATGGAAAATTTTGAAATTTCAAAAAATAACAAAGAACTTTCCACATTGGATAAAAACGAATCTAATTCAAATGATATTAAAAAATTCAACGGGCTTTTTCAACCAGAAATGAAATTTTCTAAAACTGTTTTGCAAAATGTCAATGAACCAAATAAACCTCCTAGTGATTCAAACGTTTTAGAATCGATGGCTCCCAATTCAAAAATCAGTCCAGAAAAAGATATTTCATTAATTGATTCTAATAAGATTCTCAATGAAAGTTTGTCTGACATATCTTCTGGAACTAAAAATGAAAAAACCGTTGATGCTAAACTACATGAAACCTCTCATTCTAGAGATACAAATGAATATCAAATAAGCTGTCCAACCAGTTTTTCTAACAAAACTTCAACAGAAGCTTGTTCTAATGTTGTAACTTTACCAAATAAATCTATGGACAAAAATAATTTTTCACCTGAAGAAATGTCTGCATGTTCAACATCCCAAACAATAGGCACAATGTCAAATAGTATTTCAAATTTACCAAATAATTCAGGTAATGAAAATTCACTGAAAATTTGTGATGCAGCAGGTGTTGTAAAAATGGGTGGAATGTACTCAGTCGATTCTCGGATTATGGATAAAGATGTTAGCAAAAATAACAGTTCAATTTCTTCTGTTTCACCGTGCACTATTCAATCAGATACGAATCACGATACTCTTAAAACTCAAGATAGTAATCAGCAACAAATTTCTACGGATTATAATCAAAAAATAGTCTCTTCAACCAATTCAATGAACTCTGCAAATAATGTGATAATGAATACAACAACTTCAACAATTGGACTGAACTCAATATCTACGAACTGCGAAACTTCACATTTTAATCTTAATGTATCCGAAGAGGTTAAACAAGATAACTTGAATGTGAATGTAAAACCTATTAGAGAAAAGAGTAAACTGCGTGATGTTAGAGTCAATTCTGCCCAAAAACTTGATAAGGGAGATAAAAAGGCACAGAAAACAGATATAAATTTTCCACCATCGCTATCACAACCACCGAAAACTTTTTTTTCAGAACAAGACACAGTGAAAAAACCCAATGAATCAATCAATATTGTCAATACCATTTCTGCTGTAGGATGTAAATCAGATAATAAGTTAGTAGATAATTCTAAAAAGCAAGATTTTTATAAAAAAGAAAAACCTGTCACTAAATCATCTGAAAAAGGATCCATATCAAAACATGAAAAGGGCTGCTCGAAATCAGATCAATCAGACGTAAATGTCAACAAAGCAGCTATTGCTAAATTCAAATACGAAAGTGAAATTGTTGGTAAAACTGAATATGCAATAAATCAAATACCAAACTATCACAGTACTCATACTCAATATCAATGGTGGGATCCCACACGCCTACCCGGCTCTTGGGACCAGAACCGTTATTTGGATATTAAAAATACAGAAAAGCCATATTATGATAAATATCAATCGTTCAATCTCACGCACCTTGAAAATATGCCAAAATCACCACAAAAACATAAATATGATCAGAAAGATTTTCACAATTTAGCATATTCAACTTTATCAGCTTCTACATTTTATCAAGGTTTAACACCTCACTTCAAAGAAACTAAGGCAATACAGCCAAAGAATGATTATAGCAATCAAAAAACTGAATCATGTAAGGTGGCTTCACGACAATCCAAGAACAGCGGATGTCAAACTCAATGTGATAATAAAATAAAAAACTCAATTAACACATATTCTAAAGATTCTCATATCAAACAAATGATGGAACAGCACGTGTCAAACCAAAATAAAACCACAAATGATGTAAACGGACCTCCGTGTAATATGAATCAATCTTACGAAAGACAAAATAATCAAATCATAAATTCTGTGGTCAATTCTCAATGCAAGAACAGCACTGATCATTACAATAACACTTCCGTTTCAACTCATCAGGCTAATTCAAGTCCTTGTGGAATACAAGAAAAATCACGCAATGATTCGTGCGAAAAGAAAAATTCCCATCAAACTTGCAAAAAGGAAGAAATGTCCAAGGATAATTCTCAGCAGATATCTTCTCAGAAAGAAGAAATTTGTCAATCAGTTAGTCCTGCACTGCCATCAATGGGAGTATACACTCCAGACTCTACCAGTAATTCTGTACATAGCGTGCAATACAATCCTTGTGAATTGGATGTAAGTCAACTGGGCTTAGAATCTCCGTCTAGTATTGCTTCAGATTTAGCCTCTCCGTGCTCTATGTTGCATATGCATCCGAGTCCTCAACATGTGACCCACCCGATGCATTCCTCTATTCACATTCCACCCATTATGACAGGAAATCAGGGAAAACAAAAAAATGTACACAATAGAAACCGGTAAGTTGAAAATTTTGTGTAATATAGTTTCCAATTTGATGTGAAGTCAAGTATTTGGAAACTAGTGTTGTAATTGAACCAAAAAGAATTTTAATAATCTAATTTTTATTTTTTGTAGAGCGAATTCAAATAATGGACAAGGAGGAAACCAAGTCAATAGTAATAATAGTAGTGTTGAAAATCAGCAAAAGAATAATTCTGGCAACGGAAACAGAGCTACAGTTACACCTCCAACTAGACATAGAACAACTCCTCCTATGTCTCATCATCATGGTAAGTATAAAAAAATCATCTTTTAAAAAATCATTTTTTGAGTTTCTTTTGATTTTTAAAATCATTATTATTAATAGGCATAGTTCCTCAACAAACAGTTCATGGTGCAGCTGGTGGAACAATGAATTACCAAACTAGTCCAATGGGATATCAACAGCCTCTTCCGTTCCAACAAGCCAGTGCTTCTCAAGGATATCCCACAACCCAACGGCAAGCTTGTGCAGCTGCTGGTGCTTTTTATGCACAACAGCCGGGATCTTGTTCGTTAGCACGCTTACAGCAGATGGCAGAAAGTGGAGGTGCTGGTGGTGCATCAACGCCTCCACATCAAGGACCCACACCTCCAGCTCCTCCTGGCACACCACATTACCACAAATACTATTCCCAATCGCCTGGACAACTTTCAGGATCTGATGCTATTGCTGCTTCTCGGAATCCAAGAACATTGCCAGGTTTGTGATTTTATATGAGCAACTAATTATTTGGTTAGTTATAAATTCCTAAAACAGTCAGTTAAAAATTATCACTAATTTATCAAATAAGTGATAAATTGAATGTTCATTTTTTCGTCAATAAATAAAGCGCGAAAAGTGGGGTCTTAGGGTAACCACAGTTTCCATAATTCAAAACAAGATATTTGACCTAATATATTTATTCAAAAATATTTTTTTGTGCATTAAAAAAATTTTTTTTAATGAAAAATACTCTCAATATTACCTACTCCTATTTAGGAAAATTCAAACACAACTAGTGTCAAATTTACTAAGCGAGACAAATGTGAAAGACACATTTAATATTGCTGGTTACAATACTGCCCGAGACTGAGAAGCAAATAACAAAATAATAATTTTCATTAAAAAATATACTCGTTCATTGTATTTATATAATTCACATGCATTGGTAATAATGCACAACTATCAGAAACAAAATACGACATTCGATATTCATCATATCTATCAGCGATTTCTTTGATATGAAATTCGATAAACAGACATGCATTGATATATTCAATGGGTCGATCGCTAGTATTATCATAATTGACGACTGAAAAAGCCAAGGGGTACAAGTGACTTTGCAGTGATTTCGAGAAAAGCGCGTTCAAAGTTGACCATGTACTTACATGTATTAGGAGGAGGTGGACTGATTTGATGATAAATCTTGGCACACGTTCCGAATTCGTTTATATCCTTTTGCCACCAATTGAATGAGCGTGCATAGAAGCGATTCTTGTGCATAACTCAATTTCGGCAAAGATGTCACTTGTACCCCTTGGCGTTTTCGATCGTCAATTATAATAATCGATTTACGACATATCAATAAACGTATAATGATTACAGGCAATGTGACCACAATGCAACATCATATGCAAATGGCAGCATCTCATGCATCGAGCCGTATGAGTCCTATCAATCCCAACATTATTTCTCCGTATGGAACTCTCAATGGATATCGTATGACGGCAGCCCAGCAGGCTACTGCCGGATTCAACAGCGCACCTGGCTTCAATGCTCCACAACTTCCACCTGTGCAAATGATGACGGCTGCACAATATCAATATCAAGACACGAGAGCCGTTTCTCAACAGCAGAACACAGTTTGCACTTCTTACGGTTACATAAATATGCAACCTCTTAACACTATGAGACGGTAGTTCAACAGTTTTCTTAACTTTTTTTTAATTTTTATATAACCGTTTATCATCGGTTGATTTTTTTTATCTCGAGGACTATTGAAAGAAAGTGCTATTACATGTTGATACTTTGTCTCAAGGTTTTCGGGAGAGATATTTGAATACCAGTGATTTTTTGGTTTTTTGACGCAGTGATAATACCAAATTTATAATTACGCACTTTCAATTATTGTTGTCATTTTTTTTCGTTAAGTTTATTTCATGATTTGATTTTACAAGTCTTACTTTTTTATTATGTGAAACTTTAGCAGCCTGAGAAAACATATAACATTTAATTTTAATTATTTTTAAATTTTTGATGAATTTAGAACTAACATTATTTATTGAAAATATTTACAGTGTATATCAGAAGAATTAAGATATTTAAATTAATTTTTTTTTTAACTATTGTTTCTTAATTTTATGCTTGAAATCTAGAAGATATATGATTCATGCCAAGTTTTTCCCATTTATTTGAATTTGTGCTGTACTCTAATGAAAACGTCACGTTTTTAACTGATATTGATCACCTTTTTGAATATAAGAAAAATCAAGTCTACTTAAAAGTTTTATTTTTTTACTGTTTTATGCAATCATACAGTAGAAAACTGAATTATGTTCATTGCTTGGTGCTCTCATTGGGTTATATGTGTTTTTTTATAATTTCAAAGAAATTCAAACCAATGTACAATATATTAAATGAAGTTTTATAAATATTAATTGTTACTTACATATATTCATATGTGTAAAATCAGGTGTAAATATTATTGTAAATCTTAGTTGTAAATGGTGTTATTACACAAAATAAAATTTTGTGAAAACAATCATAAATATTTGTGAAATTGTTTATTTTTTTACCCCATCTATAATTGACATTCTAAGCAAAAAACATTACATTTCACACTATCATTTTTAATAATTATCAATTTTGTATTTAACCAGAAAATGACCTTCATCATAATGAAAATTTTATGACAGATAACATTTTCGAAGATTCTTTAATTTTATCACTGTTAAGAAATTATTATCTTTTTATCTAACAACTTTCATATACATAAGTACATAGCAATGCCTGACAGCAAAAGTGTACCGAGTAAATCGATAGGCCGCATTCTAAGTTGATCTCATATACAATCGTTCGACTTAGAGGGTGGCTGATCGATTTACTTTATCGACTTTGGCTGTTGGATATCGATATGTACATACATACTGCATTTGGTAAATTATATCTAACACATGGATCAATATATTCAGCCGAATATTTTCAAATATAATTTTTGAAAAGTGTAATCTTTCAAATGATATGTGTAAAATTCATGATGATCTGACTTTTAATTCCAAAGTTAAAGTGATTTAATAAATACTGCTTTTACTATTTTCGATCTAAAGAGAAAATCTGAATCTCATGCACTGATAAAACATTAGTTTTTAAATAGAAAAAAATACTTTTCAAGTAAAATAATGACTTGTTTACTATTTTTTGGACTTTGTTCTATCGAAACAAGCAAAAAAGAAATGATTTAATAATTTAGTTTTAGTTTAATTTCGTTTTTATTTTGATTTGCTTTAATCAAAATAAATTAAGTTTTTTCATAAAACTCAGAAAAAGTCGACAAAATAATTTTATTTTATTAAATATTGAAAATAATTGAGATAGTCAACATCTCAAAGATATGAAAAAGCTGTATACTCAATATTTGATAAAAGAGAACTGTTCATCGAAGGGGTACTGCAATTGCTCATGACAATGCAATTTATCGAGTCGCAAGTCAAATGCAACAATGGTAAAAAATGTACTTCGAACCCTCTTTCAATCTGCTTTTTTTTTCCTAGATCTTGCTTTTTATCATTACTTGCGTCTGAATTAAAAAAAAAAAATGCATATTAAGAATTTGGCTCCAATAAATTGTCCCATATTTTGGACTAAATTTAAACTGCTTTACAAAAAAGGTATCGAAATATTTTAGAAACTGGAATGATTGTATCAATCAAGGATCATGTAATGATGAATCTAATCGAGAAAATGATTTTAAATACATGATCCTACAAACTTTTTGATCTACGTGTTATGTGAGGCTTGCATCTAGATAATGTTTAAAAGACAGTTTACTGTTAACCAATGTTCTGAAATTTGATAAATGTTTCATATTTTATTTGAAACTGAACAACCCGAAAATTGCATTATCATCTGTTTTATTTCAAGTGCAAGCCAATTTTTTTTTTCCATATCCATTCTATTGATTTCTATCTGGTGATTTTTCTTCATAAATAAGCTACATGCTCAGTTAAATGGGCGATTTTCATTAGGCCAAAATTTCAATAAATTCAAATGAAAAAATAATTTAATGAAAAATACATGTATTTGAGGATTTAGTATCAAAAACTAATATGTATTCTCAGGTACAATATCTAACATAAGTACACATAAAAAATTGTTTAGAACAAAAATTAATTTTTATTCATAAGTAACACTTTCAAGTTTAGTATTTATTGCCTGAAATCACGAACAATCTATAATTCTCATCAGAAGTATGTGAATAACCCTTTTTTTTGACTAGAGCAACTTATCTGCTTCTGATTTTTCAAGTTTGAAAAAAATGATACTTTTTTGTACACTCATCTCTCGTTTTACACGGTTTCCAAATAACACAGTTTGAAAAAAATCATAAAATAAAAAATATTACACGATTTATTTGGTCTAAAATCAACAAAAATAATAAATTTCGATGTGAAAAAGATCGAAACTAACTTAACTGACATACCATGTCCGTTGTAAATACAGCGGTTAAGGCCAAGCTAAGTAAATCATCAAGTAGCAATGAACAGCAATTGTGTAAGTATTAATATGTATATAAGAACGTAATTTACAATTCATTGTATCAATTTTTTGAAAAATTTATATAATAATATTATGAGAATTTTTATATCGAGTTTTCACCATTACTTTTTTTTTCACACAATTTCCCATACTAAACTTTTGTTATTTTTGAAATAACACGGTTTTTAAAATTTTGGGAACCAATATTTGATTTTCTATGTAAAATGTCACTTTTTTTACACGGTTTTTGCTGATCCCTATCCACCGTGTAAAACGAGAGTTGGGTGTATTTAATCATAAGCAGCTTTGCTACTTTGCTTGAATAATTCATTGAAAGTAAAAAATAAAACTATTTCACAAAATTTTCAACAATTGATATACCTAGGTATGTAGATGACAAATATTGTAGTTCAACCACACATATTAATCATGTGGAGTGTAATATGATACGCTGTGTATTACGCTCATATGATACGCTATAGTTACACATATTAAATTTTGCTGGATTGTTTCAAATATCAAAAATACATATAAAGAATTTCTTATTTGATGATTGACAATAAAATCAATTCACAAATTTAGCTTTACCATCATACGTACATCCTGATCTTTGTATGACTTCTGAGGCCGCATAAATACCGCACTTCACACAAATATCTAGTGGTTTTCCTAAAACTAATTGTGCTAAAAATCCTCCCGAAAATGCGTCTCCGGCTCCATTTGTGTCGACTATTTTTTCTTTTGGTAAAACTATTACGGGTATTTCTTGAACAATGTTATTTTTTGCTATCAAAACTGGATCACATCCTTGTGTTATGATTACGACGCGTGGAGTTTTGTCGTTTTTCTTCTGCAGATTCGAAACCTTCAGAGCAATTTCTTGCATGTTTTCGGTATTAAAGGACAATTCTTTTGCAAATGCTAACATTTCCTAAAAAAATAATGCATAATATAATATAACATTAAATAATGGAGAATTAGATATTTTGAAGAAAATTCATTGAATAAGTGAAAAAAACAACTACCGTTTCATTTCCAAAAAGAATATCAACATATGGTAATACTTCCATCAATGGTTCTTTGTAAAATTGTGATACAAATGGTGCACTAAGATTCATTATAAATAGATTCTTGTTTTTAAAAGCATGCTCAGCCAATCGCATTACTGAAGCAGGACTGACAACTAAGAAAAACCCCTAAAATATGAAAGAAAATTTTACAAACACTAGATTGAAAATTAAATCTATTTGATAAAAACAAGTCATATACTGAAGTGTAAAAAAAATTTGCATTTTCGATGAGTTTGAGATTATTTGGTTGTGATAAATGATCTTCGGTGAAACAATTAGCAGCAGCCAAATTTGCACAAAGAGAACGATGAGTACCAGTTATCAGTACAGCGCACGTTCCCGTAGCTTCTTTGTCAGTATATTGGTATTGAACATTAACGCCGTCTGCACTAAAATTGAACAAAGTAAAAATGTGTAAATTGATCACAAATCAATTGATAAATGCAACAAACTAGTTAACATTTGCTTTTTGTCCAAAACATCAGCCAATTTTAATTCCATTTACCGTACATGGATAGTATATTATTTTATCAGCTAATAAGATATAAATAATAGAAATAGACATATTAACACACTAAGAGCAGGAATTGTAGTAATACGACTCACAAGGATCGCATGTTTATCGGAAAATGAGTATATGTTTTTTTTTCAATCATATTTTATGTTTATTATTTTTTAAGGTCTGCAATGTGACATTATTCATTAAAAAAAAATGCAAAAAATATAAAAAAAGTCAACACAATTTCTTTTCTATTTTTTGCTCTTAAATAATAATTTACTATTTTTTTACAAAACTCCTTCGATCTTCTTCAAAGGTCTCTCCAATAGATATATAATTTTACTAAATTTCGATTTAAGTTACTTTTTGCACTTTAAATTTAGCATTAAAATTAAAATTTACATATTTATAAATATTTTTTAATAAATATATCACTACCTCTAAATCTGTCCAGTGTAATGTTGAAAAAAATATCAAAATACATTGTTATTAACAAAGATATGACATTTTAACTAAAATAATGTTTTTTAAGTGATCATGCGAAATATTGCCAGCTCTAGGAGGGGGTAGAGGGGAGACGATGCCTGCCCCCATCTACCATACTTACGCCAATATCTTCCGCTCTTATTGTGTTAATATACCTATAAAGATTTGACTTTTATGGTTGTCAATTATAAGTTGTGCCAGGAAAATAAATTTAGCATCTGTATTCTTTAATTTTTCAAAATCATTTAGATCAGAATATTTTTCATGTAAATTGGAAACAATTCATAATTCATCCCATTAACATATGCTTTATCAATTGTGATAACAAATGAAAGGTCAAGGAAACAAGACGTCAGATACAAAATATTGTAAAAATATCTTTATAACTCTAAAAGAATTGAATATTATATTACCTAGCCCGTTCTTTTAAAATATCAGAATATTTATCGCGACCGACACAGCCAAAATATGTAGCAATGTATGGTTTTTCTAAAAACCATTGAGCGACTCTCATAGTATTCTGGACACTACCTCCAGCTATGAATTCGGCATTATACTTTTCCATTAATTCTTTGTACAGTGGCTTATGACTATCTGATGCCATGATAGCATCATCAGGTTTCAAATCATATTTCTTCAACAATTCTTTATCGACAACGGCTGATATATCCAATAATGGATTTCCTATACCAATCAATGAGCCTTCTCTGTAAAAATCAAAACATGGATGTGATGAAAAATAAAAAAACGAATGATGATTCATTAAAATAAAGAAAAAATATGGAATTTTTATTATTTAATCACTGTTAAAAATATACCGACAAATCATTCAATTTATGATAATCTGATATTTTCGTAAAATCTATAGTTTTGGGGTACGAGCGCCTGCCTTTACTGTTTAATCCATCACAACTGTGCAATTTGCAGCGCTTGTAAGCCAAAACAATCGATTTCACGAAAAAATGGGATAAACATAAATCGGAGGAAATTTACTCTAGTTTTATTTCTTGTATGAACATTTTCATCATAAAACTAGCTTCTACCACCAGGTGTTGCTTGAGACTATTTAGATTTTAAGCCGATTGTGGCCTGTAGTATATTAGTTCCTGTTCCCATTCAATATCTGTTCCCGCTACAATTTCAACGAAATAATCTGCCATTTTGAGGTCTAAAAATAACTAAATCCCGTTGTGTATGTAGGCTTTGCATGGAGTATTTTCAGATATACTTAAGTGTGAGGAATCAAAAAAATATATGTATAGTTAACCTGCTGGTCCACCCTATATATTAGATGACATAGAATATTGTTGAAATTTTTGTCCCTTTTAAGCCTCCCATCCCAATACACCCGATTTGATGATATATCGAAAAAAATTTAGATTCCATATAATACATTTTTATCAACGATTTTATTATATTCCGACTGTGAAAAACATAAAATCGAAAATTATTATGAATTATAAATATTTAGATAAGTCCTATTTTTTTGATCTGACGAAGATATACGATTTTTTAAAAATTGGATAAAATAATTTCCCGAGGCAATAATTAATTTCTTTTGATGAATTAAAATATCCAATAAATATTTTTTTTTCCATTTTGAGGTAATGGGGGTTGCTAAAAGGGTCTACCGATGATTCTGTAAATGGGCCCTTTCTAACTAACCACTGCAGGTAAAGTAAATATATTTGCAATATGAATACAATTAATGAATTTGAAATTAGAATAATTTCAGTCAATTTATAACCAAACCTTAAGTTATCCATAATATCAAGAAGATATAATTTAGAGAGTGAAGAATTGTATCCACGTGGGAGACTAGTGAACGTTGTAGCCAAATGTCAACGACTGAATCTTCCACGCTGTGTTATGTAATTTTTACCCACATACAATTTATATGATACGCTATCTTATATTCATAAGTGAGTATGTTATATTAAATATGAGACTTCAACCGGAAAATATTGGTAATATAAAATTAGCAACGACGCGTGATTGCACAAATCTATCAACAACTGTCATGAGCGTCATAAAAACTTATACCTACATAGGTAGGTAGGGCAATGTAATGTGAGGATAGACGGCTACAGTGGGAGACTCAAACCATTCTAATTGGGAATGGGAAATGGGGATACTTGATCCCCTTTCGTTTTTTATCCCCAGCTTCGTTTTGAAAGATTGGATTTTGGAAAAAAATATGTCGAAACACTTGGAATTTAATTGGGTTTGTTTGGTATAAGCACCATTTGAAATAATCTATTCGTTTTCTAATAAAGTTAAAAAAAAAACGGATGAAAAGCAAAAAGGCAAAATTTTGGCAAACATTTATATTCCATAAAATTTAGAGTATAGTATTCTTATTTCAAAAATATTACTTCGGTACTATATACCTATTAGATGACATTGAAAACTTTTCGAAAGTTTCATCCCGATTCATCCCGTTTTATGATATTGAAAATTATAGAATAGTGAAGTACAATATTTATATATCCAATGTCAACCGAAAGTTTGGTTGGAACGAAACTTCACTTTTGTTATAATCGACTTGAGTTCACTTTTGTTAATATTTGACTTTACTACCTAGTAGGCTTACGTGAGAAATTAGTTCAGCGAAAATGTTCAATTCAGATAATTGTGACGAGGTTATAAAATTCTTATTTATTTTTGTATTTTAAGTTATTGTTTAATTGAAACAAATAACTTTATAGAAAATATTCGATGAGGTTTTGTTAACTCTTGGAGAATTCAATCATAGAAATGAAAATACAGCAGAATTTGATGAGCAATTAACAGACACTAATTCTCGGAATGTTCACTGTCAAAGTAGTGATTCAGAAATTGAAAAACTTACACAAAACACAATCGACATTTTGGATTCAGTCGATCCATTTCTTCCAAAGAATCGTGAATTCAAAATTGTAGATACTGAATCTAAGAAAAGTAGAAAAAGAAAGTTTCCTGGACCTGCAGGTTTATTTGGAAAAGACTTAAACATTGATTTTAATAACGATGGAGATACTATTGTACTATCTCAGGTTTGCAGTATATTTCATTTCTTATCTTAAGTCAACTTAACCTGACATATTGAGTTTCATACTGTCAATCGTTATTTAGTGCCAAGTATATTTTATTTATACCTAATTAATATTCAATTTCACTAGAGCGACAACCCTTCTCAGATTCATTTACTGTCATTTGTATTCAATGAAGGACCATGGTGTGTGATGGTAGAAGAACTGAAAAATAGGGATATTAATATCAAAGAACATTCCATAAGTAAATTAAAATCATGCATATCTTTGAAAAAATTGAATGGCTACAGAACAAAAATTATAGCAGGAATTATTCACAATATTGATCCCAATTTACACGATCCAATAGTCACAATAAAAGATCCAACTGGTGATATATTATTTAAAAAAAAATAAGTACCTACTTGTGAAGCAGATCATTAACATGACACTCTTAACTCTTATTAAAATTTAATTATTTCAGGAGATTTTCAATGTATACTTCACAGAGAAGCTTGGAATACTTATAGCTCATATTTGATTCCATTACATTCGGTGCTTCTTTTGAAAGACATATCCATATTGGAGGTCGGTAGAAATATTAAGAATCATTATCTCAATATAACGTCTAACAATATCTCGACCATATTTTGCAATGAAAATATCTTAGAAATGTTCAATAACGGTAAATCGAATGTTAAAAATATGAATGATAGTTGTTTTCGTTTAGATGTTATAGATGTTATAAAATGGAACTCTAATAATGTTATTATACTTAGATGTTTTGATAAAAATATGCAGTATTTATAAAATTTGGAAAATACTTTCTTTTACTTAAAGTTATTTGATGAAATACTCGATAGTTTTCTTTTTCTTTTTTCCTAGCATTTTTCCTGCCTATACAGAATTCGCATTTTTGCTTTTTTTACGCCACTCCCTTCTGTCATGGGCGTCTTCTTCTCTAAGACCTGCGACAGCCGTATCTTCTCGTTTTTTCGAGGACCAACTTGTCCTCGGCCGTCTGCGTGGTCTACCTCTGGGTATGGTGATATTCTTGATTTTATCGATCATCGAGCTCTCAGATGCCCGTATCATATGCCCATACCACCTCGGTCGGGCCTCCTGTATTTTTTCTACGATGAATCTGACTCTGAAGGCTTTTCTGATCTCATCATTTTTAATTTCATCTATTTTTGTTTTGCCCATGAACCATATTAACATCTTCATTTCTATCGTATACATCTTACTTTCCAGGCTCTTTGTTGCAGCCTAGCATTCGGATCTGTACAGTGCTACTGGTCTCACTACCGTTTTGTACACTTTCTACTTGGGTCCGAGTGGCATTTTTTTTTTGTCGCACAGAACCCTAGTCAGTTCCCTCCATTTTAACCATGCTGAGCCAACTCTGTGCTGGATATCTGCCTGGCTGTCTCTATCGTCTGTCCTAGATATTTAAAGTTTTTCGTTTTTCTTAAGTGTATGCCATTTACTTTTATGCTCTGGTTGGATTGTTCAATTCCAACTAATCTGTCCTCTTAATGTTAAGTTTCAGTTCATATTTTTCAAGTCTGTCCTTCCATATTTGTGTTTGTCTTTTCGGGTTTTGACTTGTTGGGCTGGTGAGTAAGATGTCTGCATATAAGATGGTCCATGGGTGGGTCACTTTGTATATTTCTCGTTATTACATCTAAGCACGTTTTGAAGAGGAGTGGCGAGAGCGCGGACCCTTGATGTATGCCAACTCTCACTGGAAAAGCTGTCGATGTACTAACAGCGCTGCAAACCATACTCGTTGCTCCTTTGTAGAGGCACTTCACTATATCTATATATGCCTCTGAGACTCTGTGCTCACAGAAGGCCATCTATATAAGATCATGTGGTATTTTGTCGAAAACCTTTTTGAGGTCAAGAAATGCGAGATGTAACGGCTTCTCGACTTCTCTGTGCTTTTCCATTAGCAACCTTTCCACGTCTCAAAGTCACCCTTTCTCTTCCAAATTGGTATTATGATGCTGTTTATCCAGTCCTTCGGAATTCCACCCCTGTGAGTTATTTCATTGAAGAGTTTTATCAAGCAGTAATCTCTGTCACCCTTCAGTAGTTTCATTACTTCAACAGGGATTTCACCCAGAAAAAACAAACCTTTGTTTTTGACAAGCTAAGTCTGACATGTACACGTCATCGATAACGAAAGTGTTAAATGTAAATAGAAAATCATATTTTTGATCAAGTATTTTAAATAGTAGGTATATTTCAGAAAATTTATATCGGATCATTAGTTAAGATGAATCAAATTGTGGTAAATAAATGTATCAATCAAGTTTTGTTAGAAAATATTAACCGAATAAATTATATTTATTAATTTCAAAGATACCTACAATGTCTTTTTCTGTATCTAATGTTATAATTTTGAAATATTGTATTTATAGAGGAAAGGACAATTGATTATTGTCATTTATGTCATGACTGATGTATATTATAATATACAGAACCATTTTCTGTACTTAACTCAATATCGATAAAAAAGACCACTTGTGCCCTTTGTGAAATTCAGTTGTCATGTATGTTATGTTAAACGTGATTGATATTCGAAAACTCGTTAAAACACCAAATTCGTTCACATAATTCCTAATTTGTAACAGTAACCACTTGACGAAGTTTGTATAGCTGCGTGTTCTTAAGAGCAACCTAACGTAACCCAACCTTTTTTAATATCCCCGTTACACACAATCAGAGGTGTAGCAAAGCGGGAGCACAGGGTTACAGCACTCCATTACTTTTCGGTAGCCAAAATGTGCCCGCTACCTTCCTACTTGAAACAGTAAATTTTACAAAAAAATGTGATGTAAAAATTTCATGAAAAAAATATTTATGAAATTATAAGGTTATTCATGAATTATTAAAATTGAAGTCGCTAGCGGTGATATCTTTAACGTTTCAAACATAGGACAGAGCACCTCGTTCGAGCTGGTTTAAGGAAATTTGACTTTCAAATATTCATATTTTTTTTATTGAAAGTAATTCTGAGATTAATATGCCAATTTTTAAAATATATTATACATCTTAGTTACTGTAAAAAATTTAATCTCCAGACTTCATACAACACTTTTCGAAATATAGTTAGGTACGAAAAAGTGCTTTTTCATTGTTTCTCGTCATCTAGATTTGATTTCTTGTAAGCTTTATTTGAATTTGATCTTTCGGGCAAATAAAACGGTCATCACTTGGACAATACACATGAAATGTTTTATAGACAATCATGTTTGAAAAAACGTAAGGGTTCAGAAATAATGAAGATCCAACTTTTCTAATGGTTTTGTTAAAGAATGCTGATTTTTTGCACTAAATTACATATTAAATTCGTTGACGACTAAATAGCGTAAGATAAATAACAGTTGAAGACTTAGTTTCCATGAAGTATTCAAAAACTGCCAAATAGGTAGGTAGGTTCTATATTTTTTTACAATTCACTATTCCTAAACCTTTTGCGAAAAGTTGTCGATCCACGCTCGACAAGTAATAGTTTACCATAGATCTTCATTCAGGAGATTGCTTTAAAAAATATCATACTTTGGTTAATTATAAAAATTTGAATGTGTAAAAAGCAATAAAAAATAACTTCCGAAAGATATTTTGTTAGATTTTCATTTTTTAACTAAAAATTTCAGATTTTAAAAAATGCTTCAAAGCGCTTTGTAGTTGTGGGAAACTCAAAGAAAACGCAAAGGATTAAATAAATCATTTCGAACTTGAGTGTGTAAGGAAAAGGGGTAATGTCATATACCGAGGCTTTTGACCTAAGAATTTATTTATGTTATAGTAAACTGAAAATACTTTTGAAAAATTTCCGAATTGGGATTATCAAAAAACACGTTTGAAAAACGTAAATTATGAATTTTTGAGTTTTATAATATTTTTTTTACCTGCGGCTCTATTTCATAACAAATAGACAAAGTAGGTAATTTCAATATTTAGAGAGGGAGAAATGTTAAAATTTGCGTTCCGCCACCTTTTTTTTAGGGCTAAGTACGTCTCTGCACACGATGTGAGATCGTAGATCAGGTTCAGTTATAAAGACGTCAGGTATCATAGAATATCAGTGCTGTCGATTGAATTCGATCGCTTTAAGGCGGAAACACCGTTCTGACGATGAGACGTCAAAAGAAATAGATGAACGACCGTTCAATTCTTCGTGTGCGAATACGACAGGTTAATTGAACGGATTGCTTCTCTTTCTTTCTTTTATGACGTCTCAGACCTGTTTGTTTCCCCATACTCGTCTATGAAAATTCGAAGCGCAATAGACGCGTTAAGTTGGCGTGCGTGCTGTTTGCATCTCGCTCGTCCCCCTTCTCTCCCCCCGCGGCCTCGTATTGCGCAACGCGGCGTGTTGTTGTTGTGATCGACCGCGACTGGCGCGGGTCGAGCGTCGCATTTCGTGTCCCGCTCAGGTTTCCCAGAGCGTGACTCCGGATACATCGATACGTCGATACATCGATACGCCGATACATCAATACACCGATACACCGATACACCGAGACTCCCGACAGGTGCGACTCCGGGCCGGCGCTGCTCCCCTCGCCCCTCTCCCCTCTCCCCTCTCCCATCTCCCATCTCGTTCGAAACGCGACCTCCGGGTGGCGTTGACGTTTTGACGTTTCGACGTTTCGACGTTTCGCTTAAACGTCCAAACGTCTAGAGCCTAGACGGATTCGGCGCACGGTCGACCTACGCGAAACGCTTCGTTGTTTACGACGTTTTAGAGGGAGTGTACGTTCGCGTCGTATCGTCGCCAAAACTGTTTTTTATTCTTAAATAGTAATTATTTAAATTGATTTACTTACTTTTGAAGACTGATAATTCAGGCTCGCCGATGAAAAATGTTCGAAATCCAACTCGTTATTCCGAATTTTTGCTATTCGACCATCTTCACAATCTATCTACGTCGATAATTCTGTCCAAGTTTTGTAAAATCCGGTTAAGTTTTGATTTTTCGTTTATTTTCTTATCGTACTAGTGTTTATTTCGAATTGCGACGGAAGTCAGAACGCGTTCAAATAATGACAGACGTTAAATAAGAACATACTTATCTCTATTTATTCGAAAAAAATAATACATAGCTTATGTGACATTTTAAAGACTTGAAATTTTTTTACGGTCACGGCCATCATAGCTAGAGATCGACGGTTATGTTATTTTAGGTTAGGTTGCAATAAGTCTTTCGCTCTTTATTATGCATTCGTTTGATTTATTCTTAATTATTAATTTGAACACGCGTTATGCAATACCCAATAGAAATAGACAAAAACACTGCCCGTTTTTATTTTCTTCGGTTCGCGGGTAACTAGGTACACCCATTTAGTAACAATTTTTCTTTTTCAAATTATCTTATTCTCAAAAGAAAAGCTAAGACTGTATGATAGTAGTTTGGCGTTTCGCATGACCCCTGGAAAGCTGTCCTTCGCGATAGCTTTTACAATGATATAATGTAGTTCACTGTAAACGTAAATGTGGCAATTGTATTTTTGTCTAGTTTTCCTGGTACCCAACTAGGCCGGCCTAAAGAGCTGACGTTGAGTTGGGGTGCAGTTAAAAGGCGGGACAGTGGGCTTCCCTCGTAATAATGTACGATTTTAGTGTGTTGACAGGCCCGTAAATCAAAATAAGTTTCAATTTTATGTCTCTCAGAACACGTTAGTATTTTCAATTAAGGCGATACTTGTATAGAAATAGTATGTTTTCTTTTTCTTTTCAATTTAATTTTATGTTTTGAAAAAATAATCAGTTATGTGCGATTGTAGTGTAAAACAAGACTCATAAACTAAAATAGATTTCAAGTTCATATCTCTTATATCAAAATGTATGATAGATATATCTATGTCAATTTTATGAGTTAAAATTCGAAACTTGTTAAAAATCCTATTATTTTTTTAATAAGAAAAAAATATCCATCCCTATTCGTCCCGACTTTCAGGAAAAATATGGGATATAGTGTTTTTATTTTTTCCAAATTATATGTTGTGATTGAAAAAATATTTATCATGTAGGTTTGTAGAGCATAGCGAGACGTATTGGCCCAAATTAGTTTCAATTCCATATATTTATTGAAATTGTCAATATTTACAGTCTAAGTGTCAGGATTCATCCCATTTGATCATATGAATAGCAATTACCCTTTTTTCATATAAGATTAATTGATAAAATGGGAACAAGTTCCCTAATTTCTTCATTTATTATGTGCTATAGACTTTTTTCTTTGATACATTTTTTGAAAAATACTTATTTTCTTTGATAGACTAGTTTTAAATAAATTTGAAAAACCACATATACCCAACTCTCGTTTTACACGGTTTCAAAATATTACGGTTTGAAGAAATAAAAAAATAAAAATAATTACACAATTTATTTGGTCTAACATGGTTTGTTTGAACTATATAATGAATATTGCGAAATAAAAAATGTCCTAGAAAATCAAAGTTAACTGAAATGAAATTCAATGTGAAAAAGATCGAAACCATGCTCAACTGACACTCCGTGACCGTCGTAAATACAGCAGATGTGGCTAAGCTAAATAAATTATCAAGAAGCGATGAATATTATTTGTGTATGTATTAATATGTATATAAGGACATAATTAATAATTGATTGTATCATTTTTTTGAAATACTTTAATAATAATATTATTATAATTAATATTACTTTTTTTTACTCAATTTCCTATGTTAAAATTTCTTTATTTTTGAAATAACGCGGTTTTTTTAATTTTGGGAACCAATATTCTATTTTCTATGTAAACTATCGCTTTTTTTACACAGATTTTGCTGGAACGTATCCACCATGTAAAACGAGTGTTGGGTGTATTAACTATTGCTAACTAAATACAATATTATTCAAGGTAACTGGCTATGTCCTCGTCAATGTATGAGACTTAATCAGGCTTTTTTATAATAAAATCATTTAAGCAATCCCACAAATGTTGACTCTATTTCTCGATATAATTTTTTTTAACATTTTTATCCTTTAAAAATAGCCTGACAACGTTATATCTCTTTACCTCATCTGAACTGCAAAGCAATTCTTTTTTTCATATAATATAGAATAAAATAATAATTTGTGTTTTCAGAAATCCAGTGTTCAAAAGCTATTTTCAAGGCTTGTTGGATTTCAATTATATTCTAAATGTGAAACGTAAAAATCAATTATACAATTTTCCAATCTAAAATGGAATCAAATCGTGAGAAGGCCTCTTTGGACGGTGAAATAGTTCGTAAGGGCTATTTGAAAAAATTAAAAACTATGAAAAAGAAATTTTTCATTCTCAAATCTGGATCGCCAGAAAAGTCTGCGAGATTGGAATATTATGACTCAGAAAAAAAATGGAAATCTGGATGTCAACCGAAGAAAGAAATTTTTCTCAAATCTTGCTTCAACATAACTCGTCGATTAGACACTAGATACAAACACGTAATTGCACTATATACGAAGGAAGAATGTTTATGCGTTGTGTTGGAAACGGAAGAAGATTTAGCCGATTGGCTGCAAGCTCTTTTATCTTTGCTTGATGGTGATAGCACTGTCGACGATCAACCTCACACAAAACGTCAGTATTATATGATTTTTTTTTTATTCTCAATATAGCATTATTCATTTAATATGCTTTATTTTTTCAGAACATGTTTGGCAAGTGAATGTGCAAAAGAAGGGGCTCGGTGCATCCCGCAACATTTTAGGCTTGTACCATCTATGTCTCACAGATAAGAAAATATTTTTAGTAAAAATTAGAACTAATAACAGTTCGTATGTTCCCGATATACGACTCGCTGACACTTTAGAGTTTTCATTATCAAGTATTCGAAGGTATTTCGTTCACTTAATGCTCTATTTATTTAATATTTTTTATCATATTTAATATTTAGCTAATTTGCTAAACATATTTCAGTCGATATAGTGAAGATTTTTCAATTGCAGGTGTGGTGATTCAGAATGTTTCTTTTATATGGAGGTCGGTAGATCTTCTGTAACCGGTGCGGGAGAACTTTGGATGCATACTGAAGATCCAATTATTGCACAAAGTATGCATAGTACAATATTGAAGTAAGTCAATAAAGTAAAAAAAAAACTTTTATTGCTAAATATTATGAGTATCAATTTCAAACGATATTTTAATATCTTGAGGCCCGTCTAACCGCGCCGAAACTTTCTTGGGGCGCCGCACATTTTCGGAAAAATTGAATGGGATTTTTTTTTAAATCTCATTTTTTTCATTTTATTTATTATTTATTAAAGTCATTTTTATTAAAGCACTAGCTTCTGCCACAGGCATTGCTCGAGACTATTTAGACTTTGAGCTGGTTGCGAATTGTAGTTAGTATACTATTTCCCGTTTCCGATTCAATTTCTGTTCCGATTACAATTTCGGCGAAAGAATTTTGGCTGTGCATAATATTGGCTATGTCTAAACGTCCCCCATTGAAATCTCAAAATTTGCAAAAACAAAAAAAAATATTTTTTTTAATTAAAGTGTAATTATGTAATGATGTTAAAAGTAATTATATACATACAATAATTCCTGAAAATTTCTCGGCGAACGGATCAGTCGTTTAGGGTTCTTAGTAAATCCCAACGCATATGTCAACTGTTATTTCTAAGATTCCCTCTTGCAATATCAAATTTACGAAAAAATTTTTTTTTCTCAAAATTAAAATTTTATAACCCATAAACCTTCCTCTACATGTAGACAATAATCCCTGAAAGTTTCACGGATAACGGATCAGACGTTTCGGAGTATATAGGTAAGTTTCAAAACTATCCTGTTATCCAAAAATTAAGTAGAGTAGTTTAGCAACTATGGCACAGTGGTTTATTTTCAGTTTTTTAACTCAACTACGGAAATATAGCTCAAAAAAGAGGGTCTATCGTATTAGTTGGCAAAAAACATGAAATTTAGTAAATATGTAGTTTTTAATCGTGCAATTTGATCTAGAGAGGGGGTCATGTCGAGAGGTTGATTTTACCCTCATATTTCATCCCCAAAGGGGTCCAATCGCGGTTTTTTCAAATTTGTGCAAAAACTATTATAGATACAAAAAAAACTACTAAAATATTCTGATGTTGAATACAAAAAAAAAAATTAAATACCGTTATTAATTGATACCCCTAATGTATGTATTTAAATGTGCTAATCACAAAATTCACATCCATTTATCTGCATTAAAACAAACATTTTGCAAAAATAAGAAACTAATTTCAGTTTTATGGCCATATTCATCTATAAATACTGAAGTAGGGATTGAATTTATAATAAGAAATAGTTGAAATGGATTTATTAATATTATAAATAATTATTTCAGTGCCATGTCGTGTAGATCGGCTGTCAAAGAAGAACTTGCCCCGAAATTAAGAAACAGATCTTCATCTGCCAATGAGGCATCGAAACCTATATCTCTTTTAACGCGACGGCAAACGCACACAGGAACAAAATCTCATGGTCTTTCACCATCAAGCGGTAAACCATTCTTTTTTATGATAATTTTTAACACCCTAGCACTACTAGATTTTTTAATGAATTTTGATTTTCCAATCTTTCATAATTCAATATTTAAATGAACAAATTGGTTGGTTCTTATTGGTGTATCGAATATGTTTGTAGTTACAATGATTGTTGGATTGTCCTACATAAACTTAAATGTTTAAATTAACACAGATTCTCGGTGATGGACAATTTATCAATAGTCAGTTGTACAACACAGGTAGTCTTTGGCTTACGACCAAGATAGGTTCCCAAACATTGGTCGTAAGTGCAGGTTTCCCCTTTTTTAATTAATTCAATATGTAATATGTATTTATTGATATAGTATCTAATTATTTTTTTCTTAAACTTAATTGTTGTCAAATTAATTTTTATGAACACGTTATAAGCTGGAGAAATTGGCGAAAATACGGTAGATGGCGTGGGGATTATCTTCCGGGCGATATTTTATGTTATCACATAAAAAACAGTATTTTAGTTAAAATGTCATATCTTTGTTAAATAACAATGTATTTTGACTTTTTTTTTTCAACATTACACTTGACAGATTTAGAGGCAGTAATGTAATTATCAAAAAAATTGTATTAATATTTTAAAATATGTCAATTTTAATTTTTATTTAATTAATTTTTATTTTTGATAAATTTTAATGCCAAATTTGTGTACTTACAAAAAATAACTTAGATAGAAATTCAGTAAAATGATAAATCTAATAGAGGGACCTTTGAAGATCGAAAGATTTTCGTAAAAAAAATGATAAATAAAATATGCCGAAATTATCAGTAATAGCAGAAAAAAGGTTTTTTTTGCTTAAATGAACATCAAAGAGAAATCTCTTTTATTGATTTTCTTTTTCATTTTTTTTTTTTAATGAATAATGTCACATTACGAACCTCATAAACCAATAAACGTTAAAAATGTAAATTATACTTATTTTCCGATAAACGTGCGATCTTGGCAAATCGTATTACTTCGATTCCCGCCTTTGAGCAGCAGTCGAGTTTGATCGTACTACACTCACCCCTCGATTTACGCGGTTAGTAAAAATTATTTTTTTTATTGAAAAATCATACATATTTTGTTTCACGCGTCACACAAATGCGTGTGTTGCATCTGTCAACATATTAGAATTAGAATATAGCAGTGAGAAGGCAAAATAATCAAATTACAATTATATGAACTTTTAATTTTAAACATGTTTTAAATTTGTTAAACTATTAAATCTATAAAATATCTTAATATATTTCTTTTTTCTTACCTCGTTTTACGCGGTTTTCTGGAACCTATCCCCCCTAATTTATATAAACTTAAAGTATCGATTTACGCGGATTTTTATTTCCTGGAACCTATCTTCTGTTTTTGTATGAACTCTTGAGTCTCGATTTACGTGGTTTCAATTTACACGATTTCTCCAGGAACATATCTACCTCGTAAATCGAGGGATAAGTGTACTATGATTCCCGCTTTTAGTTTGTTAATATAATTAATCAAAGGAAAGTATATGTACATATTTTATTTAAATAAAATTATACAAGTACAATCCATTTCTTCATTTTCAGTTTGAGATTTATCATCCATTTTTCAATTTCTTTTTTTTTTCGGTCATAAGTGCTAACTGTTGTAAGTCGAGGACTACCTGTATATAAAAATGACTTCAACTTTATTTCAGTGAAAAGCATTTCGCTTTGATTTTTAAGATTCAGATCATATACGTATGGTTGAAAGAAATATTGCAATATGATCTGCAAAAAATATTGCTATTTTCAATTTTCGTACATTTTGTTAGTTATTTATTTTTTCGTAAATTTTCATACAATTAAGTCATTTTTTTCAGATATTTGATTTTCTATCCACTAAAACAATTTATATATGAATCTTTTATTTATACTCATCTAGTCTAACAAGGAGAATGCTGTAGGAGGTAATCTTCGATTTTGTCGAAAATTCGTACAGATCTAGTAGGTATAAATATAGATGTTGCAGTGTGAATATCCACTCTGCGAGTGTATAAACATACTTGTATGTACAGTTAAACCTGTTAATATGTGAAGATACCTTCTACGTACTAATAAAACTCGTATTAAAAATTGGCATCATTGCTGGATTTCAAAACAAATGTTATAAAATAAACAACATTGTATTAAGGTGATGATACAATGTTTTCGTCGGGATACTTGTTAGTTTTCAATATATGTATTCATTTGGTTCAGTAAGATTAGTACTCAGTAGATTGAAGTTGTATAAAATAACAGTTAATATGTGGACTGAAAGGATTCTGATTCTCGTGTAAAATCTTTAGCATAACACCGAGTCACACAATGACAAGTGTTTTTTCGTTAAAAAAACAAAGTTTATAAAAAAATATTTTTCGTCATTTTTTCATATGTGTATCAAATATTGATCAGTGGTGTTTCAAAATATTGAATATTCAAAGGGTGGAAAATATGGAATACTGAATTTCATTTCAAATTAACGCATTTTGAATCCAACAAATCACCAGGCAATAATCTCATAACATACCCTGAAAAAAATATCACGCTCACACATAAATTTCACCTTTTGTCCCACCAAAGATTCAAAGTTAATACAATACACAAGCCCAGTTTCAACTGACAAGGGGAATACCAGGTTATCCCCCCAACCGATTTGAACAATAGTATTTCAATGACTAATTGAGGATCGAAATAACATCCTGTTTGATTGAGAGATTGCGAAGCTCAAGGATTCATTGATTTTCAATTTTTTTTTAATGTTGAATATTTATTTACGTCTATATTTACATTACATCTGTACAAATTTTCTTCAAAATCAATGATTACTTTCTGCTGCGTCCTTGTAAGCAATATTTGTTTTCCTTTATTTAATTTTCACAATGATTAATGAACATTGCCCAACATTTATTTACAAAATTTCTAATTGATTTTGCATGTACATATTTTAGTTTAGTAGATTAGTTACTTCTCATTTAATTCTAAATTAGTCTTGTTCATCAAGATAACTTAACATATTCCTCCTGGAGAATGTGTTTCTACAATAATTTTCAGACAACATTGCCCTAAATTTCATATTTTTTTTGGGGAATACTTTATAATATGTGAAAATAATTATATAATCGTGTGAAATTTTCTTTTAAATAACTTTAATACCTACAAAATTTCAAATTGAACATGAGATATGTCAAATACATATTAAAAAAGTTCTAAATCAATTTATAATTTGAGCAGAAGTATTGTTAAAAATCTTATTTTATTGGATTCCTCAGTTTGTTAAAGGATTTCAAAAATTAAGTAGCCGATTTTATGCTGCAATGTCCATAAAGTTTATTTTGATTGAATACTAATTCTGATTTGATTATAATCAGTTGGTGTTTTTGAAAATAAACTAGGTACCATTTGTTTTATGTTTTGTACAATCCTAATAAAAAAAATCAGTGGGCTTTTTGTTGCAATTGTTAATTACCTATATTAGGTCTTTATCACCTAAGCAGCATTTACATAGTCAATTTGTATTTGGCCGAGTGCGCCTTGATGACTACTTTAAGACTATTTTGATTGTATAGCCACATAATTTAAACGCACTTTGACACCAACTTGGAAGCTGGATGAACTTGGACCATGCTCTATTCATCAAACCCACTTTGACAGTTGTGAAAATAAAAGAATATAAAAGAGATGCCCGAAATGCTGCAATACTTCTCATACATAACCTTAATGATAAGAATAAAGCTGAAACCACACATTATGAGTTGATAAAAATTAATTCTGTCGCAAATATTTTATCAATTCACATTACACGAAATAATTTACTTCTTCCATGGTACATTCTGCAAACAGTGTTCTCTACAATTCAATTGCTCGTTCAATCGAATAATGTTTTCGACTCTATTAATATGAAGGTAATAAAATCTTTTTTTTTCTTATTAAAAAGCATCACTTTCGATGTACTGGTGGTTCACAGTTATATTGAAATGGACTTTGCAATGTTGAAAATAATATTATCATTGTTGTATTTTATTGCATCATATGACATGCAACCGAAAAATGTAATAGAAGCCAAGGGACGACCATTGTATGCATGTAGTGGTGTGTATCTGTTACCATAGTTGTGTTGGTGGGGGAAGCTGCTAAAAAATTTCCTCTAGCAGGGATTTTACCAGCAAACATATACATAGGATTGGATATTTTTCTTTTTTTTCTATGTATTTAACTGGCAGCGTGTATCAAGTGATTTGGGTTTAAGTCACATGAATATGACATTTTTATGTCCAAATTTTTCTTTTTCTTTATTTATTCACTTGATTCTGAACTCGTGATATTGGAATATCTGTTACAGCTTCAATTTCTAACAGTAGAAAATCAATTAATGTCACATTGTTTACGGAAATGAACGACTGCTTTGATTGTGGGCAAACCGCTATCTATGTACACTTATCAAAGTGTCTCCAAGTCATCAGGGTGCATTTGGCTAAGTGCTTTTTGACATTGTAAATGCTTCTTTTGATCTTATTTAATTTTTAAATATCAATATATATAGGGAAATTTTAAATCCACCCTAATAAATCTTAAATCCACCCTAGCTACAGTGGCGCCACTGGTGGCTAATTGTCGAAACCGACCCAACTGTCAAACATTAGCGCCCCTAGTGGCTAATTTTTGCATAGATCCTAGAAATTACCTACCGATCGTTCAAATTGCTTCTGGAAATTGTTAAAAAATACGCTTTTCATAGGATACTGTGCTTTAAATGCAAAATCGGATGAAACCAAGCTGCTGATTTGAAGTGTGATCGTGTAAGAATATATTCCTACACTTCAAAACAGCGGAGCACTTGGTGAAGTGAAACATAACATATATGTTATATTTCACTTCGGTTCACTCTTAGCTTCTAATATACCTACTCATTCCTCGCTAAAATTTCATTTTATATCTGAAATATACTTATAAACTTTGGGAAGAATCTAGTGAATTGATCATTATATCATTGGAATCAATAAATCATTATTAAATCAAGTGAGACACCAAAAGTTTTTCAATTTCAATTATTACTGTTGAAACATAATGATAAATCATTAACTATATTATAATATAATAATCTCTTGGAACAAACAAAATTAGTTTGACAGTTCGTTTGACAGTTGGGTCGGTTTCGACAATTAGCCACCAGTGGCGCCACTGTAGCTAGGGTGGATTTAAGATTTACTAGGGTGGATTTAAAATTTCCCTATACTTATATAATATAATTTATCATAATACTCTACATTATAGTGCAAACCACTGTAATCGGTAAAATCATGGATTCCCTGATCTACAAGTTGATATTTGAATTGTACATTGAATGATTTTTTTTCAATATACCCATAATTGGCTATTTCCAGAGAGCACAGAATGTGGTGGACGTAGTTGTGTCGGCTTATGTATTAGCCCATGTGTAACTGCATCTGCTGCCTATTGTGCCTCTCAAGATATGGATTTGACTTTGAATGAACGCAATATTATCAAACTGGAGGATTCTAGTAACAGTGTTGTAGATAATACTGGTACGCTAATGATACATAAAATGATTCTAACACCATATCCATATATATGTATGTCATAAAATGAAAGTGTTCCGCTTCTCATATTGGTTTTACAATTGCTTTACTAAAAAAAAAAAAAAAGTAGATTTAACACGTTGACAATGTCTCGTTATTTTGTGTACATTTGATTTTTATGTCGAGTGCATGGTGATTACACGATTCAATGTCTATTTTCATCAGTAATGACTGAAATGTGAAATGAGATTGTGATTTTTATCAAAAGTTGCAGTTTTTCATTATACACGGTTTGATCAATTGAAAACAATATTTTGTCTTATTATGAACAATGTAACGTGTTCACATCAAAATTGATTTAATTTTCTTCAAGATACTCTCTTTTTCTAATAATATGCTATTTCACCTTGATTCTATGATTGGAACCATTTCTATAAAGCTTTTTTCAGAAGGTTCTTTAGTTTTTCTTTTGTGACTCTTAATGTCAGAAATCATATCGAAAATTGTTTCTTTTCATAGTTATCATTTTCAAATAGAGATAGAAGTCAGAGTGTTGAATCCTAAAAATGAAGTTAATATGAATAGATCAAAACCTTTTTTTTTTTTGGTTAAAACCTCGCAAATTCTAAACTATGTTCCGCATGGTGTGCTAACTTGGTAGATGAAGAACAGCATCTACCTACCTAGTTTCATATCTTTCACTTCCCTCATAATTTTGCAAAAACCATATTTCTGAAAACTAGTAATGCTCAAAATTCACAATTTGACCCTCATAATGAATTTTAATAGCACTGGATTCTCACTATAAATAAATATCCTAAAAACAGAATCCTATATTTTGACTATGATTAATATGCCTTCTTAGAATAAGTAGAAAAAAATATTTTTCATTGATATCTATAGATCATAGTTGTGTACCTAACTTTTATCTTCAATTTTGATCTTGGCTATAAAGCCCTAATTTGCATCAAGAAATTTGTGCTTCAAGACAAACAAGGCTAACATAGTCTCACTTTTTTAGCTCTAGAAATTGACCAAGAAGTCGTAACATATTCAAACTTGGCACTGAGTATCTCGATGAGTTTGTCGATCAAATTTAATACTTCGTATATATACAACTTCAGCAGTTAATAAGATAATAAATCAGTAAACTCTTAATTTGATCAAACCGTGTATGCTTTATCTCAACTTGAAATGCGAATATTTCATGTTGAAAATATCAATCAGAATGTAAAATTGAAATGTATAAAATCTCATATCTGAACCATTTTTAATGTTAGTTCTCAGTGTTGATTATCTATCGTCAACGTGTTAACACTATGTTCCATTTTCGCAAGACAATAATGAATTTCATGTAAACTAAGAAAAAAGCATTTAAATACATTTCCACAAAGGATGCTTTATGTTGTAAAATGCTTGAATATATACTTAAGTGGTGAAACTAATGTTTGAATAATAAACGCTTCAAAGTTAACATTTGAATTTTGAAAATTTCTAACAAATAAAAAATTCATATTAGATACTATGCTTTTTCTTATTCTGAAGAAATAAATCCTAACATTAAAGTCGTTCAAAGTATCAATTTAAGAACATGTTGAATTGATTTTATTAAATCTTCTGACTCAAAAATTATTGTATATGAATGGAGGTCGATAAAATCTAGTTTATGTTATAAAACCTAAAAATAAGTTTCAAAGGATAACTTGAAAAGGTCATATTAGTTTCGATTCACATTGTACCTCAACTACTCTTATATTAATGCTTATATTAATTAATAACACGCTAACCCAGGGAAAACTAGTATTATATTCGCTAATCCAATTTTCTACCATGGGACACAGGGATTCTCATGTTCAAAAAACTAAATGTTAACTGCAAATAATGAGAATTCTCGTTTTCAATATTTGTTAATATGCTGAAATTTATCCTCCTTAATGTAGATCACACTCATGGATCACAAAGGGTTTTCCAACTAGAGCGGGTAAAGGTTGACAGGCTGTGGTGGCTGTTTTTTTGGTTACATTCATCAAATTTATTTTATACTAGCTTCTGTCACCTGGCGTTGCTCGAGACTATTTAGACTTTAAACTGATTGTGAATTGTAGTATATCATTTCCCGTTCCCGATTCAATTTCTGTTCCTGCTACAATTTTAGCGAAAAAAACGGCCGTTTTGAGATCTAAAAATATGTAAATCGTGTTTCATATGTAAGCTTTTACATAATATTGGTCATGTCTAACTAAGCCACCTCCCTTGAAATTTCAAAATATGAAAAATATTTATTTTCTTCAAAATTAAAATATAATGATAAGAAAACCTTTCCATACACGCAGATAATAATTCCTGAAAGTTTCACGGCCAACGGATCAGCCGTTTAGGATTCTTAGTAAATCCCGTTGCCTATGTTAGCTGTTATATCTAAGGGGAGATCCTTGCAATATCAAAATTTACGAAAAAAAAATTTTTCTCAAAATTAAAATTTTATGACCCGTAAACCTTCCTCTACATGTAAACAATAATCCCTGAAAGTTTCACGGCGAACGGATTAGCCGTTTCGGAGTCTATAGTTAACATACATACATACATACATACATTCACTTTTATTTATATAGCTAGATAATATGAGCAAAAGTACTGACTAGTGATGAGCATTACTTTGAATAATCAATTTATTAACGTTTTTGTATAATAATGGCCCCAAATTTCACAAAATATCCTTTGAAATTAATTTGTGGACTCAATACGAAATAGGTACATATTTATATTCAAAACTGATAAATCAGTCATTTTCAAATAGATTTTGACTTGTTAAAATCTAAATGAATAGAAGATTGATTGTAATTTATTTTTTTAGTGAAAGATAAACATCTTAAAAAAAAATTCTTCTGCTTTTTTTTCAAATGTATTTTATAAAATTGCTTGTTTTTTTTTTTCATGCATGTTTCATCTTCTAATGCTTTTTATTTCAATTTGAGTTTCCTTTTTTTTCAAAATTCTTTTTTCCATTCTATAATTTTTGATTTTCCCGAAAATATTCATTTATTTAATTATTTTATATACATGGTTCGTTTCATAAGTAATACATTAAGCTAATTTCTAACATAACTATACACTAACGAATTCTTACTTACTAAAATAGTCAAATTGGAATGTCATCTTCAAAATGAGTAAATTTTCATCTAGAAAAAGGAACACGTCGCAGTTTGAGATTAAAACCCCATTCTTATTTCAACAACGATTCTGAAACTATAAGTTGTATCAAAATAAATATGAGCTAATAATTATATAGAATTTAATAGAGAACATTATTGTCTTAAACAGTTTTCTTGTATCTATAATAATTTTTGCACAAATTTGAAAAAAAACGCGATCGGACACATTTGAGAGTTAAAAATAGGGGTGGAAACAACCCCTCTAATGTGTTCCTATATCTAGATCAAATTGCACTATTGAAAACTACATATATGCTAAATCTTACGCTTTTTGGCCAGCTGAAACCATAGACCCCCTTTTTTCGATCTAGTTTCCCATAGTAAAGTTAAATGTAAAATTTTATATCTTATCTCTGCTTCACTGAACATGCCTTGTGCGGCCCGTGTTACATGATTTCATTAAAAGGTTTGGGGATATGCTAGTCCTTACTTTCCAGTAGCTTGGAGATTGAATAAGTCAGTCTCATTTTGAAACATATAAATAATTTATGTGACTCAGTAAATTAGAATGCGCTACAGTACATTTGCATAAAAAAATAGCGTGCCACAAAACTTTTGAAACATACCTACTATGTGCATTTTACCATAAATTTTTTATTCCAACCAAATTAACTAAAGAAAAACATAATTAATATTGTTTCAAACCAACTTACCAATACTTATGAAATGAATTTTCATGAAAACAGTGCATGACCTTTCTTGTTTTGACTAATTGATAAGGCTTTTATGTATTATTCTGCCAATTGAAAAATGCATTTTTCATACTAAAATCTTGAAGCAGACAAGTAGCATAAACTTTTCACACTTAATGCGACTTTTTGATGGGCTTTCATGGAAAAAATCTTGTTGAGATAAATGGCTATAACTTTGTCATGTTAATTTTGTAGATGTAATATTGGACAAATTCACTTAAAATTGGATAAATTGAGAAATCTTCCATTTTTTTTTTTTTGGTTCAAAATGTCAGACAAAATTGTTAAAATTGTTTTACATATATTGAGAAGTATAGTCATATGCAGGATTGCTTGATTTATTTAATTTTAGGAAAGTCTGATGAAGTTTCTAACGAGGACATAGCCGTTTACCTAAAATGATGAATTTTTTTTGATGCTTATTTTATAGTTCATTTTTTTTATAGTCGGATCCATCACCAGTATGGTTGGTGTTCGAGAACGCTGTGACAGTTTACCATCTCGAGGCAATGCAGTTGTATCTACTCCTCGAGCAAATGTTTCACTTGGAGTCAATCGATATCCCAGTGCTTTGAGACCTCACAGTATGTTTGTTCACGGAATAGGTCAATCTCCTCCGATGATGGCAAATAGTCCACTTAGTCCAAATTCAGGTAACTTACCATTTTTATTTACAGTGTCGGGACATATCATTATAGTATTTTTTCGTTTTCACAAAATCAAAGTTCAAATCTAAAAAATAATGGCGTCATTTGTAGACATATATCAATAATTAATTTTGCATACTGTAGATAAAATTGTCCTTTTTTTAAACTGATATAAACACTAATAAATTTTATAGTATGCATTTTGAGTTATTTTCAAATTTCCATCAGATTTTTGAATTGCTGCATAATTGTGCTGCATGAGACGCAGAAGAAAATCTTTTTTATTTGAATGGTTTGAAGAGTTTAATTAATTTAACGTTTTAATTTCTACTTCTTTATTTCAACACGGTTATATTAAAAGTAAATTATTGTATTGTGCGATATTTTTTTCAATCAAATAAATACACCAGAAACTGATTCGGGCACTGCTGAAAACTGATTTTGGAAAAAATGAGCTTAACACCTTGAAGGCGGGAAAATCACGCGCGAAACTTTCCCGGGGGCCCGCCATTTTCGGAAAAATCGAGCGGGAAAATTATTTTTGTTTTAAATCGTCGTAACATTTTTTTTACGAACAAATTTCAACAAAACTTTCACAAATTGTTAAATAGTGTATATTTTAAGTGTAATTAAGAAAACTATTCGTTATTTTTAAGCAATTATATAATTACATGTAATTAAATATTTATGTATAAAATTAAAATAAAAAGGCATTTACATCAGTGTCAAAATAGTCAGGTTCGTTTAATAGATCAACGATAAGTTTATAAAACATAAAATGATACATAAAAACTAATATTGAAGGTAAAATTGTAGGAAAAGAAATGTGAAACGCAGCATACATTGACACGCATGATTGAATAAACGCGGAGACAGCCTGCGCCGCGCCCGCCCGTTCGATACATCATTAGTGTGTCCTTTCAAAACCCACTTTCATTTTTTCGAAACGCATACCCTACAATTTTTCCCGAAACTTCAGACTACCTAAATTTACTCAATCTAAACACAAAAAATATTTTGATTGCTATATTATATATAGCCTCGAAAATACAAATAAAAAAATATCCACGAAATAAGTATAAAAAAGTATTTCGAATATCTTCGAATATCTGCAGTATCGGCAACATTTTCTGAGTTTTTTGGAAATATTTTGACCCCTGGAGTTCCACAAAAACTTGGATTGTTTCGAGGAGTGTCGGTATCTGTCCAGTCCATTTCTTCATCACTTTCAGAACCGTCTTCAGAATCACTTGAAAGATGCATAATCCGAGGACCTGTACGTACTCTGATGTCAGAACCACTATCAGAATTATCAACGTTTTCTTCGTCATTATTTTCAATATCGCTGGGTCCTTCAGATAACACGTCGTTGTAGTTTTCGATATAAACGTTTGAATCCTCGTCGAATTCCATTTTTGATTGGGTATTTCAAATAAAAAAAACCAAAACAAAAATTAATGTGTTGAACTTTCGCGATATTGTGTCCGAATATTCACAATGAAAACGCCGTGTGCACTATCGAAGAGTTGAACGGAGACTAAAAGCATAAGTTTAAAAATAACAAAATACTTTCTCATGTTTTCAAACGAACACAATTGTGCCTAATATTTGTGTATGTACATATATGCAATTGTGCACATATTCACCAAGCCCAGAAATGAGGCGCGAAGCACCGTTCCGCCGTCTGGTCAGTAATTTGCGATATGCGGTAGGTCCAAAACTTTGCTGTGCATATTTATTACTTTACCCATTGTATTTTGTGCTATATTTAAATTTTCGACCTTTAGAAACGTCTTTTCGAAGCGTTACACGACCGCCCAAGATTTCAGCATATGCCGCCGTCATTTTTTATAAATTTTTTTCTTTGAAATCATGGTAAATTTCGAAGTCATAAAAATATTAGAAATATTTTCCAAATGTTGCAGGAATCGATTTTAAACATTAGATCATATCTATTTGAACCAACTTTATTTATTTTTAAATTAATTAAAATTTATTTTTGCCCACTAGATGTAGCTGTATACAATTATACATAAATCCGCATTAATGCGGGACCGGGCCTTAACGGATAGGAAAAAATTTCCGCATTAATGCGGGACCGGTCCTCAAGGTGTTAAATAATATCTAATTGAAATATTATGGCTTGTAATTAATATGAATCACTGGGTTAATGAATGTGTCACTATAAATATTATAATAATTTATCTATAACACGAACAAGAAATAATATAAAATAGATCACAATCGGCTTAAAATCTAAATAGTCTCGAGTAATGCCGGGTGGCAGAAGCTAATATAATATAAATATAATATCACATAAATAACAAAAATATAAATACATAAATACATTTGAGGTTATTCATTGTTACTTTAAACATAGTATGATGCTTTTTATTTTATTTTACTATCAGCGATTTTTGTACTTTTAAACGTTTTTGTACTATTTTTAAAAATTAACTTTTTTTTTTTAGGCGCATGTTCAACTGATAGTGCTGGATCAAGCATGTCTATTGATGAGACAGATAACTACTTTCATCATAGTACAACACCTGATGAAATGTCTCATTTAGTTGGTATGATTCCTGAAGAAGTAGTTGATGAGACTCATGGCTTTTGGCAACCAGAAAAAATTGATACACATGATCATAACGCAGAATTATCAATGAATAAAAAAGGAAATACTAGAAAGATTCTTTCTGTTGATAGTTTTGATGGTAGCAGTCCTGTCCCTATTTTAAGTACTACTACTGTTAGTGGAGATTACTTGCCTATGTCTCATGGTACTCTGGATTCGTCGAAGTTGTAAGTATTAAAATAAAATTTTACAATTTTTTTCAAAATGAAAATCTAGAGAGAGAATTTCTAAATTCAAATATTGCTTGCAGATCCGACTTGCATTCTCATATGCATTCAGTTAATCATTCAAGAACTCCGTCAATCACCGAAGAAATGTCAAACTTAGGTGATAAAACTAATCCATCTAATAGTGAAGATGGATATGTTGATATGGAACCATCGCAAAAAGTCGCCGATCACGCTATGTCACCTACGGGGTCTTTTTGTTCAGTAACAAGTAATACTCCTTTGAACGATTTAAGATTCACTGAGTTTCATCTTGAAAAAGTGTCTTCATGTTTTGTTCCTAATGAAGATAAAGAAAATAGACCAACAAGAGCGTACAGTGTTGGCTCTCGACCTGAACATATTATAAAAGTAATTGCTAGACCAGATATAATGTCAAACACAGTCAACGCAACAGAAGCTGCAAGAACTCGAGCATTTTCTGTTGGAAGTCGTTCAAAAGTACAAAAGGAGATGAAAGAAAGATTAAGTCATGGAACACCACCACATTGTCATTTGCAACATTTGATCAATGCATCTCACTCCACAAATAAATCATCTAGTGCACCTTTATTGGCCGGCACACCTTATGGAAGTTCATCTTCTTACTTGTACAATTCTAATCATAGCTCAGCTGAGCCTTTAGATATGATGGAAATGGATTTTAGTAACCGAACTTCTTCATCATCATCTTTTAGACCTAGCCATGGCTCAGATCATAAAAGTCAAACTACTGCAGCAAAATCTTCTTCAGGTTTGCCTTCAAAGTCATATATGCAACATATGAATAAAAACACAGTTGAAGGATATATGGACATGTCTCCAATCACATTATCTAAAGCTGGTTATGTTGAAATGAAACCTGTTGAACAATTAAGCAACAGTTCCACACAACCAAAGGGGACTTGTGATGTGAAAAAACCTTCATTTTCTAAATCACCTCCAGCTACTAATACTATTAAAATATCAAAATCAAATAAAGTAGGTGCTGAGGGTTACGTAGAAATGGTTTGGAATAATACAAAATCAGCAGCGGCAGTAAAGTCTCATAATCATAGTCGTATTTCATCTTTGCCTATAACCATTAATTCGAAAAATTCAAAAGATCAAGTAGAATCTAATTCTGTAATATCTTCGAGCACTAGTCCTAATTTTACTGCACCGCACATGAAAAAACGTGATGATAGTGATATAGAAGGAAATTTTTCCAAAGGTAATTCTCCAAAGAGCTCTCCTGGCGTGTCTCCTATAATTCCTGTAGTATCTAGTCCTTTTTCTAGTTTACAAAGGCATCCTAGAAAACATCAAATACGCAGAAATTCAAAAGATTTATCGACTCCTGTAATAGTTCAATCGCCAACTTTTCCTTTCAATGTAACTAGTCCTATATCACCTATGAAGCCAAGTGCACAATTCATTACCTCAAACACCGATGAATCGTTAGATGAAAAATGTTCTAATGATCCATCATGTTCTAGTGTTAAAACAAGTCAAAACACTTTAGTTAAAATGTGGAATGATTGTTCTTTTATCGATGAACCTATCTCAGATTATATGGAAATGAATCCGAGAAGTTTAACAACTGTTAAAGAAATAAACGAATCTAATATAAACAAAATTGGTGTCGACAAAGATACAAAGCAAATGATAAATAATGCGACTAAAGTTTTCGATTCTAGTTCATCGTCTGTTGACTTATCAGAATATATTAGTTTGAATCCGAATGCTACACTTAAATCTAAAGCCGATTGGTTTAAGTGGCGAAAATCTTTGGATGATACTGTTTCTCATACTTCGCTTAATGATGTTTCAAATACGAAATCGGCCGTACAGAGTAGTAAGCCTATAACTACTCCAAAAATGCATAACGCTAATCGGAAAGTGTCAGTGCCAACTTATCCAAGTAATTTCAACTTCCAATCCATAGATATGAATAATAAAGAGTCTATACTCTCGTCGCATCCTCTTGCAAATAAAAACATGATGCCTAATCCACTAGTTAAATCTAACGTTAGTATATCTAGTATCAATCAAGTGCAACATGTAAGAAAACCTAAGTTAGTAACTATCACTGGTCAAACACAAACGATCACTGCCAACTTTAAGCCTATTAATGCAAGTGAATTTAGTGAACCTCGATCGAACAAATCGAATTCACCGAAACCTGTTGAATCCGTACTGAATCGGCAGCTGATGAGTGCTTTGAATGATAATAAGAGTACAAAATTGGAATCCTCAAGTTCAAGTCTCAAAAATGATGGATATGAAATGTTGATTGCTCAAAATGGAAAACACACGCAATCTCGTCCCAGTTCGGTGAACAAGTCCAAGAAGGGAAATGGCTGCTCAAATAGCAGCCGACCTCCGAGTGTCACTTCACAAGGAGATGGAAGTAGCTCTCGTTCACGACCTTCCTCTGTGAGCAGCGAGCTGAGCAATACTCCTACCAACTCTCGGCCAGCCTCGGTGACAGGCGAAAGAGAAGGATCTAGTCGTGGTCTACATTACGCGAGTCTTGCATTAGAAAATGTGCCTGATCGCAGTCCTCGCCCTCTTCCAACGCCTATCGCTAATCGGCAGACATTCTCCTATGCTCAGATCGATTTTGTGAAAAGTGAAGAACTTAAAAATTCGAAAAACGTAATTTCAAAGACTAAAAACTAGTTATTAAGTCTTAATTTATCAGTTTATATACATATAAATATATATTATATATGAAAGTTATATTTTTCTCACCCAACTGAATACACCATATACATATAAGCTTGTGAAATTTTTAGTATATATTTTTAATTTTTCTTATTTTATATTTGTCTGAAGCGAATTTTATACTATATATGAATAAAATATATATATGATATATATGAAAAAAAAAGATTATAGCTTATATTCTTAAATTGAAAATGCACATCTTAAATTGGCGATCATTAACGATGAAACATAAAAACTGCCTTGAGTATATATTTTTCTTTTCTAATCATACTGAAAAGAATTTGCGAAAGTATAAAAAAAGTGCTTAAACAAATGTTTTCATAATATGTGCTTTGCATGTTTTGCAAAATTGCATACATTTATACGTCAAGTTGTTGAATAAAAAATTATCATGATGCATGGTCGGTACATTCGTGTGCCAAATGTAAGAATGTAATATGTTTGAATTTAAGTTTTAATAAAATTTTCATGTAAGATGAATCAATGTCAAGTTTTATAAGGTAGTTGCATATTTTAAGTTTGATACTTGAAGGTTGATTCTATGTTCCTTTATATGACTGCCAGAGTGTAAATCCCGATCAATTTAACAATTACTTCACACTGTTTTTTTTTTTTATAGCGTGTGGTATTTAAAGAATAAGCGCATTCATGTAATAACTCTTATTAAAAGTTATCACTTCAATGCATTTTTTTTTAAATAGTACCTAGGTACATAGGTAGTTTCTTTTTTGACATAATTCATGTATAGTATTTCAATTTATTTATAATTGCTATGTTCTTTATATTATTTTATCAAAAGCAGGTCTTCCAATTGAATATTCACATCAATTATTGTAAGTAAATTAAATTACATTAATTGAAAGATAATCCCAAGTATAATATCAAAATGAATTTTCTAGTTATACATCATTGTCAAAAATACTTTAACATTTCTAGAATGATTATCTTTACATAAATTTTCCAAAAGTATGAGTTTCGATCTTAACCCTTTAAGTGCTGCGGCAACACAATTTAGAAATTCTCAATCTGAATTCCATATTTTGAGCAATTTTTTTTCACTTGAGATATTCGAAAACAATAAAAGGTTATATCTATCTGGATTGTTCCGATGTATCCACATCCCGAACACAATGTGTTTTACATATGACGTGAGGTATATTCGATAATTTTGACCGTGCAGATATATCCGCATACAGCACTTAAAAGGGTTAAAAATATTTCAACAGTCAGTGCTTATTACCTCACATAATAAATTATTTTTTATCCCATGTTCTACTCGCATTCTTGTAAAATTACACATGTATTTTGGATAGTTGTTGAAAAGATGTAACCAGAAGAAAAAATGTTACGTCTACAGCCTTGCTCATTTTTGATGTGCAAAATCATTAAATCGAAAATTTTATATGAAAGCTTTCAATTTATGAGATAAAATAAACAAATGTATTTGCTGATAATTATTTAATGCACTGAAAGTGTTCATTGTTATAAGTTTTAACACATTGTAATCGACATTTATTAATTGGAAATATTTGTTATTTTATATCACTTCTAAATTTGATAATAAATAAATATATTTTAATTTATTGAAAATCTGGTTTCTCTTTCTATTCTTTAAATCAATTTTTCTCAAAGTGAACGATAACGCCCCTTTGGGGCGTGTGAAACCTAGAGGGGATCGTTAAGGGACCCAGAAAAAAATGGTGGGCATTGATGTGGGTTGGGGGAGGGGGCGATTTATTATATATTATAATTTTTAATTTATATAGTATTTAAATAAAACTAAAATTAAAACCAACTACAAAACAATAACGGAAAATTATTGTATATTTTTACCCTGTATGAAGTTATAAATACTTGAAATACTTATCATAACATAGATTTAGTAGAATAGCCCGCACACTGTACTCAATTAAGTTGTAAAAAGTTTCTGCAGATAAAGGAACATGATCGATGATAGTCAAAAAATTAGGTAGAGCAATTTTATCTCAATTACATTGCACCAGAAATTATTTTAAAAAGGAAAAAAAACTAGCACACAGTTTCAAAATATACATACGTACAGACCTAATGAGTGGGGGGTACTAAAGTATGTAAAGTTCCCGGACCCAGCCTCCAAAAGAGCCGGGATTGTGTTTGATGAAATTTAATTTTGTGAAGTAAAACATTAATACACACTAGAAAAATTACAGGTACGAATCGTCTTGTCCACTCAAATGAAAAGAAAAATACCGATTGCTATAAATAATGTACAAAATTTTCGCCTGCGGCGCATTGTTTTAGAATAAATTAAATATGAATTTGAAAAAACTCGTCAACTAAGATTATTACTTCCATTGAGGATAAAAGAATAATTTTCTAAGTTTTTAGACTTAAGTTTTAAGACTTTTTAGGAATTAATTTTGCATAGGGGATTTGTATGTCAAACACCTCAAAAGTGGTGAATATAATACATCTACATATCGAAAATATCATTTTCTGAAGGGATATTTTAAAGATTTTCAAAAATTATGAAAAAAATTTTCACCTGCAGCGCTATTTTTATTTTTTTCATATGCATATAATAAAATTATGTTGGGAGGGGAGTGCGTTTTATCGTTTTTGTTTTTAGCTCTGCATACGTAAACTAACATACCTACATTGAAAATTTCTTTACTTTCTTTACATAGACATTGGATCTCCAGGCAGTCCAGGGTATCTGTAGCATCCTCTTGTACATCCACATTTTGTGAGCCTGTAGTTTCTTGCACATGGCATCTGTCAGGGTCCATGTTTCGGATACATACAGAAAGACATTGAACACGTAGCACTGAAGGAGATAAGTTGAATTGACCATAGATAACACCATTCGACAAGAAAATGGCCCAACGATGAAACTTGTGAACTGTATGTATTTAGATGTTCTGATCACGAATATCAAATCCGTTTTTCTGTAAAACAAATAGTTTTTGAAAAAAATCACATTTTATAGTTTTTTTTTTGTCGATTTTCAACGAAAAAATTGCTTTAAAATCATCATAACATTTTTCTTTAATATTTTTTTACAAAACTTTCAGAAACTATTTAACATGAGTGTATTTATATGTTAATGAAAATAAGAAGGCTCTATTGTGCTTACTTTTTGAGAAAATAATTATTAAAAGTGAATTTGTAGAAAATAGTACAAAAACATTTAAAACTGCAAAAATTGCTGATAATAAAAAAGTTTGAAAGCATCAAACTGTGCTTAATACATTATAGAACAACCTCAAAGGTCTCAAATTTTGGTGTAAAATCAAGTTTTGAAAAAAAAAATATAAATAGTATAGATTAATAGAGTAACGCTCGCGTCGAGAAAGGCGAGATTTGTATATCAGTGTAAATGAAATAAAACTTCGAATCCTTCTCACAATTCCATTTTATTAGCTTTTTTCACAAAAAAATACTAACTTGCTTCCAGTTAAATTTCATGAGAACTCAATGCAGATAATATATGAGAATTTAATTCAGAAACATGAACTTCTTCCTATATTAAAATGAAAATTATTGAAAAAAGTGTTAGAATATTAGATTTTCAATTAAATAAAATATCTCACTGTTAAGGTTGTGTCTCTGAAACGGACACCAACTATTCCAGTGGAAATGCTATGATCATCGATTTTTAGAGAAAAAGGTATACCCCATTCATCATTTCTTTGAAACTGAAATCAGAAAGTTCAAAATCAAAATTTTTAATTTCTTGCAATTACATAGGATGAAAATCAAACCTGCTTCTCTATAGGCATAGTATCGTGAAGCAGAATTGAATAAATATTTTTTTTTTTAAAGCCTTGATTTAAAAAAGCAGCAAGGGATAATAACTTTTTGTAATCATTACCTGAAAATTAAATTTCATAACAATTTTATCTGATTAACTCATTAGCTAGTAGGTACTTACTGATAGAACTTACTTGCAGTATTTACAGCAAATATACATTTGTAAGGTGATATGACCTTATTTAATCTTAAAATGAAATGATCTTGTGAAGTAACTTCTGCACTATCACACAGCAATACAGTAAGTGCTTCTTCGAGAAACATTTTATTGCAAACCCCTATTGGAAGATTGTTCTTGTCTGTATACCTTAAGCTTTTATTTTCTTTCATATTGGATGAAGAAAACGCTTCAACAACATAGTTTCCCCATGGAAACGTAGCGACAATTTCTGCTGCTAATTCATCTGATTTTACTTCTTTGATGTCAAATCTTCCGGGAAATGCTGATATCTAAAATAAGTTTACTTATTAATAATTATATATAATAATTTTTAACATAGATAAATATATGTATACTGACTTTTTTCCACCAGAGTTTCCTCTGTCTTTGAAGATTGAAGAAATACTGAATACAATCATCTTTCGACAGGAATTTCGAAAAAGATATCACTGTACTGAAGGGAAAACTAAAGGTGACCGAGTTTAATCTTTCATCTTTATCAATATCAGTTTGATAATTTTCAAGTATGCTAAACGGAAGTCTATTTTCATTTAATTTATACAAATTTGTGAAACAATTGTGAAATACATCTTCACTATATCTGTTGTTTGTATAAAAACACGATTCAATCTTCAAATGATTTTTCATGTTCGACGAGAGCCATTGTGATTTAATATTATTTTGCAAAAGTATACCCAGTGAACCCAAATGTAAATCATACTTGTTTTTAGATTTGGAAAATATTTGTGAAAAGTAAAAATATTTTTTAGTCAGCTCTAAAATTCTTTCAAAAATCATTTTTTCCATGAAATCAATTGTGAGACTTTAACTGTTCTGATTTAAAAAGTAAATCATTTCTGATTTCTAATGGCACATTTCCAGGAGGAGCAACAAAATATTCTTCGAATATCAAACAAGAATTTTTCAGTATAGATTTTTGAGAATTTTTAATGGTCACAATATCGTCCCTTAGTTGAAGATCACTAAAAACATATCAATTAGTGTTATTACAAAATTTTACATAGGTACATATGAAACTACCTACATTTATTTTTTTCGGAACTGAATGGACAGATCAACAGCAAAACATTCAACAGATCAGATTTTATTAGATTGGGTTATGTTTTATGTTAGATCAAGTGTTGAGCTGTTGATACATATAAACGACTAGGTAGGTAATACATATTATCTATAGTAAGTACATGTGAAGCAGACCATCAGCAAGACACTCAACCTGGTCTAAACTAACGTTAAACGTAAGCCAATCTAATCTAACCGAATTGCTTGGTGTTATATTGATAACTTACAGCGCAAAAACTTTATCTTTCATCACTGACCTTTTTTCCAATACTGTATACATGGGAAGAATATTTCCTGTGTTTATATGTAGAACTTTTTCGGCGAATAGTATAGCATCGTTAAGGACTTTTATTCCTTCTCTATTAGCGTAATTAACAAGAGATAAGTTTTCCAAATGAGAAATTAGACTTTCACTAATTTCAACTTCAGTCAGTGGTTGTTTTGACTCTACAATAGGATTGACCGGTACTAATGAATGATTTGAAACGTAATTTCGATGAAGAAGAGACGACCGAAACAAATACATAGGTCGACAAATCAAAAAATTAAGCATCCCTGTGTACTTCACACGATATCAAACTATCAAAATTAAGAGGTTATGATTTAGCAAATCACGTCAATTGTATGAAATAGCAGTGCCATATTTGAGGCATACCCAGGTAATGAGAAGACTTGATTTTCATTTTTTATTTTTTTGCCCATAACTCCCTTATAGTCCGAGAAATTAGGGGAGTCTATGGTTTCAGCTGGCAGAAAGCATAAGATTTTGGGAAAGGGTAGGTCTTAGGGGTGCATTTGGATCTAGAAAGGGGAACACGTTGAAGGGTGTTCCACTCTAAAAACTATCCTGTAAAGGTGTTCAATCGCGGTTTTTTCAGATTTTTGCAAAAACTATTATAAATACGAGAAAACTGTCAAAGACAATAATGTTCTCCATTAAATTCTATACAATTATTACCTAACATTTATTTTGATAGGACTTATAGTTTTCGAGTAAATACAGGAAGAAGTGACTCATGTTTTCGAGCCTATACAAATATACGTGTGGAATAAATACGGCATACGCACGGAAGCATTCTACACTTATACATCGATATAATTATTTATAAAGCTCCCATCGTTTTGAAACTTTATATACTGATTAAGTAATAATATAAGATGCCTACAAGTAAAAAAAAAGTGTTAAATCATTTATAATATAATTTTAAAAAATATTTAAAATTGAAACTTTTTGAAACGGGAGGTAAAAATATCACTCAGCGTGAAAAAAATTCATTTTTGAGATAGAGAAAAAATTTAAGCGTAAAAGTTATAGCCAAAGAGTTATATTTTTCAGAAAAAATAGTCGAAAAAATATAACTATTTTATTTTTTGAATCATAGTGTTTTTCAAATGATGCTGATCGCAAAACGACTAAGTCCAAGTCGAATACATAGATTTGATCGAATTCACCCAAGCTTGTTCAATTGAACTGAACGATGAAATTTGCAACCCGTTAACGTCCGCAAATAAATAAACACGTTAAGGACCAAATTGTTTTTTGATACATTTTTTTTATGAAAATCGGGTAAAAGTACATTACGAAATATGAAATGCGGAAATTTATTTTGAAGAAAAAGTAATATGATTATGTTCACATTCACATGCGTATTTTGAATTATGATTAGTGATTTTTCCTTTGCTGAAACTTTTCAAATTAAATTAAGTTTGATCTTTTGATTGCACGTCAGAAATTAGTCGAAGATAACTAAAAACAAATACTACTTTTTTTCTAACCACACATGCACAGGTATATTCAATGGGCTGATCGCTAGTAACATAATTTTCCCCTGGATCGAATCGAGTCATCTGAAAATGTTAAAATGTCACCATCGTTTTTTTGAGTTTATCAGAAATCGAACGAATTATTTCAAAATGTGTTTATACCGAGCAAATTAAATCAAATTCTGAATATTTTGACAAGTTTTTTTTTGAAAATCGGTTCTTTCAATATGGAGTTAAAGGCAAAACACAAAAAGGGATCAAGTCACCCCATACTACGTAATAAATTTAAGTGAAGAAACAACTTAATACTGTGAACGAAAAATGCAAGGTTGGCGCTGTCGCCGTCGCTGTCAGCGGAGAGTCGTAGAGTAGGAGAGTAGGAGAATAGGAGAGTCGGCCGCTGAATGCGAACCGCAGAACGCCGACGATGACTTCCAGAGAGAACAGGTCGCTACAGGAGATCCTGAAGAACTTATTCGTCAGGAAGAAGCCGGGGGGCGCCTCCGCTGGTACATTTCGTCTCTCATCTCTATTCTCTAGGGTATTGTAGGCTCCTGTGGCTCTATAGATCAACTCCTTCCAGATCACTATTTATATCGTTTGACTTAAGATTAAAGAAATCATCATAAAATAATGTTATTTCATCGTTCGTACAAATCTTAACTACTGTGAATTCAACACATTAGAAACGTTGATATTATCCGATTTTACATAGCTTTTATAACGATGATCAGGCCTGACGAGAGGGAGGTACTAAGGTATGCCAAGTTCCCGGGCTCGTACTCCGAGGGAGCCCGGATCGTGTTTAATGAAATTTAAATTTTGTGAATTGATTTTTGAAACATTAACACATAACTGGTCGTCGATCAGTATGTGTAATCATTATATGCCCGATCACAGGCGGCTGCCGGTTAGTATGTGTGATAATGGGTGCGCCAACTTTCACAATGATTTTTTTTTAATATGAGGTTTTTTCTATTGGGTTTCATTGAGGTAGGACCTACGCCCGAAAAAATACATGAAAAATCTATTTTTTCTACAATCGTGTTGGTTTCCGGGTCAATTGGACTAGGTAGAAGACGACTGTCTGGAATACACTTGCCATAAATTAGTCACGTTGCATTAGCATATAGATTCTCAACCTATGGGTTGGGTTTTTTTAGGGTTCGCCAACTTTCACATTAAACTGAAAAAAAGTGTATCCTAGGTAGGTTATTTGATTTTTCACAGTTGGTTGAAACATGGAGCACAGAACAGAGTTTGCGAGTAATGGTGAACTAATAGGAACTAAAGGTGGGTCATTGACGATTTTCATGTCATATATTACTGGAAAATACCTCAAAAAAGGGGTCTATGGTTTCAGCTGGCAGAAAGCATAAGAATTTCGCCCATTAAGAATAACTTTTTTTTTATCATTTGATAAGCTGACATATTGCTGAAGTTTTTAAAAATAGTTCGAACCCAAGATACATCCATTTTGTATTGTTAAGATTTTTTTGAAAATTTAACTCCGTTCAACGTAAAACTAAAATTTTCACTTTCGACCCTTTTTTCAGTAACTTATCATGAATAATGTTATGTAATAGATACATAAAATAAAGTAGTGACCCAATGCAATTATGTTAGTGAAAAAATAAATGGAATAACGTTAATATTAAAAAAGTTATGATATTTTTAAGTTGTTTTGGTAGAAAATTCGCAAAAATGCATTAAAAAAATCATAACTCCTAAACGACTAAAAATGGTGGAACATACCTGGGGTATTTTCAGATACCCCTAAGTGTGAGGAATCTAAAAAAAAATTGGACGTAACCCGCTGGTCCACCCTGTATATTTCTTATGTTGAGAATTTGCGCAAACTCGATACACTTTGAGTTGATTGTTGAAATTCATAACCAGTTAAAGTCCAAAAAAAAAACAAAACATGTCCGGGAGCGAATTCTTTTTAAATAATATTTTTAATGAAAATACGCATAAAAGTACATTGTGAAATTTAAAGTTCGGAAGTTTTTTTAAAAATGAAACATAATATGATTGTGTTCACATTCTCACAAATTTAGAATTTCGATAAGTAAATTTTAAAAGTAAAACTTTCCAAACTAAATTTAGGCCCGATCTTTTAATTGTTCGTGAGCAATTAGTCAGAGATTACTATTAAAAACTATAACTTTACTCTAACAGACATGCATTGATATATTCAATAGGTTGATTGCTATTATTATGTGTATCCAAAAATAAAAAATATAATGGTTCTAATTATTCGTATTTTTCGATTATTCATGACCATCCTCTCCAGCAACAGCATGGATAATCGATAATGCATTGTATATTTAAAACTAAATCATTACAAGGTGAATGCCTATAATTTTGTTTCTGTATTAAACTTTGTCAAGCTTTTTCAAAATTAAATAAAACGAGCATTCCCATTTATGTTGTTTTAGTCCTCATTTTGAAGCAATTTTAACACTATCTAAAATTTCGGGCCAAAATTGATACATTGACACATTTTTTTTTTTTTTAGGTACTTTCAAAGATAGAGTAGAATTCAATATCACTCCTGAGATCGAAAAAGATATAAGTTGTGATACCCCTACACCGCAAAGACTGAGAGCCATTAAAGATTTAGGAGAAAAAATGCGTGGGAGTATATTAGAAGATGTAAGTTTAGTTTTCTTTCACAAATTCATATGTTATATTTATTGTTGTAAATTATGCTAAAATTACCAAATTCAAATTCGGGCACTTGACTCTCGATTTTGCCAGAATACTAACACTCATGCTATTTCATTTATGAATTCATCTTTCTTTTTCTTCATAGAAAGCTGTAGAAAAAGTATGGTTATGTGTAGCTGATTTAATTCAGAACGATCAACCTAAAGATTGCCGTCACTGTGCATTATCATTTTTAAGAAATTTAATCCACGAACAATATGACATATTAGGCATTGTTAGAAGTCAATTCTTTCAAGTTATCAAAAAACATGATCACGCTGAAGATGTACACGAAAGAATGGGTCTTTTAGATACTCTCACATTAAATGGCAAAGACATTACATATTTCGAAGAAGAGGTGAACTATCTCAAATATTATTTTTAGTCCATCAATACGGCTAATGAGCAAATACTATTTTTTTTAATTTATCTTAGATATTCAAATTCATGCTACTTTGGATGCCAAATGTGACTTATCCGGAGCTGATACAAGAATTTTTATCACTATTAGTTAACTTAATAAAGTATAATGCTGCTTACATGTCTAAAGAACTTATTCCAGGATTTATCAAGTATGTAAAGTCAACAAACACTTCATCATATTGAAAAATAACCTTTGATACCAATTACTTTAAATGTATCTTTTTTTCAGCAATGTATGTGTTCTCTGTTGTTATACTTCTACGTCGGGTGTTGTTCTTGCATGTTTACAAGTTTTAGATAGTATTGTATGTTATTCAATATTTCCTCATGAATCTTTACATACATTTATATGGGCATTATGTAGAACTGTTAATGTTGAACTTTATTGTCAGCAAAGTTGGAAGGTTTGAGCTTTTATTACACCTCATGTTTATCAAACTTTTTTTGATGTTTTGTAAAACAATCTATTTTGGTTACAGATAATGAAAAGTGTTTTGGGTACTGATTTGGGACATTCTGCATTGCATATTATGTGTGTGGCACTGGGGGCTGGTGTTGGAAGTGACAGTGGATTAGCACGCGGTGCTGTATTTTATCTCAACATGGCATTGTGGGGTCCTAAAAGAGTGGCTACATTAAAATGCACACCATCCCAAGTCTTGCCCAGCTTTTTAAAAGTAAAATTTGACTTTTTTTGCTAACCCTTATTACTTGTATGTTGTCATTGGCTTGCCAAGATGATTTTGTGTACTGGTCTTATGTTGACAAAATTTAAAACTTGAATATTTTCAATGTATTACAGTTGGAATCGTTTTTTGCTATTTATTTTACTATATAATATATCTATTCTTAAAATACGATTACAATCTAAATAATTGTTGACAACCAACGAAAATGAATGAAATTTTTCAATTGCTAATGATTTTATTTCTAAAAATCATACTTAGTTTAAAACAAAATATTCAATGCGTCATGCTATTTGAAACACTATTTCAAAATAAATGATATATATTTTTTAACATTTTACTTTAAAATTAGCCTTAATTTCCGTTAATTTAGAGTATTTCTGCGAGAGATGGCCGTAGAGAAGAGATGACTAACGGCTATATTTCCAAAGGCTTTCAAAAATTATAGTTTAAATCACTCAAGTTGGAGGCCCTGTAACATAAACGTTAAACTATTGCTAGCTTCATCGTTATCTAACTCAAAACAAATGGGTTATTAAGCCTCAAATTTTCCGGCATGCCAAATAATTTTTTCATTTAGTTTTTCGGTCTCAGGTTTTTCACATGTTTTTGTTAAATAATGTGTTTGTTTTTACTAAATAGTAAAGTAACATGTGTCAGCATGTATTAAACCTGAAAAATGCCAATGTGAAGTTATGGTTAACTGAGTTTTTCGGAGTAGACACCGAAAAAGTCAAAGTAAAAAAGATGCCAACACCCTTAGAATCGCATCTTGAGTGAGCGAGTAATGCGAAAAAATTTCTCAAGCCTACTGCGAACAGTCGTCTTCGAGGGTTGCATACTAGGGCCATTTGCTATATTCATCTTTATTTTTTGATATCCATAGTTAATACTGCAACCATGACTTCGGCTAGATATGGCCATCTCTCCTTGCATGTTTGTAGAAATATTCAATCGGATTTTTTTTTAAAACCAAATTTGCAACACTTAATTAATTTTACAATTCAAATATTTTTAACTAAACACATGCATAGATGAATGAAGTTTCAATATCCGAAGTTATCAGACTTTTATTTAAAAAAATAAGAGAGGAAATGACCTGAAAAAAATTATGGCCAACTCTCCTAGAAATACTTTATATATGTATAATACATTCTAGGGAATACTTGAGATTGTTTAATTTATATTGAAATGAAAATTCCCGTTTCTCAGAACATGTCGAGAAATGAGAAACACAAGTTTAGAGTAAGTAGGAAAAAAAATTGTTTGAAATTGGATTTCATTGGAAAAGAAAAATAATTGTTCGCAATTTAAAAAATAAAGTAGCAAGGGTTTCACCATTTTAAAATCTATTTTTTTTTATATACTATTTAAAAGACATTGCTTAAAAAAAACCCATGTAAAATCATATATTCAGATTTGAACTTTTAAAAATCATAATTTGATTTTTTTTTTAAATCTGTATGATTTATAAAATACTAAAATATGTTTTTATGTAGGTATGTTTTTTTGTTGAACAAAAAATTTATTAAAAATCATCTTATTTTCATTTTATATTTAGAGATGAATCTTGAAAATTGCACATAATAATTGTGACCTGGAAGTGACCATGGAATGAAAACTATTGTGACCGAAAAGAATTAATAGTTAATAATTTTCATTTACTTAACATTTTCTTTTACAGGCTCTTGAAAGTAATGAATCTGTTGTTGCATATGAAGTTATTTTAGCTATACAAAGTTTAATCAATAAGCATGGAACAGATTTGCATGAAACAGCTTGGGATCTGATATTTACGATTATGTTAACTGTTATTAAACAATTAAGTAAGCCTTTTTATTACTTAAATCTTTGATTTTGATGAATTTATATATGCTATAATATGATAATATTATGTTTAGATGAAGTTAGTGCTCCGTTTCCTCTCACTGTTTCACATCTTCATGAAACAATTACTTCTATCGAACTTCTTCATGAAAACGGCAGTTACAATGGAAGTGTCGAAAATTTATTCAAAGTTATCGATGCTTGCAGTCGTGATCGGCCTGTGAGTTAAAATCCAGTGTACTCGTAATTGTTTTAATATTATTTTTCATCATACTTTTGATCGATTTTCAGGAAAATTCAGTTTTCAAACTAATATCATTTTACATGTCACAAGTTACTCCTACAAATCATGATTGGTTAATTATATTAAATTCTATAGTAGAACGTTATTGTCGATTAGAAACCAGAGTTAATATTAAAATAAAGATTCTCCAAACTCTTCAGACAATATTTGAGCTAAATAGGTTTGTTATACATGATCTATTTTTAATTACTCTTGATTGATATATTATTTTTATCATTGCATAATCAGAGTTGGATTCGAAGAAGAGCTTCTTGACAAAGTGGTTTTACCAAACCTGCAACATTGTTCCACTGAAGCTGATCCATTTATAAGATGTGCATCTGCAAAATTACTTATTGAAATTGCATTGCACAGTTATTCAAAACGCTTTTCAGATCTTTTTGATATTCTCGAAAAGGTTTTAGATAGTTATTTTATTTACGTAGTCTAACATGTGTCATTTATTTCACATGTTATTTCATTTTTTCAGCTGCTAAATCGTCCTTTTGAATTGTATGTTACTGCCGAACCTATCGTTCTATCTACTGATACAGATATAAGTGACATCACAACAGTTGCTAATGGAATTGTACGAATATGTCTTTTCAAATTACATTGCTTACCTTCTACACATGCGGTCCGAGCATACTCTGCAATAACAAATCACTTACAACTTCATTATGAACGTCCTTCATTATTCGAAAAGCATCCATCTGTTAGACTTAGTGTTAGTATGAAATATATTTAATAAATATAATTTCACCCTAATATTATTTTATTAAAATATTTTTATGCACTCAGCTCCTAGAATGGTTTTTATCAGCACGCGCAAATTCTTATTATCATATAGGCTTCCCTTCAAAAAAAGGAGGTCAAATTGAGTATAGTCCATACATATGCATTGAAGGAAACACTAATTTATCGAGACCATCCCATAGCCCAACACCGCAACCTGTACACCATAATTATCATCTTTCACAGGTATGATTTAACATTTTTATGAATATATACAGGCCAGACTAGCGGATTAGGTCAATAATTATTTTTTAGATTCCTCACACTTGGCTGTATCCGAAAATACACCATATATGTCCAGCGATTTTTAACCGTTTAAAAGTAATGTTTTTTAAAATGTATTTTTTTGCAAATTTTCTACCGAGGCAACTTTTTATTTTTTTTATTTTACGAAATTGGCTTCTGAACATAGGAAAAGGTGCACTATAGCCCAAGAACAGGGTACTAAAAAGGAGGGTATCTTGAAAACTTTTAAGAATATTGAAAATAGACAAATTTTATAAAATTCAATGTTGGACATGTGTTGAACCCCTCCACGCCGAACAGGCATACTTTACAGCAGTACAGTAAAGTGCAAGCGCCGTTGTACGAAGCGTATGGGCTCTCGCTCCCCACCGACTGCCCACCAATTTTCACAGGATGCCATTTCTAACTTGTACCTTTGTCTTGGTACCCAGGCAATGCTGCTTAAAACTGAGCGTACAACCGAGTCATGCCCAAGTATGTCGGAAATGGGGTATTTATCAGGTTTTCCCCTATCCATTTCACTTCCAGTCCCCAGAAACCAAAACACATTAATTTTGGATTGTTAATTTTTTTTATAAAATTTAGTTCCGTCTAACTCAAACCTATAATTTTACTTTCGATCCCTTTTTTAGTAACTCACCATGAAGAATGAAATGACTCTAGACCAGTGTTTCTCAAAGTGGGCGTTAGCACCCCCCAGGGGGCGTTTTAGACCTCGAGGGGGGCGTTGAGGCGCCCAGAGAAAAATGGTGGGCGTTGATGGGGGCTAGGGGAGCGTTTTGAAATTTGTAATTTCATTTACTTTATATAGTATTTTAAATTTCACTAAAATTTATGCCCAACTACTACACAATAACGAATAATAAGTTTATATTTCTACCCTGTATGATGTTATAAAAACTTAAAATACTTAACATAGATTAAGTAGGATAGACCGCACACCGTACGCAAGTTCTTGCGGATAATGTCTAAAAATTTTCGCCTGCGGCGCATTGTGTTTTAGTTTAATAAATTAAATATGAATTTGAAAAAACTTGTCAACTAAGATTTTTACATCTGTTAAGGATAAAAGAATCATTTTCTAAGTTTAAGAATTTGAATATGTATTTTCATTTCGGACTTTTTAGATGTCAATTTTGCATAGGGGTTTAATATGTTAAACGGCTTAAAAGTGGTGAATATAATAAACATCCACATATCAAAAATTTCATTTTCTGAAGAGATATTTTAAGATTTTCAAAAATTATGAAAAAAATTTTCGCCTGCGGCGCTATTTTTTTTTTTTTTCATATACATATAGTAAAAATATGTTGGGAGGGGCATACATTTTATAATTTTTTAATTTTGTTTTTTTTTTTTGGGGAGGGGGGGGCGCTGAGAAATAATTTATTTTTAAAGGGGGCGGTAAAAGAAATAAGTTTGATAATTACTGCTCTAGACAATCATGTTAGTGAAAAACGAAATGAAAAAAAATATTATATTTTAAAGTTGCTCCAGTAGAAAATTCACCAAAATACATTAAAAAAAGCATAACTCCTAAATAGCTAAAAACTGCTGAACATACATGGGGTATTTTCGGATACACCAACATGTGAGGAATTAAAAAAAAAAATATTGATGTTACCTGCTGTTCCAATCTGTATATAAAGATATGTATACATATGTAACATACAAGTGTCCCATAAGTCAATGTCGAGCTAAAACTGGGTGATAGGCCAAGTCATAATACAGGTGTACATTTATGAAATCATTATACAGAAATGAGAGTCGTACCATTCAAATTGAAATCCTCAAGATTTTTTTTTTAAATTGTCATATTCTACCCACCCAACTATTGGAAATGCCCTTTTCCTCCCTCTATTGTCGATAAACACTAATTCTATTCTCTAAACTTAATTCATTTGACGAATAGGAAAGGCTATAAAGGCTAAATAGCGATTTTATGATGAAATTGACTACCGAATTTATATTGGTGAAAATGTGCTATACCACTAGCATTTGATAGTTTTACCTGGAATGTTTTGAAAGAATTTTGAATACAAACAATTTTTTTAGAATTCACTGTGCTCTTTTCGTATCATGAGAGCTACAAAGTATGCTTACAGTCGCACTTAGGAGCTCCATAGTATCAGATGCTTGGCTAAAAACCCAAATATCAAGTCTCTCGTTGAGATTTTGTACTATAGGGTTGTTTAAAATAATAACCGTGAAGGTTGAAACCAAACAATGTAACAATCCTTTATTTTAATAAATATAATTTTATGGATCCGAAAGTCAGCCATTCTCCAAGTTAGTCACTACGGTGACTTATTCAAGAAACTGAGGCTTGTCTTTCAAATCTTATAGTTCCTCAAATCGATAACATTTTGAAGTTGAAAAAAATAAAATCATTTCTTTATGATCTGTACTTAGGTACTATTTTTTCAATGTGACTATAAAATCATATAAATTTAACTGAATTTGTAAAAAATAATTCACTTGATGTGCTAATTATGTTTTTTGAAAGATTTTATATGGTTTAATTAAAAAAGCCCATCTTATTTTTCCTATAGGTAATGTTTTTTTTTTATAAAGTTATAAGGGGGGATTGCTGAAGGGTGCCTTTCCGAAGTTATTGCATCGGGTCTATAATTTCTAGCTATGCCACTGTATTTGAGATTACAAAACGAAAAATAATAAATAAATAATAAGTATGACTTACAATTAGACTATCACCCTGTTCCGGCTTGACGTCAACTTGCGGGACATCCTGTTCATGATCATTGTTATAAACTTTTTATTTATATCGAAAAACATTTTGCATAATTTCAGCAGCAAATTTCATATATATCCATACGGAAAGCTTGTAAAATCATAATAACATGTCTTAAACAAGAAAAAGACTGGTCTGTTTTATCAGCTGTTCTCAAGGAAATACCGAATGTGATGCAAAATAAAGCTTTAGTATTATCTAAAAATAACAGTGACATAGATTTACTTGCTACTGCATTGTGTTCTATGGTGAGTTTTATGGTGTTTCGATATTCAAATATGATTTTATCAATAAATAATAATAAACATTGTAAACTATATGATAGCCATTTGATCTATTTTCTCCCATTTCACTATGTTTTCATTTTGAAGTTGAATACACCCCACTTTTTAGTTTGTTCCATTGTAAATAAGTAAATGTTTATTCAGTATCCTCTTTTAGATTATGGACAAATCATTAATGCTACCTGAAAGTTTGTATAATACCCTTGGCAGACCATCACGATCAGATTTCCATGCTGCAGTTCTACCAGTATTTACTTGCCTGGCACCCTATCACGCTCACCTCGACTCTCAATTACAGCAACGCATTATAAAATGTATAATTAAATTTGGACTTGGTAAGTTATATACCTACACCTCATTTTATTACCATTTCTTAGTTTTTATTTGTTTTCTTTTTTCATTTCTGAAAAAAAAAGTGGTGCAGACAATAATTTTAATTAATGTTTTGTTTTAGTTGTATCACCATGTGCTCAGCAATGTGTATCTGCTCTTACTATATTTACTTTAGAAATGAGAGATACTATGGTCAAATTACTACCTGAAGTTTTACTTGATTTATCTAAAATATCTGCTACAGTATATATTGCTGTTCCTATTTTAGAATTTTTGTCTAGTATGCATTGTTTCCCAAAATACATATTTATAATTATATCATTCTTGAAATTAATTTTAAAATTTTCAATACTGCAGCACTTACTCGTTTTCCAAAAGTTTTTGCATCATTTGTCGACGATCAATACATGTCTGTATTTGCAATTCTGCTTCCTTACACAAATCCATTTAAATACAATCATTATATTGTATCATTGGCTCATCATGTGATAGCCGCATGGTTTCTTAAATGCCGATTACCTTTCAGAAGAGGCTTTGTGAAGTTTATTAAACATGTAAGGCATATTTTTCATACATGACATCAACAAATCGTAAGAATGTTTTTTAGAATTGTTATGAATTGACATTTTTGTATCAATATTATATTCAGGGACTGCATAATAATATTATAAAACCATTTGAAGAAGGCAAATCAAAACAAGATATTCTCGATATGAACCAAGATTCATCTAGTCGAAAGCGCAGTTCGAGTCTTACTGAACAGGTACATAACCTTACAATATGATCAAAAAGTATGATGAATAGTTTAATTAACACATATGGGGCCAGAGTATCGAAAATGGGTCATGAATGCGCTAACCTCATTGGTTGGTTTCGACGCACAACCTTGGAGCACGGATGGCGCACAGTCGCCAGTTCGATATATCTCGATATAATATTTGCGAAATTGGCTTTAATATGACGATCGAAAAGGCCAAGGGGTACTAGTGACATTTTTGCCAAAATTTAGTTATGTACGAGAATCACTTCTATGTACACTCATATATTTGGTGGCAAAAGGATATAAACAAATTCGGAATGTGCGCCAAGATCTATATACATATATAAAAGCGAATGTATGTATGTATGTATGTTATCTATAGACTCCGAAACGGCTGATCTGTTCGCTGCAAAACTTTCAGGGATAATTCTCTGCATGTAGGAGAAGATTTAGAGATCATAAAATTTTGATTTTGAGAAAAAAAAAATTGTCGTAAATGTTGACATTGCATATAACAATAACAGTCAACATAGGCAACGGGATTAACTTGAACTCCCAAACGACTGATCCCTTTGCTGTGAAACTTTCAGGAATTATTGTGCGTATAACTAGAAAGTATTCTGCGTCATTACATTTTGAATTTAAAAAAAACATTTTTTTTCGTAAATTTTGTCATTTCAAGGGGGAAAGCTTTGATATAGCCTATGTTATGCAAAGCCTACACACGCGATGGGATTGACATATTTTTAGATCTTAAAATGACTGATTCTTTCACCGAAATTGTAGCGGGAACAGATATTGAATCGGGAACGAGAACGGGAAATAATATACTACAATTTACAATCCGCTTAAAGTCTTAATAGTCTCGAGCAACGCTAGGTGACAGAAGCTAGTATATATCATAAAATCAATCGACCTCCTTCTAATACATGTAGGTACATGGTCAACTTAAAACGTGCTTTTCTCGAAATCACTGCAAAATCGCTTGTACCCCTTGGCCTTTTCAGTCGTCATATCTATTTATTCTATATCGCGGGTTCCTACAGTATTTTGATCACTCTTTGTATATATATTTTTTATATCTTCTATACATTTATAATTCTTGTTTTTTTTTTAATGTGGATAATTCCTTAGCTATTTTTTTTTACAGGGTTCACGACGCCGGGAACTGCCAAATTGTCCTGCATTAGGCGAGTTGCGTACCTCTCAAGACACTCTGAAAACTTTGAACGATTTTCACATTGAATTAACTGAAACTTGTATTGATTTAATGGCAAGGCATACTTATTCACCTTGTATATCTGCACCTAAACGGTATTACCTATTATTCTACAAATGTTTCATCTTTATTTTTATAATAATAAGTGTTTTTCAAATTATTGATGTTATAGATCTCATACCACCGATTTTTTACTTTCTGGTGGTAATTCAATGACATGGTTATTAGGACATAAAATTATTACTGTCACTACTTCGGGATGTTCTCAGAATTCATTGAAACAAGGAGTGTGTGAGAGGTTTGTATTGAATATTCAAAGTTGTAGTTGAATTATTTTAGTAGTCAATTCTCCAACTACCAACTGTCAAAACATCCGCGGAACAGATACTGACATTCCACAGTACATACATATGTCTCTGTTCTGCAGATTTTTGATAGTTCATACTTACAAGGAGACGCCGGGAGATGCGACTCGCAGATTTTAATTAAATTTTGCTGATATGTTGATAAAATACAGACATGAATTTTTGCTGAACTGAAAACCACATGATTAATCGTTTTTGCGAAAATTGCGGTAAAATTTGAAACATTGAAACGTATTGTACAACAATAAAGTCTCATTGCATGTTCATGTTATCAGATTTTACAATCAATCTGCAAATCTATATTATAAATATGCTAACGCTCGAAATTTCGAGCATGTACTGTATCAGTGCAGACGCACTTATCGCTCAGCTATCATCCTGATGACTAGCTGATGTCATTTAATGCCAGATAGTTGTGGCATGATGTTAAAAAATATTTTTTGTGATATATCTTCAAATATACCTTTTATGGTCCATGAAAGTTGAAAAATTTACTTGAAATTGCGACTTTTTCTGACATTATTATTTCTGCTTTTGGCTGCAAGTGGCTGCAAACAAAAGTGATGTAATTTTAAAGCCAGAAGTATATGTGTTGATATAAAAAATAAATTGGCGTGAACATTTGTGAATCATTTTTGTTCTGATCCATAAAAGTTATAAAACTCAATTGAAAAATAGCGATTTTGATATGTATTTTGAATTGGCATAAATGCTTAATTATTCATGTTATTTTTTTTTATAAATATATTTTACTTGAAGATCTATAAAATTTAATGATGTAAATAAATAACGATTCAATCATTTTTACTTTCTAAAATATAGCAAATTCTCTGATGCATTGATACTAGCTATGAAGTGTAAACAAAAAGTTCTCAGCTTGCGTTCCGTTCATGATGTTATTGATTAACTATTTTTTTTTAGAAATCGCACATCTGATGATGTACATTGGACCTCGACTTTCGCACATAATTGGTTTTGAAAATGTGTGCGAAATTCAAATTGTTCGAAAGCCGTGGTATATAAAAAAAATACCCGGAATTGTTAATTTAAAAAGCTCCCATAAAGATATTCTTGTACTTTTTTATTGAGTTTGTACATATTTCCTATATTCAAACACAAAGTTTCAGCACAATCCATTATGTAGTTTCTTTACAGTTATTGATTATGTCAGTTGATATCGAGGGCGCTTGGGAAATTTTTTAAATGGACGAAAGTATCGAACAAAGAATTCGTTTGCATTTTAAATTGAATTTCATTTACTAATTCGCTGAAAATGTTACAAATGACTTAGGATAAATCTACTTTATCAAAAAAAATAAGAATATGAGTGGTTCAAAATCTATTTAAAAAAAATATATATTTTTCAAAAATGTGTAAAATAGCAAATTGTGCGAAACTCGAAGTCCGCCTGTATCAAGGTCAGAAATATATTTAGATTCGTTAATATCTACTTTTTTTTTTAATATTTTTGGGCTTGATCTATTCCTTATTGAAGAGCTGGCAGTTGATTCCGAAACACTGTTGGGCTGTGTGTATATCGTTCATTGATATTAAAAATATTTTGTTACCGGGCAACGTCATCGATATCCATATTAACTTTGACCTCTATTTCCCCAAATACGGTTGATTATCTGGAGTTCTCAGTTCAACAGAAATTTATGTCTATATTTTATCTACAAATCTGCAAAAATTCAACAAAATTTGCAAGTTGTATTTCCCAGCATCTCCTTGTTAGAGGACAGACTGTTTTTTCTGCATTTCAATAATCATGTTGATTGATATCAGGTGTATGGTGCTTGGCAAAACCCATGTTGATTCTTTACAAAGTCCTTATGTTGTCGGAACAAATGATGATTCTTCATCCCAGTCCACCAATACTGATATAAAAAGGTAAATTTGATCACTAATATTCTCTTTGCAATTTCGGTCTGTTGATGTATGGAACTTTATAAAAGTTCTTAAAAACTATCTTAAGATTCCTTTCGAATGAAATATGTTGGTCATGTTATATGTACATTGTGTCAACTAAATGCCTGGAATTGTTTAGTTGAACCTTATGTGTATATTATTTTTCTAAATATTTCATATCACCTTTCAAGAAGACTCCTGTATTAATTTATTTATGACATCGAATAATCCTATCATCGAAATATTCAATTATGATTTCCATAATCGACTTCAGTACTTGCCGTGATTTTTCTTTTATGTCATTTATCGACTGAAGATAGATTCGTTCACGATGATAGTCTCTCTGTGGCGAACTGCGTAGGAGCACTACCGTATTGTGTGTTTCATAACCAAAAAATACATTCAAAACGGTAGGAATTGATTCCTAAGACACTGACAATTAAACAGTTATCGTCTCAAACTAAAATGATAATTTTTAATCATTATTTCCTTCACTTTGGTGATTTTGACTTCAATTGAAGACAATGATGGCCAACTAAAGTGAGAAAAATCATCCACCACATCTTAACAGTTTTCGAGTGTATTTTACCACTCATGTTTAGGTACATTTTTTTTAATAAAGTTGAATTACTTTAAGTCTTTTGTACCATTTACGGTAAATTGGTATACGTAATTTTATTTATAATGTAAAATTTGTAACAAATTTTTCATTAAATATTTTCATCCATTGAAAAAAAATTGCATAAGACCTTAATATCGACTAACCTAATCGACAATTTTAAATAAACTTATAAAAGAAGCTAGCTGGAACTCTGCATTGAAATAGAAGATGAATGTGCTGGTTGAATAGCAAAAAGAATTTTGACAATACCTTTGAGCAGGTTTCTTAAATTACCTATTCCAGGTATTCAGTCGATGGAGTGTATAATACATACTAGATGAGAGGTCATTTTGGAATTCACATTGCAATCAAAATAAAAAAATTAATGTGAATTATGAGTATGCCACAATTGATTACTGTTAAAATTAATTTATAATAATTGCATGAATTGTATGTATGACCGATTTATATTAATTTCATTTGTTAGTACTTCGGATCTGTGCTAAAAGGTTTTTACTAATGAATATTATTTATCTGTGTAAAGTACAGATATCGTAATTTTTACTTCTTTGTAGGTACACAAAAAATACATTGCAGCATAGTAAAAGTAATGAAACAACAAATTCCTCTTCTTCCATATCTGATAATGTTCTTTTTCTGCCTTTCAACCATAATACACGTTCTTTACAAAGCCTCTCTGGTCATACGACAAGGTACATTTACATAAAGTAATGTTTTGCAATTATTTCCGTTTAATTATTGATTTATGTTTTAATTCATATAATATAAATATTTGATTTGTTTAATAATACATACGAGGGGAGGTCCAAAAGTTCGTGGAATGGAGGGGATGGAGTGGGGATAGGATCGGTCACTATATGTTATATTAATTAGTGACTAATCAGTAGTATATAAATTAAGTTTCAGCTCTTTCGTATTATTAGTTAACGAAAAATCGCCTGCTAAACAAGTCAATCCGAGAGAAAACTGACACTGTGGAGAAAATTGAACACCGTGCTGTGATAAAATTCCTTGCCAAGCAAGAACAAAATGTTCAGACCATTATGAATGAATGGAAACAGTTTATGGATATCAGTACTCAGGTAAATCAATGATTTTCAAGTGACTTGGTCTTTTTAAACGTGGTCAGGAGTCGATTGAAGATGACCCCCACTCAGAAAGGCCAGTTGAGGCCATCACATCAGTTATCGCTGAAAAAGTGGAAAAAATTGTAATGGAGGACACCTGTTTGAAAATAAAAGATTTATCTGCATTAGTTGGAGTATCAGATACCACTATTTTGCGAATCCTACATGATCATCTGAGTATAATAAAAGTCAGTGCAAGATGGGTATCGAGAATGCTCACGCCTCTTCAGAAACACCAGCGCGTCGATGCGTCAAACAATTTTTGAAGTTGTGTGGAGACAAACCTGCACGGATTTTGATGCGGATTTTTAGCGGAGATGAAACGTAAATTCATCACTTTGAACCTGAGTCTAAATAAGAGTCCATGTAATGACATAAAAAGGGGACACCACCGCCAAAGAAATTCAGGGTGTCGGAGTCAGCTGAAATGTTGATGGCTACTGTTTTTTGGGATTGTGATACGATATTATTAATTAACTACAAAGAAAAGGGAAGGACCATAACCGGAGAATACTACGCAACGATATTAGAAAAATTAAAGAAGACCACCAAGGGAAAATGTCGAGTAAAATTGACCAAAAGTGTGTTGCTCTTGCAAGACAACGCGCCAGTTCACAAGAGCAGAGTTGCTATTGCTCCTCTGCACACACATGGCTTTGAATCACTAAAGTACCCACCTGGAGTTTAGATCTGACCCCAAGTGATTTTTATTTGTTACCAAATTTGAAAAAAGACTTAAAGAGAAGAAATTTTCCCGATGACAATGAGGTAAAGTAAGCAATTTTGGCTCAAAAGATAAAAATATTTTTATGATGGTATAGAAAAATAAATTCATAGATCTAATAAGTGTTTTTAGCTTTAGGAAGATTATATTGAAAGGAAAAAATAGATTTGTTGTTAAATTATATTTAGAACCCTTTCATTCCACGAACTTTTGGACCTCCCCTCGTATGTGTATTGTTTGACCATTTAGGCATTGTTATAAATAGTACCTTTATTTAGCATGAGCATCATCTTATTTCATTATGTTTATTTATATTTTGTCACTAGCTTCTGTCACCCAGCGTTGCTCGAGACTATTTAGACTTTAAGCCGATTGTGAGTTGTGGCATAGTATTTCCAGTTCCCTTTTTCGCACCCGATTCAATTTTTGTTTCTGCTACAATTTTGACGAAAGAATCAGCCGTTTTAAGATATAACAATAAGTAAATCCTGTTGTAGACAGTGCATAATATTGGCTACGTCTAGGGTCTCCATAAACCTTCCTCTACATGTAGACAATAATCCTTGAAAGTTTCACGGCGAACGGATCAGCCGTTTCGGAGTCTATAGGTAACATACATACACACATTCGTTTTTATTTATATAGATAGAGGACAAAGATAATTTTGAAATTAATTTTATTTTTTTTGACATTTTATGTTAACATTTCATCAGTATGTACATAAAGTATCAAAGTAATCGAAGCATTGTATGTATGTTTTATACATTTAGAACTTTCGCGCTGACACGGTATTTTGTTCAATTCATTTACCTATTAGAATATTGCTGTTCTGGATAAAAACCCATTCTTATTTAAGTAACGATTCTAAAACTATAAGTTGTATCAAATTAAATGTAAGGTAATAATTGTATAGAATTTAATGGAGAACGTTATTGTTTTTAACAGTTTTCTCGTATCTATAATAGTTTTTGCACAAATCTAAAAAACTGCGATCAGACACCTTTGGGGGTGGAATATCAGGGTAAAAAAAACCCCAACCAAATTGCACGATAAAAATTTACATATATCTCAAATCTTATGCTTTCTGCTGGCTGAAACCATAGATCCCCTTTTTTCGACTATCTTCCTTTAGTATTTCAAACTTTTTTTAAATACACTATATCCCACAATACTTACAAGAAGATGGTAGAAGTATTAACTTACTGATTTTGATGAGAATTAGCACAGATATAAATAAATATAAACATGAATTTTAGACAATTTTTAGAACATGCGACACTTAACTGTTTTGTGGAAATAGAACTCAAAGTTACTGTGGATGATGTCGACTTGTGTATATGTATTTGAACGTCGCTGACTGGCTCTGTATTTATCTATATATCTGTAAATTTTTATCAAAATCAGTGAATCACATCTGCCACCATCTCCTTGTTAGCACTGCAGTAATACTACATATCGCAAGGACATAATCTATGTAACTTACAAATCAGCACATTTTTTTTAAATAAACAAGAAATATATAAACTGATACATATTGTTTTTACAAGACTTATTTCGTGTGAAAATATTTTATCAAAAGGTGCTGCTGAAACTGTAATTTGTACATATTGTCAAAAAAAAAAATTATTCTGTTACTTCTTTATTTAATTTTTAGAAAATGTGAATTTTTCCTTACTCTCTACTTGTCCTGTCATATTTTTCATAAAAATAAAATATTTCAGCTCTTACATTCTACAATCTTGTTTTATTTTTTCTCATATTCAGTATTATACTTTCATATAGGTACTTATAGTATAATTATCGGCATTTACCTATATTAAAATAATTAACGAGTTTTTCATTGAGAGTGCTTGAACTTTGATATTTAATAAAACAAGTTGTGTATGTGATAAAGCTATTTTTTTTTTATTTGAAAATAAATTTTAGAGTATTTAAGTGTGAAATATAATTTTGGTTATATAAAAACTGTGGCTCGGTTGAGGTGGCTCTTTCTAGAAGACTAATTTTTGACGATATATTTGCATGATGGGGTAATATTTCAATAAAAAAACGTGAATATATTAACCCTCAGAGTGGCTATTGTCTGGGGTTTTCCTGCATAGATCTGAATTTTTTCGAAGTCCCACAGAAAATAGTCCAGCAGCTATTAATTGTGAACTATTCAAGTCGACCGTGAATTGGGTGCAACACGCAAATTTAGGCAATCAGATTGTTAATTTTGATAGTATTTTTTTACAATTTCAACTTATTGCTGAATCGTGTCTTGTTGCATGGTCAAATATAAAGACTTAATACCTATTTTTTATCTAATTTGACAATTGTAGACTCACTAATATGACTGTAATTTACTGTCAAAGTTCGAGTGTGTCAAATGTAAAATCCGTTATATTTATTTTATCTGAACATATACCTACTTATGTTATGATATTTTTTTCTTTTTATTTTAGGCAAAACTCTTCTGAAAATAAAAATGATATTCCACCTAATTCCCCGAAAGCAGCAACTGAAGGTGATGCAATTTCATCTCCTCAATTGAGTTTAAAATTGGAAAATTTCACAAATAAACAGGTTATTATTTTTAAATTCTATCGATTTATTTTCAAATAAATAAATATAAGTTTACGATGACATTAGATAGATCATGTCGAATTAACTTCTCCAATTTTAGATATGTTAATTATTTTTGCTTTCAGTTGACGGAAGACAAACATGTTACTTCTACAACGGGTAGATTAGAAAAACTAATGGGCAAATCATCAAATAATAGTAGCACCAGTGTGAGCGTTTCTGGCAGTACCAGTGGAATCATTGAAAATCGTCCTCATTGTATTTGTTGGTGTGGCAGCTGGGCTGAAGTTTATATTCGCAGACCAACTGGAGATGTTTCTTGGGTTATTCGCCTTCAAAATCAGGTGGAAATAATGCATTATTTCAATCTTCCAAAATATTACTTTATCATCATTACTTAGATTAAACATAATTTAATAATATTTTATTCATCAGGTTAACTTGGATGCTTCCATGGAAGATTTGTCACTGAATGATATATCTTCCTTGTTTTTGGCATCCCTCAACAGTGGAAACTTGCAAATGAGCGGTAACATAGGAGGACTTCCCTACCAACTTGGAAGTGCAGTTTCTATTGCTTCTAGTGGATTCGCTGATACGAAAAGTGATGTGGTTAGTTTTATTTCAAGTTAATTTCCATAAAAATCCAATATGGATCATATATTTGATTCTCTGATATTTTAAAAGACCCTATTGATAGATGATATATTTTATATTTATTTACAATATATTTGGTAACGGCTGTTACATTTATTATTACTAACTGTACATACATGTGTAATAATGTTCGGAATTAACACATAATTTTTATTGTCATTTATGTGTGGAATAAAAAAATAACAATAAAATATTTAAAATTAAAAAAAACAGGTAATAATGGGTGACAATCAAATTTTTGACTGGAGCTCGCGTGATCTACGATATAAATACGTACCTATATTGAAATGATACAAATATACGTCTCGGACAGAAGTCGAACCCGGGATTTTATGCGTTATATATGTAAAAATTTAATGTATGCCTGAGTAGGATGGTAGCCGAACGGTCAACGCATCTGTACCGTACAGTACACGCTCGAAATTTCGAGCAGCGTTAGCGTGTTTATATTATAGATATTCATATCTATGTTATTATGCGATACACGCATTGCTGGTTGTTGATGCACGCTATTGGCGCGCTGATCTTGTATGTGGTTGCTGTGATTACGCTTTCCGTATCTCTTCTTTCTTGGAGCTTGAAGGATTGCTTGCTTGCGCAGCTTGATGGTGTCTTGTACGCTTCTTTGCTGTGTTAGTTTTTGTTCAGGTCTTGAGCAGGGATTCTTGAAATGTGCGTCTAAGATGTGTCAATCATGAGGATTGAAGGTTTCAATAGTCAGAAATTTTTACGACGGTTTCTGTCAGGGTTTGGCTCTGATGTATTCAGTTCAGCATTCTGTGTCCAAATACAAAAGATTTCGGGATAGGGGTCATATTTATAAACCAGACGTTTCCGAATCATTAGACTTGAAAATGTCTCGCAATAATGCGCGTGTATCTCATTATGTGTCCCAGGATCATCAATCATTGGCACTCACAACTTCCTGTTTTAGGCTTAAGTTGTGTGTACACTGATCCGCTCAAATCAACTTTATTATTTTCAGTTATCTGATAGTGATCCTCGGTCTAGAAGTGGCAGTGGAGGATCTCAACTTGACCAGCTTCAGAAATCAAATTCAGATAGTATTGTAGTTGGAGCTAATGCTAGCGGATTATGCGGAAACAGCAGACAGCCTCATGCAGCATCCCATTGTATAGTGCCATCTACCCATTCAGCATCCGTTGCATCTACAACTGCATCTATAATTAACAGCAGGTACTTTATTTTCATTTCTCTAATATTTATCCCTTTTTTTTTTTTTAATGTATTTGCTATTGTTAGGCATCATATATCCACTGGCCCAATCAATATACCAGGATCTCCTCAACGACAAAGTTCTTCTGGCACTAATACTGATGATGAAGACAATCAATTGGTCAATAATGGTCAGAGTCAAAATCTTTTGGACGATCAGGTTTGAAATCTATCACTATACTTGTCAATTACATTTATTTCAATTATTCATATTTCAGGTATTGGGCCCAAAAAAAGTGGGTTACCTGGAAAGTTTCTAGAAAGTTTTGAAAATAGTCAAATCTAATAAATCTAATTCTAACAGTCAATTTTATATATAATATAGATATATTGTATATAAAGATATATTTTTATGGATAGGTTCAAATGAGATTCAGTGCTTACATTAACATTTTGTGGTTTCAAAAAAATCTTTATTATATGTATATGTATGTATTTTTGTTCAAGTGTTCATTTTATTATCTGCGTGAACATACTGGTATGTTTACATACACATGCAATAAATTTCTGTTTGTAGGTATGTAACTGTCAAATCCCTGTGACAAATGAAATGGAATGAAACTTTTTTAAATTGCATTTGGCAGTTCTATTGGATGCATTCTATTGTTTATCATTTATTGCATTTATATAATAATATCATTTAAAACATGTGATTCATTTTCATCACTTAATATGAAAAAATTGATTGCCCAATAGTGTTCTTTCGTTAATTAATTTAAATGAATGTAGGTTCATTCGAAAAACAGCCTGTTTCTATGGGTACGTGTGACGACTGAATTTCATTAAGGACATAAGTGACCTTTTTTATCGATATTGAGTTAAGTACAGAAAATGGTTCTATATATGATACAGAACCATTTTCTGTACTTAACTTACTTTCAATAAAAAAAGTCACATGTGCCCTTTGTGAAATTCAGTCGTCATTTGTTATTTATGATCACGTGACTCGCGATACGATTATGATTCTGTAATGGTGAAAATTTGACAAAAAGATCAGAATCTGAATAGAAACTGCCTTTTTCACAACTCCGATCTGCCGATTACTCATCCTACTGAACAAGGTGAGTACAAATAGTAAAAACTAACAAAAGAGTCTCGGCGAAAACAATGTATGATCACCTCAACAGAACGTTGTTTATTTTGTCGAATATGTTTCGAATTTGGCAACTATGCCAATTATTAAGTTTTTTTTTTATTAGTTCGCAGAATGTATTTCCTCATATGAACTATAGTTCAACTATATGTATTTTTATTGTTAAATGAATCGAAAAGAAAATATTCTATAAAACGGTTTTTAGCGCCATTTTTTCAAAATAGCAATGTGAGCATTAAGCAGCAATTGAAATTCGGAAAAAGCAGATTAAAATTCAAAAAAATTAACTATTTTCAAAACTTCCTAGAACTTTCCAAGTAAAGCTACCCAATATCTGAACTATTATTGAATGACATGACATGATCATTTATAATCAATTTACAGAGCAAGTCTAGACATCCTGTTCGCCGCTCAAATTCTTCTCCAGAAATGTCATCTAGTTGGAAGAATCCATTTTACGTTAAAGAAAGACTGGAAGCTGCTGAAAATGAAATGAATTTGGATAATTCAGATGATAATGGTATTAACCTGCAAATCAACAGTGAAATTCACGATAAATCTTCAATTAAATCTGTTGAGTTGGGGTCAGTGAAAATTGAATTATTTTATTATCCAAAAACATTTCTAACTTAAAATATCAAATTAACTTCATTAGCGGACCTCAGCAATCAAAGAAAGGAACTATAAAAAGTTTGACTAAAGACATGCGAAGTTGTGAAGCTATTCCTGAAGAAATGTCTAGTAACACACCACCACATTTGCAACATACACCACAGTCTCATCCTCATTTGATGACGTACAATTCAGATCCTGGTAAATATTTATGGAATTATTCAAATTGACTGAAATCTCAAATACATATATAATACATGGACCGATCATTAAAAAACCGTTTTCGTGTCTTGGCGAGCAGATTTTTTCGAAATACTGAATTCTGCTTCAAATGAGATATAGAGCAGATTTTCATGAATTCGTTACCCAAATATCGTTGCTAGTGAAGATTTAGTTTAGTTTGTGTGGGCTTTTTAGTGAACATTGTTTTATGTACCCGTCTTTTTTTTATTATGGTTTATTCTTATAGTACCACGCATCTCGATTTCTCAGACAAATTCTTGTGAAAATACTATTTATTTTGAAACATGAGTTTTTAAGTTATTCACAATCTTTTAAATATAATTTGATGGTGAAGCTTTATATTTTTACAAAAAAAATATACATTTTTCCAATACAGTGTGGTTTCAATTTCACTTATTGTTAGTGACATATTTGGACTTTTTTTCCACCCTTGTGATAAGAACTTAAATTATGTACAATTTGATGTAGCTTAATCCAAATCGGAAATCAGAATTTACTTATGAGGCTAAGTTTTTCCAGAATTATTTTTTGAATTTTGCTAAAAATCAATTCTCATTTGAAACTATTATTGAAATTTTAATTTTGCTCAAGGGCGCTTAGAGCCGACACTGGGTGCGTCGCCAATTTTTTCCGTGATCATAAGTGTGCCGTGATTTCAAAAAGTCTAAGAACTACTGGTTTATGGAATCTGCTCAAATTGCTACAAACAAGTCCTTCTATAAATGGCGAGTAATGTGTGCACTCCACTGTGTTCCACTCACAGTGCAATTTGGGCTCAAATTCATGCCAAGAGCTTACTAGTTTGTTTTGCTTTTTGGTGGACGGTATCGAGAAATGCCGGTCTTTTCACTACTCTGCTTAAATAACCATAGAGTTAGTCATCTGCCGAACAGAGATTGATTTGAAAATTTATAGTAAATGGTATGACTGTAACTCTTTGATTAGTTACCTAGAGACTAAAAATATTGGTCCTTATGCTTTTCAATGATTGGCCCATAAATATTACATATATTAAAAATATTTTTTCGTTAGGTGCTGCTTTGAACTCTGGAGATGCTACTCGCCCTCAAACTTGTTTAATAACAACGACAACTACATCATCATCTGAAAAAAATATTCACGCTTCTACTTTCAGTTCGAACTCAGGTTCGAATGGAGACTCAAACGTTAAAGTCATTGCAGATACGCTACCAACAATGGTGAAAAATCTCAATACATCTTTCGATAAAGGAAATCCTTATGATTTATTAAAGCTTAGTAGTAAACCACCACATTCGCCTGCACCAGCATCACCTAGGCCATCGAATCGTCATCAAAGTTCCGTACTACCCAGTAAAAGTACAATTCAAAACAATTCATTAAGCAACAGAAGTAATTCTATGGTTTCATCAGATATTAGGAATACTTCGAATTTAAACTTAAAATTAAGTGATACTCTAACTAGTCAACAAAATTTACCTTCGGACGATTTACCACCTTTATCAAGATCGAAAAGGTCTAACACCATTTCTGTTATGAGTCCTACTAGAAGACGAAGGTAGAATATAACTAATTAGAGAATATCTTAACTTATTTATATAGAACCATGTGTTTATTTTGATTTGTTTATTTTCAGGGACAATTCTCCTAAGCCCAAAGATTCTTCTATGAAATCAGGCATCAGCCCTGCTTTCGTATTTCTACAATTGTATCATGGATCTGGATTGAAAGGTGCCAGTGATGAAGTTCCATTATTGCTTACAGAATCTAGTCACGCAAGAACAGTAAAGACTTTAGATTTAGTTCCTTCATTAGAAACATATAGAGTTGGCGTTCTTTATGTTGGTCCTGGTCAATGCGATAACGAAACGAAGATATTGAAAAATGAATTTGGAAGTTTAAGGTAGGGACTTAAATATATATTAATTTAGAAGTTAATTTAATTGATCCTTTAATTTATTTTAACAGATATGCAGAATTTTTGCAAGACTTAGGAACATTAATATGTCTCGAAGACGCCGAATCTATGGGATTGTTTCTTGACGTAGAGAAAGGTGGTAGAGATGGAAGATTTGCATATGTTTGGCAAGATGATATCATGCAGGTTCAATTCCATGTCGCAACTTTGATGCCAAATAATAGCTCAGATCCTGAATGTAATGAAAAAAGAAAACATATAGGAAATGATTTTGTTTCTATAATTTATAATGAAAGTGGTGAAGATTTTATGATACAAACTATAAAGGTAATACAATTACTTTATATATTTGATAGGTTTCTGAATTAATCACTCATAGGCAAAAATGGCATAGGTAATTCGATCGGACACATTCTGATTGTGAGCCAAACTCGCGCATGATCCGTGCAATTTTTTTTAAATATATTAGATTGGAAACAATGAAATGAGACACAAATAAAATCAAAAATCAAAAAGCTCTAATTTTTACATTTTTCATTATATTTAAATGAAATAATTTCCGTTAGCATCTACAACTATCTGCCAACGATTAGGCAAGTCATATATGCCTATTATAAAAAAAGTTTCATTTTTAAAACTTTAATAATTTTGTTTTGATTTTTATATATTTTTTCACGTAAAAATAATTCGGAATTACGGAAGAGGTAATAATCTGTTAGTGAGATGTCTAGGGAATAGGGGGCGTGAGGAAACTCTTTGATTTTTAAAGCCACTAATTTTTTTTAGTCCGTTAAGTTTTATATGGCCTGAAATCATCATGCAAAAGAATCACGTCATATTCATTGACTAATCTTGGATGTTTTTTTTTTTCAATTTTTCATACATAATGCTGATTTCTTAGCAGTATGAATTCGCTGTTATGGTTTCGTCATGATTTAAAAAAAAATAATGGATGACTCCTTTGGAATTTCACCATACAGTAAAAAATAACTATTTTTGGTGAACATTTTGTTCAGGGGTCAATCTTTGGACTTCATCTTTGTCTTCCATTTAGCTTGCCGTTTTCGATTATCATTCTATTGTAGTAATCGAAAAATTTCATCGCATGTGATGATTTTATCTAAAAACGGCGTTTCAGAGAGACTTAGAGTTTTGGTTTTGCGCTCGTCTATATGTGCACGCGTTAATTTGTGCGAAACGCGTGCCGGCAATTTCTTCACTTCATTTATCGCACGCAGGTGTTTCGATATTGACGAAGGGCTTACTCCGACTTCTCACTCGAGATTTCGAATATTTGTTTGTAGACTGGATTCCACAAGCACCTGTAATTCGTTATTATCAACGCGGTCTGGAGGTCTTCCTCCAGATTCGTTTGAGATATTAAAATTGGCCGAACGAAATTTTCCAAATCAATATTTAGTTTTTCTGTAAGCAGAACCTTCTCCAAATACCTGGTTGATGTTTCATGAAGCTCTGTTCGCGTTATGATTCAATTTGAACTCGTATAAAAAAAGTAAACATAAATCACGTTTTGTCTCTATCTGATTTCAACGAAAAAAAAAAAATGAAATGCAAACAAGTAAATATTTTACAAAATGAGAAACAAGGATATCTTTAAAAATTGGAAACAAAAATATTGAGCACACATTTGAAGGAAACTCTCTCAGACGCTGCTGAAATCAGGCTGAAAAAAGGGTCTCGTTTCATAGTTTCCAACCTATTATAATCCTGTTAATACACATTCTATTAGTACACGTATTTTTAATACGCATTATTTTTTTATATATGACCGTTAATGCGCGATTTCTAGGGTGACCATATTTTTCAAAACTCAAGATGGCACACTATGAAATACATTTATATGTATATCTCAATACCTCATTTATATTTATCAAATATATCTCAATCGATAGGTATTGGAAACCTCATGATTTTTTACTATAGAGAAATTTCCCGTAGATTTCTGGTTTTCATGGAAAACTGATTTTAAATCTTTCCGTTTTTATACTAATTTTCATTCATGGGCGCACGAAACCTATGAATGTGAACAATTTTTTTTTTCATGAAATACATTAATTTCAGGATTGATTGTAATCATAGCAATATTTTAGGATCATAATGAGTTAATTATTATCAAATTCAAACGTATTGCAGGGATAGTCCACTCACCTTAGAAAGCTGCGCATCGTCCTTTGCCCTATCTCCTTTGTCATTTAGTGTTACCTATGCCAGTAGTCCTCTGAGTGATCAATATGAAAGTATAATATGTGAAAATTTCAGGGGCAATTTAATTTTGCTTGTATCATAATTGAACCTCTTGATCACGGTACAAATAAAGTTACAATCAAAACAAAGGATGAACTTAAAGAGAGAGATTTTTTGAACCAAACAGAACCAAAGATTATTTCTGATCAAAATGTAGCCCTTCTTGCTCGCCAGTTGGCTCTTCATGCAAATGTAAATTTAGCAGTTCATTTTTATAATTTAATACTTACATATAACTTTCCACTTTATTTTTTTAATTATCAATTTTCAGCTAGCTTCCCTGATTTCGAGGTCTTTAAGTACAAAATCAGCAGTGCCATATGCTTCTAACTGGTTGGAGAGATTGCGCACGATCAAAAGACTTAAGAACAAATTGTTGCAAGACAGAAAAACTGGAAATGAATCAAACATTTCATACAGCTCTAATTCTAGCAACTCAAGAAAATCATACATAGAAGATTTCACTGAATACACATAACTTTTTTCGATTTTTTTATGTAAATTTAAGACTGGGCAATTTATGATTATATTTTTAAACAATGACGATGATTTGATTTAATGTATATTAACCAATACCTCAATGAAAAATCATAAGTGTTGTTTTACATGATTTATTAGCAGCTGTAATTAAAATTGTAATATTCCACTACTATCTTTCATAATAAAAATTTCGTTTTTATAAAATTTATGCAGTATTTCTATATAAAATTATTAGTTTAACTGTTTAAAAGCATGAAATTTCGAGAAAAACCTAATTTTTTCAGGTTTGGAAATTGACTAATAAGCCGCAACTATATCAAACTTAACAATTACCATTTTTTTCGTGGTGCACCCGAGATGAGCTCACGATACACCAGTTGAAAATCACTGCTTTAATACTTAAAATCGACACTTGCAACATTTGGAATATATTTCTGATATTTTTATGACTTCAAAATTTACCATGATTTCTATCACAATTAATATCATAAGTCATCAATATCTATATTATAATTTCACTTAGCGTATTTGTACGTTTGTTCGTTAAATTCGTTTGTGTTGTGTTGTTTGTTAAATTCGTTTCTGACCCTTCAATGACCGAACAATTAACACGTTTGGAACCGATATATTTTTAATATATTTTTTTTTATTATATTACGAAATTCGAATGGCATTTTTTTTATAATGACTAACAAAACTTTAAATTGATCATATAAATTGTATGGTTTGTTTATAATAACCGAAATATAAATATGTATTATTTAGTTCGGACTAAATGCTGTTCCAGAGGTTTGTTTCATTTTTACTTTTTGAGTTCATTTTAATTTTGTTTTTTTTTCCTCGTCTATAAATATGTAAATTGACCGAAAATTCGTTCTTACACATTAAAAACTGGACAATATTTTAACTCATTCAGACTTGATTTTTTTTTCAATATTTTTCATTTAAATTACGATTACAAACAAAGCCCGAAAGTTAAAGTTGAAAAATTTCTCGGCAAACGGATCAGCTATTTAAGAATTCTTTTCAATGATGTATTAAATCAGTTCTTAACTATTATAAACAAAAGATATTCAAATTATTTTCAATATATTAGGTACGTGAATTTCTCTTAATATTAACAATTTTCGAATTTTCGAAAATGTGAGCGAGGGTAGATATAGATCGCCTCAAAAATTATAATCTTAGGTACTACTGCTAGTATTAATAAAATGATCAACAAAATTAGCTTTTGCGGTTTAAAAGTGTATAAAGTAGTGATTTTTCGAAGTGATAATTGTAAGCAGAGACCACCAGTTTCGAGTTATTTGGCGCAATTATTCTATTTCGATCATATTCTGCGAGACTTCGAGACTGCTGTCTCGCTCACACTTTGTCACACCTCGTATAAATACCTCTCGCTTTTCAAAACTTCAAATAGGTACCTTTTTTACACATTTAGCCATCAATTTTGAATATGCCTCCTATGCTCTTTTATTATATTTATCACTTGAGCTGGGTTTCGTTACCACCGGACTTGGGTTAATTTTCCATACAAAATAGGCACTGACCTTTCTTTATTATTATTCAGTTACTGGTTTCAAATTATTACTCAAAGTTACACAATTCAACAATATGTCTAACAAGGGGACCTTGCGAGTGACCCCTCACAGATTTGAACTATAGTTTGTCAATGTGTAGTCAAATATAAAAAAGAAATCCTGTTTGAGCGAGAGTGGCCTACGCTCGAGAATCAATTTGTTATTAATTAATTAAAATCCACAATGTGTCTTAAACCATTGCAAATATGCATTTCTTAGTTCTCTCTGTAAATGAATAGAGAATGTCGTACGCCCTTTATTTTTGTCGCTGGTTCAAACCCCACATCTATCGACATTTTTTTTTACTTTTTAGGAATATTTTCAATGTTATTACCTAAATAGATAGTGTTCTGACTATTAGAATTTAATTTCTAAGCGATTATAAAATGTTTTTAAAAATAATTATCTCGCCACCTGTCAATTGAAATACATATAAGAAAAAATATACACACTCATCCCTCGATTTATGCGGTTAGTAAAAATTTTTTTTTTTTTAAAAATCATACATATTTTGTTTAACGCGTCACACAAATTCGTGTGTTGCATCAGATTCAAAAAATTTGAATTAGAATATAGCAGTGAGAAGGCGAAATAATAAAATTACTATTATGTAATTATGTATACTTTTAACTTGAAACATGTTATAAATTTGTCAAGCTATTAAATCTATAAAATTTCTTGGTAAAATTATCTTTTCGTGTCTTGTTTTATGCGGTTTTCTGGAACCTATCCTCTTTATTTATATGAACTTGAAGTATCAATTTACATGGATTATTATTTCCTGGAACCTATCTTCCGTTTTTGTATGAACTCAGAGTCTTGATTTACGCGATTTCGATTTACACGATTTCTCCAGGAACGTATCTACCACGTAAATTGAGGGATGAGTGTTTTTTTTTTAATAAATAATATTCTTTAAATTTTAACACAAATTAATTAACAATAATATTTTTTAAGATATCAATATATTAAGTTTTATGCTACAACTACAAAGGAGGATGGGTAGGTTACTTTGGAATTGTACCCATCCACGACCATTAATGATTTTGATATTTAATGTTGTGTTTTTGTTCTGTAGTTCATAAATTTAAATGTTACAATGATTTAAAAGAAAATGAAAAGAGCGAGTCCCCGGAAAAGTCTGAACGCATAATTCTGTGGTCCATAAGGTGATAAAAAATCGAAAATGATAACAACATATTCTGAAAACACATTCATTGCAAATCAAACTACAATTAATTTTAGTATATAGAATTATTTGGCTGGTTTATTTTGCAGCTTCAACCAATCTTCCTTCTTTGGTCGCCCTTTCCCACGCAGAGCTCGCAGCCTCTTCATTTCATCGGTGAAATCTTGATGCTCGTCTCGGAACAGACCATATCGTCGCAACTGATACATCAACATGCCAGTTTCAACATGCCTAGGATAGTAATTTACAATATTTTCATTCAAATGCAAAGGTTTTTTTGCAAACAATTCGACGACTTTCATTGACTTGCTATTAGTTGGACGAACGACTTCTCCAAATATTCTATTTGACAAGTATCTCATTCGTTTAGCATAGTTTGTTGCCAGATTCGTCAGCTTTGAATATTTGACGTAATTGCTCATGATGTTAACTGTAATACCTATGTTCAATATTAATTTTAGATTCATCAGCCAAGCTTTAATCGTACTAAATGTATGTTATACATATATTTAAAAAACTCACAAAACGACGATAGAAAGCTTTCAGCTATATTTAATATATTTTCGTGACTTTAAAGTGACAATTAAGCTCTGATAGCTAGAAGCAATATAATCCATAAATGTCAAACCTAACCTATAAAATAGCTAAAAGTTAGACGACATCTGTTGAAACTATTTTCTATTTTTTTTTTTTTTTGTGGTCGTAAATACAATCAAATAGCATTGATAAATCAAACTCTAGGTAGGGAGACTTGAACGCGTCTCTGAGAGCTCGAAGCGCGCGTAAAATTTTGCCATGTGGACAGGGTTTTATGTTGGCAATTCGTACAAATGTCAAAGTCATTCATAAACGTCAGTGTAATTATTCTGTCGACAATAAGATTCATGGTCTTCTGTGTCAAGGTCTGATTCATTGCAATTGCAATATTTATTGGAAAATTTTGTTTATAAAATGATCTGAAATCAATACTGTCCTTTTTTTACTCCGTATTCGTGTTCATCGTATTTGTACCAGTAAATGAAACATATATTCGATTGTAATTCTTTTTTTTCATATACATATATACAAATCTAAATAACGACGTCAATTGATAACATATATCAATAATTATTTTTACAAATTGTGCATAAAAATTTCCTTTTTAAACTGATATAAACACTAATGAATTTTATAGTATGCATTTTCAGATATTTTCAAATTTCTGTCAGATTGTCAAATTGGCGCATCATCGCGCTGCATAAGACACTTAAGAAAATATTTTTTTTTTTTTACTGGTGTGGACAGTTAATTTAATTTCTACTTATTTATTTCATCGCAGTTATATTAAAAGAAATTAAAGTGTTGTGTGATTATTTTTTCCATCAAAAAATACATCAGAAACTGATTCAGGCACTGCTAAAAACTAATTTTGAAAAAACAAGTCAAATTGATATCTATTAGATTGAAAACAATGAAACATACCATGAATAAAATAAAAAACAAAAAGTTCTATTTTTAATTATATTTAAATGAAATATTTTCTGTTAGCATCTACAACTTTCTGCCTACAATTGGGCAAGTCATATTTGCCTATTTTAAAAAAAGCTTCATTTTTAGAACTAAAAAACATTTTAAAATCTTCAATAATTTCATTTTGATTTTTATATATTTTTTCATGTTAAAATAATTCGAAATTACGAAAGAGGTAATAATCTCTTGGTGAGATGTCTGAGAAAACTCTTTGATTTTTATAGTCTGTAAAGTTTTGTGGCCTGAGATTATCATGCAAAAGAATCGCGTCATACTCTTTAACTAATCTTAGGTGTTTTTTTTTTAATTTTTCATACATAATGTCGATTTCTTGGCAGTATGAATTCGATGTTATAGTTTCGCAATGATTTAAAAAAGAATAATCGATGACCCCTTTAGAATTCCACCATACAGTAACCATAACTTTTTTTGCTTAGGGGTCAATCCTGGGACTTCATCTTTGTCTACTCATTTAGCTTGCTGTTTTTGATTATCATTCTATTTAATAATCGAAAAATTTCATTGCATGTGATGATCTTATCTAAAAACGGCGTTTCAGAGAGACTTTTGCTTTTGCGCACGTCCATATGTGCACGTTTTAATTCGTTCAAAACGGTTGACAGCAATTTCTTCACCTTATTTATCGCTCGCAGGTGTTTCGATATTGACAAAGGGCTTACTCCGAGTTCTGACCCGAGATTTCAAATATTTGTTTGTAGATTGGATTCCACAAGCACCCATAATTCGTTGTTACCAATGCGTCTGGCTGTCTTCCTCGAGATTTGTTTGAGATATTAAAATTGCCCGAATTAAATTTTTTAAACCAATACTCGGTATTTTTTCTGTAAGCAGAACCTTCTCCATATGCCTGGTTGATGTTGATGACGATATTTTTTTTTATTGGAAATTAAAAAAACAGATTTTTATACAGAAGGTTGTTTTTACCCTTGTTTTCCACCCATAAATTTGTCAAATTGAGGTTTATTCACATTTGTATAAAAACTATCATAGGTACAATAAAATTGTTAAAGACAATAATATTATCCATTAAATTCCCTTCAATATGTTTCTTACAATTATTTTAATAGAACTAGGAATAATAGGTTTAAAATTGTTAAGGAATAATAATAGGCTATTTAAACACGATCGGCCATATTCTGATAAACAAATACAGTTTTTGCGCGGGAAGTTTTAAATGCTTACACCATTATTGCAATATTTTAGGATACTCCAATCAGTTTGAAACTTTTTATACTGATGAATTAATAATATGAAATTTCCTCAATTGAAAAAAATATTTCAAAATTGTGTTTATTATTATTTGAAAAAATATTTCTTGAAACATGTGATAAAAAAATTATTTCGTGAGAAAAAAATTTCGTTTTTGAGATAGCGAAAAATTCTTAGTGAGAAAGTTATCTAAACAGTTATATTTTTCAAAAATATTTGTTGATTTTTTTTTATTTTTACATCACAGTGATTTCTTATATTCCTTCATCTGTATGTGGCCGACCATATTAAAATACCCGGTTCTTATTGTTATACGTAATTCTAAAACTATAAGTCCTATCAGAATCAATGTTTACCATGTATTGTAGAAAATTTAACAGAGAATGTTTTTGTGTGACAGTTTTCTTCTATCTCTGATAGTTTTTGTATAAATCTGAAAAACCTCAATTTGACACATTTAGGGGTGCGAAACGGGGATAAAAACTCACCTCCTTTACGTGTTTCCCTCTCTAAATCAAAGTGCACAGTGAAAAATTATATATATGCCAAATCTTATGCTTTCTGCCAATTTAAACCGTATTTGAGGCTAAGCACCTGAACTATAGTTTAAATAATAAGTATTGAAAATAAAATTACAGTATGATTTTTTTTCCAGAAAATGCATACTTTTTCCAATTCAAAATTTAATAATGAGTCAGCAAAGTCACAGATTCATTGACTTCACAAATCTCTGTAACATATATGTATTTGTATTCTCATAAAGTGAACCACTCGATAGGTCCTCCAACTACGTACTGTCGAATATCCATTGGGCAGAATCAGACATACCTTCTACAGTACATGTATCCATCTCTGTCCCGTGAAATTTTGGTTCGTAGTTGGAGAACCTAGTATATATTTGTAGTGATTATATTGGTTGTATGTTTCAGTTGATATTTTTTCTGCTATGGCAATGATACGGGATGTGAGAATATGTCTTCCATTCGCTCTCGTTTCTCCACCCCGATACAATTTTTTATCCTCGTCTTTTATCTTGTTCTTGTAATAGTTTTCAAACATTTATACGACAATAATCAGCGGAATCGACGGTTTGAACAGTACAATGTAATGGTGAGAATATCGAAAGCTCTAATTTACATATTCAATGTCCTATTTTTAATTTCCGAAAATTTCAGATTTTTCTAAAACCATAAATGTTTTCAGTTGAATGAAGTAGCAGAAACATTGGAGGTTGTTGAAAAACATGCAAAAGAAACTGCACAAGCTGTTAAAGCTATAGAGAATGTTATAAATCATAAAAAATACTCCAGCAGTAATCATGACCGTCGAATTACATCACCGTGACAAATAATAATTTCGATTATGAAACATCGCCTTAAATTTTTTCTCATAAAATAACATAGTCTATAGTATGCAAGATATTTTTTTATAATATACGTAATTGAAAATTTTAGTGCCTGTAAGATTTTAGTCAATTAACTTGTAGATGATGGGTGCTATTGAATTTTTTTTTCTTTTACGAAATTTTTATTTTCTTTTTATTGATCATTCTTCATTTCTTTTTCATAATATTTAGCACTTGAAATATTAATAATTCACTATTGTAAATAGATATTTGTTTGTTTAATATTCTTGATAAATTGCCTTGCATATTTCAATATTAAGCCCACTCTACCATATTGCAGTGTATTCTTGTATAAGAAAAATGGCTTATTTCGTCACTGGATGTAACTTCGTCACAATTTTATAAAATTAAAAGAAAATAAGCGATTTCGTACAAGTTGATTGTATTTCTTGATTTGAAAAGATGTAATCACTTTTTATCATCTCAATGCTGAAATTTCAAACCAGAAAACTTAGAGAAAATAAAACTTTGTATGTTCATTCTAATGTGAAAAGATCAAGGCTGTATAGTCGAAGTCATGGTATTTAGGCCGGTCCTATGAAAAAATATCCAAACAAAACAATGTCAATGACATAATATCCAAAGAAATAATATCCACACGAAAAAAAATGTCCACATTCCAACTATAATGAAATCCAATTGGCAAAATATTCAATCCAATTAAAAATCCATCAAAATTTCATCTTGTTAAAATTACCATGGAATTTGACCGTCAACTATCTGAGAATTTTCTCAATAGTTATAACAAGTGTTTGAATAGAAAAATATAACAGTCAATCGTGAAATTTTCTAATTAAAAATTATTACGTTTTCACCTCATTAAAATCACTACATGTGGTGTACACTTAGAGTATATATGACGACTGAATAGCACAAAGGGTACAAGTGACCTTTTTTATCAATATTGAATTAAGTACAGAAAATGGTTCAATATATGATACAGAACCAAATTAAAAAAAGACAATCAGTGCCGAAATAGCAAATAGTCCGGGATCTTAATCGATTACACGTTTTCAGCTGGCTGTAAGCATAAGATTTGGCATATATCTATATAGTTTTTTATCATGCAATTCGATCTAGAAAGAGAAACACGTGGGGGGAGGTTGTTTTTATCTTTTTTTTCCACCCCTACATATGATGAATTGAGGTTGATTCAGATTTATATAAAAACATTCATAGATACAATAAAATTGTTGGAGACAATAATATAGCCAAATCTTATGCTTTCAACCAACTTAAACCGTCATGTCCCCTTTTTGATGCTAACATAAGAACCTGAACTAAAGGTCGACTTTGCAATTCAATTGTGTAACCCAGCATCCCGTTGTTTGTTCTGACATTTATGGCAAGTTATATCCATTTACCTTACTAGCTTTTTCTAATTGCACAAATTATGTGAAAGCAATGCATAATTAACAGTGAAATACATTCATTATATAGGTAATTTTCATTGTAATGGTTATAGGTATGTTCTTGTAGTAACATTACTATGACAAATATGATATCCAAACATAACGTCTCAATTTAAAAATATCGGCTGTGCCTTATGCTGCCTATATTTTTCGTATAAATCAAACAATAATAAACATCATCTTTTTTATTAAGTAGGTAGGTATATTGACTGTTTAAAAAGTTAACTGGTGAAGTGATAGTATAATTTATTACCTTCATGCTTTGATGATTGATTGAAATTTAAAATTATTATTAGCGTGTAAATGTGCATACTCACTCTTTCAGTGTTCTGTGAATGCATACCTAGGTAGGTAGGTACATTGTTTTCTGATTTCAAATATGAAAGGAGGATGACCAAAATACTATGGAGCCTGGCCCATGAGCGGCCACTAATGATATTGGTATCAAATGAAAGATCTTTTAATTAGCAACAACTTTCACTATGGGCGTATCATCGTGGGGGATGTAGGAAAGAAGATATCAGCCTTTAAAGATAGCGGAATTTGTATGGCGGACGCGCGAAGCTTCTCGAGCGTCATGTACCCATATGCGCTATTTTACGTTCATTATCAACATTTCAACTACTTTTTTTCATTTTTTACGCTGCTTTATTTTACGATTATCAATCATAAGGTTTTCCCTGTGCACTATGTTCATTCTACGATGTTTTTCAGCAGTAAAACATAATTTCACTAATGTAAATGTATGTATTTTTAACAAAAATGGTTTTTTTCTTCGATATTTCATTTCAGAGTATCAGTTTTAATTGAAAGAAACATTATATGTTGCTTAGGAAAACATTTAATTCATTAGTTATTACGTCTTTAATAATAAACAAAGTAATGATTTCTGCATATCGATAATAAAATAATATTGGGACAATAACTACTCTTATCTATCTCATCAATATTCAAATCATCTTATGATCTATTAAAATCGAATTCAATGAAACATTTCAGCTTATTCGAAGCGCTGAAATGAAATATCGAAGAAAAAAAACATTTTTTGTTAAAAATACATACATTTACATTAGTGAAATTACGTCTTACTGCTGAAAAACATCGTAGAATGAACAAAGTGCACGGGGAAAACCTTATAATTGATAATCGTAAAATAAAGCAGCGTAAAAAATGAAAAAAAGTAGTTAAAATGTTGATAATGAACGTAAAATAGCGCATATGGGTACATGACGCTCGAGAAGCTTCGCGCGTCCGCCATACAAATTCCGCTATATTTAAAGGCTGATATCTCCTTTCCTACATCCCCCACGATGATACGCCCATAGTGAAAGTTGTTGCTAATTAAAAGATCTTTCATTTGATACCAATATCATTAGTGGCCGCTCATGGGCCAAAATAAACATCATCCTTAACACATTTTTCATTAAAAGAAGGTATCTCCTTAATTTTATGTAAATAATATTCCTAGACAAGTTTATTACACAAATTATAGATCTAGAATCAACAAAATTTAAAAATAAGGTTGTTGAATTATTTATTTAAGTTAATGCATACCAAATTTATACTATAATCAAATATTTTAACTACAATATGATAGTACATATTATAGTTCTACATAACATATTTGATTTACAATTAGGGACAGACTTTTCACTACTCAAGTTAAAACTGATCAACTCGAGAGTTGAAATTTTCGTAAATGCTAATTGTGTCTTTTCACACTAAACACATATCACATACCTAGATGAGAAAAGGCGAATGTCCAAAACAGTTTATAAACTATGATACTAAGGTAGGATGACCAGATGTCCTTTTTTTACGCTCTGTCCTTTCTTTATTTTTAAAAATAGGCATTAGCCCTTTATTTTGTGAAATCTTTACTCAATAAAAAGTTTTTTAAGTAATGTTAATGAAATCAGTAAACTTTTTAGATTGCAATATAATTTAAAAAAAATTTTTCGTCTTCAGTGCTAATTTCTTTTTCAATATTAATAATTTAAATCCATTTTCGGTTATTTATTTTCAAGATGTTTTGAAATTTATTATAAGTTTGATTATTTATATCTAAAAGTAAATATTTGGAAAAATACGTTTCTAGAACATGAAGATTAAAGAATTTTCATAATTAACGTGAAAATTTTTAATTTGTTTTTCTCATTTCTCATATTATTATGACCGAAAGTGTTTATTTCGTAGTTATATGAACGAATTCGCAGGTACACACTAATCTCAAAAAAAGGATCTCAACATAGAAACAAGAATGTAGTGGCCAGAGAGTCAAAATTGACTACAGTTTCGATGCTCAAATCTCGAGTTTGAGTGAAAAGATCACTAACCACTCGATACACTAAAGTCAGCCCTCCAATTACAAACTGTCGAAATCTGGGGGGGACAGAAACGATTGTACCAATGTACTGTAGTATGGCTATTTCAACACCTTGTAATTGGGGGACTGTATGTAGTTAAAATGCATTTTACTTTTTAACCAGAGGTGAAAAGACCAACCTTTAATATCTTTTTAAAATTAGTGGTGATAGGTATAATTATTAACTAATGAATTTATATAAATATCACCCATTGATTTATTTAATCTAGTCATTAATGTGATGTTATAGTTATTTTTTCTGTTGAGAAGTCATAAATTGAATTCATCTTTGCAAATATGTACATGTGTTCGTCAGAGAATTTCTCTAATAGTGTAAGGATGACATACATATATAGGTACTTATTTTTTCCAGATTTTTCAGTATTATGCTCTGGGCTGTTTGTGAATTGCAAAGTTTATTTGATATTAAATATATTATTTTAATATCATTAACAATTTCACCATTGTTGTAAAAAAATATATATAATATTAAAACATATTAATCGATTTTTTGATTTATCATTAATCACCAAACCAATATTTATACGTTTTAAGGCCTGTTTAGATTGCTTCTGTTCAGGTATGGATAAAGTGAATATACATATGTATAATATGTCCCGTTTTGAACGAGACCATCCCGTTTTTAGGTAACCTGTCCCGTTGTCCCCAAGTATAGTATCGGGACCTCAAAATGTATGATAGATAAATCTGATTTTTGTTTTATCTATTATGATGCATCAGATCCTACTATGCTATCGGGCCAAATATAAATTTCTGAAAAAGTTAAAAAAAATCTGGATTCCCCGCTAGATTCAGTAAATGAACCAATAATATTAAACAAAATCTTTTGCATAATTATTGAAAATATTTTATGCCTACCAGAAATTAATGCACCCGTAAAAAGTCTTTTCACATATTGACAAGTTGTGTACGACCGAAAAACGCATTCTAGTCGCAGTTCCAAAGTCGCAGACCAAAAGCAATGTTGTTAGAGAAAATAAATTCTAAGAAATCATGCCGGGAATTTCATTCTAATTTTGAAAACAAACCCAGTAATATACAGAAGAAAATTCGTTCATCAGAAAAACATGTTTTTTTTTATATTTATATTGTTCATACCTATTCTTTTTTTATTAATAAATAAAAATTAAGACAAAATTATTTTTTCTCGAATACACATACTATTACGTCAAAAATTGGTAAATTTCCCGTTTTAAAGCCGAAAATAAATGGTATGGTGCACAGGGTTGTGCGAAATAATATCAAAAAAAAATGCCCAAACAAAAAAACATCAAATTCTAATTGGAAAAAATCCAATAGGAGATATATTCAATCTGATTGGCGAAATATCCAATCCGATTATAAAACCATTAAAATTATCGCGATTTGGTCAAAAAATTATGTTTCTGAAATATGAAAAATAAAATATTGGGCTGCATGAAAACCTCAGTCTGAAGTGAAAAATTGGAAGAATTGAATTCAGGGGTAATTGAAAAAAATAATGGGAATGGACATACATACACATATGTACACCCATTTGAAGTTATTTTAATGAGTTGAAAATATAATGAATACTTTTTTTCAATTTTTTGAGACTGAAAAAGGTTGAAGACCCTTGATTTCATTAATTGATTAATCAATGGTCAGAATCACTGGATATCATCTCCATCGAACATACGCCTTGTGCTGGCTGACAAAAACAATCTACATTTAAAAAAAAATAACCAACCACACTTTTGATCTCATCTAGTATGTATAGGGGAATAACTGGTAAAATATTAAAAAATGAAAAAAAAGTTTAGCACGAAATTGATTCTTTTTGTGCAATTTTCAATGGATTGACCTGTAGTTAAAATTCATTTTGTTTTTAACTTGAAGTGAAAAGACTGGCCGTAAAAATAAACATTGGATTATTTTCAAAGACCATTTTCTAAGACTAAACATTGAGGATTGTCTTTGAATTCTCCAGAATCTTCTAATACACTGTTAGGAGAACAAACCCAAGGATCATTTGTCACCCATTGCCATTTAACAAGTTTATCTTGCAATTTTTGCATAACTTCTTTCATTGAAGGTTTAACTGAAAAATAAACAAAACACATTTTTTTTAACATTTGCAGAAAAAATATTATTTAACTATATAATAGCGCTAATCTGTCTGTGTGTCCGGTGTAACGTTCCAAAACTGTGACAAAACATCTATCCAATTAAATTTTCGACGACTTTCATGCATATACCTACAGCAGTGTTTCTCAAAGTGGGCGTTAGTGTCCCCGGGGGCGTTTTAGACCTCGAGGGGAGCACTGAGGCGCCCAGAGAAAAATGGTGGGCGTTGATGGGGGCTAAGGAGGCGTTTTGAAATTTGTAATTTCATTTACTTTATATAGTATTTTAAATTTCACTAAAATTAATGCCCAACTACTACACAATAACGAATAATAAGTTTATATTTCTACCCTGTATGATGTTATAAAAACATAAAATACTTAACATAGATTTAGTAGGATAGCCCGCACACTGTACGTAAGTTCTTGCGGATAATGTCTAAAAATTTACCCCTGCGGCGCATTGTGTTTTAGTTTAATATATTAAATATGAATTTGAAAAAACTTGTCAACTAAGATTTTTACATCCGTTAAGGATAAAAGAATCATTTTCTAAGTTTAAGAATTTGAATATGTATTTTCATTTCGTACTTTTTAGATGTCAATTTTGCATAGGTAGGGGTTTAATATATTAAACGGATCAAAAGTGGTGAATATAATAAACATCCACATATCAGAAAGTTCATTTTCTGAAGAGATATTTTAAAGATTTTGCTGAAGTCGAATTTTTTACAAAAAATTATTATATAATTTAAAATTTTCGATCGTGAACAAAAAATATACGTAATCGCGTTCGATTTTAAAATAGCCAAAATCGAATTATTTTTAACAATTAATTATTCAATTCAAATTTTCTAGCGAAAACAAAACATTTTTTTTCTCGAGCGATTTTTTTCCGATATCACTGTCCATCTCGAATTGCCTTTTATGTATGAAAGTCGTCGAAATTTTAATTGGATAGTTGTTTTGTCACAGTTTCGGATCATTACAGCGGACACATATTAGCGATATTATATACCTAGTTAGCTCATTTATAAAATGACCATATTTTTTTTTTAGAAAAATAGGGGTCATTTTGAAATTTAAAAAAAATGGTGGGGTAGTTATTAAACATTAAGAAAAACGTAATAATAGGTCTCGGGTGTGCTCCAAACAAGGCACTGCTAATCTTATTAAAATCACCTTATGTTAAAAATACAATTTTTTTTTTATTCAAAAATATGCATAAAAAATCTAGTTCTTTATTACAAATTTGTCGTTTTTGATTTTGAAGTTTTTTACTTCTTCAGAATGTTTCACCTATAAATATTTTTTAAAATTACATTATAAATTATTTTGATTTTTTTTTAATTTTAATGGATATCAGATTAGTAAATTTGTCAATATGTAATGCTTCAAAAAGAGAGTATTTTGAAAGGTTGTAATGATGTTAAAATATATTTAAAACTTCTGTGCGAGAACTGTGTATTTTATTCGATTCATTCATTAGAACATTGGCAGGCCAGAATGGATAAGCTTACTATCTTTTCCAGTATTTCCAGTATTAATATATGCAAAAAAATAATTAATTGCTTACTTACACGCTAAATTTTTTGTCTCTTCGGGATCTTGTTTCAAATCAAATAATTCCCATTGTGGACGGTAATAATATTGATTCAAGTTTTTATACCATGGCAAAGGTTGATTAAATCTTGTTCTATTTAATATATCCTAAAATTAATAATCAAAATAGTATATCAAAAAGATAAAGATTATAAGATACAATTTCATGTTTCCTTTAAAATGAAAGTTTTAAGTTACTTGAAATGTTGATGATACATAAAAATCTTGATCGATAGGGAACGGCATTTTAAAATTAATATTGTGAATCAATTTATATCGGAAATTCCTCACAGCTCTCATGGGATAGTACATAGTGACTTCATGATGAGTTTGAGAAGCAAATATCGTTGCTTCTGGATCTAGAGGTGGTTCTATAAATATATTTAAAAATAAATTGAAAGTATGCTATGAAAAACAACAAACAAGAAAATTACTAAGTAAATAAACCTTTTATTAACAAGGGCAAGAAACTTTTTCCAGTTAAAGTAAGTTTACTTTTATTTGAATCTTCAAAAATTGAAGAATTTAATCCAAACCAGTCAATAACAGTCGGTACAATATCCAATAAGCTCACCATCGCATTTGTGACTTGAAAACGTCTATTTTCATGACGAGGAGACGAAACTAGCAAAGGCTCACGAATACCAGGATCATACAAGTTAGTACGACCTGATGGAAAAGGTATTCCATTATCAGAGGTGTAAATAACTAGCGTGTTGTTTTTGAATCCAGCATTTTCAAGTTCTTTCAAAATAAGACCCACTCCTTAGATCCAAAAATTATAAATTATTGCATTTTTTTTCATGAGATATTTAATGAATAAAAAAAATTATACCTTGATCTAATCGTGATATTGTGGTGTATTGAGCTGCAATATCGCGTCTTGCCATTTCAGTATCCTGTAATATTGAAGATTTGATGTTCGAAAATTACCCTATTTTATAAAATTAATGCACAGTGCAATCCCGACATACGTATACCTAGATATATGTATATGCAAATCGACATATGTACAACTTGAAATACCAACGTACAATTTAGACTAGCTAAAACCGCTACGACATACAGGGTGGACCAGCAAGTTACGTCAATATTTTTTTTTTTTAGATACCTCACACATGGGTATATCTGAAAATATCCATGTATATTCAGCGATCTTTAGCCGGTTAGGAGTTATGATTTTTTTTATGTTTTTATTTTTCGAATCTTCTACCAGAACAACTTTAAAATACTATGACTTTTTCAATACTAAGATTATATCATTTGTTTTTCATTACATGATTGTCTTGAGTCACTGTTTCATTTCATGTTTTATGATAAGTTACTGAAAATATGATTTTTAAAAATTTCTCAAGGATACAAAATTAATGTATCTTGGGTTCAAACTATTTAAAAAAAACTGTCAGACTAACAAATAATAAAAAATAATAATTGGCTTCGGAACATAGATAGGTAAAGGTGCGCTATAGACCAGGACTGGGGTACGAAAGAAGATGGTATTTTGTAAAGTTTTTGAAGAGTTTCAAAAATTAACAATTTTTTTAAAAATTAATGCGCTTTTTCCAAATATCAACTTTCTTTACTCGTATTTTTTGTGATAAAAATAGCAAGCCAGAAAATTGGGAGTAATATTGAATAATGATTTTCATCTTTTTATTTTTAAACAAAAAGCTTACATAACACACACAAAACCCTTATGTAGTATTTCAAATAAAATATGAATGTAAAAATAATAAAAAAACGTATCGAAGGATTTGTTCAAAGTATGTGATTCTCAGACATCGAAATCCAAAATTGTTTAAAAACATATTACATGAAACCTTTCGAAGGTCTACTTACAGTAATATTATAAGAGATTCCAATTCAAATAAATTGTCAATTAAAATTAAATTATAGAACTAAAGAAGCCTTAAAAAATGGCTATAATGGCTTTAAAGTTTTGGCGACATACGGCCAGAAAACTTAATAATTTTTGCAATCCAGTGGCGACATACGAACAGAAAGGGTCAATAAATCGATTCAAAGATGTAAAAGACGAAAAATGGGGTGGACATAAAACCAGTCCCTCTGCCCTACATACTGTTTCATAGAACGGATTATGTATGCATGTAGGGTTCCACTGCATGTGTATATGTACCTGAATATGATAAGGTAGTTGAATTTGATCCCATTCATAATACCAAGGTTGCCAGTCAGGAATAGTACCCATACCTTCTTCACCACTACCGAATCGCTCACAAAAAGGACCAAACTCGGGAGATATATGACCACATCTATGTGGGTCATGAAATCCAACGTACAGAAAGAAATTTCTGAAAATTTATGATAATTTTGTTTAGAAATTTTAATGTTTTCGTTTGTTACTTTAAAATAATTTCATAATACTTGGACTTAGATTTAGCGAGATTGAAAAACTCTCTAACTAAGAGTTTCATGTAAGTTATATTTCTTCCGACTTGATTAATATGATTATTCTCTTCTGTTTGAGAATAGTCAAATGGGTATGCTTCCTCAGGACCAACATGTTTTTTTCCAACAATTCCTATAAAATAAAACAGGTAACTATGATACGATTTAAGAACTGACTGTAAATCTTTAGAATAGTAATATGAAATACCTGTAAGTATATCATTGTCTTTTAAGACTCTCGTTATACTATTAACTCTGTTGAAAGAATTGAAATGATGAACTCCATTATGCAGCCCATACATTCCATTTTGATGACTTGGAGTTCCCGTAAGAATTGCAGAACGACTATTTGGTAGAAATATTTTATTAACTTAAGTTAAAGAATAAATTTGAATTATAGATAGGTAGGTACCTAATTTTATAAAAACATTACCTGGGTGAACAACTGCTAACTGATGTATAAGCATTATTGAAAATTAGACTTTCTCTTGCTAAATTATCTATATTTGGCGTTTGACAAACTTTATTTCTATACGTTCCCAGTTCGAAGCCTCCATCATCAGCTAAATAACAGAACATAAAATTGTATTTATAATATAATAATGTTCTTACTTTCAAAAGTCATAAAAATATATTAAAATGCTAATTGAATCTAAGGACGATGAGCAACTATCTATGGTGAGTGGACCTTTACTTTCAGTCTTCAACGCATGTGAATTTGTTGATAATTACTTACTTATTTTGATCCTAAAACATGGATATGATCATATTCAATCCAGAAATTAATTAAGATCGTGAAAAAAAAATAGTTTGCATCCTTGAATTTCATTCTTTCGTAAACAAAAATTAACGTAAAAATGCAATGATTTCAAATCAATTTTCCGTGAAAACCCCACATCTACGATGGATTTTTTCATATTAAAAATATCATTAGGCTACTAATATCTGTCAATTGACCTATAGGTAGGTACTTATATTTGAAATCTGTACAGTAGAAGGGTCTCATACTACACATGTCCCTTTTAGGCATATAACTTAAGACTAATTTTTCATTTTATAATATATTATAATTTTAATATGTATTACAGTAGGTACCTACAAACAAAGGCTGATGCGGTAATTAATAAAATAGGTACATTTCATAGCATTCTCATATTGCGACTTATCACAAGTATTTAAATCGTACAATTATCAATATACTAGCGATCAACCTGTTGCATATATCAACCCAGTTTTGGAGCGTTACACGGACACACAGAAACATACAGAATAGCGCTATTATATATGTAGTTAGATTAGATACAATAGCAGCACTATCGTTAGGCGCAACATAACCGCAAAATTGACGCGACTGGTCATCTCACAATCAGCGTGTTTTCGGCAGAAGCCGCTAATCGCTTACCCAGCAGTACAAGAACATTTCCCGGTTGGTGACTTTTGTCATTAGAAGTGATTGTCGAAGTAGTCGTAGTAGTTTCACATGTCACGATACCGATAAGAAACGCAAATTGAGTCAAACGTGTCAAACGCAGATAAAATCGAAGCTTTTTCATAACTAAATCAATACACTACTCTTCGCAAATTGAGATTGTATTTTTTTAGCGCGCTTAGTGACTACGTGTTTCGAGTAGGAGCCTTTGCTGCCAAATACTAAAATCGAAGTGAAAGTAATGTCTGCTTCAAAGTTACTCCCAAAAGAGAAAATCTTGCTTTTATTCGATGTCGATGGAACGTTGACACGCCCTATGCAGCCGATAACTGATGAAATGAAAACTTTCCTGATGCAGAAGGTCAAACCCTTGGCGACACTTGGAATCGTCGGAGGTTCAGACATAACCAAGATCAAGAAGCAGATGGGAGATGGAGTAATTCAGGAGTTTAAATATGTTTTTAGCGAAAATGGATTGGTGCAATATGCTGATGGAAAGCTGGTTAGAACCATGACTATGGTTGATCATATCGGAGAAACTTTATCGCAGAAGTTTATTAATTTTTGTCTGCGGTACATGTCTGAATTGACTCTGCCAGCTAAAAGAGGGAATTTTGTTGAATTTCGCACCGGTATGATGAATATATCTCCAATTGGAAGGTCTTGTTCGACAGAGGAGAGAAATCAATTTGTTAAATATGATAATGAGCATGGAATTAGACATAAGTTTGTTGAGGCTATGAGAAAAGAGTTTCCTGATGCAGGACTGCAGTTTTCTTTGGGCGGACAGATCAGTATCGATGTTTTCCCTATCGGATGGGATAAAACTTATTGCCTCCAATGTGTAGAAAATGAATACAAGGAAATTCATTTCTTTGGCGACAAAACTGTCGTAGGAGGAAACGATTATGAAATTTTTGAAGATCCTAGAACAATCGGTCACAGTGTGACTTCTCCTGATGATACTAAACGAGATATCGAAAAAGTGCTTTGTCTCAATCCATAAAATTTCAATTGTATGTTTCTGTAAAATAAATTTGATGTGAATTATTTTCATATTCAATAATTATTTATAAGGCATGTGTTTTTTTTTCATTTATTTAAGAATGTAATGTATTTTTATGTAACTGCAAACAATTGAGAAGAGAAATTTATCATTCTTATTTTTTTTTCAGTTTTCAATAAGAAAAATGGTATATACTAAATATACACTGGATCCAACTTCTCAACACGACTTGTATATATTTTTATACAAAAGTGTCCAAAACATACAAGATCTTGTCACAAAGGCTAAAAGTGGTCAAATTGAATGTGCATTAATGAACCCTGAATTAATATACGACCCTTTTCAACTGGTAGTTGCTGCTAATAAGGCTGTAATGTCTCGAGAAAGTGGAACCCTGAAAACTCGGAATGTGTACTCGGAAATAATATATAATTTGTCTCCATCGAAAAATATATCAAAGAGCCTCTCAACATTTGGAATTAATGAAAAATGTGATGATATTTTACTTGCTATTTTATTTAAAAAAGGTTCAGAACTGCTGTTTGATAATTTTTTACCTGATATAAAAGGTGAAGTAGTTAGTATTAACTATATTGATAAAATAAAAGATATAAAAAGCATTGAAAAAAATTATGATATAAAGGATAACAATATGTTGAATAAAATTATAACAATAATAGCTACAAAATAAATATTTTATTGTGAAAATTTATTTTATTTACACTTTTTGTCAATTTCATCAACAATCTATATTTACATTTCCATAATTGTAAAAAAAAAAAAATGAGTCTATCGCCCAATATATTTTGGTTTTCGCTTTTCCTTGAAAGCTTTCAGACCTTCTAATCTATCTAGGGTATTAACAACACCCTCATAACAATTTTCTTCCACTTTATAGCCTTGTGGTAAAGATACTTGGGTTCCTTCATCAATAGCACGTTTTGCCATTTTTAAAGCTACAGGTCCATTCGGCAACATTTCTTCTGCTATATTTAATGCTTTTTTGTAAGCAGAATCATTTGTTTCCGTTTGTTCCACGGTATGATTAACAATTCCTGAATTTTTAAATTAAATTCTTAATTATCACAATATAACATTCAATGCGAGAAGAATATTAAAATTATTTCATTTACCCATTGATTTAGCTTCCTCTCCAGTGATCACTCTGGCTGTGAAAATCAATTCTTTTGCTAAAGACGGATTGATTATTCTTGGAAGCTTCTGAGTGCCTCCAGCTCCTGGTATTATAGCGAGTCTTGTCTCCACTAAACCCATTTTGATATTCTTTGCAGCGATTCGTATATCACACGCCAAAGCCATTTCCATTCCTCCACCCATAGCTATTCCATCTAAAGCAGCGATCACTGGAAATGGAAGATTTTCTATATCTTTCATCATCTGTCTCAAACAAGTTACAAAAGATTTTACTTCATCTGGAGACATGTTAATTCTTTCTTTGAGATCAGCTCCTGTTAAGTTTTGTTTAATATGATACATTCAATTATATAAAGTTTTTAAACATTTTGAAGAAATAAAAATTGAAAAACCACCTGCACAAAATGTTCCAGGTACATTACTTTTAAGAATTAAAACTCTTGTTGAACTATTTTTCACAGAATCAATCTCTTGTAGCAAATCATTGACTATTGATATTCCAAGAGCGTTTTTAACTGAATGTCTGTTTAAGCTAAATACGCTGATTCCTTCATGAACTCCTGATAAGTTAGTAACCAATAATTCTTTGGCATTGTTTTCGATGGTAGAAAAACAAGGTTTAGATAATAAACGAAAAGTATTTATCCGTCTAATATAAGCCATTATAAAGTTAAATGTAAATAGTTTTATACAAAATTACAATTCACAGTTTTGTATTAAATTATCGTAGATAATTTTATACGAATTTCAAGATACCTATGTCGATATCACATGGCTCATATGACACTAAAACAATAAAGCAACGATTCTTAAACTTCGTAAATTAGAGTGTAGGTAGACACCTACCTACAATTTTCTAAAGAATTTTGTACAATTTTTGTGAGCCACAAGAATATCTGTTGCATCATTTACCGTCAAATCCGTATAATAAGTGTGTCATTGTAACGTTCCAAAATTGCATTGATATATTCAACGGGTTGATCGCTAGTTTCTTATAAATCGCTTGTGAAACTAGAAAATTATGTAGACTAGGTGTGTAATACATAACTTATATTCTGTTTTTATAACTTAAAATTTCGGTAATAATATATTATATTTGAAGAATGACTTAACAAATATGATAATGATAACAATGTTGATAAGTTATTAACTTACAATTAGAGCACAGGTTCCCAACCTTTTTTGCATGGCGACCCTATTTTAGAAAAGTCATGACCCACGAACCCCATGTTGGTGAAATGAAAATCGTCAATGACCCACCTCTAGTACCTACTACTTCACCATTACTCGCTAACTCTGCTCTACGCTCCATGTTTCAACCAAGTGTGAAAAATAAAATAGCCTACCTAGGTTACACTTATTTTGGTTGTGTGAAAGTTGGCGATTCTCAAAAACCCCATCGCGACCCACAGGTTGAGAATCTATGACTTGTTAGAGGAAAAAAAGTAGATAAGAATATTTTGTTCAGTAAAATATTTACATAGGTAGTTATTCTTATCGCAATACAAACCTACACATTTATAATAAAAAAATATTGAAATTGAAGACATAAACTACCTATACAAAAGAAAATAATAAAGGTCATTTTATTTCATGAAATAATTCAATAATTATCTATACCTATATTATGGTATTAACAGAAAGGATACATATTACAAAAGTAGGAAATGTAAGAATAAAATCATCGAGTGTAAAAAAAACGTCTATTTATTGAACAGATTAAATTAATTACAATGTACATATTATCACTGTTGTTCTGCTACAGGCTGACAGCTAGAAAATGGCAAAGGCAGAGGTATGTAATAATTTAAATATCATCTACGAGAATCAGTACTGTACACAGAAATCGTCGAATCTTTAACACCGACAGCGAGTGAGCACCTATAACGAAAAAAAAATCAACAAAAAAAATTTACAATAGTTTCTGGAAAAACAAACAGGCATACCTCTCTGGGTGGAAAGATAAACAAGACACGGGTCCTATCCTAGGGCCCATAAAACCTTCACGGAATCTGATTGTATTGAGAATTGTAGCATTTTTATTGAAAATACCTATGTATTGATTTGAGAAACCACTGAAAAAATATTCATAATGTAAATAATTGAGTCAAAAAAAATTCACAATGAAAATATTGAAAAATAGCAGTTTGACAAAAAAATGCATAAAAATAAAGTTATGTGATATTTATGTACCTAGATATGTCGATATGCTTATTACAAATAAGAGAGGGGTACGAGACTTGACTATACCTTTTGGTTTTAGCCTTCCAGTGTCAAAACACTCGGAATTTAATTGGGAATAAAAATAAAACGACAAAAAAAATACCAACCAACCAATATAGATGTCTGATAACAAGAACATTATGACCATAAACCAGCAGAGGAATAATTCAACGCATGTGCAAATGAAAAATTTTCACTTTAACATTTCACTATCTTATTCTAATGTGTGTAATCGATCATCGTTTAAAATCTCATTTATAATTACTATGGAAATTAAGTTTTCATTAAACTTTGAATTCAAATTATGGAAAAACCTTAATTGTTATGCAAATTATAATTTCAGGATTGGATTCTATGAGGTCAAATTATAAACAATCATCAATTTTCGTTTCTATCACAAAAAAAGTTACAATTTGTTCATTAGTGTAAACAAACCATGCTATAACATCTTCATATTGATGCACGGCCATAGCTGTCATTCCTTGACTAGTCTGAATTGATGAGACGGATGCATTTTTCCTTAAGTCATATACTATTATTTCACCCATTTCACTGAAAATTTTATTTTACTCTGTAACATTACATATGCTCAAAAATACTTTTTTCATAAAACTGAAGAAATATTACCAGCCAGAAACCAATGTCCGACCATCGGCACAAATAAATGCTTGCATCAGAGGACCTTGATGATCTCTTAGAACACGATTCAGTTGGTTTGATTTGGTATCCCATATTCGCAACGATCCATCTATGAATCCACATGCTACTAGTTTTTCGTGTCGCGAAACACAAGTTGCTGCACATTCAGCCTCTAAAATACAGCAAATGTATCTTTTGTATTTTTAATTCACAAATAAGACTCAATATATTGAAAAAGAAACAAAACCTGTTAAAATATCTGTGAGATTTCGTTCTGTACAAGCATCCCATATTCTTACACAACGAGCATTTCCAGCGACAAGTAATGTTTGAGAATATTGCTGCCATTCCATTACCAAACCAGGGCCTAAAAAAAAATATTTTTTTTTTAAGAATCAATAAAATAGTATTGAATTTTTTTTTTCGATTTTACAAATTTGACAATTTTACCTGTGCCTTTCAGCAAATGATGTGGAGATAATTGACTTTGAGAGTCACCAAGTGCTCGCCATGCTGTCACTAAGCGAGGTTCACGTGGTGTGGTTCGGATAGTATGTGATGTAGTTGGTGTAGCTTGATATAATGCAACAGAGCCACAAGTTGAACCGCACAATATTAGGCGACCTATATCGTGTGCATTGACATACTGCAATGCGGTTAATTTAGTCCCTCCTTTGGATTGACCATAGCATAATTTCGCTCCAGTTCCCCAATCCCAAATACTAGAAACACAATAAAAGTAAATAAAATAGTAAAATATGCTACAAATAGTATGTCAATATTAACCCGAAAGTTTCTTTAGCAGCTACAGCTATATGCTGATCATATGGATGAAATATAATCACAGATGGAGGTAACGGACTTCGAGTATTGAATACTTGAGTTTCTAGTTTTGTAATAGGTGTTTTCTGTTCTTCTGAAAAATGAAACATTATGTATCCCATCTTAATAGTTTAGCAAAAAAATCTAAGTATACCTCTTGCTTCTTTCCGTAACGCTTTATTTCTCTCATAACGCCATTTCTTTTCTTGATACATCCTACTTTCTATATCCTATAAAAAAATAACAAATTTACAAACATATTGTATAAAAATCGCATATATAATAAAATATAATTCGCAATAAAAGAATACCAATTCATTCTGATTATCTAGTGAGCAGCCAGCAAAATGACCACTAGCCCACTGAACAAATTGAGTGGTAACAATGGGTCTCCGCATTCCATTAGGTTCGAAATGCGCATCACCTGCACTCAACCCTCTACTTCCAGTCGGTGCTGTTCCTGGATCTTCCGATATGGTCACAGGAAGAGTTGCTTTACGATTGTGATAACCTAAAATAAGATAATTTTTTTTGAACATAAATAGAAACTTAAATGGACACATAAAACCATTTATTTACCTGGTAAAGGTAATGTTCTCGAATGCTCGTGAATGTAAATACCTCTTGTATTCGGCGAAGGAGGTAAGGATGAGCTGTTTCCACCTGAATAATTTAAATTATTGCCGAATCTGCTTTCATTATACTCTCTAGATAAACTCAATTCGCAAGCCTAAAAATAAAAATATATGCAAAAATAGTAAAATAATATTTAAACAAAGAATAATGTTAATTACTTGATTTTTAATATAATTTATAATTTTATTAGCCATATCAGCAACGTATGGATAAGGATCTGATGACATGTAATGTAATATAGTCCACAGACCAGTATACGGAGAGCCAAAACCTGAAATTATATAATCGTATTAGATAGGTAGATGATTGGAATATTTAAATCTCATGAAAATTATTAAAATTAGAATACCAATGGATGGTAAGCCTTGCAAATTACAAGATGATCCAAGGGATGATATTGAACTAGAACTTGAATCTCTTTTCATTCGTTCAGCTGGACTAGGTGGTGTACTGATGTCTAGTACATCTCGACCAGTGTCAATAGTAATAACACGATTCCGTTCCCTATCAAATGATTTGTATTTGTATGAATAAAGTTTAAAAATGGTAATAAAGTAAATATCTTTTACCTGCTTCCTCCTCTGTGATGAGACTGTGGAGTAGATCTCACTTCTTGCAATGAAACAGCAATGAAGTGAGGTTCAAAGGCTAATATAAGCCATTGAAGAGCTACAAGATATAATAAGTGAGAGAACTGTGGAATTTTAATTGAAGTGAGGATTAAAAAAAATTTAAATGTTAAGTATTATAACCTGCTAATAATTCTGCACGAACAATTGGACTCATATCGTGATGAGCAGTACGCGCTACATTGAGAGCAACCTGCTGATCAACAGTGTTAGCATGTTCGGTACGTTCACGTCCTGAAGAAATAAAAGTACCCAAAGCATAAACAGCAGCAGCTCGAACCTTAAATACGTGTCAAACAATTTCAAATAGTTAACAATGTGAATGTGAAATATAAAAATGAAATGAAAAAATAAAGCAATAACTCATATATGTATGTACCTCAGGAACTGGATCTTTTAATAAATGATACAATTTCTCGTGTGCCATGTCTCTAACGCCAGACCAGCGTGCTTGGTCATATCCGTGCCAGAGCCTGCCCAAACAAATTGCTAACCACTGCCGCAACAATGCATTGGGTTCATTTAATTGTTCTAAGCAAATTGATATGAGTGAACCCTAAAAGACGAGCAAACAATCTTGTTAAATACAATCAAAAATAAATCGAAAAAGAAATATTATAATATGCAAACCTGAAGTGCAGCTTCTTGACCAGGTGAATAGTTATTTACAATTCCAGCAAGAACAAAAGCAGCCATAGTGCGTCTACTACTCTGTAAAGCATATATGTAGAATACGTAATTAACTAAAACTAACAGTGCCACGTTTGTGGAACAGCCAGATACTGTTAAAGTCCTGATTAGCTGTTAAAATTGATTGGAGTTAATTGATAATTTCGAATTTCCATCTTTATTTAAGTACTAGTGATCAGCCCGTAGAATATATCAACGCATGTGATGTTAGAGAAAATTTGTATTTCTTGATATTTATCACTGACTAATTGCCGACATGCAATCGAAAAAACGGGCTTAATTTAATTTGAAAAGTTAGGGCAAAGAAAAAATCACAAGTCGAAATTTGAAATATACATGTGAACGTGAACACAATCATATTTTTCATTTAAAAAAAAACTTGATATTTCTCAACGCGTTATTTATTTTGCAGACGATAACGGACTACGAATTTCATAGTTGAATTCGAAATTTGTTCGAGATCAGGTGATTCCGATTGCGTTCGATTTGACCTTGGACGCTTCGATTTGAAAATTTCGATTGTGAACAAAAAATACAGGTCATTGCGTCCGATTTTAAAATGGCCGAAATCGAATTATTATCGTAAAATAATTATTTTATTCAAATTTTTCAGCGAAAATAAAACACTTTTTCTCGAGTGTTTTTTTCCGATATCACTGCCCATTGCGAATTGTCGCATATGTATGGAAGTCGTCGAAATTTTAATTGGATAGTTGCTTTGTCACAGTTTCGGAACGTTACACCGGACACACACAGAGACAGACAGAATAGTGTTATTATAAGGTTAAATTATACGAAAATTTACATTAGGAAAAGGATGCAAGTCACATTGAGTTGTATATGTAGTAAAGGTAATTATTTAAAAATAACGAATATTTATGTTAATTACACTTAAAATATATTTTAGGTACACCCAACTCTCGTTTTACACGGATTTTTTTTACACGGTTTCAAAATAACACGGTTTGAAAAAATAAGAAAATATTTTTTTTTACATGATTTATTTGGTCTAACACGGTTTGTTTGAACTACATATATAATAAATATCGCGAAATAAAAAAGGTCACTTTTTTTACACGGTTTTTGCTGGTCCCTATCCACCGTGTAAAACAAGAGTTGGGTTTATTTAACAATTTTGGAAAGTTTTGTTAATAGTCATTCGTAAATGGAAAAATTACGATGATTTAAAAGAAAATAAAATGCACTGGCTCCCGGAAAATATCATTCGTTATACATGTGTTAAAGGCGCTTATTTTTCATGTAATTTGCCCAACTTACCTAGCACTTTTTTTTTCAGTATACTTAGTTGAAACTGGACTTAATGAAATAATTATGACATTGACTTGACATCTTACTTTGTGCGAATTAAGAATTTACATGAAAAATTACATCTAACAAAACCCCAAAACAATTTTAAACTTTAAGAAATGATTACTAGATCAAAATGAAAATGTGCGATTTTTTTTGTTAGTTTTGCTCAAAACTGAAATTGTCTACCATATGATTATCTTCCAAAACTAAAAAATGCCATTGATGTCAAAAGTTGACAAATATCATAGACTATCAGTGCTGCCGACTGAAAATAATGTAATGCTTCTATTAACTGTGCAATTTGAGTAATTCAAGTCTCATACCCTTCTATGCCAAATTAAAATGCTAACGTTAAAATTGGTGAGGGCAGTGTCATAAGTTCCACTTGTTAGCATTATTATGAAACATATATGAATGAAAATAGAAACTTACATGTATATTTGTATCTTGTAAAACAGCAATAAAATATTTATGACCTTTAGCATTTACTAAGTCAACTTGACCCGTCTAAAACAAAGAACATATAAAACAATTAATAATATGGAACAATTGCATACAAATATAATGTTCTACATATTCATAAAAAAATACTTATACCCCATCCACAGCCATAATTTTAGCCCATATGAAAACTAGTAAAGGTCTCAGATCACGAGACGAAGTTTGTAGTAATTTAACCATATATGGGAAAATTCCAACATTGAGTATCAAATTCACAGCCCATGGTCCTAATGCGAGAAACTTTCCAAGGATTTCTAAAGCACGCACACGATGCATCGTACTCAACAACACCTGTAGAACCATAGGCAATTGATCGGGAGGAGAGCGTTGAGGAGATCCTAGAATAAAAATAAAAATTTTATAAGATATGAAAAGAATTCTTAAACAGCTGATACGTTTGCCGCGAAAATTTTCAACTTTAACTTTCGGGCTTTGTTTGTCTGAATGAGTTAAAATATTGTCCAGTTTTTAATGTGTAAGAACGAATTTCCGGTCAATTTACATATTTATAGACGCGAAAAAAGGCCGAAAATAATTGTTTACGAAAAATTGATTATTATAAAAAACAAAATTAAAATGAACTCAAAAAGTAAAAATGAAATAAACCTCTGGAACAGTATTTAGTCCATTGAGCTGCAAAACTAAATAATACATATTTATATTTCGGTTATTATAAACAAACTATACAATTTATACGATCAATTTAAAGTATTGTTAGTCATTATAAAAAAAATGCCATTCAAATTTCGTAATATGATTAAAAAAAAAATATTAAAAATATATCGGTTCCAAACGTGTTAATTGTTCGGTCATTGAAGGGTCAGAAACGAATTTCCGGTCGATCTATAGAATTCGTACTTCGAGACGCGACGAAAACAAAATGACCGAAAATTAATTGTTTTCAAAAATTAATTATTATATTTGAAAAAGTAAACAAAGCGAGCGCCGCGGCCGACGTGACCTTGATATTCGAAAATGCTACCTATCGATAATCGGCGTTAAGGGTCAGATTTGTATGAATGTATATACAGATTTTTCCGATACATCCGAACGACATACGAATATATATCTTATAGCAAAGGCCGTAAGATCCAAATTAACATATTCTTTTATTTAGTTTCGAATTAAATGCGGTGCAAAAGATGCAAAGCTGCTATAATTTGCACTGGATGAAATTTATGCTTGACGATTTTCCATACAAAGTTGCAGACAGACAGACAGACAGACAGACAGACAGACAGACAAACAGACGTACAAATACGCTTAGTAAAATTATAATATTGATAGGTAGATATAGTGAAAATATTACGCAAAAATATACAATACCTAAATCTAACCAAACTTGAAAAGCTGTTAATTGTTCTTCAAAAAAAAGTGAATGAACATATGGACAGTCGTTATTTAACATGGCTGGTAATTGCGCTAATGCTAGGTCCAAAGTGTGTTCCCAGGCTTGCCACATTGGATGGCCAGCAGTCGAAGGCATAGCTGGTGAGCAAACTGGAGTACAATTGTAGCACCTATTTTTATAAAAAAATATCAATATCAGATTGTTATACCAATTTTCAGTTTAATATATTTAATTGAATACCTTAAAATCTTATCTGCTAAAAGAAAATTCCTACAAAGACTTGCTGTGAGAAGATCAGCACGGAAAAGCTGCTGGAATAAGTCTCGGGGCAAAGTGTTCCACGCAATAGTATCAGTAATAGCTGTAAATATCCAATTCAACTCTCCCATCATTGATCTTCTATCAGTAAGGAGTCCAGGAATTCTAAAGCATCAAATTTTTATCATTTTCTAGTAAAAAAATATTTTTTCGACAGTAGAATTAAATTTACAAACTTGTCAATCAATTCCATTGTCCCGGGAGGTATGATTTTGGCGGGATGATTTTGCATCACAAACCATTTAAGGGCCATTTTAATTGGGGTTGTGAGACAAGATGTGAATAAATCTGCTGGTAATTCTGGGTTCATGGGCAAAACTTGATTAGCTGCGCATGCAGCTAATTGAATACAATTTTTATAAGATGGAGGTCCTTGAGGCATTGAAGATGAATCTGATGGATTTCCACCGATATTAGATTTTTGTTTTGCCATCTGGAAAATGTATCAAAATATATATTTGTTTTATAACAATAAAAATCAAACAAAATTGTTTTTAAATACAGTCAACTCCCACTTAAGGCGACCCTTCTTATTGTTAGTGCTATTTCCATATTACGAATGTGGTGCTTTTTCCACTTTAATCATATTTGTATCGCAAAGATGCGCCGAGTAGGCACAGTACTAGTACTAGTACGAGTGCACTCAGGCCTTTAGAGAGAAAAACCAGACCCCGGTGCAATTTTTGAAAAAAATTTTAGGCAAACATATTAAACAAAAATAACTCTGCAGGCAATTTTTTTTTTTAATAATTTCCGAAATTCTTGGAAAATTTAATTTTCAAAAGTGGATGTCTAATTTTTTTTCACAAATGTATTTTGTAATTCGAATGTAATAAATAATAATAAATAATAAAATTCAAGTGTAATTGAATTTTTTGACAATCTTAGCCAACGAGTTTTTTTTAAATACATATTCAATATATTAAATCAATATACAATGCGCCGCAAGTGAAAAATTTTTGACACATTTTAAATCATTCAGAAATTTTAGACGTACTAATTTCAAAACAATTTGGGTCTATATTTGCATATGAATTTTTCCAGTTTTCACAATTTCTCAGAAATTTTCGTATTTACCAATTTTTTCGCGATGCGATTTTCGCTGAACGTGGAACGTATTTCCCACGTTAAGTGGGGGTTGACCGTATGTGCTAACCTCATAATCTTTTTCATGCTGTTCTGCAAACATTTTGAATTGTTCTACTATTATACCAGCATTAGAACAATCATATACATATAAAGAAGGCGCTCCCATCCACGTTTGTAAATCGTATATTGATAAAGGAATGTACTGTGTAAAAGCCTGAAATATACGGTATACATTTTTTTTTTTTCATTAGTTAAAAGTTTATCTTGTCAGATAATAAATTACAACTTCTTCAAACCTTATTAAAGACCCAAATTTCTCCTTGGCTGGTCGGTTTCGGAACACCGTGGCCGTTGTAATGAAAAAGTACTCTTTCATCTTTGGCATTACGTCGGAGAGAGCAACACAATTTTTTCACCTAATTTCACAAATTGTCAAAACACTATTCAAGTAGGAAAAGCTGAAAAATTATTATTTACCTCATCGCTCGTAGGATCTAGGGATTGTTTATAGCGCGCTCTAGGCTGCCATCGTTCATACTGTATTTGAAGATTATTGCCTATCAATTCGAGAGATTTAGCGGGAGATAAAGAAAGCGGATCTGTTAAATGAAAATATATGATAATCCAGTTTTATTAAGTGTATTACAATCAAATAAACATAAATTACCTATCCAACATTCTAATCGAGCGCACGGTTGAGTTTTCACAATATCGGGCGGATCGACGCCTATATTCAAACATACTACTAACGCTACACAATGAGTTTTATACTGTAACAAATCAATTTCATTTCTATTACAAATATTTAGGTACATATCATCTAAATTATCCGACGAGTACATCTTTCAAATGTCGATATTGTCGAAAGACTTAAATGCAACTCTTAATAACATTTCAGTTGGAGTAGAGGTATATGTTATGAACATATGTATATTTAGACAAAATTAGAGATCAAAGTTCAGAGAGCATCTTAAAAGTAAAATAATAATAATCTAAATTTGAAATAGGTATGTATTTAATATGGGAAAAAGTTTTTAAAGTACGGATTTAGTTATGTTTCGAAAATGGAAACCTTCTCTTTGATGCGCCACGTGTGGTCGGTGGGAAGCGGAGCCTCGATAGGTTCCGTGTGGCGAGGAGTCGCAAAGCTGAGCGGCAGCATCCAGTCGAGGGGTTCAGGTGACGCTGCTGCTGCCGCCGATACTTCTCTTTCACTCCTCACTTGATCCTTTTGTCTTTGCTTTTCATTGTACTTATCCTCTTCGCCTTCGTCAACCTCTCCATCGCCCTCCACTTCTTCGGCACCTGCCATCACCACGCCGTTTTACTTCGACTCGCCACTTGACAACCGTCCATACTATCTTTCGTTGCGCCGATATTGCTTCGTTTTTGTGGCCGTGACGTTTTGCTAATGTAACGGCGTGTCCAGACTAGGGCCGGCGGCTTCCAGCGGCAAAATACAAAACATGCCATATTTTTTTTATCTTCATTCATTTTATATTTTATCTCAATCTATTCCAATTGAAATCTTATTTTACTCGAATTAAATGAAAATGAAGTGATAATGTATGAAGATATAAAATATATGGCATATTTTGTATTTTGCCGCTGAAAGCCGCCGGCCCTAGTCTGGACACGCCGTAAGGCAATCTACAGCTACAGCCTAATTTAGTTTCGCCATTTTAAGGGCTATTGTATAATTAGAAGATAATAATTATTCAGATATATTACATTTTTTGGGGTAAAGACTAATATACACAAAAATATATAATCAATTTATTAAATGTTTATTAAAAAACAATAATGATTAATAATAATTTAAGATATTTTCTTATACATAGGTACATAGCGATAATGTTAAATTATAAAATAAAATACATACATAACTTATAATAAAAATATACGATTTTATTCAATATTGTATATAGAAATATAATATAAAAAGCTAATCGATCTTAACAGGATTGCATAAAGCGCACACACTGAGATAACGAAGCATTTCTGGTAAACATTCCATGTGAAAAGTATGGCGGCAATTATAAACGATCATATCTGTAGAATGCGAAAGATCTTTGATGATAATTTTACCGTGACAAGCGCTACAAACATATTCATCGGTGATACAAACACCTCTATAATGACTTTTGATGAGTTTTTCATGAAGATCAAAATAATTCCTCAAAGTTATCGCTTTACAAGCTTCTTGAACTGACAACTGCAAATTGAAATCTCTCATCATTTTCCCTAATGAATCTTTAAGATCGTATATTTCACATCCAGGTTTGATTCCTCTGATTAGTATTCTAGGATCTACATAGTTTCCAATTCGTTTGAGAAGTATCGCTATATATTCAGGTTTATCCAAAGAGTGATTAATCAAATCCATCCAGAGTTCTTTGTCATCATGATCTTGACAGAACAAGACAGCTTGATTGATGTCTTGGAGTTTCATTAAAATTATATTTAAAGCGTCTTTTACGCTGCCCATTCTTCCTAATAAATATACAGTCTCGGCATAATATTGATTTTCTTTACATACATCTAAAGCTTCTTGTATGGGATAGTTATCACTAGATTTCAAGAATGGTAAAAGTTTTGTTCTATCAAATTTAGCATATAGTCTAACTAGTGTACCATGAAATTTTCCTGTACTATCAACTTTACTGAGGGCGTCGAGATATTTATATAGTAGTACATCAGTAGCTCTCAACTGTTCTTCAACAATTTCCACAGGAACGTTTGCTTTGTCTAATAACATAGCAATTGCCTTCTCGGTATCCAACCTCATTAAAGTTAAAATTTTGTCATGAATATAATTGTATAAATTGTATTTTTTAATGAGTATGAAAACATCTTTATGTTGTAATTTCAAATATAAAGACAATGCTTTATCATACTTCTTTTTGTGGCAATGTAAAATGGCTAAAGATTCTAAATATATAGTTTTATCGACATCCTTCAATAAAAGCTGTCCAGCAACAGCATCGATAATCACATTTACTTCGTATAAAGCTGGATTCCAATCCTTGACCAATTTTAAAAATCCATGAGGGTCAAACTTCATGTATTCGAAAAGAATCAATTCATAAATATGATGAGGTATTTTATCATCTATTGAAGTGGGAATATATTGACATATATATCGTAAACAGCTAATATTTGCAAATTTATAAATTTCTGATGCCCATAAACCTTTGTTTGTAGCACAAACATTTGAAAACATCAAAGCTGCTTGCTCATAATTTTGTGCAGCAATCAATTTATCAATTTGGTTTATTCTGATAGATGATAAAGTATATTTGAGCGATTTTCCTCCAGCCTTTTCAAGGATATCTAATGATTTTTGAAAATTTCCATGTTCTATTAACCAGGTGATTCGATCATCGATGTCATATTGAGTAGCAGTAATTATATCTTTAGGAGATACTATGTAATATCTCGTTTCTTCTGCAACCCAAGCAAGATGATAATTGTTACAAGAATAATTTTCATATCCCCTCATATTGAGGCTGTCAGAAGATATTTCAACTAATTCACTTTGTTTGTAATCAACAATGCTTAAAATAGGCCTCTGTCCAGCTCCATTTTCTTTCGGATATCCTAAAATTGCTAACAAATCTTCAAAAGGAGCTAATCCACAAATAAAATAGTCCGTCGGAAAAGAATACATGGGATCCACTAAATATTCAGGAGTTGCTTTCGATTGGAGTTCTATAGTTCGTCTCTTACGTATAAAACAAATCCTGACTGTGTCTACCCAACCGATCATTAAAACTTTGTCAGATGACCAGAGCAGGTTGCAACGATACTCGTCAATCGGCACAGAAGAACTAGTTTCCCATTTAATGAGACCTAAAGAGCACCGAGCGGTTATATCATAGACACGTACTCCAACATCTCCAGTCCAAGCTACAAAACGATCTTGCCAAGCTATCGCTTGAACGTATCCCTCGCATTCGCACAATACGGTAGTTTTAATCCTATTAAAAAATGATCTCTCATACAGAGTCAATTTATTATCACCAATTATGAACCTAAAACCAGAATTAGATTTGTATAGAGGGTCTATGGCAACAGACTTGATAGTTCTTCCCAAGGCCATGTTGTGGTTATTTTCAGCAGAGTACAATCCATGAATAACGATCTTCCCATCGTCAGAACATGTTGCAATATGTTCTCCGTTGCTGTCCACGGATATGTGATTAACTGCTATGGTGTGAGCGTGGAACTCTTTTCTTTTGGAGCCATTCTCAATGGTTGCGGTATTGCCTTCATGATCCAGTAGGTAGATTATTCCCCATTGGGATCCGAGACAGACGAACTTCGGATGGACGATGATGCAACTGACGGCGTCTATGCTGAGTATGTCGTTTACGTCGTTTCCCATGCGAACATACTTGAGCTTCGGTTCTTCTTCCGAGGATATATTCTCGGATGACTCAATGTTCAAATCAGCCATTCTCAACAATATCAAATCGCATTCTAAGAACGAACTGAATTTAATGAGAAGCGGTTCCCGAAGAATGTGTCATGAGAAAACGTTAAGCAAATACAAAACAAGACAATGGAATCAAACAGAAAACCGATAACGTCAAATGTCAAATATTCTCGTACATACGTGATTATTTATCTATAGACTCATATGTTTGGTCTTAACGTCGTGTATTGACTGTTAATAGGTATATACGAGTACCTGAATTTAGGGACACATAGAGTTACCTATGCTTTGTTTTTAGCTCCGTTTTGAGAGATCGGATTTTGATGAAAATAGTGTCGAAACGTTCGGAATTTCATTGAGTTTAGATGGTATAAGCGTCATTTGAAATAAGTCTGCAGGTTTCGTGATAAGCGCACAACAACGAGAAAAACCCAAAAACGCATTCTAATCGAACCTTAGGTAGGGATATATGAAGTCACACGATTTTAAATGGAATTGGAGTGTGTCTCCGAGAAAGATGGAAGAATCATGTTTCCCATATATGTCAAAATATTACCATATTACCTCTTTCTCATTTTTAGAGTTTATCAGAAAATGAATGAATTATTTTAAATGGTGCTCATACCAAGTAAATTTAATTAAACTTCGAGTATTTTAGCACTATTTTTTTAAACCAATTTTCCAAAACAGAGTTGGAGGCAAGAAAAAAAAAGAGCTACAAGCCTTCCCAGCTTTCGTACCTACCTAAGTAAAGTACCTTACGTACCTTATGGTTTGTACGGTTGGTAGCAACTGTAAAAATTGAGCGTTAACGGTTTTGTGTCCGAAAGTATTGTCACTGTGGTGGTGTGCGTTTTCATCTCGTCTTCTATTGTTAGTGATTTCTGTCTTATATCCGCCTTATTTTGACCGGCTTATTGACTAATTCAGTAATTCAGACAATAATCAGTAATAAGACGATGGAAGAAGAAGACAGGTCGGAATTCGAAGTGGACCCCGTGAGGCAAGCCTCGCTCAAACTCCTCAATACCGCAGACACATTCACCAATGATATTCGACGAAAGTTCCTGGTAATCTTCTGTGTCACTTCACTTCTAATACATTTCAACTAACAATTAGTGATTTTCTATATGTCTGTTTCAAATTGTATGTTTGTGTATTTTGACAATTGTGCATTTTGTACCAAAGAAGTACTTACTAGAAAATTATACAAGTCCTTTGATTTCATGTTTAATAAGTATTAAATAATATATAGTCAATGACTTAAACTGTTTCAAAGGTCAATGCTCATTTTGTATGGAAAATTAACCCAAGCTCAGCGCTAACAGAATGAGAGGTATAATTGAGTAAATAAAAAGTGCATAGGAGGCAGATCAAAATTGATGGTTAAATGTGTAAAAAAGGGATTTGAAGTTTTGAAAAGCGAGAGGTATCTGTACGAGATGTGACAAAGTGTAAACGAGACAGCAATCGCGGAGCGTGAAGTCGACCGCACACGCGTGTAATAAGTGTTTTGGTCTACCGATACAACGGTGCATGTCGTATTTACGAAGTCTTGCAGAATATGATCGAAATAGAGCGATTGCGCCAAATAACTCGAAACTGGTGATCTCTTCTTACAATTATCACTTGAAAAAATCACTATTTTACACACTTTTAAACTGCAAAAGCTAATTTTATCGATCATTTTATTAATACGACCCTTATAAAAATTCAAAATGCAATTTCACGCACTTAGCCATCGATTTATTTATGCTACCTATGTACTTTTTATTTACCCAATTATTTTTCGTCTATCGTTCATACTTACAGATTTTTATACAGATACACATAAAATTATTTGATTGGTTCCGTTTTTCCAGTTCACATATTTTTCGATGTTTTAGAATGTGAAACTAAAAATTTTCAGATATGGCAAAAAAATATTTGTCCGTGATATTTTTCAGGGTAAAATTATTCCTCGAACTTTTTAAATATTTCAATTTTATAACAAAATACGTTTTTAAAATGTGAAATTTTAAAGATATTTTGATACATGTTATGAGAAAAATTTCTTACGAGGCGCGAAATTCGGGTAAAATTAAATTATCTGATTAGAACATTTTTAAGGTTTTCCTAAACTGTGGTGGTGTCGCATAGACAACACCATCGCGTTCATGTTAGTATGTATGCCGTGGCACCGGTTTATATTGAGAAATTATACATTTCAACATGATTTTCCTCAAAAACTGTAAACCCTCTAGCTATCTGCCAAAACAAATGTTTCATGTCTATATTCACACTACATGTATACGATTTTTTATTGAAATCGGAGAGATCGATTTGGCAGTGTTTCCTTGTCAGCTTTTTTAAATAACTTATGCCATTGTAAAACATGTAATTTGGACAAAAAACTAATTAAGGCTTGCTAAATTAATTGAATTTTTTATATTAAATGGGAATATTTGATGTTGTATTGCTTTACATGATGAAAAAGGGGGTGCGGGAAATCCATCTCCCGATTCTCTGGTAGCTTAGAGATTAAAAAAGACTTATTTTGAAGCTGACATTATAAATTATCTGACTCAATAAATTAGAATGTTTTACAGTGTTGCATAGAAAAATAGCTTGATGCAAAACTTATGAAACATACCATTATAATTTTTTTACGTATTTTTATTTAATCAGGAAGAAATTGACGATATGACTGCTCAAATCAATAAATTATTAGCAGAATATCAAGCTCCAATTCGTAAGAGAAAATTGAAGAGTATATTTGAAGATGAAGCTACAGGTCTAAAAGCACTTTTTTTTTATTTCAATAAACATTGTACTATAGATATGGTGACCAGATTTCCTTTATTTCAGAGGACAGTCCTTTATTATTCCATGTCTCCCATTGACTACACCTATCATCTGGTTCCCCGAGTCAAATTTTTGAGTAGATTATAAATCATATTTTCAACCAAAGTTTTGCAGAGTACAAAAATAAATTCATTAAAACTAATATTTTCCTTAAAATTTAGAGTATAATCTTCCCATGAATGATGTATTACCCTGGTATGATTAATTTTACCATACATACGATGACCATACGATACGATACAATACCATACATATGACGGTTTTAAACTCATTTCAAATGTTTTTTTCTACTTTAGGGAAGTGTGGTTGTTTATTGGGTTTTTCAGTACATATAATTGTTATTTAATAATAATATAATCGTTATTTAGTGTTTTAAAATTAATTCACTCAAAAAAGTTTTTGAGTTGTTTTTCCAAAGTTTTAGTCTGACATGAAAGGGCCAGTTTTCCATATTTTATAATATAACTACATATATTATATATGACGACTGAAAAGGCCAAGGGGCACAAGTGACATTATTGTCGAAATTGAGTTATGTTCAGGAATCGCTTCTACACACAGCAGAAGAATTGCAGTACAGTCTACATTCAACTTTTTTCTGTATCAACCTACTCATATGTCAGAACTCATTTAGAAATTAACTTCATATTACATCAATCAGTTATAATTTGGGTTTTTTTTTCACATATATTTCAATTCAATTTAACAATTAGGGGATTCTGTATTCTTGTATTGCTATGTGTAAAATATTCTAGCAGTTTTTTTTTAGATATTGGGACATTTTCGATATCTATTTTGACTGGAAAAAGTAGTATTTGGACATGCTGAAAAATGGCATCCTTCAATAACTGCCCTACCCCCCCTCCCCATTAAAAAAAATGTGTCCTTCATTTTCTCAGAAAAAATATGGTCACGATAACTATAGATGATAATATTCTGTATAAAATTTTAACTTCTTAAACATGTAATTTATTTTTTTAGAGAAAATAAACAAAAAAACTCGTTCTTCTAAAGAATCTGAAAAAGACAAAAACTTTACTGTTGTAAATAATAAAAACAGTACTTTGGCTGTTTTTGAAAAAAGTGCCCTTCAACCTAAAATTAATAAGTTGATAATAGAAGAAGATTTAGATCCAATTATCCGTTCTAAGCGTGAAGCTTTTGTTAAAGCTGCTTCTATGAATAATGAACTTGTAAGTATTATCACAATGCATCCCTATACATTTTTTTTCTAATTTTTGTAAAATTATGAGTTTAAGGGCTGGTCTGCTCACTGCTTTAGTTGACTAACTAGATAGTTACAATCAGTCCTTCCACCATGAACTGTCAGAAATCTGCATAACAGAGATGAACTTTTGATATTTCACAGTGGAAGGACTGACTGTAACTCAGGTTAGTTGACTAAAGCAGTGAAAAAACAGGTCATAAGTATTTTATTGTGTTTTTTACAGGCAAATATGAAATTGAATGTCAAGATGAGACAAACCAGTTTGAGCAAGTCAAATATATATGAAAAAGTTGATGAAAGTGAAAAGGAAAATTCGCCTGTTGACATTTGTATGTCTTGTTTTTTGTGAGATTCTTTAATATTTCATTTTCTCATTTTTTTTTTTTATTTTTAGCTAAAAATTTTAATCAAATTAAAAGAACATCTTCTCAAGAAAAAAATAAGAATGAAATATCTAATAACACTTGTGATGAAGAAATAACTCCTGTGACTGATAATAAACTAATGCCACCTCCAAAGCTTCCTACAAAAAGTAAAAACACATCTGATTTTTCAATTAATTACAGACCAATCTGTAAATCGGCATTTATATTGCCACAGTAGCGAACCTTACTGAACCTGATGAATGAGACACTAATGCATACAATGATACAGCCATCTCTTTCCGAGACAGAGAGAGAAAGATAGCCGTACAGGTTTGGTACGGTTCGCTTCCATGGTAATGCGAACATGACTTCATTCAAATATTGAAAATTTTCAAAACAAAATGTGAGACAGGTAGTTCTCGACTTACAATGATTCACACATACAACTAAAAAATTATGTATTTTTTTAAATTTTTTGATAAATTACATATGGTGACTGAAAAGGCCAAGGGTTACAAGTGGCGTTTTCACCCAAATCTAGTTATGTGCAGGAATCGCTTCTATGTATGCTCATATACACCCAACTCAATAACCAATATTCGATTTTTTATGTAAACTTATCACTTTTTTTACACGGATTTTACTGGAACGTATCCACCGTTCAAAACGAGAGTTGAATGTATTTGGTGGTAAAAGGATATAAACGAATTTGGAACGTGTGCCGAGATATATCATCAAATCACTTGATCTCCTCAACTCAACTTTGAGAGTACTTTTCTCGAAATCACCACAAAGTCACTTGTACCCCTTGGCCTTTTCAGTCGTCATATGCATGTGTGTCAAATAAATACAGAGAAATTCTCTTTGAAAAAAAAAATGTCGTCCTTGTTTGAAAAATTGAGTTATACGACTCTTTCAGGATTCATCACTTACATATAGTCAGTTGCACAAAACAGTCAACTCGTTAGATATATTTTTTTCAAGCATCATCTTTCATTTTATACATTCTGAGCATATCAGATTCCGAATTAATCAAATAATCAAATTAATGTTCAATAGGGTCAAGTAAATAAATAAACAAAAAAACGTAATGAGTCCAAGTATCCCTAAACAGGTATGACGTCAGAAAACTTAGTTAAAAATAATCTGTTTCAATATATAATAGATATATCTTTCTTTATAAGTTAAAAAACTACACAAAAAATTCCATCTAACAAAACTCCAAAACCATTTTAAATATTAATGAAATAATTAAAATGTAAAAGTCCAATTTATTTGTTGATTTTTTTCAAAAATTGAATCATCTCCCATTTGATTATCTTCCGAATCTGAAAAATATCATCGATGCCATAAGTAGTTAGATATCATAGAGTATCAGGGTTGTCAATTGAATTCAATGTAAGTCAATTGGTTTTTCTGAAATTCAAATTGTCCTTTAGCATCTTAAATGTTACCAAAAAAGTTATGTTAAAAATAATAATTATTAAAATCAAAAATATCATCTCCAACTTATCAAAAGTAAGTACCTAAATCTACCAAAAAATAAATACCTATTCCTTGAATTACAATGTATTTAACATAAAACTGTGGCTAGGGAATATATGTACATATATCGGTCGTAAGTCGTGGAATAACTAATTAGTTTTCTATTTTGTATTTTTTTTCCATTTATTTGTATATTTATTTTCATAGAAAAGAGAGGTAGAGGAGCTACTGCTTCTCAACCAATGGATATTTCTGAATCTGAAACATGCAATGATAAACCTATGAAAAGGCAGAGACGTAAAAAAGTGCAAGAAAATTCAATAAATGAAGATATTACAGGTTTTTCAACATTACATTTTTTTTTCAATTACAGAATAATAGTATGTTTTAAATTTTTACAATTAAATTTGTGCAATAATTTCAGACGAACCATCAGTTTGTAATAATACAAGAATGACTCGTAGTCAGGCGCGTCTCGTGTCTTCTATAAGTATAACTGATGTCACCACACAAACAGTAAAAAAAGTTGAAAAAAAAAAGGTTTTTTTTATACAAAATTTAATATATTTCGATACATTTTTACATATGACGACTGAATTTCACAAAGGGCACAAAAGATCTTTTTTATCGATATGAAGTTAAGTACAGAAAAAAAAATAGGTAAAAAAACTTTTTAAGTTAAACGGTTTTATGTTAAACATACATTGCAATGTTTAAGATAAATGTACTAAAAACCAAAAAATAATAAAATAGATACAGTCGTAGGAATTATAAACATATGCATAGACTAGACTAAAATTAAACCGTGGGGCAAGTCAATTGTCTACAAATTATCGACTTAATGTGCGATAGAAGAATCGTTTAATTCGTCGTTAAATTCGACGTGCCCCACGGTTTAATTTTAGTCTAGTCTATGCATATGTTTATAATTCCTACGACTGTATCTATTTTATTATTTTTTGGTTTTTAGTACATTTATCTTAAACATTGCAATGTATGTTTAACATAAAACCGTTTAACTTAAAAAGTTTTTTTACCTATTTTTTTTTATTTTCTAGTTTTTAGTTTTTTATAGTATATTGTATTCTGCTTATTGAGTCCTTTCATTTGATACGCATGTTGATTGGATTGATAAAACCTACGTTATCCGCCATTTTGTAGCGGCCGCCATCTTGGATTTCAATTTTTTATACTATATTGTATTCTGCTTGTTGAGCCCTTTCATTTGGTACCCATATTGATAGGATTAATAAAACATATATCATCCGCCATTTTGTAGCGGCGGCCATCTTGAATTTATAATGATAGTGAATAAACATAATTGTATTGTCACCAAAATCCAAAGTGTATACAAAATTTCAGATTAATCGGTTGACAGGAAGTGGGTGAAATTTGAATTACTAAATTTGATCCAAGAAAAAAGAATAAAACAAACGGGCTGAGCTAATTAAAACCGTTTAAAAATGGTTCTTTATATGATACATAACCATTTTCTGTACTTAACTTAATTTTGATAAAAAGCTCACTTGTGCCCTTTGTGAAATTCAGTCGTCATATAACATACATAGTTTACATAATATATTTACATATATGTATATATTATGTAAACTATTATTGATTTTAAGTAAGGCAGCATTATAATGATTTTCCACTATGCACCATCATCAATATTATAATTTCAAAAAGTGTATTTGTACATTTGTACGGATTTTTTGATGAAAATCACATGTACTTTTATTTAAGCGATATGATATGTATATATTCGTGTCCTTTGTACGTTTCGGAAAATTTTCTCCACCTATAACTTTTCAAATGAAATGTAGATCCAATTCTTTAATTTCATATTAACGATAAAAACTGTTAAATTCTATAGTTTATAGATCTTTTCATCGTTGCATTGTTCATTTAATATACGTGGAAACGTATTTTAATGACTAACAAAACATTAAATTTATCATATAAATTGTATGGTTCGTTTCATAAAATCCGAAATATAAATGTATTTTTCAGTTTTGCAACTCAATCGAAATAATGATGTTCCTGATGTTTATTTGAATTTTACTTTTTGTGTGCATTTTAATTTTGTTTTTATTTTCTTTTAAATCAATATACTGAACGTAATTTGTGCCCCGAATGTGGCACTGCTAGTGTATAATAAATATACAATCATTAACATTTATTTTTTTTATTTCAGTCAATGTCTAATGTTGCAAATAAAATATCTGGTGATAGAAGTAGTAAAGAAATTATTGATGATATTGACACATCTGGTAATTACAGTTTTTACACAATATATAAAGTGTCCCATAAGTTGACATCTATGTATTTGGATCAGGGTGATAGGCAAAGTGAGTCATCAGAAAAATATGAAAAAAATCTAAATATTTTAAAAATTATAGACATTAAAAAAATTGAGAAAATCTACATCTCATGACGATTTTTATCGAAGGTTTAATCAAAGTATGTGATATTCATACATCAAAATTCAATACTGTTCAATAACATATTACATGAAAATTTTCGAAGGTCTACTTAACGCTTGTTTATTAAGATTCCAATTTACATAAATTGTCAATTAAAATAAAATTATATTACTAAAAAAACATTTAAAATTAGCTACAATAGCTTTAAAGTCTCGGCGACCCCATGGTGACATACGACCAAAAAGCTAAATCATGTTGGCGACACACGGTCCAAAAGAGTTCAAATACCTAACTTAGTTTTTTTTATATATTTTTCTGATAACTCTTAAATCTTCTTGTATCGACTGGTTTCGGCATGACGTCGACTTTCAGGACATTCTGTGTGTATTTGAGTTATATAAGTCTTACTTTAATTTGTATTCAAAATTTTTAGTAAAAAGTTCCACTGATACTGATGATCAACACAAAGTGGAAAATAAGAAATCTTCAAGGCGTTCGATGTAAGTGCAAATAGTTTTTTTTTTCATTTTTTTTTTCCAAATAGAAAATTTACAAATAGTACATTAAAAAAATAATAATTTTAGTTCATCACCAACTATAAGCAATTATGAACTATCTGGGGATAAAACTTCAAAGATCATTGTTGAAATGAAAAAGTCGCCTCATATAACATCATCTAAAGATATTCTAAATACCAAAACTTCTCAAAGAGATAACGATATTTCCACCACTGACATTGTGACGTCCAATTGCCATCCCTTATCGTCTTCTACGTTGTTAGCGCCAGGAAGTCTAACTTTAGAGAATCCCGACCAACAAAAGGTAAATAAATTAACATAATTTCCTCCAAAACTTGTTAACATCTATTATTTTTGTTATTGCGTCTACGTACCTCATTTTTATGCAGATTTTATATAATGCATAAATATTGTTCGGGATTCACATTATGCATGAACATTTCAGAATATGCAAATATTTGTCAATTCAGTTAATATTTTTCTCTAACTATATAATAGTGCTTATCTGTATGTGTGTGTACTCATGCACGCGTGCATGTGTGTGTGTGTGTGTCTTTGTCTGACTGCTGTGTGTTCTATGTCATAAGCAACTTCGGTGCATTGACAAATGTCTGCATATTACTTATACAACTACAATATTCATACATTATGTAAACTACACATTAGGTTACGAATAACGAAACATTACTCACAACTGAACTGTTACATTTGTATACAATTTTTCATTTAAAAGTTTCATCCTTTTATAAGTCACTGTACTTACACCATCTTTTAAATATTTATCATACTTTTCATCTATTTTTATTTGTCTTTTTACATTTTTCGACTCTCGTTTATGTTTTATCATTTTATATTCCGATATTTCTGGAGAAAATCTGTAAAATTATGATAATATATTATAAACCTATTATGATTCATTAGTGTAATATCACTTCATTAATGAATGTTTAGAATATTTTCTAATTTTTTAATGTGACATTCACATTATATAATTATAGTGGCCATATTTTTTCAAAGAAAACAAAGGATATTATAGAATTTTCAGAAATGGTGGGGAGGGTGATTATCAAACATCACAAATAGCTCCGCAGGCGACATTTTTTTTTAACTGTTTCTGAAACCTTTAAAAATATCTCCAGAAAATTTAATTTTTATACAATTCCAATTTTCAATTAGTAACTTAATTCAATCGTTATTTTCAGAAAATAAGTGCCATATGTAAAATGTTTTTCAACTATTTCGATTTATATTTTCTGATTTTGATATTTTTAACAGGCTTTTCAAGCGCATAGCTAATTATTTTGACAAATCGGGGAAGGGTAGGAGACTCAAATTACAAAATTATTAAAAGCTTTACATTATTTTCAAATGGTGGCACTGATTGTCTATGTCATTGCTTTACAACCTTTTTACGAAAGTCGAAAAAATTTTTTGATAATTTCTGAAAAATCTTCAAAATATTTAATTGAATATGAAAATTAAATATTACTTTGAATGACATTAATTCGAATTAAATGACAATATATATAGGGAAATCTTAAATCCACCCTAGTAAATCTTAAATCCACCCTAGCGACAGTGGCGCCGCCGGTGGCTAATTGTCGAAACCGACCCAACTGTCAAACGAACTGTCAAACTAATTTTGTTTGTTCCAAGAGATTATTATATTATAATATAGTTAATGATTTATCATTATGTTTCAACAGTAATTATTGAAATTGAAAAACTTTTGGTGTCTCACTTGATTTAATAATGATTTATTGATTCCAATGATATAATGATCAATTCACTAGATTCCTCCCAAAGTTCATAAGTATATTTCAGATATAAAATGAGATTTTAGCGAGGAATGAGTATATTAGAAGCTAAGAGTGAACCGAAGTGAAATATAACATATATGTTATGTTTCACTTCACCAAGTGCTCCGCTGTTTTGAAGTGTAGGAATATATATTCCTACACGATCACACTTCAAATCAGCAGCTTGGTTTCATCCGATTTTGCATTTAAAACGCAGTATCCTATGAAAAGCGCATTTTTTAACAATTTCCAGAAGCAATTTGAACGATCGGTAGGTAATTTCTAGGATCTATGCAAAAATCAGCCACTAGGGGCGCTAGTATTTGACAGTTGGGTCGGTTTCGACAATTAGCCACCAGTGGCGCCACTGTCGCTAGGGTGGATTTAAGATTTACTAGGGTGGATTTAAGATTTCCCTATATATATATGTATATAATTACATTCAATATACATAATATAAAATGGCCTTTAGAAAATATTCAATCTTAATGCCGGCTGTTAACAACAGAGCGAAACGGAGACACATCTATACGTAAGACAGAGATAGATGGCTATCTTCCTCTTACATTTAAATTTGTCTCCGTTCCATTTTGTTGTAGATGGCTGGAATAAATGTGTAAAGAATAGCTAATCAAAGTAGATGGGTCAAATATATGAAACATTCCCTCAAAATCCTAAAATAATGAAGAGACTTTCGTGAATTTTTTTTTATTATGGGAGAAGTTTTCAATTTGCTGTGTGAAAAAAGTTATATTTGAAAAACATCCCCATTTCGATACAAACCTACCTATGGCCTGCAAGAAGCAAGTAGCTATCTTGCTGCGCATGTTCAAAAATGTGCTTTATACTGAGTTTACATTATGAATGAACATTGCAGTTTCATGAACATTGATCAATACAGCCGTTATTATCTAATATTCACATTCAATTATTTACATAGTTCTGTGTGCAACTGCAATATTGCATAAAATACTTGCATATTGTAAACTTGCATCATTAACCATTTTTAAATTGTGACAATTCACTTTTTTTTTCTCAAAATAACTCTTACTATTTGCGTTTTAAATAAGGAAACAACAAAAGGAATTATTTTTGTTATAACTGAAATAAACTACTTTTTAAGTGTTTTCGGCTATGACATTTTTCACATAGTGAATTGAGATTTACCCCATAATAATAAATGATAAGCACCAAAAGAGCTTTCCAATGACATGTCTCGTTATTGTTCTCAAGGGATAATATGACCATCTGCCTTTTATATGTTTTAATAACCTTATAACTGTTAAATTTTCATTAACAAATCTATTGTATAAATTGTCATCTTCTCCATCCCAATTTTCATATTTATTAGAAAATCCATTTATCTGTAAATATTGATCTGTCAATATTGATAAAACACCTCCGATTAAAGAGCAATATGGTAGATTATATCTGAAATTTTATTCATATTATTGTGACGTGTATCAACAGCAAATATCTTTTAATCACTTATTCACCTAAATTTATCTATGCTAGAGCTCATATGACGTGGGAAGATTGTACATGCATAAATATTAGCCTGATTCTGTGGAAATAAATCCACATCATGTAATATTAAACATGGGAAATTTAAATTCATCGCTATTTTGGCGCCAATGTTGAACAATTTTCCTTTATTCCACGGTCCGTTTCCTGTTTGTTCCACGACAAAGATTCTGAAAACAGAATACACACGGGACTTGAATTTTTTATCTCTTTTATGTTATAACTCAAACATATCAAATATTTTGTAAGAAACGTGTGAAATTGTTTACAATACCTCTCCTATAGTGCAATGTTTTGATTCCTACTATTGAATAAACATGATAAAAAATATATGACTAATATGAAATTTAGAATTAAAATGATTAAATATAAATTAGTATGAGTTGGATATATTGAAAAAAATCTAGAAGGTAAAATTGTATAATATAATATTACTAGAAATCAGCCCGTTGAATATATCAATGCTTGTGTAGTTAGAGAAAATTTGCATTTTTTGATAGTTATCACTGACTAATTGCCGACATGCAATTGAAAGATCGGGATTAATTTAATTCGAAAAGTTTCGGCAAAGAAAAAATCACTAGTCAAAATACGCATGTGAATGTGAACACAGTCATATTATTTTTCATTTAAAAAAACTTCCCCACTTCATATTTCGTAATGTATTTGTACCCAATTATCATAAAAAAAAAATATTAAAAAATAATTCGGTCCTTAACGTGCTATTTATTTTGCAGACGTTAACGGGCTACCAATTTCATTGTTCGATTCGAAATTCGAATTTCGTCCGAGTTCGGGTGATTCCGGTTTTGTTTGATTTGACCTTGGGCGCTTCGATTCGAAAATTTCGATTGTTAACAAAAAATACATGTCATCGCGACAGATTTTAAAATAGCCGAATTCGAATTATTATCAAAAATTAATTATTTGATTCAAATTTTTCAGTGAAAACAACATTTTTTCTCGAGAGATTTTTTCTGATATCACTGCCCATCGCGAATTGCCGTATATGTATGGAAGTCGTCGAAAATTTAATTGGATAGTTGTTTTGTCACAGTTTCGGATCGTTACACCGGATACACACACAGAATAGCGTCATTATATTGTTAGATATGTGGATCAAATTAGCCCGGGTCAAAAATGAAAAATCTTTTTTTTTTTTTTCAAAAAGCTTTGCTGTGCGGAAAAATTGCTAAATGTGATGAGACGAATAATGGCGTTTTATTTTTTTATTGTTTAAAGTCTTCCGGATTTGCAAAGCATTTGAAGTTCTAATTGATGACTAAATTTCACAAAGGGCACTGGTGACCTCTTTTTATCAATATTGAGTTAAGTACAGAAGATGTTTCTATATATGATACAGAACCATTTTCTGTACTTTATTCAATTTTGATAAAAAAGGTCACTTGTGCCCTTTGTGAAATTCAGTCGTCAATTGGAAGTCTGCCTGCATTTAGGTTCATATTTCAATAATACATTTTATTATATTTATATATGTATTTTATTAATATCAAATAAAAAAACCTTTTTTTTTATTCAAATCACTATTATAATTATGAATGTTTTCTTACCTGTAATGTATATTCTGATTTTTCAAAAATTCGTGCATGTAAAGTATAAATTCATCCAATTCAGATTTTCTGTTTTTAAAAGGAACAATAATCGCGGTGCTATAAATAGCCTTACAACTTGGTATATTTTCTCCAGATTCAATGTGCAGCGTATTTATTTGGTCTGAACCATCTTCATGTCTTATAAATATTTTCACATTATCGACAATGTTAAACATACACTTCTCAATATTTGAATCAATCACAAAATTTGTTTTACGCACTAAATATTTGTGTACCTCTTCCACTTTGATATATTCAAATCTACAGGAATGACCTGAGATTATCGCACACATAACCATTAAAAATGAAAATGCAATCCAGAAAATCAGCAAATGTTTGATCTTAAATATTTTCCACTTATACATTTTCAAATTTTTACAAATTCACTTATGTTTTAAAATAAAGCAATCACAGTATAATACTACGGTTCTCATGTGAGTTCTATCACGAAATAAATTGATACAATCAATTCTGTGGGTAGATATTTAAAACATTTCAGCGTGTTACATAAAAGTGAATAGGGCAGAGAACCTCTTCCTTGTCATTGTTGAAGCGATTTATTTAAGAAATAAATAATTATGAAAAATACTGTACGTGGTAGTTTTTAGAATACTTTATGGAAAATGTAACACAGCCTTTAGCTGTTATTTAACGAAGGCTATTTAGTAGTAAACGAATATGATGTATCATCTTGTTTGAAAAATCACCATTCCCTAACAAGAACCGTAATGAAAGTTAAGTCATTGTCATTATTTCTGCAATCTTTTCAAATTTTTCAAATATTGTTATCTATAAAACATTTCAGATATATTGACCAAGTAGTGACAGTTTTATTTGTCCGAAAGGTTAACTTGTAATGAAGTTGTAATCGACAAATCAAATTTAGATATGGAAAATCACTTTTTCGAATATTTCGAAAAGTATTGCTTCGAGTCTGTAATTAGGTATATTTTTTATCAAAACTGCAATTAATTTTTAATGATTCCGCATATTAATCATCTCGTAATTACTTTTGATAACGAAATTGTGAATATTTAAAATTCGAATTTCCTTAAGCTGGCACAAACAGGATGCTCTGCCCCATGTTTGAAAAGTTAAAAACATTGCAGGGGCAATTTTTTTTTTTAATTTATGAATAACCTTATGATTTCAAAAATCATAATTTTCGTGAAATTTTCTCATTCATGTAGAAAGATAGCCTATCAAAAAAGGGTAGTGAAATGCCGCCTCTATTTGCTCCTGCTCCACTACATCTCTGTTTATTAACTTTTATATAATATTTGTGTAATTTCTTATTAGTAGAAATTTTCATATTAATTAAAATTATAAAAAAAAATAAAGTTCTAAAGTATTTTTTTTATAGGAATTGGATGCGACTATTATATATGAAGTTGAAGAATCGGTCTTAATCGAGGCAAATGATAATAAACAGTCTGGTTTACCTTCTCAAAAAAAGAATTACGATGAAACAATTATTTTGCCGTCTAAAAATGATTTTAAAAATAATGCAAATGAAACAATTGTTATTGATAAAGGTTTGACAATATTCTAAATTTATTTTTCGATTCATGATTAACCATTTAAGAGCTGACTAGCGCTATGGTGCTCCTTTTTAATAAACAAACGGTCGGCACTCAAATAGTTAAAGTTATTTTTATAATTATTATATTATTTTATGAATTATTAATAATTAAAAATAATCTTATTTTCGAAGGAAATCAAAATTTATACAACGCATCACAATCATTTTTGACCGATGACTTGAGCGAAGTTGAAGAAACGCCGGCTAAAATCCCTTCGAAAAATCTGAGTCCATATAAAAATGAAAATGAGTAAGTTTTATATTCACTATCATTTGAAATTCTGCTTATTGAAAAAGTAAGTTTATTTTTACAATGCTTTACATCTAATAAATATTGTAGAAGTCCTGTTAAAAAGATTGTGAAACAATTTGAAGAACTTGGTGAAAAATCGAAAATGGTGATCAATGGCAATTCATCTGCTTCTTCTGTGACTCGAAAAAATTCTCGTGCTGTTTCTGTTAAAACATCTAATCAGGTTTTTTTATACCATTTTACCACTTATTATTACATTGATTATTTGCTTGTTTTTATTTTATCTTTATTTAAAAATAGGAACGTGCAGAGAGTGTGCTGAAGAAAAAGGTCTTGGATAATAATAAAGTTGATGTAATAAGCATTAAAAAGGTTAATGGTAAAACTGCTCCATCCATTACTGTAATCGATCCCAAAAAAGAAAAATATAGGTAAGAATCAACTTATTAGAGAAACATTTACACATCTAACTATACAGGTGGACCAGCGGGTTACGTCCATAAATTATTTTTAGATTCCTCACGCTTAGGCATATCCGAAAATACCCATGTATGTTCAGTGATTTTTAGTTGTTTATGAGTTATGAATTTTTGAATGTATTTTGGTAAATTTTCTACCGGAGCGACTTAAAAATATCGTTACTTTTTCAATACTAAGGTTTTTTAATTTATTTTTTCACTAGCATAATTGCTTTGAGTCACTATTTTATTTTATGTATCAATTACATAACATTCTTCATGATAAAGAACTGAACAAATTGTCGAAAGTGAAAATTTTAGGTTTGAGTTGGACGGAATCAAATTTTCAAAAATTTCTTTACAATACAAAATTAATATATCTTGGGTTCAAACTAAAAGCCAAGAAATGCTTTCCCGTAAACCGATAATAGGTTCTACGCAGTCACAAGAATGTGTTCGCAAGGATGCATCTTTTAGCATTTTTGTAGCTTAAAGGAAATTAAAACTGACATCTCTCATGATTTTATCGTTTTTTATTTGAAATAGTGAGTTAAAATTCGTCGAAATGTACTATCAGTCCAGGAAAATATTTTTACTACTTCTACTATGAATATTTAGAAAATATTCATAAATAGTGCTTTTATAACAAATTACATCAGAATATTAATTGAAAATGAATGACGAGTTGTATAGAGGAAATAGGTGAATTTCAACTTTTTCTAAGGCGTTGTTTGTATAGATAAAAATAGATAATTGATTAGAAAAAAAAATTTGATTATTGAAGGCATCAAATAGCCATGAAAAGCATTATTACGTGTTTTTCAAATGTTTTAATTAACTTAAAAAAGTCTAAATTATCGCATTTTTTTAATTTTTCAAAAACTTCAATTGCGATGTGCGAATGGAAGATGTTAACCAATTTAAAAAAAAATTACGTGTTTATTCTCATTAAATTTAGCATCTTTTCAGCTCTAAAGTGATTCGAAATTCGAAACTTTTTCTAAAACCAACCTGCACAGTCACCTTTTACTGGCGAATGTGATAAATTTTCGAAAATTTATCAAATTAGGTAACCCGATTTTTATTAAATGTGTGTTTGGTTAGGTTGGCTTGTGTTGAAGATTTTTCTCCTTGCGAAACAAAAAATAAGGCTTACGATTAGTCCGTTTAGGTTGGTTAAGATTAGGTTGTTTTTTAGGGCTCATAACCATACAAACTTTGTCTAGTTGTGACTATTATGAGTTGGGAATTATGCAAATATATTTGTTATTTTAATGGATTTTACCAATCGTGGTGATTATGCAAGCTTACCGCTCATTGTGAACAATCTCTGATTTACACTTTTACAATAACATGTACAGTACACATATGAATAAAAAAAATAATAAATCAATAATTCAGAAAAAGAGAAGAAAATCTACGAAATGCTGCTATACTGAGAGAAAATCAGGAAAAACTAAGACAAGCTCAACTAGAGAAAACTAACAAAGAAAACGCAGAGAAGATTCGACTGTTTCAACTTAAGAAAGATGAGGCAGCCAGAGAAGTGAATTTTATGTTAACAAATTTCTCATATATAGATACATTCGGTATTATCAATTGTCTGACATTTTTAGAAAAAGGTAGCCCAACAACGTAAAATTGCTGAAAACGAGCAAAGACGTCAACAAGAAGAAATTCTTCAAAAAAGATATTTACCTCCAATACGAAATGATAGACAACAAATTGAAAGGTATGTTTTTTTTTCTATTATGGTGCATTAGAAAAAGCAATGAAATCAATTTTTTAAATATGTTTCAAATTCAATTCAATTTAATAGCTATTTTTTTTTATTTTTCATTATTGTTTCACATCTTGATGGGAGCATTTTAATTTAACAATTCTGAATACTTTTTTTTTATGTACCTCGGCTTTCGAACAATTTGACTTTCGCACACATGTTCAAAACCAATTATGTGCGAAAGTCGAGATCCGCCTGTATTTTTATTATTGTTATCAAACAAAAAAATACATAAATTCATTAATTTTAGACACGCTGCAGCATTCAATGATATGATTCAATTCAATGAAGATTTGGAACGGAACGAAAAGTCGGGCGAAAAAGAAAAACAAGCGCTGAAAGATAAGAAGATACCTCTATGGGCAAAGCGTATGATTTAATTAAAATGCTATATTGTTTGACATAAAGTATATACTTGTATTCAAATCACGTTCCTTTCAGGTGAACAATTGAATGCAACCTTATTGATACAATCCAATCTTCCAATTGTCGATACGTTTTATCACACTTCCAAGTATGTTCCTAATTTATTGGAAATATTCCCAGGAATTAAGAGTACGAAACTTCAGAGAAATTCGAGTGCTGTGTGGAAAACTCCGCCTAGATGTTCGATGATGCCGAAAATGTTAGATTAACATAATATTCTCAATAATTAATTTAATATACACAATAGCGTATTTTTAACAGTAGGTATACTATATTTGATGAATAAAGCACTTAATAGTGTAATGTTTATTATCCCTTGTAATACCCATAGGCTAATAGGCATATCTTCTTTTGTTAAATCACCAAAATTACACTGATTCACTGTATCAGATTATTAAAATACTATATACTTGTTATATATTTGTCCCATTTTTCATATTTATTTGAAATTAATTGATTAATTGATCAAATCAGATGAAACTGAGCAAAGAGCTGATATATTGGCTCATGAAGTCAAAAGGGTTAATAGTATTGATTATTAATTGTTTTATATCCATATATCGCAATAATACTAAATTATTAACATCATCACTATGTGAAATTCTTATATTGGCTTTGGGCACAAAGAGTTTCGTTGATGTCGAGATACACACACAGATAAAACGAAAAAAAAAATGACTGTCAAATCGCCATAATAAATCTCGAGTAACAATACTTCTTTGAGGAAATATTACGTAGATCAATATGTTCGTAGGATCATACAGAAGGCGGCCAAATATTTTCAAATCAGTATTATTTTTGAAAAGTGTAATCTTTCAAATGATATGTGTCTGAATTTCATGAAGATCTGACTTTTAGTTCCAAAGTTACAGCGATTTAATAAACACTACTTTTACTATCTTCGATCTAACGAGAAAATCTGAATCTCATGCGCTGATAAAACATTAATTTTTAAATGGAAAAAATACTGTTCAAGCAAAATAATGACTTGATTAGTATTTTTTGGATTTCGTTCTATCGAAACAAGTGAAAAAAAAAAGATTTTATTATTTAGTTTAAGTTTAATTTCGTTTTTACTTCGATTTGCTTTAAACGAAAAAAATTAAGAGTTTTTCCATAAAACCTGAAAAAAGTTAACAAAATAATTTTATTTTAATAAAAATTGAATATGTTTGAGATAGCCAACATCTTAACGATATCAAAAAACTATATTACTAGTATTTTGCATCAATATTTGATAATAGAGATCTGTTTATCGAAAGGGTACCGCGATTGCTCATGTTAATGCAATTTATCGAGTTGCAAGTCGAATGCAATAATGGTAAAAAATGCACTTAGAACCCTCTTTCAATCTACTTTTTTTTCTAGATCTTGCTTTCAGTAATCATTACTTTCATCTGAATTTAAAAAAATGCTTATTGATAGGAATTTGACTCCAATAATGAAAAAAAAATGTCGAAATTGTCGCATATTTTAGGCTAAATTTAAATTCTTTTACAAAAAAGATATCGAAATATTTTAGAAACTCTGGAATGATTGTATCACTCTTCAAAGATCATGTAATGATGAATCTAATCAAATATTGTCAAAAAAATGTTTTTAAATAGATGATCCTACCGACTTTTTGATCCACGTGTTAAAACACGTGAGACATTTTTTTTTAACATTTATTTGTGACATACATATGTATATCGAAAACGATAAATTTGAGCGAAGTAAATTTTGTAAACGAATATTCTCGTGTCCTGCACTAGGTGCATGGCTTCACAATTCGCATTTCACGCTCATAAAGTGTTAATGACAAAATTTACAACGTATAACTATATCATTATTGTATTTCTAATATATGTAGTTAGTCTTCCAACTATGAACTGTCAAAAATCCATATGAGTGACGAAAGAAAGAGACGCACATACTTGTATACATATGTACATTCGTCATACGTTCATATATGTATGTCTTTCGTCAATTGGATTTTTGACATTTCATAGTTGGAGGACTGCCTGTATTATTAAGTGTGAATTATTTTTGACCAGTTTTTAATTTCTGATTCTCCAACAACAAAATGAAAATTCATTATTTGTCACATTAAGTGGTTTTATCATAAAAAATGAAACAAAAACACAATTGTCAACTTCACAATGTCTTGAAGAATACTGGAACCAGTTTGCGAACACAGTACACTCTCAGTTATTAGTGCTAATGCTGGGGAAGGTTGGACACGGATAACCGAAAAACACGGATATTCCGAATTATCAAATTTTTATTTTATTTTCTAATATGACATCATATAGGTATACAATGCAATTAAATGATACATAAGTAAAAATATATTATATTTACTATATTTTCGACCAATATTGTGCTATTCCATGTAAAGCATTTACTACGGTCTTTTTTTAATAAGTTTTTGACGATAAAAACGTTTCATTGATGATAAAACACCTTGGTCCATGGAATGAGTCAAAGATACAACGTTAAGGGGCAAAAATTCGGATGAAAAGAAGCATTATCTACATATAACGAAACTGCTCTTTGAGGCAATCCCTTATTTTTAAAAACGATTGAACCTTTTTATTAAATTAATTTTTATTAATTTATTAGTTTAATTAAATTTCTTTTTAAATCAATCTTCTAAAATTTTCCTGTTCATCTATGCACCTTTATTGACTATAATAATTGACGGGAAGATTTTTCGTTTCTGTTTCCTTAGTCCGAGAAATTAGGGGAGTCTATGGTTTCAGCTGGCAGAAAGCATAAGATTATGGGAAAGGGTAAGTCTTAGGGGTGCATTTGGATCTAGAAAGGGGAACACGTCGAAGGGGATGTTTCCACCCTAAAACTACCCTGTAAAGGTGTCCGATTGCGGTTTTTTTAGATTTTTGCAAAAACTATTATAGATACGAGAAAACTGTCAAAGACAATAATGTTCTCCATTAAATTCTATACAATTATTACCTAATATTTATTATGATAAAACTTATAGTTTTCGAGTAAATACAGGAAGAAGTGACTCATGTTTTTGAGCCTATACAAATATACGTGTGGAATAAATACGGCATACGCGCGGAAGCATTCTACACTCATACATTGTTATAATTATTTATAAAGCTCCCATCGTTTTGAAACTTTATATACTGATTAAATAATAATATAAGATGCCTACAAATAAAAAAAAAGTGTTAAATCATTTATAATATAATTTTAAAAAATATTTAAAATTGAAACTTTTTGAAACGGGAGGTAAATATATTACTCAGAGAGAAAAATTTTCATTTTTGAGATAGAGAAAAAAATTAGGAGTAAAAGCTATAGCCAAAGAGTTATATTTTTCAGAAAAAATAGTCAAAAAAATATAACTATTTTATTTTTTGAATCATAGTGTTTTTCAAATGATGCTGATCGCAAAACGACTGACATGCTTTTAAGTTTATATTTTGAAAACCACTGCAATTTCAAAAATAAAAGAGATTTTTTTATTTGAAAAACATTTTAAGAATATATAACTCTTTCTATAAAATTGTTATATTTTAAAATTTTCGTAACTTTAAAATTAAAAACTTCCTTGTAGAGTGACAAAAAATAAATTAAATCGCATGTCAGTCGTTTTGCGATCAGCATCATTTGAAAAACACTATGATTCAAAAAAATAAAATAGTTATATTTTTTTAACTATTTTTTCTGAAAAATATAACTCTGGCTATAACTTTTACTTTTAAATTTTTTAAAATTATATTATAAATTATTTAACACTTTTTTTTTATTTGTAGGCATCTTATATTATTACTTAATCAGTATATAAAGTTTCAAAACGATGGGAGCTTTATAAATAATTATAACGATGTATAAGTGTAGAATGCTTCCGCGCATATGCTGTATTTATTCCACACGTATATTTGTATAGGCTCGAAAACATGAGTCACTTCTTCCTGTATTTACTCGAAAACTATAAGTCCTATCAAAATAAATGTTAGGTAATAATTGTATAGAATTTAATGGAGAACATTATTGTCTTTGACAGTTTTCTCGTATCTATAATAATTTTTGCAAAAATCTGAAAAAACCGCGATTGGACACCTTTACAGGATAGTTTTTAGGGTGGAAACACCCTTCAACGTGTTCCCCTTTCTAGATCCAAATGCACTCCTAAGACCTACCCTTTCCCAAAATCTTATGCTTTCTGCCAGCTGAAACCATAGACCCCCTTTTTTCGCGCTAATTTCTCGCAGTAGCTTGAATGACTGATTTTTTTGCTTTTCCAATTTCCAAAAGTTTCATTTTATGAGTTTCTGATGCATTTCCACAACACATAGCAGTTGACCGACAACGAAGAAGAAGAATCTGACGAATATGGGCCATAAATGACAATGCAACGTTTCTTGTGACAAATTAAAAATTTTATAAAAAAATATTTTCAATATTTTTAGGCATGGATAATCCACAAATTGGACAGTTTGTGCATGGATAATCGAGAGTTACTGTGTGTGCATTACAGTGCAATAATTGCGTAAGCTCCATCTAAGGTAACTAAAGTCAGCGACACCATTTGCGCCCCTAGCCAATATGATCAACAATAAAATGAACTAGATAATAAAACTTTTATTGATATTTTAAAGGTCTTGTATGAAAAAATGACAATAAATTTTACGTGTCTTCTATCTATTTGTGTAAATTGTTCATATTACCAGTTTCCACTGTGTACTTTTTCCTATTTTTAAATAAGCATTTTATCACATGATAAATTGATTAGGTAGGTATGAATATAATAAGTGGTCTTTCAATCATTGATTAAACTACATAAATATGTGCCTAAACGTTTTACTTCTATAAATATTCACAGCCAATAATTATGTAATGATTACTATTAACTGTTAAGTGATGATTGAAAAATCCGGCCTAATAAACACTTCATTTGTTTAAATGCGTATTTACATAGGTACAAAAAGCAATATTTTGGAAATGAGAAGTTTATACTCCAAATTTTATGATGTATATGAGTTTTTAAGGTTTACATGGAGTTTAAGTTGGATTTGCGGCTGTGAAACACATTTTTCTTTTCGCTCAGATTTTCGTATTCTACAAAAATTTTATTGAAAATACGATTTGCAATCAACTCTAAAATTTGACTTACTGTTTTTCACTCCTTATCTATCTGATGAGTTAATTCTGTACTTAAATATTTCATTAGTATTTTTATTTATTTTGATGTTTAAAGAATAGGAACACCGGATTTCACTGTTTCTATCTGCTCCAAATATCATAATTCCACATTAATTTTATTAATTCTTACATTTTTCACATTTGAAATAAAATCTAACTATAATAGCGCTAATCTGTGTGTGTGTGTCTATGTCCATGTAAAGCTCCAAAATTGCGTTGATATATTCAACGGGTTGATCGCTAGTTATTCATAGCACAAAGTAAAATTTTGATCAATTTTATGGCCCGAACAATTTGAATTGATGAAATTTCGACTAATAAACTTGTCCGAATCAGATTAATGTATCATCTTAAGAACAAATTAATTTGTAGCCATGCTACGCAAAACCAAATAGAAATAAACAAGAAAAACAATGCAAGTTTTTATTCACCCTGGTCAGTAACAATGTGTTATATTTTTTTTCAAATTATCTCTGCTCGAAAGAAAAATCAATAGTTCAGGTTTATAGAGTGAAGCGAGACCCATAAATCAAAATAAGTTTAAATTGCACATATCTTATAAGAACATTTCAATATTTTTAGTCGAAGATCCCAAAAGTTACTTTTTTCATTATTTTACGATTTCCAGAGCATCCATGAATTTTTTTTTTTTTCAAAACTGTTTCTATATAATCCTTGAAATTTCTGATTATTTTTTACCCCTGATATTTTTTTTAATAGAAAGAGTAACCAAAAACAAAAGCCGACCCATAGGGCGAATGTGAGACATTATGTTTTTAATTTTTATTAATAGTACCTTGCGTTTACAAGAAAGTTATTAACATGGGCTTGTAGAGCGCTACAAGACCCATAAATTAAAATTAATTTCAATTCCTCAGATCTAACGAGCTAGTCAGTATATACACTCAAAGTCAAAACCGACTCATCTGAATTGGTGGTATCTATTTATTACTGTGTTGAAATTACTTAAAAAAACCGAACCGCGATAGGTACATACCTATAAGGGAAAGAAATATAGGTTATAATAACTTGTGCTAGTTTCAAGTAAATATCGATTAAAAATCTATACATGGTTTGATATGGGAAAAAAAATTATCAGGATGCGGTTACACATATGTATGAATCAATATTGGACACCACTAATAAACTAGATTCATGTGTGACTATCAGCTGACTATAATCAGCTGTCACCGATTATTAAGTAAAAATGCAAACATAGGCTATTTAAATAGTCAAGCCGAGTGCCGGCTATCAATATTCAATAACTTATCGCATTAGAAACAAGATAAGTATAAAATATTTTCAATCATGAATCAAACAGTTTGCAAGCCACTATATAACCTAAAAGAAGTCTATGACTTCTTAGAGTCTCCTCCAGAATGGGGAAAATTCACATCCACCCTATTTCCCAGAGCTCGAACTGTTCCTAACGCGACTATTTGTAAATCTGGATTTCCTTGTCATTCGTCTTCTTCATCTGGATCTCAGTCTGCAACATCTTCTACAAGTCTATCCAAGACTTTAGTCTGTCATGATATGAAGAATGGTTACCACGATGACAGGTTTGTTTCTGAATTTGTCCCCACCATTTATGCGGTGGATTGGAACACTCGATTAAAAAAAAAAAAACACTATACCTATACCTACCTATATGTATAGTTACAAGTATGACCAAAAGTTTACTCTTGACAAGTCATACTTGTAACTACCTAGGTATATAGTGTTTTTTGGTTTCATTTTCAATCAAGTGTTCTGATCCACCCTGGTATTCCAATCCACTCTGTGCTCCCCTATTTATGAAATTTTCAGATAGGAATATTTTTTAGAAATTCAGATTATCAGTATTACATACCCACCTACATGGGAGAAGCGGGTATTACCGGTCAGGTGGCAATGCTGGCCACCTAATTATCTCCCAAAATATCACGTTTACGTGGATGTAGACATGCAAAAAGGGTAACGAGATGGTTCCTCTATCAAAAAAACTATCCCTCGTTCATTTCCTTGAACTTGAAGCTTGACTAGAATTACCTGCTATGTTGGATAACAGCGGTCAAAGCTACTTTTTTTCAAATGTCTATTGTGTCCTAAATTGTGTATTCCTAAAAAAATTAAATAAAACCTTCACTTTTCACTAAACAATGTTCAATTTTGTTCAAGTGACCAGTAATACCAGCCTCTCTCTTACCCACCTAATGGCCAGTCTTTTTACTGCCTTAGTTAACTAACCAAAGAGTTACAGTTCATAATGGAAGGACTTACTATAACTCTCTGGTTAGTTAACTGAAGCAGTTGAAAGACTACTTTTTTTTTCAGTTATCTAGATGGAACTGATGATCATTCTGCATATTTGTTCTATCACTGGTCAATCATTGATATTTTCATATATTTCAGTCATCATTTTATAACAATTCCTCCATTGTGCTGGATAAATGCAGCCCATAAGCATGGGGTTCAAATATTAGGTATCGATTATTAAATCAAGTCATTTGAGATATTGTATTAAAGGATTAATTTTGATCATCCCAATCAGGTACTATCATAACGGAATGGGAAGACGGTTTTAAAATATGTGAGAAGTTTTTGGAAACTGAAGAAGAGTACAAAAGATTTGCTGGTCATCTTGTTTCAATTGCAAAATATTTAAAACTTGATGGATGGTTTATAAATATAGAGAACAAAGTTGTGCAAATTGAAAATCTGATTGGTTTCGTTAAATATCTTACAGACACGATACATGAAAATATCCCAGGATCTATAGTCCTTTGGTATGATAGTGTTACTGCCGATGGTAAGCTGGAATGGCAGAATTGCCTCAATGAGAAAAATCGGTAAACATTTTCTTCTGCATCTGAAATTTTTGACTACCTCCTGTGAATCCCACATTTATTTTGTGTTTCAGAATCTTCTTTGATAATTGTGATGGGATATTCACTAATTATACTTGGAATCTATCTCATTTGAAAAATAGTCATAAAGAAGCTGGTGATCGTAAACATGATGTTTTTATCGGAATAGACGTATGGGGAAGAAATTTTTGGAAAGGTGGACATTTTAATACTGTCGAGGTTTACTTTTATTTATTTCTAATTCTACCTGAATACAATATTATTTTTACACCATTCAATATTGGTTTTGATTGTGTTTAGGCTATTAAAGAAATACATCTTCATGATCTTTCATTTGCCATATTCGCACCTGCTTGGACTCATGAAGGAATAAAAATTGAAGATATGAATCATTTGAATTGCATTGTTAATTCAGAATCAGTCAACTATGAAAACGAATATTCAATATTTTCTACCTCATATTATTTAGCATCAGATATGAAGAAAAAATCCATGATGAGATGTTATTTCCTCATGAGAGAGAATGCATTTTGGAACACAATATGGCCGTATCTGAATACTAAAGGACCCACTGAATTGCCATTCCGTACTTATTTTTGTATTGGTTCGGGAGAAACTAAGCGACTGAATGGCTATGTATAATCATAAATTTGTTTTTTAGAATCTTCAATTTGTCAGTTTATTAATGATTTTAGGAAGATCACACACCTTGGTTCAACTTAAGAGAACAGCAATATCAAATTTCATTTCCGATGTGTGCAATCAACACACCTATGAAGAAAATCACAAAGGAAATTTTAATTAAAAAGAATGGAAAAGAAGAAAAAAATATAATCGAGAGCACTTTAATTTTTCCTAATACAAAAGAAAATGGGTGCATGTCTCATTACATGAAAGACAGTTTCCATGGAGGAAACTGTATAAAAATATGTCCATTGAAATTAAATGGCAACGAAAGTTTTGAACAACATTTATTGAGGCTTTTTCTATGCAATTTCAAATGTAATCACAATTTTGTGATATATTTCGTAACTAAATGTTTAGAAAACCAGGAACAACAAATTGTGCTGTTGCTTTCCATGAAAAATAATCAAACTCAGGATCAATTCGAAGTTAACCTTTGCTACTCTACTCCTTCGAAAATTATATCAAACGAAAAATCTTATTTTATCGAACCAATGGATTTTAATGATGTTCAATCCCAAATATTACTGAATAATTTGAAATTTCTGCATCCGAGCTATTATATACCCCAAGTTTACGATGGCTGGGAAATAAGGTGAATATAAATATCCATTTATGAAATGTATAACTAAAATTCAAATTCTTAGAATATTTTTTTTATAGATATTTCAACATAAATTTTCAAAATAGTTCTATAATGAATATCAACTGCAAACTCGTTAAAGATAATGGTGCAATTCTTCTCGGTGGACTGGGAATAGTAAAAGATATAACGCCTTTTAACAAGTATTGAAATATCCTGAATTATGTATAAAATATTTTTTATGTAAAATATGAAGTAAATATGTTTACATAAAACGATAATCGGATTATATAGAAAAAAGTACAGAAAATAAATGCAAATTGGAATATACTAATGTTGATCTTTCAATTGTTGCTTTAACTATTTAACCATAACTAATAAAATTTCCCACAGATTTTTAGAAATGGCCAATAGTTATTGCTGACAAAATTTTCTTATTTCTCGAAATTTTTCGTTTTCCAAGAGGTATTCTTACTTTTTCGAAAAAAAATGCACAATTCCTGAGAATGTTCATATAAATCAAAAGGATATTAGAATTAATTTAAAAATAATAATATTAAAAAATATACATTTATTAATTTTGAAATAGTGTTTCAAAAAACAATGCAACAATCGTCATCTTTATTATAAACATTTTTCTTTTCGTGTATGTAATGAAATACACATAAAATATAGGAAATATTGAATTAATTTTCGAAATATTCACGGGAAATCATAAAAAATATTAAACCTTTAGCGATATTTTTGGGTGGGAATTTTCAGGAAAAACATTAGTACTGACTACCAGCTAACCAACAACTGAAAGATCAGAATTTTACTTATATATATATCAATATATATATATGTCATATATCAAATATAGTAATCTAAGTGTAAACTCTTCTTTTTTTTAATTTTGGGAAAAAATACAATGAATTCTTTGAAATAAGCTGTGCTTTAAAAATGTAGGTTTACAAAATTATTACAGAAATTTTCAATGCTTTCACTACATACTAATTCAATCAAAAAAGTACACCTATACATGCTTTGGTCAAAATACCTACACACACTTTTAAAGGCGCAACATTAATTTCACAATATTTTTTATGCTTCTCAGGAGAATTTCAGACAAGTATACAATTATAATAAAAATATTCTAAAATACAATTTGTATATAAATTCAAACAACACATATTCAGATATTTCAGCACAGATTGAAAATCAAAATCATACGATCGGAGTGTGATCCATCGAGTTCTTTAACAGATTCACAGCCATTCTGTAAAAAGAAATTTTTCATATAACATTCTGAACAATTAATGTATATAAGTTGCAATGATGTATATTTTATATATGCAGTTATATATTACGATTTAACATACTTATTTATCATGTGTTTGTAAATGCTGTATGGCAAAATAGTAAGTGTAACAACATCAGTAGCAGATTCAATAACTTTGACAATATCTTTGTCTTTGAGGCCAACAACGTTTTGTCCATTTATTTCGACCAATTGATGATCAATTAATAATCCATTTCTGGCAGCTGAAGAATCTTTAACCAATCCAATTATTTTTCCATCTTTAAACTGGAATCCGATATTTCCAACTGAATCTTTGTGAAGAGTCACAGTGCGTTCAAATGGTCTGTAATTCGGTGAATAAATAATATGGTCCGGTTTCTTAATCGGTACGATGGTTTCAGCTGGCAGAAAGCATATGATTTGGCATATACATATATAAATTTTAATTGTGCGATTCTCCATTAAATTCTCTACAGTGAAATGTTTTCTCTACAATTTTTAATAACATAGCATTAAACAATTATGAAAAAAATATCGATTAGATACATTTAGGGGAGAGAAACAGGGGTGAAAATCATTCCTTAACATGTTTCTTTCTAAAAAGAATTGCACAATTAAAATTTATATATGTATATATGCGCCAAATCTTATGCTTTCTGCCATCTAAAACTGTCAGACTGATCAAGAAACCGGACTAATGATTAAAATAAGTATATTGTAGTTTCATAAAAGAAACAATATTCTCACCTATCTCTAATGGACATCATGATGCCATTTGCAGAAGCTTTCTTCAAAATTTTATGAGCTTCTTCCATCGACATTCCAGCCATTGCTACATCATTTATTTCTAAGATCTGATCTCCAAATCGGAGACCCGCCAACGCAGCTGGGCTGTCTTTCATAACCAAACAAATAAACATCCCATTGTTCACAGCTCGGAGCCTCAGACCAATTTTTCCACCACCATCTTTACACAATTGAACTTGACGTATTCCTTGAGTAACAAAAGCTTTTTTCATCGCCAACGAACCACCAGATAGTGGTGCAATGATGTTTCCTGAATTGGAAGCATTTCGAACAGCATTATCCTGAAACACAAAACAAACATCTACATTTATCTATCTATATATGTATGAAGCGCTAAAGTTGTATGTAGGAGAGTATAATAATGTAGGATATAATATAGATAATATGCACTGTAAAAAGTGAACCTTAATCCCTGCACGATCTTAAAATTTATTGGTCTTGAAAATCAAATTCCATCGAAATCAAGTTGCTTAAAAATTATGTTAACGAGTTTGAACTGTATTTAAAATCAATAATAAAATAAAAATAATAATTTAAATTTTAAATACAGTTAAACTCGTTTACATAATTTTGACGGAATTCAATTTTCAAGACCGATAAATTTTAAGATTGTGCGGGGATTAAGATTTATTTTTTACAATGTAGATATGCATGCTGTATGCCAATGGGTGAGTATACGATGAATGTAATTAAAAGACTGGAAGAAAATTAAGTGCATATATGTGTGTACAAAAGGAGTGCACATGCGAAAGAAATGGTAAGAGCGCTACATTGAATGAGTGAATTTGTTTTTTTTTTTATACATTTTTGTTGTTATTATTGCTGTGTATTAGAAAATAAATTGCAGGCTTAGAAGGAATGCATGTATGGTCATGTTTATACATTACTTTTTGTTTTTATAAATTTAATTAACATGTATACCTAGAAGCATTCCTATTAAATAAATAAAATAAAATAAAACAAATTCCCAAGCAATGCTGGGTACTTAACGCTAGTTTTCAATAAAATTTGACAAATGAACTACTATATTTAAATGGTAAGTTCCTAATTTTCTTTTTTGGTTAGTTAATACCTATTATGAATTGTGATTTATACAAAAATCATAAAATTGAAATATGTAATCATTCTGAAATTGGTTGCCTTAATAAATATTTATTGTTTAGTTATAATTTCATTCAAGTAGACATACCACTTGTACAATTTGTAAATATTCAGGCATGTTCAAAGCAATAGTTTCAGGCGATAGTTCCAATCCCATAAAATCTCCGAGTGCTGGATAAACAACATTGCTGTTTGAGGATTGTATTTGAGGCACAACGACAGTTTGTGCACGCTGCATCATATCTACGTTCATATCTTCTAATGACGGGTACAAAGCCATTCTGAAAACAAAAATAATAATCGAAATTGATAAATAATATGCATTGACAATTTGAAATGAAAATATGCTTTGATTTTTCTGATATTTTTTTCAAACAATTGATAACAAACAAATGCAGGTAAAGATCAATGTCTATCTTTCTATATCTAACTATATAATAGCGCTATTCTGTATGAGTTCGTCTGTGTGCTGTGTGTCCATGTCCAAAAATAATGTGATTGTGTTCATATTCACATATGTACTTTGAATTTTGATTTGTGATTTTATGTTTGCTGAAACTTTTCAAATTAAATTAAGTCCGATATTTTAATTGCATGTCAAATTGCAATAAGTCAGAAATAACTATCAAAAAATACAACTTTTCTCTAACCACATATGCGTTGATATATTCAACGGTCTGATCGCTAGTATATATAGAATAAAGAACAAATGGCCAATGTAAGATAACACTGTTTGGCTAGGGTAACACTCTTGTATTGAAACTGAGTGGTTTATATGTATCATGATGTGATAAATTCAGATATGAAATTCATTTTTTCCATCACGCTAAGTTTTTGAGAAAACTCAAACATTATGTTAAACAAATTTTTGCTTTAAACAGTTTTTTATTTATTTATCAATTTCGAAAAAACTTTCAGAAATTATTTGTTATGAATATAAAAGCTGTACATTTAATAATATGACACTTTTAATAGCATTTGCAGTGACTAACAAGGAAACACCAGGAGATTAAGACTCGCAGATTTTAATGAAAATTTGCAGATATGTAGATGAAATATAGACATGAAACTTTGCTGAAGTAGGTACTCCAGATGAATGACCATTTTTTTCGGAAATACAGTTCAAAGTTTGAATGGAATAGCAATCAATGGCATCATCGGTGTCCATGTACATAGTGTGTTAACGTTTCACGCATTCCAATACATAGTTCCAATTCACTTGAAATGTTATTGAATTTGCTTCATATAGGCACTATCTGAAATAGTCTGTAGATTTTTAGATTTATATATCGCACATGAAATTTTCTGCTAATTAACAATCTTCTAAATTTGAAAGATCCCATTGAAGCCATTCACCATTATAGGTCAAAGTCTACCATTACTAATAATAGAAAATAATGTATAACTTTTGGCTTTTCTGGAATGGGTGGTAGATCAAATCTCCCCAGACACCCCTATTATTTACTAATCAATGATTTCTGAACTAATTAATTATTGGAAATGTTTAGGCAATGGGTGTGGTTTATCAAAACACGTAGTCTTCGATAAATTGAAGTTTCTATAATTATAAAGATTTACCTGATGGATAGACAGATGGAAAGAAGCCTAGGGGGAAGAGTTAGTCCAGCTCGAATCGTTTTCGAAGACTAGGAGTCACATGAAACTACGTCTGACACTGACTCACTTCAGGATATTTCCTCAAAGATATCAAAACATGCCAATACACTTACAAAAGGCTTTGCTTTTTTGCACCACTTCTCGTCGCAATTGTTTTGAAATTGCTCTACTTTTGTTCTCATTTTTCAATATCGTCGAGAAATGTTTATTGCCTACCTATTATTATAAGGCGTTCGAGTTCTATCTGAGACATACCTAGGTATCTTTTTATCACACTTTTATACGTATTTACATCGCAGATTTCACGAGCTCTATTTGAAATTTTAATCGCAATCCATTATTACCGTTTTTTTTATTTTCTATTTTACCCATAGATGGAAATAAACGATAAATACAACAATGACACGTTTTAGCATTGTTAGCTTATTATTTTTGTTCAAACTCATATAACTTTACTAAAAATGATTTCTGAAAAACTTTCAATTCTACGAATTCTTTTGCTTTCTAAAGCGCTTTTCACAGTTATGTACCGTCAAATTGGATAAATTTGGACACTTTTCAACTATGAACTTAAATACTTACAAGCTCATTAGGTTTGTGGAATTGGAACCAATATTAGTTCACGTGTCTTGTGCTCTACAAACCCATGCTAATAATTTTCTTCCAAAAACGCAAGATGAAATTTATAAAATTATTAACATGTCTCATATTTGTCCTACGGGTTGGGTGTTGTTTTTCATGACTCTTTATATTAAAAAAAAAAAAGAGCTGAAAAAAAATTGATCAGGAATTTCAAGCAGTGTGTAAAAACACAGTTTAGAATAAAAATGCAATTCATCGAATTCTGTGTTAACAGTAAAATGACATTAAAAGTGACTTTTGCAAACTTTAATCATAAATATTGACATTTTCTATGAGATGTATGATTGAAATTAATTTTAGTTTATGGGTCTTACCTTACTCTATTAACACACTTCATTGATTTTTTTTCAAACCTCTTGATAAATGTATTTTCAACATATAAAAGCATGTGTAATCAAATATTTATATATGGATCCGAGCCCGGGTTATTTACACCCTCTGTACTCCCCTCTTGTTCGTCCTGGTTCATGCATTAAGTAAGCCCATCATTAAGATCTTATATAATATTATTTCAATAAAAAAGTTTTTTCCAGTTCAGAATATATATTTTATTGTACGTACACATTATGGTACATTTTCATTTCACAATAATGAAAACTATGGTTGAAAACATGATCATTTTTAAAATAGCAATTATTGCGCATACAATTACTTACTACATACACCCAACTCTCGTTTTACACGGTGGATAGGGACCAGCAAAAACCGTGACATTTTTCATTTCGCAATATTCATTATATACATAGTTCAAACAAACCGTGTTAAACCAAATAAATTGTGTAAAACAATTTCCTTCATTTTTTCAAACCGTGTAAAACGAGAGTTGGGTGTATTTATTTTAGCTATTGAAAACTAGCATTGATTTATCATCAATATTTCATTATTATACATATGTCAGAATTGGTTCATCTATAAAATTAATCATTCTTATCTGATTTAGACAACTTTTTCACAGTTAATCATATAAAGATTAAACTATCTAATGAGATTCCAAATATGTGATTCACTAGTTCTGAAAATCAACCAATCATTTTTAAATTTGACAAAAAATTAAAGTAGAAATGGAATGTAAATCACATACATAGACATTCTTAAGCCCACTCCAGGCTCATGTGCAATTTACATACAAATTTCGTGGCGAATGCAAGTGCAAAGTGCAAACCTTTTGTGCATAAATCATGCATGACTCTGGAGTTTTAAACAAAATGCGCAAGAATTTTCTATAATTCTTAAATATTTAATAACATAATTCTATATAGCAAAGTGATGAGACAAGTTGAAAAGAGATAAGGCAGTGTTATCGCAGTACTCTTATTAATTCTGTGGGCAGATAAAATATGCATTGGGTAACAAATGATAATACAAATCTATAAAAATTAGATTGAATAAATATATATATATATTCTAACTTCAAGTAACTTACGTCTGAAACATACAAATATGAATATTTGTATCAAAAAGGCAAATTTCAGGAAGGTTATTTGATTGTGAATCAATGAAAAAAAAATACAATGTCGTTATATTTTTGTTCAGCCCTTATTGAAAAAATAATACAAAAATATGAATTTCAAAGCTGCACAGTTAAATAAAAAGGCACAATATCAGATGAGGTAATTTTCTGTGAAGTATTATCGATTAATAATACTTGCTTGTTTCGAAGAAAAAAATACCATATTCATCACATTTTTGCAAACATTTAAGTCACAAAAATTTTCGCTAGTGAAGTAAAAAATATAATTCAAAGTCACGCTGACGAAAAATGTTTATATAGAACAGCTAAGAGCAATATTTAAAAATTCTTCGAAACCGATGTTTATCACTCCTTGTTGATTAGTATCACGAGTGCGAAAAGCATCCGTGAAACGTTGAATTTGAACGCACAATACGATAAATTGGTCCACTGACACCTTGCATTTTTCAACGACGTCACTCTTCACAACAAGAAATTTGATGAATTCGGATGAAAATCTAAATCCCATCTGAGTCAAAGCTGAAAGGGGGAAAAATTGTTAAATTTTACTAAAAATAATATTTGTAAAATTTGGATAAATGATAAAACCTTGAGAGAGCTCAGCTTCTTCTATGCTACCAGACTCGTCTCGATCATAAGTGTGAAAAACGCCCAACCACTGCGTGACATAATTGTAAAGTTTGTCAAATTCTTGCAGATCGATCGTCCCTGTGTGGTTTGCATCAAACATTCCTGAAATGTGTATATGAGAATAAATGTTGAATAAATTTCGAAAATCCTATTAGTATTTTTCAAGTGAAGTTAAATATCAATATAAATATTTTTTATGTACATACAAGAGATAGGAATTAATTGATTGAAGTAATGAAATAAAAATATTTAGCTATTTGTTTTGATTTTTTTATACATATATTATCTTTAGTTTTATCATTGTAATATACCTAGAAGTTAAATTATAACATAATAATTGCATTGGAAATATTTTTCTTGAAATATGTCAACTATGATCAAAACAAAATAAAAGTATTATATATTCATAAAGAGCAAATAGTTTAATAGCAAAATTAGATATTACTTCATACCAATCATGAGTCGGCAGGCTGTATCTGAGAAATTCTTTCCCTGCGCATTCACGAGAGCAGCCTGAAGTTCTGTGGCGCTGATGTGCCCGGAATGATCTCTGTCTACGGCGGTAAACCATTTTTGAACTTCCGGGTTCACAGAGTTGGGAGTGCCGAATCCCGGATTAAATGCTGGTTGCTGTTATACATCATTCAGTTATAATAAAAATCATTTAGGAACTAGAGTGAATACCGCTTACACACAAATGTAAAATACTGTGTAACCACATCGTTTAAAAACTATTTGCAATATAGAAATAAATATGTATGTACATTATTTAATAAATCAGTCTATTTTTTACATGCCATTTAATTGGCATACTTGAAAAAACTCAAAAAGAAACACAATATCACAACACAGTTGCATATGTAAATCATGAATAAGGATAAGTTCTGTTCAGGTTTTCGTTCAACATATTATCAGACACATGCATCTGAACAGTTACACTATGTTCACAATCCTCACTATAGAAAGCTTTGATGTTATCGTCTTTTTTCAATAATCGTCGATTTTCGTCAATTGAAGAGTTCAAATACATAGGAACAATAGTGTTGGCTCCTATTTGCTGTATATCATCAGATGGAATAATTTCTAAGCTGCTTCGTTTAGCTGAATCTCCCGTTCCGCTATCTTTACACGATGACCTTTCAGAGACGTTGTCACTGTTGAACAATTGAGGGCTTGTGTGTTCGATCTCCATCGATAATGGTGCTAATTGTAATGAATCAGGATTATAATGAGGCAATGCTCTGTTCATGCGTCTCTTAGTGTGATAGATTATAAACACCCAAACAATCGAAGTCACGACTGCACAGCATACGACTGTTATGATTATAATACCCATCATATCCTCTTCATTATTATTTGTCACAGGAGCTAATACACGTAATTCAGCTGAATCTTTAACTGTTCCAAGAAAATTGGTAATTTCACATTCATAGATGCCTTCATCACTCGGTACGGCTTTAACAATTATAAGAAGTTGATCTTCAGCAGTAAAGAAATGTCGCTCTGTAGCTTTGATCGATTCTCTATCTTTCAACCAGTGCAAAGTCGGTTTTGGAGAACCTGACACCATACACTCGATGACTATGGACTCTCCAGCTGTAACTTCTTTCTTTTCCATTGGTTTTACAAAGTGAGGTGCTTCCAATACTGTCAGTGTCGCATTCGACATTACATATCCTGCAATGTTTTGTGCCGTACAACTGTAAACGCCCATATCAGTAACTTTAGAATTCACAATGAAAAATGCATCGTCTGCTGGCATCACATGCATTCGACGTTCTATAGCTGCGAAAAAATCATTTCCCCCATCTTTTCTCCAGGCTATTTCAGGAGGTGGATCTCCGGTAGCTGCACATTCCAGTTTAGCAGTTTCTCCAGCATTCACCGTTATATTTGCTGGAACTTTGATGAACTTTGGATATATGACAATTGTAATTTGAGATTTGTTTGAATAAGCTACGCCGAAACTATTTGAAACAATACATTGATATCTGCCAGCATCCGAATCCGAAACATTATTTAACAATAGTTCAGATAATACTTTTGTGGAAATGTTATCAGAATCAACGATAGATTCTTCTATTATAGGATTTGAAATGTTGATATCATTTCGTCTCCATATAAATTCCATCTGAGATGCACTGTTTGAAACTGCTTTGCAAGAGAGACGAGCATTTTCACCTTTTATTGCTAGTCTTGATTTGGGATGATCATATATTCTAGGTTTTGGCGAATCGTCACATATGAAATTTTCAATGTTCACTTTTGACAAAGGTTTCCCATGTAGCTTATTTGGATACCCACAGACTGCTTTGACACGACTTTCCATCGATAAACTCGGAGGCCAATATGAAAACCATTTAAGATCACAATCGCACAAGAGACTAGATGCGTTCAAATGAAAAACACGAAGCTTTTCCAAAGGGGTGAAGGCTTTTTCACGAAGTGACATGATATTGTTGCCGCTCAAATCCAAGATGCTAAGTTTTTCGAGGCCGACAAAAGCATCGTCACCAACTGACTTGACATGATTATGGGCCAGATAAAGTTCACCTAGATGTCTCAGTCCAGAAAAAGGAGCAGACATGTCTTCAACGGTCCACGACAGCCGGTTGCGGCTGAGATTGAGCGTCTCAAGAGAACCCACATGCGAGAAGGTGCGAGCGTCTACATAAGAGATTTCATTGTCATCGAGTCGTAACGATTTAAGGTCGGAGAGGTGCTCGAGTGCATTTGGGCCCAACATTTGAAGTTTGTTGTCAGAGAGGTCAAGTGAGTTGAGTCTCTTGACCGGCTCCCAACAACTAGGTTCTAGAGTGACTAATTTGTTACGCGATATGGACAGCGAAATGAGCGAATCGAGTCCATACGTCCATCCTTTAGATATGACCGATAGTCGGTTGCGATCCAGTTTCAACTTTTTGGTGGCATTTAAACCGAAGAACGAACCGTCCCTGAATGATGAAATCCTGTTGTGCCTCAAATCTAATGCGATCATTCGATTTGACTGCCTAAAGAACATGCCGTCTATCTCGGAGATGCGGTTTCCGTTTAGCTCCAGATTCCTGAGCTTGGGTAGCTTGTAGAAGACGGAACTCGGTAGTCGCTCTATGCGGTTCCTGCTCAGCTTCAAATCTTCCAGGTTAGCTAAATTGAAGAATGCGTTTTTATCAATAGAGCGGATGCTATTGAACGAGAGCTGCAAAGAACGCAAGGACGCCATAGGAGGAAACGATCCCTCTTCAATAGAAATTATCTTGTTATGTTCTAGAGACAAAGACTCCAGCCCGGTCAGGCTCTCTAGTGCTGACGGATCTAATTCAGATATTTCATTCTTCACAAAGCTAAGAGCACGAAGCGAAGGCGCAGCTCCGACTCGAGGAATACTCTTGTATCCGCATCTTTCTAACTGTAGTTCTGAGAGTCCACGAGAAGCGAAGATTTGGGGATCGGGAGGCGGCTGCGCTCCTTCGATGACCAGCCTTTGAACCCAAATAGGCAACGAGGAACTAGAAGGTAGCGAAGAAGGGTCTCTGCATTCCACCAAGGTGTCGAGACACGAGCACGAAGAAGGACAAGCTCGGTTCCCGTTGGACGTGGTAGTGGACGCGGACGCCGACGCCGACGCCGACGCCAATACGCCCACGATCACGATCAAAAACAAGATTGCGCGAAACCTCATCTTGATCTTTACAAATCAAACAGTTCACACAATTCACAGTTCACAGTTCAACGTTCACGCCATTGAGGAATGGGAGACGTTTCATTCATCATCAAGGCGTCTGCGTGTGCGTCTATCTGCCTAGCTCAGACACTCGACACTCGACACTCTCGGATACTAACAGAGTTGCCAACTTCATTTCTTTATGTATTGTATTTCATTGTACGTATTGCGTACGTGAAAAGGCACAATGCCGTTATAACGTAACTGAACATTTTCAATCAAAAAACACCTCTATCAATACTTTCCATTCAGACTATTATTGTGTATATGAAAATTTTAATATACGCTTTGTGGCTTTCGAAAAGCAACGACTTCACGAACACAAAATTGCAGCGATGACAGAAAGCATCAGAGCGTTGCTTTAAGTCGCACTTTCGTCGCACTATTTTCACATAATAGGTCAAGCATTTGGTAGTTTTGCATGGAAAGTTTCTAGGGAGTTCGGGAAAAATATTTTTATAACGATTTCGATGTGCTCTTTCCGAATTGCAACTTTGCCCCCTTATATCTTTGCCGCTCGAGCCACCATATTGAAAGAGTAGCGTTAAAAAACAGTTTTTGACAATATTTCCGTTCCGGCTCATTTTAGGATGAATTTTTTTCACAAAATCGATGGTTTATGTGCAAGAGCGCCGCAAAGTGAGCAGTGGTTCTTAACTGGGGGTGCGGTAGAAGCCCCTAAAATTATATATTATTTTTGCGATATTTGAAAATATTTCAATTTTGTTTCTAACCGCAAGTAGGGGAAAATAATAAAATACAGACGGACCTCGACTTTCGCACATAATTATAACACACATGAAAAATCATAGAAGAACGAATCCTCTTGTTCACTCAAATAAAAAAAAATCGATTAATATAAAAAAATTCTAAAAATTTTCGCCTGCTGCACATTGTATTTTAGTTTAATAGATTAAATATGAATTTGAAAAAACTTGTCAACTAAGATTATTAATTCCATCAAGGATAAAGGGATAATTTTCTAAGTTTAAGAATTTAAATATTTTCATCTTTTAGGTGTCAATTTTGCATAGTAGTTTGATATGTCAGACGTCTCGGAAATTGTGAATATAACATACATCTACATATCGAAAATTTTATTGTCCGAAGGGATATTTTAAAGATTTTCAAAAATTATGAAAAAAATTTTCGCCTGCGGCGCTATTTTTATTTTTTCACTAGCTTCTGTCACCCGGAGTTGCTCGAGACAATTTAGACTTTAAGCCGATTGTGAATTGTAGTATATTATTTCCCGTTCCCGTTCCCGATTCAATATCTGTTCCCGCTACAATTTTGGTGAAAGAATCAGTCATTTTGAGATCTAAAAATATGTCAATTCCGTTGCGTATGTAGGCTTTACATAACATTGGCTATGTAAAAGCTTCCTCCTTGAAATGATAAAATTTACGAAAAAAAATGTTTTTTTAAATTCAAAATGTAATGACGCAGAATCCTTTCTAGTTATACGTTCAATAATTCCTGGAAGTTTCACAGCAAACGGATCAGTCGTTTGGGAGTTCAAGTTAATCCCGTTGCCTATGTTGACTGTTATGTATTATATATCTAAGGGTCCCCCCTTGCAATGTCAAAATTTACGAAAATTTTTTTTTTCTCAAAATCAAAAATTTATGATCTCTAAACCTTCTCCTACATGCAGAGAATAATCCCTGAAAGTTTCGCGGCGAACGGATCAGCCGTTTCGGAGTCTATAGGTAACATACATACATATATACATACAGACATACAGACATACATACATACATACATACATACATACATACATACATACATACATACATACATACATACATACATACATACATACATACATACAATCACTTTTATATATATAGATATACATATAATAAAAATATATTAGAAGGAGGGTAATTTTTATCGTTTTCGTTTTTTTTTTAACACATTTTCAACGAGGGTGCGGGAACCTATTTTCAGATTCTAGGGGGTGCGGCTCACTTAAAAGGTTAAGAACCACTGCTGTAAAGGTACCCAAGTACTTCACATATCGAGGTGAATAAAACTTGCATTGTTTTCCTTGCCTATTTCTATTGGGTTTTGTGTAACATGGCTTCACATTAATTTGTCTTTAAGATGACATATTAAATGTAATTCGGACAACGTCCCTATTCACCCTCCAAATCATAAATCGTGACTTTTTTCCTCTAAATATCATAATATAAAAAAAAATAATGAAATATTTAAGTATGCGACTAAATCGACAGATTACGAAAATCGGCGTAAAAACAAAATTGTGTTTTACAGGCGCAAATCCAACATAAACTACATGTTAACTTCAAAAACTAATAGGATATACAAGTATAGTACGATTAATTTTACTATACATATATTAGATTACATCAATTAACTTTCGAATGTTTCGTCCCCATTCAACCTCTCGTCACTTTTCACCTGATTTTCATCTGTATTTTTAGCTTTACAATTTTCATTAGAAATGTAAAATCAGTGCATTTCGACAAATTGGTTGTGAAGAATTTTTGTTTTTAAAATTCTTACTGGTACTGTAGATAACTTGTACTAGTGATTGAAAGTCGTATCTTTATCGTGAATTATTTATCAGTAATTTCAAGAAATGCGATTGAAAAAATATAGATTAGTGATATCATTTTTTAATAATAATCAGTGATGATTTTATGCTAGTTACGTTTTAAAATTATTCTTATTGTTAGAAGTTTATTTTTTGTTATCACAATCGATGTATAATAAGAATTAAAAATCATATTATTTTGTTCGTAAGTGATTTATAGGTAGGTAAGGGAGGATGGAGACACATGATTCGTCTGAGATACTTGATCCCCCACTCTCGTTACAAAAAAATCAAAAACACTACACGAAAGGGTTTATTTATAAACGTTTTTGTTGCATTAGACTAATGGAGTGATTTGATGATCTACAAGCGATGTTTCGCATAACGAAGGGCGAGAGGGAAAACATTGTGTCGTCATATGCAGTATCTTGCCCATAATAAGTCGTTTGAAAAATATTGTTTTGCTTAGCTAGTATTTTGAATAGCAATCAGCCAGTATAATATATCAACGCATGTGTGGTCAGAGAAAAGTTGTATTTTTTGATAGTTATCTCTGACTAATTGCCGACATGCAATTAAAAGATCGGACTTAATTTAATTTGAAAATTTTCAGCAAAGAAAAAATCACAAATCAAAATTCAAAATACGCGTGTGAATGAGAACACAGTCATATTATTTTTCATAGAAATTTCACAGTCATAGAAATTCATTCAAGTTCTGGTGACTTGTTGCCTATGTGAATTCCACTTTGCACACTGCCACGTTCAATTTGTTTGGAAGTCGTCGAAATTCGAAGTGATACATGGACACACACACAAACACACAGAATAGCGCTATTATATATTTAGATATTAAAAATGACTTGTAACAAAATCCAAAATCGATTTTTAAATTTAAAGAAATAATTACTACATCGAAATGAAAGCATGGAATCATTTGTTAGTTCTTGTCAAAACGAAAATAACGTCCGCCATTTGATTAATGACGCCAAAAGTTGTAAAATGTCATAGACTATCAATGCTAATTAAAAATAATGTAACGCTCACAATAATAATTTTACCGACACATATAATTTTGACTAAACTAAAACTCCTTAAAATTCTCAATACATCTTCGTTATATATGAATAAATTCATAAAAAATTAAATAAACATGAATTTCTGTTAATTGGCAATAGAGGTTAGTTGAAAAAGTAAAAAACAAACTTCATAATCAACGGTACGAACAAAATATATCAACAATTCACAATTGCTAATTAATGAATCAAAGAATTACATCTAATAAAAGTTTATTTGTAACTTACATAGTGAGCCATCTCAAACGTCACTTTTGACAGTTACGCCTACAAACAAGTTGCGTTTATTTGCTATACATACGAGAAATTTCAGGAGAACCAATATAACAACATATGTATGCAATGTGATATAAAAATGATATTCTATGTAAAATAGGTAAGGTAAGCTGAAAAGGTTTGATCCCTCCTATTGTTTTTTTTTGAATCTAATTTTGTTTCAGAAAATTGGATATTGATATTGAAAAAAAATGTGTCAAAGCATTCGTAATAAAATACAATAATTTTTTTTGATCGTCAAGTTGGTCATGCGTACAAATTCTACGCTACTTCCACTTCCACTATCACGCTACGATTTGTCGGCGTTCTGTTCACGTTTGACGTTATATAATATAATTTCACATATAACTCAATTCGCTGTAAGTTTTTTTATTTATATTCAAATTCATTTTATTACACCGTTATAATTCCTTTTCTGTTTATATTATCACTTTACCTTACTATAAATCTTTATACATAAATGTCACTTATCAATATAGACGTCATATGATTTTCATTCGTTGCATTCAATCGTACAGAATGAATCTATAAAACTTGGTTTCAATTGTAATTGTAATAAATTGTAGGACGGTGTTTCGTTTCGTAACCAAAAAATATGAAATATCTCATATAGTATAAAATTTTATGTTGAAAAAAAAAATTAACTTGTCCAATTTTTTCATTCTGATTAAATTTATATACTAGCCTATACAGTAAATCATTTCATTCGTGCAATTTTATTAAGTATTGTTTCTATGGTCTGGTGCTGCTCGAGACTTTTTACTTTAATTCAATTGTTAACTGTAGTATTTCCGTTCCATTCATGTTTCTATCCCCGTTTCCGTAATACATCCCATTGTGTACGTAATCTGTGCATAATAGTTGCTGTGGCTAACGGACTCCACTTGAAACCTCAAGAATAAAAAGCAATAATGCGAAAACATTTTCAGATATGCACACATTAATGCTGGAAAGTTTAGTGACAAAATAAATGACCGTTTAAGAGTTTTGTAAATCCCATTGTATGTGATTTTCTTGTTCATTTGTTTCCTTAATTTAACAGTTTTTTTTTTAAATCCGCTTCACAAATTTCCTATTTTCATTCAAACACATTTACTGTTTGTTAAAATTATTATAAATTAACCTTCTCTCTTAAAATATATATCGATTTTCAGTAATCGTAAAATGGCTGGCGACGGAACAGAATTTAAAGGCTTGAGCAAATACTTTAACAGTACAACCGACATGGGACGAGCTAATGTTTGTATCTAATATATTTTCCACTAGGCATACATGTATTGTATATTATTTTGTATTGTAGGTCGCCAAAGCCACATATGCCGTAATAGGTGTTATTATTCTGTATTATTCATTCAAACCTAAAGCTAAGAAGTAATATAATTTTTTATTTGTGGTAATGTTACCCGTTATTGGCTAATGTTGTTTAATTTATCAAAATTAGCATAAAAATTTCAATCCAAATTTTTCTGTTTGAAGTAATTAATTCAGATATTTGTCAATGTAACACATATACTATAAAATGTTAGTTGCAAAATAAATTGAATCAATGTGATATAGATGATTTTTATTTTCATTATAAAACATTCAAACGTTCAGCACTGTTGAATGCGCCTATAAAATTTTAGAAAAAAAGTAGTTAAAATTAAATAAAATTATTTTTATGTAAAAAGTATTTTTATGCTTGTTTGTGTATTTTTTTTATGAAATGATCATTGATATTTTCAATATATCACTAAAAATGAAAAAATAATCATGAAAGAATAATACTGTAATGTTGAATAACTAAAATCAACAAAATATCAACTATATTTCATATGAAAATACAATAATTGAAATTATATTTAATCTTGTAAAAAATGCCTTTTCATTCCAATATACATATTACATATTATTGCAACATATGTACATTTAACATTAATTGTAAATATCTAAACTGATGAATAATTACATTTGATATGAAAATTTAAATATTCACTCATAATTTTGCTAAAGAAAATATGGTGTGACGAACTTCGATGGAATCACTCTGTTGTCTTTACTTACTTCTTTGAAAATCTTAGCCTCATGCAATGTAGCATTTTTGATCTCCAATATAGCGGCTACGTTACCACATCGATAACAATAATTTGGTGCTGACCAAACGGTTACAAGTAAATTATCAAACATAAACTTGAATCCTAAAAATGAAAAAGTGTGAGGTGAGGTATGTTATAAATATTTTACTAAATTCTTAAAACATAAATACCCTCATCGACAAGTTGATGAGCTCTACACAGCAAGTTTAAACTATTAACTTCCATAAATTCTTTCGTAATACTTTCACCAAATAGCCAACCAGCACCACGAGGACTCACTTTCCTGTTGAATTGAAACAAAAAATTGAATATCTTTATTTCAAAAAAGTAACAATACATAATGCGACGATCAAAAGCACCATGTATCCACATCTTCGGGATCAGACCAAACTAAATCACAGAATGGCCCTTTTTGCGGAATATCTTGATTCCTATTTATGCATCTGATGAGATCTAACGTTCTTAAATCAGGACTAAGACCACCGTGAACACATAAAACAACATCATCTATTAGCTAAAAGAATATATGATTTGCGATAGAGTTTTATAATCATTTTATAAAATTACTATAATATGAGAAATAATTACAGCAGCGACGGTCATCAAATCAAATACTGAGCAACAATCTTTCCAAGCATTAGCGTTACCATACTTAGTAAGACACTCATCGTAAAATCCATACACTTGTGTAATTTGGCGGCATTCATGATTACCTCTTAATAGTGTTATTCTGAAAATATTTTCATTATAATTATAATAAGCCAAATACCTATTACGAATATGTATTTTTAAAAATAATAGTAAGTATTAACCTGCTGGGATATTTAACTTTGAGCGTCATTAGCCTAGTAAGCGTTTCAAGACTATAATATCCTCTGTCCACAAAATCTCCCATAAATATGTAATTGGTATCTGGAATTTGACCTCCGGTGCGAAACAACTCTTCGAGGTCATAGAACTAATAGAAATTCCATGAATTAATGAATGATCTTAAGTATTAAATGTAAGTTTTATGTTAACATTACTTGTCCATGAATGTCTCCGCAAACAGTAACCGGTGTCTGTACAGCGTGAACATTCGCCTCCTCTAATAATAGATCTTTTACCATTCGACATAGTTCTCTCAAGTCTTCTTCTGGTAGATACTTGCAATCCTTCACCAACTCTATCCAATGATCGACGTCTAACATTTCAAAATGATATCTCCTGAAATAAAATAGAAGATTAAATACATACACATTATAAACTTTCTAAGTAATGTAAATACACTAATGAAATGTGGAGTTGATACAATTAATTGAATGGATACTATGACCATTTTTTTTCTCAGATAAAAGGACAAAAAGGATCAGATTGATTTTTTAAATAATGCAGGCTCATCCCTCGAAAAAGCATACATACTTAAATATTTAAATACTCAAGGTGGAATTGTACAAGTTTAACAATTTAGCAGACAAACCAGAGTTATTATTTGATAATAAGCTGAAAGTTGGGTTAAGTTTACTTTTTAATTTGCTTTCTCTTTCATATTAGTTGTGGATGTAGTCTATAGCAATTTAAAACACTGAACAATTATGTATTCCAAAGTTTTCAATTATCTATATTATAAATACGCTAACGATGCTCGAAATTTTCAGACGACCGTGCCTCGAACCTGCGCGTGCAGTTTATTGGCCCACCGCCTTACGCTCCGAGCTACGCGTCGCAATTACGAAATTGCAACTTTTAACGTATATATGGGATATTTTTTTCGTTATTTTTTTATTTTACACAGATGGCAATACAAAGTTTTATAAAATTTCGAATAATATTATTTACACATTTGATTAATTCCGAACTGTGGCACTACTAGTCAAACAGATAATCGTCGCAATCGTACAAATTTTCCACATTTCAAATTTGCATAAAGTTGGGCTGTGGCGTAGATTCCCTTGAGCGAATGCATGCAAAGCATCCGGGTCCATACTTGCAAAAGGTGCAATTTGTCAGAAAAATATTTTGTTAATTTATTATTTTTTATTTGTCATAAAATTATACTAAGAACCATGTAAACCAAATTAAATTTCAGGTGTTTTAACACTAAATTCATCAAAATACGATTTCCCAAATGGAAGCTAGAGGCTGAAAACAAAACCTACAGCCAACTGTCCCCAACAATTAAAGAATAATAACGAGCTATCCTCTTTAACAAAGAGAATTTGGTTAGATTACATATAACCTACGAATATAATAAGAAACAACCGAGTCCGTGAGAAAAGATGAATTGCGATCTAAGCGTTCAGGGAACGATTGAAGATCTATTGATCTACAGAGATGATTTATAGACTAACTAGACTAGCTCGAGTGACTCTTCGAAAGGCTTCGATCTTTTCTGGATCTGTTAGTGCGAACACCAATTTTCAACACACGGATACTGACTGTCCTGTTCTGTCACTTTTGTCACTTATTAAGCTTGCATTAAGAAGCGCGCACGTCAATGCTCGCCACATGTTGGTACTACCGTTGTTAAGCTTGTGTGCAAAAATTGTTGTTAAGCGGGTGCTACACGATTTAATATTTAGGGAATACGGTAGCTTAATGAAACATCGAACTATGCTTTATTTTTAGCCTCTAACTCCATTTTGGAAAATTGGATTTGGGTTTAATTGGTATAAACGCCATACGAAACAATCTGCAGGTTTTGTGATGAGTTCACAAAAAAAAGGAAGACCCAAAAATGGAATTGATCCTCAGGGTAACACGGAGTCATACGCTTTTTGAGGTAATTAGCGTGTTTTTAACTTTATTTCATATACAGAATGGTCTAACAATAAGTCATGTCAATTCTTTTTTTTAATTCCTCACACCTGAAAGTATCCTTATCCGATAATACCCACTAATACACTACTAATTAATTAAATCAGTGGTTCTCAACCATTTTGAAATCATGGTTCACTTTTGGAAAAAATTGGCAGTGGACCCATTGTTGGCTCTAAGCTCCCTCGAGCAAGTTTCATGCATCCTCCACTGTTCCCCCAGCATATTTTCATTATATGTATACGAAAAAACAAAAGAAGTGCTGCAGATGAAATTTTTTTTCATAATTTCTGAAAATCTATAAAATATCACTTCAAAAAATGTAATTTTTATCATATAAAATTTACATGATGGGTGAATTTTTTCCCGTTTACATTAAATTATCTTGAGAATGAATAATAAAGCCGAAAATTGTGCATAAAATAAGGATTTTCGAAATTAAAATTTTTGATACTTACCTAGATGTTGATTATATTCACCACTATTGAGGTGTCTTAAATATCAAACCCCTATGAAAATTGACATCTAAAATGTCTATATGAAATTAAAATATTAAAATTCGTAAACTTAAGAAAATATTTCTTTTATTCTCTTTAATAAAAGTATTAATCTTTCGGAAAAACAGTAGACAAGTTTTTTTCAAATTCATATTGAACTAAAATCAAATGCACTGCAGACAAAAATTTTTTTCACACTTTATAACGGTTGGAAATTTTAGACGTATCAATTTGAGTCTTTTCTTACAACTTTTTTTCAGCTTTCACAATTTTGCAGAATTTCTCGTATTTACCAATTTTTTCGCAGCGCACCTGTTGAGAATTACTTAACTAAATCACAGATATGAAAATATGGCACTTTTCAAATTGAAATATTCTTCTATATATTTTGACATTTTCAAAATGTTATCATACATGGTTGTATAGATATTTATATACATATATTTTTTGGATCACCTAAACCAGTTTGCGTATTTTATAGAAGTTCTGTAATTTTACATTCAATAATTTGCAAAGACTATTGCAGTTCTGCATGGTAAATACGCCTGTAATAAATAAAATGTTTATTGTAAAAAATATATATGTACCTACATGCATATAACCTACCTATATTTATTCTGTTGATTTTATTAAATATCATATATACCTGTATTGAGTATTTTCGTTCTGCCCACGGCATATCTTGAGCGGAATGTATAATACCATCAACTTTGATTCGATCAAAACCACCATAAATGGACAAATCCGATGTTAAAACAACCTGAAAATTTTGAATGGAAGTTTGAATAAAAATCCAATATGAACTTTTCAGAGCTAATTGTGACTAACTTCACTTTTACACAATAATGATAAGGGGCACCGACATATAAAAATTATTGAGGGGACCATACCGGGATCTTGCCTCAGGTAATTTTCTAAATTTTTGATGACAAATTGTGAATTTCAAAGCTTTTTTAAGCATTTACTTAGAGTAATATAATCAACATTAGAACCCCGAAAACTCGAAGTCTTACGGTCGTGCGAAAAAATATCCAAACGAAATAAAATCCAGAGAAAAAATATCCAGGCGAAATAATATCCAGAGAAAAAATATCCAGGCGAAAAAATATCCAAATTCTAATTGGAAAAAAATCAAATAGGAGAAATGTTCAATCTAATTGGCGAAATATTCAATCCAATTATAAAACTCATCTCACAAACAAATCTCATTCAGGGGTCGACAACCTTTCTTGATTTACCTCGATAGTTATTTCAGATGTTTAAAACAAAACCGTTCGTTCTTTGGAGACGATTTCGAGTGATTTGATTGGCCATTGATTAATCAATTATTGATATCAGGGGTCCTCAACCTTTCCAGGTATCAAAAACGAAAAAAACAATTTATTATTCGGTCGTCAGGGGTCGACAACCTTTCGTGATTTAGGTTAGGTTAGGCTTGATATCAGGGGTCCTCAATCTTTCCAGGTATCGAAAAAGAAAAAAAACAATTTATTATTCGGTCGTCAGAGGTCGACAACCTTTCGTGATTTAGGTTAGGTTAGGTTTAGTTTGATTTAGGTTGAGGATCCCTGATATCAATAATCGATTAATCAATGGCCAAAATTACTCGTAATCATCTCCAGAGAACGTACGGTTTCGTTTTTAACACCTGACATGACTATCGAGGTAAATCACAAAAGATTATCGACCCCTGACGACCGAATAATAAATTGTTTTTTCATTTTTGATACCTGAAAAGGTTGAGGACCCCTGATCTCATTAATTGATTAATCAATGGTGAGAATCACTCGAAATCGTCTCCATAGAACGTACGGGATCGAATATTTTTCCTATTGGATTTTTTTCCAATTAGAATTTGGATATTTTTTCGTTTGGATATTTTTTCGTTTGGATATTTTTTCATACAACCAAGTCTTACACTTTAAAAATATTTAAGTGTTTGAAAATAACTATTAATAACGAATTTGAGGGGACCTAAGCCCCCTCAAAACATGCCAAGAGGGTTTTTTTTCCTCTATTTTCTATCCCCCAAATGTGTCTGAACACGGTTTTTTAAGATTTATGCAATAACTATTATAGATACAAAAAAAACTGTCAAAGACAATAATGTTCTCCATTAAAATGGGTGTCTCTAAACCTTTTACCTTATTGCCAAGAGAAGTTAATCACGTTTAGCTCTGAAAGGCTCATGTAATAAATCTTAAATTTATCATTGAATACTAATAAATTCATACTTTATAATCACCAGGTGCGTCTACTCCAAGTCTATAATCTGTAAAACTCTTGTTGGGATGAAAATTGAAAACAAATATTAATCCAGCTCGTTCAGCACATATAACTTTATCTCCCTCGTGTTTCAGAGAGACATATGCCTAAAAGCAATATTATTAAATATTTCGAATATGATAAGTTGAATCAATTTGATCTCAACTCACAGGATTTGCATGTAACCATCCATATTTTTCTTCCAAATTATTCATATCTCTATCAAAATTGTTCAAGTACATATATTTCAGTAAATCATCGTCAACCAAATTCCATTGACGACGGGCATAATGAAATGAAGAATTGTTACCAGCTCTTGGAAAATCTAACCATTCTGGGTGACCGAACTCATTACCTATGAATTTAAGCTTTATTAGAATTAAAAGTGAGATAACACTAACGAAAAATATGATAAAGTACCCATAAAATTCAAATACGCTTCTCCACCAAGAGCATGAGTGATAAGCCGTATCATACAGTGCAAAGCTAATCCACGTTCGATAATTGGATTTGGGTCACTGATTTTACTCATATGGGTGTACATTTCTTTATCCATCAACCAAAACGCGATTGTTTTATCACCAACCAGAGCCTAATTGTAGAAACAATATAATTTTCTCAACGAGATAAAGTTTATTTTCAGTTGTGTATGTATGTATTTAATACCTGATCGTGACTTTCAGCGTATGCTACAGTTCCTTCCATCCACCTTCTGTTAGTTAATGTGTGAACTATGTGTCCAACGTTCCAATCTTCATCTTTATATTCTTTGAGTAATTTAATCCAGGTGTCTGGAAGAGCCATGCCTAGTCTGTAATCAAATCCAGTTCCACCTTCTTCAACTGGTCTACCAGATGCAGGCATGCCAGAAACATCCTACAGATGTAATAAATGAGATTTTATTTATATTATCAAATTCAGAAATATTATATATCAAAAATCATACTTCTGCGATGGTGATGCAATTTTCGTTAATATGATGACACAAATCATTAGCAAGCATCAAATAAACTAAAGCTTCTGTATCAACGTTGAGACCGTAATATTCATCATAATGCCCAGAGAACCCCTGTCCAACACCACGACTATGATACAACATTGATGTTACTCCATCAAACCTATAAAATTCAACATTTTGATATGAAAGTTAAATATAATGAAAACTCATTAAATGATGATTGTTTTTGCCTGAATCCATCAAATCGGTATTCCTCTTGATACCATCGCAAATTTGATAAAAGAAATCGAAGCACTTCAAATCTGTAATGCATAAAATATTGAAAACTGTAGAAAGGAATGTAAAAATTGAACTAGATGTATTGATTGAACTGATACTCGGAATAGTTGAACAATCTGGAATCCCAAAGAGGATGGGTTCCTTTAGGTCCATCATGAAAATAGCAGGCAGTAGTACCATCGAATTCATTGAGTCCATCGAGAGTATTTTTAGATGCATGAGAATGGACAACATCTAACAAAACATATAATCCCATCTTATGAGCTTCATCTATTAATCTTTTGAGTTCACATGGAGTACCATATCGACTGTAATATGAAGTTATATCTCCTTCAGTTTAGATATGATACAAATTGATATTTTAAAAATATTACCTACTAGCAGCATAAAAGCTGGTAACTTGGTATCCGAACGAAGCGTAATACGCATGTTCCATTATTGCCATCAATTGAATACAATTGTAACCTATAATTTGATGTATTAAATTTGTATCAAAGGATATTAGAATGTAATAGAATGCTAGACAATTCATTAATCGTGAAAATAAGACCTTGATTTTTGATACGTTTCAAAATGTTTTCTCGGAATTCATCATAAGTTCCAATGCGTAGTTCCGAAGTAGCAATTCCAACGTGGCATTCATAAATTCTCATACTTTTGGGTTTGGGAACTTTATCATACTTCATTTTGTATGGCTGAAATCAGTGAGAAATAAATATAATTGAAAATTTCAAGTGATACTAATTGAAAACGTTTCTAAAGTATTACTTCTGGAGGATTGTAAACATGTTGCTGAAAAACAAATCCCTCATGCGGCTTTACATATTTTGCCCATGGAGAAATACGAGGAAGATGACCATTTATCAGTAACTGTACTCTGGACATGTGTTTCAAAGGGCAAGATCCATCACTATTTGCTGGAATTTTTATTTCCCATTTTCCAAACTCTTGTTTAGTAAATAGATGACTGCTTTGATTCCATTCATCTAATGAATACATTGAAAATATAAAATAATTACAAATATGTATATGAATAATTGTATAAGTATAAAACTCACTAAATTCTCCATAAAGATTTACAGAATGGGCTCCAGGTGCCCATTCACGCCAAGTTACTGAATTATCATCGTTAATTTGAAGTCCAAATTTATTGTAACCACGAGTAAACGAATCTAAGCCTCCAGCATATTCATCAATCTTTTGTTTGGCTATTAAATAACAACCATATCTGAGAGAAAAAGCAGAGGTACCTAGATGAGTAAATGTAAAAACAGGAAGTATCATATAGAATTACGTAGAGAATGTAATAATGTTATGTAGGGTTTGTGGTTTTCATTGAAATGGTATCAAATGTTATTGATCATATAAATTTCAATAAGTGACTTTGATTAAATTAATACCTTTTTTGATATTATTTGTATGGCACTTTTAAAAGAATGACTTATATTAACAAAATGTGAGCTTGGGAAGCTAATCTAACAGAAATTTCAATAAATCTAAATAAAGATCATCATCTTTGAAATTTTCTCAAAATTTTGAATAAGTTTCTCAAAAAAAATAATCTTCTATCTTCTGTATGTATGTATGTATGTAATTTATAGACCTCGAAACAGTTGATCCGTTCGCCGTGAAACTTTCAGAGATTATTGTCTGCATGTAGAGGAAAGTTTGTGGATCATAATATTTCAGTTTTGAGAAAAAAAATTTTTTTTCGCAAATTTTGATATTGCAAGGGGGGACACTAAGACATAACAGTTGACATATGCAACGAGATTCACTTATTCCTCAACTGTTGATATTTTTGCGATGCAACTTTCCAGAATTATTGTATGCATGACTAGAAAGCTTTATACAATATTACATTTTAAATTAAAAATAAATAAATTATAATTGTAGCGGGAACAGATATTGAATCGGAAACGAGAAATAATATAGGTAAAATAGATCACAATCGGCTCAAAATTCAGAGTATCGAGCAACGCCAAGTCACTTAGATTCCAAAACAGCTTATTAATAATAATAATTCACAATCTCAGAAGTGGTGGCAGAAGTTAGTTATAAATAAAATTAAAACGCTAATTTTAACAATAACAATTATCTGTAAACTACATATGTACATATTTACAAGGCACAATAATTATTTTGATTGAACTATCACAAGCTTAGAGTATATCACAAGACTCTTATTATATCAGTGGTTCTTAACCTTTTTGAACTGACAAACAAACACATGATATTTCAGCCAAACGGAACCAAAATATCGAACGTATAAAAAGCTCATTATTAAATTGTTAAAATTTTTAAGTGTTAAAAAAATATAAAATAAAACGTAAATTTGTAAAAAAGAATTAATAAAATTGATATGAAATCATGATGTTTGAAGTGGATATATAGTGGAGGAGGATGTACTCGAACAGAGTGTGTATTGCATGATATATGCACGGGGACCGAATGCAGATAGCCACATCCAAAAATATTTCAAACAAAAACTTTTTATTCATTGACAATAAGTTTTGATACAAATTGCACAATTTTGGCAACCCTGTCAATTATTCGGCGCGAACAATAAAACCGCCAATCGACACGTTCAACTACATACCCACACAGCTCCAAACGAAATACATAAAATTCGAAAAACCGCGCGAAAACCAACAAGTTTCAACACACGATTGAATAACAACAATCGGACACGTTTTGTTTTGAAGGTGACATTGACCATGATTCGAGTTGACGCCTTTTCGGGCCTCGATCACTTGTCGAACGAATTGCGCGCTCAAAAAATGTAATGCAGAAAAAATGTACAATACCGTCTCTTTATCTCTTTCTCGTAAGGAGTCAGGTAAGGATCCCGATCGAGGAGCTGCTTCAAACGAGGGAGAGAAACTTCGTCGGGATTCACCGATTGAGAGGCACCCATCTTCGACGGCGATTCCTTTTCAATTAACTCGCTTTCTCGTTCTCTCGTTAGATAGCGTTATTAAGCTTGCTCTACACTCGTGATTCAATCGCTTGGTCGGTTCCACGGACGTTTCGAATGAAAAAGTTGTGCTATTTTTAAGAATGTTATACAAATTTAGATAGGTAGGTAGGTATTTACTCCACAAAAGAATTAAGGCGAAAACAAACCGGCCTGGGAAGTTTTGAGACGTCATAAAAGAAAGAAAGAGAAGCAATCCATTCAAATTTTTGTATATTAGTGAGAGAGCCACTAACAATAAGATTTTTTTGTGGTAGGAGGAGGATGCTAAGAATCCGGACTAGGACACGTGGAGTTATGCTTTGTATTTAGTCTCTATCTATGTTTAGGAAAATTGGATATCGATAAAAATAGTATCAAAACATTTGGAATTTAATTTGGTTTACATGGTATAAGCGCCGTTTGAAAGAGTCAACAGGTCCTAATGATCAGACCTGCAGCTTTCTAAATCTCACAATCAATAAAAATGATAAACTATATAAAAAAAAAACTATGATTTATTGTGTCTTAAAAAATAAATAAAAATACACGTTTATAACAATATGTATATTTGAAATCAATCAAATAAGTGTTTTTTATAGAAATAATATAAAAATATATATAATGTATGTATAAATTGTGATGATACACTGTAAAAAGTAAATCTTAAAATGTTTCATACTGGAATTTCTGTTTGTCCGAAATTGAATTTTGTTGCTAGTTATACTTGATTCGCCCCACACTCTCACTCTAATAGCGAGCGACCCTATCCAAGCTGAATTTATATAATACTGAAAATGCCCATGGGTAATTTGAATTTTGAAATGTCTGAAAAAGAAACCAAATTTGGGCTGGTATTAAGATTTTCTTTTTACAGTGTAATTAAGTGAATAACTGATATGAAAAAGAAGATGAAAATTAAAATACACATATTTTTTTTCACAAAATTTCACTTTTCATATAAAAAAGTACAATATTCGGGTATAAATTTCATATGTACATTTTTGTTTCTGAGAAATATCAATATATTATATTACATAATAATAAATTTAAAATTGGCAATCGTTGAATTGTAGGTAGGTACATACATAAGAGAAAGTTTTGAGAATCAATAATCATAAGTATGCATCTAAAAAAAATCTAACAAAAGTATCAAAATTAACAACTCTAACACATAATATCGAAAATTAATAAATATACATAAACCTAATATGTCATTCAGTATTCAAATTTATTTCATATCATGGTGAATAAATTGCCGACACAGCCTATCCAACAGTTTCCTGTTGAGCAAATTAATAGTCAAATAGAATAACAATTTAATATTCAAATACAGGTTTTGCCCTTCAAGTTAAATAATATACATTTTGAGTTCGATTGATTTTTTACAATATTTCAAGGAAAACAATTAAACTTTGATTACAAGATGTTCAACTCGGAAAGTAAATTATTTAACATGAAATGAAAATATGGGTAAACAGACAGCGTTTAATATATATATGTATATATAGGAATATAGAAAAATGTACTCTTACATCGTTCAAAATTCAATGTACAATTTTATTAATTTCACACATCCAAGAAGATTATGAATGCACTATAAAAATGGTTCTGTATAATGTTTCACGATAAGAATATACATTCGTGTTTAGCCATTTCAAAAATCAACTAAAAAATTCAGGTATCAGTTTGAGTCTGATCCAATTCATCCAGCGTATCATTTGAACTCGAAAGCGTAAGATCACTGAGCTCATCCAGATGCTTCTGCTTCTTCCTGACGTTCCAATGTAAGCATTCAGCCAGTGAGTCAAACCAATCCGATATCTGATCTTGTGCGCAAATGGATGGCACAGGATATACAGATGTTGTCACGCGTAAGCTGAAAAAGTATATTTACATGAAAATAATTGTAAGTCGGCAAAGTTATATAAAAGAAAACAGAGCATAAATAGAACAGAATTCTAATATGAAGGTATAACAGAGATAGCTATCACCATGTAAAATTGAGACTTATGTAGGTACACTGCTGAAATATCGATTAATAAAATTTTGTTGAGTTTATCAAAATGCTACAAGTTACCAATCATGAAATTTCATAGGGATATTTGTACCCTTAGTTATAAAATGGCCTTTTTCTAGATATTTAGTTTTCAATTAGGCATTGTTAAGTCAAGCAACTAGGCAATGAACCTATTATAATTTCATAACAATATTCATCATTCAATTTAAGTAAACGACTCCACACACCTACGATTTTGGTCAAGAAAGTCAGTATCTGTTAGTATTCGATCGTAGGTATGTGGGGTACGAGGTATATATGACGACTGAAAAGCTCAAGGGGTACAAGTGACTACACAGTGATTTCGAGAAAAGCGCATTCAAAGTTGACTGTACCTACATGTACTAGGAGGAGGTCGAGTGATTTGATGATATATCTTGACACACGTTCCGAATTCGTTTATATCCTTTTGACTTCAAATAAATGAGCATGCATAGAAGCGATTTCTGTGCATAACTCAATTTTGGCAAAAATGACACTTATACCTCTAGGCCTTTTCGGTCGTCATATATTGTCTCATATCATATATATACGTTAGTACGTACCTATACACATATATTATAAACCTAATGTAAGTTATGTCTAAAACTAGAAAGATGTTAACATTATGTATGTATTGTCCAATAAAAAAATAGATAACACTATTCTATTTGAATAAACCATAACACCAAGATCAAATATTTACTTTATATGTACAATAAAATGGGCATGTTTACAGAAATGATGCATTTGATTTTTACACATGCATGAACTATGAAATGAATATGAATTTTTTTTTCAATCAAAACCCCGTATTCCAACCCCTTTTCAAATTGGCATACCTATCTTCTGGGCCCAGTTGCTGTTGATAGCGTCCATCGAACGATACACAAGCCGGGTTACGTGCGCCAACACCAGGCGTTATCTGCAAACAAAATGGCACATGCAAGACAAGGGTTGAATACCAGTTTTGTATTCCCATCATATTTAGACGTTCATATTCATTTCAGCTAAAGCGTAAGACCATTTCGGGGCGAGATTCACAAATCATTTTGTAAACACAAATATTCTTCATGACAAATACATACATGACAATATATAAATCTTTCGTTAGATATGTTAAGTGATGTTGAATCTAGTTATGAATAAAAATATGCCCAATATATACACAAAAGGATTACAAGACAGAAATATTGGTTATTTTTCATCTCAGTACCTATCTCCGTGGAATAATTCTTGACGATTTCTGCCATCGAAAGATACCCAGCATGTATTGCGGACATCAGGTGAAAGAGAAATCTAGAAATAATAATTGAGCCAAATTCTACGATTACTTATATAGGTAGTTGTGCTGGTAACAAAATTTAAATTCTGGTTTTCATCTAATATGATGTACTTTCATGTAAATATTTCTATATTATAATGAATTGCATTAAATAAGATCATAAGTTTAAAAATATTGCAAGTTTTACAAATTTCGTGTCAGCTACCTTTCAATTATCACATTATGTGCATTGTATTTCTCCATTTTATTGATGTATACATGTTGAATATAAGACTTACTTTTAATTCAACACCTGCTGGAACTACTATAGGTCGGAAGGATAACGAATGAGGACATATTGGAGTGACCATAATAGCAGGAACAGAAGGATGAATCATTGAAGCACCAGCAGCTACCGCATAGGCTGTACTACCTGTTGGAGTTGATACGATCAATCCTGAAGATGAACGAAATTGATTATTAAAACCTTTCAAAACATTTTTCTATAAAAAACAAACAATTTACGAACCATCTCCTTGAACACTAGTGATATGTTTTCCGTCCAAAAATAAATCTATATTTGATAGATACGGTGATGGTCCCCTATCGATGACTACTTCATTTAATACTAATATTGTAGATGGAGGAGGTAATCTTTTCGAAACCTGTCCTTCCTTATCATTTTGTTCATTTTTTCCACCCTCTTTTCGCATTATCACACATTTGAGGCGAGATCTTAATGTTAATGCAGCATCTCCTATTTATACAATTAAATATGAGAATACAAATATTGATATTACAATCTATTTCAATGAACAATTATTATACCTTCTAAAACATTTGTGACCTGTTCTTGAAAATTTTCAAACTCAAACGGTGTTAAAAATCCTAATGATCCTAAATGGAATGCCATCACAGGAGGAACAGATTGCTAAAAAAATATCAAATAAATTAGGATTGAAAAAACGATTATCAATGTCAGTACTCCAAAGGTGAATAATATTACTTGAAACAATAAACTAGCATATAGCAGTGTTCCATCACCACCTAAGCATATAATAAAGTCTATTTTGTCAGTGAGATCATCCTTTCCATCTCTGAATGTCATCAGACGATCTTTGACTTGATTGAAATTTGCAAAAGGTTGAAGTTGAGGGTCCTCCATTACAGAAGCTTCTATGAATACTACCATATTTTTCTCCTGAAATTAATATATATATATATATATATATATATATATATATATATATATATGTTTATGTATATTTATTTATCATCAATAGCTTTTTTAGAAGTAATCATTAAAAAAATCACCTGTATCAACCAATGTACTAATTGAACAAATGGAGGTAACACAGCTACATCTCGAACCTTTTTTATTACTAGAACTGTTAGTGGAGGTTTATACCAAGTCAACCTTTGTGAGGCTGGGTCTTGAATTTGCCTAAAGAAAGATAAATAAAAACTATCAGCCGCAGTATGAAGCTAAATTTTGAATATCTTATGAAAGACTTCGAATTGTGCAACAAAAAGAAAACTGTACTGTAAGACTGTAATGAAAACAGTAGAATAAATTTAAAATTTATTGAAGCAAATTAAAAAAAAAAGTATAAATGGATATTTTATTTCAACTTTCACTATTTTTAATCAGCTAAATTTTCAAGAACTCACATAACCATCGCAGAATTTTTCATAATTCTTCCACATGGTCCGAACTGCTGGATGGGAGACGGAGCATTCAATGAGCGTGTGCGCCTATGGAAGATGAAACAAAACAGTTAAGTCTGGCAAATGCAACTTCCATGATGAAAGAAACAATCCAATAAAAAGATCATACAATGAAAAAATAGAAAAAATTATGACTGAATTTGACGAAAGTTCAGAACAGACTGACAAACGGTAACGACTTTGAAGAGTTCAGGTAATTATATATGCAATGTTCAAATCGAATAACTATTCAATCCATTGTGTGAAAATATCGAATGTTTTTGGTAAAAATTTCTCATTTGGATATAGGTACCTATTTTTATCAAATACATTTGTTGATTGTGTTACTATTAATGAGACAAGTATAGTCTAACAATGAAGGAGAACATAAGTACATAGTGAATTTAATGAAAAATATATTTCCCACAGTAACTCTTTCCAACATTAAATGTTTTAAATGATTATACATAATCATTTTTATGATCATTTCATCCAATTCAACCCATATCATTTCATTATTATTTATTGCTGGAGTTTTGAAATTCAATCGAAATTTCCATAAGTGTTCTATGCATATGAACTTTCGGTTCATGTGAACTTCTAACCTGGAAACAGTGAGAAAAAATTCAAAGAAATATTAGCATTGAATTGCAATTTTTTCAGTTGTTTTCGTGAAAATAAACATTATTATCATGTGATCATCACTGAAATCAATTTCGATTGGTGTAAAGGTCGATAGACAATAGTAATGTCATCATAAAAGAAAATTAAGAAAAAATAAATTAGTGGAAAAAACCTTGAAGATGATTTATATTCATTTGAATTATCAGAATATTTTTAAAATACTACAGGTGTTACATAATCATAAGAAAATAAATACACAAATAAAATTTTATTTGCTGATCAACAGTTAAATCAAAATAAGGTGAAAAAATATATGTAATACAATATAAGCTCATATGTATGTATTACCGTTTAAGTGTTGAGTGACGGATGAACTTTTTAAATAGCATTCGGCATTTCTGTCGGATTGATTCTATAGTTCATCATTTATCGTATATATAAAGTAATTTACTACACGTGGCCCATAATATTTTGTAAACCAAATAAGTAAAATCCACGAATGCGATTACGAAGAGAAATTTCAAAATATAGTTAATATCACAAAAATCTCGATCTCAGGTGATGATTTATTTCTAAAGGGCTATATATAATAAGTAGTTTCGAGAATACTCCGCTTTATGCGTTTGCAAAGAGTGCAATTATTCTACACGAATGTTGATCCAAAATTGAGATCGAAAATGCGAACATTATATTCAGATTAGATTTTTAACGGTTGGTTGATAGAAAACAACACTAGAGGGTGTTATTACTCTGATGAATTCGTAATAGAAATTTATGCTTATATTATCATTAATAAAGAGCATTTTTCGTGTACATGTTTTAAAATAATCATTCCATTCGCAAACACATAAACGGGGCAACATGGAGAGTGAATAAACATACTAGTATGTTTAAACACTCACCGAGTGAACACTTGCACTGTTACATAGTTTAAACGATTAAAATATTGATTGCTTGAGAATCATATGAAAACGAATAATTGTTATGAATAAAATGAAATCGCACCTTCTGGACGGGCAGAATCCTGGTAACATTTTCTCAAAAATTTAAACTTTCGCAGCAACTTTTTTATTCAACTGTCCGACGACACGAATCCAACCTCAGCGCTGTCGGAAATATCAATCAGCAAGTTAGTACGGAAAAAGCCGAAAAAACAAAAACTAAAACCGGCAAATCGGAAAACTCAACATGGCGGCCGACCGAAATCAAGATGGCGGCGCGCGAGAAAATCGAAGAGCGCGCGAAAATGAAACGGCGAGAAGCGTTGTTCGCTATCGTTCTCTTATACGAAACTGGAAAAGTTTCGATGTCGCGTGCATTTATGTCGTGGAAAACGGGTGCGGCCATTTTCACGGCACGAACGCCTCATGGGTTATGGCTGCGGGGAAAATCTCGTTAGTCACCTTGTGTTGTCAAATGAATGCATATGATTTAAAACGAATGTGTGCATAATTGCAGATGCAAGCGTATGTGAATGCGTACGTTGGGAAACTGTGACTGCCGAACCGCACACGTGCGGTTCTTCGAGTTTTTAGGTTATGTTAGGTTAGTATCGGATGTTAAAAAATTTACGGCTTTCTATGCCAAACTCATGCACGAATGAAAGATAAATTTAGGAATAATTAATTTTGAATTTTTGGTATGTTATGCTGGAATTGATTATGTTAGGTTAGGTTTAGTTTATATCAAATGATAGATATAATCTGGTAGCCGGTCTTGCAGTGCAATATTTTCTCTGTAGAATGTGTTATGAAAAGTTTCATACATTTATTCGGATTTTCGATATGTCAAAATAAGTATAATATTCGAAAAGGGTCATTTTATTTTTTTTAGGTTAGGTAATGCTAGAATTAGTTGAATGAGGTTCAGTTAATGTTAGAAGATAGTTCGAATTTGTACTATACAGTATACTCTAGGAAAACAACTTTCCAAAATTTTTATAACAAAATTCATACGAGATTTACAAATCTTCAAACTATCAAAACTAAAAACAGCTGAATACGAAATCAAATTTAAAATATCAAAAATTAATTTGCTTCGAATATTTGATTCTGAAAACTAATAACTGTGATTTTATGATCAAACGACCATTATATCTCAACAAACTAAACGGTTTATTTTATTAATATGAATAAAAAGTCGAAGAGCACTCAAAAGCGAAGGAGCGTTTATGTTCAAATGGCGGTCGACCTCGTATTTGAAAAAATGACATATGTACAACTGAGGTCGCAAAGGACATGAGAAGTTTATACGTACAAAATGACAAAATTGACACACAACCACGAGCGATCGATTGAAAAAAAGTACATAAACAATTTTCGAATGTCGACTGTCATTATTTTCCAATTTGCCCGGGGTTTTTCCTACTTTTTTCATTATATTTCGGTATATAAATGTTTTTACAGTGTTCGTAATGCAACACAAAGTTCACGTATGAAGATGTTAAGTAATTACAATGGCGATTGTTGAAACTATGTGTCAACTATTTGAGATTGTAATAAGAATGAAATATTAATGAAAAATGTGATTTGGTTTTAAAAGTTGGTATTGTTTTATCGATCGCATTTTATGAAGTTTGACATATAATATGTGTGTATCTTATCCTAACAATAAATAAAATATTGATAGCTTCAACTTATCGTTCAATGCGAAAGTGCTTTGAAGTGAATAAGTGCTTATGTGTAATTATTTATAGCAGGTACGAAAGTAGTTCTTGAAAATCGATAAAGCACGTATTCACTTCATATCGATAAAGCTTATCAGTTGAATTTTCAGATGGCGTAGTGAACTATGAAAAAACTTCAACGTAAAAAAAATAAGAAGACATTGATAAATATGTACTTTACATTTCGAAACTTTTCAAAACTTTTTGCAAAATATTTTCAATGAAACGAACCCATTTATTCGTTTATACCTAAAGGACTTGGACGATCTACGACTCATTGACCCTTTCGATGACTTCAAATGATTCATTAAGAATTTATAAATAGCGTTTTGTTTTATAAATACATGTACTTTTCCCGGATCACTTGTTACGACCAGAATGCACATTACAATAAGTTTGGGTACCGACATATTATATTTATTGTCAGTTGTTCAAAACTATAGGATCGGAACTTTACTAACAAAATGATAATCGCCGAACTCATTTGAAAAAATTCAATACACCGAGTAATCATCTCAAGGCCAAATTCACACGGAACAGTTCATTTTCTATTGGTATTTTAGACTTTCCATCGAAAATAATCTCTTCAAATTGCGTGAAAGTTTGTGAGCAGGCTTCGTGTGATAGATCAGAATGGATAGGTATAAAATACAAAATGTTGATACGGACTGTGTGAATGTAGCCTGATAATCACATTTTGTTGATTTTAACCCGCAATCGAAAAAAAAACAGCCGAGACCAGAATATCTTGATTCAAGATGACCAGACCCAACAAAGCCGCATCGAGCTTCATAAAGGTCCCCACCGATTTTTATGAAACTTGGCAGAAATATTGAGTAAGAATAGACATGAAATAGTTGTGAAGACGGAAAACGCAATTCTAGATAAATAATCAGTTATTGCGAGTGAAAAATTGGTATAATTTACAAAATAAATTAGGGGCCGATCTTTTCACTTATAAATTAACGCAAATCACTTTTTTCCCCATGCATAGGATTTAAAAATGAACGTAAATATTTTCTCAATGAGAACTGTTTTCGATCGCGTTCATTTGTCAAATTCTATAGCGGAAAAAAAGTGAACTCGTGCCGATAGAAAATATCGGCCTGAAACTTTAACCTGCGATAACAGAAAAATCATCGTGAGTTACCATTTTATTTTTCACAACTATGTAAAAATATTTCATGTCTACACTTAAACGACATTTCTACAAGTGTAAAGTAGAAATTTTCTACAATTTTTCAACAAAATCGATGGGCACCTTCATGATGACACTCCTCGTGAGTGTGGAGCCGAATTTGCAACGAATTACGTCACACCATCGAGACCGGTATCTACATACAACAAATAAACAAATAGATCGAGGTGAAAGTGGAACTGAGACTACTCCAGCATCAGACCTGTGCATTTCGCGAGCCTCCACAGCACTGAGGGCCCTGCAGTACGCCACAGACCCGTTCTGCATCACCTCTTGGATTATCGAAGGTTCCGTAGGAAGGACGAGGGTCTGATGAGCACCTGAACGGTCCGGCAGCTCGAGGAGACTGATGATGAGTGTCGGACTCCGAAATGATGAGATTGACGAGGCGCCATGGTAGGGGAGACGAGTTTCGAGATTCAAAACACGTCATAGGGACATAAAACGAATCTTTTCAAGATTTAATGCAGTTGACTTTCTAATAATGCAATGTTTGCAGATTTCATCCAATCGCATTTGCTGCAGAGATTTTAAGATGTCTTTTAGAGCCACTTTGTTTTATGGATTTTGCTTTTATGTACTTCCTTCCATTCCCTTTCTCACGCTATTGTGATTCTGGTCGACACAAATTCAATTTTATGTGTAAAATCTATCAGCATACATCATAAGGAAATGAATTTTGCGTTATATGATTGATTTTCAAATTATACTAATTGTTTTGAAATCGCTCGGGTTTTTTGTAAGATTGAATAAAAATACTTAGCACGTTCTAATTTATGTTTTCGTTCTGGTGTTTCACCAATCCAAAAAGTGAACATGCAATATTTTATTACAATTACATATGAAACTTCTTTAAAAATGACCGACAAGGAAAATTTAAGTCCTGCGTAAATATCAATAAGGAAAATAATATTTAACAATGTATGTTTTTCTCGTAACAAAACATATTACGTATGAAGAGTTTCCTCGTTTTTTTTTTTCGCAAGGAAAATTTGAACATTAATGAAAAAGTATGAAAAGTATCAAAATCCTGGAATTCGAATATGCAAAAGTGGACTAATTCAATATTAATCAAACAATAACATTCGTATACGCTTATATGTATATTTTGATTGATTAAGCTTGTATCTCGATTGATCAAATCGACTAGTGAAACAAGTCATTGGTTATGAATCCAATTGATAAAATTGGAGAATTGATTTACACATTTAAGAGAGTTTTGAACAAAAAACCCATATTTGAGAAAAATCTAAAAAATAGACATCTTTCGAACGATGCATGAGCTTGAGAACTTCGCAGACGAAAAAAGGCTAGTTTCCCTTTAACAGACGAGTAAATAAGCATTAGTAAGTGATAATTATTTTCATACCTACCGTTATGGGAATAAATATATTAGTTTCGGATATAATATGTATATGAAAGTTTGAAAACGACCAATTTACGAAATTCCCCATGCGATTGGAGCTCACCTATTTGGACACAACCGAACCGGACGTCGAACGATCCGGTTTGACGAATGCTAAGAATTCCATTTGTACATGTCTAATTAACCAAAAAAAAAATCACAATAGTGTAATATGAGAAAATTCGTGACTAGAGTACATATTTTATTTTTTGATCAATTTATAAAATTATTCGCGAATAATATCTATCGACTCGATTCGATCACAACTTTTCTAGGCGAAATACAAGATTAAACTTAACGACATATTCCATAACCATATTAATTTCATTTATAAGCAACCGAAGAATGGTTTAGCACTAAAAAACAGTCGTAAGCATAAAGCAAATCAAATATGAAGCTTTTGTTCGAGAAGTAAACGTATCGTAACACAATCCTAATCTATTTGTATGAATATACAAAACGATTACAAATCGAATTACGAGGCTGGCTCAAGAAGCGGAAACCGTTGCAAGATTGTATTACCAAACACCAAGACAAAGCAGCATCACATACGCGAACTCAAGAGTGTTTTATCTGATCTTCGATAGTGTGACAAAGCTTGATATTAATAAAAATAAAAAAACCTAACAAGATTCGAATTTCGCGGGAAACGATGGTTGATTGCGTCGGCGACGACCATGAGGAAATTACCACATGTCGACAAGACAGATCGACGATTTTAGCTCTGAAGATCTATATATTCCTCTTGGACGTCTGCACCTATGGATCTTGAAAATATCCGCCGTCGGAGACACACGAGTAGTCAGGAAAACACGCACGACTTTACCGCATGTCTACTAAATAATTCGACAGTCCAAAAATCTATAGATCCTTTTCAAATACCGTCGTTGGTGGATCTTGAAAGATATTCGACCCCGAAGACACAAAAAGAATTTGAGAAAACACATGCGACTACCACGAGGAATTTACCACATGTCTACTAAACGGTACAACTTTGACGTTTGACAGTTCGCCTATTTCGCTCGATAGATCTACAGTTCTTTTCCAAACGTAATCTTCGATAGGTCTCGAAGATATATGACGATGGAGACACGAAAAGTCGCGGAAACAGGTGAGGAAAACACTCGCGACGCTCGGCTGTCAAAATGACGTGTGACGCGCGGTGCGCATGCGCGACCCCCTCTCCTCCTTCCCCTCGCCATGCCATGCATTTCCCGCCATCGCCAATTTTATAAATTTTCATTGAGCTTTTCTTTATTATAAAGCTGGGAGCACGCTATATAAAGTTAAAATTACATATATTTTTATTAGCTCTGCGATGATTTTTTTGCAATATGCTCTTAAGTGAGTTACATTTTTTTTTTTTAATTGAGTTCGTTGACGTTCTGTCTTTTAATTGTATGTTAGAGGAATGTGAGAGTACTCAATCCTTTGGGAGGATATTAATCTTTAATTTTATTTTTTTGTGCCCGATTTCCCTTTGAAAAAATAATGTCAACGCGCTCAGTATTTTATTGGGTTTACTTCGTGTTGTCAATTGAAAACAATGGAACGCATTTGACATTAAAATTATTAATAAAAGACTGTTTGAAACCTGTGAAAATTTGTGTAATTTCAAAATAATGCAAAAATGAACATATATCATTCTCATGAAATGTTAAAATATATAAATATAAAACAAGAAATCTATAATAGGTAATTGAATATGCAAGCGACACTTGTTCACATTTAACATAAACAAATGATAAAAAATACAATACATTCAACATTCACAAGATATTAAAAAATATGAATAATCTAGTTGATATTTCTGCAATAATTTTACGTAAATATATAATTTCGATAGGGATTAAAAATTAACATCAAATAAAACATTCGCACATTTTTCCCTAAACAGGCAGTTAAACTTTTTACAGACAGCTCATTTGTGACTAAACGGTAAATTAAACATAATTCTATCGCATACTAATTGTAAGCTGAATTAAAAAAACCATAAAATTAGCTTATCTGCGATATTTTTCAAACCGATCGAGAAAATAAGCAGTATTATCCGGATTATGCAGATATAGAATCTCGAACCGTTTTCATCCAACATTGAACATATTCAACGATAACCAACTTGCCCAGTTGACTACAGGTGCTACCGGTATATATATGACGATTGAAAAAGCCAAAGGGTACTAGTGACATTTTTGCCAAAATTGAGTTATGCACAGGAATCACTTCTATACACGCTCATTTATTTGGTGGCTAAAGGATATAAACGAATTCGGAACGTGTGCCTCAACATATCATCAAATCACTCGACCTCCTCCTAATACATGGTCAACTTTAAACGCGCTTTTCTCGAAATCACCGCAAAGTCACTCGTACCCCTTGGCCTTTCCATTCGTCATACGTATTTATATCACGATATTCATTATCGACTAGCACGTGACGCAATAAAGTGATGTTAACGCACATAACATTGCCGATATGATGACCCATATGTTCCGCATGATGATAATACACATGGGCAAGTTGCTATGACGCTTCTCGAAGAAAGTGTTACGGTTGACCTGATGAACGAAATCGATTTTCGAATTGAAGACGAATCGATAAAGTGCTCGTTACGTTCGGTATGTGTTTCGTTATTCGTATGTGGTGCTTCGAAACGGGGGAAAATATAATTGAAAATCGATTATGTCGAGATAATTTTATCGTAGGCTGTGATGATTTTGTGGTTTTTTGTTTTTGTATATCATATGATATGATATCGCACGTTATTGTGTCCGTTTATTGAGTGAAGGTTGTGTTCGAAAATATATCTACTAGTTGATTCTAAATGAAAAAAATGCTCGTAGAAATTGCATTGATTGATTTAGAAACTATCTCTTGCAATTCTTGTGCAAGTTTATCTCGCAAAACGACTGACCGGTTTCAGAATTGCAATAAAATAATGGTTAATCTGAATGGCATATTAACTCAATTATATGTACTATGTATATTCCAGAGATGTCATTTAGTGAAGTAGTGAGGAACAAATGATCCACCCAGAATTTTAAATCATTAAAAAATGCTATTTTTTATGTATTTTTATGTAGAACAAATGCCCTCTAGAGAAAAATCCATCAAAAGGAAATTCCGGAACAAAAACTCCATGTAGGTACAACATACCAATAGAACAAAAACTAAGTTAGACAAAAACCTCCATCAACGCAAGAATAGAGCTAGATGATAGCCCTAATTATATGTATATCAGATATAAAATACGTAGTTGATTAAAACTTCCATTAGCGGAGCTCAAATCGAGTTTCAGATTCAGCAACAAATTACAGGAGAGATAAATCTACGCATAATAAATACGTGTTGATGTCCAGTCTAACGCTAGACTACCATCACAACTCAAATTAATATGAGAAAAAAAACGCTCATTACACACAAATTGGACGACCAAAAACTTTGTTAACGAGACTCACGGCCAAGTTCCAGATCTGGTCCTTCGCCTGAACCTAATCGGCAGCAGATTGCAGGAGTGGTATCCCGGAAGTCCAGGGCCTCGTCCTCTTCCTCTCAGCGTGCTGAGGTCCACGTCGGACCCTATCCACAAAGATTCCATATCCTATCATGACTTCGACCCCATCGCAGCATCAGATCGGAATTTCCCCCTCGACCATTTCACACACGGACTTATCTCGGAGTGAAATCTCAACAGCAGCACATTCCGAGTGAAAGAATTTTCGCGAACGAAACAAATGAAGTCGGTCAAGCGCGACGAACTACAAAGACCGTGACCCGTTTCCCGAAATTTCACGAATTTCACGAAAATAATTCACATCTTCACACCGATTATAACAGCGATGTGCATTTGAGGTTAGTTTCGATTGAGAAAAAAGTTTAATACGCCGATATAATGTCGAGAACCTGGCGAAATTCAGGCCGAAAAGAAAGTGGCGCGCTTTTGACGGCGAATCGAAAGTTTCGCTACTGCGTGCCGAATTGCGTTCCAGATAAAATGGCGGCGGTTAAATGGCAGATTTATTGTTGTTTTTAAGTTTTTCGTGGCGGAAATTGATAACCCTCTCGTTCAAGGGTCGTCGATTAGTTTTTCCGCCACGGTGGACGAACGTGCGCATGCGCGCGTCGCGATCGTACTGAACGATGAGCGAAAAATTATCGCCCTCTTTCTGCAATTATTAAGTCGGTACTACTCGAATGATTTGTTACTTTGTATCAATTAGCGATAAATCAATACATCGTCGTTCATATTGAATTCGATTAGTTTTTCATGATTGAATTTGTTCATTATTGATGAAAATTTTGAGGAAAATGTAGAAAAATATTCTTTTTTTTCAGATTTTAATGATTTCACGTATTCGCATTAACTACTGAACAAAATTTGTGTAATTTTGGCGCAATTCAAATAACACTGCTTTAGGGTCGTATGTTTCTACAAAAACTGCGCGTAATATGAATCCGTGTTGTACGACACTAATATTTCATTTCACTACTGTTTTTTTTTTTTTTTTCACTAAACTAGATTAAAAATAATTAATTGTTTTTTTCAATATTAACATTATTTTATATGATAAATCATATCAATTAAAATGTATTGTATTAAAAAAAACTAGATTATCAGTATATGAAATCGAATTTTACAAAACCCAAGCGTAATAAAAAACTATCGACTAAACTATTGGCAATTTAGTAAAAATTAATTTTCAATTGTCTTTCTCAAGTCATCGTTAAATAAGGTTTATATAATATAACAATGAGAAACATAATAACCATTATTTGTATTGAAATAGCGATTTATTGAAGTTCTACTTAAAATGTATGACATCATCGAAACACGGAAATTCTTTGGTTGTCCAATCAACGATAATTTCAACGATGTACCTGCTCGGATTCACGTGTTGAAATCAGAGATTACTATTTGTTACGTGTTTGTTTTCAATATGTGATTACATATAATCAACAAGTGACGACTATAAAGTTGTGATTGAATCTAATATTCATAAAATAAAACATTAAAATTCATTTTATGATTTCGAGTGGGATGAAAATTGTACATTGATCATTGATCATTGAAATTTGAAATTTCTTTTATATATGAAAATTTTAAAAATTTGCAATTCATATTAATCAAATGTACAAGATGAAATATTTTAATATAAATAATTAAAATAAAAAATGCAGGTACATACCGATAAGAATTTAAAATACGATTCTAATGAAGAAATCTCAAGTTTGCTGAGCAATAAAAAACAAGAACAAGACGTTGACCTGAGAATCAAATCGATGAACTGGGAATTATCGTCTAACTTCGTACAATGTGATACAATTTTATCTTGACTATCGTGTTATCATTGCAGGAATATGAAATAAATTTGTATTTATATCTAATTCGAAGTTATTTTTTTGTGAAAACAATACGTAAATTTTTAGATAATTGTAAAAAATGTAACAGGCATAAATTGCGTGCATCGAAGAGAAATTTCAAAACTGACGGTGAAAATTATTACTACTTCAATAAAAAATAACGTTTGATTTCCACAGTAGATGTCTCTATATAGGAAAATTTTCTAATTTCGTTAGAAAAAAGAAAATATAAATATAACAACCACTATAATTTATATTTTATTTAATAGTGAACGATGCTGAAATAAATAGCTTTGTGCAAAGATTCATGCTAAGAATAAGAAATTCAAATAAAAACGTACAAATTTCTGCTGCGAAACCAATTTGTACCTACATAAGATGAAAGCGCTGAAACAAAGTTAATTCCTGTTTAAAAATTCATACAAGGAAGAAAGCGATAAAAAATTCATATGTTAATTATAGGGAAAAGAGAATTTCTTAAAACGATCCTACTTTAATTTCCAGAATCCGACAATGTGAATTTTCAATTTGGATCAACTCTGTTTAACATCATGATCTGACTTAAATGCAATATGTGGTACGCATATTTTTGTCACCTATGAAAAAATCATATCGAAGTTCCCAGAGACATGGAAACAAACGAAAAAACGCTTCCAAACCGATTCAAAACCAATCAAAAATGAACTTTTAGATAGTTAGACAACAATAAAACTCAAAAAAAAAAATATGAAGAACGAAAGGTTCGAAAATCGTGAACGAGGGCCCGCTCACCCCTGACCTCCTTTCGGACCACGAGAGCAAAAAAGCGAGAATTAAACAACGAAAACTATCGAACCGAGGCCACACACGACCGAATTACAATAATAATCTCCGTTCTCACTTAACGACGAGACAACAGAAAAGAGCAGAGCCTCAAGAGACACACGCTCGTGCTGAGGTAATTTATTCGCGAAGGTGAACTGCGGATCGCGTGACGGTTCATGCAGACAATCATCAGGTGGTGGATGGACGTTGCAGTCGATGATGGTTGTTGAAAGTTGAAAAGAACGGTGATGATTGCCGCTCCGCCCTGGTGAGGAATTGGATGAACCGTGAGATGCTGGATGGTCACTGGGATCGATGGTGGTTGATGATAGTTGAAATGGTTGGCGATGATTGCTGTCACATCTTGGTTGAGTGAGGATTTGGTTGAACCGTGAGATGCTGGATGGTCACTGAAGTCGATGGTGGTTGATGAAAGTTGAAATGATTGCTGTCCCATCTTGGTTGAGTGAGGATTTGGATGAACCGTGAGATGCTGGATGGTCACTGGAATCGATGGTGGTTGATGATAGTTGAAATGGTCGGCGATGATTGCTGTTAAATCTTGGTTGAATGAAGATTTGGTTGAACCGTGAGATGCTGGATGGTTGCTGAAGTCGATGGTGGTTGATGAAAGTTGAAATGATTGCTGTCCCATCTTTGTTGAGTGAGGATTTGGTTGAAATGATGTATTCAACCATGAGATGTTGGATAGTTATTGAAATCGATTATGATTTTTGAGAGTTCAATAGAACGGTGATGATCGTTTGTAGGGTCTTATTGTAAACTAGCAATCAGCCCATTGAATATGTCAATACAGTTTCAACCCGTTGAATATATTTAAGCGCAGTTTTGGAGCGTTACGTGGACACACACATAGACAGACAGACAGTAACACACACAGAAAATCGTTATTATATAGTTAGATGAGGATTTGGTTAAATTGACGGATTGAACCACGGATAGTTATTGAAATAAATGAATGTTTAAAATATTTGTGATGATCGTTGCCCTGCCTTAGCGAGGATTTAGTTTAAATGACGAATTGAATCATGAGATAGTGAATAGTTATGGAAATCGATAATGGTTGTTGAAAGCTGAATGTTCGTTTGTAGAGTCCAAATGAAGGCTTGGTTGAAATGGCGAATTGAGCTATAAGATTATAAATGGTGATGTTGGATAGTGGATGATGGTTATTGAAAGATAAAAATAATCGTTATGATCGCTGACTCGCCATGATAAGGATTTGGTTTAAATGTAGACTTGAAGAATAAGATTATGTGGTGATGTCGAATGGTGGAAGCTGTCGATGATGGTTGTTATTACTAGAGTAGAAAAGTATAATGATGATTAGTGCCCCATCCTGGTGAAGATTTTGAAGAAATTGCACTATTGATTGTGATGATGGATAGTAGTTGTAGGCAATTATGGTTGTTGAAAGTCGAAAAGCGTTAATCTTTTTAAAACCAACTGATATACTCTCAAGTTGGTATATTTATAGAAGCACATTATGAAAAAAATATTCATCGAGCCTTATATCGATTTTTATAATTACTTTTAAAATAGATACATATGTATTTATGTACGTATAACAATGAGAAGTTGATATTCAACGAGCTACATATTCGTTTGGGGTATTTGTTGAAATGTTTCGTGATAAAGTGCATCATTTGTGTGCGAATTATTATAATATGCAAATTAATGACATTTCAAAAATCCTACAATAACTTTGAAACAAAACCGGATAGTAAATATTTGCGAATTAATTTCTAATCAAGAAAAATCGATTCCCTGGTCAATATTTTATAAATCATTCATATCTGTTTGATATAATATTATATTATGATGATATAATTTCATGTTCGCAAGTGGCTCATCGCCAAAGCTTGATCTGATATCAATTAATATTTTATTGAATTGTTTATATAAGAAATCAGGTTGAATAGTTTTCATATTCATGTAATATTTTCTCAATCCGCAAAATAAATATCAGTCGATCTTTAATTCAATACAAGCACTGTATTGACTTTCATTAAATAAAAATATGAAATTGTTTATATAATGATTTATATTAGTTGAATAAATAAACGCACAATATAAGATGCTTCTAATTAAATAGAAATCAATGAACTTCATATAATATAATCATCTGAAGAATTTCATTTCACCATCCCTGAACAGATATACCTACATATCCTCGAATAAACATCACACATATAAAATAGAACGTTTATAAGACTCATCGGCGCCAACCAGACAATGCACACACTCCACAAGCAATTCATCCATAGATTATTTATAAAACTGAAAGTCACCTGAAAGTCTTCAACTTCTCCAAGAGATGAGCAGGAGTCGGCTTCCTCAGGGGTCCTGGAGATCCACCTGGAGAGTTATCCTTCGAATTTTCCACCATGGCTCTGGCCTTCTTCAGATCTTCCTCGTTCATGATAGAAGTTCACTCCTGTTTGATTTTTTTCAGAATGAAGTAATGTTTTTAAACGTGAAGTTTTTATACGTAAAACATATCGGAGAAAACGTGATGTTTGATTTGTATTGTACATAGGTATTTGAAAAGAATGCTGAAGATTATTTGCTGTTTTATTTTAATGCGTGTTTATCTTGCAGTGCAGTTTAAAAATCGCATATGCATTAAATTATCGTTCAAATTTTGTAATGAATTATTATCGGTTAGATAATTCTTCTTTTTAGTAAATTTTGAATTTAACTATGTAAGTATTGTAGACGTCATGGATTTGTATTTCTAATGAATAATAGATGCTTTTCTTTGTGAAAAAATTAAGAATAAAAATAGCACAACACGATTCTCTAATAATACTCACTCACTAAATATATTCATTATTTTCGGAAAATTAGTATCGAATCGTAAAACACTTACGTTAATCCAAAGCACTTAAAAAGTAACCACTCCTTAATAATATGATTGATAGGAACCTTGTCGTAATATAATATTTAGAAGCAGAAAATAACGTAATATTCTATGCTGCATTCAATGAAGAATCGAAAAATATATACAGGTATTCCGTATAACGTTGAATAATTTATATTTCAAAAGTTGAATATATGACGAAGATATGATCAGCGCGAGAGTCGGGAGTGCACTGAGCGTCCGTTCCTCGCCAAGGAGAGTTTTCTTCTGGTCTCCAGAGCGGCGTGGAATATGAGGAGGTCGAAATTTTTCGGAAACCAGATCGAAGTTTCGAAACCAAAAACGAAGGTCGATCGGCCAATTTCCATATCGGCTGCGTTATATCCATATGGTGCCGTTGCGAAAGTTTCGATTTTTGATAGTTGTTGGTTTGATAACGTTTTTTTTTTCATGTAGTCACACTCGGGTCTCGTATAACACGGTTTCGTATAACGCTGTTTTTATATGTCATGCTCGTTGTATTATTATTTTGTACGATTTGCTTTCATCGAAAAGTAAGTAGATACATATGTAATTAAAATAAGTTCTTTTTGTGAAAGTGAATCTTATCGTTTGCTCATTTTCAATGTAAAACAATGCACATTAAAATGAGATAAGTTTAATATGAGTACATATTGTAATATTAAAATTGTTAACTATTATGTACGTTTTTTCATAAGTTTACTCATATTTTGTAATCATGCATATTTATTGAGAAAAAATGATATCGTGTTATTAAAGGTTCGAATGTATAATAGTTTGTATGTTTTCGGAAAATGAACCATTCACTCGAATTTTAAGTTGAACAATTGTAATTCACATAATATGAAACGGGTTAAGTAAATTCGCGAAGTATTAAGAAACTCGAATCTTATGAAACCTTACAAATTATCCGAAAGAAATTTAAAACGTGTCATCGAATATGCAAGAAATGCATTAAAAATAAATTTCAATACAATTCATTAGCGATTAGTGCAGTTGAAAATTAATCCATAAAATATAGAATATGTATGCATTTATAATTATAACTTCGTTGAAGTGTGAATCGATTTGCACTGAGTCCTAAATTTAACTTCAAAATAAACCAAAGAGGCTAAATTACAAAACGATTTGAAATGTCTATTCATCAGGTGAGTTATCATGGGAATATAACTTGATTATTATTATAATTATGGAATATGCCTACACAAAATGTATAAATACCTATCGTATTAAAACATTTGCATGAAAAACCCATAAAATATTTTGTTATCATTTGTTCGTTGTAGTAGAGCAAATTAACAATTTAGTGAAGCTACACATAAGTACCTATATCATTTTTAAGACTTTATACTTGATTTCAAAAAATAATTTTCAAATGGTATTCCAAAAATCGTGGAAAAAAAACATCTGTAATTATTTTAATATGAAAACACTCTTTTTCGAAAGTTTTAACATAATTTTCATCAATAAATTGTAACTTTATTTTTTTTTCCATATTGTAAAATACCTATACAACCACATTCAAGGATTTACCTTTCGCCCATAAAAAGATTAATATACGATAATTCATTACTAGGTAAGTTCCAAATTCAGTGAGTCGATGAAGAAAAAAATATACCTACATATCACCTGTTTTCAAAGTGTTTATGAAAGTTATTTTTATGCTTAAGAGGTCTGGTAGAAATGTTTTCATACGTATGCGAAATTTTTGAATTATGTAAATAAGAGATGTGGGTATTAAAGTAAAGTAAAAAAAAAAAATTCGAAAATTGCAAATAAAAGTCTGAAAAAAACTGGAATTAGAATAATATCAAAAGTTTTACAATTTAAGATACACTTAAGTCTCCTACAATACGATTATATGATTCTATGTACAAAAAAAGCTCAGAACACGAATCTGTGCTAAATTAAAACAGTGCCGTGTGAAACCGTGTTATACCAGTCTCGAGTTAATATGAATAACATAAAATAATATTAGCATATTTATGTTTTTCAATTTCATCTTGAATGAAGGCATTCAAAGTTCAAGGTATCCAAGATGTGAAGTTCAAGATGAATGTTGCTCCATTCGTGGAGTGGGTGCTTTCAGCAAAACTTATTTTGAACAATTTGTATCTTCAACACTATCAATAATATCGTTCTGTATAAATAGTGAATATCGATACCTCAAAAATGCGTCAATTTACGTTCCTAGATCATCAATATTTTCATCAATATACATAGTTTGGTGCTGGTACCGCAACAAATGAGCACACCATCAAATATTGACAAAAGACTATTCAAGTCTTCGGTCAATATTTTGATTTTTCTGTTAATTGTTGTTAACATAATTATTGTATAATATTCTGATGATTATTGATTTTGTGAAATCAGTGATTTTCAAATCAGTGCTATTCCTCTTTTCAGCTGAAACTATATGAAAAAAACTCAATTATGTGCCTTGTAGTAGCATATTCTTAGCTTATCAGTTGGAGGTTATGTTCTCTCAAAAAGAAACATATGTATATAAATATGTGAATGTGGAGAGAACAAAAGCGAAATAGAACATTTTCGTGATCTATTCAAGGTTGATTCTTGATAAGGAGATGAATAAGACGAAGGTGAGTGTTGTCAAAAGAGAGAAAAATCAGTTCAATGGCACACGTTACAACCATTATTTGTTTCCTTACGAGGAATTGTTATAAAACCAATGAATTATATGGAGAATAATAAAGCTTTACAAGGATCAATTATGAAAATACAATTGTATTGATAAGACTCGGTTGAAGCCTAATACAACAACTTTGGAAATAAAAACTTGATTATCAATCTAATATTGAATCTATACTTAACACAAAATATTGTTATTTTCAACAATTGCAAATCTGTACTCGTTAAATAAACTATTCACTGTGTAAAAATTCTAAATACACTACTGAAATGTACACACATTGTACAATATTTTCGTACTGAGCATTTAAGTAAATATACACGAATATTGTTGCAAATTTTGAGTAAGTGTGAGATTGTGATGTATAAAAAAACATTTTTTTTTACAATATTATATTTTATTCTAGTAACATTACAAAAAGTAAATAATCCGGTACAATTCGAAAAATTGTTGAAATTATATACGTCATAAGGATTTTTTTCCTCCACATACAAATCATTCAAAATTCAACATCAGACGATTAAAAAAATGGAAAAAACCACAAACGATTTGATGAAAAATACATATCATTATACATTCTCAAGAAATTGATTTTCAAAAAAAAGGCATCAAGAAAACAATTTAAGAATGTGCGAGAATGTACATTTTTGCTTAAATTTATAAATCAGTCTTATGAATTAAGTTTTCATAGAATAATTAACACAATCTTATATTTATATAAACAAGTTCACCTGAGAAATATGAAATAATATATTTGGTTATCATAAATGAGAATCAAAACTTGAAAAAATTGGCTTATATAGATTTTTTAATTATAAACTAAATTTTTGATAATTGACACAGTGGTGTGTTTAATGATTAAAAATGTACTATAACTAAGTACATTCTATTAAAGGCTGTAAAAACAATAAATGAAAATAAAAGATATTTTCAATGTAATTTTAAGCCTTATTCAAAAAAGTAAATGTCTATAAAAATACTTCATATACTAGATTATCATATTTCATATAGGTATATGCAGTTTAAAGAAAATCACATAATTAGTAAGCTCTATACATATAGTCGATAATTAAGAAAAAGCATGAAAAACTTTGCAATTTCTTATTAAAATTAATTGAAATTCTTGATAAATCTCTGAGCTATGATAAACGGGTGTTTTAAATTCATTGATTTATATCGTTGGATATATATAATGTATGATTTACTAAATTTATCATTACCATTACTTTTACCAAAATATAAGTACCAGAATCCGTAAGTATCTAAGGCAAACTACACAACTGTCATTGCAATGAAAAGATATAACACTATTAAGACGTGTTTCATAAAATCTATTATATTTATAAAAAACTTACAAAATGCAGATGATAAACTTATATGTTAAAAATTATACGTCAAAATGGCAGTTGTGTGAATTACACAAAAATATGTATAAAACAGTTTTTCTTCATCTCAACATGCTAAACATCATTCAACATTCAAAATCTCATATTCTAATCAATCTATTTTTTTCAATTTGAACTTACAGTCAACATGACTGAAATGAGAAATGAAATCATGCAGTGAATTTATAAGTTCATAATGAAAATCACAGGTTATAATAAATTTAAACAAATGAATGGACATTTGTGATGCTCTCAATTGAAAATACATTCTCATTTAACAGTACAAAACTTAAAGGCACTACTAGAGATACACAGTTACTTAATCCTACATTGTGAATCCACACAAATCTGTTCTTATATGTGGGCAATTTTTCAAAATAAGGTGAACTGTTTAAAATAATAATACTTTAGGCAAAACGGTGAATCAAAAAGTTACACAGAAGTGTTTGCATTTTGCCATAAAGACGAAGGTAGTGTGTCATAGTGAGAGGGCACAGTCACGAGTGCATCGTCTGAAGATCGATTGATTGAACAGTTCTGAAATTAAAATATGATTAGCTTGATTCAAAATACAATAATGCAGTTTATAAAAGCTTTGAATTATACCTTAGGTTGATGACGATGAGTGTCAACACACTCAACAGGAAGACGATGAAGTTCAGCATGGTATTTGTGGCCGTGAGCAGTCAGCTTGATAATGGTGTGAAGTGGCACATTCATATATGGTAATTCATCTGAAAATAAATAATATTAATAGTATACAAAATTTAACAAAAGATACACTTAAAATGTTTCATTGAAATTTACCGAGTTTAGCATCTAAGAAGTATCCGAGCACACATCTTAGCACAGCTTGATGACCGACTAATACCACAGATGTGGAGTTATCTAAAGCTGCAAGAGCTGGTCTTAGACGCGCCATCATATCAATGTAACTTTCACCCCATGGATAACGATATCTTAACTTATCTTGATCTCTCCATGCAAACTCTTGTGGGAATTTCTGTTGCATTTCTTCGTATGTCATACCTTCACAAATACCCTAAAAATTTAAAATAACGATAAAAAAAATTACTAAACGAAAGTATATTTTCAAGTAGAAACTTACAGCATCAAGTTCGTTGAGAGCGCGGACACAATGCTTGGGTGCGTTGATTCCTTCTGCAGTTTGTTTGGTTCGCTTCATTTCACTAGTCCATATTTCGAGATCTTCGGCACCTTCGATTGTGTTCATGTATGCAGCAAGAGCTCTCGCATATTGAAATCCTCGCGGAGAGAGATTGGCATCACCTCCAATGCGACCCAGGACGTTGTACTCGCTCTCGCCGTGCTGAAAATTTCAACCACCGACAATCACATTGATATTCACATTAAAGACAATCAATGATAGTAATGTCGAGCGGATGAAAGTGGCAACGGCGAGAGATGTGATATCAAGCACCTAACGAGGTTGTCACCAAATGAATGAATTTAAATCCGTTTATAATCGGGATTAAGCAATATAACATTCATAAATTTGACGATTTTTATCACCCAATGAATGAATGTCATTTTAGATAATGGTTTTATTGAGTTAATCCTACTGATGTGACACATATAATGTAATTACATGAAGATTATGAAGATGAAATTTTATAACGTATTTCAAATGTAAACCAAATATACTCACTCTTGTGAAGTAAATAGTTTGAGGCATTGGTTTCAAATTAGACAGGAAACCTAAGATCATACTTTCACGAGGCCCACCCAATTTTTGTGCACTGACAGATTCTCCTCCATTTTCAACCTGAATATAACTAATATCTTCGGTAACTGGATTGATAGGCTCATACTGTCTTGTGTAATGTTTCATCTTATTTTTCAAATCATCTAAAGCCTCTGATCTTTTCATATTTTTATAATCAGCAGAATAGTCAAGAATTTCTATTATGTTACGTTCCATAATTTCATTGTCATCACAAATGCATTCAATAAAAAGCACCCTGAATCCCAAATCTTTGACACAGTGATCACGTAGATCTCTGCGTTGTTGTGCAGTTATATTCGTACCATCAAAAATCTAAAAAAAATGAATGCTTTAAAATTAAGAAAATCTACAAACATATATTAAAAATTGAAACCGAGATAAACTTCTTACGGCTATACTATTTCCATCTTTAAGCCAACTAATAGCATCATCAACAGCATCACGAGCGCTTTGCATACGAATGGCTGCACCCGTGGGATGATCAGCTCTGAACATATCATGTCTAGCGTAAGCTTCCATAAGTCTCCTACGATACTCACTACATTCAAAAACTGAAAGAAAAAAAGATCAAAAGTCAAAAAAATACCAAAATTTAAAGATTAAAATTTATAAATAATATTTGAACATTAAATTACCTTTTGTACTTTCTCCATTCCAATTGAGGTGTCTAGCAAGACGATGTGCTACGTGTGTTTTTCCTCTAGCAGGAAGACCTACCAGTGCTACGAGCAATGGAGAAAACTGAGTTGCTCCACCCATTTTGGATCCAACTGTAAAAATGAAAAATAGAAATTTAATATACATACAGCAATGATAATACAATTAAATAATAAAAAATCGTGCGTGCGGTGATAAGATAACGGTGAAACAAATAAACAATATGTATAGGATTAAATATGTTTTTAAAATCATCAGAGGAAAAAAATCTATTATCGCAAAACAATCAAGAATTCCTAAGATCAAATATATTTTCATAGATAGTGTATTACGTTTTAGAAATGGCTCTGTGTTCATATAAAGCCATCCAGTATAAAAATGTGTAATGATAAATACAAATCTCATTGATTAGACTTCCTGAATGTATGTTTAGATATTTGAAATTCTACTTAATTATTACATATATGCTCTTAGAACAACAATTTCCTATATAAACACTAATGTCATGAAAAAAAAAATACTAACTCTAATACTTTTTTCTTAGATATTTTTAGAAAGCAAACCTGTTTATTTAAGCTTATTTTCAAACAAATTCGAATCCTAAACAAAACCATTATGTAATTATCAAAAGGCTCAATGAAAAGAAGGTAATTTAACTTGTTTCTACTAGATAATTGCACTTTCAACACCTTGGAATGAATGTGTTCATAGTAAACAATTGAGAATTAATAAAAAGATTTAAATTGCTAATCACACAGATAAATATTCATATTTGCACAATAGAGAATGACACCGATTCTCAAGCCACACAAGAATTTTAAATTCTTTCAGAACACAAATATAACTGCTAAAACTTTTCATGTTTCAAAAAGTTTTACAGTTGTTGTCATTAATGAAGTAACTTTTTATCTGAAAATATAAAACATACATATGTTTCATACAACAAAGTTGATATGGATAAATATAGATAAAAACCAATGTGGGGATAAATTTAAAGCGAATATAAATTTATTGCTTATGCATAAACCAGCACATGTTTGAGAAATTAAAAAAAAACATGTACTTTGCACCAGAACCATATTGAGATCTTAGATCACATATTTTATTAGAATAATCCTGTTTATTTAAATAGATTCGAAAACATCACAAGTATAATCTCACATGTGTATGCGAAGAGGTCACCTTTGCCAGTTGTGTTGATATAAGAGAACTGTATAAATGAAATGACAAGATATATTTTGCAAAATTGCGAAAGGAATATAAACATATGACGATTTCAACATGCTTAGGAATACATAATGCAATCAAAAATTCTCCAAAATTGAAAATTTTCACAATACAATCAATATGCACTCGAGAAACATGTACAATTTATGAATATCTATAGCAAACTATTTCCTATAGCAATAAATTTTTAATAGTATCGTGGTCCACGTGCCTTCGGGGAGAATGATAAAGGTCATCGCCTCACAAATCAAAATACCATGAGGTGATAAATACGCTAGCATTCGATAACCTCTCTCAAGCCGATGGTCATTTTGGGCGAGGTCATTCACCAGACCTAAACATGAAACAAATCCAAAAGTGATTTAGGGCAGAGGGCCAAACCGTCTGATACAATGTACAATGCACAGAAATAAGAATGACTTTTTACAACGGAAAACTAGAAAGATTTTTAGTGAGAAAACTATTTTTATTCGTACAATTTTGCGTCTCATATTCTCTGTGCTATATATAAATTGGCAAAAAATTTATAAATATCTTTTACAACTCAACCACACACTAAACCGATCAAATATGAAAATTTAAGAGTCACAAATATAATTCAAATCAACTTTTAAGCAAATGTTAATCAAATTGAATTCATTTGTATCATTGATTTTTGATTAAGCGAGTAACTTGTTATTTAAGTTTACTAAAGCAAACAAAACTATTAAGGTCATTTATATTTTTCAATGCATTATGAAACAGAAAAAAAAACTAGTTCATTTGGCATCTTACGAATATTTTAAAAAGCTAAAATTGGAAAAATCCGATGGGTGTGTTCTGACGACATTGGGTCAAAATAACGGAAAAAAAAACTAGATATGACGTAGACAAGATGGCCGACGGACACACCCAGCAACAATCTTGGCGCCAAAAAGAAAAAAGTTCAAAGCGCAGTTGGGGGTAAAAGATAAAGAATCGTAAGATTTTTTTTGTTTGGAATATTTGTTCAGTTCACGAGATAACCTCACATGTCACGAAAGTAGACTAACAATTAAAAATAATGTGTACAAAATGACATAGATATTGTAAAAATTGAAAACAACAATATTTTTTTGATATATTATGAAATGTATGAAGCTTTTTAAGTGAGACTCGATAAAAGCAAACCCAAATTTGATACATGTTTAATTTTAATTCAAATTTAAATCAAGCGACATCTATTGAAAACAAATAAAAGTTCAGATATATATGATGAAATTAACATTATAATTATTATAATGTTGAAGAGTTTTATAAACTAACATAATTTTTTCATAATAATTATGAACTTTTAGTTCATAACAGACATTCTGAGTTTTAAGTGCATTCCTAAAAACAACAAAAGACAAGATATCTCAGTGATACTTATCGTTCTTATGATTTTTTTTTTAATCTGTGATGAAAATCGGAAAAACAAGCCAACAAGATAAATGATTCAACAGTTCAAAGTCTTACTTTCGAAGAACATATTTACTAGGCGACTGCTAATTTTAAATACACATCATGAAGCCAGGTGCAAAATGAGAAAATAAAACAATTGTTAGTTGATAAAGCTAAGAAAACGTATTTTATTCTATTTTGATCGACGTAATGTGTTCTTACAATAAGACTACATAAATAGTATAACACTTAAAACAAACAGGTCTGAAAAATATCTGAAAATAATAAATCTGTTGACTTTTTCGTTAAACAATTGCGTTCTAAATGCGACAAGTCAATAGTTACATATGATTGTGCAAATATGTACGTTCAATAAGAGGAAAATTTCTTCGCACAAAACTGGTGCATGATTCAAATTAAACGATAATTATTATTGAATTGTTAAAGTCGATTTGTGAATGATGAATTATCTAGGAAAAAAAGGATCGATGATTTAATCAAGGGTGACAAACGAATGACTTACGAATCGAGACCGACTAGCAACAAGTTGTTAAATAACAAAATTGTCAAAGGCCTTGATCTCTTGTTGGATACTCGAAAAAAATCATCGATAATACATTCTATTGTATCAATTTCACGATTGCCATTAATTGCTCGTTATATTATTCGAGTTTACGATAAGTGTGTTAGGTGATGATCAGCGAAAATTTTAAAATTTCATCATCTTGTTTTGAACAAAAAAAATGCTTCGACGTTTTATCGAAAAGATTTGTTAATTCGTGTATTTTTGAAGACGCAATCTTATTTTTGTGAAATTCACGAATCGATTAATACTTGAATTTAATGAAATTTTAAAAAGAATTCAACAGATTGTACTTTGTACATTTTATTATGAAAACATTTCCAAAGGAAAACAAAGGAGATTCTGTTGTATCGACAATAGCCCAATCGTACGACTGATAATAAATAGTACAAACGCTGAAAACACATAAAAAGCTACACGTCACAGAAAAAAAAAACGATTCAGTGTGTTTCTAGTCTAATTATTATTTGCGAAAAAATAAATCAAGATTCGACGTCATATATCGAACGATACAAATCAGCAAAATTTTCAAAGACGAACGAAATGATATTATTTCACATATTATCAACTTCCGTAATAAACGTCTTAAGATAATACAGTAAATTAAATATTTTTCACTTATCTATGCGTTTTTTATCAACGATAGCAACACGCCGATCAAATGAATTTCTGAAAAAATGCATTACGTATACAAATAATATCTTATCTACGATCGATCTGAAAGTTCGTCGAATTCAACATTGTCGAATATTTCGACAAAGCGAAATTTAAATTCGCCAAATTCACAAGTTTATAATATGGTATGTGCGAGAACGACAAAGAAAATATATATTTAGAACACTTGGAAAATCGCGAAAATGTTTATCGCGCATTGCCAGCGAATTTGCTTATAGCTAAAGTCGAATCAAATTCGAATCCGAGTGAAAGTCAATTGGGAGACTGAAAAAAAAAGCTAGATTCTGATATTGCCAACGAATCGCGTTATTTTTTTCAGATTTTCATAAACACACTTATCACCGAAACAACACGTTAATTTCGCACGATGCTTAAACGAGATCAAGGTCTCTAAAAGAAATATGCGCATTTTCAAAAAATACATAACAAGGAAGCTAAGACTATTGACATTATTCAAAATTTGATATCGAATTCTAAAACATGATTGAATCAGAATTTTGCATCTTTGTGAGTGATTGGGTTAGATTAGAAGGTTAAGTTAATCTACTCCTTAATAGTATAGGGGATGATAGGGAGACTTGATCCTCCCTGTTATTTTTTTACCTCTATTTTCTGTTTAGAAAAAAATAGTCGCAAAGTCCAATTTGATTCCTAATACATAAACACTATTTCACTTTGAATAAGATTTTCAAAGGGAGAATAAGAGGAAAAAACCGAAAAAGGGATCAAGTCTCTCAATCCTCTTCTAATCTTTAAATCATTTAAGTTTAATTTTAATGTAATAAAATAATAAATATAAAGAAAGTCAATTGTAAATGCTACATACATATAGATCGGTATTATACTGCACATTCACACAAAATATCTATATAAAACATGACGATTAATAATAATAAGAGTAACCGGATCGTAAAGTGTCACACTTGTTGAACTTAGACGATCGATAAAAGCCACAATACATAGTGCAATTCAATTCGCGAATGTCCATGAAGTTGTTTTGACATTAACAGTGCAATCGTTAAAGATAAGAAAGAATACGTATTTATGGCACATGTCTGCAAAAATTATGGCTTATGACATTTCTAAGCGATGATTGCTTCGCTCTGGAATATTCCTATCACTCAATAGATTTTATAAACAATTGTTCTTAAATTGCGTTTTTAAGTTCATGCATAAATCATACATCAGATCTAGAATAGTGTTCATAATAAAATTTGTTTTTAATTGATTGGTTTAAGTTGAAATGCTGTAAAAATGTGTGCAAAGATTCTTTGTAACTCAATGATTTATGAAAATCTAAATCTTCAGATAGACGTATTAACAGTTTAGTTTGTTAAGTAATTGATTTCACTTTTTGAAGAAGAAATAGATTTAAATGTCAAAGTACTCGGAACTGTTATAGCTTTTTAAGCATTAAATATTTCGAAAAACGCATCGAATAATTCATCGTTTTTATCGACTTTTTTAATTTGTAGAGTTAATCACTTTGTGCACTGAACGGCTCATATGTATATCGCTAACGGAAGTTTCCTAAATCCCCACTTGCCAGATAAAATTCATATCGACTCATAAGTTAATATAATTCGTAGAAATTAAGATTTTACGTAAATGAGATAAATCGATTTGATCGATCGTGATGAATTTTATCAGCATGACACTCTCGATATAACAAAACAAAAAAATCTGACGAAACATAATGAAAAATCCGTATATATATATATACATGTTCATAAACGAAGATAATTCGAATAATAAGAACGTAATTTATATGAGATTATCTAATTGTAAGAGTATACGTATTGAACAAGTAGCCTAGATATAAATAAGCGAAGGTTTTTTTATCGGTGTGAGAAAAAATTACGTAAATGAAAACATCAATGCAATTTCAATTGAATGTAATTTTATCTCGCGGACGATAAACGAAGTAAACAGTTTACGTATGAGCATATTGTTATTTCAAAAATCTCATATAAAACATCAACACATTGTTTGTATTTAATTAGCAATAACAGCTATTAATATTGAAAAAAAAAGTTAAGACTAAAGTCAAGCAATTTCACCAATGATTAAAATACGTATTTTGAATAACAAACATATTTTCATAACATCAAATGAAACATTAATAATTGGCGAGTATTTTTAGAGTTCTGTACGATAATGCATACGACACATCGCAATATTCGTTAAACGATTCACTCGTAGATTACAAAAGATAAACTAGATGCGACTGAAACTAGTTACGATAGTCGATGTCACGTGTATCGTTTAAAGTTGTGAAAATTCACGTTTGTATAGAGCCTTCGGAGTAAACATCTGATCATGATGGAGACATGTGAAAGAAAATCCGGGATCACCAAAGGTTTCGATGGAAATCAAAATAAACGAAATAATGCGATCTACGGACGTCATACGGCATTTATGGTCAAAACATATTTATGAGATATGTGAAGATTTCTATTAATATATCGCAGGTGTAATTGTGTAGAATGCATTTGAAACAATTATATGTATACAATTTGACTTTTTGACCAGAAGAGATTAACCAGTTTAAGATTGATTCGAATAATCAGTTTATTTACTGTATTCGAAATATTGTTATTTTTTTAATCTTGCGAAAACTCTCGTCTTTGAAGATGAACAAATCTATTCAATAATACAAACATTATGATAAATATATCGAAAAAAATGTCTCAATAATAATTGGTTATTCATCTAGTTTTGATCACTCAAGTTCATATTATGACGATGTATTATAAAAGCTATTATTGATTGCGGAAATCAAAACGATAATTGCTATTTTCTACAAAAACTATAATAACCGAGACTAATCAAATAAGACCTCGTATGGGGAACGAATGCAAAGGACATTCTAAAATTTTGAAACAAACTGCTAAAACTATTAAAAACGATTTTACAATTCGGAAAACCATCACATCATAGGAAAATTATGCTACAGACGAGTTTGGCAGTGATATGAATATTCTCGAATTCGCACTGACCAGTGGCAGCTCAAGAAGAATCTCTTTGATAAATCATTGAAAATGAATTTCAGCCAAATAGTAAGAAACCAGTACACGTAATCAATAATTGTTTCGCTATTCATATATTGATATCCAGACAGAACACAAACATACAATTTTCACGAGAACGATTATTATAAACTGGGCCCATAACCTAACAATTGAATAAATTTCGGCACTGGCAACAACTGCTATATGCCATTGACCCATATTTCGAATGCACTCGTATGTCAATGCTTCGACAATACAATTAACAGTTGCGATCGAATTCAACTTGAATTACGATTCGATACTGACGACGAGTATCGAGTCGAAGAGTATCGAAGGAGGGTTTGGCAACGGTTCTGGTGTGTCACACTATTCCGGGATGGTGTGTATGTAGTTTATGATTATAATTATAACATTGCAATTAATTATAGACGAGTAGTCTTTAATTTAGGGAACGAAATGCGTTCGTAAACTTTGACTCTTCTCAAGGAAATTTCATTCTGATTTAATTCGCGTTATCTCTCGTTTAAATTTCTCAACGAATAATGTGAATATAATTAGTTTGTTTTTACCAAAAGTGTTCAATAAAAATTGATTGTTGAAAAAACAAACTTGTAAAGCTACTTTCAACAATTAACTGAACCACTTAAATTGAACCTTTCTCTTGAGTAATTATTGTACACTCGACAGTATTTGACAAAACTTGTTTCATCTTTTCTCAGAAGCATGTTCAATCATCAAAAAAACAATAATGAAACTCGGTTCATCTTCAGCAGGAGCGCGTATTTGAGCCTCTCACTTAACCCAGAACTAAAAAAGTTAATTCGCGAGATGCGAAAAGCGACACACACCAATAAAGTTGTCGAAAACAAAAAGGAAAAGCCAAATATACATACGTGTTTAATATATAATTGAACGAGTCATTGCCTGGCAACAGACTATCGAAAAATTGAAACACTCGCCTCGAACATGATCATCATCATCATCATCATCAAACGTGAATTGGTTCGTATTGTTTACGAGGGACAAAACGAATCGATGCTAGTTAAATTTTATTATAGAGGAGACGGTTCAATTTAAAATAGATGTGTCTTGTCGTCTTCGATGGTGGTGATGAGACTCGGTGAAGGAAAATTGTGAAGAATACGACCTTCTAGCGGTCGGATTTTCAGGTCAACACTTTCGACCCAGTTTCTTCGATAGGAAATAAAAACATAGGGTGCTGTTTGGTTAAAAAAAAAGTCAAACTTTCTATAAACAACATTAATTTCATAAACTGAACAGCATTGGCAACAAACTAGATTCGAACAAACACGATTGGCAAACTGAGTCTGAATAACAAGCCTGACCAAGTTGGAGATCGTCAACCGAGTTGCACAACGAAAAACCAAAACAAACAACACAACTTGATTGATCCTTGAAAAAATTAATCTAAAATTTAGAGAATGTTCTTAGTGTGGAAACTATGAAACACTGTAACAATTTAGAACAAGGATTTAATCGGTGTCCTTGGAGAGACAAGACTATCGAACCCATTTAATTCTTCAAACTGAAATTCTGAAGAACAAAGACAAAGTAAGGATTTAGTTAGTCCATGGATAAACGAAACTGTTGCACTCGTTTAGAAGAAATCCTTCGAGAGGAAACAGTGAAATACGAAGACAAAAACCGATAACTATATTGGTCCTTGGAGAGATGAAGTTGTTGAACTCATTTAGAAGAAGTCCTTTGAGCTGAAACCCGATTTTGCTTCCTGAAACGGAGACCAGGTCAACAAACTAGCTTGGCCGCACTTTCTAAAATACACAACAAACAACACCTTTGTATAACATTTCATTACACTCGGTCGAATTTTCAACGCGTAAAAGGGATATAAATCCTGTTCCAATGATAATTCGCTAAATTGTGGTATTTTCCTATTAGAAAAAACCCAGATCACATTTTATATTAAACTGTGCAATTATAGATCGATCAAAGATCGACAAAAGTGCGCAACGCAATCTGATGCTTCTCGAAGTGCGTCTTAATATGATCTTTTTTTTTCAAGAAACTATTATGAAGTTTAGATTAATTATAAACTTCAATTGAAGTATTGTACGCAATTGTCGTTTTCGACGCATAATATTTCCTTTTGATATCATCTTTTTTACTTAACTGATCTTGATATTTTAATCATAATAATTATTATAATTACACTTGTATCGTTGATATGGATATTATCGATTAAGTGATCAGTAGTTGATTTCTGAAAAGATTATGATGGAGATTGCTGAAAGGGGAAAGTCTGAAAATAGATATCTATCGATTTTTCTAGTCAGAGATTCAAAAGATACAAGATTTATAAAATTCTGAGAAATATTAGAATTTTCTCATTGAGAAGGTGAAATTTTCGGTGAAATGGCAAATGTATATGTGTATTCTTGAAATCAATTGAATCAGAGCCAAAGTCCATTTTCCAAGCTCATCGTCCAGATTTTCGAGGAGATATCAAAATATACACGGACACATGTGATGATCATTCCAAATATTCGCGACAAGGAAAATTATTTCATTACAGTTTTTGACTGATTTACACAAACAGTGAAACAAAGTTATTCTCTAACCGTACACTATGCATTTAAGTTAAATGAATATCATATCATAATATATAAACACATTAACTAATAGTACTTCCTGTTATTAATTAATAAATGAATATTCAAAGAAATAACATGTAAATAGTGAAAGATATTCAATATGAAAACTGACAATATAGTAAAGATACATATTTCCTGACAGCTTTGGCACACATCGCTTCTAGTTGTTTGATCATAATATTCATGTGCTTTATGAAAAAAAATTGTAAACACGTATAAAATAAAAATTTTATTGTGCAAATATTAGAATTTCTTTAATAACCTTCCATCAAGGATCTTCCTCGAATAGAAACCGTGCATCGAACGCGATCCTTTCACTTTTATAAACAAACAAATGCACGCGATACAAACACAATAAATATGTTGAATGGGTATTATAGAAGTAAGAATTAATAAAAATATAGTTGAAATATCATACAATATAATAATATGAGTTTATTAGACATTCGATTGATGATATGAATAAACACCATATTTCAATAAAATATAGAAAAATACTATTTTGCTAAGTGATTTGATATTTAACAATGTGTCGTGCATTTTGTTCATCGATAAAAACTTATTTGTTTATAATATAATTGGACATATGAAATTACATATAAGAAGAGTTTAGAGACAACTTAACAACTATTGTTATCGATACAATTTAATAAAACTATGGGAAGGTATTTCAATCTTTAGATAAACTTCTTACTTTCTGTAGAATGTAATGATTTCAAATAACTTATAGGTTTAACTGATTACTACTCGGTGACTATGTAAATGTTTTTGTTTCTGTGATTGTGAGTATAGAAAGAATAGATTCAAAGCTAAAAAGATATAAAATTGTAATAGACGAAGGCGAACTCACCGAATCTCTGCTTGGCGTTCTTTCCGGGACGACTCTCCTCTTTGTCCTTGTGCATGGAATCTTCGGTGGTGACGGGGGCCATGGTCTTGGCGATCAGGTTCTTGAGGGTGGAGAGGAAGGAGCGGGCGTGCGTGGCTGGCTGCGGGCCGCCGACGACTGAACGTTCGCGGTCGTTCGTGGTGCGGGCCGCGATAGAGCGATCGTCACCCCTCTCCTCGGCTGTTTCCCTCAGCGAAGAGTCGTGCAGGGTGGCCGCGAAGCCGAGCCTCATGACGAACGCGAGCGCGACCAGCTGGTAGTGCAGCAGGGCCGACAGGTAGAGCTGGCAAAGCCTCGCGAGGCTCATAATCCCTTTCAAGCGTCGCCGTCACTTTCGCAGAAGTGATCCGAGGACGTGTGCCTGATCAGGTCGAGGAAGTCCGGGCGCATGGCCACCCTCGGCGCGCTCATCGGACTCTCCGGCGAAAACGGACGAAAATAGATTTTCGTTTTCGTATTCGTGCGCGTGCGAAAGCGATGCGAACGTCCGAACGACAGAAGGACAAATTCGGAAGTTCGGAAGTAGGGAAATGCACCGTCGAGTGCGCAATGCGGCCATGATCGTTTTTATTCTCTTTTCTCTTCATCGAACCGATCCTTGTAAACTTCTAATTTTTATCCAGTTCATTTTTTACTAGTTTATTGGTCGTTTATAAATTGCGCAAAAAATATTATTTAAACACCTTAACTTTCAGATATCCTAATAAACCTATTAAGCATCAGATTTAGCGTAGTTTTTAAATGCTTAGTTATTATTTAAATTATATGAGCGGAAAAATATCGTAAACTATTCGAAACCACAACGAAAACATTCGTAATAAAAATGGTCCGAATTCATCACGTTATGTGCAAAAGACAAGATAGGTAACTGTCAATATCAGCCGGTTTTGACGTTTCGAAAGACGCATAATCGAAACGCTCCATAAAAAGGCTTTCAAAAGTTTAAAAGACTTTTAAAGATAAAATAATACGTATTCACGATGTCTCCGACTTTGCGGTCGCTTATCTCTCGTCTCATATCTACGAACAGGCCGCGGTCGTCCTCTCAGTGATGAAAGATTACCGAAAGACCGTTCTCATGCATGTACGCGTTTAACTTGCTGCTGTGGACCTGACAATTGTGTTTCGCCATCATGACCGACGGACTGCAAATAGACCTGGAAAACTGGATGTCCCAATTGCCCGAACGACTACAAAATTCGCCATTTATTTATCTAGCGATCCCAGGTACTATCTGCACGATTCAAAATATTAGATGATTGTATCGATGGCACAGTAATTTTACCCGATCGGCCTCAAACTCATTTAATGTAGTGCCTTTTTTATAGTCGTCCGATACTTAATTCTGATCCGTTCGATTTTACAAATGAAAGTTTTCAGGAAGTCACGATTCGATGACTTTCGGAATAAATCGCAGCAGCACTCTGGCTCCGGACGCTCCGCCCATAACTCGTCATCTGTGGCCCGTTTTTAAAGGATCAATAATTCGATGGTCAAAAACGCAGCAAGCTAATGTTCGTCAACAACTCTTAAGCGGAGTCAGGTTTGTATAATTTATAATATTTCGCTCTTTTGTTTCTTAAATGATCTAAAACTGAATATAAATTATCGAAGGTATTTCGATCTGCGATTCGCCACAAAAGTTGGAACTTCCAATCTTTATTTCACTCATGGACTGTACGCCGGTGAAGTAACCGAGGGATTGAATGAAGTGAAATCATTTTTGGACGATCATCCGAATGAAGTAAAACGCTTCATCTATCTAGTTTTATTTAAATATAATTATAATGCATATTCTTTTGATTTCAAGGTCGTGATACTTGACTGTCAACACTTTTATGAATTTGAGCTACAAGATCACAGAAAACTTTTCAACATTCTTATTGATACATTTGGTTTGAGAATATGCCCTCCTCAGCTTAATTTGGATACTATTACTTTGAATTCGCTAAAAAGACAAAAACAACAGGTCATTATCGTATATAGAAACCAAATAGTCGTGAGTAGCGGAAGATTCTGGAGAAACGGTCAAATGCCTACTCCTTGGCCTGAACAAATTACAACTCGCGGTTTACTCAATTGGATGGCAGCTGCACACAGATCGCCTTCGTCTGGTTTTGTTTTACAAGCTATTTTAACTCCTAACGTACCGTTTATAATACTCAGGTAAAGTAATTTAAACATATTTAATTATTTTAGTATTATAATAATAGAATAATCTTACAACTTGTAAATATTTTCAAGATGGCGATCTGACATAAGAGAAAGTTGCGCTAAACCCGTTGTAAGCAGAGTATTGCCTTGGATCGATAATCTTTTACCTGGTCCTCCTCCGATCGCAACTTCCTCAGAAACTCTGCGGGTAAATGTGGTGATAGCTGACTTCATAGACGTGAACCAAAACAAGTTTCCAAAAAGTATTATAGCATTAAATTACAAATTACTCTCGAAAGAAATCTAGAATTTTCTAGTTTCTTTCATCCTTTTCCTATATTGTGTATTGTATATATTCCTTTTACATTTTTGCAATGTGATGCACAAATGCTTTAGATGTAAGTGAAAAAATGTGAAATGCAATATTTCGCTTTTATTTTTTCAATGTATGTTTATATTGTAATAAAACCAAAGATAGGGTTTTCGAACTTTTTATAATCATCGTTTACGTATAAAAAAAACCATACCGTTTCTATTTTCAAAATTTTTTGCATTCTTGTTAAAAATATACATTTTTGAATATTTTTCAATGAATAAAAAATGATGTTACCGTCCAATAATATGTATTTATAAATCACTCCCTGAATATGTATTTTCTAATGAAATAAAGCTTTTTTTGTATTAAGATTTGAGTAGGTATTTAAAATTAAGTCTGGAATAGAGTGTAAAACGAAAAATAAACTTTATTGGCACTTTAATGTTATAAAATGAATTACTTCACATGAACATCAATTTCATAAAAAATGGAGTATCAGGGTTTACATTTCTTTTCGATCTTAACATACAAAAATCAATATTAGGTAGGTATAATTCGTAATTTTATGATTATAACGAATATATTTTTTTTCTAAAAGTGAATGTTTTTTGTTTCAAAAAAAATTTGATTAAGTGCATAGGTGATTGCCTAGGTTTAGCATAAAATATTATGTATTACGAATTTTCATTTATTCCCAATAATTACAACCATTCCAATACAAAATAATTTTGTAAGATTTTGTAATAGTTTTACAATAAACGTTTTAATTCGAATACAAACACGTGTGTCACATGCTTAATATAAAATTAGATTTTATTCTTTATTTATTTATAAATGTGAAAACAACTAACTGTCTTAAAAATTCAGATTTGATACAATGTATTATTTTCATTCATTATCAAAACATACAATAAGAAAATTATGCAAGTTTAAATGTAACTTAAAATACATTTCGTTGAAAATCAAAATTTCTACAACAAAACAATACACAGACTAGAAACACAGTCGATATAAGTAATACACATATAAATAAACATTTTCACTTAAATTTTACTACCTTGTTTCATTTGCAAATTGATGATTCTTTATATTTAATTTACTAAAAATAAGCACCCAATATACTACAGAATTGAAATTAAACGTAATAGAAACCTCAAAAAACTAGTAAATTGTTTCAAAATTTATTGCTTGATAATATGTGATTTTGAATTGTTCTCTATAAGTCAAAAATTAACATCTAAACATAAGTCGAACACAGATTTTTAATATTGAATTTACTTTCTATGTATGATTGCAAAATTTACATACAGATAAACATTACATATTTGTAAATAACAAGAAGAATAGTGAAACTATAAATATTACAATTGATATTTATAAAAATTTATATCAATCAAAAACAGTAAATTCGTAAGATTTGATCATAAAAATGAGTGAATGTTATATGATGAACACAAATTAGCCATTTTAACTGTTTAAAACATTTTATGAGAACAAATATTGCTATTTGAATTGTATATTCGATTATTTAGAACTTTACAGAGCTTTCACTTTCAATTGCTTCATTTTCGGGGTTTTCTTTTTGAGCTGACGCTTTTGCTCCTTACGCTCCCATCTGCGTTGCTTCTCAGGGTCTTCCTCCTGAAACAATATGTTTCGTTAAAATACTGAAATATTGATAAAAATATTTACCTAAATAAACTACTTACGGCCATAATACGATCTTTCTCGATGCGACGTTTATCCTCGCGACGTTGGGCAGCCAATTGTTGACGTGCAGCATGAGTGCTACGCAAAAATGCTTCTTCCACTTTCTGCCGGTTCTTTTCGGACTTCAAACTCGCCTTAAAATTGGAAATTGTTTAAAAAAAAATCTCTAAATACAAAAATGGAAGTATAATAATACCTCTTTAGACAACTTGAACCTCTTGAGCTTCTCCAACATATAAAACAGCAAAGTCAAGACAGGTGATATCGCTTCACAGCCTTTTTCCACGCTCGTAACAGCACAAGGTATTATCACGCCCATTAAGAGAACTCGTTGACATTCTGGTGGTTTCGTATTGCTCGTCTCCCTGTTATTACCAAGAAAAAATTAAAATCATAATTCAAATACAGAAATATTATTAGATCTATTTTAAATTATATACTCAGTCTGTTTCATTCCCGAGTATTGATCGCTAATATGAATATAATCAATGAGATGTCCATATTTTTCGAAGGCAGTACAAACTCTTTGATCAAACATGGACTGAGTCGCTTCGCTAATTTCAGATAATACAGAAAATGATTCAGGTAAACCGCATTTATCTCCTGGACGTTTTTCTCCACAAAATACACTCTGAAAGAATGAATGGATGCAATAAAAATGAGTTCTATAGTAAGTTAGATTAGAAGATAAAAGTAACATACGAGATCAGTCATTTCCTTTTGCATTTTAATAGCAGTTTTCTTTTGAGCTACACATGTTACAAATCCATCCATATCATCTTTTCCAAGTTCTACTCTGATCAGGAGCATATCGACGGAAGGACGTACAAGTCCAATGGCTAAATGTACAAGATCCTGCCTTTTGATGAGTTTCAAAGCAAGCAGCATACCTTCACAACATGTGCGTCCACTGCACCACATCGTGTAGTAATGTTCTGCTTCTTTCCTCCACACGCCAGGTTCTCCAGCTTCGTCACCTTCAATATGGAATTGATTTAAGCAAACATTTTATAAATCACTTTAACAATCAAAATTTATCTACTTACCAACTAAAGTAAAATTGTTATCGAGCAAGGGTTTATGAAGTTTCGTGAAAGCAGAAACGATGGAAGTATTTTTGGACTTTCCAATCAAAAACGTAGCAGTATAAGCTACTAAGCCCAATACTAACAATCCTTCTGCCCAGTAAGCCTCCCATCTTGCTCTCATCATAATAGGAACCTAAACAAGAACAAATATGTATAATAATTAGTTATTTCAATTATAATCTGATTACACATATGCATACTTTAGTTATGGTAATTTTCGGTTGTTCTTGATTAGTTGTAGATGCTTCATCAGTGAATCCTTCGAATTCTTCAGGATCTTGAAAATGCTCAAATTCATTATCTTCATCCTGAAACGATAATGTTAACATTAAATAAACTCTTTATAAAGAAATCCGTGGAAACTTTAAAGTATTGTACATACTTCAACAAGAATATCATCTTCGGGATCATCAACATTTATGTACTGAGGAGTAGGCTGAGAACCTATTCCAATTTCCTGTGAATCATCATCTGAATCAAACTGTTCGAACTCGGCAAATTCATTGTCTTGAAGAAGCGAAGCATCTTCAATGGATGGTGAAACTATAAGAGCAAGAAACCCCAAGACGAAACAAGCTTGGGCCAATAAAATCCAAAATTTCATTTTGATGTTCAATATTATCAATCTGAAAACATATTTTCATATATATTATTTTCTTAAAAACTACTTGTTAACCCAATTACATACACATCACAAAGGCTAAAAATTAAATGAAATTGGGTCAGGTTCGAAAACTTTTATTAATGAGCTTGCATTTTTGTCCAGTTAGAATAGGGTTGAATGAGGATAGGTTACGTATCACTTACCGGTCACAACGGACAATAACTATATCTCACAATCAGTGAAAATAAGAGTTCGTGAAATAAAAAACACTGAAACACATTAATTCTAATGAGATTAGTAGGTATACCTACAAGGTTAAATTTTGCTCTATATTCAAATAAGTAGAACATAATTAGATTACACAAGAAGATAATTAACAATATCAATAAATTTAATTACACAATACTAAATATAAACAATGAATTGATTAGAAGAACAACGAAAACTTATATTATTTATAGAATGAATTATCAAAAATTGATAATTGGACGATGGTTTCCTTAGGTGATAAGCGAATTGAGAACGATATAGGTTTTTCGCAGAGTTCAACATAGATAAACGAACAAAATCAACGCGGTTCTTTAAAATTTCACGAATTAACGAAATCAAAATGCTCACCTGATCTATTTGTGTATTTCAGCTAAAATTGGGACGATAGAACTGACTGAATTACAGAGGTTATAGGCGTACGTCATTCAAGGCAACTCTCTGAATATTATTAAGTTGGTTCTTCACATTTGCCGAATTTTGAAAATATAGATTTACATTTTTAATACTCGTTCTATATTTTCGATTAAGGTCTGGTCTTTTCACTGCTTTAGTTTACTAACCCAAGAGTTTCAATCAGTCTTTCCACTATGGACTGTAAAAAATCGCGGAAGAGAAACGATTTTTTGATAGTTCATAATGAAATAACTGACTAACTTCCCAGTTAGCCAACTAGTGCAGTGAAAAAATCGGTTCTTAATTGCAAATTTAACTATGAAATCATCGCTTATGTGTTTTTATTTTGTTTGTTTGTAGATTGGTGCAATTTTAAGTCTATTTTGACAAATCTTCAAGTCAGAAATCTGTCCTACGAATGTCACGCGATGAATTTCAATCTATAGGTTGCAAGAGTGCACAAAAGTTGCGAAAACGTTGGTAGTTCCACTTTATCATTTCCTGCCGCCACTTTTTCGAATCACATATGCATAAATTCATATTCAATAGTTTTTGCAGTTATAAGAATTTGTTTTTGTCAAACATTTTGTCAAAATTTGAAGAATGAACCATATCTCCGAAATCAACAATAAGAGACATCAAATTTAAAATCAAGTCATATTTTTTTATTTTATTCGCATTCAAAAATTTGATTGAACGTTGAACCTTTTTTGCAAAATAATATTTTTACAGTTTGATTATATATAAGTAGACATTAATTCGATATTTTCTTTTTGTCATTCAATTCCATTGCACAATTCACCATCTCTCTCACACAATATCCAATCACTCCTGTGCACACACCCACATCATTTCGTACTGCTTACGTTACTCCATCCATATTCTTCCACTTTATTACATATCTTTTTCCACTACTATCTTTCTTCATTCGATAAATAATACGTGGATATTTGAAAAACTTGCGTCTAAGACGATTTTTTTCCAGAAATTTGAAATTGTGTTGAACATAAATCTGAAGAAAAAATGATTTATATGATCTAATTGACGTCTCTGATAAAATATTTTGCAATCGTTTATAAGTGTATTCGTTTTAAAAATCTTTGAATTTTTATTAAAAGGTAAATGGGATTGTATCATTTTTTTTTCGTCTATTTTAACATTAAATTTACAATCTTGTCGAATCACCTTAAGTCATTTCTTTTGAAATCGAACGAATTCCTGATATTTTTCTTGCTAATAAGCGTTTCAAGAAACGGATCCTATAACAATAAACAGAAAAATCGCATCGTAATCAATCGTGTGTGCAACAATGGCGCTTATTTTAGAGAAATGGCGTCCGTTAATTTTCATTATCGATTGCGAATTTATATACTTTATATACTTAACACATTGCGCACATTTCGAGCTGAAATTTGCATGTAACCACTAATCAAATTGCGAGTGTAAATGTGGTGTAGTTTAGCTCCTCATTCGATCAATAACTTGTCACCTTAACTTGGCCCCCTTTTATTTTGCATTTATCACAATAAAATAATGTAATAAAAAACAAATCTCGTCATTTTTTATTATGTCGATCTGTCTACGTATTTTTATTTATTTATTTTATATTTATTAGCTTATTATCCTATACGTATATTTTTATCTCATTTTATTATTATATGTATTTTATTTATCTATATTGTTTAAGCTATTTATTATTTGATAAATTTTTGTTTTTCAGTCGAAGATTGAACGCGCTTACGTGACTAAATATAATTATAAATTGCTCGAGATTATTATTGAATTTTTTGGCTGACATTACGATTTTTTTTTGTAATTTAATTTTAAAATGAAAAAAAAAACTGGTATTCTCAACAAAGAACGAAAAAAAACTAGTCGACGTTCTAAAAGAAAACGACAAACATAAAAAAGTCGGTTACATAAATTATACATTTAGAATGTAGCATTTTAATAATATTAAAATATTAAACGGCCACAATTCCAAATTAATGGAAGTTTTGCTATTTTTCATCATTATTGTAATTGCTGTGGCTTTGAACAAATCGAATTTTGTTGTCTTTGAATGTTTTTTCGAAATATTTGTCGGCGTCGTTAAGAATCATACAATAATTTTATTATGACAATTTTCATAATTGGCTAGGAGCATATGCTGTGGTGACTAAATTAATGGTTTTGAAAATTTTCACATATTTCGTAATAGTGGAATAAAATAATATATGTATCTATTGCGATAATTGTGAAAAAACCAATGACAATAAATAAATTTCAATCTAAAAAAAAAAATAAAGGTTTCTCTGGAAGTGCAATTAGAAATAAAAAGGTAAGTACATAAATAATAGGTACCTACTGATAATAACTTTAATAATTAAAAATAGGCACTTGAAAATGATAACTGAATAAAGTTATCTAAACAAAGAGGAATAAAGAAAGGTAATCTATGTACATATTATACATAAAAATATACAGAAGAAAGGTGCCTTTCACAAATGGGTACCTACATATTTACAGCATATCACAAAAGTATTGCACAGATACATTTAATGAAAAAAGAAATCATATAAGCCTAGGGACCCACTGTAATGACAACTTCACAGAGATAATTTCGATTTATTTTGCGATCAAATAACGAGATGATTATATTTCAAGCATGTCCATTCATAGTTGATTGACCTTCAACGGATGAGATCTTTTTGCTATATAAATGTTATTCCAAGTTTTTTTACTAACGTTTATTATTAACGAAATTAGAAAAAATATATAGAAAAAATCGCTTACAAAAGTCTTGAAGCAAATTCGGAAATCATACATATGTACATACATATGTATGTACATGTTCACAATCGTAAATTATTGTATATGGATCAATTTATAAATACATATATTTTTATTTTTAATATGTTGAATTTATTTTTTCTTCGGTGATTTCTTTGGTTTTCACTTTAATTTCATATTAGTAATATTTCAATTAAAAGAATTAGGGATATACATAGGTATATACCAATGAATAATGTGAATATCTTCGATCAACGAGAACAATAAATAAACATTAATGGTAAAAAGTTTTTACATCCGGGTGCAATGGACCCGTAACTATGATGCAAGACTGAAGATTTCGTTTTTGACTACAATATAATATAATAAAATCATAAAATATTCATCATAAATTGCTCGAGTTTATTCGATTGAAAATTTTAATCTCATCGTCAAATATAATACAGTACATTTAATATAAAACGATCGAATGAAAAACAAACATAGACAAGTTTATCAGTAATTTATAAATTATTAATAAAATCGTTTTATTGATGAGTATCTTTTTTTAGTGTCGTTTTTATCTGAATTATAGTTTAAGATAAAAAATATATAGACATTTTTGAAGCTTAATGGATATTATCGTATTTCAAACTTTCGATTTTTAGAATTTTTTTATTATTTTAATTAACGTATCGTATCTGATAAATCTAACCTACCTATTGCAGTCGTTCAATTTGTGGTTTCGATTAGAAAATATGTTTTTGATTTTCATATCGAGAATCTATTCTGTTGTTAGATATTTAGAAACATATACATATGTACCTTATCTACTTATGTATTCGATATAGGTACATATTTATTTCAGTGATGAAAAATTGATACTGCGTAAAAGAATTATAAATGAACAGTAATTATGTTGATTCATCGTTTCATTCGTTTCCTTTAAATATACGATAAAAAAAATTCATCTATACGTATTATGTGTTTATTATACAGAATGCATTTGATTTTATAAATGGGTAGAGTACAACACAATGGAAATTGATTTTATATTCGGAAAATACGCCTGTTAATAATAATGAAATAAATTGCCTAAAAATTCCATAACATTTTTATTATCGTTGACACGTTTTATTTATTCAAAATTTATTATTGTACCGAGTTATCTTCGTGATCAAAAAAATTAAAAATATGTGTTCAACTTTTTTTTTTATAAATGAAATGCAGCAAGTCCTCCCACTGCAAACTGTCAAAATATGGTGGAAGATGAAGTCGGTATACCGACAATTTCGCAATATTATGGAGTCGATTGCATGAAAATATGTTATTAGGGCGTTCGTCATAAAAATGATATTTATTAAAATATAATGATTATTTGAACAATACGATTTTAAAATATGCATGCATACAGAATTATAATATAATATAAAAATAACGAAAATCGATCGAAGCGCAAAGTTTCGCCTCGGTCTCGTCCCCTAATTATCTTCTCCCCCGTGTCGGGGCCCCCATCTTCGACCTCCTCGTCGTTTTTTCATTCGGCAAAACAAAAAATCAAAAATTTATACGGAGACTCGAGACCGGGGGCAAGAGGGGGGGGGGGGAGAGACGGGGGGCGCTTCGATTTATTTTCCGCGGAATATATTACAATTGTTGTGCATGTGTTCGTGTGAATTTATACAGAATGGCCGCCGTCGCACGGACACACTCTCACAAATTAGCGTACACGTATACGTTTTATATCGCGCGTATTTTCTAAATATTAATATTCGAATTGAATTTGTTTCAGTGCGCATGCGTCGGAGAGTGTGTGTGCGTAGAAGAGACGGGGTTGATGCGAGAGTGTAGTGGTCGCCGGCCGGCTTTGGCGCTTCGCTTCGCTTCACACACACATTCGTACGTTTAATGAGCGGGGTAGTCAACAATTCATTAAAAATAATCATTAATTAAATTTAATTAAAATTTGGAAAGTAATTGACGAGATTTTTCTTTGACACGTGATTAATTTATTTCTTTGATTTTAGCGCCAGTTTAAAGTTGGAGAACTGACTGTGACTCTATGATTAGTCAACTAAAACAGTTAAAATACCTACTCACGATAGAAACGTTTGAATTGAATCGTTCAGGGATGGTTTTCTATTGATTATTGAAAAAAAATATTTTTCATAGTTTATTTATCTTTTATCTGTTTTTTTTTTATTCGGTGTTTTAATAATATCAATATGTAATACTACGTATTAGGCAATTCATAAATTATTACGATTCATTACTGATAAATTGCGGTTTGTAAGATTATAAGCAAGTAAACCGCAAACTTTCAGAAAGATTAGCATTTTATTTTGGTTAGTATTTTAATATTATTTGATCGGTATTAATATATTAATGTTGTATGTAATATTAGTTATATATTTGGATTCTAATAATCATAATTTAAATCGAAAAGAGAAGTTGAACTCGAGTAGTCATTATTATCAGGTATATTATTGTGAACGTTTATGTCGACCAAATTCTGATTCGGATCGATTTTTGATCTGAATTTTTAATAATTTGATTAGTTTGACGGTAATATGTAATTATGCTAAAATATGAATTAGATAAGGTTATTTCGATTTATTTATAATATTTTATTAGGTTTATAAAAGTTATCTCGAGTTCGATATCAACACACGACGAATTTATTTAACAATAGGATAGGTTGTTTTATTTTTTCTGGTTACTTTAGTCGAGTGTCGTGTCGATGGATCGAACGCGAGTGAATCATATTATTATTTCACGGCTCTCAACTGTCAGACTAGAAATCGTCACACCTGCCCGATTTTATGAAAAGTAATTAAATATCAAAAAAATAATTAGCGTCGTTCGGAAACCGACGGTTACGATTTTTGTCGTAAACGCCACACGGCACGCACACGCGCGCGAGCGACGGCGCTGCGATCGCGCGGCGGCCGTCCGCAAACCGGCGAGTTTCCTCCCGTCGCTCGTGCGCGGCGGTGCGGGACGAGCGGGAACGGCGGGAATAGCGGGACGAACGGGACCGGAAGTCGTCCGAGCGGAGGCGGAAACGGAAACGGAAGCGGCGCCCGCGCCCCCGAGGTGAGCCGCCCCCGGATGGCCGACGCCGAGCCGACCACCGCGACCAGGCTGCGCGGCTTCCGACTCAGAGAGGTTAGGCCGCCGACGCGCCCCCGCCCCCGCACTCCCCATTTTTCAAATTGGAACTTTCGAATCGCGAAGGGCGCGAATCCCGCGGTCGTAACGCCGCAATTCTCGCTCGAATGTAAATTTATAAGCGGCGTATTTATATATAGCCACGCTCACATGCGCGGCGCGCCCGCTCCTCATTTTATAATGTCGCGTTTAAATTTTTAAACGCTCCCATAAAAAGCGGCGTCCTTTTTTGTTTATTTATTTTTTTAACGCTCGTATTTATTTTTTGCCTTTTCGAGTCGGTCGTTTTTACCGTTGGTAGACGTGCGGGGAGTCCGGAACGAAAAAAGTGCAAACATATCGCTATATTGTAATTAATCTCGTATATATAATATTTTATATGCATTATGTAATGCGCGCACTTCACCGTTCGCTCCGATCGATTCGTTTTGTTTTTTTAATCGTTTTATTATTATATATTTTATCGTATCGCACAAAGTGTGGCATGCGTATAATATTTTTGTCGTACACGATTCCGATCGATTTGAAATAAATTCGAATTTTAACGGACCGACGTAATTGATCCGTCGGATGCGTGAATTCATATACGAGTTCAAATGTGTATTCGAATGTTAAATGTCAACACATCGATCGATCGTTATTAATTGTTTAAATTTATAAATAAACATACGTCAAAATGTCAGAACGCTTCGAACAGATAAATTAATAGATTCTGTATTTTATATTGAAAAAATAAATGAAATTTATTTATACGAACGTATAAAAATTCTTTTCTTATCGTATTCTTCTATTTATAATTGAATCTGCTCAGAATTGTGACCAACTCTACTTTTTGTCCAAAATGAGATTTAAATGTCAAAGCGCTCGGTATAGTCACAACACTATAAAAAGAAAATCTTAATACCAGCCCAAATTTGATTTCTTTTTCAGACAGTTCAAAATTCAAATTACCCATGGTAATTTTCAGTATTATATGAATTCAGCTTGGATAGGGTTGCTCGCAATTAGAGTAGTTTTTTTCGTTTCCTTGCATAGTGGAGTTAGTCACATTTAGCTCTGAAAGGCTCAATTATACATATCTTCAAATTTTATCAGAACATAAAAGTTCGTTCATAATTTGAGTTTACATAATTTGTTTGAAAAATACCTTTGTACATACAAACTTGTATCTATTTTTGACAAATGATGACATCTCTCTTGATTATAATAAAAAAAAATCATTTTATGCAATTGAAACAGTTGAAAATCAACATCAGAATTTAATTCATCTATCCTACGAAAAAATAATTTTCATTCATAAATTTAAAATATGAGTATTTTAGATAATAGAATTACTTGAATCTTATCACATACCAAAGCCATAAAAATTGTTCTGATGTTGAAAAAAATTTTTTTTAATATTTAATTATGCATTATATAATATCACTATTTCTGCATTAAATGTTCCCGATGCTATCATGAGAGCTGTTTTGTGAATATTTTTCTCACATTATAAAATTTCAGTAAATTGACATATTTTTTTCCATACTATTTATACCTATAGAAACTTAAATGAATACCGAAACATGTTGTAAGATAAACAAGCCAGCTTGAAATACTACATAATATTTTTTTCATTTATCATGGAAAAATTTGATAAATGTATAAAGCAGATTTATCGTGAAAAAAAAAACTCATTTTTAAAATGATTACAATTATAAGTCTGTTTTTTAAACATATTTCTCATATATAGTTCAATAGAAACTGAAAATTATTTGAAAAATTTTAGGTCAATTAGATCACGCAATTCAAAAATCATATTTTAAATTGTAATGAAATGCTAAATAATTCTATAATTACATCTTTTTAGATGCAGTCCACTACTAGTGATAAAACATTCCATTTGAAATGGAACAACCATTTGCAGAACCTCAGTCAACTGTTCACCGCCATATACACTTCTTCGGCGCTAGCCGATGTGACTCTCTCATGTCGAGACGGAGCTATCAGAGCTCACAAATTGGTTTTGTCTGCGTGCAGTCCCTATTTCGAGCAAATATTCCGGGATAATCCTTGTAAACATCCAGTGATAATTCTCAAAGGCATTCCTTATGCTGAAATCAATTTGCTCGTTGAATTTATGTATAAAGGATCAGTGGATGTTCAAGAAATTGATTTGCAATCATTGATGCACACTGCTTCCGAATTAGAAATTCGCGGATTAGCGTATGAGCTTAGAAAAGATGCTTCAAGTCTTCTGAATGTGAATTTGAATGAATTTACTACACATAATGCTGGACAAGAAAGTACATTTACCCCTGTTGAAGCAGGAACACTCTCCCATGAGAATTTGGCTCAAAACAATGTTTCTCGACTTCAGCAAATACATCTATATCAACAATCAATGTGTCGAAGTGGGTATAACGCTCCGCAAATCAATCCGACATGTTTCGAAGCTAAAAGAAAACGTAAAAGCGAAGAACCAATGGCCGATACCACCACTACTGCTGTCAAAAACATTCTTGCGGCTGCAGCTAAGGAGCTGGCTGAGAAAAAGGAGCCTTTCAATAAAGTTAAATCTTCCACATCTATTCAAACCGAAGAAGAAGATCTCGATATGAAAGTCGAAACGTATGAAAGTGATAGTGGTGAAACTGAAGCAGCTCAAGATTCGGAAGAACTACCCCATGGACGTGACACTCGATTCAAAGGCAAGAAAAGAGTCTCGGTTGGTATGGATGATGAATATATTCCATCGAGAGGATTGGTCAAAAGCGTCAACAAGCAAAACAAGAAAAATATGAAACTCACTTTCAAATTGCCCAATTCTAATAGTCCGACACATGATTCTTCCTGTGATGGCCTCAGCAAACTTGTCATTACAGGTTGGAAGCTTTATTTGTTATGGTAAAATTTATGTATTGAATTTCAAATAACTTTTTTCATTTCAGCCGTGACTGGTGGAGATGGATCCACACAAATGCCTACTACCACTGCACCGGCTACTGCGACTACTGCACCTGCCACTGGAAGCACTACTGGTTTATTAAAGTGTGTTAATCTTGATAATCTCAGAGAAAATCCCCGCGAAAGTGTAACTATTATTGACGATGATGATTCTTCAGCTGTCGGTAAGTATTATATTTTTAACTACAATGATCATTGTTTTTGTATACTGATGATTATATTTGTTTTTCAGATACGTCTGATGAAAATAATCTTCTCGTAGAAACTGCTTATGAATCGGCACCTGGTCCAGATGAAGATTATGATAGCAGCGATTCAAAACCGTTTCGAAAGACCGAAGAAAAGACATATAAATGTGATCTATGCAACCTGAGGTGAGTCAATATGTACTTGATTTAATTTTCTAATATTTTTGTTTCTTCAATAATGTGCTTGGTGTTAACTATGGTTTTTATTACTCATTGACTGTATGAGAATGTTATTGACCTGAAGAAATTATTAATATCGTTTAAGTGGTAACTGATTTTTGATTTCAAACAATGCAGTTTTTTTTTGTAAATATTTTATGTATTAACACTATTCTTTTTTCTATCTGTGTATTTTCTTGGAGTATTTGATAAGTTGATATTTAGTCAGTACAAAATTAGTTTCATGTGTCTAAATATGTAATTTATCAACGGTTATCGTCTTTTTGCCATATTCTGTCTTATATTCAAAATAATTATTGTTAATATGCATTAACAAAAGTTTTTTCAACTTAAGTTTTCCAGTGATGCAAACATACTTTCAGTTTTATTGAAAATTAACTCCGATAACTTAAAAAATACATAGAAACTGCTGGAAGATCAACATTAATGCAAAACATGCAATTCAAGTACTTTTTGTAGAAAATGTGAGTTGAAATACATTGACAAACTAAGCTATACGATTTATTATTTCAACGAAATAGTTGTCAAATACACTTGTTTCTATCGATGTTCAATATTTATTTTTTAATACTTAAAAATACAAAATATGCTGTTAAATCAAATGTGCATTAATACAGGTTCTGCTCTTCAAATTCAGTTTTTCGCAAATCAAATTCATCCATTGATAAATTGAATTTGATGTGTGATTGTTTTTCTAAATAAATGTTACAATAGATTTTGATGTACAATTTGATTTACTATCGTTATTTATTTTCAAAATCTGAAGTATAAAAGTATTTTATCTGAATCTGGTCAGAACGGTACACCATCACCATACTCCATCTACTGAGTCGCCTTCCGGAAGACCACCTTCTATAGAGTTACCGCATATCACAATTGAATCATCAGAACCGTGTGGATCTGCAACAGAGAATCCAGTTCAACGCAGTCGTCGAACTGTATACAACTCTACTAGTTCAGAACTAAAGAAGGTTTTATGGGATTGTTACAAAGGTGGTATGTCTGCCAATAAAACGGCTGAGATTCTTGGAATAAATAAAAACACAGCTAGAAACATTATACATAAATATAAAAAGAATAGCGGTGTGTTGATAGAAAAGAAACGTGGTGGAATGAGAAAACTTAAATTGAATTCAACAATATTGAATAAAATTGAGCAAATAGTCAAGGAAAATCCAAATATAACTTTGAAAGGTATTCGTATAAAAGTTCGGGAATCCGAAGGTGTTGAATTGAGCTTGAGTAGTGTCGGTAATGCATTAGCCCGATTATCAATTTCAACAAAATCTGTGTTCCCTAGATCTGAACCTGATTTGAATCCAAATGAAAATAATTAAAAAATAAGGAAAATTCTTGGAAAAACAGGTATTTCATGAACTAATTTATGATTGAGTTTATAATGGTTAAATTTTTTTTAGATTTATATTAGCCATTATGTCAGCTCTCAAATTGGTTCTAAAAAATTACACTATTTACTTAAATACTTGTATATTTCATTATCATTGAGGGTTGAGTGACACAAAAGCATCATGCTCTCTTGATCTGTAACAGAGATTGAACGGAAAGTTACATGTGCTTATGCCGGAAAAAGAGAAAAAATGTCACACGTTTGTAGTGTGTTCCAATGCAAAACAACGAAAGAGGACTATATATTTTTGTAAAACGTGTGATACGAAATATTTTATATACGCGGAAGATAGTTATGAAGAATATACTATAAAAATTTATATATAATCGATTTCATCAAATTAATAAATATATTTCCAATTTGTAATAAATTATGTTAATACATATAATGGTTTACAAAAAATGTGTATACCCATGTGAAATAGAGTTTTCAGAGATAATTTTTTCACATAAACTTAACATTTTCTGATGAAATATTTTGCTTCAATTAATTTATACAAATGACTTTCCTTGAAACTGTTGAATTTTTCCCTTGGATAAAAGTATCTCTATTATTTTCTTAATAATCAAGACTATATTATTAGTCACAAGTGATTGATTAGAGTGTAATGCGATAATTATGTCGATACATTGGTGTAAAAATATGTACGATTGTGATGTTAGATAAATGTTTTTAATACATTAATAATGTATTTATGATCAGTATTATAAAACTATTTAGTATTGTGGTTACGAATATATTTTGTAAATATAATCGATGTTATTATAAAACGTACTGCAAATTCAATTTTACGTGTGTAATTTTTCCAGATACATGAATAAAATAAATTATTAGCATTTTCCTGTAATCACCTATTGAATAAGTATTCAATGTACCTCTTGAGAAAATAAAAATTCGAATTGGAATAGAGTAGTTTTATGTTTGATTACATTCTATCACTCCCGACACATATCGACACAAAATTGCCTATTCTTTTGATTTAGAAAAGCCTTCAATAATGCAATTGCACTATATGGACTTTAAATTCTAATAAAATTAATATAAATATTTTTTACATGATAAATCGTAGAATTCAATGTTAAGTAATGTTGCTCATTGCTACATTAAGTATTCACAAAAATATGTACTACTTTAGCGATACACATAACTTGCAGTTGCCTCAAATTATAATAATTTCACGGTGAATGGTGAAAACTTGCGTAAAGCGATACTGAAATGTAAATTTGATTTAGTCAGTCAAATTCGAAATGCGAAAATATAAATTTATAATTCAATTTATTGAATTTCAAATGCGTAACCTGTACAGTAACAAAAATCTGAAATTGTCGTTATTTTCCTACCCTTACTGAAATTGAATATCTTAAACCATGACACTGATAAATAATCATGTTATATCTATTTTTAATCAACTATACTAACATCAAGTGTGACACATTAAAATAATGAATTTTATTTAAGTAATCTTTTTCTAATTCTGCAAATATGTATCTGCAATTTGTTCAACTGCATTCTAATTGGAATATTGTGAGAACATGATTTTCTAATTGTATCTTCATGTTTTCATAATTTGTTGATTAATATTTTATGATCATTTGATAGAAATTGTATTATAAATTTAACAGTGTATGGTTATTGTATTTATACAGTTTTGTTCGGAAATTCCACATGAAACGACACAGAAGAACACACACCGGGGAAAGACCGTTCCAGTGCGATGGCTGCCCCTTCAGGTGCAAATATACAATATATAATTATTTCATTTCAATTAATTGTGCATTGCAAATAACATCGACCAATTTTTTGAAACGTGTTTCGAGATCGTTTGCAATCAATTTTTCACGTGTGTAATTAATCTTCTTTTGTCGTAGTTAATTGAATTTGCTGTAAAATTATCAATAAGTGTGATATTCGTTCTCGAGCCTTTGTAACGAAAAAAGGGTTTTGGAAAATTGGCTCTTATATTGTCTGCAAGGTTTGAAATTTGGCATTTGGAGTGTTGACGAGTGTGATCATAGATTATTTTGAGAATCACTAAGATTTGTGTATTGAGTCGTATCCTCACTGAACAAAGTAATATTCTACCTTCTTTTAAACATGTCCCTTCATTACGACGATGGCGTAGACTTATACCACTGTCATAATTATGGGCACATATGGTTGCATTATCTGGAGTCATTCACGTTCAATGTCGGCTGACTTTGTGTCCATTGATAGTTAATGGAATTTATTACTGTAATGTTTTTGTTCGTTTTTATATGTTTGGTGTCGGGAATTTATCTTTGATGTCTTATCATAAGAAATGTATTGTTCAACAAATGTTTAGTGATTTTAATACGTCTAAAAATTATAGATTTTTCATATTGAATATTTTTCATACAATCAGTTTACTTTGATGCTAAAACCCTGGGTGAATTTGTGTGGCATAAGTATAGAGCAATATATGTCTTATGCTAGATCATTATATTTCAGTATTCTTACTTTGTTGCATGAGCTTTTCATTTTGCTGTTATTTTCCCATATTTCTTATGCACCTATGTACTCACATGAAAGAGTTTCGAGTAAGAATTAGGCTTATTCATTTTGATTATGGTCTCAAGCAGCATATGTATATTATGTATGTAGGTATAACTTATGTTAGTCTCTCAAGTTACATATATTAGAGTTGTAAGGACAATAGAATCAGTTTCGGGAATGATTTTATTGATCTTCTATTTTTTGTTTTTGAAAAATATTCATATTCTTCGGAGTAAGGTATTCACTATTTAACCAATAATTTGACTGTGATAATAATGTGATTTAACATTTTTATTTTCATGTAACTAATGTCATTAATATTCTTCACCACAAAAAAGCTAAACATACAAATAGCGAATCAACTCATTCATCTTGTATTAGAAAATAATATAGGTATATTCTGTATTGGCTTAGTGCATCATGTAATCATAAATACATACATTTTTGTAATTTTTAATGGAAAATATAATAGTTCAACTATTTAGTGTTCAATGGGATTAAGTGGATTATAAATGTACAAAACTTATTGTTTTTAATACTGATGTCTAAGTCAGTAATACTTAAATATGGGAAAAAAATTAGTGATTAAATATGTGATAAGTGTTGGATTTATGATGGGAAAAAAAATCAAATCTACATTTACATACTAACTGTCATTTTGAAAATAATTTCACTTTATTATTTCTTATTTATTTTTCATTCATTGAATACCATATCTTCCTATCATTTTTTTCCACAAAATTTCTTTAAAATCATTCATTGAATTAATATTCTATCGAGTTTGGTTTTTTTATTATCGCATACATAAACATATCAAATTATATTTTTGAGTTGAGGCAAGCATTCGCTGCATTTTGTCATGTAAATCTTAATTCTGGAATGTTGCAAATGATTAATCACTTTTTTTCAAAATATTGAAAACTGTTTTATTAATTGATTAACGTTGTTAATTATATAAATGCAAGCAATCTTCAAAGATCAAATGGTAATCATCAATCTGTATTTTTTTTTATTTCAATGTGTGTTCGATATTCCACTTGTATTTTATGCATTGGTATTCGATGAGGTGTTGCAACAGTTAAATTCTTTTAAATCTTGTAAAAGAGTATACAGTAGAACCCTGATATACATACACAATCTGTTCCATATCCACAGATGATGCTTATTTAAACCTATAAAATTATAACAATATAGTTGATTTCGCCATGCTGTTCTAATTTTGAGTTGCAAGATTTGTAATACAAGTTCCATTTTCAAGCTACGCATTAAGTTTCTTTTTAAATAAATTAACACACTATTGTTCTCATCGCTTTTTTTTTTCAGACCCGTTTGAATCCTTAATTTTTTTTTGCACCCATGACCACACTGTTATTGATAAAAATAACAAAATAGCGCACGTTTTCACGGATTTTGTTCAAATGTTGGGGCATTTTGTGTATGTTCATATATTAAGGTTCCAGTGTACTTTTTAAAACAATTTAGGGCTGTTTTTTTTTCACAGCTTTAGTTAACTAACAAGCATTGTAGTTAGTCCTTCAACGATGAACTGTCAAAAACCTGTCTCACTTCTGCGGATTTTTTTCAGTTCATAGTTGAAGGACTGAATAACTCTGGTTAGTTTAGTAAAACAGTGAAAAAGTATTGCAGCATTCTCTCATTTGTCATTACCAATTCTATGTCACTTTTATCAGGTTTTTAAGTGTTTATTGTTCACTATTGATGTTTATTTATATTGCTAATTGTTTTTTCCTTTTCCAGTTTCAATCGTTCTTCACATTTGGCAAGACATAGACGCACTCACACAGGAGAGCGGCCATATAGATGTGAAGCTTGTGGAAGAACATTCACACGTGGTGATAAGTTGAAATTACATTTAAGAGTCTGTGAAAAAGTAAGTATTAACTCTTAATTAGTTTTAAAATATCAAAAGTTTTCATTTTTAATCATAAATATTTTTTCAGGATGAATATGTTTTGCCAAGCCATATGAATTCTGATGATAGAAAACAGCCTAAAGCCGAAACATCACAAGGCGTTCTGCCAGGAATGGTCTCAATCGGTCACAGTGAAAGGCATCAATTGATGTTCACACCTAGTGGCGAAGTAATGCTTGCACGTTCTCAGTCCCAATCTCAATCGCAAATTCAATCTGATAATGATCCAAATACAAGTGAACTAAATGAAAGCAATCAATCAATGGTCACTATGAACGATTCAAATGCTTCTCAGTTAAATCTCTCGACAATAGCAACACCTTCTACATCAGATTCTTCTATGATGGCGAACCAGTTCTATGCTATCGATGCATTAGGTTATCCTATTAAACGTGGCCGAGGAAGACCTAGAAAGAAACCATTGATAATTGACATACCACTTGTCAAGAAAAAGAGAGGAAGACCACCTAAAGTCATAAAACTCGGTATGAGAATTCCACAAATTTATATTTCACACGAACCGATTATGAAAATATGAATACTCGTTTATGTTTTAGATCCGAATGAACCTCCAACACCTACAGGACCTGTTGAAAATTATAACGCATCGAATCTACCGTATGGCGATTTTAGTTATTTAACAGACATTATATCAACACATTTCAATCAAACGAATCAGGCATACCAGAACATAGTACAGATGAATCCTGCCGTTGCCGCCAATATATTGTCGAATGCAGTCGCCCAAATCCAAGGAGCACAAGGAACATCACTCCTCATGAATCCCGGCACTTCTAAAATTGATGTCAAGTCCGTAATGTCTAATGTGCTGTCTCAAAATAACAAACAAGTTGCAACACCTCAAATGTCCACAATGAACGAGAATGTAGCTCCTGTTGAAACGGTGAATTCGAATACGGTCATGACCTCACCTGAATCTGCTAAAACTCAAAGTGTAATAGTGAATAATGAAAATGCCATACCGAGCGACACGAATAAAAGTGAAACCAAGAAAAGCGAAAATGAAGGTTTGGAGAACAATTTAGATAAGATGGAAGAGTCTGTCGAAGCAGTGAAGCTGCAGAATGTATCTAACGCTAGCACAGTTGAAACAATCAAGAACGACTCCACAGGTGGTGTACCCTTGACCGTAGGTGAATGTACTATAAAAGCAGTCACTAACAATGGATAGAAGCTATTGGAAAATTTGTAAAATTGTGTGTAGGTATATATTGAGCGCAGTCATCTTAAAATTTGTTTTTGGAAAATATTTTCGTATATTTTCATACACGTTTGTATAATTTACGAGTTTTGTTAATGATAATGTTTTTGGATTTTGGAATTATTGTATTGTAACTGTTTCTTTTGTCAATTTTCAAATTTGTTTTTTCTTTTAATTGGCAGCTATTGTAGAATTTTTCATGATTAGTGTATGTATGTAATTTGACATTAATGGCTGTAATTATGATAGTGGCTCAAGTAAAGGGATTGAATGAAATGAGTTTGTGTATTTCGGTTCAAATTGTTGCAAAAAATTACATATTACAAGTTTTTTAACATTGAACAAAAAACAGTAAATATTTCAAAATGAAAAAAAACATGACTTATGCCATTGTCATAATTATGGACACATTTAATATCGATCAGTATTTTAATTTATTATTGAAATTTTGATGCATTTTGTTTCGATCATTAGATAGACTGAATTAATCATATTTTGCCTTAAATATAGAATAAAATATCATTGCATTTCCCGTATCTGTCACATTTTGGATCATAATCATCTTTTTTATTTTCTTTTTAATTTTTCCATGTTTAGAAACGTGTCTTCCTAATACACCACGATTTTTATGCATAGATTTTCTTGAATCATACCTTTTATTTAGCATTATTGTATAAGAATGCATTTTCTGCATATAACAATTTTTCAATAGTAAGTATTTATTTCTTACATGAATATTGTAAGCATATTCGGCTTTTATGCCACATTTTCGAAAAACGAAGTGTTCCTTTGTAAATATACGTGTATTAAAAATGAAAAATTTTGGACAACTTGTGTCAAATAGTATTTTTATACTGAGTTCTTTATATTTCAATTGAATCATTATAATTTGACAAATTCGCTTTTTTAATTGAACATGTATTACTTTTTATTTCAGATTGTTATTGTATTAATTTTGACTACATATTTTGTGTTTCATATATTTTAATTTTTGTGAAAAGTTGAAAACTATGTTAGCTATCATTGTCGACATATTTGTGTATGTTCATTTTTTCATATTCATTGAGGAAAATCAGTATTTTAACGAACTAAGTGAATAAATTTGACATAATATATCATTTTATGTTAAAATTTAGATGTTATATTAATTAGTATTTTATACATTTAGGTAAGTAATGTTTAAGCTTCGTTATTTTTCATTAATTGTAAACTTTAATTTCAAGGTGAATAATGTCACTACTTAAATTTCACTACACTAAGTTTCTATATTGAGTTAATTTTAATTTGTTTCAAAACTATTGTTGCAAAATGTACTTTTTTCGCTTATACATATATGTAAGCCGATTATAGAACAACTGCATACTGAAAAATTGAACATAATATGCTTGATCGCTTTAAATGAATCTTCCCTTGTTAAAAATCTTTAATAACATTGAAAAAATATCTTTAAAAAAAACTAGTCAGTCTTTTGATAAATTAGAATTTATATTGTGGTCCTAGTTCCAATTGAATGTCAATCTTTATTATGTGTAATAAATTTTCTTCGAGTTCACATTTGTTTCATCAATAGTCACTCGTTCCTCAGTATCTGTATTCACATATTCAGTATTTCCACGATTAGCAAGTGACTGAAAAGCTTTGCTTTATTCCGTTAATCCCATAGTTCCTATTTGTGCATGCACTGAGAATTTGTAACATAACGATGCTCTCAATTTATTGAATTATTGCATTTACTGCGGCCATATTTTGTCGATAGTGGTTTCACAAATCACTCAAAGTTAAATATCTTTTGATATTACAAAAAATCCAACATTTAAGATTGTTGTTGAAGAAAACTTTACCTTGCTTCAACAATGTTTGATAGTTATTACTTTGGTTCCTTATTTTTTGAGTTCAGGCAAATAAGGGAAGACAGTTATGAACTAATTGAAACTCTTAGATGTCATATTGCATTATTATATTGTTCAAGAAACATTGATTTATATGTATTATCAATACAATTTTGAAGGTAAAAGACATGCAAATATGCTTTTTTTTTTAACTTCTTGTGCATTTGTAAAAGCATGAATTAGATCCCGATTTGTATTTTTTTTTTTTTTTTTAATCTTAAAACCTCCCTGTTAGATTCAGTTCATGTAACATTTGTTTAAAACATTTTTATCAATATTTTCATCACAAATGCATAGAAGTGACTCAATTGAGTTTGCAATTAACTCAATTGAATAATCGTATTTCTATGTTATAGAAAATATATAGCTCGATTGAATCTGCAATATTGTGACATGTATCAAATTAAATTAGTGTAAAGCGAGACAGTAATACGAATCTCTATATGTTTCTCGTATTAGTTTTTGAATGATTATGGTTTTTCCATTTTCAGAAGTTTTTTAGTTAAATGTTTTGAGTATGTGGTTTATGATTATCATATATCATGAAAATTTTAATTATCAAATGTACGTTTTATATCCTGTAAAGTTAAAACTATAGTTGACTATTTTGTTTGCTTTAGCGACATCACCAAATGCAGAAATATTGAAAACTTGTTAATAATTTTAGAGATAGCTATATAAAACGAAAAGCTAGATTGAAATGTATACTATAATCAAAAGATAAATATCAATTATATTTATATATATATACCTATGTATATTGTGTAACAAGAGTTTATGTGCTTTTTTTATTATTAGGATTGCGTTTATGTTCGACCAGTTGACCTGTTTAAGAGGCTAATAATAAAATTATGCATTTGTGAATTTCGAGTATTAAAATGGAAAAGAAATAGCAAAGTGAATAATGTGCATGTTATATTATGTTCATTGTATTTTGTCAGATATGATTTTAAGATGTTATTTTTCATTAATTGTTTAGAGACGATTATACATACATACATAGATAAGGTTTGTCCTGTTTCGAATCATAAGGATCTTGCATGAGTAATTTATTGATTTGTTTCTAAATACAAATTAGCGTGCATTGTAACTCCAATAGTATAATAGTTAATGACCATTATATATGACACTGAGATAATTAATAATCTACAATTAGATGTTTAAGATTTCATTCATTATCATTATTATTTTCGATTTCATTTACTTTAAATAATTCAAACTGCAATATTGAAAAATAAACATAAAATAAAAATTAAAATGTTATTTTATTGTTTAAGATAAAATATACATTTATATATTATATTACAAATCAAGTGTCCCCTGGAAGATCAATATTATTGTCAATATATGAAATATCCATTTTCCAAAAATTAGTTTTTAACCTTTTGAACTCTGTGTCGAGTGTGACCTGATGCCATATGTTCCCCACAATTCCATTCAAAAGAAATCTCTAGAGTTGAAATGGTTAAAGCATTAACAACGTCTAAAATATTGGCAAGTGCCTTTTGGATAATGTGATTTTGATCTTTAATTAAAAGAAACATTGACTATACATGTACATCTCAAGTTATATTCAAATTCTCAGTAAATACAGTTTATCATTATTGATAAAATACTTTGTATGCTGTGAGACATCAACGTTTTTTTTCCATGAATATTTAAGCAAAGCATGCATTAACAATGTTATCGATTGTCAGGGGACTCATAAAAGTAATTAGAAATGGTATCAAATTTGTGAGCAATTTCGTTAATGGATAACGTATACATATATAATATAAACAGAGAGCTTGTTGTATTTATAGACAACTGCAGGTTTATATTTTTACTCTTGTAATTTATAACGCTAGCTTTCAAGGACATTCTTTCTAAAATGTAAACGTAAATCTAGCAGCTCTTTTCAACTCAAACTCAAAACTTTTTGCAAATAGCGTTGACATATTCAAACACATATAAGTTCAGGTAACTCAAATTATTGACACAAATAGAAATACAATAAGAAATTATGGAAAGGTAAAAAATACTATATTGTGAGGTAGAAGAAACAATTTAAATTTGTATTAAATTTATATTCAATGAGTTTTAAGTCAATGCTTGTTTAAATCGTTTCTCATACATATTTTGAACTTTGAATTTCTAATTCACGAATACAATGGGTCTGCTGTATCAATAAAATCAAATTCAGCAGTTTTATTAACATATTTAAGTACCGGGAGGTGCTGGAAAAGAGTAATCTGGCCATTTGGGGAATCCTTGACCTCGTCCTATCACAGTAGCTCCTCGACCTCGTCTCGACGTAACAGTAGCTTCCTGACTTTGTCCTGACATTGCAGAAGCTGTTCGGCTTCGACCTCGCAAGGAAGAATTTGGTGGCGGAGAAGTGAATGTATTCATTAAATGAGACATCGAAGATGTAGCATTAGGCGAATGTATGTTGGCTGAGACATTGGAGTAGAAAGCGGGCACGTGCATATTTGGTGGAAAACCTTGATAGGTCATCGAAGGTGGCCTGAACATGGGTGGAATCGTAAGCCTTGAAGGTCGAATGAATGTGGCATTGTTGAATTGTGGAATTAAGTTATACACATAAGGAAGGTTGTTGCCATTGGTGTTGTCTGAGGCTAATTGGTTTGTCACACTGGGGTTGGAGTTTGAGTTACCGGCCCAGTGGATATCGGCCGTTGGAAAATTGGCGTTGAAAACATTGTTTTCGAAGCCAAAAGGGTTGCCATGGCCTACGCCCTTCCAAAGTTTCTGACCAGTTTGTTTATTTTTTCTGTCCCATTCTGCAGTTTTTTGGAGATTTTTCCTATTCATTTTTTCTTCGAATTCAGTCGGCTTCGCACGTTTGTTGGAACTGCCCGAACTGCTGCCGTCACCTTGTGTTTTTTTTCGTTGATTTTCTCTTTTCGCCTCTCTTTCCTTTTCATCGTCAGAATAATCCAAGAATTCCGGAGGCATTTCTAAATCGTGTTGCCACGACGCATCGGATCCTTTTAACCTAAATTGAAAAAAATGTAAATAAATATGGATCAGATAAAAGTAATTAAATAGTTTAAATAGTACCTCATTAGGTCAGATACGACTATGAAACGTGTGTGGTCAGATTTTGGAGCATAATAAACATTCATTCCTATAGCGATACTTTTATCCTGAACATGATCGGGCGAATTGAATCGAACACTATACAAAGGTTGGTTTACCTACGAAAAATAAAATTTTAGTTAATAAATAGAAATTATCAGTATTTTTCTATTCAAATATTGAATATGAGTACTTGTCCGAACACGTCAAATATTTGTCCGAGAACTTTATTTCCGTTGTCTAAAAACAAAACAGTATCCAAATCTAAAGATGGCTTGTTGGGAAGAGATTGAACTATGACTGAAAATATAAATGCATATTTTTAATATAAATAAAAAACTTTCTAGATTGATCACATTAAAAAAGAAAACGTCATACCTAATGTTTTCACCGCTTTAAATATGTGTCCTATAATTTCACAATCTTGCCGAGACACCGATATTTTCAGATCTTCGACGGGAGGCAAGTCTTCAAGATCCAGTTCACCTTTAACTTTTATAAACGGCCTAGAGTTTTTATTGAAAGTCTTGGTGTTACGGTTCGAATTGCTGAAAGCGATCAAAATAAATTAATTCACTGGCGAAAATTCGAAAGCGAATACTGAAAATGAATCGCGTCGTTTACTCTAAAATTTCATCGTCTTCGGAGTCGTCGAAGCTCTCCCAATTGTTATCGGAATCGTCGGCGGATTCGGTAGAACTACTTTTATCACTGTCCGATATATAAACGCGATCGTTCCTAGATTGTTGCTCAGAAAATTTTGCATCGGCGGCGTTGAAGTCGGATTCGACTAAAGTTTCTTTATCCTCGTCGCTCATGTTGCGAGAGAAGAAACTTTGAGGAGAGTGGGCGACGTCTTTCTCGATGTCGAGAGTCGTCGTGGACGTCGTCGCTTCTTCGACGGGCATCGTGGGAGTTTTCATTTTAGAACGAGCGACAGAAGGCGGCTCCTCGTTCTCGGAGGAGCCGTCGCTCTCGTAGTCTCGGATCAGGCTCAGGGCCATCTTTACGGCGGAACACGCTGACGGAAACGGAAATCGCACATTAATTTCTATATAAATAAACAAACTTTCCACCGAGTTACACAAACGTCACGTTCACGAGGTCGAAACGAGAATAACGACATGGCAGCAAAATAGTGTAGGTCAATTCGAACGATCCAAACATGCTTTTTTATGACCACGATCACAATACATTTTTGGATAAAGGTCTAGTATGAGGTGGCAGCACGTATGAATGCTACTCAAAACGGCGTTCTTACAAATTAAATTATTATTGAAACATAGATGGTATTACATTTGACAGATTATTTTAATATTATATTATTTTAATGTAATTTATTTTGCAAATGGGACGGTTTAAACTGGCAATTTGTTAAATAATTTCAAATTAAAATACGTAATTTCAAAATAATGAGAAATATGTAAGTTCATATAACTATAATTGAAAAGCAAAAATTCGACACATTACAGATGATGATATTAAACATGTTGATCGGATTTCTTATCTGTAATAACATTCTAGACGAATAGACTTATTGTTGATCGCAGGCGCATTTAAATTGGAAAAATGACAAAGACATGTACGGGGGTGCATTTCGACAATAATGAAATACATAAACGTATGCGAAATATCACGATATATGAGCGTATCTCGTTAAAATGACAGCACGCTGAGGTTACGTATATGATCGTTTGTTAAATGCAACACCATGTATGTTTCAATAATAATGAAATTTACGCGAACGCCGTTTTGAGTTTTGCATGGCTTACATGGGGACGGGAAATAATATACAATAGATCACAATCAGCTTAAAAATCTAAATGGTCTCGAGCAACGCCGAGTGGCAGAAGCTAGTTATTAATAAAAAATAAATAAAATCATAAATACTAAAAGGTATAGAATTCAAAAACTCCCGCCCGAACGGAAACGTCCGACCGAACGGAACTGCTGCAAAAAGGATGCAAACTGCACATTCAAGACGACCTCCGGAAAAGCAAAGGAATAGCCGCACGAAAATCGTGCAAAAACGATGAAAATCGATCGCCGTCTGTCCGAAAATTGTGCAAACGACGGGCGACGGCGCACCGGATCAGTCGGCAGACGACATCCGTCGCGAACGGTCGGCAGCGAGCAGCGAGCGCGCTCCTCTTCGAAGAATTCCCGTCTCTCGGACGCTCTCGACACTGGCTCCATCGTCAGCACCGGCTAGGGCCGACGCCCCTCGCGCCATGGCCTTGAAAGCGGAGCCCCCGACCGAAACCGCGCCGCCCCAACCCTTCTTCGAGGGCGTAGAGAAACTGCTCGAGATTTGGTTCGAGCCCAACGACGGAGCGGACCTCAGAAAAATACCCAGGTACATTCGATACATTTTTCAAATTAACGCTTAAATCGAACGAAACTTTCGTCTCGATTCATATTTTCAGACGAATTCCGATCGATTTGAATTTGAAAAAAAAATTTTTTCGCACACGCGCGTAGCCGGCCGTCGATGTGTTAATTTGTATTATTTTTAATATATTTATCATGGTTATATTGTTGTCGATAGAATTTGGATCGATACGCGAATATTTCGCCACTTTCACGTGTTACAGCATAATCCATTTTTCATTATGTGGGCAGGGACGTAGTTAGGGGACGAGGGTCGATCGATGGCCCTTTCGAGATTTTTGAAATAATTTCGAATTGCTGAAAAAAAAACCGTCTTCGGTAGGTACGATATAATTGTACTAACTATTCATGTGTAGCAATGCTTTTATTCAGGAATATCTTTTAGGTAAAAAAAAAAATGTTGTACGGTCCATAGGTATAAAATTTTGTAATTTAGAATTGTTGGTTTTTTTTCCGCTTGTGGCATAATTTTTCGAATACGATCGTCACTGGTTATTCAAGAGAATAAATTTTATAAAAAATATGTTTTCCTAGTGTGAAATTTTAATTTTTTTCCGAAAATATAGATTTTTTTCTTTTACAATTATTGTTTCAGTTATAATACAATAAAACAAGTGAAAGAGGTGATTTATAGTCCTCTTAAGCATTTTGGCTTTTATTCACTCACTAAAAAATTTTCTTCCACTGGAAAATGTTAAAATGCTAAATATTATAAATATCACAGTTTATATTATATTTTAAATGATAATCGATATACTTATATATTTCGTTCATAGAAAAATCGATCGATTAAATAGATACGAAGACATGAATTTTCGTTTCTTAAAAAAAATAGCCCATTGTTACCAAACGTGCACTATTTCAATTTCGCCATCGTTTTCGAAATTAAAAATTTTCTTGAATATTGCTGACAAGCATTGAAGAGAAATTTCTTTCGTTGCAATTTCTCTTTTCGATTCATCAATTTGCAATCGGATGCATCATATTTCCACTTGCATTTCCCTATGAATAATATCGTTTTCAGATCGTTTCTATTGCAATGATTAAATCGTTCCACGAATTTATATGCTAACTCTTATTAAAATAATTACCGCATATTCTATACGTTATAATTACCGATTCATTCACCCGTTCTGAAGTATACCGAATCGATGATAATAATAATGTACAATTGCAATAATGCAAACGAAAATTATTCAATTACATTACGTAATATGCACATGCGTCTCTGTCTTTCATCACAAATGTGAATTTTCGACAGTTCGTAGTTGTAGGACTTAGGTAGTGTATTTATGCGTGTCTTTTACATATTATGCGATTTTATAGTATTTTTTCTCAGCAAGGCGAAAACATTTGTAAATGTAATATATGACAACGTGTCTGTTATATTTGTGAGGCCATGTTGAACTCGGAGACCATTGTTTATTTTCAGATAACTCTACGATTACATAAACTTTTCACGTGGGATTATCGAAAAACTCTGTAATGTTTATAATACTGTTATATGCACGAAACGATGCACAATTATAAATGCAAAATCGATCAATATATTTTTTTTTCTAAAATGGATCGTCTGATAATTTTTGAACGTGCTCTCAACAACATGTATTTTATGCATCTTTTTTTGTCGATAAACATTTTAATACAAAAAATGTACTATTTTTTTGTCACAGCCAAAAAAAATGAGATTTGCTGTTTTATCATTTTGTCTTGAAAATAAAACGTTAATTCAATTATACAATAGTTGTTATCGTAATAATTAAAATCCGAAGAGTTGTTAGTCAATATATTACTGTGATAGAAATAAATGTAATGAAAAGCAATTACATCTCGTCAAAGAACTTCATTCAATCATGAAAATTGTTATTTTTTTAACGATCCAAGCGAATCTTTGCTCTAAATTGTTGCAATCGCAAAAATAAGATTTTTTCGTATTTCTGGCTGATATCCAACAGGATTTATGTACGTGTAACTAGTAAATATGTAACTAGAAATACGTTTAAATGTAAATTACATCGAAAACAAAAATCACTCAAACTACTATAGGATTTTTTTTCTTACAAACGAATCTCCTATCCGTATGTGATTATCAAAAGCATGTTAATTGTCGTATTCTAAACTCTGAAAAAACATAATGTCTATTTGTTGCTAATTACTAATCGCATACTTCTAGCAAAATAAAATTTACATTCGATCGAAATCGCGAAAACAATCAATTAAATTTGTTTTCGTCAAATGTGCTAAGTAATTAAAATGAAACTAATATGACGCATTTGATTTTAATTACACGTGTACCATAATGTGCTAGGATAAACTTATTTCTTGAGGTCAGGTTATATTTTTTTCCTATGACTATCTATTACAGATAGCAACACCATTGAACCTCAATAAAATCTTCACATAGCAACACTGGATTTAAATTCACAAAATTGTGTCAGTACAATAGTACTTTCTATCCAATAAAAATTATCGACTGATAAAATGAGAATTTGTTTAGTACTAACGTATGAATAGATTTATCGTTTTATGGTATGATTAATATGATTGCTCGAATTAACAATATTGATGTTTTTGATTTGATTCATAATTTGTTCTAATTTATGAGTTTTTTTTCGTTTTGTATCAGTTTCCTTATTATATTCTGATAAGAAGATCATTAATCGTTCATTTGATTCACATTGTCTATTTTATGCCAAAATTTGTGAGTATCCAACCAAATTGTAAAAAAAAAACTAGCTCAATACAATTTATAATTAAAGAAATAAACTGTAATGGATGATTATATTAACTCGATATAACCATTCTGTAACAAATAATTATTAAATGTTGATTCAATATCTTTTTCATGCTCAATAAAAATTTTAAGGCTACAAATTCATATCAAGTAAATACAAAAAAAACCGTCTAGAATTCTTCAGATTATTCATAAGGAAACTATCGGTTCAAAGTTGAAATAAGATAAAATATTTCAAGATAAGTCTTTTTTTCGATCTACATATATTATTCATTAATTATATCGAATTCCGAGAATATGAGTGTTTCGCAAATGAAAGCTTTCCATTTGTTTATAATTGTTTATATATGTTTTATCTTTAAACAAGCATTCTCTTATCTCAGGTCGAGTTCCCTTATGAACTTGTTGCAATATTTTCATTTTCGATCATGCAAATAAATGGTGATCTGTTAAATCTGTATCTACATTGAAAGGTCACGATATCAAATGAGAATGAGATGTTATCTCAATTTTAATTAATAGATTTTAATTAGAACGGTTCCAATCTTGTTTGTTTGCAAATGAATTCGTTACGATGAAAAACGATGATTCTGTTTTGAAACAGAAACGTCGATGCTTTAAATCGTTATGCAAAATTCATATGAAATTTATATTTTAGAGATCGAAAGTAATTATAGACTGATGTATGATGTTGGAGTTGTGTAAGTTTTTTTTAGTCTGCTTCATTGTTTGATATTTTCATATCATCATTTTATTGAGACTCGTCTCTTGTCTCATTGTCTCAGAAAACAATATAATTTTCCATATTAAATTTGTTTATCTTGCGCTTTTTTCTCATTTTTTCGGAATATCAATCGATTGCTACAATACATGTTTTTGTCGTTGTCCTAAATCAAATATATAATTTATATGATCTATAAATTACGTAATCTTCGAGTTTTATTACAGTTCAATGTATGCCTTATTAATATTATACTTCATACATAATCAAATCAGACATTATGCTTAACATCGAATCATTGAAACAAAATTGATATGTAATATGACCAATGCGATTTGTGACCAATTTGAATTGCAAAAATATTTAATTTTTATGTATTACGAAATAAATTTATGTGGTATTTTATATATTATTTCAATTTTTTCAGACACAAATGGGAGAGCCTTCTGAAAATTGTACGCTGTGAGATTATTTCTTTCACCCACAGCGAACAAGTCGATGCATACGTTCTCAGGTGAGATTTCAGTACTTTCCTATTTAATGAACACCATCGTTATAACTCAATCCAACTCCTATTCCCAACAACCAGATGAAAATCATGTTAAATCCATCATGATCCAATTTTTAATCGACTGATTCGTCGCTGATCATTCGTTGTTAAATGAGAAAGATCTCATTTTTTTCGAGATCGATCATTTCGTCTGAAACTCTTCGAAAGAAGATCGATTTTCGTCATCCGGTTTTTCGGTCCCCAGACGAACTGGCCGAATTAATTGGTCTCGCGAATCCGGTTTTGACGATGGATTGTCTGCTTTTTGACTCCTGGCTGGTCTCTTTGAGGATTCGAGGTCGTTTCGTGTGACTCCCGAAGATGCATCTCTCTCCAGGTCTTTTTAGATCGAGGAGTATAAGATTAGGTGGGATATTATTTGTGGAATTAGATGTGTTTTGAATTTCATATTGGTTTTAGATTGAAATTTTGGCTCTTTTGAATATCATCTCTACTGTGCCTAAGTCATAATTTGATGAATCAAATGAGAAATCTTTAATTTAAACCTGGCTAACACAACCTTTGACTAATATATCGATAGTGATTTGTATATGTCGTTGGTTAAATGAGAATGATTCGAGTTTTTATTTGATTCGTGATCTCAATATGAGATTTTGTTTGTTAGGTCTATTTCAACAAAATATTGGTAAATACTGTTCCGATTTCGATGTAAAGTTTGTTAAAAAATCGTTCCATTTTATAATGAACTTTGTTCATCTTCGTATATCAACGATAACCTAACGCTTTGCTTTTGTTGACTTTATAAATTGTTTATAGCATAAAATTTATAAATGAGATAAAATAAACTGTATTAATTTGATTTCCAAGAAAAATCCATCGGAATTTTTATTATGTACGTCAATTTTTCCTTATTATTTAAAATTTTCAGAGAACCTCAAGACCTTGATCTTTCTAGACACGTGCTTCAATATTTGCCCAAATTTATCTCCGCAGCTCTACTTTTTTTCATGAGACTCAAAAGTACAATTTAACCATCGATTATTTCACATCATACATAAACTTTAATATGACTACTAAACCCCAGCATCAAATCATCTTCAGAGTATCGATTCTTGAGAAGCTGTGCGTCCATAGTTCGTCCAGTTCACGAACGCTTATCGTACTAAAGAGACGAAGCGTAATATACGAATGTGTTTAATATTTTATTCGTCTTATTATAATTGGAGCGATGATAAATGCCGTCTGCTTCTCCGAAGATATGTCGTCTTCGTCTCAAGATACGGTGCATGTGTGCGCGATTTATTTTTAGAGTAATTATTATGGAGATGCAGAAATTCTGATGCGCAGTTTTTTCGTTTTCTATCCGTTTTGTTAGTCAAAGCTGGAAATATATCGGAAGATTCGATAATTTTCATTTCGAGCTGTTTCTTTATCAGCTTCTACTTACCAGGTTTCAGATCACTATGCTTAAATTTATAATAATCTAGTGAGATTTCAAAATTTCAGTATTATTCGAGTCTTAGAATTGATGTATGTATGTAGTTGAGTTGGATCAGCTACTTCATGACATCATATCAATAAAAAAATATAACAAAGTAGTCATGATCACTACTTTTATTACTATTGTTGGGTTGAGTTTGAGAGATTTAGATATTCTTTGACGTAATAATGTAGCTAGCTATGTTCAATTATTATAGATTCGTAAGATTTTTATATGTACCCATTAGGGTGATTGTAAGTAGTGGATTTTTGTTTAATTTGATAATTTAATATCGATTTTGTGTACGTGAATCTATTTCATTGCCAAATTAGAAATATCTTCCGGATGTACGACTCAATGTCCGCAAAAATAATTTTGTTATTATTTGCAACAGTTTCAAATAGTGTAACCTTTCACAGCAATCGTAAATGGAACGTGTATGTGTAGATTATCCTAAAGCTATCTAGTACATTCAACTAGCTTGACCTAGTATCGTCGTCACACAACAAAATGCATATAAAATGCAAATGAGATTTTTTGAATTGGAAATGAAGATCATTTTAATATTGGCATATGTATTCTGTAGATATCGATTTTTGGAAATATGTGTTGTATCTAATGATCTGAAAACAAAACTTATTGTTCATCACAATCTCTCTTAAAAGTAGTGTTTAATGAGTATTTTCCTTTATACAATTTTCTTGACAGAAATAAAGAGTATACATATGGAGTGCAGTTACATCTCTATTTGATTTTGGTTTTTTCGGGTCTAGTATTTCAATCGTCAATTAGTAGTAAGTTAGCAGTGACTATTGTCAATGATCATAAATGAAAATGTTTTTATATAGTTAAGTAGTTCGATTGAGGTCCGATCTTTCAATCGTCCGTCAAAAACTAGTTAGCAGTAATCGATGGTTACATATTAATTTGTCCATTATTATATATTTCGAGTTACATAAATGATTTCGATTTCATTCTCGTTAAACATTTCTAAAAAAATATCGACTTATTTTGAAAATCAATCATCCGGAAACGGCTCGATTAAATTTTCAAAACAGTCATTTTGAATTCAAAATCATCAAACTCGAACGGAAAATTATTCAACTTGAAGCGAAGAACCTGAATTTCTTCGCGTCTCATCCGAGTTTCCCTGAAAACGTTCCTCTGAAGATGACACTCGTCTTCCGAATCGAGTCGAGAGTCTCTCGAGGACGACGAGGAGACAATCGTCTCTTGGTCCAGCAGGCGGATTCCTCTTGCGAAAGGTCAAGGGCGGAGTCCCCGGTCGGGGGCGCGCTGCCCGCTTGCGCCGCACTTATTGATCCGCGCTCCGCCCCCTTTTTCCCCTTTTCCCCGTTACCCCTCTCCCCCATCGACCGGCATGCGGATTTTTTGCAGCCCCCGAAGAGGCTGCGGCGCCGACGTGTCTCGTCTCCAGCTTCAGATTCTTCCGGGTCTCGTCTGGGGCCTCTTTCGGTCTCGCCTTCGAGACTTGAAGAGTCTCGGGTTTGTGGCTTGAAGATTCATGCTGAAGTTGGATTCGAGATTTTTGAGATTAATTTTTGGGTTCTTAGATTCGATCTTGAATTTGTAATAGGTTCATAGATTATGGCTTCAGTTTGAAGAGATTTGGTCTCGGGTTTTAGGATGTCGATTTCGAGTTGAACTGTAGGGTTCTTTCTTTGAGTTTAGGATTCTAGATATATTATCTGGAATTTGTAATTTTGCTGTGGGATTTGTGCTTTATGATTTCGAGACGAAGAAACTCGGTCAGCTTCAAACACTAATCTGTCATTGAGTTTTGAAAATTGATTCGATCGATGATCTCATAGAATCCCAAACGTAAATATCACACGAGACATATGACAAGTTTACATCGACGTACGAATCGCAGTTAGAAATCAACCGGAAAATTCAACAAGTTCGAAAAGAATCTTCGCCTAGAGAGACAACTTTTTAGAAACCCCTTTCCTAGAAAGAACTCATATGCAGTTCAGCAACCTACATCTCGACACTCACATTCCTCATCGTCACCTTCAGCTAGCTTACCACAAAACCGTACAAATCACAACTCTTCGTTTCAATTTTACAGCAATCGATAAATAAATAGTCAAAATAGTTTCGTCCGAACGAAAGATTCGCTTTCGTCGACATACATACATATTATACAGTGATGCTGTTACGTGCACACATTTGGCTTGCAAATTCTGTCGTCTGCTAAAATACTCCGACCTTGATTGAAAGAGACTTTTTTTCCACGTCACAAAAAACCCATAGAGTCTCCTTGAGAATCGTCTTGAGATGATGCAGACCGATGATGCTCGACGACCTCACCCTGATCCTCGACGGAAACTAGCCTCGTTTTATCACTTCGGTGTCATTGAACGTTTAGGATAAGAGCTGTTACCATTTTTTTGGGTTTGTGGAAAAAAAATGCGATCTGAACGGTCAAGGTGGGTTCAGAAGTTATGTCAAAAGTTTACGGATCTTGATAGGTCTATTTTATGTGATGTTGAGTTTGCGGACGTCACGCCAGGTTCGTATGACGTGGTCAGTTGTGGCGAACCTTTGTTTTTGATAGATTATTTTAAAGCTGAATTGACACTTGATGTTCGTACATACTTATTTCGACTAATTACCGAAGATTTATTTAGATAAGTAAGTCAGAAAGCTCGTTTTTCTGTGTAAAATAATATGAAGATTTGACCAAGATTTGTCAGTGAAAATGAAAAAAAATGATCAAAGCTATGCATTCAGCCGAATGAAATTAACAATATTCGATTTTGATTGATTTGATTCGTATCAATATGAGTTTCATTGCAATATTGCACATCAAATCGGACGTATTTCATATCAAATATTAGTTTCATCCTAATATTGCACAACAAATCGGACGTATGTATTTCATATCAAATGAAACATAACTGTGAAAATACAATTCGATTAGCGTTCGAACTATACATATAAGCTTTATTTTCTACAGTCCAGTTCGGCATCCTCTTTTCAATGGTTTCGCAATTATAGCTTCTCTCAATTAGGGGTATTTATCCCTTAAGACCGATTAGAAAAGCTTGAATCGACTACAAATATGTAATTTTATATAGATTTAAATGTGATTAGTATCGTGAACCTGCAGTTTGCAATATCTGTGCAGTACGCGGTGCACACGCGCGCTTTGACGTCTGCCATTCGGCGCAAAGCCAAATGATTTAGTGTAAAAATAAATTAATCAATATTTTCCGCATTATTCACTGAAATAGGCTCACTCGCGTGTTTACTCCGCTCATAACATAATACACATAATCCCACGATTGTGGAAAAATTCTACCAGATATCAATCAAACCTCGGCTCACTTCTAAATATAACGAGCTTTCGTTAATTGATCGATTTCGTTAATTATATTCGGGTCGAAATAGCTTTGGCGCCATTTTGAATCGTGCGTTATTTATTATGAATCATCTATTTTGTTTCAATGTACAAATGTATCAATGAAAATATAATTTATAAAACCCTTTCTGTTCTGATAATAGAATATAATATCTAAAAACTATTATAAAACTTCTATGATGAATCTACTTGGTAGCGATACGCTTGTAGAATTGTGCTATTGTTGTATGCAGATAATATTGTAATCGCTCAGTTCACCCATTTAAGGCTTGCATGCATTCGAGACTACAAAGATTCATTCGAAGTTCCATAAAAATAATTTAAAGTCTTATTTCTCATTGTTGTTTTTATGATACACACATGTGGATGTGGGGCATTCGCGTTAACATTTGCATAGTACGCATTTTCAATATGTTTTATCTTCGACGTTAGCCTCTCACAATCGGATTATGTTTTAGTCCTCGGGTATTTCTTATCGCAAGTCTGTTATTCGTTTAACACTGCACACAATTGCTTGTTGCATTTTGAATTTTCGATTATTATTTTTAGATTATTCGAGAGTAGAAAGATAAATATTTTGATCTCGAAGTAAACCGACATTCTGATGGCAATGAAATTCATCACCGATTGCCAACTAGTGTTAAGGTCTGTACTCATTCGAGCGTTCAATGCAAAAATTTAGAAAAGCATGTTCTAATTACAATATCTAAATTATAATTATATATGATCACTATACTTGAAAATGCATCGCTTTCTCTAGGACTTATTTTGAGCAATATGCGATTGGAATATCGAATGAGTACGAACCATTAGTGAAAGAGGGTTTCTCGTTCGAAGAGCAATGTCCGGGGACTAGTCTGAAATACTGAAAATAGAACCTAGAGACCACTTGCCTGACTTTAAATTTACTTGCCTTGTTGTTGTTTATTATTTGCCCGAACGGTTCGACTTTCTGTTTTTTTCAGCGGCTCTATTTATTTCCAGAGCAAGGAGCGAAACTCTTGCCGCTTCGATTTTGCATATTTTGGCACGAAACGAAATCTATGATGATGCTTCTTCTTCCATTCGTGCTTCAGCATCTGAACGCATTGGGATCTGTTTTTTCTGCCTATGCTAGTGTTGAGATATGTTGGGAAAGTTGGAAGTGTTCCTATGAATTTGCGTCAGATCTGTGATCTTAAAAATATTTTTTTTCTTTCGAAATTGCTTGTCATTTGAGTTTTGAGGAATCTTATAATATAATAAAAAGTCTATGTTATGTGTGAAATCATTATTATAGAGTATGAATGTAATTTGGGAAGAATATCATAACTCTGCTCAACCACAATTCCTAATCAATCCCATACAAACATTTTTAAATAGAAGTATATATCTATTAAAAAAATACATAGGTAAAAATACAAAATAGGTACATATTATGTAGTACATAGTACATATATATATGTATACTGATGGAAAAATTCTAAAATTATATAATAATTTCACTTGTGAATTTGTACTTGGTATCAGTTTGATTATATTTATTTATATTAATTTGTGGTGTTGTTTTCAGCGAGAGCAGCATGTTCGTGTCTTCCCGTCGCTGGATCCTGAAAACTTGCGGCACTACAACTCCGTTGCAGTGCCTAAGAGCTATGTTGGAACTCGCGGCTGATGTTGCTGGTCACTCGCGCATCGATAATGTATTTTACTCGAGGAAGAACTTTATGAGGCCACATTTACAAGAGAACCCCCATAGAGACTTCGAACAAGAGGTATTGATTTCAAATTCGTATCATGTTCTTCATAAAGTAATAGAATTAACTCAATACTGTTTCTAATTTTAGGTTCAATTTTTGGATACATTCTTTGATGATGGATCCGCATTCATTTTGGGGCCAGAGGATAAGGATTGCTGGTATTTATATACATTACTACCAGTTGAAGGTAATTTTTTACGTTTCAGTTCATCAAATATTTCTATCACACAATCATGTGAAGCGCCTATGTAACAAAAAAAATCAATCTCGGCAGAGGTATGACATTGTGAAAATTGAAATTTGCTTACATTATTTACATTCATTTTACATTTTCAATCCATCGAAAATCTATGATTTTCTTCTCATCAATTATTTTTAAAACATCAAAATTTTAATATAACTGATGATGTTGAAATTTTTGGAAATATTTAGTTTTTCAAATCAACTAAATACCTTTCAAATGTTCGCTTAGAAAAGGAAATCGTGTTTTCGATTCAATGTGTTCTTCAAACCGATATCAAATTTTCAGATCATTATAGCACAAGCATATTAACATTAACGGCACAGTGATACAATCGAAGGTATTTGTAATTGCCAAAATGTTAAAATTTTGCATTGACAATTTTTCGCATTCGTTTCCAGGGACCGTGGGAGCATTGGAAAAAGAGGAGCAACACAACATTGTGCACAATGGATACACTCCGGAGCCTGATCAGACCGTGGAGATGCTCATGTCTGATCTAGATCCGGAAATTATGGCTATTTTCACTAAAGAGCATTGCAAAGATGCTAAAGAAGCTACCAAGGTAAAATGTCTGCTTAATTTTTGTAATCAATGTTCATTAAATTTGTATTAATTTAGTTTATTTTTGGTTTTCAGAAATCTGGAATTGAAAAGATAATTCCGGGTATGGTAATAGATGATTTTCTCTTCGATCCCTGCGGATACTCTATGAATGGTGTCACTAAAAAGGTGTGTTAATCAAAATTGCTAAATTGTATTTTTCATATTGTAGAACTCATTGATAAGAAGTTTGATTTTTTCCACGTGGAAGCTATTTGGAGTGAGACAAACTATCCTACTGAACTAAGTTTGCCTCACTCTAAATAGATTCCATGTGAAAAATCTCTACTTCGTATTGCAGTCCTACACGACTTACAAAAGAAACAAAATGTTATTTTATAAATTGTAAAATAATACTCAATGATATTGAGTATATTGTGACATACAATTGTTTAACAATGCATGTATTATTTAATAAATATTTATATTACAACTAAACATATTCGGGTTATTGGGATTAAGAAATAACAAATATTTTTTGTTTATTTAAATACATACATTTAATTAATAATTATATTAATAACGCTAATCGAAGATCATTGAATATTTTCTTAAATCATAGCAACATGAAGTGAAATAAGAATTTTCTATTTTATATGCTCGACACTATCATATAATTGATTTAATTAACCATTCATCTTTTTTTTCTCAATTCTATCGAAGGGAGATCCAGATTTGCCAAATGTGAGTAATCTTTCTTACATTTTTTGCTTAATGTGTGAATGTTGTCATCTGCATGAGTTCTTCAAATTTTATGTGAAATTATAGTTGATCTTCGATTTAGTAAATATTAATTGTGTTCGTTTAAACTACCTATAATATTCCTGTATTTATGTAATACATAAACTATTAGTTTTTCTCAATATATTGCTTAATTTGTTGATGAAAATTATAAAAGTGTTTATCCTCTTGACTTTCATGTACCAAAATAATCGGTAAAATATCACATTTCTAAATATAGTGCGTATTAATTCCATGTTTTCGTTTATGCAAGTTTCTGCATTGATTTTCTAAAATACTAATTTTCTTGTACATGTTTTAATTCATATAATGAAATAATCAATTTTACATTTTGTGATTTCGATTCACAGGGATGCTACATGACCATCCATATAACACCTGAACCAGAATATTCGTATGTATCGTTCGAGAGCAACGTGCCTGTGGAGAGTTATGAAGAAGTTATAACGCGTGTGATTGATACATTCCGTCCAGGGAAGTTTGTTTTGACGCTATTTGCCAACAGGGTCAGTATAAAATATTTTTATACCTACAACATAAATATTTCATCTGTTACTAATTTTGATCTTGTATATTTCAAAAGGAATCTCCCGCTGCTGATGTGCCGCGCAAGCTGAAGAAGTTTTCTTCGTTCGGCTGCTACCAACAGAAAGACGCACAATATTGCCGCTTCTCCGGCTACGATCTGCACTATGCGCTCTACTGCAAATTCCCCAGCTGAGGGTCGTGGGCTAGTGGAGCATCCAACCCTCGATACTCCCTTTACATTCATGACACATCTTTCGTATCTCAAATTATTGTTTATTCCGTTGCCGAAATACTAACTACTCTATTTGTTAAACAAGAAGTTATTGATTGTTTCAATTTTTACAATGAACATTTAGATTTTGTTATTGTTACTTTTCCAAATTGCGTAGAAATGTCGAAATCTCAAAATGTAAAGGCCGTATCGGGAGTTGGCAATGCACTTTATTATTTAGGTTTAGTTACACCATGTTTAAAAGCTGACGAACTACAAAAAAAATCACATTCAAATTCAAATCTGAAACGACACAATAAATATTCTATATCGAATGAATTCAATTTGTTCGCAATGAATCTTTTGAACTTTGCTCACATCTTCAAGGAATTTAAATTTTTAATTGTGCGAGTTCTGCTCAGTCAACTGATGCTGCTCGTTGTCTGTTCATGTCTGCAAAGTGTCGTCAGCTTTTCGCCGCTGGTTTTATTCTCTCGGTGGCGCAACAAAATATCGTGAGTTCGGCTGTAAAGTGCAATTCGTTAATGTTGGTCTTCATGAAAGTCGCGGCTGTCTCTCCTCGGCGAGGAGCCAAAGCGATGTCTTTGTTGTTCACGTCGGTTTTAGTTCTCGTACTTTTTTGTTCTCACCAACATTAACGGTTGCACAATACGGATTGATTATTTTCTTTTTTTGTGGATTCGATGATTCTCATGAATTGAGATTCACTCTTTAAATTCGTCGATGGTTTAAAGAACTCACGTTGCATACCATTTGAATGCGTTAGATGTAGACATGTTACTAAAACATTTGATTCTAATAAAGCATTCTTTATTATTAAATATGACTCTAGTAGCATAACATCGAATACTAAAAGGAGTCGAGAAGCATTTAAATGCAATTCTATTATACATTTATATGTAATTGAAATCATTAAACATATTGTTGTTTCTAATTACAACTTATTAAAAAAAAATGATATGTTCGAATATCAAAAATGATCTAAAGTTTATGGCACTCTAGATTAAATTAAAAAAAAAGTAAAATTTTGAATATTAGGTCATTTTAAATACATATATAATGACTAGATGATTATCACAGTGGTCATCATTTGGATGGCAGTGATTGAAATAATTCCATTCCAATCTGTGTGATTTTTAGAAATATAATTTTAATTATGAATAAAAAATCTTTGAACGAATATTTTAAACGTCTCAATTTCTTATACAGCGTAAAAGACTTTTTGAGAATAGTCAGTATAATATTTAGTTTGATACCAATCAGAATGTTTGGTGGTAACAAACTAGTATCTGTAATGTCTGTTTACAATAATCATTTTATGTAATACAAAGTTTAATAAACATTATACTATTATTTACATGAGTTTATTTTCAATTTCTCCAAATTACAAAAAATATGATCTACACAATACATATTATGATTTCCAAAAGTTCATTTTATCGTATAAATCATGAGTTTCATATATTCGTAAAGGGTTACATTTGACTCTTACTGCTGAAACAATTATGGGTTTATCTAGTTTTTCGATATCTTCGTGAAAATCTTCTATTTTAGGTTCAAGATCTTTGTTGAGGTTAGTATTAGATTTTCTTTGAGACGTTTGAACTTTAGATTTTGATGGTACATGTTTATCATCCAAATTAAGTACCAATAAGTCTTTGTATAATCGATCGTTGAAATGGAAATTTTGAAGTTTATCTGTCTGAAAGTCAAACGTATCTATACAATATTTTTCTCCATTTGAATTAAATGAAAATTAGTTACTTACTCTATCGACTTTTGTTTTGTTAATATTACTGTTCAAACTAGCAATCTTCTGTGATTCACGGTCTAGATTTTCAATTCTTTTAATAACCTGTTCTGTAGAATTAAGACCAGGATATGCCAATTTATTTTCAGTATTATTCTTCAATATTCCTTTAACTTTAGACTTTCCAGTACCAGAACAAAGTTTAGCATCAATAGGTAAATTACAACTCTCAAAAACTTTTTGACTTTTGTCTATTTTTACATCAGTGTTTCTGACCACAGTCTTTACTACAGAATCTTTCCGATCCATATTAGAAAACGGATCTCTTCTATATAACAATAGACACAATTGTACACCAACAAATCTGTCAATATACAGGTCAAATATTGGTTTATTTTATTTGAAAACTATTTTCAATATTAGATTAGCACTTATGTTAAATTGAAATAAAAGTTGGACCAAAATAGAACAATAGCGTGTGCTAATAAATAAGAAAGCGAAAAGCAAACTCACTATATTCAAGTTGCACGAAATATAGGTTATGTTTTCAAAAATGACAGTTGTTTTATTGCACGAATGACAACCGTGCAAAGCATAAAGACGGCTCTACACTTGCGCAAATTCAAAACTATCAAACCAACCTAATACTACCGCACGCACGGACGCAATTTTAATTTTCTCTCCAATAATTATCAACAAACATTCTATTAATTTCGTTAATTTGACGAATAATGATAATAAATTGAACGAAATCCGTTCGGTGCGTAGTACAGTGCGCATAGCCGCAAGTGCCGTTCGCATCGATAACGAAAACGAGACGCGTGCGTGCGGAAGTGACAACCGAAATGCCGATGCCGTAAACATTGGAACATACAAAATTTGAAACAATTTTCAAATTTGGAATGAGAATGGGTAACTTGGACGCAGTGAAGTTGATAAATATAGTTCGTCTCCATCGAGAGCTTTATGATGTGAATAATCCTTCGTATTCTAATCAGCAGCGTAGGGATATTATTTGGGAAGAAATTGGGAAGAAGATGGACCGACCCGGTGAGTTTTATTACTGTTAAATTCGGTTTTTTTCATCAAAAAGTTAATTTTATGAAATACAATACGGTTTTTAACTTTTTCATATTGCGGAAAAGTTTCTGCAGAAGTGTAAAATATGTTTTCATTCACATTATAACTTTAAATAGATATGAATATAATTCAATTGAATTAGCCATTATTTTCAAGTCGTGCAATATTCATATTAATATAAAATTCTGATCTTTTTCAGCTAATGAATGCAGATTACGTTGGAATAGAATTAGAGATAACCATCGGAAAGCTATTAACTTGCGAAGATGTAAAATGGAAATGAAAGGAGATCCAATCAAACCACCCAAGTTTATGAACGAACTGTCATTTTTAATTCCATTTTTTCCTGAAGACAAAAATCGTGATTCAGAATTTTCACCAAAGATTGAAAATCTCGTCGGATACTCTGAAGAGGATCAGGAAGATGAAAGAGCGGTTTTGGATCATTCAATTTTTCCTATGTTCCAATCACATTCACCTCTTCCTATGGCTTCCGAAGCAACTCCTGCTCAGAAGAGAAAAAAGCTAAAAACGGAAGATCCTCAAGCGTCAAATAGTACAGCTTATGAAAAATATTCACCACAAACAGAATCAACAATTGAACAAGATCCTTTAGTTCATTTTTTTATCAATATGGCTGAAACTACAAAGAAATTTCCCACTAAAGAGCAAATTCAAATAAAAGCTAAATTATTTCAAATAGTAAACAAAGTAGAAATGAAGTTAGCACGTAAAAATTCTACTCGTACATTTGCAGCACCATTACCGAGAATAGATTCTCCGCTACAAAATTTCGATAATCAATCTTCTGATTCTTCTTCCTCCTAGTAGCACCGATTTAATTTATATTATCATAGATCGTTCAGGGAATTCAATAGTACTTTGAAAAATAATGAAAACACTGAATATGTACATTGAAATTTTCAAAATACACACGTTTTTGATGTTTGAATATATGAGTTATATTCATATTCTTAATTTATGAGTATCTCACTAAACTATTATTTTATATTAGTTTATTAGAACATTTATTTAAGTTAATCTAGGTGTCTTTCATATTATTCATTGAAGATATCGAAGAGTTAAAAACTATACAATGTTATTGGGAAAATAATATTTTATTTTTCAACAAAAAATATGAATAGATATGCAAAACATATAATATATGTATGTAGTAAGCTTAAAACAAGCTATTTTGCATCCTTCTACAAAATGATACATAAAGTTAAAATAATTGAGATTATTCACAAACAACCTAGTAACAACTTTAAAATTTGTGTTTATATTATGTGCATAATACAAATACAAATGATATGTATTTTTGTAAATAAATTATCTATATTCGCACAAACTTAACTTACACAAATTAAGTTTTTTTTCAATAAGGCACATTGAAGTTGAAAACTTATTAAAAACTATAAATCACATTTAACTGAAGATAATGTTTGAAATTGAATACAGACTGAAAAATTATAATAAATTATTTGATGTTTTTAGTTCTATTTCAATATACACATATGTGGGTTTTTAATAATAGCTCTAATTGCTGCACATTGTCTTAGGATAGAAAACATAATCATGTATTACGAGACCTGTTTTACTTTTAAAGATGTAATTAAACGGATTCACAAGAAAACTCAAAAATATTTTTTTATCAACATTGACTTGAAAATATCTACACATTTTTTACAAAAACGCTAAAGGATACGATGTATTTTTTTATTGTTTTTTTTTGTAAAAATTATTGAAAAGTAATACCAAAATGGAATAAAATGATAAAAAAGTAGGTATATCTAGTATACATAAAAGAAAAAACTTTTTATTGCAAATAAGAAAAATGAAATATTTTTAAATAAAATGAATGGAATGATTCGATTCCAGTGTAAATATACATAATCATTTTATAATGCATACATATACAATATAAAAAAATTCAGTCAATTTTTCAATTCAAAGTGAAAACCAAGAATATCAATTTATTTTGAAAATTTGTCAGATCATCAACGATAGCATTATCTCATTTGAAAATAATGCAATGTTATAAATAATTGTTTAACGCAAAAATATAGTTCAAAAAGAGTTATAGAACAAAATTAAGTAGATGAAAATTAAGGTAGCCTCTATTTTTTTTCTTTAAATTTTGTTAAATGTAAGTTAGCATCAGTCTCTCGAAAAATATGTAAATCTGTACAAAATATTCACTACAAATTTACACAAATGTATTATATATATAACAAATTATATTTGCATCAATTGTGCTGACATTAAAATATAATATTGAATATTTCACGCTAAGGCAAAATACTGATCACACCTTAACCACTGACTATATACAAACATTTATATAAATAGTAATATGCCGAGTTCAAAATGAATGAAAAAACACTAAAAACAAAACATCTTATTGAGATAACACTCAACTACAATGAAAAGTCGGGTATTTCCATACAAAATATCAATAATTTAAAGCACTCTTTTAATTAAGGCAGTATCACAAGAAAATCATTCTTAAACCGATTTGAATTAATCTAACTATATTTATCACAAATTTGCCTATTAGAAATATTGGTTATTTACATTCGATTGTTTTCAATATACGTTAAATGTACATATTGACAATATTACGAATGTGATTAAATTAATTCCGATATTTGAAATTGACTTTTTCTATGGATTGACAAGAATCTGATCTAATATTCAGTAAACTATTAAATAAAAATTTAATATTGCTACCAAAACCACAGAATAAAGCCTTCAAGAAATACGTACATTGAGTTTTTTTTTAAGTGCTAAAGTATAATTTCACTAATTTTCAGTTAATCCTATATATTAAATTACATATTTACACTTTCAATGATCATTACCAATATTCGGTGAAAAATTCAAATGCAAAAAATAAATTTCATTTTACGTTGTACACTATTAACAAAAAAGTATATAAATAATAGTAAAGGGAATGTGCAAAAAATTGGTAAAGGAATCAATTCTTCTATTATATGAATATCATTCGTTTCTGCAAGAAGTAACGCAGCAGGGTATTTTGTTTTCTTGGCCCGACGAGTTTGCTAAATTGACGCTATCGGTGTTTGTAATCGCTCTAATATCTTTTTCTGCCATTCGTTCCAAGGCTAACCAACTGAAATTATAATAATATAGATGCAGTACAATAATAATCTATAAATAATAAAATAAATATTGGATGCTGAAAATTACATATAGTAATTTTGATTATTTAAGGAAAATACATAATTAAATCTCACCGTTGTACAGCAATTTTAAAAGCTTGAACTACATTATTAGCCGTTTTAGCAGACGTCTCTATGTATGAGGATATTCTATATTCAGAGCACCAATCGGCCATTTGTTCAATACTGACTTCACGAGGAGCTTTATCAGACTGAAAATAATTTGTTCATATATGTATATCACAAATATTTAATAGAACAAATTAATGTGAAATCAAGAACCAACCTTATTTCCCACAACAATAAATGGGAAATTTTCATTAGTATCCGAAACGTCAGCATAAGTTTTGAACTCGTCCATCCAGAGTTTGAGATTATTGAAAGAAGTTTTGTCATCAATAGCATATGTCAATAAACATATATCAGTACCTCTATAAAATGGAGTTCTTAATGATTTGAAACGTTCTTGACCAGCTGTATCCCAAATCTAAACAAAAAGAAACTTTTAAAACATTTTTTTGGAGAAATATAACTAAGAAATTATTGAGATTAACCTGCAATGTGTAGTTATCACCGTTATATTCGAAATCCTTATTTAAAAACTCTACGCCGATAGTGTGGAAGCTTTGATCATCGAAACGATTTGAAACAAACCGATTCATCAAACAAGATTTACCTACACCACCGTCTCCAAGTATTATTACCTTTAGCACGACACTTTTGTTGGAACTTCGCATATTCATTTGCCTAGGATCAGCCATATTTCTATAATCAGACAAAAAATCATTTAATAACCAAAAAATGAACTTTGAGTCATAATTTGATTATTTAATGATTCATATGAAATGTATAAACGATTCTTTGTTGAAAAAGCGACACAGCCATGAACATTCACGTAGATAAAATTTAATGAATAATAGAATTTGATTAGAAAACTAATAAGGCTGTGAACTCGATGAAATTATCTATCTATTGTACATGAAAGATTTGTTTGTGTAATTAAGAGCACAGTCTTTCAAGATTTTGAAAATGAAAATCATATGTGAACAATTGTAGAAGTGTTTCTGAAGAACAAATAGTCAGATATATTGTAAAGAATAACAGAAAGAAAAATAAGACTATGAACTCAAAATTATCTTTGTGTTGTGAGTGGAAGATCATTTGCATAGTTGAGTATGCAAAAATTGACAATTATATGTGATTAGTCAACGAAGTGTGTTACCAAAAAACAAACACATAGATATATCCTGATGAATGATAGAATTTGGTTAGAAAAATAATGAGGCTATGAATCTGATAATATTATCATTCTACTGTGAATAAAAGGTTCATATACACGCTTGAGAGAACATAGTGAATTTCTAAACAGGCAAAAATAGACAATTGCGTGTGAGTAATCAATGAAGTGAGTTCACGAACAGCAAAAATGTTGAAGAACATTGGATTTGAGAAAGTCGATCGTTTCGAATACGCACAAGGACAAAACGATAATTATGCGTAATTTTATCAATCGTTGATTACAAATTGACAAAAGATCAATATAAGATTGATGTGAAATGTCAAAATACTGTAAAATTTACATTTCACAACGAGTCAATGGTACTCACCAAAAATCTAAACCACAAACGTCAAACAACTGCAACTGACTGAACGAAGTCACATTGTTGGCATTATGGCCAACCAACCAATAGAAATTATTCATTACGTATTTCTGCAAATATAAGCCCTATGTATTTATTTTATAAAGTCGTTTTTTGGATAAAACTATGTTTTCTCGCGGGAAATAATGAATCATTTTTATTTATCACACTATCGTACGATTTCACTTTCAAAGAACTTTCAGAAGTTTTCAGAAATAGTGTTGATTTTATTAAGTAGGTTATACACTGTTGTTCACATTGTACATTCGTGTGATTTTGAAATTAAATTTTAGAGATCTTTTAAACGTAACTGTTCCCGATTTCGCACAATTTTGTTATACCTACATAAATTTTAAAAAATCGTAGTATAAAATGAATACATATAAAAGCTATTTGAGTGTATTACAGATGAAAATAATATTTCTACTTTCATATAAAGCAAAGAGCCAAATTAATAATCAAGCACTTTTTATTTCAGAATATTTCGGTTAACTCGGCGCCAAACTGAACACTTTCAATAATGCTGGAATGTTAACTTTGTGCATATTTTATTATGTAGCAAAATAAAAAAAAATAATTTCAATATTTTAAAAAATCTAAATACGTTTTAATTAAAAATTTTAAGAAATGCAATTACACTTTCTGCGGCTTTCCGCTATATCATTTTTATTTTCAGATAGATGTACCTATGATATATTTGAAGGAATTTTAAATCGGAAAACAGAACCATCACATTTTATGACGAGGGTCATCCATTATGAAAAAAAAGTCCACTCGTATGAATCATTTCTAGATCAATATCGATCATCAAATATTTAGAAAATGAAATCAGAGTAATAACTTCATAAAAAAATCATTATTTTATTTATTTTGATACTGAAAAGAAAACAATTACGATACTGCAAGTTTTATGTTTACATTTTACGTTTGTTTTGGTTTTGAATTCATTTTATTCATAACTAAATCCGAAAATATGAAAATTTTACTTTATTTGAATCATTATTCATATGTGCTCGAGCGTTGGCGGGTCATTGCACCTGTGCATCCCCCTCTGAAGTGACGTTTCCCTTTATCTATTGTTTTTTTTGTTTATTTGTATTTTTTTATCATTATTATACACACGTGTACATTTATAGTTTAATTATTTTATGTTTTCGATACGGTATAATAAATAATACAAAAAAATTGAACATGATACACTTGCGTGTTAGAATTGTAACTTCACAAGTTTTACTTCTCGCTCCTTTTCCTATATCAAAATGAAAAGCGTTTCATATTTTTGTTACATCAATTCACCCTCCTATGGAATTCAGTCTATACATATGCATTATTATTTTAAATAAATAAAAAAAAATTCAAACTAAACCACTGAAAGAATTCAGATTCATTTTTTTTCCAGCATTTAATCGAAAACGATAAAAGAGACGAATTTCTCCACAATGCAATTGTGTACGTCTGATATTAAGGTAGTATATATGGAACCGTCTCGAGTGGGGAAAATTGTCCAGATTACTTTTCTCTTTGTCGTCTTTTTTCGTAGGGGTGAAAGCGTTCTTCTTATCCTCCCCCAATAACCTTCCTCTGGCCTCAAGGTTGTCTTCGACATCGTTTGATTTGCCCTTTTCGTCCAAGAGGCTTATGTAGTGAGTAAGCTAAGCTTTACATGTATGTATTTTTTTTCAGATGTTCAATATATTTACGTACTCGGGGTTGCCAAATCGGATTTTTTCAAGGACAATCCACGACAGTTGTTCAAACTGTGAAAGTGGTGAAATCAAGCATCTTTTAAATCAGGGATGTCTTTTCAGAAAAAAAAAATCAGGAAAAAGGTAATTTTCCTTCCATACCATCTCATACTATCTTTGCTTTCAAACCATCCTAATTTGAGCAGATATGAAAAAATTCACGAGTTTCATTGATCAAATCATTATTTTTCAGACAATTGCATAATAAAATAGTATCTGTAGTGCGATAACTCAATCGATGAGGTCATCGGCCATTGTCATTACGTTTGCGCTTTTTCGGTGTTCTTTTTTTTTTAAGGTCGTCGTTATTTTTTTCCATTTGCATAGCTTCGATTCGGTTATGTGCGCTTCACCTCTCAGGTATAAGTGTCTTCCTTTCTTGTCGACCCTTTTTAGGATTTAACAAGTGCGTTTTTCACCTGCTCCTTCCGAAGGCGACCTTGCCTGACGCTGGAAGGACGTTCGAGATCGTCCCGAACGATCAATTACAAATGCAGAGAAAACCTAATGTTTATTTCGCATTTTTATCAGTTTTTTGATATTTTGTTTATTATTCTTATTCAATTTACAAAGTTGAATGTTTTTTTTTTTTTTTTGATATTTCGCAATGTATTTGTGCAAATAAAATAGGATTTTTGGCAAAAAAAAAAAAAAATGTAAATTGAAGCATTGGAAAGGATGATAAGTTCAAAAAATCTCACAAAGAATGTAAATAAAAATAAGAAAATGTTTTTATGATTTTATTGAATAGATTTGTCACGCAATATTGCAATTTGTTTAAAAAATAAAATAAAATATTTGTACGATTATATTTAAATGAAATTGTGTAAATTATATCGTATTGATAGGGATATTGATGCATATTTTATTTTTTCGATTGTTGCGAATAATTTTACAATTTTTTCAAACAAAATAGACCTTAACGAATACCTAAATTAGAAGATTTCATGAATCACTAGAGACGTTAATTTCGTTTTTTTTTTTTTCATTATACTCTCATCACTCATAACGAATAGACACACTTACGAATCTTCAATAATCAATCCATCAAAAAAAAAATTGAAACAACAATCGACGAAAAGGTTGACATCTCCTGCATCGGGATAATCGTGTGCGCGCGTAGTGTTACCGGCGCACCGCTTGCACGCCGACACGGACGACGCACCCGGCGCGAAAACGAGACGCACCCATACGCACTGCGACGAGAGCGAAAGAGACGACGACACTCACCCGCAAGGTCGGTGCGAATGATCCGACACCACTTGAAGGTCGTTTACTGCCGACCGCTCCCCCCCCGCTCGCCTCTCGCCCCCCTCTCCCTCTCTCCGGGCTCCCCGCGCCCCGCGCGCGCTCAGTCGCGTCGCGGACGTAGCGCGGGTCGATCGCGTTCCGTTCGCCGGAGGCAAGTTCGCACTGCGCACGCGCGAGAGCGCACTTCCGGCGCGCGCGCGTCGCGATTGGTCGGCTTCCGCTCGCGCGCATTTCGAAATCGCGATTTCGCACGAACGGAAGACGATGAGAGGTCCGTCGAGCGCGAGTGCCGCTTCTGCTTTTTTGTTGTGTTGCGTTGTTCCTCGTCTTCTGTGTTGTTGTTGACGTGCGACATTGCAGAGGTGGGATTCGGGCGTCGATCGTGAGGTGAGTTTATATTGTTTTTCGGGTATTTCATATGCTATCCCTGGCGAAAGTATGTAACCCTACCTAATATGACATCGAAAAGAACGGTTCTCGTCTGTTATCCTAACCTAAAACTTTAGGTTTAGTTCTAGTGGTTTTGGTGTTATTTCGGTAGTTCGTCTGCCATTGTTTTTGGTCTTCGATGGGTTTTTATAATGTTCATATGTAAATATGTATTTATGTCTAGGTTTTTACTCGTTTATATAAATAAATATTGAATATAAATAGCAGTTTACATAATATAGATCGTTTCTATATTACGGTGTGTGTTTTGTAAGGTTTTTTTCGTTTTGTGAAGAAGAGGTTTTGCATATTCGGCTCAAACGCCCACAGAATCATTATCCGACCCGTTATTTCTTATAGCGTTTATTTTCCTTTTGTAAAAGGCATTATAAGAAAAAAAGGCTTTATTATGCAATAGTATCGAACGTTTCGATTATAATGCCGCATTTTTAGTTTAAAGAAATATATTTTTTTGAATTGAAAAATGGTAGTGGGATTCTTACAATTTTCACAGATCGTTTCCATATGTTTGAGCATAATTATCGGTTTATTGAACTTGAGTTAATTTCTTTTTTTCACATTCGATGTATCATGTTATGATAAAGGTCATTGTTGGGATAAAAAACATTCAATTTATCAACAAAGCTCTCGTTACTGTATTTTTTTTTTGCATTAACAATTTCACCGTACAAACATTGAAACGTTGAACCACCGAAATTCTTACAAGAATCTCATAAGAAATCCATAAGCAATCAAAACAAAAACACAATTTGTGTTTCTCCTCGAAAATTTCTCGAGAAATCTAAGCGATTCTCAAGAAATTTCTCGAATTAATTTTTACTTCATAAAATAATTATTTTACGGATATATTCGATATATTTACAGTTGCATTCATTGTTAGGATGCATAAAAGTCAATTTCAATGGGATAAGCACGACGAAAAAAAATTTCCACGGCCTCAGACCTGTAATAAAATTTGCCTTTTTTTTCTAGCAATGCAAATCGCCGATTTTGAATAAGCTGCTTGCAAATTATCGTTTCACCAAAAAAAATTACATACCTACTTTCTAAGAATTTCTATGAAGGTCGTTTGTAGTATCTGTATACAAAGATCTTTCCCTTTGCAAATTTGCCGAAAATTTATGATGGTTTAAACATTGAAAGGTTTTGCTTACAATTAAAACGTTTCCTTCGAAAACCTGCTACTTTTTGCTTCAAATTCATTCGAAGGATCGGCGAGTTGTTTTGAACCTTTTGTTTGTTCATATACACTGTGAAAAGTAAATCAAAAAATCAGACCAAAATTGATTTTATTTTATGACCGTCCATGAGAAGTTAAATTGAGATTCTCAATTCTCGAGAAATCAGAAACACTAAACACAATGCAGTTATGGAAATATGTATTATTATATTTACACAAAGCAAACTCTCCCCAAACGTCTAGGAACATCCTTCGTTTATATGACACTCGTCCTGAAACGTATCCCAAGGTGAACCAGCAGCATCAGGGTCGAGTCTCGGGACCCTCAGGAATCCCTTTGTGACGATATATAAATGTGGACACGTCTGCTGCTATATCCTTTATTCTCATCGTTGACACTTCACCGAAGTTGATGAACTTCGATCAAAATCCTAAATTCGAAAGAAATTCCGATTTAATTTCCACTATAATCGAATATACTATGGATCAACTTTCATCTAACGCATCTATCGCGATTTCCTTCAAAATAAACAAATGTCCACTATCAGAAATCGGCAATTTTCAATTAGATATCGACAGTTTAATCGCATTCGATAAGATATCCGAACTGCATAGCCTCGCTTCACGATTATTCGTATAGAAACGAATAGACACCGAATTCGAAAAATATTCTCAAATCTCAAATGCACAATCTCTGTAAAGTGTTAAATATTCAATCCAACAAGCTATGCATTAAACAGATCGAAACGAACATAATCAATCGATCGATAGATAAATTTAACCGGTCGCATGCGAAATCGGTGACTCATTGAATCTAACGCAATGCACTTTTGGTTGCATTCGATGAATTTTGTATATAAAACCGGTATTTCGATTGGTGGTTATGCGTTTTTTCGCTTAAAATTCAGAGCAATAATTAGCTAGGGTCTGTCTTTTCATTGCTTTAGTTAAGTAACCTTAGGATGCAGTTAGTTCTTTAACTGTGAATTGGAGAAAATCTGTCTCCGTTCTGCTGATTTTTGATGGTTTGTAGTTGGTGGACTGACTGTGACTTTATGGTTTGTTAACTAAAGCAGTGATAGATCGGTCTTAAGTATTTAGGGATGAGTTTTCAATCGTCAATTAGTAGTTTGATAGTCAGTTTTCTGTGTTGAATTGAGAGCTTTAAAAGACGATTGAAATACAATATATTCGTGTAGTCTAATGATATTAATTTTCAATCTCACCTTTCAACAGAAACGATACTTGTTATATTTTAAATTTGATGCACTCAACACATTCATATCTTCAAATTTAATATTGACTTTTGAATTTTCAAAACTTATTAGAAAAAAAAATTAACTATCCGAACATTTCATGATTTATAAAAGAAGTTTAACCGTTTGTAGCTTTGTTTAAGATTTTAGCACAACACAAACAAACCAAACCAACAAACAATCGTTATCTAGAATAAATGAACGATTCGTTCATTAGGTATTCGACATTGCACCGGACCCACGCCCTCGACAGCGAAATCATAATATAATCAGTTCGCGATAAAAATGCAATGCGCCTTTCGATATACGACAATGTCAAAAATACAATAACCATAAATCACCCATTTATTAAAACTGCATCGACAAACTTCGAAATATCAAATATAAAGAGAAAGCGAGTCGAATTAATCCGCTATAATGCAATTATGCCATGAATAAACATAGATCTGTCGACAGAAAGAGGCTTCATTTGTAGAAATGAAGAATGAAACTACATTTTTACAAATTTTCATTGAAATCAGAGAAGACCAATTTGGATTCTCTTCTTGCAAATATATTTTTATTATTGAATGTAGAGACCATAATTGTCGAACTTGCCGATTGTTATGCCATTTTCATCAGAAGTGGGATTCGTATTCATAATAATACGCAAGAACGAGTTGATTTGCATGCGATGTTGTAAATCGTCTCTTAAATTCTTGTATCGAAACTTTTTTTTTATGTAAATCTCTCATACGACGTGCAAAAACTTACATTTCTTCGACAATGCAATCTGCAATGTCTTTTCTCTGTAAATTTTATCGAAAATTCGTATAAATAATTTGAATTACGATTCAGGAAGCTTATACGAATCGGATTTTCGTGTTTGCCAAGCTGAAAATATATTTTTTCAGCATATTCAGTTGTCATAAATCTGAACGTTTTAATATGCCGGAAATGTTTTCTTAAAAAAGCCGAGAACACACTGTATCGACTGATCGCATAATATTTTATATACATATGTACGTCTTATATTATTTTCATTTTTCATGTTCATTTAGCAATTTTTCGTAGTGTCAATCTTCTTTGGTTATGTCAATCTCTTTGTGGTTTGTTGTATCGGTTTTCATTTCGCGATGATCGTTCGATGAACTTGTATAGATACAACAAATCGAAAATGTATTAATGTGTTCTATTTAATTGATTTTCCTTATTGTTCGTTCGGTTGAATAATCGTTTGAGATTATAGTAATTTATAACTTTCTATTTCTCGATGTTTGTTTATTATGCGAATCATCGAAAGCTTTAATCACGTATTGTGTAATTTGTTTAGAACGATTGGTTTTAAAATAGCAGTTTCTAAACATTCGAGATAATGTGCGTTAATAAATTCGTATTAAATAACAAACGATACATATAATACAATTGATTTTTTATATTGCACTCAATTTCCTGAAAAAATCAGTACTTTAAACGATCAGTGAAACACTTAACTAATCGTAGCAAAAAAAATATTTATGAAATTACACATTCATTCATAAACATTTTCAGATTCATTCATTCGAGTCTTATCTAATCAAACAGCATTTCAAAGCAATGATCCATAACTTGAATTTTCAGCAGCGTTAGACCTGAACAGCATCGCAAATCTAATAAAAATCTGCAACCTCAACATTCAACATTCATAGAATCACTTTCACAATGAAGCATTAGTAAGATTTTTTAAGTTGAGTTTCGTCCCAGCGATGAAGAGCTACAGCGACATGTTAACACAATACGAACGATAGTTATGTTTCTTGTTTGCATTGTAATCACTTCGTCATATTATATCGCTATCACTCTATTTTCAATCCACGAGACATAAAATAAAGTACAACATGCGAACTCAACACGAGAAAAGGACGCCTCATCATCAGATCGGCATAAGAACAGGATATGCACTTTCACGCGCATTTTTTCGAACGATCGTCGAATTTGGCGGGAACCGTTCTTAATATGAAACGGTGGTCTTCGAAGCCTGTTTCTCTGTCGACGACGACAAACGCCCGGTCTCTACCGCATTCTTCGACTCTTTCAGAAAGAAACCCAACTAACTAACCAACCGACCAGCTCGGCTTCCATTCTCCGTAACGGGACCGGAGCCGTTTAAAGGCGATTAATATACCCGCGAAATATCGTGTATGCATGAAGGATATGTGATGATTGTGAGGTTTGTAGGGTTTTGTATGACGACTTTGGGTGGGTTCACACGCGAGTGGAGTTACCAGAACCACGACTTGGATAAAGGGATAGACGTATACAATACAAAGGAGATGGGTAAACAGTCATTTTCAATCTCCTTTGTATTGTATAAGTCTATACCTTTTTTTTCAGGTTGTGGTTACGGTTACTTTACTTGCGTGTGAACTTGTCTTAAGTGAAAATGCTTATCATTTGTCTTTTTTGCTCACATTTAGAGCGAAAAAGGTAATAATTTCTAGTAAACATAAGCGTTCCCTTTTGTGTTACTTCTTTGATTTCAGTATAAAGTCGTACAGTTTATTTAATATAAATTTGTATTCAATGGAATGAAATATTGGAAGTTTGATATTGAAAGGCTTCTTTTCATTGGACATTTCTATTCATATTATCATATTATGTTTCACTCGATATATTTATTTATCTATCTTATTCTATCATATGAAGCTTCATTCACGAGATATATCAAAGAAAACTGATATTATTTTTAAGCTTAAATTTGCAAGTTTTTAACAATTCGCTCATGAGTACCTATCCTGATCGATATGATCGAAGAAGACTACATTTTCCTTAGTCCGATCTCCGGAAATTCTTAGGATGTCAACTATGGAAGTTTTTAGTCCTTTTTATCGTCGCGGTCAGGATGTGGTTTCAGTGAGAGTACATGGTTATATCGAAGTTTGTCTTCCTTCTCGCATTTAGTTGTGCATTCGTGTATAATGTGAGGAATGCGACCTCAATTTTCATATCCTGCATCTCGCCGCCGCAAAGCCTTCGTTTTGTTCGCATATTTGCGAATCGCTCGTTTTGCCCATGTTTATGTAACGTTGTTCGTATTGAGAAATCGACGAGCGAAAGGGATTCGAATGAACGCTTATTATTATCAAAAGTATCGCTCATTCTATCCGATTTAAAGAAATATTCTCGCGAATGACCCACCACATCGATTCATTTTCAATAAATGCACGCTCAATTGAAAGCACTTTCAATTGAATCGCATCTTTCGTTATAAAGGACACGTTCATCTTCATCTGCAACAGTATTAATTTCATCTTGCATAACGTTTGGGCGATTCGAAAAAGTTGCGCAAAACGAGCGATTTTATTCTCGCGTCAGCTGTGCGATACGAGCGTTTCCATATAATTCACATTGTTTCGATAAAAGGATATCTCTATATTTTTTTCCATATAATCTATTCTGTGAATATCTGCCATGTGCATGCACCATTTAAATACATCCTCGTTTTAATTTTCATCCAATTATTTTCTAGACTTACGTGTCTGTCAACACTTAAAATAAACAACCATATCGATCGAATTGAATTTGCATATTTGTGACACGATACCTTTAATTTAGACATAAAATTACTATTTTTCACATCGCCCGCGTGCGTTCCACCTTCACGCGAACGTACCAGCTCCGAAACCACCAAACTGACGAACAAGACACACGTCAAAACAAAGATGGCGTCACTCCACCATCTCGTGTGCCCCTTTGTCGACAATGTCAAGAGTGCAAGGTCGCGTCCCCTCGCTCGCTGTCATTCACTCCAGCTATAGATCATAGATCCATAGATCGGGCAGCGTTTCAGATCGAAGGGTAAATGGGAGACTTGGGTTAATGTGTCATTTTATTATCTTTTAAATCGTCAGATATCATAGAATATCAGTGCTGCCAATCGAAAATGTATTTCTTTTAATATGTATTTATGTAATTTGTGGTGATTTGAGTTTTCCGTATGATTCGATTATCTACATACAATCTCCCTTATATTCACTCACTCACAGAATTGTGTCGTTATTTTTACAAAAATCTTTTCTTTTTTAGCAATTTTGAGTGAAATTCCACCCTTAGTCGTGACTCTAATCACAATGAACGTGATTTAAAATGCAAGCGAATCTAGAATACGAGAAACAAGTGAACGTTCTTTACAATCCTGCTAATTTGCGTGTCTGTGACATGTCGTCGAATGCAAGTTGCATTTCATTGACGTAGAAAGACTTTCATTAACATGCACATTAGGACTATGTATTCTGTATAGCTTTACTGTCTACCTGTCATTGCATAAGACTATCGCAATTTTCCTCGTCGATACTCAACAGGCTACAAACAATATCGCCGTCGATTCTACATATATTTCCATGCACTGCGAAGACAACGCGAAATCACAGAATCGAATCCTAACATTCTTCCAGTTGACACTCGATTACAACAATCGATCAAATCCACGACAAGACGGGCATACATATTCGTTGATACTCGACGCGACTCGTATACGCTTTCGTATGTACGAGAGTAGGATAGTGTCGGCCATGTCGCGTGTTGTTTCGGAAGCGGCGCATTTGCATGTGTCGGCCGGCGGGGGTCAACGCCTCTTGCGCCCCTCGGCCCCCTCGCCCCTCGCCCCCTCTCCCCGTCCGCCACCCCTTTCGTCCCCCCCGCCCCTCCCCCGCCCCCCCCGCGCGTCTCCGTGTCGTCAACCCCTCTCCGTCTCGCGCTCTCTTTCTTCTCTGCCTTTCGGTCTGAAGGCAGGGGTGTCTAACCGTTTTTTTTCCATTTAATTTATATATATTTTTTATCAGTGAGTATTTAGGTACTCGTGTGTGTTGTCTCATTGGCTTTTTTGCGTTTCGGCTGATGTTTTCCATTTTAAATTCGTTTATTTTCATATTGTATTCAAAGTTCCGTTTAAAGTGTAATATTATCAATTCAAATTCTATATTTTCCATTTTAAGAAGAAAATTTCCAAATAGTTACGTTTGGAAAGGGTTGGAATTTATTTTTTTCAAACCACATTATTGCGTTATTGAGAAAATTTATTTGTTTTCGAAGAAAATTCATTTGTATTTGCAGAAATTCATTTGTTTTGGGGGAAATTCATTTGTTTTGACAGAACCTGTTGAAAATATCATGCCCGATTAGAAAAAAATTATATATATTTTTTTTTACTTTACGGCACCAGACCTATTTTATTTAAAAGGATAATCCTTTATTTGGAATCAATTTCCTTTTTTTATTTTCAAAAATTTGCATTTATTCTTTATTATATTAATATATTAGTTCTTTATTTTTTAATCGTATGAGAAATTATAATTTCACTAGAAATTCAGACTCTTCGAGTTTTGTGCAAATTGTGCAATTAAACTTCTAATGTTCAAGTATAGAATTCAAATGGATATTCAACTCATATTTTCTCATATCATGAATAGTCGAAGGAAGTCGACGATCATCTTCACAACCTAAACTCCCGAGTCATTTGATTTAAAGCGTTAAAATGATTTACAATTGCTTCGATTCTAATGATAATTTTCAGTAAAAAAAAAAAAAAACGATTTTATTTCTATTCAATTTTCATAACAAAAAAAAATTCAATTTAACTGTAACACGATTCCAGTCGACAGTAGGAAGTGCAGAAAGGTTCATTCGCGATTAAATTCAGATTACACTTTAAAATTGCACGAACAGACCAAATTCCTAGAATGTTAAGTTCAAAGTACGCACAAATCTAATTCAGTACAATCGATAGTGTATTGAAAAAAAAAGTTAAATGTTTACATTGAACGCACATATCTTGTCTTTGTTCGAAGGTTAAATTGACATCGTCCGCGAAGGACGTCACTCAGAAAGCAATATTTTCTCGATTGTTTAATTTCGTACGATAAAACTTGAACTTTGAGTGCCCAATTTAAAAATGGCTCACAAGTGTTTACTCTCCATACTCCAATACGGTGTTTTTTTCGTTTCTCTTTTCGTATTTTATCTTTCATGAATGAAAATGTCCGTTTTTTTTATCTTATCCAATATACAAGTCCTCTTCGATTAATGCTCTAGCGCAATTTTGAACACTTTTCGTTTTGTTTTCCTTTGTTTGATAGTATTCTTGGAATAAACTTATTTTATGTTCATTCTGAAAGTATTTTTTTAAACTCCTTTGTTTTTTTTTCTTCTTTAATATGCACTTTGTTTTGATTATTTTATATCGCGAAATGTGCATGTACTCAAAATAGTCTTATTAAAAACTGTTTTTCTAAATAAAAAAGCAAAAAAGACAACTCATTTAAAGCACAAAGTTAGATTTCGCGCTTTAGAAAATCGTGCAAAAGAACCTATATGAATTTAGGGATAGGGTGAATAGGTTTCGTTTCGAATTATCCCAATCTCCATTCTAACTTGAAATAAATTCTAATTTATTAATGTAGGGTTAAATTGATGATTGAATTGAAAAACAAATTCTCTTTCGTCAAAATTGTGCACTGAAAAAAAATTAATATCTAAATCATGTGATTAATCATCTTTTATGAAATAAAGATTGCAAAATCTTTGATATCTTTATCGAATCTTATCAAAATTTGATGAATGCACAATACACACACAAGCTGCATAGATCATGGATCTCTAGATCGTGATTCATCGATGATTTTTCAGGAAACAACCGCATTCTTTTGTGCAGAACGATTTCATGGTCGTCCGGTAGGACTACATACAAAACGATGAATCACAACAATTTCATTTTACAAAATTGGGACACAACGCACCAATTATAAAAATTAAGATTTATAAATTAAAATAGGATCAAATTCGAACGTTCACCATTTTTATTTGCCAAATTTATTTTGTAATGTTTAATTTTTCGCAATTAAACCGATTTCGTCACGTTTCGAAATATTCGAAAATAGCCTGTGCCACTTTCGAGCGAAATTTTCCCGCCATTTTCCGTCGAAGCATGCACTGTTAATTATCATCATATGTGCGAATCGAGCAGGTGAATCATCATCATATCAAGATTCACCGTTGTTCGAATAAACAACTATTGATATGATGAAAAACGTGAATGAGATTCGCATTTTCTTCAGCATTTCGTATTCATGATCAGTCAGTGAGTATAGTGTTTACTTGATATTTTTTCGAGGCTTTGTTTGACCAGTTTGAAGTTTTCTTCGAGGTGTGTTGTCGTTTTGATATCTGATATTGTGTAAATTGTCGATCTGATATGATGTCAGAATCTCGCTTAGGAATTTGTTGCTAAATATTTATTCAATGATCTCTGTTATCTCGAAAACGTTTCGAGATTGACATAACTCATTGTTTTATCTGGTGATCGTGCATTTTTTGATTATGATTGAAAATATGCTGAATTATCATGAACTTGTTGAATATGTGATAGAATTTTTATCTAAATCTATACATTTTTATGTAATTCTGATTGTTTCGAACGCAGATGTTCAGCTGAGTTAAAATCTCGCATATTTGAACATGTATAGATTAGAATTTAAAGATCTTTTTAGATGTAGACTTTTTATATTTCGATAAATTTTTAGATATTGATGTCCTGATAGATTCGAACATATAGTTTTCTAACTTCACGATTGACAATAAGCTATTTAAGACCGAATTCAATCACAGAAATGCCTTTGGCTATTTAATCTGCGAAACTCTATTTCAAAAATTTCATATTTTCATTAACCACTACATAACTCGAGAGACTTTAAATACCTAGTCTAATCTTCTCAGTACATAATCAAATTCAACCCCGAATATCATTCACAAAAAAATGCAACATAAATCATCACCTCAAACCGAAAAACCTAAACCCATCTAAAAACAAGACAGATCGATCTTGAATTGGACAACCCTTAAGTCTGGTGCGTCGATCGAGCACGAGCGATAGAAAGTCGACATCCTTGTCTTGGGTACGTCAAAAAAGTGGTGATGTGGCATTGCTTCAGCAGACTGCTGAGCGTCTGCCCCCGATCGTACCCGGAGTGCTGTTGCGTCAAGAACTTCTTGCTGCTGCTTTGCTGCTTTGCTGGTCGCCGACTCGACTCGCCTTCTTGCGACAACAACCGGCTCTTGCAAAATCTGGTCTCGATTTTCCTCTCTCTCTCCTTCTGACTGTCTGTCTGTCTTTCCAATTTGGAGGATTGCCGTTTGTCGACGGTGCCGAAAATCTCCATATTTTCACAAATCTGTATGAGGTTTTTCGGCTTGAGATTGAGAATTTTTCATTGATTTGATGCTTCATTTGAAATTGTATTTTCAATTTAGAGATTCTAAATTTTAGATCGTTTATAGGTATGACTTTAATAAATATAGTAATATAATGCGATGCACAAATAAATCTTGTTATTCATGATCCAGTTATATTACTAAGTTTTTCCATTTCTCCCGAGAGTCATATGAATCTTTCAAGACATCGAAAATTTCAATTTATAGACAATCTCTGATTTCAATTGCTATATTTAGCAATATTCACTCGAGCCATATAAAATAATGAATGAAACCCACCAACTCTAATCAGACAGCACCGACTATTTTTCGATTAAATTGCATAAAAATCATATTTTGCATCTCTACGAGAAAGACCGAACTTTATTGAACATTCCTCGAGAATACATACATACCAATATTCACTCGAACTTTATTGAACATTCCTCGAGAATACATAGGTACATACACTCAAACCATTCAAAAACCCTTCAACTATAATCAAAATCACATTCGATCCAACTAAACAAAAACCTTCTAAATCGCATCATTCTTTGAAACATCCTAACATTCCTCAAGAACACACACCAGTACAACCCAATCTAACCACCAAAACTCCGATCCAACCGAACAAAAATCCTCCTAAATCACAAATTCATCACCATTCGAAGAGGGACCGACCTTCGCCGAGGAGTTGAGAGCCAGCAGCGTTTTCTGTCCGGTGGGCACAATGTCGCTTGAGTTCATCGACAGCCTCCTCTTCTGATTTACCGTTATGTCATACACGAGTGTATAGGCGGACTCTTGTACGTACATTTTCTTGTGTTGTGTTGTGTTGAGACTTATCAAATTGCTGGCTCAGTCCATCTGTCGGTTGTTAGGTGTGTTTCTTGTATGAACCGAGCTTTAAGATTCGTCGGATTTTTGGTTTATCTGGAGTATGTGATTCATGGAGCATGATTCAGGTCTGATGTTTAAGTAAAATATTGTTCTGTCTAGATTCTTGCTATATTCTAATTGGATTTGGTAGTTCGATTCGTGTTTCTCTTGATGGTAGTGTTTCAGAGATCTGTATCATTTCAGTGATTTTTATAGATTTAATAAGATCAAAAGTAAAGAATTTGAAGTGAAATGGTTAGAATAGGCATTTTGTTTGCTTCATGTACCAAATTTTTTTGACATTTACATTGGTGACAATTCATGGTTAAGTGCTGAATTTTCTTAGGAATTTCATAAGCATATTGTTCCATTCTTATATAATTGTATGTATATTATCAGATTATAGATTATGTATAATCTTTTCGTATTACTGTATTTTTGTGCAGTACATATCCCATTGTTTTCATGTATTTCATTTAAACGTATTTCAAGCAATTTGTACCGCAAATTGTATTTTTAAGAATCAAAGATCAACTGAAAATTTTCTAGCACGTTTTAAAATTGAAATAGCTGTATTGTGATTTCAAATTGTTTACATGTTGGGAAAATGCTTATTATTTTAGTCAGTTAGAATAAAGTCAGGTGCAAATTCGAGTTTGGAGATTGATTCATATTCAGATATTCATTCACCTTTGACAATTCAATCGTCGATTATGGATTCTGGCACCGTTCGATTTTAATTCGATTTCTGTATTGTTTGATAATCGATTATGATGAAACTTTATTATTTTCAATCGATCCAACGTTTCGCGGTATTCCGTTCGATTATTCAAACAACCATCGAGCCATTTTGATTGAATTATTCAATTTTAATCAACGAAGCTGAACATAAATCGTAAGCCTTAAAATTCAATCATTTTAAACGCACTTATGCCTTTTCTGTGATATTTTCCGATACCGGTTAGATTTAATAATTCATTATTGCATTGCATGCTGACAGTTACACACTGTAATTTATAGTCTACATAAATCGTTCGAACTACAGTTAATTTTGCAGCTGCCAAATTCGTCATTAGCAAAGTACGATCAATATTTATTTATACCTACTTTTATATACGAGAAAATAGTAAATTTATGACGCATAAGTGCACAAGATAAAAGTCAACTTTGTGTCGAGATTCAACATTTAATTGACATTTGAATAGAGTGCTGTATTAAGTATAGATAATTTTGTGTTAATTTTAAAACCATGATTCATTTGATTAATTGCTCAAACAATGGGATTAATATAGAATTATGTGAGATGTTTATTGAAAAAATATTTTTTAATCAATTTTGTGAATCATGAAATTAATCAAAAATTATAATCTAATCAAATGTTCTTTCCTCGAACATTTGGTGATCTAATGAAGCAGTTTCCTATGAAACTTAAAAGTTTTCCTTTTTCTATTCAGCGTACATATTTACAGCGATGTGAATTCCATACAAATTTCCTCGAAGCAAGCATTTCGAAAACAATACATAAATGTTTTTTCATTGACATTCAACGGGTTTATATTCTCGTTAAAATTGTCGCAAATTATATAATATAAACCTACATAACCGAAACGCAAAAGGTCATTTCACCTCGAACGCGAAAGGAAAAACTAGTGCGCCCAACACACCGACAGATGTCACCTGCGTCTACGCACAATTTTCGCGCACTTTTCCCCCAAAAATCCACCCCAAAGACCACATTTTCCGACCTTCGACCATCTTTAGCATTCTTTTATAGCAAAAAGACAACCCTGACTCGCATTTTCGCTCGTTTCAACCTATCCCTGATTATTCACTTGTTTCTAGCATATTCGGGGAAATCGGGTGAAAATGCCACGTGTTCGGCGGGGAAATGTGGTTGTCCACGTGGTGTGGTGTTGTGTCGGCGTCGGCGGCAGACAGCACGACCTTGCGAGGCCGCTGCTAATAATAACGCGCACTAACACGAACGCGCATGCGCCAAACGCGCACACTTATCGCACGTGCGTTCATGTGCATGCGTTCGTTTGTTTTCGCGTGTATGGTTGTGGGGATGTGTGCGTTTTTGTCTCATTGTCGGCGGTTCGATCTGCACTTGGGGTTATGGTTGGAATTTTTTAAATTTTATGCTGTTTGTGTCCATGATGGCTTATCGGGGAGGCTGGGGGTAGTTGTTTCTTTATAATTTTATATTTGGTTATTTTTAAATTAATTATATGTATTTAGTTGATTAGCTCATGAATAAAGTGCAGCTACTTTATCGTAATATTTTCTTTTGCAATCATTTACGTTACACGTTGTGGTTATTTTTGTCAAAATTGTGACATTGTTGAAAATAGAATCAACATTGTTATTTTAGATTTTTTTTCATTATGTATTTATGAATAAAAATGATTGTATAGTGATTTTTCCTATTCGATTGCTTATTATGTTTGAATTTGATCATACGCCCACTTATTGGATACGTGTTAATTGACGTGAAAAAAACAAACGTCAATTTCGCGTGAAATAAAAAATGATTTATGTTGCAATAGAGTTATGTCAAAAAATAAATTTATAATGTGATTACATATTTCAGAATATTTTTTTAAAAAACGTTACATGCAGTAAAAAATCGCAACACGCTACAATTTTCTTTGTTTCAAGATTTTTCGGCAAATAAATACAAAAATTTTACTATCTTGTTTAACCTTGGATGTTTATGCATATTATAATATTTTTCGCAATTTTCGTACATTTTATTTACATTTCGGTTTCTCCATATCATTTTTATCTTCATCTTCGAATTACACTTCAATGTCATTTAAGGATGCATCATGCAACTAAACACAAAAAAATAACAATTTTAACATTTCTCAAAAGTTTTTAGCAATGATTCAACAACAAATAATTTTCCTCAAAAATCGGCTTCAGATACCTACCTGATATTTACACAACCTACTTAAATACTTTTTATGACATTTTCCTCAAACCTCAACTGATTCACTCTCGTTTTTGCTTTCGCAACCAACTTTCGAACTTTCCGCTTCCGTTCTTCCATTTTTTATTAATTCTTCCATCATTCGGGTGTCCATCCTCGTTCGGAGACCAGCTCGTTCTTCGGCTGCTCGGCCGAGATATCGAAGGCGGTCAGTAACCGGCGAATGTTATGAAACAATCTTTCGTGTGTTGCGAAAGAGTTGTCGGCGAAAGAAACCCGTATCCTGTCGAGGCTTTTAGAAAGGGCTAAACTCAATAGAATTGTTTTTGGTTCTTATTATTTTCATATTAGGTTGTTCCACATGTAAATGTTCCTATAATTTTGCTTGTAAGCAGCGATCTGGAGCACATTTTTGCTCCATCTCTGTATTGTTTTAAGTAGCTTGAAAATGTGTTGCTCCAAATCCCTTGCCTGTAAAGGTGAATCCAGGCAAGATTCAGGTATATTACTTGAATCTAAGTCCGTCAATGCCTAATATTGATCATTTTGAAAAATTTGAATCGTCCTTGTATGATTTCATTACGCAATATGAAGTGGAGTTTATATGGCCATCTTTGCTTGTGTTTATACGGCCATCTTGCTTGCGTTTGTAGGCCTGTCTCATTGGTGTTTCTAATGAATTAACACTTACAATTAGGCTGTTCTGGATCGAAGTACCATTGTGGCACCTCGAATCCGAAATTGGGTATCGTTCGAAAGTCTCAACTGGATCATAGTGCAATTAATAACCGTTGAAAAGTGTGTGCAACTCGATCGGGTTGTGCAACGTGCAATTTCGCTCAGGCGTGCTTCTTTTTTATGATGAATGACGAAAATTGCCGACAGTCATTCATCATGGACGTCAGTCGGATAATGAGCGGTTTTAAATTCGTACTTTTGGCGATCGTCTCGTAATTTCGTAGCGAGAGATTTTCGACTTTTGCTCCGAGCGGTGCTCGTATTAAAATACGTTTAGCGATTTTCGCGAATAGCTCTTTGACGAAAAAGCGTTTTGGCTTCGGATCTCGCCGCTCCGAGTTCGTAGACTTGACTTGTCCAACGAGACGTTTAGCAGTATTACTTTTGGCAACTTGACTCAACTATTGGACATCTAATTGTAAAATTTATTTATCTCTTATTTGACTTTTCTCGGCTTATCTAGAATCTGCTCTCTCGGTAAATATTTCCATGTCCTTCTAATTTATATAATCAGCAGTCCTATCATGATATTTTATTCAATTGTAATATCATGAAAATCAGTGATCTAGAAAAATTTTCTTTTCAAGCTACCTTCTTTACTTCAATTCTGTATCTCGCTTCAAGTATTATGGGGGGCGTCCACTGCCGATCGGAACGGAACGGAGCGGACTAAGGATACACCTGGACAGAATAGGAGGACACTTGTGTATCTATCCCACTCTTTCCTATATTATTATATAGTTTCCCATTTATATAGCCTATCTATTTAGTCCCCCATTGTAGTTTCAATAAGATTCTATTTAGAACAATACAAAGCTGACACAAAAAAAAAGATAATTGCTCCAGATCCCTGATAAAAACTACAATTTATCCTACATATAACCATTCAAGATTCAACAGCTCAAACCTTCCAACAATAACCTCATGCCACGGCGAGTCTCTCGTCTCGTTGCAACCACCTCTCGAACGAACGGCCAAACGAGTATCTTCTTTGTGTGGAGACGAGATAAATCCACACGAGATCCGTTGTCCATGTGTGCTTATACGTAATACCGTGTAACATTGTGCTCGTCGGCGACTGGTGAGTCACCTCTTGCTCCGTCGTCGACTTCTGATCAAACTACCGCTATCTCGAAGCAGACTCCGGATCCTGGTGAGGCTGCACGCGAAGGTCGGAGGTCTCGCTTCTCGATCGTTTCAGAGTTTCGACTATTCGATGGAGTCGAATTAGCTTCTAGGAAGAGTCGCGATTATGATTTCCCACAGTCCTGCGAGCGGGAAGATAAATCGCTTCCAGGAAGCTCTTCGAGGAAAACTGCTCTCGTTTGGCGAGCTCTCACATATACTAAAATAATACACACATCTCGTCTTTGAGCTGTGTTGGAACATCGAGAACCGGTTGCTGTTAAGCGAAGGATCAGTAAACATTCATAATGGCAATTTGGCCACCTGTGCCTCCGCTGACGCACGGTGTTATGTATGCGGCTGGTGTGTGTGCTGCTTCGCAACCAGATGAAGACTACGATGACTGGACGTGGACGCTTTCGTCTCCGTCGTCGTCTTGGAGCCGTGACCTTTTGCTCGACGCTCGTCCCTGAACTTGCCTGCGCTTCTTCTTCGTCTGTGCAGCTTCGGCTCGCAGGAACTTCTTGCTCTGCTGCGTAACTGCTTTTGGTCTCGCGTACAATAAATGCCCTCACGATCTTCTTGTGTTCCGTATTCATTACTTAAGTTTTTCTTTTCGAACGAAAGTTCTGTGAGGATGTGGAGCTATCACTCCATATTTTTCAAATTTAATCAAATAAAGTATAAGATACCGATTCAACATGTCTAGACGGTTGTTTTGAAAAATTATCTCGAATATGTATGAATGAAACTTTTGATCTCGAATCGACGTCTGCTCGTTTTCAGCAACACATTTTTCGTACTCTTTCACTAAAGAAGTTCAAGTTTTAATACACGATGGGTTTTCAGAAGTTTTCAGCTCGGGTTCAAAGCACTCGAAAGCGACAGTCGGATTCTGGAGCAACGCTCGCTCCTCTCTCCCTCAGCTGGTCCAGTCGTTGCTCCTCGCCAGCTTCAGGTCTTCGTCTCGCGATTTTTTCAGGTCGTCGTCTTCGTCGTCGTAGGAAACTGGTTTTATTTTACGAGCTGGTCTCGAGAGTTCATAGCCCGACACCGTATTATACGCGCTGCATTTTTGCACCGATTTTGCACAAATTTCGATATCAGATATACGCATTCTCTCATACGTGTTTTATATTCGTTTCATGAATACTAAATTGGATGTCAAGTTTCGAAAAGGGCACATCTCGTATGGACAATGCATGTGATATTTATTCCCTTTGTTTCCACATAGATATTCATTACATTGTCCATACGAGACATGCTTTTTATAAATTGCATATTCATTCGTTTTCGTTATCATTTTACAATGTTACACATAATTTTACTCAACTCTATGCTATTTTATATACCTAAGTTAATATCAGTGAAATTGCTTGAACTTTGAACTCATATGCTTTTCCTTATTTTCCTATTTTGAGCATAGTGTGAACTCAGCAGAATTAAAATGAAACGTACTCAATCTTATCGACCCCACACAGTCAACGGTTTACATTCGTTGTTACTGGTCCTTTTAGTAAAAGCTGCTCTTTTTTCCCTTTTCTTTAATTTTTTTTAGTAGGTGTTAATTTTGCTATAATGAAGTAACTTGCTTAATTTTCATTATTAATTCGTATAATATGTTTTGATAGATATTGAATTATTTATCCGGAGAAAGCATAAATATTTGTAAGCATTCACTGATGAATTTCTTGAAGTTTTCCTTAAAATTTCCACTCACGTTAATCATTCATAACATTAACCAAATTTTCAAGATCGTTCGAAAGTTTTATAACTTCTCAATGCGTATCCATTGTACTCTAGTTCCTAGTCACTAAAATATAGCCGAAAAAAACAATTAAAATTTCAAATATGTCGAAACTATTCGATCCAAATTTGCATACAATGTATCTATAGATCGATAATTCGACTTTTTTTGTCGATTAAAAATCGAACTTTTCCAAAACCCGAGCACTCGCCTTGATCACGAAACATGACCTCCCCTTCTACGGAATTCCTCCGATTATTTTTTTGCACCTTTCGAATGGCGTATTTCGATCAGAACCGACATACGTTCGAGATGATTTATCCTCACTTTTTCCTTTCCGATAGTCATTTTGTGACAGCCTATTATAACATTGAGTCACACTTCTTGAACTAGACGTAAACAAACAAAAACACCCACGCTTTTCATGAAATCATGAGCAGAATCTTAATTTCTCGACTTTTTGTTCTTGTAGAAATTGCAATGGTTTTTCTGTGTGCCATTGATGATCAGCTTCAAATTTACGTTCAATTGGATATCTTTGCTGTATTTAGTATCAAGATTTAAAATGTGGAGTAGACTATCACTTTTCGATTCAATTAAAATGCCTTCTGAACGATTCAAGATTCAGATCAGGATCCTGGATCTAATATATATCTGGTGCTCGATGCGTTGTTTGTCGGATATCGGCGTGCCTTTGTTCTTGCGTAGTCCGCTGGACAGGTTGCTAGTTGCCGTTGAATTCCATCACCAGACCTGGTATCGCTCCAAGGTGATTCAATCGAGAATGTCTCTCCATTCCTCTTCGATTCCGTGTATCGATTTTGACGTAACGAAAGTTGTTTGCGATGTAACAGTTCTAATGCATAATCTGGGTGTTGAGATACAATTGATTTTCTGCTTATGCAACAGATTTAATACAAAACATCACATATTTCTGTATTATTTTTTTTTTATAAGTTAATATTAAGTTAAAATGATACGCATTGCTCTTGGATAGTTTTTCAGTTGTTAGTTAACATTTAAACTGTCAGTCATTACTAATGTAATTTTGCTGAATTGATAGTTATAACTGATGGTTAATCTGATACTGATGATCGATAGAACCAATTATACCCACAGCTTCAATTATTTATACATACATGGCTGTTGATTAGTATAGCAGTTATTTATCAAACTATTTATTTGTCAACCTATCCTAAAAAGACTTAATCTCATTCACGAAATTAATAAATGAAAATATGTCAATAGATAGTTTAGATAGCAAAATTTAATAACTTCCATTGTGTAGAAGACTCCTTAAATCTTACGATTAGCTTGTTTATTTAACCACAACAATAAGATAATATTTCTATTAATCTTGTACTTAATAGTAGTAGAAACATAACGATAATTTTACTATCTTTCATTATTCTATACTTGTCGATATTTAATAAGTCCATATAGGTACTAATTAAATTGTAAAAATTGAGGGTGAGAATACTCAAAAATAAATATTTAAGAAAAAATTATAATATTGTTTTAATTTGTTTCAGTTTGAGCAAAATGCAAGACTTCCACCCCGATACAATAACCGTGGAAACAAGAGACTGTGTGAACGATCTCCTGGGGTGCAGCCGAAGTAGGGCGCAGCGCCCGGAGGGGGAGCACGCCCCCGGGCCGGCGCCCCTCGGCAGCCCCCGTCACCACCATGCACCTACACACTGCACCGGCTCCAGCTGATTCTGTGCATTGCTTCGACGTGAATAAACTATGCGTGCAGCAGGTCGACCATACACGAAGACTATAAGAATAGCCAAGTGCGAGTCAGGCTTCTGTGCTCGGGGATGGTGTTTATCGGATGAGACTTGAAAAGACATTTATTTTTGTAACTATGTTATTAGTGATCGTCATGGCCTTTAACTGAATGAAGATTTGTGTGCGTGACTGTGTTTCATATTATCTCGGTGGATAATTCACAAGTCAATTAAACAGTATTTCAATATATTTTATATATTGTTTGTAACTTTTACATCATCAAGACTGTATAGTGACTGACAATCTGATTTTTTTGAACGTGCAAACATTATATTGCCATTAATATAGACTATATTATAAGTGACCAATGTATTAATGATAGTTATTTATTCAAAAGAGAGTTTTTGTATATAATGAGTGGCTGGATTTTTATTACATGTGACGTGTTCGATAATAAAACATATTTTTACTCTCAAGTGTTCAAAAGTGCATCTTATACGTATGTGATCAGTATTGAAATGGTCTTATGGATTATCAAAAGTTTGTGCCAATTTTTACCGTGCAACTTTTAGTTTTGTATCAGTTTTAAACTTTTGGAGCAATTTATAATATACAAGATGTGATTATCGTATAAGCCATTTTGAGAATGACCAGCACAACAACTGGAAATTCTATGCCCGACGGGGGCAACAGTAAAGTAGACACAATTGGACAAGGATCCGGAGTAGGAGCGACTTTGAGCGGTGGAAGAAACGTTTCAGTCACACCTATCAACATGAGCGACACGCAGTTTAATAATGGTAATACATATTTCAATTATTTAACTAAGTTATTTTTTATCAATATTACACATATTCTATTTAAATTCCAGGTCAATTTTCCTATAGTTCAAATGGCATTCGAATCAGTGTTCCATCTGAAGAGCAACGTAAAGTCGGTGCTAACATCGGAATTGAAGATGAAGATTCTAATGATGCTGAGGTTTCAAAGATTGATTTTTCACAACATCAATACCAGGTCAATATGCGAACAAAAAAGAAAAGACCCTCCTCGAGTACACTTTCGTTCAATGCCGATGGACAGTCACAAGATAATGGAACAGTAGTGAATGATATGGATCGTGAACGTCCCATGTCATGGGAGGGAGAATTGTCTGATTCGGAAATGTTGGTAGATTCGAATGCCTCTGGTACACCTGACACATTACATGGTACAAATAAAGCAACCCATTCAGATTTAGAATTTAGACTAGGACCTCAAAAAGAGGTGTGTTTTTTTGATATTTAATACAGTATGTACCCTTAGAAATTGTATTTTAATGTAATATTCAAATTTTCAGGGTAATGGATTTTGTCTGAAGACAGAACCATTAGAAAGAGAAAATTCATTTATAGCAGCAAATAGACATAATTCGGTTTCATTTCAAAGTCTCAATGATCATGATGCTCTCAATTTAAAGTATAACAACTCTCATCATCCATTGTTGCAGGCACATCAACGTAGTCATAGTATGAACAGGGTATTTGATTTTGATTATTTTTGTGGATATCAATTTTGTATTCCTGGCTTATTTATTCAATTTTGCCTTTTAGGTATCAATATTATCAAATGATAATAATTTAGATATCAAAAATTCTCCACTACTGCAACAAAAATCAGCACAAGAATCTATTGATTGTGAAAACGCACCAGAACCGATAATTAAAAATATTCCTGTAAATATCATACCTACAACTTTAAGCAACAAAATGGCATCTGAAGCTCAGGCTTATGCAGCTAAACGAGAACAACTCATGCAACAAACCAACATATCTGGTAATATATATTTCGTAATAGAAATTTTAATGATATGCATTCATAAAATTTGACTGATTTTGATTTTTTTCTTTTCTAGATATCAAACCAGAATTACCATGCTTAGTAGATAAATTTTTAGGAGGATATTCTTTGCATAGTACACCAAGTAATTCTCCTCTTTTGAATAGACACCATAAAATAGTGTCTAACCCAAGTACTGATTCGGCTATACACTCTGTTTATACGCACAGGTTTCATATTACAGTTTTCATGAATGCTCATTATATATTTATACTTTTGTCTTAATATATGATATTTTCAGCGTTTATAGTAGTCCTTCGGCGAGTCCCGGTGCTACAAGGCATGCTCAATATACTCCGTCATTATCACGAAACAATAGTGATGCTTCACATTCATCGTGTTACTCATATAGTTCTGAATTTAGTCCAACTCATTCACCTGTTCAGGTAATTATCATTGTATATTTCGATGTCGATATATATTTTTGTATTCATTCTAATAATCATTTGTTAAATTTCAGAGCCGTCATCCTATTCCTGGTCATCCAGCTGCTCACCATCTTTTTAGATCTGAACATGGAGCTTTTGCTAGACAGGCAAACACAGCTACTTCGTCTGGTCCTCTTGAAGGATGTATTGAAGGAGGTGCTGGAAGTCCTGATCCTGAAGGCTCTGATGACCGTATGCATCATCATCAAGGTGTCAGCAGACAGCAATTGATCAACAGGTATTTTTGAAATTTCATAAGAGTTACTCGATCATATTTACAATTGTTTTTAATATTTTTTTTTATATTCAGCCCTTGTCCAATATGCGGTGACAAAATTTCTGGGTTTCATTATGGTATATTTTCTTGTGAGTCATGTAAAGGATTCTTCAAAAGAACTGTGCAAAATCGGAAAAACTATGTTTGTCTTCGTGGAGCCAATTGTCCTGTCACCGTAGCTACTAGAAAAAAGTGTCCTGCTTGTCGTTTCGATAAATGTCTTCACTGTGGAATGAAATTGGAAGGTAAGCATTAAATACAACTAAAATTTGATTATTTGTTCAAATCATACTATGACCTTTTGATTTGCAGCAATCAGAGAAGATAGAACTCGAGGTGGTCGATCCACCTATCAGTGTTCATACACTTTAAGCAGTGCTGCCTCTACTAGTTCACTTTTAGGTACTGGACTTCAATCTGGTCCTTTACGCCATGCGTCTAGTCTTACTTCGGTAATTTTTTATTATGATATGTTTAAAATTTTATTCAACAACTGCTAAGAATATTCACAATTATTTTGAATTCGCAGGTGAATGGTCCAACATCACATTTGTCTTATCACTCACATCATGATTTACACTCTGCTTCGCTCAACTCGATGCAGCTACCATTGGGTAGAATCGTACAGTCCGGAGTCAAATCTGAACCTGGAAGTCATGTGAATCAAAGTGATAATATCGGAGTGCCACCGTTATTGCAGGTTTGCTTATATTCAATTTCATATTTATAAAACATATCAGTAAAAATATTAATAATTTTTCTAATTTTTCAGGAAATAATGGATGTGGAGCATCTCTGGCAATACAATGAATCCGAATTGACTCGATTGAATAAAGGACAACCAGCTGGAAGTTCTACGATGGTGCCTAATCCGGCAAATAATCCACTTTTACACGCGGCTGGTGTTCCTGCAGACGCTTCTCCTGATTTTCTTTCAAATCTTTGTAATATAGCGGATCATAGGTTATACAAAATAGTCAAATGGTGCAAGAGTTTGCCTCTTTTCAAAAATATATCTGTTAGTATCTTTATATTATTTTGTTCAATACATTATTTATCAATTGAATAATTACAACTTTTTATTGCAATTTTAGATTGACGACCAAATATGTCTATTGATCAATAGCTGGTGCGAGCTTTTAGTTTTGTCATGCTGCTATAGAGGAGTTAGTACTCCGGGTGAAGTGAGAGTTGGTGGTGGTAATCGTGGTATTACACTTCAGCAAAGCGCAAAGTAAGAATCACTTTGATCCTATTTTGAACCGATCTCTTAAACAAGATAAATATATAATATAACAAGTGATTACTGCTAGCTAAATAACTAACTGATAAATTTACTTTTTCCAGAATGGGACTCACTCCTTGCATAGAGAGGATGTTACATTTCACAGATCACCTGCGGAGACTGAGAGTAGATCGCTATGAATATGTTGCCATGAAAGTTATAGTATTGTTAAATTCCGGTAACTATAATCTTCGCATTACAGAAATAGATTACTTCAAAATTAAAAATCTACAGATATAATTTTTTTTGTAGACACATCTGATCTTAAGGAACCTGAAAAAGTGAGAGCATCTCAAGAAAAGGCCTTGCAAGCTTTACAGGCATACACGTTGGCTCACTATCCTGAAACTCCTGCTAAGTTTGGCGAATTGCTCTTAAGAATACCAGAACTTCAAAAAACCTGTCAAGTCAGTAATTTTCACTAAATTCCTTCTTTTTATAGTGTTTCTATATTAATAACTTATGTTTCTTTGTGTTTTCAGGTTGGCAAAGAAATGTTGAATCCATCTAATAAAACCAAAGATGGTGAAACGTCGAGTTTCAATTTATTAATGGAGCTGCTGCGAGGTGACCATTAATACTCATTGTAATAGTATTATTTCAACGGAAATAGATTTTTTGTAGTCTTGCCAGTTTTTATATATATTTTATAAAAGGTTTAAACAACTTACATTTTCTGATGATTTTATGTAAATGAAACATGAAATGTAAGTTAGTTTCTGCAAAGCAGGGTTGTCAGTTTTTAGATTAAATCGCTGTTGACTTAATGTGTCTTGTGATCAAAAAAATATGCTGTATTTTAGAAGTTATTTATCCAAATTCACAAATATATAATAGGTTTTTGGATGCGTTTAAAAATGATTACAATGAAATGCATATTATCTTATTCGACATTACATTCATAGTAGATTTATGCTTTTACTAGTTTTTCTATATGTAATCATATCGTTATGTATTTTACATAGGATGTACATATAATAAGATTCTCGAAGTTGAATTGTTATGGCGCCCCATTCCACTGCGTCTTAAAAAAGACTGCTACATTTTATCTATAATTTTTAATACATTTTACAATATGTTCATAGAGTTTTACATACTTAGAATGTATCGTGAAATTTAATTATACATGCATATAATTATTTATTCTTATAAGACTTTATGACATAATTATAAATATTAATGAGAAAATACATTAGTTTTCTATATTGGTATTAAAAATAGCATACGTTTATAAATTATCCTTATAATATTTGTATGTATTAAATTCACACTTGCTTATGATCTATGCCTCAAAATATTTGTATTGAATATTTCTGTGCATGTACAGAATTTCCATGATGTATGAATTCATAATGTATTTTTTCAATTGTTCCAATTTTGGTTTTTTATGAATCGCTCATGAAATCCTTAAGCGTATGTACTTACGAGTCGCATATAATATTTGAAAAAAAAATCATATACATTTTCCATTACGATTTGTGCCATTAAGTAGTTTTTTTCAAATTTGAAATAAGGTACATTCCATTTACTTCCTGAATACCTATCGTAATTTTTCACTGTGTATTGAAATGTTTTCGATTTTAAGAATTTGGAGACAATTTTGAGAATATGCTGAAGTAACAATCTTTTTTATAATTTTATCTTATAATTAGCGCAAATTTTTCATAGTTTTGTATTCAGGGTACTTTCCTGTTTTAGCACACCATCGTTCTAACGTGAATTAATTACCATCCCAACTCGACTTTAATTTTCATAAAATTAAAAATCTCTAACCTAACCCAATTTTTTGGCTACATATGTAGGTATACAATACTAATAGATATTTATGGTGGTGATCAAATAGGAAAGATCCGAAGTTTGTATTTTTCATTGTTTTTTTTTTTAATCTTTATATTTGTAAAATTATTTATTGTGTGTTGAATATTAATTATTTCATGTTGATTTTATTCAAAAGTTTTGCATTTGGAAAAATATTTTGGATTTAACAAGGTTTTATGTTTAGCATAAATTAATGTCACAAAAATTATAAAATAACTCGTGTTAACTTTTCTCAATTCATTATAACATGCTCTATTTTCATTTAACTTACAATTAGTTTAGTAATAAATAAAAAGGAGGACTAGCTATGAGAGCAAAAAAATATTATCATTTTCATTTATTTATTTCACATGTCTAGTTTCATCTTTCAGAGTCCTCCTTACAGAGTCCAGTGCCTTGTCGAATGCTGACTTGTGAGGATTGTAAATAATTTTTAATTTACTTATTGAAAACATGTATTAGATTATTGATATGTGTTTATTGATTCCGGCCATAATAATTATTTTTTACTTAAATTATTGTTCGTGTACATATAAGCGAACGCATACACGTTAGGGCATCATATGTGTAAGATTTTCCTGTAAGTGGATTTGTAGCATAACATTAGATTTAGATTCATATATGTATGTATTTCGAAAAAAAACAATTATTTTTTACACTGGGCCAGTCATTCAATCATTGGTTAAATTGCTTAACCATAGATAAATAAAAATCATTAAAATTCGAGTTATAACAACGGTTAACTAACTGCTGAGCTGAAATTGAAAGACTGGGTCTGTGTAGTCAACAATTTGATATGATGCCTTTAAATTATTCTTTTGTTGTGTCAAACACTATAAATTGTAGATGTAATGTGAGAAATTTATAAAATTATTTTTTCGTACAATTTTATCAGCGTAGATGGAAATGTTTTGTGTTTTTGTCCTTTGATTATATTCGATATGAAACTGCATTTATATTCAAGCTAATTTTATACTTATACAATTATTTGAACGGTTTAGTCATATCTTAAAAATATTATAATATAAATGTGCCCAGAATTATGATAGTGGCCTATGTTGAAAAATTGAAAATAATAAATTTTTCATTTATTATGATTTACATTATTAAAAAATAATATCATTTCTCTTTGAAAATTTTGTAGCACTGAATGCACTTTATTCAATGTGTTGCTTTCACTTTCAACGGTGTATTTAACGAATGTCAAATTCAATCTATCTCAAAATAAAAGGAACATGACTTAGACTGTTATCATAATGATGGTCACAAATGTAAATTTATATTTAAAACACCGCAACAGTTTTATGTAAATTGGAGAAAAAAATTTTTTCAGGTTAGTTCATCATCAACCTGTTTATAATTTGTATAAATTAATATTATCCATTAAATTTTATATATTATATTATATTTCTAGAGATTTTTATACAAAGAACTTTTATAATAATACATGAGAACGTAAAAACAAATAAATAAAAATTCATAGTTGAACGTATATTGATTTTATTCTTCATTTCATTTTTTCCACCAGTTTTCAAAACTGAAAAATGGACCAGGCAAGCTTTCTTCTTGATTTTGTATTGGAGAATAATCAATTTCTTCCTCTTCGGAATTGATATATGATGAATTTTCTTCCTTATCTTCTTCTGATGCATCATAACTTGAGCTGCATCGATACATCCTGTTAAGTTTCAAAGCATCTTTGTCGCTCAATCCAGTCCTTTGCCCGATTGTTGCGAAACTATCCTGTTTTCATTAAAATTTATCAAATAATTGCTTATTACATTATAACTTTTAAATACACATATTTTTCGAATTGTACCTGAGTGGGTATAATTGTCTTTTTACCATTTTTGGAAAATGCATATGCACTGTAATGTAAAACACTATCGTAATCATATGGGACTCCAAAATCGCTAGTGACGAATGAGTTGTACTTTTTGAAATTATTTTCTCTCCCTGAAAATGTTAAGTTGTATTTTTGTTCGCGAGTTCTTACTATAAGTTGTTTATATCAATGACATGATACTTCAATTGATTTTACTTAATCTAACCTTTTGAATCTTGTACCATTCACATTACCATTTTTTTATTATTTAGGTAGGTATATCTAATAATTTGCTTACCATCTAATATGTTATCCCACACTATCTTTACATATTTGTCACGCTTAGTGTGACTCTGCATATGGAAAAATCCTAACGAATGCAATAATTCATGAACAATAGTTCCATGTCTCATACAGCCTAAACCTGATGGATGAGGAGTGAGATTGAGAAGTTGCCTGCCTCGTCCTTGAAAGCCAACTTGAGAGAAACATCCTCGTCTTGACCCCTAAGAGATATTTATAAAAATATATCAATTGTTCAAATCATTTTAATTTGAAATATAAAATTAGTAGCATTTACTTGTATTTTCACATAATTATCATCATTGTATCCTCTCTCTTTGAATTTGATGCAAGATGAGCGTTCTAGATCTGACATGGCATCTTTGATTGCACTAACTTGATCAGAAGCTGATAAGAATCAAATTAGAATCAAACGTTAATCAAAATCAAAAATTTTAATTAATAAACATATGTAGGTTCTTACAAAAATCATTAGATATTTCATAAATTAGCGTTTTCCTTGGCCATCTTTTAGATACATCGCTTAATCCATTTCTAGCTAATCCTGGAGTACTAACTTCTTGAAGTAATACTTGTCTTTGTTGTGTGGAAAGAATTATATCTCCTTCGAATTTTCCACTCTTTTCCCATATATTTTGAACTGTATCGGATAGCTCATCGAATTCTAAAATTAGATCATGTATTTTATATGAAAATGTGATTTATCTTAATGATAAATTAAAGTTTTACCTTCATCGGGTTCAGCATTCAAACTATCTTTTAGATACTCATCAAACTCAGATAATTCTAAATTTCTTGCGATAGGTCTGGATAAAGTAAATAGAATTGTTGTTGATAGAATGTAGCCAATAATCAAGTAAGCTAACATTCTATAAAAATCTGGTTCGATTGGAAAAAAAATAATGTTATGAATTTCAAAATGGCACTTGTCCGTTTTATGCATTCCATGGCACAATCACAATCATATATAAATAATACTCTCAATAATAATATCAGTAGGTACATTAGTGAAAAATAAGTTAAGTGATTTTTTTATGATATTTCTGAAAATAATATTGAAAATTGAATTGAACATTTACCTATTTTATCACATGCTGGAGATGAAAACGCGGGAAAGAGGATCTCACGTTTTCGCGGGAAATTCGAATCTTGTGAAAGTTAAAACGACAGTAAACGCAACTTACTGAAGCGAGCCGTTTTATAGATAAAACCGTTGACAAATAATATTGTCTGTGTCGAATTGAATTGAGTAACTTTCGACCTATTTTACCAATTTTTTTCACCACATTTCTGCGTCTTACGTGACAATTGCAATTTTATGAACAGCGTCGAATCCGACATCATAAAGAATCTTTTTATTTTGAATGTTGAAAACGTCGATTGTGAAAAAAAACGTAAACAAATCTGTGTCATAATATATTTTTCTAGAATTTATTTAACTATTTTTGTTTTAATATCATTAAGCAATCGATAATATCGATAAATTGGTTCTTCAATATTGACATTATATGTATATTGAACACTCGTATCAATGTTCTTTCCGGTGAAATTGATATTGAACGTATGAGCTTTCAGAGGTTTTGTGTTGTAAATTTTGAAATGTTTTCAGATTCGAAATTTAATTTTCAACATTTCAACAACTGTGCATAAACACTGATGCACGCTTTCTATACTTTTGATGTGCAATTTGAAATTTAGGTACTTAAAGCTGGAAATAAATCTTTATGTGTTTTCAAATCTATCAATATTGACATGACGATTAATGGTAATTAGTAACGTGTAATTATTGATTATTCTGAGAGAACATTATAAATGCAGAGTGGAAAATTATATTTTTCTAGTTCGGCTCTGAAGCGTAATTTGAAAGTTTTCACCCACGAAAGCAATTTATTTGAGATTAGTAAGTATACGCACACGCGCTGTACAAGCACTTTGTTGTTGATGCCTACCTTATATCTCGAAAATTTCTCAGTATTCATTTTTTATTAGTTGCATCGAAATAATAGTCATGTGTAAACGCTATTGGATACATACGGGGAAACATTTTAGTGTGATTTAAGTTGTTTATAATTCGGACACACTCGACCGGCTTTTTCAACACCTTTCTTTGAGCTCACCTATTTATTTTCACTTCCTCGTGAAGAAATTAATACGAAATTCATTTCGAGATTCAAGATGTTGAGATGTATAGTAATTTTATACAATTTAATTATTTATGCGAAAATAATATAAAATAACACATTATTTTGATTTAAATAATATAATCAATACATTATTTTGATTTTGTTTCGTAAAATTTTGAAAAGATAATAAAAAAGTTAAGGGATGTGTTTATTGTTATTAGGTGTAGATGCATCCATTTAAAAAAAAAAGTTTAAATGTCATCACATCGATTGAGATTTTAGGTTATAAAATTTTCAGAAATGTTTGCGCAACCTAGAAGTCAAATTTTCACATTTCTATCAAGACAATGTAACTTTTTTTTATTAAATTTATTTTTTTAATCATGTTTTTAGTAATCATATAGTAATTTTCGTTGAATTTCAGTGTCAAAAAGAAATCTTCTTCGATTCTTCTCTACCACTCATGACATGCAAAATGAGAATGTCGGAGTTCCAACGGGTATCATGGGACAACCGACTTGTTTTACGCATCCCCATTTGGTTAAATCAGGAGAGCTTGTTCCCGGTTTGACCGTATCGGAATTTAAAAACAGAAGAGCTGAATTCATTAAGAGGTTGACAAACTCAACTCCTGCAGATCATCGTGGAAAAGGACACACAGTACGCAAATCTATTTATTTATAAATGTGTATTTTGCATTGTAATCTCGATTCGATTTCAGATCATTATACCTTCTGCTGCAAAATCTTACATGTCTGATCACATACCGCATATTTTCAGACAAAACTCAGATTTTTTTTACTTAACTGGTTGTCTAGAACCAGATTCTGTCCTCGTTATAACTTGTCTTCCTGACAGTGAGAATATTCATCAGGTAAAAATGATTTCAAAGAGAACATGATAAATAAATGCACAAAATAAGTATCAGGCAACGATACTAACATTTTTAAATTTTTTTTCAGAGCATATTGTTTCTGCGAGGAAGTAATGAGCATTCCGAACTGTGGGATGGACCTAGAACATCAGTCGATAATGCCAAACTAATGTTCAGAGTCGATATAGCACTTCCATATAACGAATTTGTCTCCTTTCTAACAGGGTTGGTTTGAAATATATTTGTCACAATTAAACTTCAATTAATTTTCTATTATTCCAATAGATATTTGTCGGATAGAAGAAGCGATAATTTCTGGTATATGCCTGGATCTCCTCTACATTATGAAATAGATTATTCTGTCAAGAAAATTATAAACATTTGTAAATTGAACATGCCGACATGCCCTCGAAGAATATTGGCTACTCAACGTCTCATTAAAAGCCCAGCGGAGGCTCAATTAATGTTAGAAACATGCAAAGTCGGAAGTGCCGCTATGAACAAAGCAATGTCTTGTACGAAACCGGGAATAAGTGAGCACGATATTCATGCGTCTATGGATTATTGGTGTCGACGAGATGGAGCTGAACATTTAGCTTTTCCTCCAGTAGTTGGAGGTGGTTATCGAGCCACTGCTATACATTATATCCATGATAATCAAATTTTATCTGATGGAGAACTGTTATTAGTTGATTCTGGTATATTGTTGTAGAATACTTAAGTGTTTCGAAAGTTATATGAGATTGTATATTGAAATTTTGTTTTAGGATGTCAGAGATTTTATTATAATTCTGATATAACGAGAACATGGCCGGTGAATGGAAAATTCACTAATATTCAAGCCGTCTTATATGATATAGTGTTGAGTGTACAAACTGCATTAATTATTATTTTGAAAGAACAAAGACCTACTCTAGATAAGTTGTTTGATTATATGTGTCAGATACTTGGCAATTATTTGAGAGAAGAAGGAATTATACCGAAATCTTCAAATAATTCTGAAGCTGTAGCTGTAATTATCATTTCATAATATTTTTTTAATTACCATTATTTTTCATTAAAACTAAGAATTATTGTTTTCAGTTGGCTTACAAATATTGTCCGCACCATGTTTCACATTATTTAGGATTAGACGTTCACGATACTTCTCTCATAATGAGAAATATTCCTATAGAACCTGGTATGGTGATTACAATGGAACCAGGTAACTCAATTGTTTATAAAAACTTGTAAAAAAACATTTATTCATAATTCCATTATATTACATAAACGTATATGAATTCAATACATGTTTTAGGAATTTATATAAGACCTAATGATAAAGGAGTTAAGGCTGAATTTAGAGGTATAGGAATTAGAATAGAAGATGATATCCTGATCACTCAAGGGAATCCAATGATTTTAACCGAATCGTGTATCAAAGATAGAAGTGAAATTGAGAGCATCGTAGGAACGAGAGAACTTCCCAATTAATGTAATAACTGTTCAACGGTCTATTAAAAATTGAATATAAAATATCGTAATAGTTATAAGTTGAAGCTATTTTAATATAAATTTTATCAAGGTTAAATATTTTGCATTGTAAAAGAAAATTGACTGTATTTTTTATCTATCTAGTTATATGTACATATCTAGTGATATTGTTTTTTCTTTCAAATCTTGTTATTCTTATATTAATTTAAGATTTAACAAATTCTTCATATGAAATTATGCACATGTTAATCAATCAAATTTTCTATTTTTATTTTAATAAAATTTAAATGAAGGGTGACGACTTATTTTATTCCAAATCATCTAGAACTTCTACTATTTAATTACCCGCCACAATCCAATGGTGCACAAATATTCATAAAATACACGAAAATTCCATATTGTATTGATTTTTTAATTTTCATTTTATCAAATTTAAAAAGCAGAGCGACGACTTGTGATTAAAAAAATGCACTAGAAAAATAGAAACCCCTCAATAGAGCTCAAATGCAATTATGCGATCGATATTCGCGAACACGCTTTGCGCAAAAGCGCGCCGCCGAACACACCGTCACGGCCAAAAAGCTGACCTGAAATTAAAAAAAGACAAAAGCGGAAATGACAGGTTGACAGAAATGAAAACACGTGTTTCGTGTTTCAACAGATATTTATTAACACACAAGGCAGAATGACATCATACAGTTAAATGCAAAAATATATCTATTCGTAGACCCATCCCTCGTTAGCTGTAGTCCAGGAGACGACTTCATCGTCTCTGAACCACAAAGAGATCTCTTTCTTGGCGGATTCGACGGAATCAGATCCGTGGAGGATGTTGCGTCCGACTTGGATGCACAGATCTCCTCTGATGGTTCCGGGAGCTGATTCGGCGGGATTTGTGGCTCCGAGCATGACGCGTCCGGTTCTGACGACGTCCAAACCTTCCCAGACCATCGGGACGACGGGTCCTGAGCTCATGTACTTGACCAATCCTGGGAAGAAGGGTCTGGAGGAGAGGTCCGAGTAGTGCTGCTGCAGCAACTCCTGGGTGGGCCAAACGAATTTCAAAGCGACCAGCTTGAATCCTTTGGCTTCGAAGCGCTTGATGATCTTGCCGACGATGCCTCGTTGGACGCCGTCTGGCTTGACCATGATGAAGGTCCTCTCCTTGGTGGACATGGCTCTAGTGATCAGCAGCAGCACTAACGACAGACAACCGATCATACGCCGGGCTCGGCGTCGAGTGACGCCAAACTGCGGAAAAATGTGCACGTGACTCAATAAGCCGCTTGAGGTCGGCGCTCACTGCGAGGTCCACAATTTTCGAATTTAGATTTTAATTTTGGCTTTGGGTGAGCTTCGGATGCGGTGGTCGGGGTTTTATGGTGCTTGCGCGTTTTTTGGTTAGGGCGCAGTGCGCAGGTCGTTTGAGGAATGAGGCTTTTCGGTGTCTCTTTCCTCCTCGTTCCCGTTCCAGAGTCTGGAATAGCTCTGCGTGTAGAAAGTATAATAGAGGGTTGTTTAGTCATGTTATTTCAACCTTTTATAATCGCTCAGATAACTATTTAAATACTGTAAAATGCTGCAGATAAATTATAGTAGTATCGAAGCGCAAAACTTTTAATAAAAGTTCGAAACTTAAAACATCGGTCAAAAGTTTTGAAGCTTCAAACTTTAGTCAAAATTTTTGCGCTTCTTCACGATACTGTTCTTATTTAAGCATTTTACGGTACGTTTGAAATCAAAATAATCGTTGCTTATTCATAATTTCATTTAATTTGATTGTAATTGTTCGGTTCAATTTTATATTTGTTTGTCGAAAAGGTTATCTGAAGCAATGGAATGCAAGAATTGATAATAAAGTGAAATTTTAGCTCTGAAATATGATCGACATGCAAAAAACTCGTCTGATATTTATTATTCATTCAACGTAGTCAGATATTTTTTTTTATTGAATAATCGAAAAATTATCGAATGTTCTCTGTATGTACAATACGAATGCTTTGTTTCAATTCAGAATGGAAGTATCCATTCAAATCGTCTTGGTAAATATTGATATTTTATGAAAGACTTTCTATTCTCCGATATGCTTATATAGATATCAGAACAAATAAATTCCTTCAAAGAGGATGAAACGTTAATTGTTTTACAAACGCTTTTGAATATTGTACGATTTCTAAGAAATTGTGCAAGTTATAAGTTTATTGGTTGAAACGATTAGATACAAATCAATTTTTAGTATTTTAGAACTCTATTATAATCGACTATGAAGTGTAGAAAAAGATACAATCTTTTAAAGTACGTATATAGGTGCAAAATTTTCTTTAGTTGAAAAGGAAAATCACATTTTTCCTATTATTTTCAATAGAGAAGACATAAACGTGCATTTTCGTAGAAAATCGTAACTCACGTTATGATAATTATATGAAAACGCGCGCCAAATGCCCATCATGTGTTCGGGTTCTACTATTTTGTTGGTTTACGAGTATAAGTAATATTTATTTAAATTTTTCGAAAAAAAAACAATAAAATATATTTTGTATGTATATGTTCGATAATTTTGGTGTTTAGACCAATTAAGTTGTTTAGTGACAGATTGACAGCAACAAGACAACTGTCACTTGTTACTATGCGAATTTTCGTATCCAATTTAATTTATAAAAACTCAAAATCTTCAATATGTCGATCATGCTTACGCACAAATCGAAGATTAAACTGTATAAATTCGAAATACAAGCACCACAAGGGTATTCCATCCACAAATATCAGTATCATGGAGATGCTGACATCCTGCACTCAAATAATTGTATGTTAGGTATAGTTTAATACATTTATTTTGATTTAATCGATTAAATTTGTTTTATTTTCATATTTAGATTGACAAAGAGGATGGTTTGCCTCAATTTATTTGTGTTCCTTGTACGAAGAAAGTTGCAATCGCTTATGCGTTTCGTTGGCAAACTAGGCAATCTGATAGCGTTTTGAGAAATTTTCTAAAAAAGAAATCTGATAAATGTTCTGAGGTGCTTACGATTATGATGGTTTATATATATTCGAATAAATTGAAATTTTATTTTAATTACAGGAAAATGAACAAGATGATCAAGTTCTTCTCGAATCGTTAACAATAGAAAGTAGAGTTTTATCAAAAGATGAAGAAAAATCTGATGGTAAATAGTCTTTAAAAATATTTTTTTAGTCTGTTTTTTTTTATTAATATTTATTTATTTTAGATATTTCTGTCCAAAAAGACTGCAATGAAATTCAGAGTGATGATAATAAAATAGTTGAAAAAAGTAAATGTCTAAATAATGATAAACGAAAAAAAGTTTCAGTAAAAAAAGAAAACAAAATAGGTCCAAGAAAACGGTTGAGAAGTTCTAAAGTAGAATCTGGTCTTGAAAAAAAAAATAATGAAAAATCTAGTTCAGATGAAGCTTTTCAGAAATTTGAAACTGATGATGATGAAAAAGTATGTTATTATTTATGTATTGTAATTTAATCCAGTACATTAGTTTTCATTAAATTTAATTATTCACTAAAAGTTGTCAGGCATAAAAACAGATAAAAGTACATTGGAAGATTTAGATTTTAAAAATAACACAGACACCTTAATTGAAAATTATTCATCTTGTGCTGAGAACTCGGAAAGTAGAGAAATTTCAAATGAGTTTTATGAGTCTTCTAATATTAATGTTGCTGCTAAACCCAATGAAGATCAGGTATTTTTTATTATTTAATTTCGTTTTATATGAATCAATTGACTTTGTAATTTTTATTTTCAGACGCAATGCTCAGATGATGATGAAAATTACTCATCTTGTGAAAACGAAGAAAAAATCAAACAAATTAAATCAAAGAAAGACACACGTGAGAGTTATTAAGATTTTCGTGAGTGTTTTTCCAATTGACCTAATTTATTTACAATTTAATAAATATTCTAGCGCTCTACGAGTTTCCTCATTTGCCTCAGGTTTGTAGCGTTTGTAACCTAAATTGTGCAAATGTGAATATTTTGATAAAACACCGCAGTGAAAATCACGCTCCTAAAAAGTTTCAATGTCTCACATGCGGTAATTGCTTATCTAATGATTATCTATGATGAAATTAATATATTTATCAAAATTAATAATGATTTATTATTTTTAATGAAGGTAATGGATTAACAACGACTCGAGGTTTACGATTTCACATGAGATTGCACACTGGTGAAAAACCTGAAGTGTGCGTCATATGTGGGAAAGCTTTTTCAGATCCGAGAACTTTAAAGTAATTTGTTATTCATGTAAATACTCCAATTTTAGTGAAGCTATTGAATTTAGGTAATTAAATTACAGGAGTCATGAACGTATTCATACTGGTCAACAACCATTTCCTTGCCCAATGTGTGATAAACGGTTTCCTGCAAGATTGTCGCTATCTCTACACCTTCGTTCTCACACTGGAGAAAAACCGTATCAATGTTCTCAATGTGATAAATCTTATGTTCAAGCCAATTCATTACAAGTGAGAAAATAATAATGAGCAATATTGAATAACAATCTTAATTCAATAATCTTATATTATTATATTTTTATTAGATACATATGAGAACTCACACTGGAATCAGACCATATCCGTGTAAAATTTGCAAAAAGGCTTTCACAAACAGCACATCTTTATCAGTTCATATGCTAACACACAGTGGTAATTCAAAATTATTTTAGTAATACCTCAACAAGTTAAATACTCAAATATTCAAGTTGAAATTTAGATAAATAATCAGAAATAAATTTATCTAAATGCAAACATATCCCATGTAAGTTACAATATTGAAATTTTCAACAGGTGTCAAGAACTTTCAATGCACAATATGCGGCAAACGCATGGCAAGATCTGGAGAGCTGACTATTCATCTTCGCACACATTCAGGTGAACGCCCATTCACATGCGACATTTGCCACAAATCCTTCACCAACAGTAGTGCTCTTCGAGCTCATATGCCTACCCATACTGGGGTTAAAAATTTTGTGTGCACCGTTTGCGGTAAACGAGTTGCTCGTGCTGTGGAACTTAGGGTTCACATGAGGACTCATACGGGTGAACGAAGATATCGATGTTCTTATTGTGATCAGAGCTTTTCTACTAATAGTAATATGAGACTTCATCAACGTAAACATACAGGTTTTAATAGCCATGAAGTATAAATATGAGTTGTATGTTGTGATGTTTGATTGTTATTTTTGTGAGTTTAGGAGAAAAGCCATACGCCTGTGAAATATGTGGTCGTAGATTTGCTGATTCTCATGTTCTAAGAAATCACATCAGAACTCATACAGGAGAGAAGCCGTTCTCTTGTGATACTTGTGGTCATGCTTTTGCTCAACATGCTTCGCTTAGAACGCATCTGAATACACATCATAAAGGTTGTATTTACTCAACGCTCGTTAGTCAATGATTGATGATTTTGTTTGAACAATATTTTAATTTTGCAGGAACGAAAACTGATAATTTTAACGAAACAAAAATTTGGGATTCATCAAAAGAAAATCAAAACTTCCAAGAGATAATTCCGATTGAAGCAAAACCTTCTGAGTTCATAAGCAATATGAGCTTTTCGAAAATATTGTCACCTCCGGTTATCGGAAGGGATGGAGAAATTACACTGCAAGAGTGTCTTCCGATAACGATGCCGGATAATGATCAAGAAATGAGTCTTGTCAGTTCTTTCCACCATCCTCTTACTGATCCGATGCCGTTGATGAGCATGATGTCAAGGGGAACTGAAGATTACATTCCAGCTTGCTCTTCGAATAATATTTCTTAAAAATAGTGTTGGAATATTTGAAACATTTGGGTTGTTTAAAAAAACTTTTTATGATTCAACTTTATTTAAAAAAAAATCATACAAAAACCAATCAAATGAAAAAATAAATCAAAATCAATGGGTCACATTCGAAATTGCACTAAAAATACGAAAAAATAGAAGGTATCAATATTATACGTTTTAATTAATGATTATTACAAAACAATTCAAATTTGAATTTGTCTAAAAAATAAGGCTAATTTATAATAAGTGTAGTAATATAGTAATAATAATAATCATAATTGTAAAAGTATTAACGAATTGATGTGCTCAATAATTATTTAAGTATTTGAGTGAATTTTTTTTCAGTTCTACAAAATAAAGATTGCAAATTTTAAGTACATAATTGACTTCAAATCAAGTAAATAAAGATTTATAAACAGAATCGCAAAACAGGATTATTTCAAATGTGATTAAATTCAACCGAACTCAGTTAAAATAAAAAAAAAACTAAATAATAAATAAATTCTACCCTGATTAAATTTTATTACTTATTAAACTACTTTTACCCTCCACAAAGATAAAATGTAAAAATATATAAAAAGTCAGTTAAAAAACCTTGAGCTAATCATAATGCAATAAGTGCATCAATATATTTAAGTTTTTTTTATCCGCTTTATATAAAATTTAGTAATTTGCTAGGTTCAGTCAATTTTCATACCTTGTACATGTTTTACGATTTGTATTCTAGAATACAAGAGTTCTGCGTGGAATGCGACAGAATGTTTTTGTATAGCAGATTTTTTTTTGATAATCAGATTATAATAACTTATTTTAAATGAGATTTCGAATTATGTAAATTATCAAGCTGAAATATTTGCAAAATTTAAAATTAAGTACTAATGCATTGCAATGTCTGTCAATAGATAAATCAGAAATATTCGACAAATATTTTTTGGAATTATTAAGACTTTATACTCATAATTATAACTAAAAATGTCAAAATGGGCATGTAACATTATCAGTAATCATATTCCACCATTTTTTTTTCTAATAATTGGACTTATCAACTATAGGTTCTGTTACACGTGCTTATGGAAAAACACGCCAATGAGCATGCTTAAAATGAGCACATTATCTATATAAAAAATACTTTTCAGCATGCTCTTTACCGGTAATATTCTGGACACACTAGTTTTTTCATTATTTCTTATGTCCTCATTTCATTTTAAACGTGCAATATATAAGCATGTGCATTTATAGACCTAACTTAAACCCTATGAAAAAAATGAAAATAAAAATATGGATGGCAGTGAACACTTATGCTGGCTTATAATTGAATTAGGATCTTGCTAGATTTTCTTTGATTGTCAGGCATACGTTTCGCGAAATCGCTTCTGTATGTGGTGGTAAGCATTGACAACGCGGTTCTGCAATCCTCGCCTTCCTGCCATCTCACAAGTCGGCGGATTCTGGACAGTTGGGAACGGCACAGGCTCCAGTTTCACGCTGTCGTTGGGATGGCAGAAGAACGCTATTGAGTGACGACCCCTTGTTCTAGCGAAGGATTGTTCAGGAATGATCACACGATGGAGCTGAAAGAAAAGTTTTAATGTCAAAGCAACAAATCGATTATTTAAGGACAATTGAAAGATTAAATTAATTACCAGTGCTGGATAGCGATCCTCAGTCCAGCTCGCTAAAAGTTCTCCGGTGTTGACAAGCAATGCTCCAGGCAAGTGACCAACACGTTGCCAAATATTACTGCCTTGTAGTTTAACCTAAAAAATCCATGATTAATGTTTTCATCTAATGAAATATATTTTAATGAACAATTTTATACCTCAAGTCCACCTTCGCAGTCTTGAGCCAGAAGCGTGAATGTTCCGTAATCGCAGTGAGGTCCACATCTGTAATAATCGCCATTGCAAGCTTCCGGAGGGCACAGACTACCCTTGCAATGCGATACAATAGATTCGTCATAAGTTGGCATGGGTGGATAGTACAGCAGACGTAGAGTTGTTTGATTTTCGTTGCGACCGTCCATCATTTGCGAATGCTTTTCCACAAAGTAAGTCGGAGGTAATTCTGAAATTTGAATTTTTAAATGTTAAAATGAAATAAAGAAGTATATTACTGGATAGTAAGATGATGATTTACCCAAGGCAACAGCAAGTGCTTTCAATAGAAGCGAACTCAGATTAGTAAAATCCTCTGAGAGCGTAGTGACTTTTGTTGAAAAGTTCGGTATCAGCTCATTTTCAGGAAGCTCACTCTCTTTCAGAGTCGTGATGTTGAATGAATGACGATATTCCTGATATGCATTTTCATATTGATGATTTCACGTTGGAAAAAATAGTTGCAAATATTTTGAAAATACTCACAATTGACTTTCCATCAAATTTCTCCATTCCTGGTTTGATATATCCATGATTGGTCGATGGTCTGCGCAAGAAACGCGATTGGGTTTCTTCTGGCAGTGCACAGAACTCATCCATACATTTGTATGCGGCTTTCAACTGTGAATTGATATTAATCAGTATTTGTGTCGAATGTAAATATAAAATAATATAAAAATATATACCTTATCTTGAGCAATTCCATGATTCACAAGTAATGCGAGGCCCTTTTCGCTCAAAGCTTTGTGGAGTTGAGCTCCGACACGTTTTATCACTGATTTCATCTGACATGTTTCAGTTCCTGTGATAATAAAAATATTTAAGTAAGTATGATGTCATTTTTTTGAGATTTAAGGAAAATATGTAACCTAAAAAAAACCGCAACAAATCAACTAAGAATTTATCTGATACTGATTAAATATAATGCTGTGAATCAAATAAAGTGACATGCATGTAATAAAATCATGAACATTTTGAACTGAAATCACATTTTTTTTTCAAAACATTTCAAATGCATCATGCACTAAAGGGATTTTAGGGTCGAATCGAAGAACCGAGAGCCACAAGAGTCATTTTCAGAATTCTATTTCCGTCCGAAGAGTGAAAATCTTCAGAGAAAAACTGAGAACGGAAAAGAGTGTTAAGTTTCCATGACGAGTAATGTCGATTCGCTAGTTTCGAAATAGCGACGAGCTAATTATACTAGCGACAAGGTTATTTCAAGCAGGATATCTTAAATCGCACTTTTTTTATTTTTATCGTAGTATACACAACTTGGATATTGTAGTCACGCTTAAGATTTGCATTTGCAACTCGACACGATTTTGCATACACGCATGCATAGTTTCAGAATCGAATCAATCTATTGTTCCTTTTAAATAATATCAATAATTTCGAACGAGTATCTCGTATTTCAAAGCAACAACGGATATATTAGTGACTGTGTGAAAAAATATTGCACTATTTCAAAGCTTATCAGTTTACAATAACATTGAAATGTTTGAAATTTCAAAGGTGGCAATGTAAAGTATCTTTTATATTCATTGTCATTGTTGAGGTTCATTTGCGTTATTATCGAAAGGATATATGCATCGTAAATATATTAATTTAGAAAATAAGGCTATGGATAAGCATTCCATTATCAAGTTTGTTAGATAGTGAACGTACACCTGATATTCTAAGGACTATCTTCATTGCAAACGATTATTTATCGAAACTGTCTTGCACAATATGATAGAGTACTTGATGAAAATATAAACATCTTGAAATTACGTCATTTATCGATATATCGGAATTCGTAATGCAACATCAGATCCATCGATCATCCGATTTATCTGGAAATTGACGATTTAAATCGCTTCGGGTAACCGAGATATGAGAAAAACCGCAAATAATAAAGATTATTGCGGAAAAACCTGAAGATAAGGCAGTTTCCCAAACATAACAATGTTTTCAAGATGATTCGTAAATAGCGAATTTGAAAAGATTCAAATTTCAAAACAGAATAACAAGATGGTTCGTTGAAATTCATTCGTACCACTTGTTATTATCTGTGCATATTTATAAATATAATACTGGCCTAATAATGTTAAATGGTATGGAAAATAAATTGAATTTTGTTTTGATGTTGAAATGGACAACGCAATTACGAGTTTGTATATACATATATTTAAAATCAAATATTGATGCAAAAACATGTATAACTGAAATAATGAACCTTCAGGTGCTTGTCTAGTTAAGCAGGGTCAGCTCCACTTAGAAGTCACAATTATGAGGGGCAAGTCGTAGAACGAATAGTAACACCTCAAGTCATAATATAACTAAGGTTCTGACCTTTTTCAACAATTAAATAATGTATTAATATGACTGGCATTGTTCAATTAGAGATGCATCGAATCAAACCTCATATGTGATCAAAATACCTAATTATAGTCCGAAATACGGAACTATTATTATAAGCTCTATTTTTCCCACGAATAAGACATTACGAAGTAGCTGGCCTTGCTCAACTAGAGATGTACCAATTAGAACCTCACATTAGACCGAAATACCCAACTAGAGCCTCAAAACAGCTGCTTTAAATCATAGCGAATTATTGATGACAATATCTTATCAAACCGATACCGTTTAGCAACAATAGGTTCACGAGATGAAACTTCACATACACGAAAGTTTCGAATACTTAACCTACTGTTACACAACAGAATCGAAACATAAGCCTTAAAAACCCATCAAGTTCAAATACACCCAAGAATGAGGAAATCCTTCAAGGCTATAAAACCTTCCAATCAAACGTCGAACCAGACACAAAATTTTAAGTTTTTATCATAAAAAAAGGTCCAAATGAAAAGAGTTCCCATCTAAACCAGCATCAAAACAAACCCAAGTACTTAAAGAAATAACAAAACCGATGGATCTTAGCCTGATGCACAAACGGGGTCACCAATCCGAAGATCTACTCGATCCGCGAGCTGACCATGGATCGACAGACGAATAATGATCGACAGCCTTGCATGGATCCCGACGATGACGAAGACGACGACGACGGGTCAGGGGTTTCCAATAGTCGAAACAGTCCAAGAAAGTCCGTTCGGGTCAAGGCTCTAATCCTCGCGGAGAGTCAAGAAGAAAGTTTATAAATACACGCATGAGTAAAACAGGGTTTGCAATACCGGTAATGCGGTATTGTGAATAACAAAATTGGTATTGAAAAAGGCGATGAAAGTTTGATATTTGTGCATTGATTTGATGTTGGATTCATAATAAATTTAGTGTAGAAGAATTTGGACTTTGATTAACAAGACTAATTGGTGATGAAGAAAGACAGGATAGTTGAAAAAAGTATTTAAACTAATCGGTATCTTCACTGAAAATGAATAAAACTATCAAAAATCGACGAGTGGTGAGTAAACTAAAGCAGAGAAAAGATCAAAACTTAATCTTTGATATTGAAATTCTAGTTTTAATAACAATACTGTAGCAAAACCCTACATGTTGAGATGAAGTACTGAAGTATCTTTCAGAATATAATCATAAATGACGACTGAAAAGGCAAAGGACAACAAGTGACATTTTTGTTGAAATTGAGTTAGGTACAAAAATCGCTTCTATGTACATTAATATATTTGGTGGCAAAAGGATATAAATGAAATTGAAACGTGTACCGAGATATATCAACAAATCACTCAACCTCCTCCTAATACATGTAGGTACATGCAAAACTTTGAACGCACTTTTCTCAAAATCACTTGTACCCCTCGGCCTTTTCAGTCGTCAAATGTGAATACGATTCAAATCAACTAGAGTTTCAATACCGGAATTCCGGATAAGACAACAACGGCCATTGCGAAACCCTACTCGTTGTAGGAAGTGTTGCATGCGTTGAGATGAAGAGTTGAAGAACCTTTCAGAGGTCGTTTGCTCTGGAGCAAACAGACGCAGGGTTGTCGTCGCTTTTTTTGCATCGCACATAAATAAATGTCTCCGAGTTCTTCTAATCGAAGAAACCGCAATGTCGTTGAAAAAAAAATTTTTTTTTGGTCAATTCGGTGACGTCAATGAGTTGACATGTGCGAAATAAAAGTGCGATACGTGTCAATTAATCGAGTGATATCTTTCCATTTATTATTGTTATGGGACATCAATTAATCGTGGGTATTTGGAAAATTATCTGATAGATTGGTTGAACGAATTTGAAATTGTGTACATTTTCAATTTGACGCAAGTGGGTTAGGTGTAGGAAGTTTGAATTAAGTTGTGAATGTGGTTAGTTGTATTGTTTTAAATGCAAATTTATAATAATAAGGAAAATGAAGATCGCTACGCAAATTTTATAAACGCCATTATTTTTCCTTGAGGCACTCATACGAAATGAATGCACGTTTGAATTAAAGGAAAACGCTTCTCAAAGGAGAATTCGTTCGTGGAATTGCATGTACTTAAAAGTGTATATGTAAAAGATAAAAGTAACCGACGTTAATGCATAGATATGCAAATTCAATTTTATTTGCACAAGTGACTACATTGTATAAATGTGGAAATGTATCATTTCGGAAATTCGCATTTTTTTTTTAAACCGCATAAGTAAAAGCATTTATGTAAAAACCACGCTATGCTCACAATCGACGTTCTTGTGAACCTTACATGGATAAATAGACATAGGACTCGTCCTATTCCAGAATCCAAACAAGACCACAATCGAGATCCAACACACCAAACAAAGAGCAAGAGACCAGCTCCGACAAACGAGACCCTCGAGAGGCATTTTCTTGTCCTGGAATTCGAGCGCGAAGATGAAGCAAACCAGATCGCATAGACGATGCAGCATCAGAGGAGAGACTGCGAGAAGACTTTCAGGTGCTATTTAAATCGATCCAAAGGAACAGACGATGACGAAACGGAACCGAGTGTGCAACGAAACGATAGTGGGACACTTGTGGTCTAAGTATATCCGTGCCATTTGGCCGCTTCCGATTCCATGGTATGCTCGAACTCATCTGATGATGCATTCGGATGAAGCGTGCATTGGTCGAGATGATGCATGGTGAATATGAGAGGATTTTTCCGTGTACGTGTAGACTTTTCATGATGCATCTATTAACATCTTGAGTCACATTTTTTTTGAGTCAGTATGACTGTAATCAGGATGTATTATTATTGTTTTCTGATAATTGTTTTAATTTTAGGTAGAATTTTGTAATTTTTATGACGTCACGATATAATTAGCCTTGCTTAATTAGACATGTGCCGAAAAGATAAAACACACGCATCATTCACATGTTTCAGTTTATGATAATAGTGCAATTGTATGTTTCATTCGAAATGTAAAAATGTATTAACATTTTACAGATAATATTGATAAAAATGATCATACTTAATGTTTATTTACGACACGAATATGACTTATAACCAAAATTTATCTACCAGAATTAAAATTGTGCAATTCCTCGAAACCCAACAATACAAACATACACCCGATTCCTCATAAACCACGCCTCTCACTGAATCACTCTCCAATACAAAAGATAACTCGTTTCCTTCGAATGTCCATTATCACATCTAATTGCAACACGTCTTCGAAGTGAGTTAGCATTGAAACTTTCAACACCAACCGATATTTGAAAAAAAGCATGACTAAAACGACGATAGGGAATCGTTTATCTCGATACACTCCGGTGATGTTCTTATGAAGTGGTTAATAACCGGTAACGACGACACGCAGACGATTATGATTGTTCATTATGAGTTTATCTCTGTACACAGATTAGTTTTTATCTCGTGATTGGGTGTTTATAAATATGAAAACAATGACCGATCGATTCGGTAGAATAATAATGATGAAATTTTAAAATATTGAGGCGTGATCTTTCAATTGCATGTTAGTGATAATGCGAATGATAGATATTATGTTCATAATAAAGATTTGTATGCAATTAGTTTGATAGAATTGTGGTATATCAGTAAAAACTCATATTTAATAACGGAAACATTTTGCGTTCATAACTGAAATCTTTAAAAAGAGACAAACGTATTGAATCTTATGAATTGGATAGAGACAATGCAAGTGTGTCGCTATATATCTCTGTTGCTTTCAAACTCACATATTTCTAAGCATTTTTTTCATATAACCGTTGAAGTTTTACATTATTGTATAATAATTTGTATAACAGTGTCTATCCAAACGATAATTATAATGACTTGTGCGTTCTTACCGTTATCGAGCAGTAATTGAAATCGTCTAGTGTCAAGTGTCATTATAAAATAATTTGTTTCGTATGTGAAAACGTTAAACTTTGTATGAAACGAACGTTTGTCGTTTTGTGAGAGTGCGCAACACGAACACTTACTTTCACAATTATAATATTTTTTTAAACGTGTACGTTTTTTTCCCCGATTCTGAATTGAATACGAAGTGGATTTTATGATTCTGTCGAAAGCTGCTTCGTAGAATTTGAAAAAATAATTTATATATTGTGATAAGAATCGCTCAAAATTTTGTCATGGAGGTATTTCGAATGATTATAAAACGATCAGACTAATTAATAAATGTTAAGTAATTGGGTTCCCAATTATGAAAGACTCGTGGAAAATCCTAATGAATTATCGAAATGAGATAATTTACGTAAAATTCACTACCGAAATGAACAAACCAATAAGAAATCCATTAAGATAAGTCGAACAAAGAAAATTATTTTCTGTTTGAGTTTTCCTCGCATGGTATTAAAACAAAACATACAAAGACTGCACAAAGAACTATATGAACTTGAGACTAAATACAAAAAAAATGAAAGACGAATACAAAATATACAAAAAAATATATTGATTTGGCATTTAAGTGATTTTCACTAGTGAACATCAGTAAAAAAGTCTACTGGCAGACAAGAAGTGGTAATGTTTTCTATTTAACCTTAACGAAGAGTAAATAATTCTTATTTTCTACCAGAAGTCGCAACATCAAAATTTATTACACGAATTAGCAAAAACTTGCATAAACATTTGCACAAGTCGACTAAACATAATATTATTTACGCTTTAACAAAGTTTCAAATAACAATGTGCTATCTTAAATAAGAATGAATGATTAAGGACACATCAGCACTAACCTCTTATTATTATGAACGATAATATTTTATTTTGCACGAAGTTTTTAGTACACACATGTATGGCAGACCTCGGCAACCTTTTTCGGATGCGGGTCAAAATCAACAGACTATTTGGATCAGAAAATGTTTTCATCAACATAAATATATTTCGCAAGAATCATTATTTATGTACGCATTTTTCCGTGAACTTTTACATTCTATTCTAGCCTTTACAATATATGATGATATGGTTTATAATCACGTATTAACGATCTATTTTTGAAAAATAAAAATGATTCAGTCTTACTTAAACGATTTAACAAATGCTTTCTGATTAGAATAACGTAATACGTAATCTAATTACTATTAGCAGAACTCAAGAATGGTTCACTCGGTGACTCGTGGGTCAAAGGTTTTTACATATGTAGAAGGTGAGAACGGGCAAGTTATTCCACTTTTTACAATTTTATTATTATATAACTAAACTATTGTTTTTTTATTAGCTTCTAGTGCACGTATCTAATCCTTTTCGACAAATAAGAAAGAAAATTCTAGGATATAGCAAAAATGCGATAGTTTAGTAAAAGCGTAATCTTTTTTTGACTGTCACGGTAATTAAAGGGCAAAACATACCGGCTGAGACGTAATAAAAGAAAGAAAGAGAAGCAACCCATTCAATTTTTGGTGTGTGAGTGAAAAAATTACAGAGGGTGGGTGCGCAATATCGTTGCATTTGCACACAAAGAATCGAATGATTGTTCATCTCTTTCTTTTATTACGTCTCAGCCGGTGTGTTTCCACCTTAAATAAGCGCTATTATTATATTAGATCCCGATGAAAAATATACTGAATTTGAAGGAATTGAGATATAAATGAGTCTGAGGTCCCACAACTGGTTCGAAACGAAAGGCAAGGTTGACATGTGCGAAATGGTGAACGATTCGCGTCAGACAAAAGGCGGCCATGGTGTTCGATGGTTGCTGGCTGTGGTCTGCTGTGGTTGTGGAGTGTGATGCAAACGAAAAAGGAAAGTGACTGACTGGCTGTTTAATGCCTGGCTTCTCCATCGTCGCAGCCAGGGTTATTCGAATCGCTAGATGCGGAGAAAAAAATTATGTGATGATTATAGAATCGAGTAATTAATGTGATCGATTGTGTTTTTTTTTTTTTAGTACAGGGACATTTTTAATGCTGGGTGATCATTGGACTGTATGAAAATTATTGTATGCTATTTTCAGTTTATTTGTGCAAATAGTGACTGAAATTTTCACAGGACAACTTAATGCAAATATTGAAAATTGTGTCCTGTCCTGTCCTGAAAAGTTGATTCAATTTTATGTCTAAATTGATAAATTTGCTGGTATACGATTGAGGAACTGATTAGGCTCTTTTTACAGTTCAGTTTGTTTGTTTTAAAGTTGATGTCATCAATTAATCGGTTTCTGATCTAGGAAAAGTGTTGCCACTTAACGCGTTACTCATGAGAAACTTGTTAATATAATTCCGTGGAACTTTTATTGAGAAATAGAGAACTCTAATTAGCAGAGCCGGATATTTTCAGTAGAAACCGATGAAAAGGAGAAAAGCGCATTTCCATTGCGAAATTGATTTATAATAGCGACGAAATATCAAAACACATTATCTTGCATCTGAATCGAAAACAAAAGCTTCCAGGTATTACGACGTCAAAAACAACTTTTCACACGTCAAATTCATAAAAATCTTAATTCGAATTAAAGTGCGAAATTCAGCGTATCTTATCGCACGGCAATTAAGACATCGTCACGACAAATGATGCGTTTCACGACAATTTTTATTGTGCTCTAGAACACGAATTCTTTGCATTTTTCATGAACGATTTTAAACTTTTTTTTTGTCGATAAATCGCAGTTTTCGACGGAAAATTGCGGAACACAAAAGATTTGCGTCACGACAATAATTGCAAACGAACGTTTCAGTGCGGAAAAAAGCGACATTACACACAAAAAAATATGAAAATACATACAAAATATGGACCGTTGCAATTTTTGCAAAAAATGTAAATTTCCACCGTAAAATAAATAATTTTTACTGAATTTAGATTTTTTTCAGCGAGAAGATCATTTATCTAGATCTTGTCAAAAAAATATATAGCTTACAAGAACGAGCAATTATTCTAGAGTGATTTATTGTCTTGTAAATTCGACGATATCTAAAAAATGTTGATATTATGACAATGGTCAATGGAGATAAATCATTGTGTTCTTTGTTCAATGCGTTGATTTTTCAACAATGAAATTGGGTTTTTTCAACTTGAATTAAGTGTATTAAGGGTTTATTTACTCGTTATTATAGAATAAATCGCGGATAATATGCAATAATCTGATTTAAATCGTTTTGAATGCAATCACGATAAAATATAAAGGATTTGTACAAAATTAATCCCAGTCACATGAGTTTGAATGTCAATGTTAATTATTAAGCAACAAAGCTTAGTTCATACATGATACTTATACCACATATTAAAAAAATACAGTAACCATAAAATTTATATATGAAAAATAATATTATTTTAATTCGATTGAAGCAGTATAAATTAATTCGATTCGATTCGTCACTTGAATGTGTCCCTAGCATGATTACAATTTATATCCGAGATAAGAACTTTGCTGTTTATTTAAATTTGACGTTTCGTTGGAACAACGTCACACGATTGTATGAACAAGTGTTATTTGAAATGAAAAAAAAAGGTTTTTACAGTAAAAACTTAAATATTAATTTTGTGGAAAATACCGGTTATTAATTTCACGTGACGCGTGAAATGTATGTAATTTAACGAATTCTTCTAACGTTTTTCGTTATCGTCATAACGTAAATGAAGAGCGTTATCTATTTCGTCGATGATTTATTTTACTGGTTTAAACTGTTTTTCTTTTATATAGGCACATTTCATGAAATTCAAATTACGAATTCATCTGAATACTTTAATGATCTTTGTTTAAAAACGAATCAAAATGACTTATGTAAAGATACGTCAGAATTGCATTACATATTCTTATGCGTTGTTTCGAACAAATAGTCCAATTTAATATTGCAAAATGCTCAGAAATTAAATATGTCATTGAGTAAAAACACAAACAAAGCATTTTCCACGATCCGAATCGATCTCATAATTTGTATTCGAATCGAACGATTACAATTACAAATACTTCATTACAGATAATTTTCAATCGCATTTTTTTCCTAAGCACGATCCGTTATTAATATTTCCTGAATCGAATCAATTTTTTATAGCAGAACAAAGGACAAACCGTCGAAAGCGTAATACACTAGGAAGTGTAATAAACCACCTAGAGACTAGAAAAAGTGTAAAATGTAAATTGTAAAAATGTAATACGCAAGCGTGACGCGTTACCATGGAAACTCGTAACAAACACAATAGGAAAAACGTCAAAACAAAGTTCGATAGTGACGCCATTGGATTCTAATGAAAACAGTTAGATTGAGATGCAGAATTTTCGAAACGTCACAAACACGATTTAATCGTATTCTAAGTACTATTCGCCTTTGAATTTAATTACTGTGAGTATAATTGAGGTGTTTCAGGTGGATTATTGTGCGATTTCGTGAAATTCGTAACAATTGTGACGTAGTTTAGTGCGATTCGAGTGAAAGTGCGTATGTGTTCGTATGTATGTGCGAATTTCGAATATTGCAAGTTGCAGGTAAAATAGGTGTTCTCTGGGTGGGTTTTGTTACCTGCTGAAAGTGTATTGTTCAAATTTTAAGGTGGGTTGTGGAATTTGATCGAAAAAATTATACCTGAAAATGGGAAAACTTATGATGGTTTGGTGCAGTAGATGTGCACGTGATGCGTTCTTGCGTTTTTTTTCTCATATTTTTTTATATGTACAGGTTTGTATCGATTTATGCAGTAGATCGGTTATGTAAATTTATATAAAAAAGGATAATATTTTGATCGAATGTCACAGTTCATGTGTATTTTTAATGAATGATGACCGAAAATTAGATTAGTTTTGAAAGTTCATACTTCATCTTGTTTTTTTTTTTTTTAATTATTTTGAGGGAATTAATTCTACTATGGAATTAAGTTTAATTACGAGCGTAAATAAGTTTTACTTGAAAAAAAAAAGTAAAATGAAGACTGCATAAATCGAAACTCAACTGTGTCTACATACTAAAAAAACTGTTACGACCGGATAAAAAAAAATCCCTATTCTCATCTTCAGGTAAGAGCTCGACGTTCTACCTGTTGCTCTTCGATACGATGGATAACAAACTGATCGCATACAAATCTCAAATATGGAGTAAAATACTAGTTAGACGAAATAAAAAGGCAATATATACCTAGACAAAACTCACCGGTGTGAGCCAGATCGATGATGGGTATCTGACAGGCGGAGATCATCGTCTCGGGAGGCTTCTCCGGCTCGAGCCTGCCGCTCTTCATCATGGTGATGCTTCGATGCGAGTTCCGTTATCTTCGACGTCGAGCGAACGACTGGCGCGAGTCGTCGAGCTGCGGGCGAGGGGCGCGGGGGAGTAGCGGGGGCGCCTCGCTACGGGGGCGCCGCTCCTTCGACGTTAGAGTTTATTGAAGTTGTGGATGGCGTCCGAGTCGTGGGGAGCGGGGGGCCTCTCCCAGCGCATCCGAGTCCTCTGACGACTCGACGCGCCCAAACACCACGGAAACGATGACGACTGACACATTAAACGCGCGTGGGGCACTCGCGACCGACTCACCGAGGGGCGCACTCTCCACTCACAGTTCTCTCTGTCGCACTGAAACTAGAAACTTCGAAGCGGCGCTTATTTTCCTGGGATCTCGGGGGAGATGGAAGACATCGAAGATGAGGCGAAGAGCTGCGTTGCGTCGACGAAAGTGACGGGGAAGGTCGGAGACGCGAGGTCGCGGAACTTTCACGGGACACGTGTGTACGCACCGATTGCGGAACGCGAAGTGGCAGATCGTTCGAAAGATTCGCGCAGGTCCGCCAACGTGGAATAGTTTAGAAAGCGCAACAGGTTGTTCGTTATCCGGGATCGGATCGGGAAATTCGGGATTTTTTTTGTGATTTGATGAGAAATGTATTTTGTTCTTGTAAAATAATATTTTTTGAGTGAAATTGTACAAATGAGACGATTTTGCGGTGAATGGAAAAATTGTAACCTAATCCAATTTTTAATTTAACACTAATGCGATAAATTTTCGTATTAATGAAAATTTTCCATTTTTATTTGTTACTACAAGAATTATTTTACTAATGCGAAATTGATGGATTTTACTATTTGGAAAAAATATCAATTAGTCGGTTGTTTGATATGTTTTTATAATTTATTTTGAAATGTACTGAATTTCTTAAACAATACTATTCATAAAAATGTGAGACATATTTTATTCAATTGTGATACAGAATATTATAAAAAAAATCCAATAAAAATGAGAAGTAAGCAAATAAAATTCCCTAGCCAAATCCGATTTTTAACTTATTTAAGAATTAATTTAATTGCCTATCTGTTAAATTATCGCATTTATTTTAAATATAATTAAAAATAAATCTATTTATCTAATGTGAAATTGTTTAGTAATTGCATTGATGCATTTACCAGTTGTGACTAATCACATTAGGAGGATAATGTTTAGAAATCATTGATTTGTCACTATAATGTGTATCTACTTCAACTTTCAATTCAGTATAAATGAATCATTTTCAGTAAAAGAAAAAATATTTTTTCATATCATTGGAAAGTGTTGTTAATTGATTGTGAACTTATTATTGATGATAACAAGATTCTTAGTAAGTAATTATAATGTCTAAGCATATCAACTATCTACTTAATTATTGAAAATTAGATTATAATTACATTGAAAACGAGTACATGGCCAGTTGTACTTATAATGAAAATTTTCAAAGCTATTGAAAAATATTTGATTCAAATCAACCCATCAATTGTTTTTAACTTGAATTATGTGTGTGAAAAAATAAAATACAAATAAAATGATTGTATATTTTATATTAAATTAAAAATTAAATATTGAGATAAATTCACGAAATTATATTAACCTTAATTTTTATCGAAATAAAATAAAATTGAATATAAACAGTAAAGAAATTATGAACATTTCAAGGAATATGTCCCAGTCTTTTATAATCTATTTTTTCTAATAATACAAGCGGTCGCAACTGATCTGCAAACACCTTCATGTCCTCAGCTATCGCATCCTGTCCAGAAGGTGCTAATACCTAAAAAATATAATTTTATCAAATAACACTTTATAGTTTTTACGTAAATAATAAAAATAAATATTTACCGAAAGTTCCACCAAATAACTCTGTGAGAAAGGTTCATACATTTCATGAGTCTTAGCATGCATTTGATTCATTTTGAAAACTTTCGAAACGGTAATTTTCATCCTACCTTTTCTGAACATGAACCCTAAAAATATATTATTTAGTTTTTATCAATTATGAACATAAATAAGGAATAAAAAACAAATTATACCTCTAATACTATATTCAAAATCAATACGACATCCTAATTCTGTGAGAAAGTCGACGACCATTCCACTACAGGCGATATCTATGCTCGAACGAACTACGGTAGGGCGCGATTTATCTCCCAATTCCGGTTGACCGATGTATCGCAGTTGAAAAGGTGCATCGGGATGATCGAGAGCCTTACGCACTCTCAACAATAGAGGTGCAGACTAAAAAAGAAAATAAAATCATATAAGTTAAATATTTTAAAGAAGAACTCGATAAATAAATAACTAACTTGTTGAGCGGGCGATCTGAGGCTGAAACACATCTCATGATCGTTAAACTGTTCCGGCGCCGTATCGACGTTGTCACACAATCCCCGAAGTCTATGCAATAAAACTTCGACTGCGTTGTCCAGTACCGAACCCTAAATTAAACGGATAAGTTTTAAACGGTCAAATTTCTCATGGGCGATCGATTGATGAAGAATAATACGAATGATTCGTACCTGAAGCAAGTATTCCTGATTAGGTATGATGTTCGCTTTCAGAGCTTGACTTAAACTATCCATGGCGGTACCGACGGGAGACGAAGCTCCGACGTTCACCGTCATCGGAGAAGCCGGGATGACGGGAACGGCCCCCGCGTTGGAGACGCCGCCTCCGCCGATTCCGGAAGCACCCGAATGCACGGGAGCCCCCGGAGAGGGAGCTACGCCCCCAGAAATGCCGCTCATATTCGTTTTATCACACAAATTAAACTAATAAATCAAAATATGCCGTTCACGGCAAAACACAAATGACAGCTGTCAAACACATACAGATTAGGCAACGGAACCGATTAAATATTTATTTGGGTATTTAGACCAACTTTTTTTCAAAAAATTGAAAAAATAGTTCTGTTGCACGATTTTAACAATGATATTGAAGTTATTAAAAAATATAACCACTTTGAAATATCATTATTTTGCCTCATATTATCTAATTGTTATATTAAGCAGCTAAAATCTGTATTTTATATGAATAAATAATTTTTCACGTTCAAATTAAATTGAGATTAGTCAAATTTGTAAATAAAACACAGTTTTGACAAACTAAATTTTGAATTGAAATAAAATATCAAATTTTTATTTGTAAAAATGAAAGTTGTCGATAATGCGCGTCGTTTTAACGGTCATATTTAAATTGCATTTTCCGAACGACAACTTCAGTGTGTCTGCGTCCGTCGAGGGGAGAGTGCGTCTCTCGTCGAGCGCGACAGTTCGATTTAAAGCAGTCGTCTTTCGGAAGCTCCAGAAGCGACATCAGCTCGGAGCGGCCGCAGGGCTTCGCATCGGACCTCGCCCCGACCCCCGCCTCGACTTCGCTGCGCAACTCGTTTACATAACCTCAAATTTGGTACGATACAATTTTACTGGTCTTTTCGAAAGCGTCCATCTCCATAATTCTTCAAATCTTTGAATTAAACTCGGGGCAAATTTGTCTTTTTTATGTTTGTGTTGATTTTTGTTACTTTCGACCGTCGTTTGCGCAATTCGCTGACAGATTTGACGTTTGACAGCGATGATGCTTTGTACGATTCTCGTATTTGCATTGTTAAATTTGCTTTTTATCTTGTGATTGTTACATTTTGTACATAGAATTAATCGATTTTGTCAATATAAGTTTCGTTTCTTATGTATTTTCATTTCGAATATGAAAGTGTTTCCATGGATCAATATTGCAGTGAACTATCGATCGTGTGAAATTAATTGATTATTTTGACGTCAATTTATGTAAAATATTTATATTTCATATAACTTTATCGTTTTCTTTTAATTGAATAAGACTGTATAAATATTTTAATAGTTCGATGATGATTTTTGTATTGTTACAAATGTAGAGTATGCCTACATGAATTGAAATTTCAAAATTTTATGGTTTGCCATAAATTATTCTAGAAAATATTGTCAGTTAGCAGTTTAACTCTCAGTTATAGCTGTTTACTAGTTAACTGTTCAACTGCTAACACATGATAAACTGTATTTATTTTCATTATTTATTCAGAAGCCTCAAATTTCTGTTTTTTTTTTTCACCCACATTTAGTATTATTCATAACTCATAACATCTTCACTTATATTAATGTTTTATTTTATTTGTTTCAGATTTAATTATTAAAAAAAGAAATACTAAATTCTCTATCCCTTCAAAATTTTTATAAACATTTTTTTTCATACTAATGTGGCTTTTTTCAAATTAAATTCTAATATTAAAAATGTTTGACCAAAACTTTGAACGTCGTCTGAGGCATCAGTGCGGAGATGAAATATCGAAATGCAGACACATCTCGTCTCCAGGACTGGACAGATTCATACCTCGACGGATGAACAACAATTGGCCCACCCGCTTCGCATGTAAGTGACCCATTTTTTTTCTATTTTACAAATATCCAATATTCAACCGTGACCTGAATATATTTGCTTCTATATGAGTTTTCTACGTACGGTGTGTACGAATAACAATATGATTTGTTTTATTTCTTCACGCTACAACTTGTGGGTTGAATGTAGGCAGATCCATACTATTTTGGTTGTCACCAAATTGAGGCAGTTGGTTTTAGTTGTTTCAATACATGTGATGTTTAGCATTCATCGATTTGTTTTATCTTTTGAAAATGAAACAGATGTTAGTTTGAGTCATTGCAAAATTTAGATCAAATTTATTAAAAAGTTAATATAATTTGAATTATATTATCTTTGTTATGTTTGTATGAATCAAATTTCGTGTATATTGAATGGTTTTTCTTTTCAAAACGTTCAATGGAATACCATTTTCATGAAAAGTCAATGAAATCTAAAATTTTCCACTCATTCACCTATGCTCCGACATAACATGAATTATATTATATAAAGAAGATTGTATTATTTGAACGGTAATATACAAAGGATTTTTTTTAATGTAAATATGAAATGGTATGACAAAGCGTGATAAAAAAAATGCGCTGAGCTCGTTGTCACTCAGCTGTTTTTGACATTAGCAAATCTACCCACACATTCCTATCTGGTCAACGACAGCACACCGTTGGAATATGTCAACGTTCAATGTGCAAAGCTTCAGGAAAAACCTTAGAGATATTTGAGAAATGCAGACATCTTCAGACCGAGGCGCTGAGTATGAATGCAAATGCAAATTGGTCTTATTATCTCTGGGTCGAGGGTGCATAGTGCAAGATATGAAGTGTCTATGCGTGCTCATTTCTTATTCTCCCATATTATCAGTTGAAATGTCTAGTTTTATCTAATTTGTTGGTTTTGTTGATTTCACAATGTCAACAAATATGGTCTGTTTATTTTTTTTATTTTGGTATATCTGTGGTTTCCCATGTGATATTGTGCGTATTTGGAACAAATAACAATAGAAAGAAAAGAAACTCATATTTCAATTAAGTTCAAATTATTGTAACGCGACTCGTCAGCTGATCGAGCACTTTTCAATAAAATTCGATCCAGATCATGTTTCCCATCGGAACTTGGCCTAGATCTATGGACTATGAGCTCATACTTCTGTCTGTCTTCGCGAGGACGTTCATCCTCGCCCCACGCCCAAATCGATCGCCCATAACAGTCGTCGTCGTCGCCATTTCCATAATGGTACACGATTCTGGTTAAGTCATCGAAAATGGGGCCTGCTGGGTTGAGAGTCTGACTCCTGCTGGAAAACATCTCATCATAAGATATATGAAAATAGAAAGAATCTCATAGGAATCGTGATGGAAGAGTAAAATTTTGAAAGGAAAACTAGGATCTGGAGCATCCTTTTTGAACCATGCTTCAGATCTGGAATAGATTTTATAAGAAACATTAAATCTACTTGCAGATCTGAAGCAATATAACTGAAAATTTAGTTCGATCCAGATTCCTGAAATAATTTTCTATAAGATTCTTGAATAATAATATTGTAGGATTACCAAGTTTTTTTTTATGTATCAATTTGTGATTCTTGTTGAAGTTTGATTGTTGGGATAAACTCGAGTCTCCTGTGGTTGAAATTTCACTTAACAATAGTTTGGTTTTCAGTTTTCATTCAGGAATGTCGGTTTCTATGTGGTATTCGTTTTTTTTTTTGCATACGTTCGGAAAAATGCATTAGAAGTTGATCATGTCTATTTTTGCTAATTCTGTGTTAACATTGTTGAACTCGCGCGACAAGTGTTTTAAAAAATTATAGATCTGTCTCAAAATTTCTAATAGAAAAAAACGCGGTATTTATCCGGTTAATCACACGAACGAAAGGTAAACATTGCAGTCTTTGTCGTGATTTGCATTATTTTTAATGGAAAAAAAATCCATGAATGATCAATCCATGTCGATCTTGAATGTTAAGTAATAATTCGGATTCGATAAATGTTAAAGGTTTACTTTTCTGAAACAATGAGGAATATTGCCGCTTTCACCTCAAACGATGCTTTCAGTTGACTTTTAACGAGTAGCTTTCGTAAAGTATTAAAAGAGTTTATTGTTAGAAAGTATTAACTGTTTTCTTTATTCACTATTCAATTAGTAATGTTTATGTTGAGAAATCTGATTTTCTAAAAGTTGCAATTATGGTTTTATGTATAAAAGGATTAGTCATTTTTACCTGGATATCGATTCATGAACGTTTTCATATTCGAAATTGAATTATCGACTATTTATTTTGAAACATCGTTTCAACTTTCTCCATAATAATTATTCATACATTTAACATAAGGGTGATTTGTCATTACTCGTATTTTACCGTTAAACTGATGATTTTCATGACGAATAGTATGAAACTTTCGACTTTCAGTTTCATCTACTTTTCACTACGAACTGAATCATTTTCTGTAACAGACATTTATAAATTACGAACACGAACCGTTTGAATGTCAAATTTTTCAGTGGGATGTTCAAAATTGGCACAAATAGTCTACGAACGTTCAATTGCCTCTCGCCTACATATTTTTCAATTCAGCCACGAATTAAGATTGTTTCACATACTCGAAGAACGAACGAACTCAAAAATGCAACTGACAAGACTATACTTCATTCCTATCTGGAAAAAAGTGCATTTTTTCACATGCGATTAGATCACATGTAGAAATTTCATTTTCACTAATGCCACATCCTGTAGTATGTGAATACACTTGGCTTTATCTTGAAAAAAATTCGAACAGAAACACCATTTTGTTCTTATCGTGAGTTACTTATTGGAATTTCCGTGCACGCGCCCTAATCTAAATTTGAATACTCCTTTCTCATCATCACCATGTGTGCTTTCGAGGATATTTTGGTTTCTTCGATGGTGTCCTGTCTATTTTGGAATTTCAGACGAAATCTGAACCTTTGATGACGAGAGCCATCAGTCGGAAGCAGAAATTCCAGTCTGGATAATTCAATTATAATTTCTTAAGTCCTATTTGAACATCTTTCTGTTCTTTAGTTTGTGCATTTGAATAATATATCTAAGCTCCTAACTTCTAATCCTTCCATTGCAATTGATATTTTAATTCATTAATATAATTCTAAATAATTAGATCTAACATTAGCCCCAACCTTAATATGTTGCTCTTTCTTAGGTGATTATTTAACGTGTAGTTCATGTCTTCAACCTTTGACTGGTTTCTACTTATAATTGACATTGTATATAAGTACCAATTAATCATCTCAAATACTCAATCCAATATTAATTATGAAATTTGCAATTCTAATAATTTTTCATACGAATCCCCAGCTGAAAGGAAACGTGCTGTTTGTCGATGTGTCACTTGCATACTTTGTCCGTATATGAAAATTGTGACGATGCATATTGATCGGTCACGTTTTTTGCAACAGTTCTTGTCGATTGTGTGAAAAAATATCGTGTTACATCGTAAGCCGATTCGTCGAAATATTTTTCATCATATGAACAATTCACAATCGATCTTAATTGTCGTAATCGTGTTTAATATTTGTTCCTTGTCGTAATAGGGATGCGCTAATTTCGCTCACAAATTGTAGTCAATTGAAAATCATCCGTTATACGGATACGAATTTTAAGCACACACATCTATACAAATGCAAAATCGTAAAAGTTCCTCAATAGACGAATTTGAATAGTAAACACTCGAATGCATTTTCTTCAAACAGACTTCGCTCTCTCGACACGATTGCATTTTGCATTAACGAATAATCGCATTTGAACAGTATTTTTTGTTTCGTCGAAAAGGAAACGACAAAGAGTCATCGTCCTCGACCACAGATAAAATACGAAGCCTTTTTACATTTTTTTCAATCCATAATATCCATTCAAAAGTCATTAGCCATCTTCGGATCTCGCTTATATCTAAAGATATCGATTCCCACGAACTCGAGCAGATACCAGATAGTGGAATATCTTCAGGGCTCGACATAAGATTTTTCATATCTAGCTAGAAACCATTACCTTTCTAATTCTAGTGATTGGACCTAACCTTTCTATCTCATTGGGTCGAGGAAGGCAATGCTTTCCATTTAGATGGAAATCGTCCAATCCATGGATATATTCGGCAATGGTGATAAATAGAGTGCATTCGTGTTGTAAATAGGAAAAATTATCATCATAATGGCTGAAGTGGTGTCTGCTACACTTCCTCTATTGGATCGTTCAGGTCAAACACCGTCTGGTTGTCCACTGTTTGGTCGTTGCGATTCTGACCTTTTTCAGGTGTTAATACAATAATAGGTCAAGTTCAATTTTTTTTAGACGCGAAGTCTGCTCATTGTGTGCGTTTTTTAATCATATGCGTTTGACTAATGTAGGGGTTTTAAGTGAGGTTGATGTACAATGCAGTTCGAGTTTGGAAAATTTGAGTAATAAGTAACAATGAATAGGTGAGTGTCTTCAAAGTTTTTTCATTTATTTATGCTCGTTTAACTAGTGGATAGTTAAAATTTTTAAAATTCTCTAGTTTTTCAAGTGCTTCACCTGTTCTTCAGGAGTTTTCCCTGTAGCTTATAAGTATTTTGTAGTGACGAGGTTATGAGGTATTTCAGTGCAATTTAAAAAATGCTACTGATAAATAAACTAAAGTGCGTGATGTTTTGATGCTAGTTATCGAAATAATCTATCATTTACAGGTTACATACGACAAAATTTGTTGGGAAAATACTTTGTAAAACTGATTGTGTAACGTTGTTTGATGAATTTGTGCAGGCAGGTCGAATACACCTAGCTTATCTTTGCAATTCAAATATTTGTTTTCTTTATCGAATGGAAGTAACAGGTGTTTGTAGAGCCTCGTCGTTGCCGAAGTTTCGAATCGATAGCCTTTTTCATACCATCGAACGTTTGTTTCGTAATTTATTATTCTTCAGACTTTGCACACGTTGCTTCGACCCATTTATCAATCGTCTGATGAACTGACGTTGAAAACTGACGACTTTACTGCACTCGGTGCTATTGTACAATAACATGTCCTAGTTTATGGCTAAAAACGTTGTGTTTTACAATTCTCGCATGAAAATGTTTAGTGTGGACGTTTTGCATTGTGAAAAGAACAGTGTGGATATGTTTAGGACGGTTTTCAAACTGTTGATTTGATCGATGTCGATTTTTATTTGATTCGTTGGATGGTTGGGAAATTTTTGTTTTAGATAAGGGATAGTTAAAGTTTGACATTTGACGATTGAATACCACAAAGGACACAAGTGACCTTTTTTATCGATGTTGAGGTAAGTACAGAAAATGGTTATATATGATACAGAACTATTTTCTGTACTTAACTCAATTTAGATAAAAAAGGTCACTGTGCCCTTTATGAATTTCAGTCGTCATTTCGAATATATTCAATTTTTTTTTCTAAAGTAACGATTACTTAATTAATTTTGTGTTAGGAAATTACAAAATTATCAAATTGGGAGATGTAATTCTTATCTGTGTGCAATAAACTTTTTCAAATGTTTAAACTAAAATGCTCTTCACGAAGGACAATGCGATTACACGATTTCGATAACCCATCGATGACCGTTCTTGTCGTTGGGTTAACCCATTAACCTGCCCGATATTTTCAGTAAACTTCAAGATAATGCAATAATTAAACTGTCGTGCGTTTCACGATTGTTTCCTAGCTATTTTTTTTTCAAAAAGAATATGCGAATAGGAAACGGCACACTGTAAAGGATTTCCGCACTGCGATTCGAAGCATTTGTTCTATTTTGAACCTTTTTTTAGTAACTTTTCATATGCTTCGGTTGACTCAGGTCACTCGTAGGTCGCGGATTGCTTAAATTTTACATATTTGTTGTGCAAATTGCATTGTGCCCATATTAGCGAAACGCATTCATAATGCACTTTTTTTCAACATATTCTATTTTGTAATTTTTTTAAATTATAATGCTTAGCATTGAAAAATACATTTACGCAGTTCATATCCGAATTTTATCTTTTTCAAAAAAAAAAAAAATTAGTTATGGTATTATTTTAAATTTTGTTCAGATGCATATATTTTTTTTAAGATTATTAACCTCAACCCCTTTATCGCTTAAATTAAAATTATTTACACAAAAATTAATTGAAAAAAATGTATTTTCACATACATTCCATTTAAATTCTATCCGAATTACAGTTTTTATGAAATTAAAAAAAATTCACCGTATCTATCAAAGTTCAATATTGCTGCTTGCACAATGTGTAAGTATGAAAATTTGTGTCATGCCTTATCGAATGGTTTATGTGCTTTTTTACGATACGAACGTTGAAAGTACGCATGTAATGTAATAGGAAATTTTTATTATTATTCATCAGCTCTCATGTGCACCGTTAGGAAACGGTGCTGAACACGAAGTCCTAAAGACTTCTTCGGAAAAATCACTTGGCCGATGTTCAAATCGACAAGGTTCACTTCATGAATAATTGAAACATTCTAAAATGCTTAGGTTCTATTTTTTACTCAAGCGATTACAGCTCTCGAACGATAATTAGTATAATTTTCTGCGTTTATTTTTTAAGGATCGTTGAAATATTCATGATGCGTTTATGTCGAATGCACGAAAATTGCATATTGAATTATCCACGTGCTGAGTTGCATTTGTGCACTTCCGATCAATTTGAATAATCTTTCATTGTGTAATGTGTATTGTGCGAGATCAGCTGAGTCTTCCGTCGAATCGAGGATTCAGTACTCCTCAGCAAGGACGTGCCAGGAAGCGATTGTCAGCTGGTTCCTATTTCGGAAAACTCCTTTCAGGGCTGACTTCCCGTGTCGTCGACCCTCATCCGTTAAAGTCCGACTCCTGAAGGGTCTTTGATCCTCGGATTCTTTAATCACGCCGATTTTGAATTTGCAATAAAATTGCCTGTTTTGGTGATCTTCCGTTCGATGCTGAGTGTGTGATGATACATTATTAGCTTTTTAAGCGCTGATTTAGATTTCAGATGAGGAGAATTGAGATAGCATGCTGTTTTTTGTATAGTAATTCTGATTTTTTAAGAAAGGTATTGAATTCTCTAGAAATCAGAGTCAATTGTCAAATGTTTATAATGCTGTTTTTTCAACAATTTTGTTAATTGATTGTTTCTGAGAAATTAATATTTGCCATACTTGTACTATTAGCTACACTCACATATCCCAACTGACTATTCTTTTTTCATTACAGATGCTGAAAATTGTGAAAAAAACTATATTTTTAATATTTGAATATATTTATATTTGGCACTGGTAGGGTTAACTTTTCTTCAAATTCACACACGGAAAATCAATTATATTGAAACCTTATCTCAAATCGGGTTTAGATAATATAATGACATGCATATAACGGACGAGCACCCGTATTTTCCTCACATTGATGAAAATTTCATTTACCGCATCTAATCTCGGTTGACATATTTCATGTATTGTAAGCGAACTAACAATGGCTCGTTGCGCACTTGTGAAAAATCGATCGTAAAAACTCTTGCACAACGCGCATTCATACATATAACGAATGCATTTTCACAGTTAGAACGCATACAAAACTTTAGCCAATAAACACAGGTTGTTTGTTGACACTTTTCGTTCTCTGTTTCTCGTTATGTTTGCTGCCTACGGTAGATTCCATGATTAGCATGGCGATGATGATGGCCATGAGTGCATACCGTTGGCTGTGGCGTAATATTATGCACTTTATATGCATAATTATTGTGTTTATCATGACTCGGGTCTATGATCCGTGTGCTACTTTCGTTTATGATCAGGAATTGTAGAACAATTCGACGTAGATTATAAAAAGTCCTTTGATAAAAGAAAATGTGCAGCCATCGAAGGCTGCTGCAGACAGATGCTGGAAAATCAGCAGACCGACTCGGATGTTTGACCGAAAGAAATATCGAAATCTGCTGAAAAAAACTGTCTGGTTCAAGTATTCAGCAAGGACGTGACGAAATGCAACAAAATTTATCTATTACAAAAGTGCAATCACTCGAGGTGCATGAAACTTTCGCACGAGTGCACTTTGTATCTAGTGAAGGGCACAATTGTAAAAAAATACCTAACTAGGAAAACTCATCAATCTGTTTTCTATTATTTCGATGAAACTCTAGAAATATACTTTATATAATAATTTTTCTCTACCAATGTTTAGTCCGATAGACAATTGTCGTTAAGTATTGTAAATTGATCTCGTATGAAGTGCAGACGTTTCTCATTATGCAGTTGAAGACTGCAATCATCTGAGACGATCTCGTAGGTTCAACGATTCTTAGATTGTGCAGAATCGACGTCAGTGGTTTTTTTTTTATTAACTATTTGATATTTATTCTAGTAAATCGCGAATACGTTTAGATATGTTTTTTGAACGACGTCAAATATCGTGAGTGTTTGACAATAGATGTATTCGATTAATACAGGATCGCGTCTAAAGAATATTTGAAAAAATGTCTCGGGTTTTTTTTCGTTTTGAAATTCGTCGTTTTTTTCAGATAAAAATTAATTTTATTACTAATATATTAATGATTTTGAATTCTTCATAAATATTTAAAGAAATTTCATGCATTTTCGTATAAATTCAACCGATATGCACTCCACGGTGATTCGAAATACTTCAAATATTAAAATTTTCCACCGATAAAAAAATAACACGATTCTACATATGCGCTTATAATTATGACAGTGGATTAAGTCATCTCTTTCTTTTCGAGATATTCATGTTTTATGTCTGACTTAAGTAAGACATACCGTATAACATTTGAACAACAGATAAAATTCTTAAAATCCTCAAAACTCTTTAAGTTTGTATAATTAACTCATTTAAAATAATTAGCCCATTGAAAATATCAACGCACGCTCGGTAAGAATAAAGTTATAAGATTTATGCAATCTTCATAACAGCAATGTACACAGGATCATATAGCGTCATTGTGACACACAGACAAATTAGTACTATGATTTCTTAACTTAAGCCAATATCACAAATAATGGACACACATCAAAAGCGCATACCTGCCATATTATATCAGACAGTTCAGAAGCAGCTGACGAAAATTTGCACTTTTCCACTCATGCGTTTTTTAAGCACAAATATTTACCGAAACACTCGTCTCTCACATATCCATGCATTTTCCGTTAGGCAGATCAATTAATGCCACAAGACCAGAAGCATGTCTTTGCTCATTTTGTACATTTTATGATATGGTGATATATGTATGTGTATGACATTTGGGAACAATGTTTGCTCATGAAGCGTTCGTGTCTCATTCACATTTTCTAGGCCATGGGTAATAAAAGTTGCACAGTGGCTGTAGAGACGTGAAAATGCATACGATATGCATCATCGGTTTTCAAAGCGATTGCCACTTTGTTGCAATTTCAGTTTTTCTTTTGTCTTTTTTTGCTCGTATCGCTCGATTTCTATAAATTTGTCGATTTGTTTTGTCTGCCTAATTGCTGCTCGTATTGATGATATTCATAGAAATGCTTATTTTTTTTAATAATTCACATATTTGTATTGGGTATCATTTCAGAATTAAGTCTTGTTCAGTTGAGATTGGTTAGTTTTAGCTGATTTTTACATCTGATCGTATGATAATAGTGTGAGATTTTCGAAATTGGAAAATTTGAACCATTTTAAAATCAACATACTCTGAAAGACTGAACATAATAATGATTACTATTAACCTGAATTGTTTTGAATCTTAATTATGTATGTACTTTGAAGTCTGTCCTATACTTTGGAATGGGTGTATAGTCATTTCAATAATTACTATTTTTAATAGGTCTTTTGTATGTTCCACTTTATGTATTTCAATTTCAGAGGAAAACAATTGATTCTATAAAAAAAAACACGTTTTTCGAATAGATCGTTGCATTTATAAACGGAATTATCATTTTGTGTGAAAAAAGGCATCGCAATTTGTGTCAAATCAATATTTCGTTTCTTAGAACCTTCTATGAAACACGTAAAACATTGTCGTGATGGATTCGTGTCGTATTTCCAAAGTCACAGTCGATTATTCAAATCTCTTTGTTTCAACCGATGCCAAATTCACATCCTTCTTTTTCGCATTTTTTGGCGAAAATCGTAACGGAACTTCTTTTCGCACAATGGATCGTTTTGTTTTCCTAATTTTTCGAAAATTTTTGGATCTGCGCCATTTTTTCGCTACGCTATCGTTATATTGAGAGTTCACGATTCTTCGAACACTAATCGAGTTATCGACAATTATCGTATGGAACGTTTTCATCCTGACCATTCTGTGGGGTTGTTGCTTGTTTGCCGAACAATAAATTGAATCAACATTAAAGCTAGGAATACATTACGATGACTGGTCACATGAATTTGACAATTTTATCATGGTTTAGGTCAAAGCAATGCGAATGAATCTTCCTCATGAGTAAGCACAGCTGGAATATCATGAAAATTTTGTTAAGAGCGTTTTGAATACATAAACATTATCCTCAAGTTGCAATGGTGCTAACAAAAATGTTCAGGTTTACTTTCTTAGTATCTCATATTTTTCCATTTAGTCGCTTTTCTTTATTTCAATTACACAGTCAAATTCAGAAATTTAGATTTGATGGTTTTACAAAGTTGATACACGTTAGTCATATTGGTTTAAAATAATTTGTTTTCATGCCATTTGCCTTCAAAGTGTGTTCCTAGCTTGAGAAGTTTGTGTGCGTTTTAGCAGTTAGTAATACAAAATATAATATAAATTTAGTTTCGATATCAATTAAAGCATATCTGCTAACAGTTACCATGACAAATTTTCCCATTGCTGTTTTTATTTCATTTTTTGCAAATACATTTAAATCAGTTATTTCTTATTATAATAATTAATTATTATATTGCTTATATTTTCTGAACGCCAATTGAATACAATTTTTTTTTTTGTTTTCAGCTATTCCCAAAAATTGCGGCGACATAAACAATTCGGAAAATAACCGCGTTGATCCACCAGCAACTGGAACTTCACCTGATGCTGCAAATGGCACAGGAGCAAATGGATCCCGTGAGCCGCTTGCATATAGTTGCCTGCTGCGAAATGAACTGCTCGGTGCGAGAGTATTAGAACTTCGTCCTCCACCTGATGGCCGTGGTGCTCCTCAGCCTCCGTTAGCACCGTCTCCACCCGTATTCAAATATAGCTCACCGTCTAAAGAGGTAATTGTTACTTTTTATTCGATGTGCTATTGTATAGTGTCAAAGGAATTTTATTGGTTGTTATTACACCGTTCTCTCGCTTTATTTATTGAATGAAACAATTTTATAGATGTATAAAATGTATTTACTATCATTATTTGATTGAAATTTGTCTCTAAAATGATAAATGATGTCATATTCTTGTGTTATACGATTTTCTCGCTGCATTATTAAAGATTCATGGTTTTCGTGTCAAGGATGGAATATAAATGTAACATTGTCTATTCGCTTTTTGTTTTGACATTCAAATTTTTTTTTTTTCAGGAAAATATAGACCCAGCGGCGTATAGTCTTTCTCCTGTTTCAGCAAAATCACAAAAATTATTGAGGTCGCCCAGAAAAGCCACTCGAAAAATATCTAGAATACCCTTTAAAGTAAATATTGATATTTTCAATTATTGGTATTATGTTTTATTTTTCAATTTATTTATTAAAACTAAATTTATTTTGTTCAGGTCTTAGATGCTCCAGAACTTCAAGATGATTTTTATTTGAATCTTGTCGATTGGTCTGCCCAGAATGTTCTTAGCGTAGGTTTGGGAAGTTGTGTATATTTATGGAGTGCATGTACCAGTCAGGTAGTTATTTTCATCATAATTAATTATTTTAATGAAACTACAAAATTGTTCAAATATATTTTTTTATTGTTTATAGGTTACAAGATTATGTGATTTATCATCTGACGGAAATGCAGTTACTTCAGTATCGTGGAGTGAAAGAGGTGGACTCGTTGCTGTCGGAACCCAGAAAGGTTACATTTCCGTGTGGGATGTAGCTGTCAATAAAGAAGTATGTTATAACTCATCTGAGTTTCTAATATTCTGAAAGAAAAATATGTACATTATTAATATGTTTAGGTCACGAAATTGATGGGTCATGTTGCCAGAGTAGGCGCACTTGCATGGAACGGAGATATTCTTAGTTCAGGCAGTCGAGACAGATATATCAAGCAACGAGATACAAGGACACCGGGTGATTTGTTTTTCTGTATTTTATTTGAATTTTTTAAGCAAATATGACTTATTTTTGTGGTTTCCTTAGCTACTGTCTCTGAGCGTACGTTAGTTGGTCACAAACAAGAGGTCTGCGGTCTTAAATGGTCTCCAGATGGTCAGTGTTTAGCTTCTGGCGGAAATGATAATAGACTTTACGTGTGGACTCAAGTTAGATTTGATCAATTAAATAATATCACATGTAATATTTATATTTTCTTAATTGGATTTTTCGTGACTTGCAGCACTCATTGATTCCTGTTCAAACATACTCCTCGCACTTAGCAGCTGTCAAAGCGATTGCTTGGTCACCTCATCAGCATGGACTATTGGCATCAGGAGGCGGAACTGCTGATCGATGCATCAGATTTTGGAATACAATCACCAGTCAACCGATGCATTGTGTAGATACAGGTACATTTTATAATTTTTAATTTAATTTCTTTTATCGACACACTTATTTGATCATTTGATATTTAAGGTTCACAAGTTTGCAATTTGGCATGGTCTAAGCATTCAAGCGAGCTCGTCTCGACTCATGGATATTCTCAAAATCAGATATTAGTGTGGAAATATCCTTCGTTAACGCAGGTAATTTACTTCATCACGGTGTTAAAGTTTTTTATTTTGTATTTTTTAATTCCTTTTTTTTGTTTTAAGGTTGCTAAATTGACTGGACATTCATACAGAGTTTTATACTTAGCGCTCTCGCCTGATGGTGAAGCTATAGTGACAGGTGCCGGTGATGAAACATTACGATTCTGGAATGTGTTTTCTAAAACGACTTCTCACCGAGAGAACAAAAGTGTTTTGAATCTGTACACTGCAGTACGGTGAATTCAACATATCGTAGATTGCTTATATCAAGATTTATTTACAGTTCTCATTTTCTTTCATAAATTTATTATTTGATTTTTACATATTTTATTAAATTAACTTAAACACAACATACATTTTATGTTAGTGTTGTATTGATTTATGTAAATGCTACGTATTTATTCATTATATGTATAATTTTGATATTACATATAGAGTATTAATGAATTGTTTGTAGCGCTGATATATGTTTATTCGTAATGTGAATATGAAAAAGTGTAAAAAGATATAATATTTATGTGTAGTTTGTAAATGTATCCATAGATTTATATACAGTTGCAGTCTAAAATCTTTAATATCCATCTTTTAGATATATTGAACAATGTAATATAATTTATGCCTATATAATATTATATATAAGTACTATAGTTATTTATTTCTTAATTATATGTTTCTTTATAATGAATTGTATTGTTTAAAAATTTAACATGCGCAATTTATTGAGTATCTAATTCAAATTGCTTTATGATTTTCCAGGCCATCGTATAGAAAAAAAAACTAGTCAGATTAGGTTCGGTGTTTTTTAAGAGAAGAATTGTTAGAATTTTTCACAATGTTACGTTGACATGTAATTAAAATGTCTAATTTATGAAGAAATATGCAATTCCAATATGTTTTGTGTGTTCAAATTAATATAGATTTAGTTAGAGAAGCAAATATGATATTTAGGTGTATGTGTTTTTAGAACATGTAATTGCTTGATTGTGATAATATTTTATCTACTTTATAGGTTTTTTGGAGGATTTTGCCAACAGGATTTAAATTGATCATATAATTTTCTTTTTAAATTCTATCTTAGGCTATTTTTTCATATCTGGTTTTTCAATTTCTTTTGTGAGGTTAATATTTTTTTCATTTTCATTATTTTACATATTGCATTATCATACTTTGTATACTATATGTTTCTAATGTGTTGGTATTTACTATAATAAATTTGTGTTGGATGTTTCCTGAATATTTGTTTCAAATCTCATATTTCGTATGGATATTTGTTTTTCTTTTTAGATTTTTCCATACTCTAGTTCATTCTGGCAATGTTTAGGTTAATGTTTCTAAAATTTTTGATGAATGCAAGTGTTTCACTTACAATAAAAATAATTTGATAGACAAAAAGTACCAGTGTGAAATTAACGATGTATTGAAATAAAAAATAATATTGTAATAATTTTTTTTATTCCTTACCTTTTGTGTAGGGTCACCGTTCATCCTGGAGTTTTCTGAAACGAGGCTTCTTTATAACAAGAAAATTAAAAATTCCCTGGATTGCATTGCGAAAAAAAAATGTAATGAGCCAATTTTCATCCAGTGTTACAGGCTGGTTTTTCAATTTGAAAGTGCTAAATGAATATTTGCAATGTTTAATTCAATATTTTTGAATTTACCTCTAACGGTGTAGGACGTACTCAATTATTTTACACAATTAGTAGCCATCTTAAATTAAAGATTGTTTAAAATATTGCAATATACGATTATATATGTCAAAGTATCATTCAAAACATTAATAATATAAATTTTAAATGGGAAAATATCGTAATTTTAGCAAGGATTCGAAATGAATCTGTTCACGTTGCACCAAATAGTGTAGATCAACTTAACAATATTGACATACGTCAAAACATTGGGGGCGCGTCTCGCTCCTCGCTCCCGGCATCCCCGTCACTTGTCAACGTTCCGTCGATTCTCCGAGCTGGTGATCGTCAGGTCCCGCGTTTCATCGCCAGATGAGGCCTCGCCAGGAGTCAGAAGACGGAGACGAAGCCCACGACCCGCTCGTCTACGGTAAACGCAACGCATTATTGCAATCGACCACGTTGTGCAAATTGCCAAATGCAAAGTATGCCAACTCGACTCTAACCTTATACGTCGAATGAACTGCGACGCCGGCTCCGATTCCTCGATTCGGCCGACGCCGAAATTTCTCGAGGAGTCGGAGACACCTTCGAGTCTATACGAATGTGTTTTCATTCAACTCTTCGACGTTTCTTCAATACTCATCGTCTTTGTCTTGTGTTATTGTTGAATCACGGTTGACAGTTGGCACGTGTCAGTTTTGACTTGTGCACCCGATTCTTATCGTTAATAAAATCATGGTTTAACTTTCATCAATATGTAATTTTAGTAATTCAAGTTTTGAGTATGGCTTTGATTAGAAAGTAAGAATTTCGCTCTATTTTCCTTCCATTCTAATTCAATATTTGTTATAAATTAATGAGAAAAATAATTTTTAACTTTAACTTTTACTAGCAATTCGACGTTTAATTAGACAACGTTAAATATAAACTTTAATAATTTTGTAGATGGAACAGATGATCTTTTCACTTGCCTTTCTCAAGATTTTTCGTTTTCATCAATATTGGAGGAAGATGCGTCTGCGAGCGAAATATTAGCTCAAGCCACTCTGAAATCACAACTTTCAGATCATTCAAATCAAAATAGTGACGATGATTCAAAAAGGTTTGTGTTTGTGCAATAATCTGCATATAAATTTCCAGCAATGCGATTGTCAATGTTCATTTTTTCAGCTATTCGTATAAAAAAAACAATTTGTCGAGTTCACCTTGTAGCAGTTCTAGTGATTCGACTTTTGATTCTGGAAATGGAGGTTATGAAGATACAAAACTTGTTGAGAACTCTGACTGGGGTAATCATTTATCATTCTTACCATTCCTATTTCAATTGTAGTTTTTATTTTATTTTTTGTGTTCTGTAGATTTTAATTTAAACTATGTAACGAATTCTGACTTAAGTTCCTGCGATATTGATTCTGTATTTCTATCGCAAGATCTATTTTCAGCATCAGATGGTGATATGAAACTTGAGGTTAGTGATACTTCTTTATTTTGTTCAATAAAAATGTATCTACAAATGAAATAATATTTTTATTTTTATTTAGAATGGAACGAATTTTATCAAACAAGAAGATATATCATTTGATCCATTTATTAACGAAAGAATCACTCCCCCTTCCACACATTCTATAACAAAGGGTATTTTATCAATTTAATTTATGTTATGTTATAATGTGATAAATGTAATAATTATCTGTATAAAAATTTCAGATGTTGACATGAGTTTAACAAATAATGAATACACCATACGAAATTCCAATATGATTAAAAAAACACCAATCACCTTTATTTCTCAAGTTTCTTCTGAAACTAAAAATAATTTGAATGCTACTGACATTGTCCATTTGAAAAATTCCCAAATCATATTAGATTCACCTCCCGTTTCTCCAATAAATGTTTGGAGTCCTCCAGCTTCTCCGTTGCTGAATAATAATGTACTTAATACAGTAAATAAAAGATCTATTCAAATTCCAATCAATAGATTGAACCATAAAGCCTCCATCATTCCAAAAATCAGTGTACAAAGCAAAAATAAAATTGGTATTATCAAAAAAGTCAAAATACAACCAAAGCCATATGCTAAAACTGTGACTAACCCTGTAGTGTGCAGCTTGGAAATACCGAAAAATTCTATTCTACATTCTAAAGAATCACTTATGATGAAACAAGTTGGTTAAAAGTGATATTTTTTAAAATGATTCGCTTATTTCAGTGATGTGTAATGTGTTTATTTTTCAGATTTCTCCTGTTGCAATCAATACTGTTTCAGGAATACATGATGATTCAGGACGAATTCAAAAATCATGTGTAATTTTACCTACACAAGAAAAGAAATCGATTCAACATGTAAATCCGACTTTAAAGGTTGTAAGCAACAAAGTAATCGATCAACCAGTTCTAATTGTGAATGGAGGTCGGCCAATGTTACAGGTTTTATTATTTTCAGTACTCAATTATTAATCAGATTTTAATTTTGGTTAATATAATATGATTATGTATAATTTTAGAATTCGATTGAGATTATATCAGATCCAAAAATGAAAGAAAAGACTGCAGTTTCAGAAAATTATGAACCTAAAACTGTCGGTTCAATTCCAATCTCAAGTACGGCACTAAAAGCTTTAAAAAGGCAGCAACGTATGATCAAAAATAGGTATATATTAAATATTGAAAATATTACAAGTTAAAAATGGCATATGTTTTCACTTAAATTAATTTATTTTTGTAGAGAATCGGCATGTTTGTCAAGAAAGAAGAAAAAGGATTACGTCACTTCATTAGAACAACGTTTAGCTTGTGCTGAAGCAGAATTGTGCGAATTGCGAATCGAAAATGCAGCTCTAAGAGCACGGTTGTCGTCGTCAAATAACACAAATGATGATCTCACTCCTTCTTACAATAATGGCGCATCACATTTAGGAAATAAGAATTATTCTATTCGGCTTCAAAACAATCGCATGATTCCTTGGTCATCATTGAAATCAGCTACTGGATTCTTTTCATCATCATTGAATGCGAAGAAAAATGTTGCACTTTTATTCGCAATGATGTTTATGGTGTCGTTGAACATCGGAGGTTTTGGAACTTATTGGTTAAAAGGAGAATCTCCAGCGTTGCATGCAAGATTAAGTTCTGCTCCTCGTCATACAAGAAGTTTACTTTGGATACCTGAATCAAAATTATCTCTTGATGATGATAGTATGTTCACTATGCATTCTTATCTATTTATGTTCAAGTGTCCCTTAATTTACCTATTAGTGATGTATTGATAAAAACTAAGGCTTTTTAGGTATCTCATGTTTGATTACCTTTAAATTTTATTTCAGCAAATTCAGATGAAACATCATTCAATTCTACTCCATCATGTTTGCCAAACGTTCAAGTCAATAGCACTGAAAGTGCTAGACTTGCTGATGAATTACATCGTTGGATAAATGGAGCTGATTATGCAAATTTGTCGCTAGATGCATCTCATAATTCTTTGGATCATTTATTCATAGATGAAAATTCAATTAATATAGGTAAGTTATGTGTAAATATAGTGTTTATAATGTAAATTTTGCAAATGATTTTGAATTTCAGGAAATATGGCTAAATTTCACAAAATGCACGATGAAATTAAGCATCCTCGAAGAATGAACAAGATTAATTCTAAAAGATCTAGAATTATGTCAAATCGTAATTATAAGTTTTATAAAAATTTTATTAATATAAGCAGTTTTAATACAATTTTGAATTCATTGCAGCAAAAATAAAATCGCGAGTGAAGATAGGTCCTATGAATAGTGCAGAATTTCTCTCGAAGAATAGTGGTGATAAAAACTCTCTTCTTTCAAATGAAGATAGATGGGATGGAATGATTGGTTTAGCATTGCATAGACGACCTGACACGTTTTATTTGGTCGCTCTAGGAAAAGAAAGATTACTTTTGCCTCCAAAGATTCACAATAACACGCTACCACCAAAAATGGCTTTGGTTTTGCCGACACCATACAATGGTAATTTTCTTATAAGTATTTCGTTTATTTGGAATGTAGATATATGTAGCTTGTTTCATATGTTTCTGTTCTTTTACAGAATCTATGTCTGAAGATTTCATAACACTGTTACAAGTGGATTGTGCTGTTCTTGACACATCTTTGCTACATTTAAAAGCTGATTCCTTCAATCAGAAGTTTATGGTATTTTTTGTATTTTATGGTTGTTAGTTTTCATAAAGAATTATCATAGATTATACATACATTTTTTTTAAAGGGAGAAAATTTTCCATTTCACAAGAGAAACTCTAAATTAGACAATTCCAAAAGAGCTCATGCTGCTAGAAGACTTTTGAGAAAAAACATAATGCAATCTTCAGACAGTGTATTCGAAGAAGATCTACGGAAAACTATTTCTGGTGAGGAATGGTTGGATGTTGCTAAAATGCCTGGCAATTTGAACCTTAAACGAAACACTTCAGTATTGCCGGCAACAAAAAAAGATTCTGCCAATTCATACAATTCTCCGATTGCCCCTCATCACATCAAACGAGATTCGCCTAAAACGTTTAACAAAGTAAATGTACCGAGCAATCGGTTGATTTCTGAAAGTTTTGTTAACAATTTTCACAAGATTCATGATAACTTGTCGGTGTCAAATTGGGAAGTGTGAAAATTTTACGAAACATTTATATTACGCCAAATTATCACGTACACAATAATTTTCCTCTTCGAATTAATTCCTTGTATGATGTGCAATATTATATTACTAGTTTGTAATCAATACACATAATTATCTAATCAAATAAGCATATATTCCGCGACTTATAATTATTTTCAAACAATGTCTACATAGCTCAGTTTGTAATGTCTGTTGCATGCATTACATTTTTCTGATTAAGATAACTTACTTTACTTTAAATTAATGGATTTAATTAAATTTATCTTTTGTAGGCTGTGATTATATTCTATGCTTTGAATCCAGAAGGATGATATGAATTAAATTTTAAAGATCTTTGCATTATTTATACATACAAAGACTTATAGGTTATCGCGTAATCAACTATTTCGTACAGTACTTTGCGTTTATTGATTACATTGATGAAATTATATTTTCTTTTTATCTCTGCAATATGAAATTTATTATTTTATCTTAAATTTTTTATTAAAATATGTTGATATTTTATGAAAACTATATAAAGTTTGTATTATTCATAGTTTTTACTAATTACTGAAGTATGAAAATAAAATATCCCAATTTTGCATTTAGTATTATAGTATTTCTTACTGTGACCTCACTTACATTTTCATCGGTTTTTCTGATTCTTCATATTACTTATTCAAAGTAGTTACTGTAATGTTTAACATTTTTATGAAAATTATAACAAAAAAAAATGTTTGTTTAACAAAAAAGGCCAAAGTATAAAAATTTTATTTGATTCTTGCAAAGAAAAACTAATCTGCATATTTATGTATATGTATCAATTGAAGACCAATATTGGTCATATATTTTTTATGCGTTTAAGTATTATTGTTTTTGTATATAAGTGATTTCCGACGCATTTAATGATAATTTGCACATTTACAGTTTTTATCTTTTACGGTTTTTAGCGTGCTTATATTATATATTAGTGAAGAGTTTTGATTCATCATGTTTTATATAACAATGATGTAATAATTTAATTTTCATTTTATAATATAAATTATGTCAACGATTATTATGGTGGCTTGTGTGCAGAAATTGAAAAAAATATTAGTTTGTTTATCCCGTTCATTGTAAACTGATATATTTCTAACTTTGAATAATTTGTGGAATTGAAAGAATTATATTTGGTGTTTTCATCTTTAATAGTAATAAAGTCGAATATTAAACATGTATAAAAAAAAATGACTTGAACCATTCTCATAATGAAGGATACAATTGTAAAATGGGAATATTTTGGTTTTAGTACACTGTAATAATAAAACTCTTAAGTAATTACACGGTTCTTTTTATTTTAGGCAAAACTACCTAGAACTATTTTTTTTAATACATAAACAGTTTTTATCTTATTGAATATTTCTTAACATTCCATTATTACGTCGCTAGAAAATTTAATGAAGGTTTTCCACTTCAGGTTAACATAACTTTTAGTAGAAAACCAGTATTATAATTTAGAAGCATGAGTTATAAACTACACAAAACTATTTATTTTCAAACTTATCCTCGTGATTTTCTTCGTATTCATCTGGAACGAAATCAGCTAACATCCTCTTTAAGTCCCTCGGTGTCCTAAAGTAATCTTCGAGCATGTACACAGTTCTGCCATTCATTACATATTTCGACTCTTCCCACTGAACAGTGCTATTTGACGGCGTATGCACAACATCTCCGGCTACGAAATAATGCTTAGTCTTCAAACCAGGCAAAGGTCCTTGGAACACGGCTATATAACTATTCTTGTGCTGATAAATCCTCAAAACAAATCTCCTAGTTACCAATCTGAGAGCGAAAATCATCAAAAGAAACATCCCACAGAACATATAGAACTCTTTATCGTCTTTGACTATAACTCGATCGCTGTTTTCTATCGGTATTACATATAAATCTTCTATAGTCATAGTCGAGAAGAGACTAGTTATTATGCCAACTATCATTAAGCCCGTTGAGCCAAAGCTAGCTAAACCGAAGTAGAATCCAGTAAGACTTTTGTATATCATTTTGTATTGGGGATGGATTTTGTCCCTGTCGAGCCATTTTTTTTCCACTCTCAGGTATCTATTTTGACTTTCGAGTCCGTATTTGTTTGTTGTGTTGTTTCTTATGATATTAAGACGTTGCGATGTCGAATTGTAGAACGGTGTTTGTAGAGGTTTAACAACATACGTTTTTATGCAAAGACAGCGGTTTATAGCGGATCGAGCTAAAAGTAGAGCCATAGCGGATGGAATCTACGACTGACACATAACCTCAAAGCTTGACAGATGCCAATTTTTTATTGTGGACTAAATATGCGGTTCATTGTCCATGTGCTGAAATTGTAAGCAATGTGAACGAATGATAGGGGATTCTAGGAATACCAAATTTCCTGTGTTTTTTGTCTCTAATTTCTTTTTGGAAAATGGTATTTTAAAAAAATATACTGTTGATACCTTTACTCAGAATCAAAATGGTTAGGTAAAGGGATATAATTTCATCAGGTTGATTTTGTGGGATTTTGTTGAATTCGATGAATTGAGCACTAACAGAATGTTTTTTTTTTGTTCAAACTGTTAAGACAAAATAGTTTGCATTGTTTGATATCGAGAAACATAGTCAACACATGCGAGAATGCTTGATTTATTCAATTTAAGGAAGGCCTGACGAAGTTTTGGTCATTTAACTTGAATTAGATGGCATATTCACCATTTTATGAAGTTGTTAGTGGATTTCGTGATTATCTCACAAAAACGAAAGGAAGGCATGAATTTAGGTACATACAAATATAAATATGGGAGACTAAATCCATCTCCCTATTGAATTTTCAATAGAAAAATCATGCATCTCCCATATTATTATTCTGTCTTATAATTCTTCTTCCAAACTCTTACAATTTGACAAAATGCCAAGTATCCCGGAGGGATCAATTTTCTATGCAATTTACTGAAATGAAGTAGCAGGAAAAATAATTGAAACTAGACATTTACATTTAACATCAATTTAGTTTATTTTTTCATTTCCTTAAACATAATTTATACAAAGAAAATAATTATGCATTGATCAGATTTTTTGATAATTTGAAAATTCCCATTTATATTAAGTCATATTAAAAAAAAAAACATTTAAAAGAAAAAAATAAGTTAATTACACAAAAGAGGAATGTAATAAATCAATAAGAATTATGCAATAAAAGCTCAATTTCGAATTGGATTCTATATTTCATTCATCAACGGGTATGAAATGATATAATGCAACACGGAGATATGAATCAAATATAATTTAATCGAAGATTACTAACAATAAAAACAGATATCACATATTAAACATATACATTATAATATGTACATTAATTTAATGCAATAAAAAAATATTTATTTATACAAAAATCATATAAACAATTATGAACTAATTACTAGAATTCATCGTTTAAAGGACAATCTGTGAAAAGATTTCATATATACAAATACGCAACAATTTAACAGTTATACGCAAAGAACATCCACATTTTGGTAACACAAAACGTACAGTACTTCGAAAGTTATATACTTAGTTATTTGAGTGATACACTCATCGATCAATAATGGCGAGTTGAAGAGTTCCATTATCCATTAAGCATAAATGAAAAATCAATTTCATTGCAAAGTTACAATAAATACACACCCGAAGATCACAAACCTTATAGTATATTCAAAAAAGTTTTAACTACATTCAAAATAATTGGGCATGAAATATAGCTAAAATACATGTATCGCTTCTGACGTAAAGCTATCTATTTTTTTTTTAGTATGGTCTACCATTTTGCGGTCTGTCGGGCATCCTGGGAGGCACATTTGGAACTGGACGACTGAAATAAGAAAATTCCCAAAATTAGATAGAGTGAGTTGAAGATTATTACATATACCTAGTCTATTATAATATTGTGAATTGTATATCTGTTACAGTAAAATTACAATTTCACTGATGTTTTAGTGAATTCGTATGAAAAGAATCAGTTTAAATCAAAATGGAAGTAGAGTAATAAGGATTTTATTTACCACTTGTTACATCTATAATCATTACTCATGTTAGTGAAATTATAACTTAACTAGTGAAATTAAAATTTTACAAATGTTTATATTTTTTCAACATTGTAAAAAATAAATAAAAATAAAATATTAAATAGTTGTTTTGTGAAAAATTACAAACTTAATACTCACCAAGTCCATTTTTTATAAAACTTGTAATGAATAAAATGATCTTTATTATTCGGATAAATTTTAACCAAGTATTGATAATTAACATTTCATCGAATGTAGACCAGGATACTCACCATCACTTTACATTTTTTAGAAATCAGTGCTTCAAATAGCAATGTATTTATAAGCGTGCTCATTGCCTTAATTGTAAAGGTTAATATATTGTTGGTTTTATTTTAAATTGTATCATTGTGTAAATTCCGAACTTTATTCATAACATGAAAATATGAAATACAAATATTGGATAAAAAGTGTTTTTGATGATTTGTAAAATTTAAAGTATGCATATATATATTTTTTTATAATTAATGTTCTGATCAAAGTTCGTTTTATACTTCAAACGTTAATACTTATTTAGGAGCACAAAAAGCTGTTAGAAACTCTCAAATCGAACTACGAGGATTATGCGAAATTAGATTGTGAATGAAAGAAGCGATCACTTGTTTCAACATGTATTATCTTTTAAAGTTTTCTTTTTATAATTCATAATTGTGTATTCTTCAATAATGTTTGCAATACAGTCTCTACATGCTAGAACATGTTAGTGTTTCTTTTAAATGCTTAACAATAAGTATTAATTTCATATACAACTATATAATGTAGTACAATATGGTGGAATGTAACAGACATAGCGTTCATATATATAATAATATATGTAATATATATTTATATAAAGACGTGTTTCCGACTAAAGCGGACAGTGCGCAAACGAGGTTCACACGCCTTATATATTTATATAATGCGACATATCATGAGAAGCATCGTGAAGACAAACGAGTGAAAACCAAGCTCAACATTTTGCAAATGAACGATAGTTTCGTTTTCGTATGTTACATGCGTTTGAAACATTATTTATAACATGAATAGTAAAGACGACAAGAGTAGTTTAAATTACACATTGATTTAAAAAAGTATAGATAGAAATATTCTATCGAGATTCCACGAGCAGAAACACTTTATTTATTCAACACACAACAATCGTATGCATTTTTTTCTTTAAATATAATATTTTCATACTTCAATAAAAATTATGTTACATCTCTAATCAAAGGCAAAAACAGATATCGCCAAAACTTATAGTTATTTTGTTAAGTGATTTCAATTTGTTTTTTAAAAGGCTTCTTACAATGAACAAAACATACATTATCATACAAAAATATGTGAGCTTTTTAACTGGTCGACAATAATATACAACATTTTCAAAATATCGGACTGAATTAAAACTCTCAAATTCTATGTGACATAAAGTATCTGGGTTATAAAGCGTTTCCCGATAACGTCGGAAGTTCTCTCATAAGAATCGCACAAGTGGAAATCATATGAATAAAAACTAATTATACTTTTTTCGGGTTTCGGTATGTACAACATCTGTGTACAAATGAAAATTGAAATACGCACAATTTTCTACTTTGCCACAAATATAACTATACAAGATATACAAATCTATTTGTTTAACTTGGCAAAGTACAATTACTAACAGTGAAATAGTTGAGCTCATCATTATGACAAGTCATAATGATGGGCTCAGGCTTATTCATGTTTCTTTCATTTTGAGATACATATATGACAATGCATCGAAAGTGAAAATAAGACAAGACGGTTTTTTTTTTCAATTCTAAAAAAAAATATGAAATACTTTACTCACGATATGAACTAAATTTTCAATATCATAACACAAGCTATTATCATAATAATGGGTTAGTTTATCTTTTGCTTCCTAACTTTGAATTATTTTTTTTAAGGTTTTCATCAAATGAAACTGAACTTTAACATGTATTTTGAGAAACAGAAAGAAAATTTTAAACTGTTAGTTTGTACTTAGCCGAAACAACATTATCTCAATAATTGACTAATTCAAATATTTGAAAATAAGACAAAAATACTCTCGTATCTTTCACTACTGAAAATTTGATTGCTCAATACAACATGCAATGAAAAATATCATTATGAATCATTTACTTGTCCAATAATGCATTCGAGTGTCTGTGTGGGCCGGTCGTGCCGAGTTTGAAGAAATAACCTCACCGTCTACAATGAAGGTGTTTAAACGACTGATTCGCAGATTGCGAATAACATAGTCCCCACACGCACTAGTGTACTAAAAATATGCTACGCTCAAAAAATAGGTGCTGATACATCAAATGTCAAAGCGTTTATTCTTTATCATTATACTTTAAAATACTAATAACAACAAATTTACAAACAGTATATTTTATATACATACATAAACTGCTGAATATCATTACATTTATAGTATTTGGAAAAAATCATAAACGTAACGTTCTTATTGATTATTGTGTTCTGAACGTTAAAACAAAAGTTGAACGTAACATGCAAATGTATCGAAAACAAAAACGTGTTTCTATGAATTAGCACCAAAAGATTGAAAAAAAATATATAAATTCTGTAATACTAAAACAAATTTGATAACTGTAAAATTTTGAAATAGCATTTTTAAATATATATTTATTTCAAATTTGTTCAACAATCTTAAATAATTATTTCAACACTGTTTAGCAATATATTCTTCACTCTTTATCTCTTAATATATATATTGAATGTTAATTAAGAAATAAAAATATATACTGCATCATATACATTTAGTTTACTTTGAAAATAATCCATATTACAATGTTCAGTTTCAAGACAATTAAATTTGCAAATACAGTAATGATACTGTAATATTTTACATTACCTCAAAAAAGTCATTATTGATACAAAAAGTCATTTCGATGAATTCATTTCACAAACGTGAAAAATCTGAACGATTCGAACACAATACCTATGTCAATATAATATTCAGATCGAAATATACGCATCTTTGCGTAAAACACGAACTGAAAGAAATTAACTAGACTGTTTCAGCTACTGCTATAAAAAAAAGGAATTGCTTTGACTAAGCAAAATAAAAAAAGTTGAATAAATATTAAATTAAATAAAAGATTATATTTAATAAAAGTAATAAATATATCAGCGTAAAAGTGTAATAAAATAGTTTAGATTAAATAAGAAGGATATAGTCATTTCAAATCAGTTTCGATCTATGCATAGATTTTAAAACGGTAAACATATTCAGATTGAGCACATTTCTAGCGAACTAAAACAAAACGTTTGTTACTGTACAATAAATAATTAAAGTATCACAAACGAAAGGTTACTTTGAAAAATTCCTTATCGTAAGCAGAATTCATGATGCAATAGGAGTTAATTACAATAGGGTCGATGCTGATTATCAGATCAGTATTGTCTAAAATGATATGATGTTTTTTTTTTTATTAATTTTATCCGAGATTAATCACTATGAAGGTCCCAAACACTGTGCAATTTTGTCCCAATGTATTGCAGTGTTCACCTATAGCTGTTGCCATTGCCCTTCTATCTGCATCCAGCTCTTTTACGCACTTGCAAAAGAACTAGATGTGAAAATTACAGCAAGAAGAGCAATGGCGACAGCTATATGTAAACACCGCACTTAAACCGAGAAAACTTAAAAGGGGAGCAACGTAAAAAAATCATATTAACAACAAACCTCAATCAGTTCGATTGCCTTAATTAAAATTAGTATGCGACTACAAACTAAAAACTGCAGTTAGAAAGTAATCATTTGCGTATCGCAACAATCTGATTAATTTCAGGTTAATACGTCAATTTTAATGGTTTACTTGAATCTGGAAAAAGCATTGCCAAGTTCTTTCATGGCGTGGTCGGTGACAGCCTGTCCGACGGCCTGATTGATCTGATTTCGCACGTTCGGAGGCAGCTGACCCACCATGCCGCCAACTCCGCCACCGGGTCTCCTACCCGATCAAAATCTTTGTTAAATAAGCATCATCATAATCATCATAGACTCGGTATTTTATACGTACATACATATATATAATTACAATGCTTCGTCGATCCGTTAATCGTTTTGATTACAAAAAAATAGAGAGCGAATACAATTATGATTACATTTGGTTATAAGAGTGATCGATACACACACTATTAAATAGCATAGAAACATGCTACTTAGTGGTATGTGTTTCTAGTATCGAGCATGGTACGAAATAAGTTTTTTCATACATGCTAATTTCAAACATATGTATCTGTATTTAAAAACATTTAAGAGATCTGCAAATAAATTACATCATACAAGAACTTATATATATTTTGACAGTAATAGTTTGTAAATACTGAATTTGACCAGTCAAATATTAATTCAATCGAGAATTAATGGAACATATGTATTTGGTCAGAATACTGAATGATGGGAAAATTACTGAAATACATAGTAACGAAATGCGGAAACTATTTTACAATAGAAAGTAAAAAAAAAATACTGAAATGGATAGTACGTGATTTTTTTCACGAAACATGATACATTTTCTAAGTTATGTTAAAAAATTAAAATAAATCATAAAAATATACTTGATATGGGTTTTTTCAATATAATTACATAGTAATTTTTGTGAACGAAATTAACAATATACAAATTGCATGTATTCAATTTTAATAAAAATATTAAAATGAACATTCAGCATCAAAATCATCTGCACATAGCATTATAGAGTTACAAATAAAATGTCAAATAACTTCTTTGTAAGCTTATAATTACATTCACATATTAATTACATTAAAATAATATGTAATCACAGTATACTGATTGGCAGAAAATATAATCTCTTTGCTCAAATAATAAAGAATGGATAACAAGTTGATTGGTTTTAATTTTATTTATTTACTAATATAAGTATGCCTTATTTGGGAATATAGGCTTAAAACTCTGTATATAATTGTATGGAAGAATTATTTTACCCCAATAGTACATATGTAAACACACCGTGTTCAAAATGAAAAAAAGAATTTGAGACTTAAATTTTATATTTAGAACAATACAACTATATAGAATGATATAAATTTTCAGTAAAAAAACATCTTCACTAATGTAAAAAATACTTTTTGCCAAAAAAAAGATAAATTTGATCAAAATAAGAAAAAAGAAAATTAAAAATTTCTTGGAAAGAAGTTAGTTTCTTCAACGCCGTCTGAAAAGACAAGTATAAACAATACATTTAATATGTTCACTTGAATTTTCAAGTCTATTACACTTAAGATATTTGAAATCGAACCAAAATAAACTAAAACCAAGAAAAGTTGTGTAAACGATAAAACAAGAAACTATGATACATGTCCCAAACGAAATTATGTTCATAAATAAACATATTTTGATCGATATGAAAATATAAAACTGTATGAAAGCTCATTTTCATGAATGTTGAAATAATTACAAAAACCAAATGTAAAAACATAAAGTGATCGAAGAACAATTGATTTTTTTTAGATTTAAACAGTAAATAATTAACAATATAAAATGCTGTAAGTGTATTGATTGTACTAGCAATTAAATAAAGATAATATATGTAATAAAAACACATAAACTATGTATAAATTAAATCTTTTTAACAATATTTTTTTAAAATACTTATGAACGTTCAAGACTATGATATTGCAAACATTTTGGTGTCTATTACGAAATGCTGTATGTAACATAAAAATTCTCTTTACACTAAATTCACCATGAACCTATATTCCAAATTCCAAAATGAAAAATAATGTTTTAAAGAAATTACCAAATACCTATATCGTACACACATCGGTATACAAATTTGAACAATATGAAATTTTTTCTTGACAAAAGCAAGCATAAAATAATGCAGAACACCACAAGAGTGATTATTGGACGCATTGTAAAATATATATGTGCACATATTCAATACCATAGAATGGAATGGAACCCAAAAAAATAAGTAAAATGGTACTTACGTAGGTATGAGTGGTGCAGCGAGAGGCTGCGGTCTGCCACCAGGTACAGGAGGGGCAGCACCTCCAGGGCGAGAGGGTAATGGGGGTGCAGGTCGTCCCGATGTTGGTGGTGGTGCTCCACGAGCACCTCCACCAGCACCACTGCCACCACCGCCGCCCCCGCCTCCAGCTCCACCGCTGCTTATGCTGCCGGAACTGCCTCCAAGTGAGCCTTGATGAGAAATAATCATTTTTTTTTAGAGAATGTTCATAGATATACTATAAAATAATTTAAATTATGTAAACCCTTTAATTTGCAAATTATCTGAATCTAAATTTGACTTGACACCAGATTACTCTCATATTATATGTAAATTATTAATATAAAGGGCTTAACATCTAATTTAAGATCAAATATGTGTTTTTCTAAATGAATTACATAAAATAATTTTCAAATGAACAAATCACTACAAGCAAATGGAATGTTTGATGATGAAAATGTTTCAAAAAAACATAAAATACACATAAAAAACTCAAAATGTAACATAATTTTGTGCTCGAAACGAAAAATAAAAGGATAACTTCATACATGCATTGCAATAAACATCACAACATTTTGCACTCTATGTCGGCAGTGGAATATATGAAATTTCTAAGTGCGTGTACATTACAGACACTCGAATTTACTAACACAAAAATTTTGTATATTTCAATGGAAAATTTACCAAAAAACGATGAACAACACCACATACATATATGTATTGTATCCAGATGCAACAATTTGGGTCATAGCTTAAATACTTCACACAATATGATAGAGAATCTTTTTAAATGAAGGGAAAGAAACTGATCTATGGCAGAATGCAATGTTTTATGATATTCAACTTGTTTACCCAAGATAATTTTAAAAAACTTAGAAGGTGATTCTATGCAAGCATGTAAAAGAAACCTTGGTGCGTAGGTGGAGCCCCACGTCGTGGACCCCCCGGACTAGGTGGAGATAATCGTGGACTCTCACCTCCGGCATTGGCCAGCCAGTCATTCTTTACAGGAGGCGGTACTGGTGTGGTTACTGTTGCCATTGATACGTCGCCAATGATCCTCAACGACTCCTTGCATGTGTGATACATACGTAACATTTCCTCGCGCTTTATCGCCTCCTCAGGACTCTCTTCCATCATTTGCGACTGTAAACAAATATCAAATCATCAATAAAATCTAAAGGAATGAAATATAAAATGATCAATTTGACATTACCTGATCGCCCGAAGCGTACAAGTGTGCTAAGAGTTCTCCATTAATAAAATCTTTGGCATTGTTGATTATGATCATCATGATGGTTTTCGGCACTAAATCTCTTGTGGTTTTAGTCACAATTCTCATATAAGAATCTACTAGGTTCCGAATAGTCTCAACTTGTCTTTCAAGCTGAGGATCCATGCTGCTGGTTGGTTCGTTTTCGCTGGAGCCCTATATTTGTTAATGGTTATTAGAATTTCAAAACTATCAAAACATACATGCACGTTTTAAGCTTAATATTAAAAAAATATGTATATTTTTTCAAATTAAATCTAAATAGAACTTTTGAATCATAGAATCATAAAGTGAACTGAAAATAATCATCGAATTCTTTTGAAACCTTGAAGATAAAGTAATTTAATTGAAAAAAATATATCTGTGTTATCACGAGGATTAAACACATTAGTTAACATCATACATGATCAAAACTAAGCTTGACGATTCAGCGATTTATGATCAATTTAAACAAATATGCGCTACTATGAATTTGTAATAATTAAATGTGTGTGTTTGTGTACATTTCAATGATCTCAAAAAGATGAAAAATGGTCAGGAATTTTGTGCAGATTGCAATGATAAGAGATTGTCCAGAAAAACAATGTAAATAAGAACATCAGTTAACATTACTTGTTTCAAAAAGTACTTATAAAAGAGGAATTGTGTAAAAATTTGAAAAAAGAACCAACTGAATAAATTAATTTTCTGAGATTCTGCACATTGAAGTTCAAATGTTTATGTCATATAAATAATCAGTCGGTTAATTGAAACATGGTAAAAATAACATTTTTGCTCAATTTCAAATTAACATACCTAAGAAAAATTGTTTGAAAGTAAATTTAAAAACAAGTATGGTTTCAAAACAGTAACATTCCAAATCAAAATCATTGCAAAGAAAAGGAAATCGATTCACTTTGGAACCAAGAACAAATAGAAGTGAAAACTGTAATGAATAAAAAATATATGAAGGAACTCCAGTACTCACTCTTTCATAAGAATCAAGCTGCACAAGCAGTAAGCAAGGAATGAAAGAAAAATATGTACCAACACACACAGATAAAATACAGGTAAACCTCGACTTACAATGCAATTCAAATTCGCTTTTTCACATCAAAGTCGAGGTTCATTAGAAAGAAAAAAGGTTTCAACGCACGAAAAATTGAAAAAAAAAAGAATTAATCCACGAATTCTGATATTTTAAAATACATATTGTAATTTTTAACGTAATGTTTCATATATTGTAGAATTGATTAAAATTTCACTAAAATTCATATTCTCGTGTTGAAAAGAATTTTTAGAATCACATCAATGTTCAAATTGCATTTAACAACACAAGTAATATACTTTTTTAATGAAAAGTATTTATAGAATAAATAGTTTGGAATCAATGATATGCACTACATAATTAACATCACAAACTACTTGAAAATAAACGTACAAAATTTGAGAAATAAGAAAGAAAAGCACACGTTCATTGATGTTTCTTTCATCACAAATTATTTTTAAAATAACAATGGTATGGAAGAATGGGAACATTATTAGTTTTGAGAAATCTCGAGTTTATGTTGTGACATGCCAATGAAATTGTGAGTCGAGGTTCACCTGTATATTATAATCATTAATAAATAAGGAAATCAGAAAAGTCACAAAATAAATAAAATACAAATTAGTATTGCTTATAAGGAGGTAAACTCAAAAAAAGACGGGCGTATCTAGTTTATCCAGAGACACCAACAAACCTTTGATTCCTTAACAGAAAATAAAAACGGGAACTGATCTCAATTATTGGATGTAACAAAAATTCATAATATGAAAATATTACATCAATGACAGATTTTATCAGGCATAACACTTAACTGCCGCTAATTATTTTATATTGAAAGAAAGTAGTTTCACAAAAATAATAAATAAAATGCATTAGATTGACAAAGAAATGTAAAATACCTCGTCTCCGTTCGAAGATTCAACATTCTTTTCAGGGTATACTCCAGCTCTGAGAAATGATGCTTTCCACGAATCAACATCATCCTGGTTCTCACAAGACAATTCAAGTTGTTTGAAATCCTTGAAAACGATAACAATGATGAAATACTCATTTATAATGAAAATGTTTTTATGAATAATGATGAATTTTATACTTTGTAAACATTCCGTCCTTCGGGATTGAAAAGTGCGAACATGTGTCGACGGCTCATGAAACCTTGCTCGATGTCTCTCAATTTAAGCCCATTCAAAGACATCATGTATTTTTTGTCGCGTTCTTCCTCATCTTTGAACCATGAAATGCTTTCAGCGGTCAAAACGAACCAATAATCTCGGGATCCTCCTTAAAAATTACTAATTAGTATTAAGTCAAAGTGACTTAAACGATCTTGAAACCTGGTATGACAGTCTACCTTTCATTATTCCTAAATTGTGAATGCACATGAAACCTTTCCTAATAACTTGATTTCCAAGTTCTCCACGAGCATGAGTTTTAGAAGCATTTTCTGATTGATTTTGTGCACTGAAAATTGACATTGTTAATTTATATGTAATTTTAATTAGAAGAAATGTAAATCAAATTTAAACTTACTTTGCAAATCCTATGAAATCTTCATGATTAGTATTCATATAAGCCAATTCACAATCTATCAAAATTATGAGCTGTTCTTTACAAATCTGTTCTCGTTGACGGACATGACTAGTGATAATACGTTCGGTTTCTTCCCTAAGGCGAGGATATCTGGACATCTGAATTGTAAATTATAAAAACAAAAAATATTAAAGGAGAATATATAAAATGAACGAAAAATTATCTTAATCGTTTTACCCTGTCTGTACAAAATCGAACAACATTAAATAATTCTTGTACGACCAGATCAACGCACTTCAAAGATGGTTCCTTCAAACGGCTGATTTGTTTTTTTACAATAGCTTCAAATGCCATATCAGGAGTAAAAAGACCAACCTAATGATGTAATCCTCAATGTATTAATATATCGAATGAAACAATTCATCATATAAGGAAGTTACTAACCCTAATACCGTGAATGTTTCTAATAGCAAAAGCAATTTCTTTACGAAGCTCCTTTTCGTCGAATTCCATCTTTACTATTTCAAATGGGAACCGTTCATGGAAAAGTCGATTGATTTTCGCACCACCAGATAATTCATTTGTGTTAATAAGAGCAGATCCCGATCCTTCAATAGTTCTTTCAAAGTCAGACTGCAATTGTTGAATCATTCTGAAAAAAGCATCCACAATTACATGCTTGCAGATTTTCGATTATTCGAAGATTTGGAGTAAAGAACTCACTGAAGCATAGCTTTTGTTTTAATGGATGGATCTCCAGGTTTGAAGTATTTATATTGTTCAACATCTTTTTCTAATGCAAGCAACTGTTTTTGGAGTTTGTCACGTAATCCAGGTAAAGTGTCACGTATATGATTAGTGAGTTGTTGATTCAGAACGCGTTGAAGATACGGAGTACCGAGTCTATCAGCTAAATGACGATATGATGGATGACTGAAATATAAAAGAGCGTGTTTAACAAATTCACTCGAAAGATGTGAATGAAGAATATAAATTAAAAACCTTATAAAGAATTTTCTTTCAGCTGCCATAGCTGCATTTATATCTTTTCTTCCTTCAATATCCTTTTGTGAACGATTTACAACACCAATATATCCCCTCCTTAAGGGCAACAGTTTGTTTTCAAGAATATCTCGAGCATCAGTACCCTCATCCATAAGATCGAGTTTTGTTATCACACCGATAGTACGAAGACCTATAACAATTATATTATAGAAAAAATATACAAAACACCACAAATTAAACAACTGGTTACTGGATGTATTTACCTTGAGGGTCTACTTCCTTGGCCAGTTTCAAGGCATCAGAATTGGCCAAATCAGTATTGGCAGGAGTGACGGCCAAAATGAGGCAAGCTTCTCGCCTGATGAATTGAAAGATCATGGCTTTGATTTGATTTTCAATGTCGGCAGGCTGATCTCCGATGGGAACTTTAGTTAAACCAGGCAAATCTATCAGCGTCAAGTTCAAGACTGGAAACGAGAATTGATCAGTGAATTAACAGATCAAATTAAACAATTACAATAAAAAGCGTTCTTATACCATTGGGTGAATAAACTCTCAAGTTAATTGGAACATTAGATATGCCCTTATTGCTGCCAGTAATTCGATCTGTTTCTGCTTCAATCTCAAGACGAACTTCATTGAAATCCACAAATTTCTTTCCTTTGCAGTGCAGAAACTCAGCATATTCTGTATTAACAAAAATATTAATTGTTTATAAATCTGATTCATTGAGGAAAAAATAATTATTGAATATTTAGAAAATTTTATGCACAAGTTGAATGGTTGTAATCGGAAATGATAAAGCAAGCCCATTCTAGATAAGAGAACAGGAAATAAACACAAAAAACAATGAAAAATTTGATAGCATTCACATTTCACTGCCATTAGGTTGTTGAACCAAAACGACATAGCATTAAAACAACTCAACGAAACCAAATTTTAATTTCAAAGCTTTAATTTTCGATATTCATTTGTAAGATAAGATGCTCTTTTTCCATATTAACCATCTGAGTGTCGAGGAGTGCAAAGGTGCTCCTTTTTAGTACAAAAAACAAACGTTCAGCACTTAAATGGTCAAACAGTAACATCAACTAAACTAATATATTTTTATATATTTATTATGTGAAACCTTTTTGTATGAAATATGTTTCTAAAGTTTTTATCATTTTTTTCGGATCATATTGAGATAAGTGATAATCTAGATCATATAATATAATACACGCATTCACCGATAGATTAGAATTATAAAACGGCTGTAAATAATAGTTTTAATCAATATCAACACAACATACTAAACACATATTGTGTTTCAAATAAACAATGAAAAAAAGGAATACTTTCATACATGAATTAAAAAAAAAACATATGGAATTTCCTTGAATAATCAGAAAAGGGACACACAATGAAATGAATCATAGCGCATTAATTTGTGAATAATAACACCACAAAAGGGCATTTTAATGAGCGTGAAGTAACATTGACGAGTGCATGCGGAACTTCTAATTTATTTATCAACTCGTAAACGATGAGTTGAACGAATACCGTACATAAACATTTTCATTAATTTTCCCGCTAACTAAAAAATAAATCGTCGTTATGAGAAACACATCTTTTCGCTTCACAACCTTCCGATCAATAACACAGCTGTGTAACATCAGATTACCGCGAACCGAGTATTTTCGAGCTCGAATTGTGTATTTGTACGAAAATCGAGCGATAGGACGTAAAATTTCGATCGAATCGCGTATAAAACACCAGACGACCGTATTAAAAATGCAAAAGATATAATTCGGCTCTGAGCCGGGAACACATTAGGACGACAAAGAGCGTAGAATTGTCGATATCGAGCGACTCGTCGTCGCAGTGTGTTCCCGACCTCATTCATCGATCGAAGTCTGCGAAAAATAGGGCAACTCTAGGCATTTAAACGTTACACAATTCCGAGACTTTTTCAATATTATTTTATTACATGTTAGTCAATATTACGAATTCGATAAGCCTTCTTGACACAAGTCCTAGTGCAATTGCGCTTACGTCATCGGCATTAGAATAACGGAAAAGTACCACATATATTTTACATTTCGACTTAATAATACGTTCATATCAGCACACTGAAGTTTCACTTTCAAAAGATGATTCATCTATCTAATCTTCGACTCAAATTTACACCACAATTTCCGAAATATAAAATATCAATAGATCATTGTTTCGATTGGAAAAACCTTGAAGGTTCGTCGAAGATATAAATAGCGGTAAAAAATGCGAGAAATCAACATCCTGATGGACGAAAACAGACGAAATCTGAACAGAGGATGTGAAGTGATTAAAGGTCAGCGCCGAGTTCAATCGATTCCACGGACACACATACACACAAGCTCGAATTCTCGTACACTTGGCGAAATATTTTTGTTTCTAGATTCGATTTTACATTTCAAGATGAAGCTGGAAGATTTGAGGTACTTGTCTATTATGCAGTCAGCAAGACATTCCACATAACCTAAAATGTAGTCTAGCCAATATAACACGAAAAATTAATTTTAAATCTAACCCAAGCGTCTTGCTGGCTGGATAACAGAAAAGTACCCGATTTGATGTGTATTAATACTCTTATTGTTAGAGCAAACTATCGTAATTGATATTCGACGAGTTAGGTTAGATTTAAGGGCCTTCGGTAACTTCAGACATTTAATCGGCCGATAGATTAGTCGGTCACTTATTAAGTTGGATTTGTGATCGTTGTAATAATGCAATCGTCTACACCACAAGTAGGTGCTAACACATTTGTTATATGAAATATGCAGTTGCGAACAATTGGCGATTTTTCACATTCGATGATTACATGATTCATACGAATGTAATTTTGCACTAGGAAAATACGAATCGGAAAAACACGACGGATAAAATTATACGAAATTAGTTTATTTCGCAGAAAATTTCCATAACGAAAATGAAACTGCCCCATCTGGAGTTTGAATTTCGCGCCATTCGCCAGAATTCAATCGCGATGAATCATCGCAGGCCGAACAACGCCGCTACGTCACGTCACGTCACGTCACGCCCGTCGAATATGCCGTTTTTTTTCTTTCGTGGTTGTTGTTTTGTTTTTCGTTTCGAAAAGCGCGAAAAAAATTACGCGTTCTGAATCGACGAGTTTTAACAGCGCGAAGATTTGTTTCTGTGCGAGTTTATTGTCTTTCGAGATGCGAATTATTTTTGAGTTTTCGTAAAATTATATGAAGATTTGATGTGTAGTGGAATCTCGATCTGTTGAAATGTGTAGGATGCAAATCGTTCGATGTGTGTATAAACCTCGTTGGACTAGTTTAGTCGGATGTTGGTAATGGTGAGTGAAATTGCAAGTGCTGTACATAATTGCGTTTGCGAGAAAATTGTGCATTCGATTTCAATATTCTATTAATAAAAATTAAAAAGGAAAGAGTACTTGAAGAATAGACCATTGATAGAACGTTAACCTTTCGCATGTTGAGTCATTCGATATTTTAAAAACGTTTCGAGTTTAATACGCTAAGGATTACGTTGAGTAAGGTTAAGATTTTTCAAATTAGATTAGATTGGGTTACGCTTTATGATAGAGAATCGTGCTGATGTAAAACTGCAAGAACAAATGAAAAGCAATGAAATGCAATTTACGATTTCAATCAAAACTATCAAAGTCAAACGATACAGATCATCAACCGTACGTGTCAAGCGTCATATTGACGTATCAAACGTCAAACGGAAAAATCAAAGATATCTATCAACATTTCAGTATCGGACAATTTCAGCTCATATTTTCCTACAAGCAGCTTCAATACGAAATAAATAATCGATTTCCATCATTAAAACACATCGATATTCAACTATACAAACGTACGCTGAACTTAACACCGAACGCAATAATCGCACAAAGGCAAAACGTGGGCGTCTCTCGGAACGCAACAGAATACATAAAACAGAATTTTCCAACGATGCGAAAAAAAACTACTCATCTACTGGACGAAAACTGAAAAGACATTTTCTTTCTCGTCCAAAGAAAAATCTCTCACCGTGAAACGAAAAGCGGTGAAATACGCGAAGTAAAAAAGAAAACGCGAAAATGAAAGCGGTCATTTCTCCACCGATGGTAAAAATGTGTATTATATTATTGCATGTGACGCAACGATGAGTTTTACGCGTGTTATGTGTTTATTTGTACGTATATATCTAACGTGTGTGGGCACTTTATCTGTTTTCTCCGATCTAATCCGATTTAGGGGGAAATCTTCAGTCCTCGAGGATCCTTCGAGGATTGGGTTAATTAGGGTTAAGTCGGAACGAGCCTCAAGACGAGATGATCGCAAGTTTGGGGTGGAATATTCTACGATATTTTTAAGATGAGTGATGTGAGATTTTTTCAGCATTTCTAATCATCCAAAGTTACTCCACTTATATTTTTATTAATTCATAAAAAAAAGTAAGTAAACAGTTTCGCAATGTTAGCATTATCAAAGATTTGCTCACAATCAGATAACATTCCCTCATCCCACGAATTTTCAGGATTCGCTTTCGCCTCGAATTTTTCCCACTTATTGATCGACGATATCGAAGCCTCAAATCAACAATGGGACATCTATATATAGACATGCCACTGTTGCTTTCAAGTATCGATATGTAAAATATAAAATGCGAACGATGAACCGTTAAAAAAAAAGCTTTGATTCTGCAAAACGTCAAAAAAAATAATAATTGTCAATTTAGAGTCGTCTAATTGATATATCCGGATCAATGATCTCTGGCGCGACCTCACATTTGTTTCCCCTTGATTATCCTAATTTGTACGTCTGTATAGCTTTATGTCGAGTTATAGATCGGATCGATGGATCCGAGTGTTGAATAGATGAAAAATGTTCTGTCATAACAACGAAAACTAACGAGGCGATAAATATTTATCCGTTTCTCGAAGCGTTCGGGATGAGAATTGAGAAATGTGTAAGGATCTGATTCATAGAATTCTCATGAATAAACTCGATTTTGATAAAAATCGATACGATAAGAGTTTATCGCCTAATACAATGCGAAAAATAACAGCGTCATTGCGAAAATGAAGAAGTGACTGTGTTTTCGTCATACGTTTTGCAAGAGAAAAAAGAAGCGATAATTATCTTCATTACTAGTGATATCATCATGATATAACCGGCTGGATTGAAAAAAAGTTGAATATTCGTGATGTCATGAACGACTTTACAACAGATGCAGCAAGTTATTTTCTATAAGAATATAAATATTAAATTGTTTGTAATCTATTATGTTTTTCTATTGTTAGAATGCTAGAATTTATATCGTTCCGAGTAGCTAAATGGGATCTCGGTGAAAATATTCACATAAATTAAATCGGCTGATATCAAGTGCTTCTATTATGAAAATAGAAATGCTTAAGTATTGTATTTTTACAGATTCCTTAGTTGTATATGCGCTAGGAAGAGAAATTTTGTAATGTGCTCATCGCAAACAGCAGATAGGATCAAATATATTGCAAATATGAAGAGAAAAAAATCTACAGAGAGCAGTTATAAAGTGGAAAAATAATATGTATCAATTGACAGTAGTTATCTTATCGTTTGTTGTCGGAGTGTACATATACATTTTTTCATAATAAAAAAATTATGCGATCCATTTGGTAAATAGATTAAGGTAAACAAACGGCTAGATCATGAACTGATTCATAATTTGTAGAATGAATAATGTACCTGCAACGTTGTGGATGAGTTGTAGAATCAAAGGACGACGAGTCACAATTCCAGATCCACGAGGGAGAAAATCTCTGCAAGAAAGAGTGAAAATTAATAATTGTCATAATGATAATAGACAAGTATATAAGATTAGAAATTTTGAGTTTAATGATATAAGTCTGATAAAATTATTTCACGTACCCAAAGTACGGCGGTGTTTATTATTCATCGCTCGGTACCAATGTTATTAATATAAATAGTAAATGGCAATTTAAACTGCATGATCAGTTTTATTAGATAAATGCACTCACATTACACACATTGTTAAATTTATATTGAAAATATGTTAATTTTATATTATCGTCCTTAATTTTTTTCAATAAAATTTATGAAATCATTCTAATTTGAATAGAGTTACAATTGTTCGATAAATCTGATAAAATATAAATTAAAATTGAATTATTAAAAAAATCTTTCATAGGATTAAGATAAGTATTCGGTTGAAATGAAAGTCGTTTAACTAGAATGATGGTTTGTGTGAAATATTTATAAAGGAATGAATATTTTACATACATAAAAAATGTCATAAATAGCGTCTGAATGAAAGTGTGATATAAAAATGAATAGATTTCATTTAGAGTAATTTGAATTAATCCTACAGCAATTTCATTTCATTTAGGTTAGTACATTTTCCATTTACAGCCATTTTTATTTAATTTCGAGTAACTAAATACTTTCTAATTCGAGTCTATCGATTAACTGTCAAATTCATCCCCATATGAAAATTCAAAAACGACAACAGGGTCACCATTTCAAAAGTGGAAAAAAAAAACACAATTAAAACATTGTTATGGTAGCACTGCATCGTACAATGCACGTCAGATTCGATCGAACGCGACGAGCGACGAAAAACGAAAATTCCTTGGAATCCGAACGCGATTGATCATCGCGCGTCACTCGAACGGGCGGAGCACTAGGGCGCGAGAGCCGCCCGAAGGCCGACGAGGACGAAACGTCAAACGCAAAATGCGCCATCGCACGGGATGACGGATCGATCGAGCGCACGGGTATCGATCGAAGGCGTTCGTACACAATAGCGAACGTGCGACGGAATAGATTACGATGCAGAATACGAAGAGTACCTTCCGACGAAGTTCTCGAGCACGGAGCTCTTGCCGGCGGACTGTCCCCCGACGACGGCGATCTGCGGCAGGTCGAGCTGCATGTGCACGCCGAGCTGCGTGAACGCGTCCTGCAGCTTGTTCACGATCGTGATCAGGTGCTCCATGCCCGTGTTGCCCGACATGCTCGGGCTGGGGTGGGGCGCGCGCCCCGAACGCCGCGACTCTAAGAACGAGAAAAAAAGCGGACGCGAGCGTGCGCTGCGAGCGGCGGACGCCGACTGGCGACGACCACTCGATACGCGCGCACGCGTGCCAACCGAAGACGACGAACCGCTCGACCCACACACGTTGCGACTTCGCGAACGTTGCGCAACTCCGTCGAAGAGTTTCGGCGCTTTCCTATTTCAGGCGCGCCTCTATTCCGACTCGATCTCACTTCTTTTCCGATTCGATTCAAGAACTGATCCGATTGAAAAAAAATCCCATTTTATCAATCGAGTCCCGTTCACGCGCGGCATTACGATTTCTATCCTTGCTCCGTTCCACGCTCTCTATTATCTATCAATCTATCCCGCTCATCATTGAGATGTCGATAATTTGTGACGGATCGATTCACCGAACGTAAGGATTAAATAAAAAAAGGATTCGTAGAATCTTATCGGAATCGAATAAGTTTAAAAGAAAATCTCTTTTGAGAAACTTATAAAAATTTTCTTCCGATCGGATAGTATAAAAAACTTTCTTTGAAGTGATAGATGAATCATAACTATCTTTATAATATGTTTCATCTTGCATAATACTATTTTTTCACAATAAAGCTTATTATACGAAAAGATATTAACGGCTCCCATTCCAAAACCTCACTAACCTTTGAATGCACGACCGTTTATCGAGACCACATCGAAAACAGTCACATTGAATAATTTTACTAAATACGATGATTCAATCGAAACGAACGATCGCATTATTTATCTGAACGTTGGGTATTCGTAAGAAATCGTTGAAAATTTCGATTCGAATCATTATTCGATCTACCAGAAAATATAAATATTTATGACGATTCGTTCCAGAAACGATATCAAACGTGTAAGGATTAATAAGGAAGAAAATCGGCTTTCCTTTTCTAACTCTCTACTCTCGTTCGGAAGCGAAAGAAACGGTAGCACTCTTTGGATTCTGAAACGGTTTGACATTTTTTCGATTTAAAGCTGTAACGGTTCTGATTTTGACACTTCGAAAAACATTTTGAAGATTCTAATTTAACATTTCATCGTCCGATTTTTCCGAATTTCGGCATTGTCAAAATATTTAGTGATTCCATAACTCTTTGAAAATCAATAGTTCCAGACTTGCGCAATTTGAATATAGGACAGAACTGAGAAACTTTCAGGAATCGTATCGCATCTGATACGGTTTTCAGGAATCTCTTCGAGTATTTCGAAATATTTTTTTGATGGATTTGTGTAGAATTATCTTTCAGATCGTTCATAGACCAATATCAAAATTGAAGATACTTTTAATATATCGATATACGAATATAAACCTATGTGTATAAGTATGAAATTGAAGTCATGTTTAAATGTCAAATGTCACACGTGACTATAAGTAAATTCCAAAATGCATAGATATTGGCAAATGTTATATCCACTATTACAAATTTTAATCTGAATAAACTAATACCTATCAAGTGATTCGCAGTGTAATTAAGATTTGCAATATGAATTTCAACATTTTTTTTTTATTAAAATTGTTTCGACTTATTTATGACTAAATATGTATTAATTACATATTGACTTTTTATATAACTCTATTTCTATTTTATATACTAGATATTTCACAAACCTATTCATAAGTGATCGAAAAATGATCAACAGTTTGTTTTATACGAACTCATAGGGTAATATGGGGAAATAGGAGGCACTTTTTGTCTATAGGGGCAGGAGAGAACAAACGGATTGGGTGGAAAACTTGAATCACTCAAATTAAAGTTATGAAAAGTGTAACATTATTTTCAATTGGCAATTTCAGATCACTTGGCTCATCATTTTCATCTTGTATCTTGCTTCTCTTCATATTTTCTGAAAATTATTTGATTCATTATACTCAATAGGTATAACACGAAAAAAGAAATCAGTAATCAATAAAAATCTGACAATAACTGTGAAAAACGTTGTAGAAAGCAGAAGGATTCGTTATTCAGGAATTGTATTTAGTTAAGACTTAAAAACCTAAACGAAGATTATAAGGCTGAGAATAATGATAAAAACGCATGAATATTCCTAAAAAGTGATATGAACCAATTTAACCACTAGTACGATTTAAATGTATTTTCTGGCATCTCTCGTTTTTGGGTTTTCATTACAAAATCAGTAGACTTTTTCAAATGATGATCATATTATGTAATCCAAATTTAATTTCGAGTGTTTTGACACCATTTTCATCAAAATATGATTTTTCGAACAGGAGTTACAAATTAAAAACAAAACCGGCAGCCAACTGTGCTCACACTCCTTTAATGTTCAGATGAGGCGAAGAGAAAATGAGATGAAGAAAAAAAAATAGAAGGTCTTTTTCAAAATGGAGTTAGAGGCGAAAAACAAAAGAAGAAATGTTTTAGAAGGATTGAGTATCCCCACGCACAATTACGTAAAAAAGCGGCTCATGCACGTAACTACGCACTTTAAGACCAATATGTTCAATTTGACAGTTAAATGTCACTTGGTTTCTTGTGAGGGTTGTCACAAATTCAGTTAGGATTTCGAAGGTTATTATGAATAAAAAAGAATTATTTTCATTGATGGCTAACACAGCATCAGAAATTCCCGAACTCAACAAAAATGTCGAAGAGCTGGAGCACTTTGATGAGATTTCTGAGATTCAACGAAACTTAGAAGAAAACATTAACAGCTCTTCAAACAAATCGGTACCTTCAAACATCAAACTCCACGTGAACGAAATGTTTTCGGATATAACGAATGGAAAGTTTAAAGAATACCTCAATAAACCTCCGATAAACAGTATAAACAGTACTTCTAATTTCAACAAGTCTAGTGATGTAGAATTCTTCACAAATAGCATAAAGGAATTGAAAGCTAAAGAAAATTTAAAGAATCCTAATTCAGAGCTGATATTGATTGTGAATTCTATCGAAAAGCAATTGGATGATGTGAAGACGGCTCAATGTAATTTGGAAAGATTATTTTCGTCATTAAACAAGTTGAAAAGCAGGATGAATAAAATAATTGTCGATCCTAAATTAAATGAAAATGTCATAAGAGATTTGGCTTTCGAAGTTAGTGTGAAAAAAGTGTGTGATAAAATAAATGATCTAAATAAGGTATATAATTATTTAATACATGCAATTATTGTGATAATGGTGTGTCATATTTTTTTCATTTTATATAAAAAAGTTGAACACAAAACATTGAAATGAAAGATACATGACATATACCGTTGTCATAATCATGGTACCTATATACCGTGAAGCTATATTTGAGATTTAATTTTGTTTTTTCAGTATATTGAAACCAAGAAGAAAATTATAAAACTTTGTAAAGATCAAATGGCGAATGCTCAGAATTTATCAGAACGTCATATGGAAAACGAATTACCTGCAGTCATTTCAATGTTGCTAAGAGATTTCGAAATCGCCATTGCATGAAAACTTACCAATTTCCAACATATAATCAGCTAAATCATTTGTATTAATGTGCCTTTAATTATATTCAATCAAAATAAAAGTCAGCTGCTCGATCGATAATAATTTTATTTGGATAATCCCTTATTTTACAAGAATCCTATTGAGATAGCATTTCATATACCAATATGCATAAACAGTATAACATATTTTTTTTCGTATTTTAAACTAAAAACTTTCTTCTCATTTTTAACTTAGGGTAAGAATGTTTCATATCATCGCTACTCCACATATACCAAAAAAAAAAAAAAACAAAAACGTCTCAACACTCTACAAAATCCGATTACCCTGCACCAAATAATTAATAAAAAAATGTCGAAAACACTCCAACCTAATTTCATCAGTCATATCAAAATCGAACATTTCTTGAAATGAAGCAAATTTCGTTTCTTACGAAATGCACGAAGCACTGGTGAAATTGGACGATTTTCGATCTCATGCAAAAAAGACATCTAAATGTACGTTTCATTATTCATTTATCAATTACATTTATACCTATCGTTAGAAATTGTTCATTCAAAGTTTTTATATATTTTTTTGTAATAAAAAAAGCAAATATTCATATATTAATATATAATTATATCGTACACTAAATTGAAGCATCTTTACGTTTATAAAAGCATCAAAAGCTAATTTTTAATTATACTCTTGGTGGAGATTCAATTATGACAATCTGTACCCTAAGTTTTTTTTTTATTTTGTTTTTGGAATAAATTACATTCTTATACAATATACACAATGTTCAGTGTGTAGTGATATTACATTTAAAATAATATATATAATCCACCTCGAATGATTCGAAATGCCTATATAGGTTACAATTCCATACTTAATCAACTACATGTAAATTAATTATCATTTTGAATATATTTATATATATATATGTATATTATAATTGCGCAGTAGCGTGATCAATTTTTTCGTATTTTTTTTTCTTTATTTTATGTATAAGATAGATATATTATATATATGCGTCCATCCATTTACACGGACGATATAAATTTTTCTAGATTCCGTGTCATCAAGTATACCTTCAATCTTCCGTGAATGAGGTTACTATCTCAAGCGAGTTTTCTTCTTATCATTTCGTCAGTTGACGTGAAGAGATCAAGTGGGGCGACCCAACATTGAGCCGTGCATTCCAATATTCACATTGAACGTCCTATTGATTTTTATAAAGTAAAATATAAAAGTGTGTAACATTATGACATTATAAGGAAGGGACCCATCAAACAAACGTTTTCCTTAAGTATGTTTATTCATAAAGCAAATAATTCAAAAATTATATATTTAATACATTTAAATTTCTCAAAAGCTATTGGAATAATTCGCACTGTTAAATATGTCAATAAATAAATTTATTATATTAGTCGAAATTGTAATGTTTTAAATTAGTTGATTTGAAAAGAAAAATGAGATTATTAAAGGAAATTTAGTTCCTGAGAAAAATTGACCCCATTCTAAATAAAATGGTTTGAAACTAAATTAAAAAATAAGGGTCCAATTAAAAACATGAGCCATTGAGATATCATTAGCAAAATATCCTTTTGAAAATATACATAAAAGGACTTAGTTTAAAATCAAGATTCTCGAGAATGTTGGCACAACGATCTAGAAATTTCACTTCCATAATATAAAAATTACATTAGAAGTACAAGGCTCACATATATAGAAATTGTTAATTCAAAAATTAGTAACTATCACAAGTCAGTTTTTAAGGGGAGATGTTACGCCATCGTAAAGCGTCTACGTAGCATCTCTCCTTCCGCCAAAAAATATACATTGTGTGCATCTAATATAATTGATGTTACAAACTCGAAAACTTCAGATTTTTTTTTATCACTTAACATTATTTACATTTCCTCTCAGTTACATACTGATCACATCTTGCAAATCAGGCAGATATTATAGTTTCATTGCCAATTTAAATACTTACATAATAATAGCAGTCTGTCATGTAAATAATCAGTTCACTCTTATCCTCAAATAAACAAAGTTCTATAATATACATTTTTTTTCAGGAGTCTGAAACTCGACCCCAAATCTCGAAACATTTGTCAATTAACGATTGTGAAATTTTACAGTATTGAGGAATATACGTCAACTAGGTTGGTCAGAACACTTTCAGAAAAGTTCAAGCTCAAAATTGAATAACATTTACAGAAAAAGCATATCCTTTAACATCGTTCAGGAAGAACCACAAAACACGGTTACAATCCATGGATACTTCCGCGTCATTAAACGGTAATTTGTGCACAAATTCACTTTCGAACCGATAGCTACCACACGATTTTTAGCATAATTTAACAATTTCGTGGTTAATTTCAATCACTGTAGATTATTAGGGCACATTTTATGTAGTCAGCGAAAATGAAACACTTTATATGAGTTATGATAATTTCGAATAAATGAAATCAGATGTATGCGCGCATCAAAAATGCACAAATTTGAATTAGCTAGCTTTAAAATAAAAATATATTATCATTAATAAAATAGTTTGGATAGGAATTTCATTCAGTTTTTTTTTCTTGAGATGTTTCCGTAGTGCTGACGCTTGTAGTAGTAGGAGCTGCAGAAATCGGAATGGAACTTTCAGCAGATGTCGTCACGGGAGCAACAGCAGTATCTTCAACGGTTGGTACAGTTTGTTTTTGAGGTTCTGGCACAGACGATGGAACTGATTGAGGAGTGTCTGGAAACAAAAAAAAAAAGTTAGTTCACATTAAATACAACAATCATTAAATCTTATCATGAACTTTTAAAAGAACAACTTACTACGAGAAGAATTTTGCTGATAATATCCGGAATTTCCACCAGAACCAGTATTTGTTGAATGCCTTGTGTGTTGAGGGCCGTTATTTGGTTGATGTCTGTTATTGCCTCCTCTATTTGAAGTAATTTATAGATTAAAATAGTGATGAAAAGTTTTCTTAAACAAATTATCTAAAGTATTATACAAAAAGAACTTGCCTATTGTAAAGTTGTTGTGGAGGTAGTGGTCTTTGAATTGGTGGTGGATATCTTGGTTGCATTCCTCCTCGTGTGATAGCCATATTTAGTGATGCTTGTCGTCCATTTTGCTGTATCACCTGAACAAATGAAACATAAAATGTATAATCGGTTATAAGAGAGTTTATGAACAGAATGAATGTATCAAAATACCTGTTGCATATGCTGATATTGCGACTGTGGCGGAGGCTGTTGAGGTTGATATTTATGGTGTGGAGGACTATGTTGTGCACCTTGTTTTGAATTTCCACCTGGGTTAGATCCAGATATAAAACCACTCGAGCCATTACCCTTACCAGAAGTGTTTGACATACCATTTCCTTTGGGCGAAGGTGCGCCTCCACCAAAACCTCCAGAACCTTGGTTAATTACTCCTTGCGATAGATTCCCTCCACCAAACATTCCATTCTGATGATCCTAATAACACAAAAACTGAAAACAAATTCTTTAAATAAAATATTTTTGATTTTACAAAACAAACCTGTAAAGGACTTTTGAGTTGTTGAGGTCTAGTTAAATGTCCACCATGATCTTGTTTACCAGCTGCAGCACCGGTAGCACTAACGTACGATGGTTGATGTTGTGCAGCACGTCCGTATTGTTGTTGAATTGCCATTTGGAATTGTGATGATAGTACCTAAACATTTCAAGAAAAAATACATTTAGAATGGTAATAATTCAATTTTAGAATAGTATTCATAGATATAAATTAATGTACCTGTGATCCAAAGTTTTGAATTCCAGCGTTGTTATGATTTTGATTCGGCTGACCGAATTGAATGCTGTAATTACCAGATACATTTCCAGTTTGTTGATAAAATCCCGTCTGACCACCTGAAATAAATATTCAGAATTAAAGATAATTTCAAAACCAACATTTACAAATTCACAATGTTTGTAGAAAATTAATGAAAATGTATGTGGGTTGAAATGACAAACAAATACAAAATTTGAGTGCTTTGGATCCCACCTATGATTTAGCACCATCTTTTAACAATTCAAAACAGAAACAGTAGTTCTGAATGTGGCTTTCATTTTTAGATGCACATGGATAAAAAGAAAATGTGTATTTACCTGCATTCTGAGAGTAATATGAAGATGCAGGTTGCAACGGAGGCGGTGGTGGAGGTGGGGCTTGTGGAGCTGCACGAACCAGCGATGGAGGTGGTAAAGCGGTAGCATAAGGCGGAGCTGGAGCTTCGTGCGGCGCACCATATCCTAAATATTGTTGGGCTTGATAAGATGTTCCTTTTGTGCCTGAAAAGTTAACAATGCGATTAAAAACTGATAGAACTGAGGTAAATAAATTGTAATTAATAAAACGATTACCTATAGCACCAATTGGTTGATTAGATGGTTTAACACTTGCAGACATGAGAGAATTGGAAGAACTTGATATCAGCACGGTACTGGGATTGGTTCCTAGTTGACCAGACTGTCCGAAAGCAGCACCACCAGGGCCTTGGAAAAGGTTTTCCTGTAAATAGTTTCAAAACATATTCTCAATGCACTGAAATACAACAATTTTAAATTTGAAAATACTTCATACCATTCTATATTGATTTTGTAGCCCTTGGAACATATCTGGTGGTTGATAATTGTAAGGTGTTGAGCCTGTCGCATATGGTCCACTTGGATAAGCACCATACTGACTTCGAGTTTGGTCAATTTGGAAAGGATAAAGTCCTCCTTGAGAAGGTATTTGCTGTGACGAATTCAATAATTGTTGTGAAGAATTGAACACGACTGTAGGTGGGGATGGAATTGCAGATATTCCACCATACTGACTAGGTTGATAATTGATATGATTGAATGTGTGTTGCATAGGAGGGGGAGAAAGACCCATGACTCCTCCGACACCTTGAATACCGCTGATGCTGCTCATAGATTGCAGAGTAGCCGTAGCTTGAGAGAGACCTTGGAGTGCATTTTGTCCCATAAGTGCAGCCTGCATGTTCTGTAAACTTTGCGTCATTCCTTGAGTGAGTGTTTGTTGAGTTGGTTTAACTTTACACACATTTGTTGTTGGATTATTGACATTGTTATTTCCAGGAGAAAAGCCTTGATTTTGGGTGACATCATTCACACCTTGATGATCTTCAAAGCCAGAAGTAAATTGAGCTGCGGTGGAGTTAACGCTCATATTATGTTGAGAACCCAAGCCATGCTGAGATACACCTAGATTATGCTGACTCATGCCATGTGGAGAACCTAACTGTTGAGATAGATTATGTTGTGATGATAAATTATGCTGCGATGTTAAAGCAGAATGCTGGGATGACATATGCTGGGCCCCAATATTATGTTGTGATGATAAACTATGCGGTGAAGAAACTGACATATTATGGGCAGAAAGAGCATGTTGCGAGTGGCTTCCATCTTCAATAGTTTGATTTTCCATTACTGTTGGCATATTTGTATTATCCCACACTTTTTTAACACTTGCAATTTTCAGATTGAGCTCTCTGTCTGTGGTTAAAGGCATTGTGTTCTGAGACGATGAACTGATCGTATGCATAGGTCTAGATAACCCGATAGCTTTAGAACCCTTATCGTCCGTCAGTTGACTCAGATCAGAATCAAAGTTGAAATGCAATTTCATATCGGATGAATCTTCAGACGTTTCTGGCACAAAAGATATAGGGAGTTGCAGCGATGAATCTTGCTTAGCAGCACCTTGATTGTCACTGTTTATCAAATCGGATATGAAAGGAGTACTTTGTTTAGCATCGCTTGTGAATCCTAATATTTGACTGTCAAGATTATCTTGCTGCCCAACGGGACCTATACCTTTCGGACATGTTTGTACTTTCATAGCATTTCCATTAGAATTTCCTATTTGAGGACCCATTGCAGGTGAAACAAACTTCTGTTTAAATTCAGGAGCCGATTTGTAATTTGTATTTTCAAAGATGATAGTGTTAACAGGAGGTGGCGATGAAGGTTCGTCAAGTAAACCGGTACTATCCAGTATTGTCAAGTTAGATTGTGTTTTTTGATCGATGGATGAATTGTTGGGAGTACTCCTTTGACTGGAATGACCAGAAGGCGATTCGTTGATACAAATTTCATTACAGTCTAAATTCACAACACCCGAGTTCACAATATTGGAATCACTATCTAATGTTCTCAACGATTGACCGATGGGTTTATCCCAAGCACTAACAGGCTGAGAAGAAATAGAGTTCATGTCCATGGAAGAACTGCCAACGAAGCCTTGATTGATGGTATGCTTTTGAATTCTCTGTTCTCTTTGCTTCATCAAACGCGGAGGTAAGTTGCTTTGACGAGGTCTATCAAACTGCATCGGTTTGCACGGATTCTGGTTAATATTCATTGGTCTGTCATGTGGCATATTTGGAGGGCCGTTTGTTTTAATGTTAGGCATTCCTGAAGCATTTCGCATGCCACTATTGATAGATTTTTCACTAGAATTTCTAGTCGTAGAATTATTTCGTTGATTATCTGGGGCTTTAGGATGATGTTGCTTATGTGGACGATTAGAAGGAATTTCTTCTTTCTGAATACTTCTGGCATCTTTGACGTTCTTCTTGCTTCGAACTTCTTGAAATCCATCATCGACAACTTCAACTTCATCCATATTGTCTTTGGAATCGATTTTTTTGTCTTTCATTGGTTTTTGACTTATTTTCATTTCTGAAATAGCAACAGAAATGTCATTACCATCTCCGTATTTCACATCATCCACCCTATTCACAGCGACTGGAGTAGAACCGAAAGGTAAAATATCTTTTTTGTTTATTGGATTATTACGAGTTATGTTACCGGATGAATTTTGTCTGTTAGGAGCATTTTGATTTCGTGGCATACCAAAGGAAGCAGCCTGTTTTTTATCATTGGGTCCTTTCGGGTGAATATTTGTTTGAGAATTTTGCCTGTTTTCAGAAGAAATATTATTTTTCAGCAATTTATTGTGCTTAGATCCACCTTCAGAATGCTCAGATGTAGTTTCCCAAGCTTCTTCTTCTCCACTAGCACCATCAGTCTTGTTTCGATTAGTTTTATTTTTGTCCTGTAAACGTGGAGGGACACCTCGTCGCTCTCTTCCGATGATTCCAGCATTCTGAGCTTGTTTATTGCGTACCTTATCATCTGTTAAAATTTCAGATTTAGAATCATTTTCAATATTTTCATCAGCAATTGGATTGATCTGGCCAAATGGACTCTTTGAACTTTGAGGGCCATAACCCACACAATGAATCGCGCCTCTGCCACGATATGCACCACCTCCACCTCCGCGTCCACGTCTGGACGGTTCACCCCTGGGCGCGAAAGCTTCTCGTCCTTCATTCCGGTTATCGTGTCTTGGCTGTTGCGATTGTTGATTGTTTGAATCTTTATTGGAAAAGTTGCGATTTTCGTTTTGAGACGATGAAAGCGATGAACTGGTGTCTTTGGCAACATTTCGATTTCTTTCATCTTTTTCTCCCTTTTTCATCTGTGATTTAGGACTTCTTCCACTTCTTCGTTTGCTGTTTAATTGTTGATTAGTTTCATCACCTGATATTTCAGATTCGCTGAACATAGAATCTCTGTTAGAGCGACCAGTACCTCTTCGTCTTGAATCATTACCTCTCGCACCCCAATTACTAGCTCTGTAAACTACACCACCATAACCTCTCTTTCCACCAGAATCTAAGCGATTTCTGCTTCCAGAACTGGATTTCTTTTCTGAACCTGAGCTACTAAGCTTTCTTTCGGGTCTGTCTTTTGAATTTTCTGAGTCTTTATTGACAGGATCAATTTTATTCTGATCAGCATCTATGGGTTCAAGATTGGATTCAAGCAAAAGATTTTTATTTATCTCATCGGGAATGAGGCTTTCCGATTCTGCTGAAGGGTTAGACCAAATTTTCTTATCATCTTTATTTGCATGAGAAATCTGTGATTCAATTTCAAATGCTTTAGTGGGATTAATTTCAGCGTCATTTTCAGATATTAATTTTTCTTTAATGAGTTCATCACTTTTCTGTGAAGATATCTTTTTGTGAGAATAATTGCTCCTTTTGCTATCATCAGAGTCAGATTTATAGTCTTTAAGATTAATACGGATGTCTCTATAATTACTATGAAATGAATCTCCTTTTCCAGAATCAATTTTTTCTTGGAATTGCTTTTCAGAATGATTTTTCAGGGATTTATATTCTTTGTCTTTCTCATAGGATTCAAAAGGAACATCAGTTGATGCATTATCGAAATTCTCTGATCTCTCTTTGCTTTCTCGAGAATTTTTCAGATTAGAATCAAGATTTTCTAATTGTTTATTAGAATCAACTTTTTCATCTCGTCTGTCAGTTTTTTCAGCAGACTTACGATCGAAAGGTTCAATTTTTCTCTCAGAAAAATCTTGTGGAATAGATTTTCTTTCTGCGTTATCACTAGTTTTATCCAAATTAGATTTTTGATCATAACTATCAGACGGTTTGCGTTCAAAATCAGTTTTTCTATTTGAATCAGAAAATTCCTTTTGAGATTCTCTAGAACTTTGCCTATCTATGTCACGTGAACTTGAATTTCTCTTGACTTTATCATTATACTCTTTGTCACTATTTCTCCATTCGTACATGTTTTCTCTAATGTCCCTTGAATGATCATAAGTATCAGAATGCTTTTTATCATCAAAATTGCTACTCGATCTTCTTTCATGGTCTTTTTCCCAACGGCTTTCTTCATCTCTCTCACAGTATTCCCTGCAAAAAAAAAAAACAAGATTTTATATGAGACACAAGTAATAATGTTTAAGAAATTCTGTAAATGAAAAATAGTCCAATCAGATTAAAAAAATAGCTTCAGATTTGTATCAGTCGGCAATTCCTATCAGAAAAGGGTTCATCATTTCGGACTAAAAAGATTTTTGTTAATAATTATTTTAAATTTACCTATTAGAATGACGAGTATCACTAGAAGATGAAAGTTTTCTTGGAGGATGTCGAGGATGCCTTGGCTCATCCGGTGTATGTCTTTCTCTTCTTCGGTCATCTAGTTTTTCAACATCCTTTGAAGAAATATCTGAATCTGTACGATTGCGGCGAAGGTTGCCTTTATTTCCTTGATCTTCAACACGTTTACCACCACTGGTGGAATTTGAAGAGTGATGAAAGTTTTCTCTTTGATTTGATTTTGAAGCGGGGAAATTCCATCTATTAGACTCATAAGACGTGAAGGGCATTGGAGCTTTATTGTCTTCGTTTCTATTAGATTGCTTTGCATTGTCCTGATTGGAAGATCCATCAAGATTGTTAGAATTCATACGTCCAAAGTCACTCCTCTCAGAACCAGATGAAGACATTCTGTCGAAATTGTGGCCACTTCTACCTTGTTGTAATTTCAAAAATCGAGGAGGAATATTTTTTAAGTTGTTCGATTCTCTCTCAGACCTCAATTCTCTATCTCTTTCACGTTCTGTTCTGGGATGACTTTCGCGATCCCTATCTCTATCACGTTTTCTATCTCTGTCCCGATCCCTATCGCGATCTCTATCTCTTTGCCGTTCTCTTTCCCTTTCTCTATCACGTTCTCTATCTCTATCAGAGCCTCTGTCAGAGTCCCTATCTCTGTCAGAACCACCTCTTTCCATTCTAGGCGGTCCATCTCTATAGTACTCACGATCTCTGTGATAATTACCATCACGTCCTCTATCTCTTTCGCGATCCTTAATTCCTCTACCATCACCGATTTGAGTCATTTGCCTAAATTCAGCATCTTTTTCATTACGAATATTGTCTCGAGAAGTAGATCTATCTAATGCTGGAGGATGACTTCCAGAACGATCAGCATCTCTAGCGTTGTCAATTTTGGGTAGAAGTTTGCTTTGATCTTTATCTTGATCGGAAGAGGATGGTATGGCCACCTGCAAAATTGTGAAAATATTGAAAAAAAAAAAATCAGCTAATTGCATATAAAGAAGAACAGAAGTTTGCTCAATTACCGCATTAGGTTGTCCAGCTGCAGTAGTTGCCAGTGACTGTTCAAGAGCCAATTTTTGTTTTGCAGCTTCTTGTTGATGTCGTTGCTCCTCTTGATAACGCCTTTCATCTTGTTGCTTTCTCAATTGAGCCTTTTCAACTATAGCTGCAACTTCAGATAAATGTTGTCTTTGACGAAGTTTCCAAACCTAAAATAAAAGTATTAGTAACAAGAAGAAAAGATGTTAAAACTATATGTACAATAAAATACCTCATCATCTTCAATTGTTTTGCTAATTATGGAGGGTTGTCTTTTATCTTGAGAATCTTTTTCAAATCCTCGATTATTTGCTGAAGAAGCATTTTTATCCTTATGTTTATTCGATGACGGTGGATCTTTACTAGGACTTTCATCGTCCGAAAAATTTAATTTTTGACTGAAAGTTTGTAAAAAATAAATGAAATAATAATCCAATGAAGCATAATTCAATATTGATATTTCAAAAATCTTTACTTGTAGTCAATTTCATCCTTGGTAGCCCAACCAGGATCTTTAGCGATTTCATCCATTTTCTTTAAAACTTCTTCTTTTATGATTGGTTTTTGAATTAGCTTATCAGAAACTGGAGGACGCTAAAATTGATTTTTTTAATGAGTGAATGTAACAAAATGAGAATTGAACAAAACTAAAGGTAAAAAACCTGAACTCCTCGAGAGGCTTGGTTATGTGACTGACGAGCACCAGGTAAAGGTGGACCCTGTGGTACAATAGCGGGCGGAAACCCTGTGGTTCCACCCGCTCCAGTACTATCTTTCATCATCTGTTTGCAATTTTCGAAATGAGTCGATTTGAAAGCAAAAAAAAGTTTAATGAAATACAAAAAAACAACACTTACAAAGTTGGGGACTAAGGTCCTGGGGTATTGTGTCGCCGTGCGCGAATCTCCACCTTGCGCAGGACCTTCGGGGCCACTCGTTCGTGACCCTCCAGCTGTCCAACTGCCTTCGGCTGTGAAATAGGATTAAATATTAAACATTATCATTAAATAAATAAATCGCTTTTTTATTATGCAGTTTTGATAAAGTACTTTGAGGTCGAAGAGAAGCTCCCACAGGATGTGGACCTCCATCCAGAGAAGGAAACTCTTGTTGAAATTGAGCCGTACGTTGAGGAGGCAACGCGGCCCAACCCCCCGGGAACGAACCTGCATGCTGATGGGACTGAGCAGAATAAAATTATGAATAAAATGCAGTAAAAATAAGCATTCAAATCGTAAAGGAAAAAATATTCGTACTGGGATGATCTGTGGTTGACATGATTGATTAGGTGCAGAAGCAGCAGTCGCAGTGGCCGATGTGGAAGTAGCCGGAGAGGAACTTCCAGTGATCGAAGACGCACCACTCGTATTTCCTGTCACTTGAGTAGAAGAACTAGAACTATAAAATGAAAAATTTCGTACAATTTTCTTTAAATAGTATTACGAGATGTTAAAAAAAAAGCTTTGAATACTTATTGACTGAAGGATCTTGTCCAGACTCAGTTTTCAAGGAGGGCAGATTAGCCGGACGACGTGCGTTAGGCACTTTTCCCAAGCTTTGCATTCCATGTTTGCGAGATAATTGTAATTTTGTCGACGAAGGTTCAGAACTTTCTCCCTAAAAGGTCAAACGTCGATAAATAAATAGAAATAACAACCGAAACACAAAGATAAATATTGAATTATAATATCAGATTTAAAGCGTTGTGTCTTCAGTTATGTTTCAGACGGCAATTCCTATCATAAGCTAGGTTCATCATTTGAAGATATCTAATTAATTAAAATGAAAACGAGCAAAACTTACACGACTATTACAGTACATATGATTGATGTCGAACTTCTGAAATTTGCCCTTGGTGGTGGTGGATTTCGCTTGAGCAGTAGTGGTACCTCCGCCGGCCGGCGCCGAGAGTGCAGACATGCTGCAACTTTAACACCATTAGAGAACGACTACACACCCGCGTACCCGACTGAAACAAATAATCGGTTTATTGATGAAACGCACGATGAGAATACATCGTACTGTTGAAACGCAACTCACCTTTCTGCAATTTAGTGTAAATTAAATATCTTTTTTTGAACGAACACAATAACGTCACTCTTTTTAAACTTGCGCCAATCTGAAAAATTATATCGATTTTATATTTCGTTTCATTACAAATTGTGCATCAATGGTCGTCCATTGTTTAACGCTATCTCTTTGCATGTTTTTTACAATGTGTGTGAAATATTTCTTTGAAAAAATGCATCGACACTAAGAATCTTATGCTGAGCGATTGTGTAAAAGCGCTTTTTCGGAAAAATATTGCGTATTGAAGTGATCGCGTTAAACGGGGGACGACTGTTGATTCGGTGAGCGATGAGATATTCAGTTTTAAAGGAAATTTGGGCGCCGAAGGGTTTGGGTTTCGAAACGAATTTGAGTGTCGTTTAGAAAATATGTAGTGTGACAGGTTTTACGATGAAATGAATAGACCGAAGACGATCGCGTCGATTCGTACGATCGATCGATATCTCGATAGCCGATGAACGCGAAAAGAACGTTAACGTTCAATTAGTAAATTGCTTAGTCACCGATGATTCGCGGTGTAGAAAATTTTCACTAGATCGACGTCTCGATTTTTACCGAACGAATCGAACCGAACCGAATCGAATCGAAAGAGCGAACGAGAACGAGTCCAGAAATAGCCGGCGTCTATGAGACCCGAACTTGACATTCGAACGTCTCGATTCGGTTCGAAGGTCTCCCGAAGTCCGACGCCAGACTCCCCCTAGAGGTCGACGACCCTCGAAAGGCTCGAATCGTCCACCAGGGGGCGGAGTCTCCCCGGCAGACGGGGGGCAGGGGGCAGGGGGCAAGGGGGGCAAGGGGAACAAGGGGGCGAGGGGAGGCGAAGAGGCGGGGGCTCACCTGAGCGTCTCCTCGGAGCGGAAGCGCGAAGGTGCAGAGGGGTAGAGGGGTAGAGGGGCTCCCCAGGAGAAGGGCGCGCGTCCCGGCGGCGTCGGGCGGGGCGCGCGGAGACGGATGCGGGCGGATGCGCGCCCGCCCGGCAAGATGGCGCCGCGCGACAATCGATGGCTGACGTCACAAAGACGCCCCGGCCCCCGGCACGCGCGGTGTCGCCCGACGCACTGCGAACCGAGCGGGCCGCGCGCGAACACCCTCTCGCGTCGGCTCCGCTCTCGGTCGCCGATCGTTCGACGACCGCCCGTTCGGTCGGCTCTACGGTCCTTTTTACGTCTTTTCACTAATAAAATACGGTTTATCTTTAATATGAGGGATATTCCCAAGCTAAAAACTGATACGAAAGCTTATTTCGTTTCGTTTCAGTCTGAGGTAAATTCATTACAGGTTTCGTTTCACGTTTGTGTGAAATAAATCCATAATCAATGTAAAAGTGATTGACTTTTTTCATCGTCAATCGAACGCAATCGATTTGAAATTATACTATTTCAAACAAATTTCCAATCAGACGATCGAATGCATTTTTTAATTCAACTGAAATCTTATTAAATTCCGCCATTTTTAAGTTTTTTCGCAATAGAGACACTAATACGGTGCAAAAACCGATCGCAACCGCATATCCGACCGAAAATGGCCATTCACAAAATTTGTTTCAGATAACAATATCGGTGCAATTTCGATGCGCGCATGCATAAACTTCATTTTGTAGAGTTCGACGAGCGCTAGCATTTTTAATGCTTTTTATTTAACTGTTTATGGACTTCGCGTACGTATATTTACTCTAAAAACTCTAATCTATCACGATAAAGATCGTATATAAGATTTTAGTAACCCACGTCGGCTTCTTTTTCACGACAGCTTTTAATTCTTATGGCCGTTTATACGATCGTTTGTATCCGCTACTTTATTTCATAATTTTCGATCAAACGTCATCGCATGTTATCGCCTGAAAAGTGTCAAAGAAACAAACGTTGTTTTCTTATTGTTTTTAAAGTTAAAACGTGTCAAATCTTTGAATTTCATTCGCATGATGTGCTCCTAAGACACGATTTGCAAGCGATAAGTCCATAATGTGCATAATATGTTCGCAAACAAATATATCTACCTCAGATTCTATCTTCTCAACACTGATGCATATAAGTACAATTATATGACTTCAAACAGATAATTCACATAAGATGGAGCCGAAACCTAGAAAAAATTACACCAACGAGAACGTTAAATTAGCCCAAGAAAAAGTTAACAAAAAAGGTTGGACTATCTATAGAGCGTCGAAAGTATACAAAATACCTTACACCACTCTCAAGCAAAAATGTAAAATCTCGAATCCTTCAGATCTCGACTCTGTCAAGATCGGAAGACCGTTCAATCTATCGACCGAACAAGAACTCGAAATCGTTTCCTACATCAACGAGATGCAAGAGACCGGAATAAAGCTCACCGCTAGCGATATTCGTAAGTACGCATACAAGTTATCTATGAAGAAATGTCAAAATCAATTCAACACGGATAAAAAAGTGGCAGGCTGGGATTGGTGGTTCTCGTTTAAAAAACGCTACGATATATCCACCAAAGTGAACCTTCGTACTCCGTTACCGATGATGGATAAGAGTGATATGTTTTTCAGCGATTTAAGTTCATACGTTGAGAAACACTTTCTACGAAAGGAACACATATGGTTCTTTATCAGAACTAATTTTAGTTATGTTACGGAGTCTGAAACTGTTGGAAGGACAAAATCAAAACCTGAAATTGTAAATGTGATCTTTTCAATCAATGCTGCAGGACAACGAGGTGCTCCTTTGATCGTTTCTAAAGGATCTTTTTCTAATGATCATAATCCGGTTTTTGATAATAGTTTCATCACTACTTCTCAAGATGGAATGATCGATGAGAAAATATTTTATGAATATATCAATTATTTCATGGATCAGTTGTCCGATCGTCATCGGCCTATTGTAATTGTTGTTAATTCCAAAAATGAATATATATCTCCTAAAATATGTATTTTCACAACGTTGAAAGGTATAAGAATTTTACGTTACGACTTTGATGAGGTTTTCGTTTTGCGAGCATTTCAAACTTACTTATTGTCTCATGTTAAATATTTGTGGATAAAAGAAGTCGGTAAATTTGTAAAACAAAATCATTGTAAACCCACATCGGAAGACTTTTTGACTATGTTTTCATCGGTGTATCTTGAAGGTACGAATCAAGAAAATATTACAAATGGTATGTGTAAAATCGGGATATGGCCATTGAATCCTGATATCTTCAAATCTCGAAAGAATGTTGATATGAATTCTTCAGCTGATAATGAATTTTCAACGAGTATTGAAAAACTTCGCAATCATTTTATAACTGATGTTGAAAATATTAACAATTTAGAATTGTCTATAAACAATATTAAAAAAGATGATGAGGTCGTGATTGTAATTGTAGAGTAATATTTGAGGAGATTTTGTAAATATGTAAATAATTTCATATCAATAAAACAATTTCATAAAATAAATTTCATTAAGTATAAAAAGGTTTATTTTTTATGAAAAAATGTATTAATTATTTGTAATACACATTTACATTTGACATTTATTTTTTTATCTAGCTATAATTTCAAAAGATGTAAAAATAAATACACAATTTATAATCATTTGATGATTTGCCTTTGAGATAATAAAATACATTTGTATATTTCACACAATATTAACATAAATAAAATTCAAATCATTTGCGACTTTGCACTAGGCAAAGTAATATAAAGCATTTTTAATATAATAGTTAAAATATTTCTGATTGCACAAGTTTGTGCTTTTGTTACATAACATTTAATCACAAAGTATTAAAGAAAAACAAATCAAGTAGTTTTAACAAAACTTATTCACAATTCAAACTAATTTTCAAGCAACAAATTTACAACATAAATATTTGAAATTTTTCATATCAAATGTATGATTTTATTATTATTATGATTGTACCGTTTCAAATGATATTCAAATATTTACAATCGAAATTTAATAAAAAATATCTTTCATTTTTCAAAACGGAACTTACACATACATATATCATAAAAATACATATGTACTACTTACAATACTATACAGCACCTTGTGTTACAATAATAAAACAATAAATACTGACGGTAATGATATATCACATGGAGTTTCAAAGACATGCTCTTTTCCAATAACTATGTTTATTTTATCATTCCGAAATAGTTAATCTCAAAATCATTGAACCGAGATTTATATGTTTTAAACTTCATCATGTGCTTTCTTTACTTAGAATCCAATAGACAATCAATAATATTGTCAATATGTCTAATATTGATTGTTTAAAGGATATGTATCTATTCAATACTCGGAATATATTTTCTCGATTATATAAACAAGTTAGTAAAATTAACGCATTTTTTACAAATACACAATTAGTATTCGGTAGAGTACAATAATTAAAATTATCATTTAAACTGCCCAAACGTGAAACAGTCATAATATTAAACACAATTGTATCTCAAAATTATCTGAGAGACATTAATCTCGCTCGTCATACATGAAATGTGACACAATAGGAAAATATCTACATAATTGCTACGCTAAATAGTCAGATCTTCCCAGTCTTCAACTTCTCTCTCGCTAACTGCTACCGTAGGACTAGGAAGAGCCTTCAGTTTAGAATGACAATTGGGTCCTATAGGATTATTGGTTAAATCGAGTCTCCTCAACGACGGAGAATTTGCGACTAATTCAACATCAACGTCTATAAAGAAAAATCAGAATATAAAATATCAGTGAATATATTATATTTTCACACAGAAATACTAACCGATAATGTGATTATGACTAGCATTAAGCGTAACTAAACTAGGGGCCTGTAACGCAGGTCGAGGCAATGCAACAAACGAGTTGTGTGAGATGTCAAGTCGCTGTAAAGCGCGTAAACTGACAAGTTCATCAGGCAATCTGGACATTTGATTGTGGGATAAGTTAAGATCTGAAATAAATATTATTTTAGAGTATTTGAATGCAAATAAACAATGTGTTAGTTACAATGAAATAGTACCTGTGATGAGGTTGAATTTGTCGGCAAATTTTGGAGGGATTTTAGTGATTACGTTCCCACTGAGATCACAGGTTTGGAGTTCTGTATGACGAAGGAGATGATAAACTGCATCTGGCACTTGCATTAATTGACATTCTGATAAATCTGTAAATAAATCGTTCAATATTATTTCTACTATTGAAACAATTTAACATGTTATAATTTAAAAGCTATCAAGTTTTTAACTATATCGACGATATTAAATTTTTCTCTCTCATACAATATTTTTGAGCTATTTTAGAATTCGGTAGTTATTTTTAAAACGTTGCGCAACTATCGATCCTATTCAAATTTCTAGTCTTTTTGGCGAAAAAATGTTGTTGCTAATTATTTAGATGAACTTTGAAGAACGAAAAGAGTTTAAAAAAGTACCCAAGTTTTTATTTTCTTGAGCATCTTCGCAACGAAGAATGACACGAGTAACAGCTGACGCCATGACTAATTTTTGACAGTTCTCGTTTTGAAATTGTGGCCTAAATGCGTACAATTTCATACAACTGAATTTTCACAAATTGTTCATTATGCGGGTATAAAAATTCGAAATTCATGTTAGTAAAATTGGGGACACTTGGTTAAAACTTTATTTATTTTTTATCTTTCATATCTTTTTCGGAAATTCATACCTATGTATTTAAGTTGAATTTCATTTTCAATAGAATTCTGCAATCAAACAGTTTACCTAACAATGCATCGCAAACACTTAACAATGTTCATATCGATATGTAAAATGTAAAAATACATAACATTTCCAATTGAATAGTCAGAGAAATCTCATACGAATCGAGCGCGTATTTAATGTTTCAATAAGCAAATTAAAACACAATAATCATTTCCGTTTCTCATGCGGATTACATGCGAATTTTCTCTCGAACGAGAATCGGAACGAGAATAGCTCGAGAGATTCATTTCCGATTTGCGCAAAGTGCGCATCCTTTCACTTTTGTGCGCAATTAGAACAATTAAACGATAGCGCAAATCGAAAAGTTACGTGATTTGGCGGGAAACCGAGTCCGCCATTAATTAACGCTTCACACTACTACCGCGTTTGATTTTTTACTCTTGAGTTGGCTCGAAATATTTCATATCGGATTCACTGACGTTTTTATGCAATAATCAGTTGATTTAATAATGAAAAATCGCGTGTCAGATGTAATATGAGTGTGTTTTAATCTTTTTTTTTGGTTCGTGTGCTTTCGTTATTGAAATCGGTGCATTCAAGTTCGATTTTTTCATGATTAGTAATCGATTTTATTCATTAGTTCATGTTAATACTTTCATGTAGCATATATTAAGTTGTATCTCTCATGATTCATTGAATCGTTTTTGATTGTACATATATTATTAGTTAGTATTTGAATCAATGTTTAGTATGTATATGAATCTGATGGTCAGTATTCATATTCAGTGGTGATTAAATTTCAGTCGATTAATTAAAAGTATTTGTATAGCTGATTCAAATACTGACTATTTTAATTGTTATTTTTTTTATTTTAATTAATTAGATGCTATTGCTAAAACTTTCATTAGTATTTTATAACCGTTTAGTATAAAAATGATTTCAATATCACGTTTCTCGTAACAAATCGATTCGGATTTCGATAGGCGTTTAAACGCTGACGATGCTTCAGAAAGACATTCATCACTTGGGCAACCTTCGACAAAAACCGATTTCGTTTTCGAAAAAGACGTTGCCAAACTTCTCGGTGTCGTAAAACTCATCCAAATCGCGATTCGAACTTTCGTAGAAAGAAATATCATTTTTTTTTTCATATTCCACTCGCCACTTGCACAACGAACGAAGAACCGGACTTTTCGTAATTGAAGCTGATTATGCATTTATATAATAAAAATTATTTCCGAGCGATGTTCCGTTCCAATTGTTCCGTCTGCGCAACTTTTCGTAAGAAGGAAAAATTCAACAGTTGAACCCCGATTAACGCGGTAATCGGTATATGCGAATTTACTTTAAAACGGTCAAGCAATTTATTTTTCAATTAATCAATTAATTGCAGTATTGCATAGTGATGTTTATTTAATAAAATTGAAATCAATTATTATCTTGTTTCTTTCCTTCTCTTTCTGTTATTGATTGATTTAATAAATTAATCTGAGATTTGTTTTTATTGCGTAAGAATGTCGCAACAATTTTCTCCAGCTTGATTAGATTTTAATATATTTTCAATATAGCTTATTATATTGAAAATATATTATAGCTCGAACCAGTTCAGCTATGAAAAAAACATTTTTCAACAATTTTTTTTCAAATTCACACCTTGAATTGACACAAATCTAACTAACAAAGTTGATAATGAGAACTCCTAATCCAACTTGATCGAATTTTTATCACATAAAATTAACATTCCACAAGTCAAAAAATATTATTTCACTGTAACATTCACAATTTCGATTCGAAAAAATCAACCGAATAAATCGAGGGATCAGTTCACGCACATTTATAACACATCCTCATTATGGAATTGATAATTTATCATCTATGAAAACAATTTCCTAGTCTTTCATGAGACCGAACCGTAGATGCGTTGTGTCATAGCCATTGTTTGAAAAAAACAGTGAAAGTATCATACGATTCTATAAAAAAATATGTATGTAAACAAGAATGTGAGAAACTAGGAAGGGTTCCCGATGACGCGTATAAAATTAAAATGTGAAATGATATTGTAGTATGAAAAAAAAATGGTGGTATATAACCTTTGCAAGACCATATGTGGACAAGACAACTTGAACTTGCGCGTTATTTATACCAAATCGGTAAAAGGGAAGGTTATTCTATGGCCGTTTATGGCGAACTTGGTATTCTAATCGTGGTTTAAGCTATGGTGTTTGTTCGGTTTTGTATATTTTGGGTTTCCGCTATCGGTTTGTTATTGTGGATTGTTCTGCTTTTCTGATTTGTGATGATGAAGACAGATTTTGAAAAAATGTGGCAGATTCAGGAAGGAGTTGAAACGGTTGGTTTCAAAAGTGTACGTGATTGTAGAAAGTATTTTTTCATGAAATTATAAAGTGAATATATTTTTTATGAAAGACTTATTTTTTACGCTATGATTTGTTTTGAGTACAATATGAATTTTTTCATTAAATTAAAACTGATCGAATATGGATGAGAATTGAGCATGATTAAAATAATGACACGCGTGAAACAACCTAACCGATTTATTTTCGGATTTAAATTTTATTTCATATTTGGAAAAAGTTAAATAAATGGCATGCATCTAACGAAAAAACACCAAAAAACAAATGAAAAATCTCGCTTTTCCGGTTTGTTTTCATCCGGATCACCTTCATTCTAGTCCAATTCAATTTCATACAATACTACGCATTAATTCTGTAACTATTACATTTTATCTGCGTCTCGCTTAATTATTACAGATAACAGATAAGCGTTTCACATCTGCACGAACAAACTTTCTCAAACGATTATTATAATCGATCGAAAGTCAAAGTGAATAATATAATAATAATGACAATATTTCAAAGTTCATCAGGGCCTCGTTCTAATTAAGTCCGATTTCATATAACTAGGGCATTGCGATAATATCCTAGATATTCTACGAATTATCGCAGAGGTCTAATTGTGAAAACTCGAAGCAAAATGCGTAGTTAATATGCAACGATCTGTTGCGTTAAAAATATTCATATTCTCGAAATGCCGTTACGTTTTTTTAATCCAATTTATAATGTGATTCGATCGAAAATGGTTGTTCAAGGAGATTCGTCACTGTTCACTTCCTTTATGTGAGTATTTTGTATAGAAAAGGTATGGTTTTAGTTTGGTGTTGAATTTAATTTGAAATGGTTTTAATTTAAAAAATAATATGTGTTCTTCTTAAATGATATTTTATTAATTATATTATATTTGAAATTTTCGTGTCATTTATGAAAATGTGCATCGTAATGATCTTGAAGAGTATTGCAATAAAGTGAGTGGAAATTGAAAACAGTACAGGGCCAAATTGTAAACTTAATTTATATTAGTTCGAGTTTATATCTTAATGAGCATTAAACACTTTTAATTAAAAAAATCTATTAAAATATTGTATAACTATTATATATGTTTGAATTTAATTCATTATATACCAAAGTTCCGCGATGTTAGCGTCATTAACACAGACTATTAATTAATGATATTATACAAAAGATTATGAAAAAGATAAATTGAATATTTTAATAAAATCTTTTTATTTTGATCAAATGCTAAGGTCAGTGCATTCAGAGAATCTTATCAAAACTAGAAACAATGATTGCAAATAAATATAAAGACTTTTAGTACCATTTAATAATTTCAAGTCTAAAGTTCAAGATTATAATTTGTCAAAATGAAGATTTAAAAATCGAAATTTCAGATCTATTCAATAGAAACATAATAGTTCTATCATAGCATGTGACAAATTATAAAGACGCGCAATTGTTCCATGTTTGATAAATTGTATTTAATTGTAGAGATACTTTTTCCACACACGAAGCACGTACCATTTAGCATTGTCGAGACAATAATGATCATGTATAAAAAAAAAATTGCAAACAACAATTAAAAGAGCGTTTAGACTGTATCCATTGTTCTTAAAGACTGTTTAGTGAATTTGTTCAACAATCCATAGAGCGCTTTGTGAAAATATCCACTTTTTCGAAGGAAAAGTCGGAAAATTGCAGCAAATCTACTTCCTCGTTTTGATGAAGTCGTTTGGAGCGATCAGCAAAGGTCATCGGACGTCCTTTGTGCAATGTTCTTTGTTTAGAATTATTTTCAGGTAAAATGTGTATAAAATTTTCTTCTGAATCAACGAATGATTCAAATAAGTGACGCCTACATATCTTTTTGCGGTTCTTTGTGAAATTTAATTTTTTTTTCATAAGTAATATTAAATTTTAGTTTATTACTAAAAATTATGTCTAGATTGTAAATAATAGGATAGAATTTTTCAGAAAAACGATAACGATTCACAATAGATTATATCAATGGAAATCTGCGGTATTAAAATAATGTGAATCATAATAAACTCATTCATGATGAAACTTTGAAGCTGTGTATCAATTTAACACTAATTCGATTAGTTTCTACACATCATTTGTTATTGTTTCAAAATGATTCTTATAAATAAGCACGTGTGCAATCATGAACTATTTGTTTGAAATTGTCATCATTATTCAGATCGAACAACAGAAATTGCGCAAATGTAATATATGTATTTAGAATTTTAGATTTGAACATTAATTTTACACTTCTAATCAAACAAATCTAATTTTGATTTACACGTGCTATGATCAGGGTCGGAATTAGATAAAGAGAAATTCTAATTGTAAGATGTTCTTATTGTATTAGCCTTTCTATTCCGCATTTTCTGAAATAATTTTTCAATAAAATTTTATAAGTACAACGATTTCTCGCTTAATATATGGAAACTATTAAGCAACATAATTAAACCAAAGAAGAAACATTTATTATTAAATAAAAAAAAAATTCAATCCAATGGCTTATTTATACACTATCACTGTTTGATTTTTGGAATCATTTCACTTATAAAATTTTACATTTTTTTGCATACTGATCTATCGAAACACATTTGAACCTTTCAAATTTAGAAGCTCAATTTAATTTAATTAAAATTCAAAGCCCTATTCGATTCGACCCTGACTTCGACGCACTTGGCTCACTCCGAACATTTTCGATCAGCACTGAATTTACTTTCGATTTTTCTAAAACTAAAACTTCTTTCAACAAAAACTTTCAATTACCGAGATTATTATTCTCCTGGGCGTCGTTGCACCTTCCGACGACCCTGATGATGGCCCTGCCAGCCAGCCTGGTGCAGATCATCATGGCTCCCATGCGAGGATCCATCTCCGCATTGTTATTAGTCTGACTGGTGATGTCGTTGCCGAACTGAGATGGAGGCTTCATCTTCCCTGTATCTTCTTTAAAACTTCCTTAATTCGAATTGGAACAATTGGCAGATCTTTCTTCTCTTTTTATCTCGAACTTAGATTTGAGTCTTTCGCATCATACGAATATTACAACACTCGGTTTAACACTTGAGTTTTCGAACTGAGCGCGCGCAAAGAACAACTGCCAAACGTCAACTGAATTTCGCGCCATTCGCTCGCTCTATTTATACATTCTTCGAGTAAGAAAGAGATAGAGAGAAAACATATGGTTGCGTCTCGCTCTAGCATTTCAAATGTAAACACAGGTCGAAAGAGGTGCTTTGTTGTGCAAACTGCGTATCTGCCTTTGATTGTTTTCGTTTTCATTGAATAAAAATGTGTGTTTATTTTATTTCATTCTGGTCGTTTGTTATGTTTTTTAGATGTCTTTGGTTTTTTTAAATATCTTTTTATTCACGATTTGCAGGTCCGAACTCGAATGAAAGAGACCATAGGTCTCGTTCACACATGACTGTTTGTGCTCTATCGTATTTTATTTCTTGCACTCTATTATCGAAATATTCTTTTCTATATCATGAAGCTGATAGAGCAAGATATATGCAATAGAGTGCGCGAGACAGAACATGATATAATATAGATACGCATCATACAATAAAGGATGAATAAAATTTTAAGTTATTCGAATCTTTCCTAAACCACCGTGACACAAAACATTCACCAACCAATATTTGTAATTATTTAGGCTCAAAAATATTGTAAGGATATATGTATGTATATTTTTTAGTAAATTAAGATTTAGGTCAAGTTGGAATATATATTCAGTCAAATGAATACAATTACCCTAATGCCAATTCTTTGTTTTCATAAAATTTGAAACTCATTTAAATTAATCAGTCCTAGATTTAAAGCTCCTTCGTTCATAAATTAATCCGTCCCTGGTAATTTGTTGTTTGTTTGTCTTGTATTATAATTTTATTATTATGAAATAAGTTATATCATTAAAGAATTGTGAATCGATTGAAAATTATAAATCGGATCAGGGACACACTACAGTGACAAGTAAATATAATTGAAACATAGGTATGAAAAGTGAAATGGCATGAATAATTAATTTTGTCTATGAACATCTTGTACAAAACAATAATTCATAAATTATAGATAAAGAAAATTTTTATAAATGATACAAACATACGTAAAACGATAACAATCGCTTTGTGCTGAATTTCGACAATCATCTGAAACAAGGACAATAAACTAGGAACAATGAAGCAGTAATCTATTTTTACAACTCTTGCAACTCACTTTCCAACCTTCCCCAAAATTCAAAACATGAATCATTTCAAATTCGTCACATTTCGTCAATTTGAAAAAAAAAATGCAACATTCATCCACTTCGGTGACAAAGAACAAAGAATTTCCACAAATTTCACAGAAAATTTTTCACGAATGGAAAATTTGCGTCGCAAAACGCGTGCAAAACCGAAATAGACTATTTGTTTTTGCTTCTTTCATTTCCTCGAAAATATGGCGCACTTTGGTCGATAGTTGTTTTTCCCGCCGAATTATAAACTCGATCGATGAAAAATAACACAGAAAGCGATATTTTTTGCGGCGGAAAAACAAAGATAAACAATGATAACGATTCGACCGCAAGTGATTTTGAATTTCGCGCCGTTTTTTAATTCCATGCTTGCGCAACCGCGATTCGATAAAGATTATCCGATTGAAAATTTCACGGTTTGTAGAATGGCGTTTCGTTGTTTTTTTACGTTTTATTATGTAAAAATTGAATGGATAACGCGTTCGATACTTGCACGCAGATTCTCTTGTTACGGCCAATTTATCGTTGCGTGTTTTTTTAATTTAATGAAATTCATTTGACGTTTCGATAATTTGATTTCATAGGTTTTTTTTTGTATTGAATTTTCTTAAAATGAAACTCATTATTTATTTTGTGGTGTCAAAATTTTCATGGTTTTTGATGACAATCATCAAAAAACTTATATTTAAGAAAATAGGTGTTTATCTGTTACATAAATAAACATATCTTTGTCGATACGCAAAGCAAATATTCGGTTAGGTTTTCGATTTTTTTTCACATTAAAAAACCTTTTTTTATTAAGTCAGAACTTGTGTTAAGTTGAACTTGATGTTAAGTTAGTAGAGTTTTTTCCTATTTGTATTTAAATTTGTAATTTTTATTTAAAAAATCCTAGATGTTTCACTACATATGTTGATTTATTGCTGTATAACATTTCTAGCAACAAAAATTGTAAATATTTACAATTTCCAAAGCCGTTATCACGTGTGTGTGATTGCGTTTTTGGAAAAAAGCCACAAGGACTATTTTCAGGATTTATTCAGAAAACATCATCAGAATCTACGTCATTCACAAAACTTTTCCTATTCCTAATAAACTAAGATTAAAAATGCGTCATACATTACGTTGATTGAACCGAAATAAAACAAAATTGTATTTGCTTTCATTTTTCATCGGAAAATCCGATTCATACTATGAAAAATTCAAACACCTCTCATTGCACTGCAATAAATTAATATAAAACTGGCAATGCACTGTATTAAAATTATAATATTAAATTTCCAATTTGAATGATTTATCATTGCGAATTTTCCTAATCTAAATCGAAGAGTTTTCCGCGCGATTTTCTATCTAATTTCAGCCAATTTGATCATTTTCGTTAATTTTCATTTTCCGATAGATCTCTTTGATCTGTCCAAATAAATTGTATAATTTCTGGCGTGAATCCTTTTCAAGTTTCTATATTCGAATTTATATTTTCGTGACACGTTTTCTTTTTGCGGAAGTCGCGAAATAGACGCGACTTGTCGTCATTCTGTCTCGCGAATTTGCTTCCTGATCTTTATCGCTGTTTTTCATTACAGTTTCGATACATTTAGTGCTAATATTTCAGCTGAAATTCTGAAATTAGTGTGTTTAACGTTTACAAGTTTTACGATTGTTTTTCCTATAATATTCTTGGAATTACAGAACGCAATGTGATTATGAATCATTGAGTTTGAAAGTTTGAATCCGCTTGATAATCCGTATCTTTTTATGATACACCATTGTTTTATATCAATTTATTGCAATGATGTTTTATTTTTCATTGCTCTAAATGGATGTTAATTATGAAAGTGGAATAAGTCTATTTGAGTCCACATAATTTGTTCTTAATTCTATTAAAAATTCATCAATCTATATAAATAAAATTGAGTATGTATCTGTTTGTATATTTTTATAAACTTATTAACGGCTGATATTTTGTCAGTATTACTTCATAAATTTATAGTATGCATACCTGGTAAGGTTTCTGTATCTTTACATTTTATATTTGACAATATATAAACAACGGGATTTTCATCATTTGACAGTTGCCAGAAGAGCCTTTACGCAAATTTTATTCATGGGCTATATTTATATCAAAGGGATTTACTGCAGAAACAGTTTACAGTTCATAATCTACTTAAATTCCAAAGAGCCTCGAGCAACTCCGAGTCACAGAAACTAACTTTTATTTAAAACATTTAAATTTTATTCATATTGAATCAGATCCAATAAAAGGTCTAATTCATAAAAAATCATTTTAATTGTCTGAAAATCACACACGAGGTTCAGTTCGTAAAGTTTCAGCTGAAAACTATCCACGTTTTCTTATTCGTTTGCCAAGAGTCGTTGCGCTCGACAGTGACATTTGAATGAACTTGGATCTAAATCCAAATTAAACCTACGTATGAGGCTGAAATTCGCCCACGCACTTATTTTCACTAAATCCATTTACATACAGTTCGTTTTCATGAAAAAATGGCGATAATTCCTGAAAATATTCCAGCGGCGCGTAGAAAACGAACAAGTCGCTAAGTATGCGACATTTCTTCTTTTTACGGGCTATTTCAGATTCTAAGCTCATTTTTTAAATCGTTTTGTATCTAAATATAATCGTATTATTCTGAAACTTTCTTTGTGATCGTGCATTTATCAGATTGTACGAATGTTTGATGCACACGTTGTGCAATGACACGACAAGTACCGTTTTAAAACAATGCTGATTTATGTTTTACAATGAATTATTTTTATATGGATTTAATTGATGTGTTTCATTTAAAATCAATTATAAATGCATTTCGCTGATTATCGTTCCAGGTGAAAATATTGTAGAACTTCGCTCATTCATAATTCATATTTTTGATACTGACTCAATATAAAATTATTTAATTGAAATAATAAATAACAATTCTTACTATTATACATTACGAGTGATTGACCTATTGAGTATCATCGCAATCTATTTATATGCAATCTTCATAACAGCAATGTAGATCAAATTGCATCCCGAGCATCACATGTGACAAACAAATAAACACACAAACAAACTAGCTTCATTATTATGTCATTCAAACCCTTTACCTTCTAAGATCTTCACTTTTTCTGATCAGGATCCCACAGATACTAAAATTATATATCATATAGAGGACACCATGATAAAAAACCATTTGATAATCCATACATATAAAACTTGAGTCATGGTAGTTTGACAGTGCGAAAGCGAACGTTAGCGTGTGGAAACCATCGACCAGGAAGTGCGACGATCAGGTCTTCGTCGACTGTATATATAATATATATAATGTTATACAGTGCTGTGTTGTACAGAGTGGTACCACGAGGCTGTTGCAGCAACCGCATTTAACACAACTCGAAGACCACGTAACCGCCATAATCATATCAAGATGAGATACGCATTATGGTTAATGAATATGAATCGGATTGATCCTGGTTTAAAAATCGTGATGCGATAAAAATTGGCTGCAATTTTAGCTTGAATATAATGAGAAGTTGCGATTTGAGTGTTCCAGATTTTTCAGGATGTTCAGAAAATAAGATTGAGTGGTACGAATTCGTGGAAATGTGAAAGTTGTACATTTTAAATACGGCGATGATACACACTGGAACGTCCCCAAATTCATTTTAATAAAGCTTTAGAAATATATAAGAAAAAATGCGTATTCTAGTTTTTAAATTGATTTATATTCTAGAAACACATTTACAATTAGACATGCTAAAAATATTTTATTGCACGTGCGTACATAGGACGAATATTGAGTCAACTTCCGGAAAATTTACTTGTTTAATAAAATCATTGACAATAATATTGTCAGTATAATGCGATGTTTCAATATTGAAGTTAAATATTATTGGTGAAAATAGTAATTGATTGATTGTGAGAAGGAAATGTTTAATTTGGACTCAAGAATACTTCTATTCTAAGGCATACGTTTTTGTAGGGTTAAATTTCAAATGTAAAGTAATTTACTATAAAAATCCTATAAATTCTTTATAGGGCACATTATATGAGGATCCTAGACGAAATAGTTACAAAAGATAAATTTTATTCTGGAATTTAATTCTAGAATATTCATTTGAAATCTTAATTCCAGTGATTTATCACTTATCCCTTTGACTTTTAAGTTATTCCAATAGGAAATAATTCCTGAATTTCACAATAGACAATCAAATATACAACACACACAATAAATACACAAATTGCATTCGTTTCGATGCACTTCAGAGAGCACAAAGATCACGTCCCACGTGTTGCAGAGGTTATATCTTCTTGACCTCGTTGATCAGACGAAAAGCACATGGCTTGGCACATCTCGAGCTCGAATCAAATCTTCATATGCATGTTCACATGTATGTCTGAAAGCTCTGAAAATAAGCCGAAGAGTTCGTTGTGTTCGAACAAAGGATTCGCGAACGACTTTGGACCGGGAAAGAAGCTGAAGACGACGAACTTTCAGGATGTTCATGAAACAACGTTGTAGAGTTCTTTCTTTGAACGATTTGATTTTGTTCGGAAATTAATTTAATTGTTAGTATTTGGATTGTTTTTAGTTATTAAATTAATTCGTGTGGTCAATATTTCGGTCGGTATGAAAATCTATGATATATCAATACTTGAACTTCAGTCAATATTTTATTACAAAAATGGCATGTATGAAATATGAGCTACAAATTAGGTTAAGTTAAGTCACGTAATTTATTTTATTTTTGAAAGGTTCAGGTTTCAAGGTTTATCAGGTTCAAATTCAAATGATTGCTAGATTATTGATAGATTTAATGTATTATACTGGCCACTTACATTTAAATAACGAACGTTTAATATGAATATGGAATAATATATCTGTATATTGACTAATGAAAAGATTCTCTGTTTCAATTCATTAAATTTTTATCTCAAATTGAAAATCTAGTATAGTATTTTATAACTAGAATTCATTGGTTTTCTTGAAACACTTCAAGAAATGGAAATTATTTAATATGAAGTGAAAATCCTGTATATTTATCGACGTATAACAAAATATACTAACGGTTGATTTATAAGCACAGATTTTTTTTATATTTAAACACTGACTCTCATAAATTTGAATACTGACCAAATATAAACCATTTTGTACATATCAAAAAATCCACGAATTCGTATAAACTTCGATATTGAATCGAGAAATTGTCGCAATAAAGCCAGGAAATGTACGATTTTCCTACGAAAAATCGATGTAAATTATCAGAATGACGTGTGGCGATTACGTGGCGTTCACAATTACGTGAATCGATCGGATATATTACGATTATAATTCGGATTTTGGGCGAAAGTAATGTAAACGGAAACGGAAAGTCATGTCCGTGTCTTGCGAGAAAATCTCCATTGTGTCGAGTGCCACTTTTCGCGTTCGATTCTCGCTTCGGATTCGTAGAAAAAATATTCTACATATGCAATAGAAATGTAATTAGTTACTCAATTATTGAGATTGAATGTTGTTACAAATATATGTTCAATCGATATGAGAATGTATCAGATAGAAGTTGAATAAGTGCTGATTTCAAATTATTAAAAAAGGTAATTTATTTTAGTTTAATATGAGAGTTCATTTGTTCCTTGAAACTCATTTAATAGAAAGTTAAGCTAGACTTAAAAATACATTTATCAATTTCAATTATTAGATTAATAGTGTATTTATTTTTTACTAAATCCAGTGAAGTAATTATATCGAAAAGTCGTATCAATATTTTATAAAATATCATAAAATGATGATGCAATAAATTAAAATCAATTTATAAATTAGGAAAGATTAATCGAAGACGTCTTTCAATGACAGAAATATAGTACAATTACAGTCGATTTTCGAGAATATGAGTTTTTCCGGTGCGAAAGACTAAAATAAGGTTTAACGTTCGAAAATTTCCGCGCCGCTCAAAAGCGCGCCAAGTTGGCAAACATGCGGAAATAAATGGACGTCCTTGAAAAAAAAGATACGATTAATTTTCTACGAGCGTTGCTTGTTAAATGGGGTCGCCAGACGTGTTTGTTTCTCATTGTGTGTACGCACAATTTTATCAAAAAACAGCTGTGATTTTTTATTTATTATTCGATGATATATTGATATGGACGTTAATCGTTTGTTTATGTTCTTTGGATTTTGTTTTTTATGGAGTTCGGTTGGCACTACTTGTTTATGACGTTGTATTCGAATTGATTCTTCTTTGGAATGCTAAATTCAAAATTCGTATGATTTTCATTCATTTTTCAAAATGTGTTGTAATTTTTTAAAGATAAAAACTTTTTTTCTAATAATCGTTGCATTGTTTTTAGGATATTTTTAATACAATTGCAAAAACTAGGTTGCATGAAGTACAAACTTTCAAATTTTATACCCTTCAGATCTCTAATGTAAAATCGTCTATTAACCTAATACCTTTGTATGGTCCTAAACTATTTTACATCAGGTTATAAAACCCACATTTTCCCCACAATAACCATATGAAAATCAACGAAATGTCATCGAAAACTTTTTCCAAGATTGCAAAAGAATCCGAATCTCATCCACATGTTGTAAAAATCATATTTTAAAATAGCCCATGACCCGAAACAAAGCGGCCGATCCGGGAACTGACCGCGAGGGTATTTCTGGAGATTTTGACCGAAGCGAGGCGCAGATTGTGCACTTTGAAAACGTGCCAGCCGTCGACTCCATCTCCTCGATGAAGTCACCAGCTCGAGACGGGGTCCAGGAGTCGGAGACCAGGTGCGAGAGCGTCTCCCGATGCTGAAATGAATGAACAAAGCGGTTCAACGCATTGTTTTTCAGACGTTCGGAGTCTAGACGAGTCTTTGTTTTCGTTCGTTGTTTTTTTTCTCTTTCGGCGAAGTTGTTTCAGTGCATCTGAAAGGTCGTTTAGTCTGTTGAGTTTGATGCTTCGTAAAAAAATCGATTTTTCCCATAACAGTTTTTGATTTTTCGTATAAATAAGATGTTTTATTGGCTTGTTGGTGAAATGTTTAGATGTTGTTCTCAAATTCTGCGAAACAGTTTTTCCATGAAAAACATGTTTAGAATGTTAAGTAGTTCAAAATTTTCCTGTTCGAAATGAACTTTTTCAAGATGGAAAATTTTCGTGGAAATCTTCAAAAATACAAACGTGTCTCTAATCTCTCTTTTGTCTAATCGCAGGACAGATTTATCTACATATTCATTAAAAATACCTTCCAAGATTCAATAGCTTATAGGTAGGTAATGAATAACTTAAAATTAAGTATTTGCATAATACAAAAAAGGATTTCACAGATGGAAATCCTAGGGTGTCTTTCACCTAAATTCAAACTATTCGTACAAGGGTTCATTACACTTTCTTATGATCAATCAATCGGAAAAAATAACAAAATAGGAAAATCTCATAATTTCCACCGACAAAGAAAATCAGATAGGAAGACGACGCAACGCACGTGGCCATCATCAGCGGGATCTGCCAAGAGCGTCTCTCCTCGGGAACAAAGAATCGTCTTCGCAACTTTATTACGGTTGTTGGCATATTCGCGAATTGGTCTTCTCGTGACCAGCTGGGAAAACCAGTGCTGTTTAAGACGTTGTCGAGTCTATTTCGAGGATCCTGCGTTTGGAGACGGTCCAACGGCATCGCTCGGAATTGGGTTTTGGTCATGCGATGTTGGAAAATATGGATGTTTTCCTCCGATCGGGATTTTTATTGTTATACCTATGTGCAGTTTTTCATTTTGGATTGTTTAATTTGATCGGGAAATTTTGTTACTTTTGACTAGGTAATATGTTTTCCTCGCTGATTTTTATATTTTTGTTTATAGATTCCACGTGTTAGGTTTTTGATATAGAAAGTGTAATATGTTATAGATTGTTGAATTAATAAAAAAAAATATATAGAATATGAAAAAAAACTTGAATTAATTTAAATATGAGTATACAGATCCAGCCTACATATTGTTTCCGTGGTGTAGTGGTTATCACATCCGCCTAACACGCGGAAGGTCCCCGGTTCGATCCCGGGCGGAAACATTAATTTTTTCCCCCAGTTTTATTTTTTTTCAATTTTCTGTCCATATCTTAAAACTGAAGATGTATTATTGAACAGTATTTCATATTATACTTATTTAAAAGCGAAATATATATTTTTTCAATAAATAAATTTTAGTATCTACGAAGAATATTTAAGATTTCGTGATAGATGTCACTTTTACCTACCAAACTTGTGTTCCTTCCAAACCCACAGAACAACTTACAGTAAGATAATTTTGAATCTAGTTACTGTAGGAAATGAAAATGAAGGAAAAAAAAAACAATGGATATTATTGAGACATTTTATTTTGTGGAAAAAAATCCATATGTTCAGCATTTAAACTCTAACTTTCATATTTAATTGTATTTATGATTATTAATATTGTGAAAATGACTATAAAACTAGTTACAATACTTTAAATTTACATAACCTATATATTTAATAGAAGGTTGTATTTAAAAAGTAAAATAAAACTACAAACAGGAAAACAGTCCTGTATTTGAGAAAATATTTACCAAATTAAATAAAAAACGAAAAAGAAAATAAGCTCTAAAATAAAATTCACACAATAGTGAAAATTCAGAGACTTGTTTCACAGATAAATATGAATTAAGAGAATAAAAAAACCTATTCAAACATGTCATTTTACTACGCTAAATTTTATCAAATTCACAGTCAGACAAAAAACGTATTTACATAGATCTATAAAATTTTATAATACGTAAAAAGCGTATTACACTCATGTAAAAAAATAATAATCTAGATAAGACTTTTCATATAATTTAAAATTATTTGATATAAAATATTGTTAAATTTATGATTTAATACCGAAACGAAAATCATTTAATATCTTTCTCTGCTGTCTACAGAGCGGCTGCGGCGATCGCGGGAGTAAGATCTTTTAGCTCTTGGTGAAATGCTGCGATCACGATCTCGTCCTCGAGATCCGCTCCTTTTCGGTGAATAGGATCTTCCGCGAGAATAGGAACGTCTACGTGGACTTCTGGAGCGAGACCTGATTACACAAAACAAACATTAGTATGCATGCATCGACTCGTGACACCGTAAATGAATTTTTTCCAAAGATTAAGAGAGCAAAATTAGTGTTGTGAAAAGATAAGTTTTCTATATAATATTGTTTTATGTCAAAACAACATTGATTTTCAACAGGAAAAAATACAATGGAATAAATAACAAAATTATCAAAAAAAAAAAACTCCAATCAATGTATATTTATCACCAAGTGCAAAGTGATATAAAATATGCCAATAGACCGCAGATTATATGAAATAAATATGATGTCGACAGTTTTAAGAAACAATGAATAAGTTATAAAATAGATGGAAAAAATGATAGAATAGAATAGAAATGTTTAGGTGACATATTTTATATTTTGATAATGAAATAATAATTATGAGCACTTGAAGTGACAATTTGAAACAAAATGATATTTAAGAGATAAATATGATAGGTAATACATGTACCAATCCACACATCGATCATGATGAGAAGTTCTAACTGTTGGCAAGCAGGCGGGGAGGATTGTGTGTGAGGTGGTGAGGTGGCACTTGCCTTCGGGAGATACTGATGAAGCACGCCGTCCATGACCATCAAGCATTGGTAAATTTTCTCCGCAGAATGATTTTATAGTTGAACAAAACCCGGTTTAGTTAATTGCACTGTTTTTTAATTTTTAAAATCAAAACTTTCGATAAGATTGTTTTTTCGATTCAACAATTACATGAATTCAGGAGAAAATTCACGCAATGCCACAGTCTAAGTTTTTTGGATCGTAATTTTTCCCTGAAGTGAGCGAGTTGCCTCTAACGACGTTGGTGTAGCGGGAAGAGATGCGAAGGTTGCCGAACATGGAGTTGGAGATCGATGTAGAGCGGTGCAGGTAGACAGTGGGCATGTTGCTCCAGAAGACATTTCCCTGATGACGGCTAATCGCAGTACGCATACTGGCATCATAGCATTTGTAACGCGGTGCGAAAACTAACATCGTGCATTCTTACGAGCTATGCTCGAGCGGAACACGTTTGAAAACTCGAGGTTTCTTTTAAGAAACTCGAATGGCAATATTCGAAAAAGGGAGTATGTTAAGATGTCTATCGTATTTGCAGTTTCGAAACGGAACCGCGACATTGGGAGACGTTAATTTCAGTTCTGGTAAAGTTGTCGGGGTAGTCGAGTAACAAGCAGAAGTAGTAGTTGTGGTGGTGATATCGGTTGGATCGGCCGAAGGCGGCGGACGGTTGTCGACATGTGGTGGTACGATGGTTGTGGTTGTGGTGAATTGGCACCTGAAAACGTACCAACATCCACCGAGTTCATTATAGTAGTCTTCTAAGCTAAGACCGAATCGAGCATGTTCGATTTGTTTTTAAAATTTACACATCAATACATCTATTTCTCAATACAGAGCTAACAAGAGTCGATAAATTTTATATAAGGACAAATGTTTGAATATTGATCAATTCGATTCAAAGTTAACTCAGTATTGAAAATTTTATGATCGAATATAAAGTTTAAACTATAAATATTGGTTTAAGTTCAATTATTTATGTATTATAAAATAGTATTTTAAAAATTTTGACAATAATTATAAAAAATCAAAAATGAGTGTTAATAAAATAATCAATTAGCTCGATAAGGAAAATTTGAAGCAAAGTAGTATGTAAAAATAAAAAAAAAAACAATAAAATCCAATCTATACAATAGTCTATATCCAAAATTGAACTCTAAACAAACTTAATTCGAGAAGTGTATGAATTGAAAATTTCTTTTATTATAAAAATAATAAGATTATACCTTCTTCCACCATCACGCCTGGTACGACCAGATGACATCTCAACTCGGATGCGAGTCCCACAGCAACGTCTGTAATTAAAAAAAAGACAATAAATTATAGCAGCTCATTAAAATATAATTTATTAGAAAAAATGACATGGAATGTTCCCCGTAACCAGATAATATACAAGCATAAGTAATTGAACGTTTCAGTACAAAATGCAAATACAGAGATCTGGAAACGGAGGTACTGTGATATAGCACACTTATGACTCAAGCGTTTTGTTATAAGATCAAAACGGATCTAAGGAGCGTGCAAATGACCACCAATTCATGAATATTGACATGAAAAAGCACTAACGTTCCATCTAATCCTCGAACAGAATCTTCGGCATCTCTAGAATCTTCAAATTCAACGAAAGCGAAACCAGGGGGGTTTCTAGCGACCCACACATTCCTGATAGGTCCGTACTTGCAGAAGACTCGTTCTATTTCATACTTTGACGCAGATGAGCCAAGATTTCCAACGTAAACCTTGCAAGAGAGGTCCCACTCTCGGAATCGAGACATTCTAAAACAAAAACATATAAGATTACTTTTTCGTTAATAAAAAAAATGAACAACATAGAACATATGACTGATTTTCAAATAATTAGTAGTGTAATTAATGCTCACAATGCTAACTGATGATTTAAAGACAGCTCCCAAATGAAAAAATCCTATTTCATAAGTCAAGAGTACAGTATCGATTTTTCCACACTACACAGTTGAGGACTAATATTTCAATAATTAGATATATATTTTTAATACCGAGGGGTAGCGTTTCAATTGTCGATCTATGGAATCGATTGCCTAATGGAGTATCAATGTTGATTGAAAATTAAGACTGGCTGAGAAAAAATTTAATCGATCGATTAATCGGAAAATAAAGATCCTGTATTAGAAAGACTAATTATATTAAATTGAAAGACAGGCTCATAATCAATATCTATAACCGACAGTTAAACTGTTGACGTTTTAAATTGAAATACACACGAAAAAATCATCGTATCGACGTAACTAGCTACTGTAATGTGTTCTTAGCCTAACATGTGAGAGAAAACCACGCGTGCTCCAGCTGTCAATGGAACGTCCGTTTTCACACAAAACGACTATCACACGTTGATAATCGGACAAATCGTTGAATTAAAATGAAGCAGACACGAAACACACGATCGATTGATAACGGAAACGATAATGAATCGACGATCGGAATTATCGAACGTGAAGATGTTCGAATAAACGGCGATGCTGACTTACTCCGATGATGCGTCCGCGGAAGAAGGTCACTGGGATCGCCGGGAATGGAGTATCGACGAAATCGACGATAGACGGCGATCGATCGATGAATAAACGAAGAACGCCACAAGCAAATCGTACCGACGAATAGTAATGGCGTCGCACTCTAGACGGATGCGGAAATTCGAAAGCGACAGGGTTGCCATGCAACTGTTTCGTTTCTTTATTTTTTTTTCATATGGCAACATTCATGAAAGTCTACAAAAATAATCATAAAAATTTTATTAGAAATTAGTTAGGTAGGATTATCCGAAAAGGAGTAGATGAAGAAAATAAGAGGGAAATCGAGTCAATCGAGAATTATACTTATTTCAACTGTAGTTTGTTGTGTTGTGCCAAGTTCATCATGAAAATATGATGCGAGAATTATGTACTCTATTTATTGATGTGTAGACACATGACAATGGTATATTGTACCCGATTACTCATTAATACATAAATCAACATGTACGTAAAATTTATATTTATAAACGGTCTTTAGATACCTACATGTTCAAATGTTTACTTTTTCAGACAATTTACACTAAAAAATAATATGACATGTAATGAAAAATTAATTCAATAATCAGAAGTGATTAATCGCTTAAAATTTTACAGGTATCGAGTAGTGGGGAAAAATATAAACTTTTTAGTGTATATTATGGATTTATTTCAGATTTATAATCCTGTTTCTGCATTTTCGGAAATTATTCTTAAAAAAGATAAATATAAAATACAAGATATTACTTATTATTGTAAATTAATAGTGAAAAGGAGTGTGATTATAAAATAACACTTGTATGAAATAAAGTTGTTAATTAACAATTACAAGAAATATCAAATGTATCCAAAATTTTCCGAATACATATTATTTAATAATTAGAGTAGGTTTAAGATACTTTGCTATTTTTATACAATATGCATTTTTTTACAATGAGAATTAACAAAAAATATAGCAAAGTTCAGTTGAAAGTGAAAAAAATCACAGGAAAATTGTAGTTTCAGATTTTAAAAACAATAATTATTGAATGAAATGACAAATTCTCGTCAAATTTTACTGGGGAAAACAAAATAATGTGAATTCCAACGAGGAACATACAGTATGTGTTGAAGGGAGACAAGATTTTTTTCATCATACAAACAGACACTGCGTAATTTAGCGTTAATTATCATGTTGACGATAAGTTAAGAATAAATTTATCAGATGTCAAAGAAGCGTCATCCAAGATGACAATATCTTAATCAATTTTTTTTACCTATTTTTATAATTTATTTTAATATGCTAGTAATATACTCGATAATAAGCAGTGACAATCACTTTAAACATCTTTCAAAGTAATTTGAGCCAACGTAACCACCGCGCATAGCTTTTTGCACGTGCTGTTCGAACAGTCTTCGGGCGTTTTGTAATTCTTCGGCCGCTTCTTTATTCAGAGGATCTTCGGGGTTAGGTTCCTGAAAAACAATACAAATATTAAAAAAACAAATAAAACAATAACTTGACTAATTATATTGATTGGTAGAAGATTCATACCAAAAACAAATATTGCAATCCATAAACGACCGAATTTACTGTGAGAACCGGTTTCCAATCTTCGCGGAGAATATTTAGACAGACGTTTCCGCCGAGATCGATATTCGGATGATAGACGGCCGTTTCACATTTTACTTTTGGTGGTTCATGTGGATAGTTTGGACCTACCTGAAATGCGAAAGTAAAAACGATGAGGTCATCGATATATATAAATGTTACACATATGAGTTACGATTGGAAATGCGCTCACTTTAAAACTAAAAACAAATCTACCGCCTCTATAAAATCCTTCGTCGGGACAGATGATGAGTTTGAAATTTAAAAGATCATCGGGATCGGGAAAATCTATGATGCACGTCTTCGGGAGATTCAATTCGTTCAAATCTGAAAAAAAAAGTACATTTAATATGGAATCTTCGATGAAGTTATCTTTTTTACATATGAGCATCTTAAATCTGGAAATTACAAGATTTTCTCATTTCTATAATGCATTTCGATCAAACAAACTTAGTTATAAAAAGGATGATTGAATAGGTAAGAGTTTTTAACCGTTTGTGATAATGATGTTGCAGTTTTTTTTAGTATTAAGAAAATACAAGTTTTATTGAGATGTGAAGGGTTATATAGGTTCATACTTGTATTAGTATGGCCATAAATAATTGTAAATTCGAATTATTCCAAAATTTAATATTGCAACAATTAGCAAATAGATAAGACATAATGCATGTACAAATAAGTAGAAAAAAAGGAAAGGTTAAGCTTTTTACCATTGACTTCCCTTTTCACTATCAGATTATATTCGGTTTTATTTTATACGTATTTGTTGAATTTTTCCTGTTCTACTCATTAAATAAAATTATCACATTTATGGCATATTTTTGAATTAGTATATATTTAGAGCATTTTAAACACTGTTTAAAGTGTAGACCGATAAATTTACATGTAAAATCGGGTCAGGTTAGAGACTTGTACAAAAAATATTTTCTTGGTCAATGTAAGTCTTAAACAGATAAAATAACGGTTAGAATCTGAGTAGAATCATATTTAGTCGACGGTGTCCATAAAATAGAAAAATGCTTGTACGTTTTTCAACGCTTTCCAGATACATAAACACAAAGTGTCTATCGAACACTGTGGACGGACACAATAAACAAAGACGGGTTTCGAAGAAAGTGTCGCGCGCTACACATCAGTTTTTGGGGTGCGATGATATATCCTATGGGCGTCCCGGTTCTCGGATTAGTCTCCGAGCCCCCGGAGCGAAGTCCCGGAGTCGGCCTCGATTCGAGTAACGGGATCGCGAATCGAGAACAAAGAATCTTCGGACGAAAAGAGCGAACGCGAACCTTTGGTGATGCGAAGGTGGGCCGCGGAGGCTCTCTTGTGATGGTGAGGCCTCGGCGCTCCTTCCTCCTCCTTCTGCTGCTTCAGCGAGAACAGCTTTATCATGGCTACTGGCTATTTTATATCGACTACTGTGGAGCGAGGGGACGCGGCCCCGTTACACGCGAACGCGAACGCAAAACGCGCGCACTCCTCGAGGATCTCTAAGATCTCTAGGATCTAGACTAGACTCTGGGTCTCGAAGGCCGAGGTTCCTCTCCGTCGCGACGATCGACGGAGACCAGTGTCACCGAAGGCAGGTCAGCCAATTCACTATTGTGCAAATTCGTTTTTTTTCTATCGAGTCGAGGTGAGTTGTGTTTCGTTTCGTCGGTTGGTATTTCGATTTTAATTTTCGGCAGGGGGACACACGGGTTGACGGAAGAAAATTTCAGAAAAATCAAACGTTTTCATCGTTTTCAGTCGACAGCACCGATAGTTTATGATATCTGACGACTTTCGGCACCTAACGATCGTTAAAAATTGAAACTCAATATACGACTCGCACACTCTTTTATCGTGCGGAGCTAACTTTATACTATGAAACGAAACGTCAAATTAACCTATACATCTAATATATCTTGACGGGATCATGCTGTCTCGTCGCAAAATTTTGAGGTTGCTACAGCACAAACCCACTTTTTGTCAATTAAACCGGTTCGTAACCAATTTACAGTTCGATCCTTCTCTTCCGAACAATACGAACGACAATCTAAACGATTCATTTCATAAAAAAGTGAGCGAATATCAGAAAAAGATCACTTATAATACTTTTATACACGGAACGAATTTGACTTATGTCGACGTAAAGACCGCCGATATGAGAAAGGTTCGAAAAGAAAGATATTTGTATAGATTGAGACAGAGCACAGAATCGATTCCGATCGCTTTATCGTATTTGCCAGAATACAAAGAATCAGTCGTAGAAGAAAAAGTCTCCGAATACTTTATAAAAGAAGAAAGAAAAGAAAAAGAAGAAGAGAAACCTGCATACTTTCCTTTCAGAAATAAAAACATCTTTAAGAATATAGACAGCGATGAAGAATTAGCGAAGAAATCAAAAATCGAAAATAAACAATGGATGTCCGATTATGATTGTTTCGATGATAATAAGTTGAAAAATATTACTGACATGAAAGTTATCAAAAAAGGAATAATTCCAGAAGAGGAAACGGAATATGAAAATAAGATGTGGCAAAAAAATTACGGAACGCCCGATCCGACCGTGCCGGCGAGCGACCTTAGTTGCCGAGGATGCGGAGCCATTTTACACTGCATCGATACTACGATACCGGGCTATTTGCCTAGTGAAATTTTTAAAGATTGCTCGAGACGACATCTCAAACAAATTGTTTGCCAACGATGCCATTTTTTAAGTGAATACAACATTGCACTTAATGTTAACGTCTCTCCTGAAGAATATCCTAAAATAATATCAAAAATGGAACCAGAAAAAGCATTAGCTCTTCTCATAGTCGATATCCTTGATTTTCCAAATTCTATTTGGCCGGGAATAGCTGATATAATTGGACACAAAAGACCTGTTATAGTAGTAGGCAATAAGGTAATTTAAGTCACATTTACTTTGAATAATTATATTACGATAGAATCTAATGATTGTGTATTGTTTAAGGTCGATATGCTGCCTCCAGGTGAACCGGGATATCTTAAACATGTAGAACAGAGTCTAATAAAAAGCGTTTCCGAATCGAGCATAAACGGAGTGAAAATAAAAGATGTTGCACTTATATCTGCGAAAACAGGATTCGGCATAGAAGGTTTAATCACTAAATTGCACGATATATGGAAATACAAAGGTAATGTTTACATAATCGGTTGTACGAATGTGGGAAAGAGTACATTATTTAATGCACTGTTGAATTCGGATTATTGTAAATCGGAAGCTTCGGATCTGATAGATAAAGCTACTGTTAGTCAGTGGCCAGGGACCACATTGAATCTGCTGAAATTTCCCATATTTCGAATTACTGATTTACATTCGAAGATTCGGGCAAAGAGGCTCATTACCGATGAAATACGACTAAAGAATGAAGAAGATTTGAAATATTTACAAGGAAAAGCGATTAAGAATCCAAATATTACTTTAATGGGATATATTGGTAGAACTTTCAGAAGTAAAACAAGTTTGACAGAAAACATAAGAGATCCATTTTCGTATAATGCACAAGCAGGTTATAAAAATCCCATTTATAAAATCGGTGTTGATGAATTTTCCCCAAGGTATCTGTTTAGTAAATGGTGTTATGATACTCCAGGTGTAATCCATCCTGAGCAGATCCTGACATATTTGACTTTAGAAGAGCTCAAATTTATGCTACCCAAATCGATATTGAAGCCCCGAACATATTATTTGTTTCCCGAAACTACACTTCTTCTTGCTGGTTTGGGAAGAATAGATTATTTAGAAGGAAAAACACCAGTTCGCTTCACCGTGCTTGCTTCAGAAGAATTACCTGTCACAATTTGTGAAACAAATAACGCTGATGAAATCTATAGGGTTTTTTTAGGAACTCCATTGTTGAGGATTCCGTTTGGAGGAGAAGATAGGATGAAGATGTGGCCAAAGCTGGAAAAGGGTGATGAGATGACCATTTTAGGCAAAGGAAAACGTTTTTCAAGTGCTGATATTACGTTATCTTCTGCCGGATGGGTAGCAGTTACTGGAGAGGAAGAGGTAGAATATAAAGTGGTTGCATGGACTCCTGGGAAGAAAGGAATCAATTTGAGAATTCCATCTGTTTTACCGCATGCAGTTTGCATAAAGGGCAAACGAATTAGAGGAACTCCTGCTTATAATATGGTCGCGAATAAATATTAATCATAAATATCCCATTATCGAAATTATGAATTGTGGTGTTAACTGTTTGTAATGTAAATACATATTTTATTACAAATGTTTTTTTTTTTTTTTTAAGAAATTGAATAGAAGTTATATCAGTATAAATTACTGCAAACTGTTATAATATCGGTGGGGTGTAGGTCGTCAGCTATTTTTGGTTTGGTAAAATATGATTTATTTCATTGTCATAATTGGAAATTATGGTATTGATAATTAAAACTTTGTATTCATCGAATTGACATATACATATATTTTATTAATACATTTTTATAAATCTCACTTCATTTCATAATCATTTAAAAAATGCAAATTGCGAAAATTATTGCATAATTGGACGGTTACATTTATTGAATCCCTATCTATATTTACAAACTATACAAATACAAAACAATAAAATCTTTTTTATGAGGATTACAAAATATTTGAGATTCATCTTAAAAATACAATAAAGAAGTTTAAAATACAATTAATTCAAAATATATGTAAGTAGGCGAGTCATGCTTTGGTTCATATTATTATCCTCAGCAACGCAGTTGATTATCAAAGATTCATTATCAACTATGATATTTTTTAAGTAGACTGAAAAATTCTTTCTAATAATACTATTATTTATTTTCACAGCCTCATCCACACGTTGAACTCCGTAAAATAATTTTATCAAACATTTATAATGGTTAGTGAAAAATATAAATCTTGTTTAGCTCATATTAATATTTGTTTCAGCGCATCGTAATCGATGAAAATACTCATATGATTCTCAATATTATTTTACTTAAAACTTTTCTATATTATGGATATATTTACAAAATTTAAAACTATATATTTACAATTGCCACAGGCAAATTATCGATAAATGCAATATATTTCATATCAATTTTTTTTATAACAATATTCAATCATAAATTCATTCATTCGTCCAATTGAACATAAATCTTTTTCACTTTAGAATAATTAAGGCACTCATCTTTGCCTGGAATATTTCATTATAGGATTCATAAAAATATTACATTTATAACATAAAAAGCAGTCAAAAAAATATCAACATAACTCATTTATGGTTAATTGAAAATAAGTTCAAAGTTTAAATACACTTTTAGAATGTTTACGCTTTATGGAAACATCGACAAACGAAATTGTAGATTGTTTAGGTTGATTGAAGATTGTTTATATAAGAGATCTAAATTATTACAATTACAAATATAATTTGTGTGTATTTACATAAAACATTAGAAATACCGATTCCATTAGGGATAGTTAAAATAAGTTTGTCACAGATTTTGATTAAATAAAGCAAAACACTAATTGAACCCGAAAGATAACTGACTATGATAAAATCAATATAAAAGAATAAAAATAGTATTATAGGTACATATTTTACAATAGAAAACCTTTTTATTCAGTAATCTAACAAATATGATAGAAATCCTAATTGTGATTGAGATTCATATCATCAACTTAAAATAGATAAAATTTCATTTCAAATTAAAAATTTACATGACTTTAAAATTAAATGATTGTATTAATATGAAATGGATATTATTATTAAATTATGATCATATCAGAATTTAAATTAAGAATATTTTTGCGTTCCTCTACATGCACATTTAGAATTTGATTTAATTTGACATTTTTAATAACAAGAATGATTTCAATTAAATATAAAATTGCAAACACAGATAGATATAAATATGTTTCACAAATGTATGTTTTTTTCAAAGTTATCATTTACATAAACGAGTTTCAACTCAATGCTTCAACTGGATATCGATCGTACAGATTTTTACTTTGAGTTCAATATTTCACATTTCACACAAAGAAAAGTAGGAGGTACCTACCTATCTTATGGAATATGTTCAATTATTTTCATTCAATATTTCTACATAAACAATTGAACTTGAAATGGAAAATATTGAACTTGTGTAGAAAATACATATTTTCAAAATTGAGTAAATTAGAATAAAATGAATAATACTTGGGTATTTCTTTGGCGATTGTTGAGCACGACCTCTGAATGGTCTGCTACAGTAAAATGGTGATTTTTTTTGATAGTTAATCAATTTGTTGCAATTAAATCAATCTTTCTTCTGGTGGTGGTTTGAGAACACTGTCGAGCATTTCCAATCGTGGGTTGCGATATTCTTGCCCTGATGGGCTGTAAGTTCCACGCGTTGCACGTTTGCTGCGTGCTAACATACAAGCCGCAAAAAGAGCGATACCACCTAAGGCGCACAAGCCTCCTACGATTCCACCAATAATAATTCCTACTGGAGCAGCCTCACTTTCTGCAGCAACGATGAGCTTGAAAAATTAAATTAATTTAATAAATCAATCTAAGATGAACTAGTTGAATTAACTGTGAAAGATAATTTACCAGATTTGAGCAATTCTTGCCCCCCCATCCATTGATACATTGACATTCATAATCTTGAATGATAGTGCACTTCGGTTGACAAACTCCTCCATTTTCACATGGGCCAAATATTTCTCTGTATTCTATCGACTGGTTTAAATGTTCGTTAATAATGTCATCAGTTGTATCGCTGTTAAAGTGGTCACTTGTTATGTCATCAGATTTAGTTTCTCTATGTCTTTTTTCTGTGCATGGATCGATCAAGGAACAGTTAATTCCACAACGTCCATCCACACAATGACACCTGTAAATTTCGGTGATAGTAAAGTAAATAAAATAAGTACATAGGTACATATTAAAGTGAAATTGTAAAATACTCACATATAAGAACCATTTGTGTTAATACAGGTCCCCTTGTCCCCGCATGATATATTTTCAGTAATACATTCATTGATATCTTCTTCACAATGAATGCCAGTATAACCTAGTAAATTATAGAGAAATATTAAAAATAAGATAATTTTAAAACCCTTAATATGTTTTATGAGGTTCATAATTAAAAAGTGAACAATATTTTGCTACAAGAATATTATTCGAAAGAGAAAACTTGAATCATTGGAAAACAGATCAATGCATCATAAAATTTTTTATCTTATCTATACTGTAAGCATTCTGATTTCATCATCTCGATAGATAACATACCAGTGCCATGACAGTCACAGGTGTAAGCAGCGACTCCATCAATACATTTCCCTCCATTCAAGCATGGGGGTTTGTCTCCAATTTTGCATTCGTCGATGTTCACCTCGCAGAACTCTCCGGTGAATCCAGACAAACATTTACAGAAAGGTTTCTGTGGAAAAAACTAGTTTTTAGTTTAAAACGAAAAATAAACTTAAAAAAGATAATGTTATTATGCATATTTACATCAGAACTGGATTCACATATTCCACCGTTGATGCAAGGTCGCAATACGCAGAAGGGTACATCGCATGCTACTCCTTCATAGCCAGGTAGACAGACACAAGTGAAATTATTGTTAGTGACTTGATCTACAATGAAAAATAGATTAAAGATAGAATTGACAATGGATTTCAAACCTTATGTTGTAACAATAGAAAGTATGAATACCTTTTTGATTGATACAAGTAGAACCTGCGCGGCAAGGTTGATGAGCACACGTTACTAATTTTGGTGAGGCACAAAGAGGTCCCGTGAATTCTTCAGGACATTGGCATTCAAAACCACCGGGAAGATCATTGCAGATGCCTCCATTTTTGCAAGGTTGAGATGCACATTCATCAATATCAATATCACATCTGATATAATAAAACATAATTTAAAAAATTAATGAAAAAAGTATAATAATATAATAATGTTAGTACTTACAGCCATCCTTCCCATCCTGGCAAGCAGGTACAAGTATAATTTCCAATGCCATCCACACAAGTGGAATTATTCTGACACTTGCTCTCGGCACATTCGTTTATATCTATTCCACAATTGTCATCGGTGTAACCGATTGGACACGTACATGCATAATTGCCCGAAGGTTCAGCACAGTGGCCACCGTTTAGACAATCTTTCTCAAAACAAAGAATGCATTCTAATTGTTCATATTCATTACGATCCGTTATAAGCGAGAAATAGAACCTATCCGAGTGCAGCAGATTGAAGTTTGGATACAGTTCTAGTAATGTATAAAACGGTAATAGAAGATCTCCAATACGAACTTCACCCAGACAGCCCTTGAAAATAGTTTCAGATTAAAGTTAGTCAACAAAAGTAAGATTGAATTGTAAATAAAAATACTTTGAAGTTTGCTCCAATAGTTCCTTCGCTGCCCATCCAAAAATCTGGTGCCGTATCTTCAGTGGGATAAGGTGATCCCAGTAAATCCGTATTGTTACTGAACATTATCCCGTCAGTCTGAAAATATGAATCGAATATAAAATGAGAGAAATATGATGATAATATATGTTTGTTTTATGTATGAAACAAACAAATAATATTTTTCTAGGAATATTGTGCATATAAATAAGTACCGTTCTCAAATTATTTTCCATAAAATGTCCGTTTATTGAGTATATGTTTTGGGGTCCAAAAGATCTGCCACGATAAGTATCATTTCTTAATGAATTAGGAATGTAAGAAGTACTGGTAACTGAATCAATAATGTTTTCTTCAGATCCAGGTGTTCTAACACCACCGAGATAAATTTCTCCATTTTTAACCAATTCTAACCAGGCATCTTGGTCAAAGTCAGAAACAAATGATGGCAAATCTTCTTTGAGCCAATCATTAAATCCACCTGAATATAGGACACAAAAGGTTATATGGTGATATAAAAAGTCTCAAACATACAATTATATTCGAACCTCGAATTTGGTTATCAGATATGATTATGTGAATATGAGTCCAATCAAAATCGGGCTGAGATTTTCTAAATCGGCGTACTTCTGGAACTTGGGAAGATAATCGCCATGCGACAGCAACTTGATCACGGAATACAGAAATAGAAACCATGTCAGAATCAGAATTTTCAATATGAAGCAATGTGCCACCAGTCTTAGAACTGAAAAATAACAATAAATGAAATAATTTGCATATTCATGAAAAATACATGATCATGAATAGTGTATACCGATAAACTATGGATATAGAGTTGACATTAGTCAGTTCCGCTTCTGAAGTTTGATTCACCAGCGTCAAATTATAAGATAGAGTCGAGTTGTGACCATCGAATGTTGCATTAGCAATACATTCGTAACCATCATCCAAGTTTCTACACGTGGAACCACTTGGACAATCTCGCAGCTGACAAAATTCCATTTCTTGGCAAGTTTTACCTTTGAATCCTCGAGTACAATTACAACTGAATTATGAAAAAGTATATGATTTAATGATCCTGCATAAATTGAGAAATAAATAATGAAAATTAACCTGAAATCATTCCATGTGACATAACACTCTCCATCGTGTTTGCATGGATTATTAACGCATGCATCATCAGATATGACTCCTTCTAATATTGTGTTCTCGTCAAAAGAAACCGTTCCAAACGGCAATGGCATTTCTAAGTCTGGACCTTGCAGTTTGAAGAATTCCACAATCATTGTTCGAGAACCGTTAGATATCTAAATTAATAAAAATATATATAAAAATTTTTGTGTCTTTTATGGCTGCTTTGTTATTTTTTTTTGTGTGAATATGACTAGGTTATTACTTGAACATCTTGAATAATTCCTTTAAAATAATCGGAATCTTCGGCGTTTGCAGATCCAAAAGTCACTAGTTCTGATTTCAGGTTGCCAAGGTTTGCAGGGATATCTGAAGAACCAGTTCCAATTGTTGAAGTTAGTTCAGCTTGTCTTATAGCACGGTTTGGAGTGAGATTTGGTCGCCCTCCGAGATATAAAATCTAAATTTGAGAATAAACATGCTATAAGAAATTACAATTTTAGACAGCATAAAAAATATTTATTACATACTTGAGCATCTAGAAGTCCAGCTGCCGATATTGGTTTACGAAAATATTCACTTCCATTCAGCTTAACTTGAACTAATGTGGAATTACGCACAACCTGAAAGAATATAATGTTTTATTATGTACCTACCTAAATAAAATGAATAAAAATGTTTTAAAAAAATATGTGAATACAAAACCTGAATCAAATGATTATATCCGTTGTCTAACTTATTACCACCAACTGTATAAGCTTCTAATGATTGATTGAATTGAAGTTGGACATATAATTCACCATTTTGTAATGAAGCAGCAACAAAATTTTCTTCAGAGTATGAGCCACTTCTGAAAAAATTAACAGAAATCGAAAAAAAATTCACGGGTATTTCAACGAAGCAATAAGAAAACTTACTTTGGTTTGGATCCTAAATAGAATATATGACCTGAAGGCTTTCTGGTGCGAATGAACATGGAAATATCAACAACTGATCTTACAGCACGTTTTGCGGTATCAGATACAGCAACCGTTACTAAACTGTTTGTTATATTTTCATAACCGAATGTAGCAGCAGTCACATCTGTAAATATGAAATAAATTAATATTTGAATTACTTTTATTTACATAAATTTTATTGTAAAAAAAATAGAAGCCTTACTATATTGACATGTTTTTCCTAAATAAGGACGCTGACATGAGCAATGGAATGATGTCCATAAATCGGTGCAGCGACCTCCAGAATGACATGGATTCGTTGGTCCACATTGTTCTTCACGGGGACAGTGTCTTCTAACGTTGAAGAATTCTATGGATGCTGATGATGATGAGTGTATGAGAGAATTGGAAGGATCGGTAGAGCTTTCAGTCGTATTTGGTTCTAATCTTTCATCGGGTATTACCTATGAAATATTAAAACATCAATTAAATGAGTTGCAATTGATATTTATTAAAATAACGAGCTTAATACCCATTCTCCATTTATGATTACATCTTCAACACAACCGATTAATGGAGCTCTGGTATGTTGTGGAAGGCCTTTTAAGGATATGATAGTTCCTCCAACATAAGTCGTTTGGAAAGAAGTATACGATATATTCCCTTCATTCAAATTGATAGGGTAAATCGTCTGTTCTTCGTTAGCTGCTAAAACCAAGTGTGATGTGTTTATGGTTACAAAAACCTTCTGCCAAGTATTGTTGTTCAGTTTAGAACCGATGAATACGCCTTCCCATTTATTTAGGATGCTCGAATGAAGATTTAAACGTCCATTTGCCAATTCTAGAATGTAAAATGTGAGACCTTTCCCGATGGCGAGAAGTCCGTTTTCAAGAGTAGTTTTGAATCTCAGTTGAATATCGTATCCTATATCGCGTGTGGTATTAACAGCTACATAGCTGTTGCCACTCAGAGACATTGTTGTAATCTGAAAAGAATAGATATCTAGATGTATAAGAACAGATTTGAAAAAACTGAATCTTGAGGAATAAGCAGTATCTGTAATTATTATGAAAAATCATCCAAAAATGTATACCTTTTCACAAGTATTTCCATGATAGCCAGTATTACATGTACAATTGAAATGGTGATCAGTTTCATTGAAGAGCCAAGGATGGCAAGTACCTCCATTCATACAACGGTTAGTGGCACAGCCTTGCAACACAACGGAACAATTCTTACCACCCCATCCTGGTTCACATTCGCAATAATAATTGGCTCGACGATCATGACACACTCCTTTGACACAAGGCTTATATCTGAAATTTACAGTTTTATGGTCATCCAAAATGTGTCACAATAATAAAATGGTTATTTCAAAATATTACATTGCACATTCGTTGATATCCTTCTGACAGTGATCTCCTTCAAAGCCTTCAAAACATTTGCATTCATATCGATTTACTCCATCTTTGCATTCTCCCCAAGGACCGCAAGGAGATGAATTACAATCATCTATATTGACTTCACAGTGAGGTCCCGTTATGCCCGTGATACATACACATTCGAAACTGAAAATATATCATTGAGGATTTTATGTCAAGGAAATGATTATGATTGAAGACATGTATTTTATGAATATATTTTATAATAACACAATAAATAGATGTTAAAATACATGTCTTTAAGCAATTAATATCATTATATAAAAATATATTACAATATGTAAATCATGCCAAATCTGGAATTTTTTCCATAGAAATTAATTTGGGTTATCTGTTTTACAAAATACTCGTCAATTAATGATTTAATTAATCTAATTGTTTTACCCGCTAGCATTTTCGTAGCTGAATTCTTGATAGAAGTGCAATGGTAATAACATATTCAATTCAGCATTTATTTTGACTGGATTTGATGGATCATATGAAGCATTTTGATATAAAGAAGAATTGCTTCTCTCTAGACATACACCACGATATTGACAAGGGCCAGGTTCTTCACATTCCTGAATATCAATTTCACAATTTTTTCCTGAAAAAAAAAGTCAATAAATGATACAACAATAGTTGTGAAGTTTTACAATTACAAAAAGAGCTTATTTATTCAATTATTTCAAATTTTTCAATTTAAACAACCTGAATAACCAGGATAACAAGCACAACTGTAGTCATTTATTCCATCTCGACATATTGAACCGTGCATACAAGGATTCGATGCACAATCATCGATGTTCAATTCGCATTGAAGACCATAATGTCCAGTATCGTTGCAGTTGCATGTGTAGCTATTGAGGCCATCTTCGCATATACCTCCATTCATGCAAGGAGCAGACTGAAGAAAATACATGATAATAAAATAAATATAAACTCAAATTTAAACATGCATTGGTATTTTCCTTACCGCACAGTCGTCAATATTTATATCGCAGGTTGGTCCTGTCAAGCCTTCTACGCATATACACTTGAAAGTAGCTAATCCATCAATGCAAGTGGATCCTTCCATGCAAGGATTGGATTCACATTCATTTATGTTAATAGAGCAATCTTTACCTATAAATTTCATGTTTCATTGAGTATTTTATTGCAAATTTTGTAAAAATATTTTTTTATATGATTACCTGCAAATCCAGGTGTACAAATACATTCATAATTATTAATTTTGTTGACGCAAGTGCCATTATTTTTACAAGGGGTTGATAAGCATTCGTCAAAATCGATATCGCAATGGACTCCAGTAAAACCTTGAATATTAAAACGATTAGAATATTTATACAACATGTATTGAATACATATTATTAATATATAAGTTTACCTGGTGTGCAAAAGCATTTATAGTATCCAGGTTCGTCTATACAAATTCCTTGATTGCAAATATTCGGATACAGGTTACATTCGTTTATATTTACATCACAGTTTTGACCTGAAAATTATATTTTTCAATGTGCAAAAGTCTAATTTTAAAAGATAAATCGAATTTTTCAGTCTCAATTCAAACTATCGGTTACCAAGAGTGTGCTTAGTTTTTTTTTTAAATAGTGGATTCAATAAATTAATTACAATTATTATTAAAGAAAATAAACAAAAGAACTTGCTAATGAAAAATATTGTATTATACACAAGATAATGGTTTTTGATAAAAAAACAAAATGATTATCAATTGAAGATGCGCTCGAAGAATCTTACCAGTGTAACCATTTGGACAAGTGCAAGTGTAATTATTGCCACCACCCCCTTCTTTGCACGTACTATTGTTAGCGCAAGGATTACTTGCACAAAAGTTTGTAGTTATTGTACAATTCTCACCAGTAAATCCGTCAGGACATCGACATACATATGAATTATCACCATCGTAACAAATCTTAAAATGAAAGCAGTAATAGTTGAATAACATTATTTCAACACTTAAAAGAAATAATTAATGTATTGAAAAGTACTTGATGTTCTGGACAAGCAACATGAATGCAATCGTCGATATTAATTTCACAAAGAGGTCCTTTGAAACCAATTGGACACGCACATGTGAAATCTGTATTATTGATATTCGGAATACATGTGCCTCTATTTTGGCAAGGATGATTACTGCAAGCATCTATAGTTTTCTCACACATCATTCCTAAAAGACAATAAATATTTTAAGTCATCAAATGAAGGATGGAAACAAATAAAAAAATGTAAGTATATAATTTAAAAATTCAACAATGTCAAGAACAAAATATTTTTCAAAGAGATCAAAACATACCAGTATATCCTGGACGACAACGGCAATGAAATGTATTTTTATATGTCGAACATTCACCGCCATTTTGGCAGGGTTCGGAAAGACATTCATTTACAATTTTATCACAGTTCATCCCAGTCCAACCGACTTCACATTTACACACATATCCTTCAAACTATATTTTGAGAAGAACGTAAAGATAGCGTGATCAAGATACATGTGCATTTCAGATTTGAAAGTAATATTTTACAGTGCAGATTTGTAGATTATGTGGCCAAGCCGACAGGTGCATGAAAAAAATTTACAGGAAAGAATTAATTTCTAACTGTCGTATTATTTGAACCATTATAAAAAAATAGATTTATGATTTAGTGACAAATTCATTGTGCTAAAGCACTTACGGAATTTTCGCAAGATAACGCATGTATGCAGGGTGTATCAGCGCAGGTAAGAATCACTCCTCCACTTCTTGATGTAATATCAGATATTGGCAATGACATCACTGACTGTTCACAATAATTGCCTATATCGCAACCGAATCCAAGCAGAAACGTGCATAAAATATACATTAGCAAATAAATAAATCACATGAATTTTGAATGCATGCAAGTATATATGAAAAAAAAAAACAAATCATACCTAAATGAAATTTTATCATTACAAAAAAAAAATAATGTTCTTAATGTGAATTTGATATTTTCGAAAAAAAAAATTATAGAACTATTTACACTTTTTAGTGAAAATTTAACAGCTACTTATATGTTAGTGAAATCATTATTCTTATCAATCGTAATTTCACTAAACTACTAGTGAGTATAAGTGCAACTATTGAGTAGGACCCTAACTGCTCAAATTTCATTCTAACTTGAAGAACATTTTAACTCTAACTAATCTAAATCAACTTAATTAAATTTTGACCTATGTGCTGACAAAAGAGTCATCAAAAATGTCGATCGTATTGCAAAATACTATTTAGGTACTTAAGCCAATTTTCAAAAAAGCATTCTAGTAACATGGCAGGTGTATTTTTCGTAATACTGCGTTCTGCCACTAACACAAGGGAGTATAGTCTAGTTTTTTATGAGTCTGTATGCCATACTTTTTAGCTAAAATAGGTTCCGTTTGGCTTATGTAGAAATTAGTTTTTTATGTTCATTGTTTTTCTCTTGTTCCTCAGTAATGTAAGAAAAACTATAAAAACACGATTTCTCACCAATAACTAATATTTAAAAAAACATTTTGAATACTTTATAAACTCATGTTTCAAAATAAAACAAAGACATCCTTCAAGAAATCCTGTTACGAGTCACTACAGCGCATATAAATCAACCACTAAATAAATGACTAGAACAAAAAACAATGTTCACTAAAAAGCCCACAAAAACTAAAAAAAAAAAATCTTTAGCGTCGAAATTTAGGTAACTAATTCATAAAGAATTATTCCAAGCCCCTTAAGTTTTTTCAAATTTAGTTATTCGACAAAATCTTTTACAACACAAAAACACTTTTCTTAAAATAGTCCCGCACATATCTACATCAAAAAGTTTTGTTTTATGCAATTATCAAGCTAATATAAAACATCAAAAGCAGTAAAATAATCAAGTCAATAATGAGAAAGGATATTTATAAAAGATTGAAAAAAGAAGCATAATAAAGATAATAGGACAGGTGCTAAACATACCAACAAAACCAGGAGGACAAGTACAGTTGAAAGTATTCTGCATCATATCATAGCTACAAGTGCCCCCATTACGACAAGGGTTAGTGTGACATTCAGTCGTCGACGAGAGAGTACAATTTGGAGGTGTACCTACATTATAGATTTAAAGAGAGAGAAGAGATAAGATCAAACAGATTTTACACATCTTTGCCATGCTACTATGTTTAAGAAATCAATTGAGATCTAACAATATCAAATAAAAAAAAACAGAAATCTAACCATAATATCCTTCATTACAAACACACGTCGGACCAGTCTGTACGATTTCCGAGCAGGTGGAATGAGGAGGACATTCCATATCAATGCATCTTGTACTGCGTTTCGAGGCACACCTTGGTCCAAATACATCTGGTGGGCAATGGCATTTGTATGATCCATGCAAGTCTTCACAAGTTCCGCCGTTCAAGCACGGCGATGATAAACATTCATTTTGAAACTATAATCCAAGAAAAAATCAAATGTAAGAAAATCGAGTGTTCAAATTAGAATTTTTCAGATTCTTATTTTGGCTGGTACAGGTATTTTTCCTCATCTCGCTTGAAAATGGGTATAAACGTTTCACTTAATTTATGAAATACCTAGATATATAATACAGTTTGGATTGGTCTGAAGAAAAGTAAAGATGATACTTACCAATTCACAATTTTTTCCCGTATTTCCTGATTGACAATGGCATATATAGTCACCATACGTGTCGAAACATACTCCTTGATTTAAACATGGACCAGCTTCAAGATTACATTCATTCACGTTTATTTCACATCGAGCTCCAGTGTAACCTTATATAAAATATCAAAAGTCGTAAAATAGTAACAAACAAAAAATAAACCCATATAGAATTTATTTTTACTTACCTGTATTACCACAAATGCAAGTATAATTATTGATGCCATCTTGGCAAATTCCTCCATTTTGGCATGGAGGTTGAGGCACATTTAAACAATCGTCTACATTTGTTTCACATTTTGAGCCTGTGAAGCCTGAAAATAAATTAATTCTTGAAACTGAAATAGTGGAACAAAAATATACCATTAAATGTGACTAACCTGGTGGGCATATACATAGAAATTCATCAGAGTTCGGCATATAACGACACGTACCATTATTATGGCATATATTATGAGCACACAGAGGATGCGAGATTATATCTAACTCACAATGAACACCTAAAATTAAAACAAAATCATATAATCAATAGAATTAATGATTTGATTTAGTCTATCGATTAAGAAATATGTATACCGAAATAGTTTGGAGTGCAGGTGCAAGTGTAGTCTCCATCTTTGGTCTCATCACAATGACCTCCGTTCAAACAAAGTCCCAAATCACAAGGAGGACCATTGTCGATTTGGCAATTGTTCCCAGCGTATCGAGCGTAGCAGTTGCATTCGTATCTGGAAAAATTGTTCAAATGTGTTCTTGAATAGAACATCGATTTAAATGCCGTTCACAATAAAAGACATAACGAAAATATTTTTTTTCTTTATTATACGGCTTTGGAATGCATTGAAAATTACCTGTCTTTTCTGGAAATACAGATTCCGTGACCCATGCAAGGCTCGTTGTAACAATGATCCATGGGAGTTAGTGATAGTACATCTTTTCTATCAGAACCTGATGAATTTATAAATATGTAATCACAATGAAGAATTAAAATACATTAATAAACGAAAATGTACTAACATTTTTCAGTAGATAAAGGACATTTCCCAAATTTAACATTTTGGGTGTTCGTAGTGTTGAATATCAAACTAGGTCCTTCCATCATGCAGCCAATAAATTCGGATCCTAGCATTAACGTGAAACTATCGTCTTCAATTTCTGGTAGATTGAGAACTTCAGAATTGAAAGTTGTGTTAGCTACGACCTAAAATGCAATTTTGAGATAAGGATTAGATATTCGATATTTTATTTTAATTTCATAATGTACTTACTACTGAATGTCCACTATCATCAAACATAACTATTTCTGGTAGTCGGTAAACAATTCCGACATAGTGCCATTTGTTATCTAGTGATCTTAAAGGTAATTGAATATCTAATACACGATTTTTCAGTTTTAATGAAAGTAAAACATGATCTGGCAATGCCATAAGTTGGATTGAATGAGATATGTGTTGCTGATAAAATAGCTGTCCTCCTAAAAATGAAATATAAAAGTAAGAAATTCAACAATCATATTGAAAATACTATATGTGTTAGAAAACGTACCAAAACATGATCTAAAACTTATTCCTATGTGCGAATGTAAAGATACTGGATGATACAGATGAATATAAGCACTGCCGTTGAAATAGGCTTCGCGCAATTCAGATGGAGCACGAGGTGGCACAGCAATACTAAATGAAATGGATATTGCTGAAAAAGAAAAAGGATCATTGGTCAAATTGAAATGCAAAAAACTAACGAAAATGTGACTTTTAAATGTGTTTGGTTGCAAATTTCAATAGATGTGCAATGAATAATTACACTTTTCACTATCTGTCATGGTCTGGTTAATATTTGGTCACCTATGCAAAACAGATACTACAGAGTTGTGAATTTTTCAAATGATTTCTTCAGATAGATATGGAATGTTGAAAAAATAATCAAAATGTTCAGATGAAATATTAAAGATTAATATTTTTATGGTTGATCAAATTATTCAACTATAGTATTTTCTTCCTACATAATTTGATAGTTATAAACAATTTTTGCTGCTGATTAATGATTGGAAGATTACACCCCAGTTAAATATTATGAGATTAAAATAAGGCTATTAAATTGACATTTTTAATAAGGAAAATATGAGTCAGATGAAATTACAGACTCGACGTAGAAAAAGACCATATATTGAGGAAAATAAAAAAAATAGCACAATGAGTTGATGAAAAATCACTAAGCAATGTATCTCGAAGTATGTATTTACGAGTGCAAAAATAAAATTGAAAAACCAACAGTTCAACATTGACCATCACAAGAACTAATCAATACGCGAGGCTTTACTCAGCTGTGTTCAAAGTTGAAACACACGAACAACCAATATTTACATTTTTCGTTAGAAATTGCGTATTGGCAACTCTAAAACTTCGACATTCGATTCCGAAACATGGAAACCTTGAAAAAAGCCTAAATTCTATCGTTCCACCAGACGAGAAGGGTTTCTTTAGTAAAAAAAGTGGGTCGCAGACGTATCTTTAGTTGTATGGTTTCTAATGAGCGCTTCGTGGTGACACAATGGAGATTCTTTTTTTTTTCATCATCAACAACGATGGAAGAAGTCAGCATTGATGAGGAAGAAGTCAGCTCTCGCACACGAACAATATGATCAGCAAAAAGTGCATGGAAGCAGAGCGATCTTGATTCTTGTGAAATGAAAGCGACAATTAAAATGTTTCGATTTGTTCTTGGATTGAGATTAAAGATCGATGTAACCTTTTCTTGTCTGTTGAGAAATATTCACAATGGTACATGAGAATTTCATAATCGATATTGTTCATTTGAAATGTTGTTGCAAATCGATCTTTGAAAAAAATCTAGATTATAGGTACGCGTGGATGTAGAAGAGACAAGTGTTAAACAAACAATGTATGTAATCCAATCGAAATCCGAAGGTCGTGACGATGAGCCACCATCGTCAATTTTCATAGCGACGATTTTGTAACACCAAAATAATCGCGAAGACAATTGATTATCGTCATCGAGACAACTGTAAAGATGCAAATTTGTATTTTTAAGTTCCCACAGCGGAACAACTTCCTACGATTTGGAATAGATGATGATACGTATAAACTAGGATCGAATCTAATTGTAAGCTTAAATTACACGTTGTTATGTTCTTCCACAGCATACACAGATACTAAAATGTGGCACTAATGTACAGTTGGGTTAAGCTGATCTAATACAAATTAAATAAATTGGTAAAATCTGATCTAGTTTGTGGTAAGTAAATTAAATCTGACCCAATTAGGCCCAAGTTGATCTGTACCATCTAAATTTTTGTCAAATCAGTCTAATCAAATATAGATCAACGACTAATACCATCTAGTTTTCACCATTTTAGCTTAAATCATCTAAAATTTATTCATATCAGACTAGCGAAATCGAATTCAGATCAACCAAAAGATTAACCAAAGCCAAACAAATCCCGGTTACTCAGGACAAAATTACTCTGGCATGATTTTTAAGAATCGATCGGTGAGACCAACATTGACCCCATCTTGTGTTCGATTCAAGTTCACGACGGCTCTTTTGTGTGCACTTGGCGACACTCTGAAACACTTGGCAAGACCAAGAGTTGTCCACTCCGGTATCGTCGGGTTCACGGTCAGCGGTTCAACGGCTCTGAATTCGACCGAGTGTTAAGTTTTGGTCCTTTGTTCGGAGTTGAATTGTAAAATTTCGGTTTTTTGCTCTCTTTTAGCCGATGGAGATCGGCGATTTTGCAGCGGAGAATCTGAGGTCGCTCCGAAGGGACCTTCGAATATCTGAGGTTATTGCGAGATACATTTCTTCAATTTCAATAAATATTAGGAAAAAATAGATTCGTATTGCTCAAAAATAGAATCGAATGAGATTATGATCGTTTAATAATCAAAAACTACTTAAGAATCACTTAAATGCCGCGATTACATCTCAGCAGTTACGTCAAAGCAATTAAGAATACCTTTCTAGAATGAATATAAATCAGCATGGCACAAACATAACACTTCGTACATTAAATAATTATGCGTTATATAATTGCGAATTTCACATAAAAGCGATAAAGATATATTCCCACCTTTATAAATTATTGAAATCACTCCTAGAACTTAACGATCACTGAAGCACAATACTCGTCCTCGCATTGCTATTATGAAACACTTACATTCGCATGAACATTATTAATAATAAAAAAAATAGGTATTTGAGTTGCGAAATATAATTTAATTGAAAATTGATCAAATTAGATCAATTTTGTAAAATCATGATCGAAATTTTGGCATGGAAAAAATATACAACCTCTAATAACACATTTTGAAAGTCTTTTGAATTAATTTAGCATTTTATCTAATTGAATCATGATTTTTGAAAAGGACACATATTCAAGATATGTTCTTTTCGAAAGATAGTCAAATATGGAATGTAAATATTTAAAATTTTAAAAAAGATTTAGGTGCTTTCCTACTTTTTTGGATCACCATTATTCTAATTGGGCCACTTTTCGGTTTATTATTAACAGAAATGAGTGCACAATTATGAAGATGATCAAATAGAAAATTATTTGTTAAGATAAACAATCGAGAAAAAAACGAAATTGAACGCATTCTTCTGAAGAAATTCAACTTGATGCTTCATGGAGTGCACATATTATATTTCTTGTGTGAAAATGAGTCTGCACGCGAGCCACACTTTTTTTCCATACATATTTCGATTCCATTTTTCGAAATCGCAATGTGCCGAATTGTGTCGTGATTTTCGTAACATACGGTAGTTTATTTCGTGTGCTTGTGTCCCGTACTAAGCGATGCGCAAGAATCGTGAAGAATTATAGATTCGATAGGATCTATATTATTGGGGAAATCACGAAATGGCAAATAATGATAAATGGATAAAAAAATTAAAGTTAAATGGACCAACTTTCGTCAAAACGTTGATAATATTAGACGAAGTCGTATTGTTATTAGCGCATAGGTGATTTTTTAACAAATGTTAATATTTAATTAATCAAAAAATGCCAGAGATTAGTTTTCATATGTAAAAATATATGAATGCACCAAATACTTATTAATAAAAAGTAAATAAAAAAATGATTAATTTAGTGCAATGTACTCGTAAATGGAACAAGTATGAAAAATCGCACAAAACGAGCGTAGTTAATTTATGAAATACGAGCGTAAGATGTATGCAAATCCATAAACGAGGTTAAATATTTACATGTGACTATTTATTTGATCGATTCCATAAAAGCCTTCTTCTGTACGAAGCGCTCTTTCAGATTCAAGAAGTGTTGTTATTCAACGAGTTCTTTCGATATTATGTTACAGTTGAGACATGAAAGTGTCGCATGCAAAATGCATATGTGTTCTAAATTCGTATAAATTGTGTTGAATGTGCTATTTTAATTCGTTCTGTATTGAAATAATAGAATGTGCATGTGTATGAATGAAACTGGCTTAAGTGATGCAATATTGGATTAGAAGCTGATGGATTTAGTTTAGAGCAAGTTGGTGATGTTTTATTGATTAATCGATTAATGCTAAGCACATGATGATGATATAAATTCATTAATTGAATATAGATATTATATTTCGATGATTCACATAGTTGTTGTTGATCTAATTACTACAAAATATTCAAATACGCATTGCACAATAGAGAATATTTGAATCACACATGAATAATATAATAGATTCATAGAAATTATTTTAATAGCCGAAGATTTCTAATTAGTTCGAAAACTGTCAACAACTTAATGACACAAGTTTCAGTTATTACAAACTCAATTATACAGGAAAAAGGAAAGCGTTCTATCTAAATGGATAAATAGAACATAAATTGCATAAACTGTTCAAGCTCATTCTGTACATACAAACATATGAATGAGCAACGAACGTGTATAGAAATTTTCAAAAAAAAACCCAACTCAATGGCAATACAAATTCAATTCGATTCATACACAGATCCGAAAGCAATTTATCTCAACTTCGGCGCCACTTTTAGAGAAAAAAATAGAAATTCTTAGACGGATTTGAAGATTTGAAAAATCTCAAGTGGATGAGAGAGAAAATAAGCAGACTTAGTCACAGGTAAAAGCAAAAAAAAGAGTGAACATTTAGCAGGATCGTGAGAATCCGATTGTTAATCATAAGTATGCCAATGATCTAATGTAGGCATATTAAAAAAAAATGAATGAATTGATACACAGTTTCTCTTACACATGGTACATACGTAGCATGGAATGTCAATAAGAAGATCGCAGTCTTATTCTACATATCTAATAATGTAATGACATACATATCTATAAATATTTTATTTTTCTTGAAACTCTTATGTTGGTACATTTGCATTTTAAATCAGATTAGTAACGAAAAATAGGAAATATTAAATAGACAGAAATAGAGAAATGTATTCATCTTTCTCTCTATTATGACTTAAGTTGTCTTAAATTTGATTTTAAGTTTAAACTCTGCCAACAAATCCTGTATAGAGGAGCGTGGGGCTGAAAGTTCCAGGGGTAAGTTGTTCCGAAAAGAATAATTTTATGAAAAAAAAGAGATAACAACATCACGCGAAGTGCATAGTTAAAAAAATAAGGTATTGTGCAAGTTTGGATACCATTTTAGTTGATTGACGAAATAACTTATTCCAGACCCACATGTAAAAAATCATTAGAGATTAATATTAGAATCCAAACCTAGAAGGACTAACTTCTCCACAATTGAGGTCTATAATACGAATTCTAGATAAAGTTTTTGATAGAAACGAAGCAATTGACGACCCCTGACACACACGGCTATAAAAAACGAACTTACAACCATGCAGTCCACAATGGCTCATTGTCGTACCTGATCGGCGTGACGGCCGAACCTCGGATGATGCCTTTCGATATTATTATTACACATTGTGGTCGTGGAAAGTCGAAAATGGCCAATTCAATTGTATGATAATGTCATAACGAACATCTCTCCAGAGAACACCGTTCGTTGGGGACAAGTGAGAGTCAACATCTCATCCGAAGACTCAAGACTCAAGAGCCAAGAGCAGATTGACTATTATTTTTTGTAGGAAGAGAGATCAGGGTGTTTTATATAAGCAAGATTTTAGTGTTGGTTAATAAATTTGTAAGGGGCAAGTTTTCCCATTCGCTTTAGTATTGATATCAACAAGCTAGTTGAATAGATTTAATAATTTTCTATAAAAAACTTTATTTTTTGAAAAATAATCTTGCCGATTTGTAAATGAAAATGCAAGAAAAATTAATAAAAAACTTTAGCAATGATATCTTGTTCATTTCAAAATAGATAAAACAAAATTAAAATTTGGCAAACGTGACCCTGTCTCCCCTATACAATTCTCAATGCTTACCCTACTCAAGACTCGAGAGTTGTGCATCATAATTGAAGGCGTTGAATGATTCATAAGATTCTTTCAGGATTAAGTGCTTTCTTCGAAGACAGCCTTCGATTTGGATTTCGAAAGAATTTGCAGTATGTGCTTATGAAGTTTGAAGCACTTACTTGATTGTCATTGTTGCAAAACGGAGTTTTCAACGAGATTTGCAAACAGAGATATTTACAGTAATGTTATACGGTGACCTCCACAGTTCTATTTAAAACGAGGAAACATTGATGTTTCTTCGAATCGACATCTGCTTTCAAATGTTCGATCTTGAAGGTAATTCACTAAGTACGGTTTAACATCTTAGATCACGTTCCATGAACGAAGGAATTCTTCCGATTTTGAATTATGGCAGTGCTAAAAGCGTTCGGAAGAATGGGCTATTAAAAAATTAACACCACCAACAAAATGGACCGAGTTTGAAATGAATTCTCATAAAATGATCAACGGTGAGAAATGTTTTGTCATAAATTGTTATGATTTATATTTAGGTTTTTGTTACACGAAGATAAGATGCGGATCTTAATTTGCTTTTCAAATGGAAACAAACGTAAACAGCAAATCAATCAACGGAACGATCATTCATATAAACATGAAGAGCAATATGATTCACATTATAATAATTAAGTACATAGTGTTGCAAGATGAATAAAATAACATGAATCACATCATCGAAAGATGATCGCATGAAGGAAATAAATTTAAAAATCGATTTAAAAAAACATGATTGGTTAAAAAATTTAAAGTATTCTGTGAACACAGCTAAGTACATACATAAAATTAAAATTCACAATCAAGCAAATTACATAGAAATCAATCGTTTGAGTTTATAAAAAACTATTTAGATTATTGATCAAAGGTTTTTCGTTACATTAGATGAAGATATCCTGTTGATAATCGTTTTTATATTAAAAATTAAGTTGAGTTGTAGGTTTGGTTGAATTGATATTTTGTAAACAAACATTGTTCATAATAATGATATCATTGTCACTACTAGTTAATTATGATTTCATTTAAGACCTGCAAACCTCACAACAGTAAAATAGATCAACTTCCACCAAAAATCCCTCAATTTTAAACCTCCAAAGCAACATCGAAAAACAAACCATAAATCATACAAAAAAACCCATCAAAAATTTCTCACGATCGCATGAATGAAATTCGCCGGATCATATGATTCACAAGAATCCGAGAGACCAGGTAAAGAAAGACCGACTTCTCCGGAGACCAGGTAGAAGACCAGGTGAGTCACAACCTCAAGAGTTGGTTGCACTCGCTCGCCTAGAAGTCGGCGTTGCGTGACGTCAGTGCTTTCGCAACTGTGGTTCGCGTATATATTCGTTTCTGTTCTTTTGTTGTTTGTTGAGTTGTTGTGTTGTTGTGTTGTTGCGATTCGAGGTTTTCGAGATGTCTATCGTGCGTCGGAAACGCGGTCGAATGTGATGTGAAGAAATACGAGTTTGATTCGATTTGATTTGAGGTGTTGTTATGGGATATACAACTGTAGTTTTTGTAGGTTATTGTGATTTTAATATATAGGAGATTCTTCTATAACACGAGGATAGGTTTCATGAAATATAATTGGGTTTTCTTTAGCAGAAAGTCATCGTAAGTTTTGACACATTCATGCAAATTAGACAAACTAATGTAAAGGTAAATTTTTGCTATAGAAGAAATGTCAAATATGTTATAGAAAGTCGCACTATAAGAGGTATTTCTGTGTTGTACATATAATTTAAACGTATTTATTAAAAGCTGATATTTTAATCATTGGTTAGTAGTTAGTTACCTGTATCCGTTATAGTTGATGAATTTTTTAGAAGTTAAGCTACGTTAGGAGTTAAATCAATGATTAAAATATTGACCATGATTTTTGCATATTTATTAAAGAACTGTTATTTTCACACGCTTCATTAAGATATTCTCAGAAAAAAGTAAACATTGCTGCATTATCGGGATTATCAAAGATTTACTTATTTACAATCAGGTAATTTGTTCCTACCTTGCGAAAATAATTTCCGCCCTTATTCAAATCGAACTAAATCCATATTCTACAAAAAGTGAAACTAAATTCATTCGAAAAAAATCATAAATACGAACGTAGCAAATAATAAAGTTAATTGCAAATGCGTTTCAATACATGACGAAAAAAAAAAGATTCCAATCACACATGGCAAAAGTGTATGTCATTTACGCGTTGCAAATGAAAACGTATCGGTGGAGACTTTCGTTTTACAAACAAGATGATACGAGAAGAAAACGTGTTGTCATTATGATATAATGGAGATGAGGAGAATGTTTGCTGTAAAAAAACTTCATCATCATCGTCGTCATTTAACAGTGCAAAATCTTAAAAATTAACTAGTACAACATAGTGAAAATGGAGGATTTTTTGTTGAAACAATCGATGGTCGAAAATTAAATAATTCGATAGAAAACTAGTTATGATTTACTCATTTTTGAGAAGTTGTCATAGAAAATTCAAAGGCACATAAATTACTTAATAATATGAATATTAAAACAAATCTTTAAGGTGATCACCATTGTTAATATGCCCACACTATGAATTTAAACTCATTAGACTCGAAACTAATTATCGAATCAAAATTCGACATGTAGCAATCAAATGCGTATTAAGGAAATCAAGTAGAGCGAGAAAACCACACGAGGAAAACTCTCATCTGATTTCCCACGATACTTATTATGAAAAATCCGCTAAATTACAACCCAAACGTCATATTTCCATCGACGAATCAGCCACCGCATCGAATGGCCTTGCCGCTTCTGAAGAACGGAGTAACGGCATTGAGGTGGAATTGTCAACTCGAAGATGAAAGTTCAAAAACAGTTAGTCAAATGGCCGAGATCGAACAGTAAAATTTGACCGAACTTAGAGCTGCAGTGTGTTCCTAGCCTAGAATTTGAGATTTTGAGACTTAACCCCTTAGGGGCCGATGCACTGTCGTGACTCTGGGTAATAATCCGAGAGTCACGTCTGAGTCGTGATCGATGAAGAAGTCTTAAGCGATTCGAAGATATTGAAAATTTAGATGAATTCATAAATGTTTCAGAAGTGCTGATTAAATTTTAATTTGTAATTAGGTTTGTGAGATTTGAATTTGAGTTCTATTGTTAGGTGAGTTCATATGTGTTGAAAGTTGAAATACATGACGGATTTTTATCACATGTGAAAATTTAGTTAGCTTTTCTGTATCAAAATTTTGTAATAAAAGTAAGGGATCATGGGGCAGTTTGTCCATTTAAGCAGTTTTTCTAATCTTGTCTTGTGCTTTCCTACTTAAGGAGGATAGTTATTTTCATTAACATACATATGTTTATGAATCTATTAAATAAAAATATTTATTTCCAGATATTTTCGTTATATCCAGATTTGAAACAGTCGTCTTATATTCTTTTGATGTATTGATGCAAAAAATATATAATACATTAGAGACTTGCTTTTATTACATTTTCCGGTCAGATTAAGTCAATTTTCGAATTGTTCATCCATTTCACTAGATTCTGATTCAATAGAGAGCAGATAGGCAGATTCGATCTTAAACTGTCTTATTTCAAAAATCGATAAGATCGAAAGAAAGAAAGTACCGAGACACGCGAAAGTCATCGATCGAGAGCCATTTCGCACAACAGCCTCGTTTCGAAGAAAGTCTGCGATATTTTTTCGTTTCCATTTCAGATTTTTGTACCGACTTTGCTCTTTTGACCTATCGACTGTTGCGAGGCTTAAAATAAGGTTTCATTTTCGAAATCGATTCGTTCCTAGACCGCGCTGATTTATGTGAAGCGCTTACGGTGTAAATTTTTGAAATCGTACACAAGAATGACCTTAAAACTCACAATTAACTAAAAAAAAGTAAATTGAGTATAATTAAAGACTTGCATTGTTATGTGCACATAAAATTATTTGAATTAAATTTATGTTTTGAGTGTCTTCAAATTGGTCACAGAGTCTGAATACGTGAGTTGATCAAAGATCAAACTGCAAGTTTTTTTTCCTAACAATACTATCTGAGTTTCGAATTTCTCACGTTTCTTTGTCTTAACACCTGTGAAAAACTACAGGACTAAAATGCAGGTAAACTAGAATAGGAAAAACGTACATATTTGATAAGTTAACATTTGTAGTAGCCACGGTTTCCATGGAGGTTAACAGTACTTCACTTGTACGTATTTGAATATGAAAATAAACATAGGGGTCACGTGTTTATCGAACGAATTAGCTTTCGAAGAAAGTATTTCAATTTTAAAAACATACAGGCATCATCTAGTTGAGCAGCACTAGTTATACCATAGAATGCTCTGATTCAGTTTGATTTATTTTTATAGCAAATGATTAATAGCAGGCCCTTCTCAACCATTCTTTTTTTTATGAAGAGTCAACGATTGTGTGGCTGAATTAAACAATAGACATATCATCGAAAGGAAGTAAATAAAAGCACACATTAAATATCCGGTGGCCAAAACTCAACGGTCACAAATTACTCGAAGATCGTCGACCCTTAACTACGCGATTTGTACGCGTCACGAATTTCGTCTTTTGTCAAGATTCGTGACCACGAAAACGGTTCATTGTTGGTCCTTTTGAATTCACGTAATCGGATAATTATTATAGTCATGATAGAATGCCACGTCGATGATTAATGCATAAGTAATGCTGGGCTATAAAGGTGTTCGAAGTGCGACTGTATAAATAAAACAGTCGTGATTGAAAATGCTGGTGGTGACTGTTAAATAATGTTAATAAATAGGAGTAGAAATTTTGTCATGTCCAATTTACTGTAAAATCATGGTATATGACAAATGGAAAATTAGAAGATATGACGTATTAAACGTATCTACTCTTACTCAACTAGGTGTATATTTTTTTCATAAAAAAAAAAATACAATCTAAAACCGTTTAGAAACAAATTATAAAATAGACAAACAAGCATGTCGTGCGATACGCGGTCATGAAGGGGTTAACAGCGCGTGAACAGATTCTAAAAATTATATGACAATTTAAAACGAGTAAAAATTCAAAATTCATATTAAAAAACTCAAAATTTCAACAATTTGAGAAACTCTATAGGTCAACTATGATCAAAGGCCAGTTCACGCAACATTTCAACGAACTTACAACTAATCAAAGATCTAAGAATCTTACTAAAGATCTTACATTAGATAAGTACAGGTTCACAGAAAGATTAAGCCGTTCAGACACGACTAGTTTTTAAAAATTAAAATTGTAGCACAATGTAATTTCAATGAATTCATAGTACATAGAACCTTTTATGTGAACTCGAACAAAAATTTTACGGAATTCGAGTTTTGAACAATGTTGTGTTGCCGCACCCATTACAGACTCACATGTAACGGGAGTCTGCGTACATATTTCGGGGACATTTTATATCTCTACGAAATTCGACACCATTTTGTTTTACGATTAGACTGTGAAATATACAGACACTGTTGGATTTAATGGATGTTGGATGCGATTATCGCGAAATTTAATAAACGTTGGAAAAGTGTGTTGTGTGAATAGGATGTGGTGGTGTAACAGGATTTAGATAAGTTTCGATACAATGTGAGGAAAATTTTGTATTTAATATGGATACAATGTTGATATTTATTGATAGAATTATGTTGCAGTATATTCATTATTTTCATGAAATCATATTGGAGTATGAATTGACTGAAATGTTGCTAATGTCATGATTTTCATGCACGGATGTAACTAATATGTAAGATCTTAATTTATCCAACTTTTATCTTAATATAAGTTATAATTTAATAGAAAAGGGCAGTTTAAAATTCTTAATTTAACCTAGCACAGTTGAACTTTTAACCTATGTATCGATGGGTGGTGCGAAAAAATATCCAAAAGAAATAACATCCACGAAAAAACATCCAAAGATACCGATGAAGTAATTTTTAAATATCAAAGTTTAATAAGAGAATACGAAATAGGATATGAATTATTATAACTGAAACTTTAATGAAGTAATGTTTCTAATGCTTTTATGATTTATGATATGATTAATAATATGATGATAAATTTGTCATTTTTTGACATTTGCATTATTCATTTCGAAAATATACACATTTTCCTTTATTTATCTAATTTTGTGAGAATGCAGACCCAAATTGAATTCCTATAAAGAAATTCATAGCGATTAAAGAATTTACAGTAACATAACAGTTATTAAGTTGACTTTCTTCCGAATGAAATTCCTCAATGTTGTAAAAGGAAAATCGCCGATATGCGAGGAAAGTGCAACTCGAGTGTTTAATTATTTATCAAATTGCAGTGAAAATTATCACGTTAAATGGACTAAGACTGAAATGCAACCGATTAACGATTTTCTCTATCGGCTTAAACATAATAAATACGCGTGTGTATTTTTATTAAACGCACACGAGATTGAATTGTGTCACATTGAAAAATATCGAAAACGAGTTTTCAAATAAATCGAATAACAGTAAACGTGTTCAGCACAAGCGATAAGCGAATGCATTGTTTCGTATGAAAAGCAAAACGAGATTTTCACGGAAATCAAAATATTTTTTTCAGACAAATCATTAATACAATACAGTCAGTCCTCCAACTGCGAAAAATCGAAAATTCACGTAAGTAATGAAAAAGAGAGTCACACGTTATGGGCAGTTAAATAATATGCATCTGACATTTAATTTAAATTTTGTATTAAAAAAAAAAAAAATTACGCTGAATTGTTAGATTAACCAATAGATATCAAGGTACTTTTCAAATAATTTTTATTTATTTTAGGCAGTGCTATAATAATAATTTAACCTAACCATCATTTCAACCTATGTATTCAGATACTTATCGGTATGCGACTGCGCCAGTTTGCGAATAGGAAAGGTCTCACATAATTTACACTTACTAACTAACATTACCTAAAGTCGAGTTCGCACTAACCGAATATTATTCTGTCTCACGCACTACAATATCTATATATTTCATTCATAACACAGGCAAAATAAAAATAAAAAACGAAGACCAATAAAAACAAGCATTCCGGTACGATTATAAACTAGGAATAACCTTGCCAAAAGCACTAATTTCGACCGATTCGAGCCGAACAAAAGCCAAACGATAACCAAATCTCCCCAACAATCCGAATCGACACACATATATTGCTTCACGTCAGTGGATTCGTGGCTGTGCGACAATGTGAGTCACTAGTAACGGTCTTTAGGACCGGTCCTCGGCATCTGGTCGCGAGTTACATCACGACGCCGATGCGGAGACCAGATCCGAGGATTCCTGCTTAATGGTGATGCTGATGATGGCCGTGGACCGATTGAGGCTTTCGAGTTTAGATGGATGGAGTTCGTTTGCTTTCAATTTTGGTCTATAGTTTTTAGGTGGGTGGATGTAGTTTTGGGAGGGTTCAAAGAATTGGAATTCATTTTGGGTCCTTGGGCTAGTTGAATAGAAAATGGAGTTATTGGGAGAGTTGAGGTTTTCGAGTTTAGATGGATGGAGTTTTGGGAGAGTTTGTTTGCTCTCAATTTGGGAATATAAATAGTTTTAGGTGGGTGGATGCAGTTTTGGGAAAGTTCAGTTGCTTTGGAATTAATTTTGAGGGTATATGTGGATGGATTCAGTTTTGGGAGGGTTTGAAGAATCGGAATTCATTTTGGGTCCTTGGGCTGGTTGAATAGAGAATTGAGTTGTTGGGAGAGTTGAGGTTTAGTCGTTTTGGAATTCTTTCTGAATCTTTAGATTATATGATGGAATTAAATCTTGATATGTCGGAATTCGGTTAATATTGTGATGAAATCGATATTTATGTACCTGTGGAGTTAGCAAGTACGATACTCGGTAAGCTGAGGTTTTTTAAGTTAGGTGAGATTGGGTTGTGTTTTAGGTTAGATTAAGTGTCGTGCAGATAGTTTATTTAAAAGTTACCGGCATTTTTGAAAATTTAAGATTAATGCAACGTGTAATTCAAACAATAAAATCTATCAGATTTTTCATGAATAGCTACATAATTTTATTTCATACAAGTAACTAAAGATTCACACACAACTAAACAACGACATGGACGAGACTTATAATACTCTACTTAATATTTACAAATAACCGTGAAATAATCTAAACACCAACATTAAGATAAGTTAAACTCTCATCCAATGTAACCATGGTCTTATTAGATCAATATTGATAAAATTTGGAACCACATAAAGACTAAACAATCTAAAATTCAATAGTCTATAAAAATAACAAATCGTGACACTTCTCACGCTAGAAAATCTAACATCCACTGCACTCCTCAACATGCAAATTAACGGATGTACTTTTCGGAAGGGACCACATACATACATAGTGTTGGTACCACACCACGAATTTCCATTTTCATGTCATTCGAATCGTTAACAATCGATTGTGCTATTGTTACGGTGTGACGAACCAACGGACTACTTTCTCCGCGTGATGAAAATTCGTCGGTCGTATAATATCAGTGTGGTGTTTTAAAATTTACTAATTAATCTAAAACAATTCCAGTTTGCGCAATTAGAGCAAATAGATTCAAATTTTGTTGCCGTTGTTCTAAAAATTGTGAAATGCCGAACTGTAGATGCAGAACGATAGACTAATCAATTTCGTAATGAAGATAATTGAACAATATAAACAGAACGAAAAGTAGATTATGTTTCGACATATCGATTCGTGATGTTTCAATAATCGTGTTGATTTTTTCAATTTTGAGCTACCGAGTTTATTTTTCCAATTGCGATTAATATACGAGTTTCTTAATATGATTCTATAGAAAAGCACAATAGGTTGTCTATTCGACAATATCATTTTTATTATTCAATTTTCGATAGGAATCAATAAAAATATTCGCATAATAATGCTTTATACACTTTTTTTTCAGCATAATTCAATCGTGAACTTTCAAAAGACGAATAAGACGTTTCAAAAGCTATAAATATTTTTCAGAATGTGTATGAAACAATCAAAAGGAAGTGCACGGCGATGAATGGATACGCCTTTTGAATGACAAAAAGTGCACGAGTGCGGAAATGCGATTTCGTGCACGAATCCGAAACAATGAATAGCAAAATTACATAAAAAAGATTTAAAAAAAAAAAATCAAAAAATACAAAAAAATACGGAAAGATTCCACAAACTTTGAATAAAATTCAAAAAAACACTCGAGGCACACGCAGAATGCGATTCGCGCCAAAAAAACTTTTTCAGAACTCGTTTAACGGTTATTTTTCGAATTCCATAACTTTTTTTTATAAAACATTAATGAAATGCGGAATTGATTAATTAAGTATTTTGCGTTAGAATATTTTTAAATATTTTAAGTGTTTTCGCTTTTGAGTTCGTTCTCATTTTTTTTTTCAAACGCGTTTTCAAATTTTTGATTTATCGTTTGGTATTTAGGTTTTGTCTGATTCATAGGTCGTGTTTGTATAGTTTTGTATGTATTTCGAAATGCATTTGTGCATTGGACAAACAATTGCTTTATTAAGCGGAAGTTACTCGATGTTGGAAATCACTATAATAGTTTTATAACAAGACGAATCAAATAAACGATTTACTTACGTCTCTTATACAATTTTTTTTTCATTTTTATTAAAAAAAATGATATTTCAAGTATCGAATATGAACCTTAATAAGCATTTTTAAAGAAACTTTGATTTGATATTTTTTGAATTATTAAAAAAATCTTAGAACATACAACGAGAACAATTTGAATGAAATTGAATATTGTATGAGGTAGAGTTGCAAAATCACAGCGGATAAATTATACAAAAATTGTTTTTTTTTTTAAATAAAAATTTATGTAACTAGTAACCGTAGTGTGTTTCTAGTTTAAGCCAAAGTTCAAATGTACTGAAATAAAATAAATCAATACATACAAAGATTATTTTCTTAACCTTCACGCTACCATACGTTATTTTTTTTTTTGCATATTTTTTTACATTTAAATTGGCATGAATAAGTAAAGCAAATAATCAATAATGAAACTGTTTTCAACATCCAACCTTTTTTTTTTCAAAAATATGTAACCAAACCTACTAGTAACATGAATATTTTTAATTAATTAAATTTTAATTTTATATCAGAGATTTAGGACAAACATCCATTCTAACCATTTCTCTTCCGCTACAGCTTTGCGATATACAATTTTTACAAAAACTACTTGGAGTTGAAGCACAGATTGTTCCAAATTCCTGTTTTATACAGATACAAGTGTAAAATATAACAGTAAAATGAAAAGAAGACATCTGATCCGATTGAAATCAATCTTTAGCGACGTATCCGATTCATCTAACGTTTCAGCACGTCCAGGTTCGGATTTAACAGTAACCAGAAACCGCGTTTCAGAAGATCGTGGGAAGATCACCAGACGGAGAAGGAAGTTCACATCGACTTCTATAATAATAAACGTGATAAAAAGAGCAAAATCCGGTACAATTTGTTGTTCGAAGTATCGAAAAGAGGAAATTTCCCCGAGAAGTGAACTTGTCCCACTTCGCACGGCGAATCTGAAAAAACGATCGCGAATCCATTCATAGAGAAATATCAGCTTATCGCTTTAAGTTTGTTGAATTAAGATTTTCGCATTTGAAACATTAGAAAAAATAAAAAGAACGTGACCTCTTTCTGTTGTAAATACGTGAGTGTTTATTTTCATAAAATGAATAATGAAAATGTAGAAATTGAATGAATATGCGGAGCGACTTTAGAATTGAAAACGTTAAAGATAATGTGAGCAATAAATTGGTAGTTATTGCGTTGTTTCGCTCACGTATGCTGTCTTAATAAATATATTTATACCTGTATTTTACATATAAATGTTCATAATTGTGTGAAAATGAATCTTGATATGAAGAATATTTTCCGCAAAATTTGATTTAAGATTTCACGATTTACACGCGAAAATCTTAAATGGATTGATTTTGTATTTAATAAAGACGTATGTATTCTAAAAATAAGGGGATGTATACAAAATTGAAGGTAAGATTCCTTTTTCATTCGTACAAATTGAACAAAATATGGAAACAGTAACAGTTAGAAGTAAAATGTTTCCCAAAATATAATAATTTCTATTCAATGTAAAAACATTAAATACGATTTTAAAATCGTAACAAATTTAAATAAAAAAATGAGACTTTATAAATAAAACATTTCCAAATGACATCATATCGAATTCTGATCAAATCGAAATATGACATTATAAAAATGCAAAAAGCAAACGGAAACGACATTTTTAACGCGCAGACCTGCGAAAATTGAAAATTGTAATTCTCCACGACAAATAAGGCGTTCGGAACGACACAAAAAGACTGTTTGCACAGCTAAAAGGTATATATCCTGTTCGACACGATAATCTCATTCCAATATACGAAACGAAGAATGAAAAACACGTCAATTAGGCGTGCAAACGATCGCGTCCATCTTTTATCTCGTCAATCTTCTACGAGATCAGCGAAGCGTTTGAAAATAATAAAAAAACACATTGAAAATGTCTTGAATGTATTCACAACGTCGACACGTTTATCGATCTGTGTGATTTGGGATCTATAGATCGTAGATTTATCCGATCTATCGAGCTAATTGATGTGTCGAATAGTGAGATTAAATTATCTGGGATTTTCTTTAATTTAATAGTATTTGTTTTTGAAGAGTACATTAGGTTTTTATAACAAAGTTTTATAAAAAAAATCGTAATATTGAAATCTATACATTAATTTTAAAATTATATGGAGGATAAAAGGGTTAAAATATATGTCTGTAATATTGTATTAGATATGAAATATTTTTCATTTTTGAATCATCACTTTACTTTAGGATTACGTGGCCTTTTCAAAAGTCATTATTCAATTAATCATAACATATATAAACAAAACATGAAAGTTATAAATGACGAAAACCGCGGCTAAAATAAAACTCTTTTAACATAAAAAATTGTATGTAAGCATACCGAAATTTAATTGATTTTATAATTTAATACTAAAATAAATCTTAAATTTATATTTCACAATCATAGTTATATTTTAAAATAGTATTATTGAAGCAATTAGATACGCTTTTATGATTTAATCATTTATTATTCATATTGCAGTAGCGAGAGGGTTAAAATTAAACGTTCGATTCAATGTGTGAACTTGATTCGGGCGACCATTGTTTTATTCAAAAGCCATTTTCGTATTATATAATATTTTGCATTAAAAATTAACTGTTAAAAAAAATTATCGTGATGTACGACATTAGATTTTCGTTTGAGCGTATATAGAGCGGAATGTTTGAGAAAATCGTACAACAAATACATATTGTACGAAAATATATAATAAATAAGGCTTCATTAGAATTATGAATGCGGTAGATAAGAAAATTAGAGACTATTTAATTAAAATATAGCAATATGCAAAATTTTATCAGATTATTGCTTATAAACTTGACCAAAGAGTTGATTTCATATCTGATATTTATTGATATAATTTTGGATCGATTATGATTTATGGTTGAATTAAATGCAGAAAACTTACTAAAGTATATAAATTATGTGTTTTTTAATCGCATTTTGTATTCGTCATTGATGACAAAACAATGTTTGGTTTTGATAAAATACTGCTTCACTGTGCTAATTGTTAATATCATTGACATAACATTCAATCGCTAAAAGGTGTAAAAGAAAACTATCTTCTAAGAAATATCAATGAAAAAAAATGTATACAGAAGTGAGTTTCAATGGAAAAAAACGATTGAATTAAATAGTATATTATTTATGAAATGACGAATTGATTTGGCAATTACATCAATAAAAAATGCATTTGACACTGTAGCAATAGAAAAAGTATCTATTATATGAATTTATAATATACAGGTGGAAAAATTATATTCCAAAAAGGTATAATAATTCGAAGTAAAAAATATTATTCAAACGAAATAAACTTTTGTGAATGACGATTTCACTAGAATTCATATTGCAAGAATCGGTTTCTATGCAAAAAGATTTTGCAGAATTAAATTCAACTTTACGAAATGAACATTGGGAATTATTTTTTTTATATTACATTAAGTAGAGTTAATTCACCAATTAGTTGTGTCTATTTTGCACCAAATTTTTAAACATTTTTTTAAATCAACATTACAAATTTTCCATTTCAAGTTAATTATTAGAATCGAATCAATATAGAAATATAACATCAAAAAATCAACTCGAAACAAATAATTTAATAAACTACATAGAAATTAAGCACTTTATCATCAGTTTTTCTTCGATATATCATACTTTACGATTTTCAAAATAAACCAGACATTTCAAAAAATTGCAAATTCGAAACAAATCGTTGCCATGGCAATTGAACATTATAAACAATGCGAAAACTAAACATTCATAAAAAATTCAAAGGGTGATCGCAAAAGTACAGGTGTCTATTGTAAACGAAGCGTGGTCACCCCACAGGTGTACACCGTTGCCAGGATGATTCACCTGTACACCAAAACCGAATTCCAAAATTTTTCAAAAACCAAAAACAATTCAAACACAAAGCTACACAGAAACAAGGTTATGAACAATGCTAGCGTTCGGTGGACGCCCACTTTGGGAATTCTATAACAACATTATTAACAACAAACGAAATGTAATTAAATTGATAGATATCCGGTTGAAAAGTTTGAAAAACTGTTCAACTTACCTAGAATCAGGACGATGAAAGGGTAATCCATAGTTTGTGAGGTTGAAACATTAAAAAGTCGAAGAATATTCGTACGATATCACAGCGAACAAAAAGGCACACACTCGCGACGCACGACACACTCGAACGTCGGCGACGTACTGAAGGCTTCGCTCGCGGTCGCCGGCGAAGCCTTCCAACCACACGACGTAACGGATAAAATTATTAATGTGGCAACACTGCGTTTTTAAAGTGAGGTTTCTGCAATTGAAGCGAATTGAATTTTATAGGAGAATGAATTCGATTTATGTGACGAAAAAAATTAATGTTTTTTTTATCTGTAGCATAGATTGATAAAATCTCATACTTTTACTAGTCAATATATAAAGATTTGAACTTTATACCTATCTACTCATACCTATCACGTTTTGTAATAAAACGAATCAAAATTTGAAATGGCGCCAAGATCGCTTGAATTCTTTTGGCAATCGATAACTGCAATCACAGTTATGCAATTTATTTTTAAAATTCATAATAGAGCTCTCATTGATTGAATCTACTGTATTTTTTTAATTCGCAATCGAAATAATTTGCAAAAGTGAAAATTATTTTTTGAAATAGATTTTTTTGTAATATTGCAACATTGAGAAATTTATGGCAACACTGTATGTAGAAAGTGACATTTCGTCGTTTAGGCATGATTGCCACGTTTTGTCACTCTTGACATTTCCATTTCAAGTTCGCCGCAAAAATCTTCAGCGATGTCGAAGAAGAAAGGAAACAGGAAGAAGTTCGATTTAGCCGACGAGCTGGAGGCCGAGGAACTTCAGGCGGAAGTTTCCGAGGAAATAACCTCAACTGTCAAGTCGGGCAAAGACGTCAAGAAGTCCCAGGAGAAGGGAGACGATAGCGATGACGAGGCTCCCGTTGGAAAACCCCACAAAAAAGGTCAGCGGTTCTTAATTGTTTGATTAAATGTAAATTTTACATTTGTAATTGCACAATAGTCGAACGGGTACGCCCTCATTAAACATATGCCGTTTGTTATTCTTTAAATATTAGTCATCTTAATATTTATCCATTACGTAAACGGCGTTATGCCCAATTTGACGCTTTAAATCATTCAACATAAAAATGAGTTTTAGAAAAGAAAATAAATATGCAGCGTAACCTAGCGTGATCTGAGTTTACGTATCGGGAGGTTTGTTCGTTCACCACTGTGGAGAGTCAATTAAAAAAAGAAAACTTAATTTTGTACTTTCTATATTATAGAAAATAGTGTGCTTATGTATTGTTTGTATATTTATGAGGAATGAGTGCCCTTTTTGACAAATTTCATTTATATATTTTCTCAATATTGTATCATTTGTGATTTGTTATAGAAAAAACAAGAGGGAAACCATCTGTAGATGAATCAAATGATGATAAATTAAGTCAAAAACCTCCCACGGGAAAGCAAAATGTTAAAAAGAAGGCGAAAGGTATGAATATTTTCTTTAAGATTGAAATATAGTTTATTTTTGTTTATTTATTTATTTTAACATTTTAGGAAAAGGTAAAAAAGATGACGATTGGTCCGACGATGAAGATGAAAAACCAGAAACAAATGAAGATCAATCTAAGAAAGCCGCTTCGAAGAAAAAAGGTATTATTGTCTATACATTTTTGCATTGAATATATGAACATACGTATGTGTGCATAAATTTAAATTTTCACTTTGTTAGGAAAAGGTAAAAAAGAAGATTTGTCTGACGATGAGGATCAACAAAAAACAGCTGAAGTAGAATCTAAAAAAAATACTAAGAAGAAAAGTTAGTAATTTCTTTTTTATTTTTGTCTAGTTTTAACTATCATCTTTTAATATACCCTTTTAACAAAATAAATTCTCAGGCAAAAGTAAAAAAGGAGAAGTATCAGATGATGAAGATGATAAAAAGAATGATGCAGAACAAGATTCAAAATCGAAAAAAGGAGCAGCGAAAAAGAAGAGTATGTTTCTAAAACATTTATTTAATTTTGAAGATTTGTTTAAAATTTGTTTTGCTTATTTCAGGTAAAGCGAAAAAAGGTGATGAAATGTCCGATGATGATAGTGAAGCTGCTAAACATTCAGATGATGAAGATAAACCTAAAGCTAAAAAAGGTATTCATTTTCAAATGAATTTCGGTGCGTTTTTTGTGGCATTGTTTAAGTATTTTATTATTTTATAGGTAAAAGTAAAAAGAATGTCGAATCAAAAGCATCTGATGATGAAGATGATAAAAGATCTGTAACCAGCTCTGTAGCTGATTCGAAGAAATCTAAACAAGCTGCTAAAAAGAAAGCTAAAGGTTTTTTGTGTTTCATATATCTTGTTAAAAGATTTAAATGATAACCATAATAAATTTCAATATGAATTCAGGAAAATCTAAGAAAGGCGGTTGGTCAGATGATGATAGCGATAAAGAATTCAAGATTGAAGAACCAGAAGAAATTGCACAACCAATAAAGAAGAAAGGTATTTATTTCAGTTGACTGAAAGCTAATGTTATTGTAACAACTTACAATTAGATTTAACTGAATTATTATTGATGTAGGAAAGCAAAAGAAAAAAGCTAAATCTGAATCTGATGGTGAAGAGGAAGAAGAGAATATTGAAAGCGATTTAGAAGAAATAGAAAAAGAAATGGTTAAAATGAAAATAGAAGAAACGAAACCAGTTGAAAAAAGCAAACCTGAAAAGACTGATAGCAAAAAAACTGTATTGTTATTATAAATTAGTGAAAAGTATTGTTTGTTATAGATTTTAATTTTTAACTTTAAATTTAAGGACAAAAAAACTAAATTATCTAAGAATGAATTAAAGAAGAAATCTATGAAAAAGCGTGCCGAATCTGAAGATGAAATTGATAGTGAAGAAGATTCAGATGATGAATTAAAAGCGAAAGCAACAGAAAACGTTGCTGTTGAAGATTTGGCTGCTGACAAAAAAATGACACATAAGGATAAGAAGAAATTGAAAAAACAACAAGAATATGACAAGCAGATGGAACTTATAACCAAAAAAGGTGGACAAGGTCACAGTGAACTAGATAGCAATTTTACAATAAGTCAAACTCAAAAATCAGCAGGTACTTGGTTATTTCAATCTATAATATGTTTCACAAATATTTTTACAATGTTTTTAAACTTATTCAGGTCAAATGGCTGCTTTGGAAAATGCCGTGGATATCAAAGTTGAAAATTTCACCATCAGCGCTAAGGGAAATGATCTTTTTGTTAATGCAAATTTACTCATCGCTAACGGTCGCCATTATGGTTTGGTTGGACCAAATGGACATGGAAAAACCACTCTTTTAAGGCATTTAGCACAAAGAGCCTTTCCTATTCCTCCAAACATTGATATTCTGTTGTGTGAACAAGAAGTCGTTGCTGATGATCTCACTGCAGTTGAAAGTGTGTTAAAAAGTGATGTGAAAAGAACTGGTATGTTATTTTATCATTATATCAATAATCTTAAAATTAGTACAGTTTTTTCTATATTAAGAAATAAAACTTACTTTTATTTTTTTCAGAACTCATGAAGGAATGTGAAGAATTAGAAGCGCTTGTCAATAAAGGGAAAATGTCAAAGCAAGATAGATTGAATGAGGTAATCGAATAATTGTATGAATATTTCATATCAACTTGGATTTTGATTAATTAAAATGTGTTTTAAGGTTTATGCCGAACTGAAAGCAATAGGAGCTGATTCTGCTGAACCTAGAGCTCGCCGTATTTTGGCTGGTTTGGGTTTCAATAAAGAAATGCAGAACCGTGCAACTAAAAATTTCTCAGGAGGTTGGAGAATGAGAGTTTCATTAGCTAGGTAAAAGTTGATGCGTATATTTTCTTATTTTTTCATCAATATTTATTTATGGTTATCATTTTAGAGCACTTTATATTGAGCCTACTTTATTGTTACTTGATGAACCTACCAATCATTTGGATCTCAATGCCGTAATTTGGCTTGACAAGTGAGTATTGTGAATTGGTTCATTTGTTTAAGTTTGAATATGTTTAAAATGATTTCTGCACATTTCAGTTATTTACAAGGTTGGAAAAAAACTTTGTTGATAGTATCTCACGACCAGTCTTTCTTGGATAATGTTTGCAATGAAATTATTCATCTCGATGGTCAAAAATTGCATTATTATAAAGGAAATTATAGCATGTTTAAGAAAATGTTTGTGCAAAAACGAAAAGAACAAATTAAAGAATACGAAAAGCAAGAAAAACGTCTGAAAGAGATGAAAGCACATGGTTCATCAAAGAAAGCTGCTGTATGCATAATACTTTCTTAACTTTTAAAGCTTTTTAAAATGTACAAGTACTATTTTATACAATCGATTTATATTTTGTTTATAGGAAAAGAAACAAAAAGAAGCATTAACAAGAAAACAAGAAAAGAATCGTACGAAAGTTCAAAAACAAGATGAGGACTCTGGACCAAGTGAACTTTTAGCAAAGCCGAAAGATTATCTCGTCAAATTCAACTTCCCCGACCCTCCCACTTTGCAACCACCCATTTTGGGTCTACACAGTAAGCACTCATTTCATTTTGAAGATAACATGTATTTTCTTATCTCACAATTTACAAATATTATTTTGCAGATGTCGATTTTGCGTATTCTGGTCAAAAACCACTTTTCAAAACTGTTGATTTTGGAATCGATCTGAGCTCTCGTGTGGCCATAGTCGGACCTAATGGTGTCGGTAAATCTACTTTCCTCAAACTGCTGGTTGGTGATCTTCCTCCGAATAAGGGAGAACTATTGAGGAATCACAGATTGGTAAGATTCTTCACAATTTTACCATCAAACGTATCTCCATTTGTAACACATTATTTTGTAGAGAATTGGTCGCTTCGATCAACACTCCGGCGAACATTTGACTGCTGAAGAAACACCTGCTGAATATCTTCAGCGTTTATTTGGTTTGCAGCATGAGAAGGCTAGGAAAGCTTTGGGTTCATTTGGTTTAGTTAGTCATGCTCATATAATTAAAATGAAAGATCTTAGTGGTGGACAAAAAGCTCGTGTTGCACTAGCCGAACTCACTCTCAATGCTCCAGATGTCGTTATTTTGGTTAGTTGATTGATTAATCAATTTTACACTACAATTTACTTTTTGATTACGTTTTAATATTGAATATCATTTTAGGATGAACCTACGAATAATTTAGATATTGAATCGATCGATGCTCTTGCAGAAGCAATCAATGCATATAAAGGAGGTGTGGTAATTGTTTCTCACGATGAAAGACTCATTCGAGAAACTGAATGTGCTCTTTACGTTATAGAAGATCAAACAATCAATGAGGTTATTTTTACAAAAATGATTGTACGTTTCTATAATTTCGATAGTGGTTTATTAACGTTGTGTTTTTTAGGTTGATGGAGATTTCGATGACTACAGAAAAGAGCTGTTGGAGAGTCTCGGCGAAGTTATCAATTCTCCATCGATTGCGGCTAATGCTGCCGTTCAACAATAGATATTTGTTGTTTATAATGCACAATATGTTTATAATGCTTTTTTAACGTCAACTCTTTGGAATGTTAAAATTTGTATGAATTGTATTAGAAAAGTTTTTATAGTTCAATCGGATGCTGAATCACTCGTTTTTAATATATATGTATGTATTTGTATATTATATGAAAAAATCTAGTGATAAATTTTGATTTTATATAAAATAAAATTGTCTTCAATATCAAATTAGGAAATCAAATTATCTACTCAAAAGAAATATTAGATCAAATTTATAAAAAAAAATGCTCGTATTCTATATGCTTTCTAATCGTATTACATTAAAATATTATCAGGGTTACATTTTATTGTGAAATAATTATCTTGTAATCAAAAAAAGTTCATTCAAATGAAGTCTGGTAATTATAAGAATCAAGATTATGACCGTCCTTTATAAAATGTTAAATATGTAGTCGGCTAGTGTTCGTGTTTATACTTTTATAAGAAAAATGTAGCTCATACGATGACAGGCCGAGTTATGTATTCAACATGCAATTTATAAGGTTCGAGTTCTTAAATCTACAAACCCTGCTTCAACATAGTTGATTTATACCAGTGTAATTTGATGTTACTGTCCAAGTTGTACATTTGATTGTATATAACCAAACTAATTTGTGAAAATAATATGCACAATATGTTTGAAAAATACTCATATACTTTTTATAAAGGGGGGGGATATTGTTTTGTTGTACATGCATAGCAATTAGCAAGAAATTGTAGACCTTAAATGTCAAACTCAATAAAGTCTATGTATACTTTTAACTAGTGTGTTTATGAATGTATTGATGTGAATACTTGGACTGTAACATATAAATATTTTCATCATAACGATAATAAATTATTTGCAGTTTTTCCACGAGTTTCATTTTTATTTTTTTTGTTTCACAAGAAATAAAACAAGTTTTTCAAATCATTTTTTCTTTAATAATTGTTATGTATATCACTTTATAAATAATAGTACAATACTTACTGAGTAAAGAATTGATTGGGCAGTATATAAACATTAACTATATATAATATATAAAAAAAAAAAAACACAGCAGCGTAACTAAATTTAACATCCATCTTCACTGGGATCAACGCTTAAGTTCGACTCTACTTAGCCTTGACTTAGTCTCGCATTTTTCTTGACTTGGGATATCATAAAAATACAAGCATGTCGATAATCGTGTTCCTTTTATTTGCGGTTAATTGGTATTTCTACAGCATTATGAAAAAAGAATGCTAATTCATTCACTATACAAGAACGGAGTATATTTTGCAAATCAACGATTACATTATGCACTTCTTATAAATGAGCAAGTGGCAAGTAATTAATATAGTGATTATATACTAGTTTGTTAATAGAATAAATATGAGATACGATTTCAAAGTTAAAGAATCATATACGATTAAAGTCTTAAACATATTATACATGTAAAAAAATGCAATTGAATGTTCCCGTTGCGTGAACCTTTTTCTTTACTTGGAATGAACGCAGCTTGTAAATTTTCTTTATCAAAAAATTTCTTAAATAGATCAAAATTCACATGAAAAAGATATGTAAATATGTTTCTAATATTGACATTTGATTTTCATACTAATTAATACATCAGTTCTATTGGTTATATCATAAGAAAAATTATTTTGCACTCCGTTTAAAAATTGACAATGCAAATACTGACACATTTTGGAATACTTTTAAATGGAATGAGAACGAAGATTCATTAGAATAAGTGATTATAAATTTATGGAAATCTTAATTTTTCGGATCTTTCCTATTTAATGATCATCATAATTATAAACCAATATAGGTACATATTTGTCAATATAATATATGCCCAAAAAGTGGGTTATTTTTAATTGATAAAACATTTTTTCAAGACTTTTGTCAAATGTTAGGATAATGGAGTGCGTAAAATAGGAAAGTACCATTCTCTTTACACATTAGTCATGATACTGAAGAACAAAAATTTATAAGTTTGTATTGTTAAATGACACTTTTGTATAAGTAAGGAAATTTGTTAGAATCATTATTATAGAAATTGAAAATTGATTATAAAAATTATATACAAAAAATCACAAATCATTAAAATTACATGCAATTTTATCATATGCTGTTCTCAGTCAAATTCCGTAACAGTGCAAAACTTAAGTACTGATTGAACAATCGATTTTAATACATCAAATACTGATCATGGTTCTGTTTACATTTCAAGTTTATACACTTCGGTAAATCCAATGTAAATACGTCTAAAGAAAGTTACATACACATAATTGAAGACAAATGATTACTACATTACACATTATTATTAAGAATATATATATAAACAGCGGAAAAAAACCTATCCAATTTTACAAAAACTAGCAAAAGCTTAAATTTTAAACGTAATTAGTACATATATTTTAAAAACTACCATTTTTAATGTGTAAAGGCAACGATTCAAGTGTGCCCTTTTTCCTGTGGCACTACAAATTTGTAATATATATATAAAGCACGTAAAATCACAAAACAATATCGTTTAAATACATATTTTCACATAAAATTAGAGCTCGGCAATTAAATGTGGGGGAAGAATCTCAAAAAACGCGCTCCCATCGCAAAAATGCATCGAAAAACTCACATGTACATACAAAAATAAGGCAATCGATTCTCCGAATTTGGAGAATCCAATTCCGCAACATTACTATTTAATGGGATCAATCTTTCTCATTTTATATAAGCAAGGTTTGCATACGACTAGTTTTCATTTTATATTTATTCATGAAGGTTTTCAAAATAGAAGATCGCCGGCGCCTCTATGCGTCTCGTGACTCCAGTTGTGCGAATCTCCGTCCCGGAGAGGCTTCAGGTAATCGTCTTCGTGTGAATCTTGCGATGATTGTTTGTACGAGGAGTGTGGAGAGTTAGTGCTGTTTAATGTGTCTGCAAATGATATAGGTGGTCAATTATTTATACTGGGATTGTGTAAGTGAACTTTTTAAGATTGGTCGTACCACCGTTAGTTGATGCTGATGTATCTTCTGAATCTGATTTTGAGCCATTGGTGGTCGGTGATGAGCTCTTTGTGACTCCCAGTTGATAAGTTTCCGCTTGCAGGAGCACCTTCGAGGGTGTATAAGTCGATAGAGATCCTCCTAATGCTAATAGGAATAAAATTGGTTCAAATTTAAAAGGTTCTAGCAAACTAAGTATAATTTGATTTACATCTTAAGATTTAAAGCGATGGTTATACTGAGGATTCTGAATCTAGTGGATATGCAGAGTTAGATAAGGAAATTGTGATAAAGAAACTAGTTTCCTTGCAAGCTGAAAATGAGCATTCGTGATTATTAAAAAATAAGATGAGAATTAGAATGAAAGGATGAATTGATTTGATTCATTATTTAAAAAATATTAAAGTCATAAAGTAGATTACCGGTGAACATTAGTCAAATTCTACAGAAAAGTAGTTTAATCGACAATTGAAAGACTGGCTTTAAATGGAAAAAATATTTACCTAAGGGTGAGATAGCAGAAGTTGTTGATTCTTCTATCAGTGACGCTTCTGAAGGATATTCGAACGTCCTGGTTAAAGAATCGTCAAATTGAATCTTCAATTGCTGAAATTAAAATGAAAAAACAAATCAGTTTATATAATATGAAATTATCAATGTACAAACATTTATCAAATAAAATGTTTTAATTAAACATTCAAATAGAAATTCTAAAATATGAATTTTAAACTGGAATACACAGTAATTAATCACGATACACCTGAACACGATAAAAGTGGAACAGTTTAGAATATATATTGGAACGGCGAACCTAAATGACCTGGTATGATTGTTTCAATTGAAAAGGAGGGTCCTTTTGATTTGTTGATTCAACAGTGCACGTAATGCCAACGAGCAGACAATGAAGCATGTATTCGACCAACGTGAACGATCAACCTTTTTTGCAAAATGGGTTTTTGGCTATAGAAAAGCCACCGCAAGCAGAACATTGTCAATTCAAATAGTGTAAAGATCAATATAAGATACTAGAAATTCACTCTTCTTACAATATATTTGTTACAGAATGTTTCTATGTTTGAATTTGAAATGAGCAAATGAAAATTTCAGATATTTTTAATGAAAATTTGTAAAGTCAGGGCACATAATCTAATGATAAGCAAATCTTCTATATTAGATTTAGTGTAGCACTATTCACATAATTTTCTTTTTGATGCATTAGAAAATAGAATGTGCAGACTATAGAATGTTAGAGGAATCATATAAATTTTGAATAAGTAAATATACAGTACAATCTTTCCATAATACATTTATGTATTTAGGATGATAGTCATTGTGTTCCTATGCCCATACATTGAATCCATAAAATGTATTCTCATACAGAAATTTTAAATTCAATGAAACAGATTATGTTTTGAAGATTATAATCTTAATATTTTTTCACAATAACCATCAGTTGATGACACCATTCGTTAATTAATGTGGAGACACGCGGATCATCATAATTCACGTACGTGACCAGCAATAGAGCAGCACGAAAATTCTCTCCCACGTTCCCGGTTACGGATCAAAGATTTTTTTACACGCTCTCGACAAGGATTCTGTGTGGAACATAATGAAATATTGAAAAACACTGACGTCACGTCCGTGAAAATGTGCAAGGTTCACACACGTGACGCTGACGTTCGTATTTCGCGAAGAAAGCAAATAAAAATGCGCGCATCATAACGAGACCGTGCGAAATGAAATGTTAAACACATACGTGGCTTTAGTAAAATGTCGAAGGGAATGTGTGAAGATTTACATTTTGAAACGTAAATGTGGTTTTGAAAATGGCAACGCATTTTCGATAAGGATATTAAAGTTTTAAAATATATCTGAATTGAGTATATTTTTACTTGAGCAGAGTAAGCTATGCTGTGACGTCATAAAGAGAGCTGAAAATATGTATTATTGAAATTCAATTTTACTTCAGAAACGTGGCAAAAAAAATCTAGTTTGAGGTGGAAAATTATATTATAAGTATCCTAGAAGCTAAAGGGTACAAAGGTACAGAAACAAATTTTGAGAAAATTACATTCGAAGTTAATTATCTATAATTTTTTTAAAAAAGTGACTTGATGATAATTGCCAATACAGATATCGAAATCATCAATATCCTTTTTGAAACTGATCTAATAAATATTCTGCACTCAACTCCAGTGAATTAAATTTGTCACTAACACCCCTTGGTTTCTAGGATGCAGTTGAATACAGAAACGTTATATGACTAGAAAACATACAAATCCAACATTCATTCACATGTCTGAAAATCTTCGTCGAATTTTCCAAACGCAATCATTCACTCCAGCGGTTTGCGGGTTCAACAAATGTCAACAGCTCATCTTCATCATCATCATCACCATCACAATCATCATCAGAGACCATTTCCAGCACGCATATACCGCAAATAACAGTTGTTCCCAAATAATCCGACATCCGTTGTTAAATCGACAATGCTTAGTAGTTAAGAGAGAGAGAGAGCAATCGTCTCGCTATAAGTGGGTTTGCGAAATCTGTGTCGTTATGAAACTGCAAGTGGCTGATTGAAAATCGATCGATCGATAGATCGATGAAGCGTGAAATTGTCAAAAGAAAGTTTGGATCGATTGTGTCGGTTGAAAGGGGACAGTTGATTCTGTCATGGGCAACCTTTTTCGGTTGCGGGTCAAAAGTGATGTGATTGTAGAGTAAGACTCTTCAAATCAGGTTGAAATTTAATAGGAAATTAGTCTAGTTTTAAGACTGTCTAGCTTATAAGGAGAGGTTTCATAAATGTTCTCACCGATTTTGATGAAAATTTTTAGATATGTTATAGACATGTGTAATATTGAAATAGTTGTGAAAAACGAATATGCAGGTTTTATTAGTTTTTTTTTGTTATCGCTGGTCATAGTTTAGTATGTTTGTAAAATTGCACTAATAAAATATTGTTTTAAATGAAGATTTTTTTAAATAGCTTATTGAATGTATAGCCTTTATCCGTTTAAAAATATGTCAAATTGCTTCATATAAAATATTTTGTTAGTGCATCTGACAAATATACTAAACATTGATCTGTGATGGCTGAAAAACTGTCAAGAGTAGAATTTTCATTTTTTACAACTACTACATTTCCACAAATTTTCATCAAAATCAACGGAAATCTTCATAAAACCTCTATTTCCCCGTCGGATGAAATCCAAACAGGACAGTCTTAAAAATGACAAATCTGGTTTTAAACACCCCAATAGAGCTGAAATTAAGATTCCTAAACAAGTTCAACAAATCAAGCTGAACTTCTTATCACAATAACCACAAGATAGTCATGAATCGTCAGATCAACCGATTTCCGAGGCCGTCTGAAACCGGACCCGGTTTCGGCGGTTTCCTGTCACGTTCCGGCAAACTCATCTTCCACAATGTGCGAGCTGAACAAACACCGAACGATATCTTGTGGTCTTCTGATTGATCAGCTGCACGAGCAGACGACGATGATGATGATAATGGTGGGCACACATTCTGTGCGGAGTCAATTGCGGCTAATTGCAACGAGTCGTTTCGTCAGAAGGCGACGCGGGTCAATTGCATGCACGATTTTTGAAATATGTTGATTATTGAATGTTCAGTGTTCGAATTTATTTTTTCAGAACAGGAAAAAAAGTCGATTTTTTAAGAAGATTGAAAATTGTAGGCAGGGATTTATGAGATAGAAAAATGGAGTTGAGTGCAAAATAGATGTAAGACGTTTGCTTCTAAACTGTAGATAAAAATCGTCTTAGAACTCTCAGACGTTTACTTTGAGTTCTCAGACGATTAATTAGAGTTCTCAGACGTTTACTTAGAGATCTCAGACGTTTACTTAGAGTTCTCAGAAGTTTACTCAGAGTTTTCAGACTTTTTTTTATCTATAGTTTAGAAACTACATAAGCGAACGTCTTTTCGCGCTTAAGGATACAATCCAGTGTGAATGTAGCTTGTTTCTTACACTTATATTAATTTATTTTGTAATTAGCATTCATTTTACAAAATCAACGTTTCTTTGGATTGAATGCTTCAGAAAGAATTGAAAAAAAAAATGAGGTCTGGATGAAAAATTAATTCTATCACGTCTTTGGAAGCAAAATTGATATAAAACCGGGTCTTTTATTCGGAAAAACAACAAAAGTCATGAACGAATTTCCGATCAGATAAAGAAAGATATGCGATTGTGCAAACTCGTTCAAGAATTTTCGCATACGATTGTTTTATTTTGGTTTCGTTTTGACACAGCACTGTTAAGACATCTAAATTGAATATAAAAATTTCGAAAAATACAACTTTTTTTTCACACGGTTAAAATTCAGTCCAATGTCGCATACGACGACCTTAACCGTTGAAATGAAAAAATAATGAGAATTGTTCAGGAGAGAATTTCTTCATATATTTTGAGTCAAAATTATTTAAAACAATGAAAAAACACGATCGATTGTATCGTAAATGCGCGTATTTAAAAGAGAATTACGATTCTTATCGAATCTGTTTTAAGATTTTCAAGGTGAAGTGCGACAGTTAATGTTTCAGGATTGTTAATAGTGTCGCAAACGATAAGACAATTGTGAAGCTAAATATTTACGAAATGATGATAAAATGTGGTATATCGATGTGTCATAAATGAAGTAAATAAACAGAAAATTATTAAATTTTAATTGATACAATTTGAGTTTATAAAACAACAATGTGATTTGGCTAAAGTTCAAATCATCGCTACGTATGTGAAATTATGATCGACATTAACCGCAATAACATTGGAATGGAATAAACTATGATTCATAATAACTATTCACTTCTGTGGTATGAAAAAAATCTATAGCTGTATCATCTTATGAATATAAAACAGCCTTCACATATACGAAATCGTATTAAATTTAACGAGATAAGCAAATAATTGAATAAGATTGCTTATAATATTCTATTTTCTTTTTTCTATATAATTTCGTTAATCGCAAAAAAATTGAGCTGCAAATCACTGCACATTGTTAAGATTGCACAAAATAAGGTACAGACTATATTTCAAAATTTTAATTGTTTTTCTTCTCATTTACATTCGTGTATAATAAATATGTCACAAAGAAATTCCAGTTTCACTGACTTTTCATTTAGTTTACTGAAAAGTTACAATTTTAATCAATACACAACAGAAAATTTAATTAGTTTAGGGATTTTTATTTTTGTACACCATTTTTTTGTAAAGTTAGAATGAAAATTGAGCAGAATTATTAAAAAATCACTGACTTATTACAATCCTATTGAATATCTGAAACAACAAAATTTTAATTTCATTAAAAATAACGACTCCACTGAACCATATTAAAATTTTCGACCTGCACAAGAGTGTTACGAAATATCAGAAGCTGTGCATGAACCTGACGATTTTGACGCGTTTTTCGATCATGACCATGAAAGTGATCAAATGATGATGATGATGATGATGTTGGATCATTTCGATGGCAGGTTGCCGACGCCCAGAAGACCGTTAACGTTTTTTTGAATACCGTTAAAAGTCAATATTCTCGGTACATGGCAATTTTGATCGAGTCAAATATGATTTTTTCGGCTAATTCAAAAATATTAGTCATAATTTTTGATCAATATTTTGTCGAACAATTGTATAATTAATAATATATTACAATGAAGTCGTTATTATTAACCAAATTTCAATTTTCATAGTGAATAAGGTTGTAGGGTAAGGTTGCTTAAGTCGTATTTAAATTTATTGACAGAATAATTAAAAAAAATATATAAATTGACAAATGAATTTGTGTTTAGATATGAAATCATCAAAATAATTTTATTGATGTTATAATGACACATAAACAAACAAATTGTTGAATTCCAACAAAGTATAAAATGTTTATTCAATATATGAAGTATTTATGGTTTTAGCTTTTAATGCTTTCAAAAAGTAACCAACGGATTTATAAACATTTTAATTTATTGAACCTATACATAATTTTCTTATTGTACGCATTCGAAATTTTATTGAGACCATTTGAATCGTTATAAATGTCGGTTGTTAAATTCTCACAGTTATAGAAAGTATCTTAAGTGGGCACAATTTATAAGGATCGTTTTGAATTATGGAGTTGGTTCTTCGATTTGACAGTTATATTGGTGTTTTATGTTAGAGCCGATTAGAGAGAGAAAATATGCGAAATGTGCATAAAAACCGACGATTAAATACGAAATTATAATCTAAACGACCATGACATTATGCTTAAAATTAAAATTCGATATCGAAACAAAAAATATATGCACATTTTCCGATTACGAAACGAAACGATGGGTAATTTTTCGATATTTATTCGCATGAAAATGTATGTAATCAGTTGATAATTATCGTTTAGAAAGTCGGGCGTTTCATCCGAAAAAACCGAATTTGTATTGCGCAATGTAATTTCGAATTTTGAAAATTATCAGTAGGCAGATGAATAATGTGCAGTGCTTATCTCGTCAGAAGAAATTGATAGAGATTTCGTCTAAAAAGGCACGGAACTATAAATTTTCTCTTCTCGGTCTCGGAGTGAAATTGTTTTGTGTCGAAACAGTTAAAAATGATCGATCTAGCGGAAAATTTTCAATGGAGTTTCTCGCAACGAATGCTCCAGTTTCCGAAAAGAATTAATTTTGCAAAATCTCGAGATCCGATTCCTAGTGAAAAACGAGAATCATCACGAAACGTTGCTCAATATTTAAATGCAGTGAAGAAAAAAGACGATTAGTGATAAAAATCCGTTATGAGTTGCAACATAACCGAAAACATTCTTCGCAAGTAATAAATTATGCTTTTAACGCTTTGCATATAAAAATTAAGCGTATGACTATCCCACGGTGTTTAAAATATTTTGGAAAATTGTTGTTTGCCTGAAAATTTACAGTAGTTGTAAAAAAATTGCGATTCGTATGCGAATTTAGTTTAGTTAGTAATTTCGATCATACTTGTGTTATTTAGAGATAAACTGTTATCTATATATTATTGAGAGATGATCCGTGAGGAATTCTTGTTAAATAATAAACGAAAACAATTGATATAGTGTGGAATTTTTAACATTTTATAATTCACCTTACTTTGGTATAGCAATAAATTATTTAAGTCAAAATTAATTTTGTATATCAAGATTCGTAATAAAACATCTGGAAAGTTGATTGATAAATCGGTTTAGCAAAAAATAAAATGAAATGTGAAGTTAGGTTGGCATTGATTTTTTTTATTAGATCAGAATTACATGCCACATTTACATTATGACAATAAGAATGACAACAGCCATAATGTAAACGCAACATTGACTGCAAGTCAATATGGAACGAGAATTGGGCAAAATCGATGCAAAAGATTTTCCCAACCAATAATACGACAGTTTGGTATAAATTTTAACCCAACCGATATAAATTCTGACTGAATCGAATAAAAATTCTGACACAAAAAAATCACATTAAATCCAAATAATGCCACACACAATACGAATCGAACGTTCGCCAAAAAAAAAAACCTTTTTTTCCATCAATCGCCACAAACATGGAACGGCCTAAACTTACGTGGGCTCCTCAAGTGCAAAAGTGGACAGCCGAATTGTAAAAAAAGATTAGTCTTAAAAAAATGTATATGATTTTGTATATTTCTGTCAGTTTCGCGGTTATGACGATGGCATGTCGCAATGTGTCTAATTGAGTACAATTCCTGTACTCGGTTGATGCCCGCTGATTGCGGACGTCCGGCACAAATGCCGTCCATGTTCAAAGTTGAGGACATGTGCTGTTGAGGTATCGATGGTTGTTATTAGGAATTGATGGTAATTTGAGATTTGTCTAAATATGTATATTTTGCTAATGAGAGGTCATTTCAATTGAAGGTAAGTGATATTGTTGAAGTTTGGTAGAAATTAAAAGGGATGAAGACTGCAATTATATTGCAATAAGTAAAACAAAACATGCAATTTTTTTTTCTTAGTCCTTAACACATATATTAAACTTTGACTGGAAAAATATTTTATCACTATTTTATGCATTTAATTTTATTTTCTTAATTCAATAGATTTTTATTCAAATGTGATTTCACTTTGGTCGATTTAGTTCTTTCAAATTATTTATTTAGGTTCGATCTAAAGTATGACCTGGATTTATATCGAATTCGGGTTTCATTACATATTTTGTACAGAGGGACGAACGTGAGTCATTTGCTAATCGTCGTATTACGAATCGTACTAATTTACATGAACCATTTAAGTATTGTTATCTATCATAACCGATAAGTGATAAATAATTTCAAATGTATAGATAAAACATTTAGCAACATCCGCATGATAAAGAACTTTGATTTTTTGTTCAAAATTCCAAGTAAATTCAGCATATTCATACAAAATCAAATACGCACGTTAGATTTGAAAGATTTTGATCGATCGATTGATTAATTTCAACAAACAATCGCATGTCGATTCATAATCAACGATATTTTGATTCAACATCTATTGAGTTCAACTTTTCACATAACGACCGATAATCTAGTTGAACGAAACCAAACCAAAAGTGCGACGATTCGTGTCAAATTTTGACACAGACTTACTATTTAAGGACCAAATGTAATATGCGCAATATTTTCGAACACATTGACACATTTCATAAATGGAAAACGCATTGTAAATTGCGGCACGCGTTTAAAAGGAAAATCGGGTCGCACTTTCTTCGCGATCGACTTAGAACCGATAATTTAGAGTAGCAAGAAAATCTTTCAGTCCATTATTTATGAAATCGATACTAAGTTTTGAAATGATATTCGAAACGTAGTTCGTCGACGTTTAATTGCAACTCACGATTCCAATAACGATTAGAAACTGTGCAGATTATGAAAAAAAATCGAAGTTTTGCAGATCGAAGAATTGAATCGATATGATCTGTCAGATTTGAATCTGAGATTCCCGCGTCGATTCGAATTTGTATGGCCTTCGCGCTTTTACTCGACACTTTTACTTTTTTTCTTAATAGCATACGAACGTTCAATGACACTTGTAACGATCCGATCGATAGTTTCAGAAAAAGATCGAAATGCTGCATTTTACTGTGCAAAAAATATATAAAAAGTGAGAAAATTCATTCGAGAGTGAAATTCAATACAATCCACAGTTTAAAACAATGAGATAAGTTCTGTCATAATAAGACTAGAACTTGAACAAATTAAGTTCTTTTCGGATATCTGTTCGAATTTTGCAAAATAATTATGTTTTTAGCATTAAAAATATAAAAAAATAAAAACTGTCACACAGATATCATGTAAATTATGCTTTATAATATACCTTAGCCACATGACAGACGTTATACACTCATTTTAAACACTATGAGCGACTAGTAGCTGTCAAACTATCGAAAGGAAAATCTACTGGTCCCCCACAGTGTTGAAGATTCTCTATCGAAATCCGCGTAAAACGCCTGTCATGTGTCTCAGGCCTAAAACGGCGTGTTAAATGAGGGATCAGTGTATTTACCTTTGATCTAGAGTTAGGTTTGGCGATGTTGCTTCTTCCGTTGATGACCACGTTGTCATTTTCGAAAGCTACATCACAAGGTGAAGGCGGACCAGCCGCCCAAACAGCCCAATCTCCATCGACGTCCTCTTCTACATTATCGGTGCTCTCTCCGCCCAAACCGCTCAGTGAAATTCCATCTGAAGGCTGAAAAGAAAAACAGAAAAATCCATTAGATATCGAAAAAATTAAAATTAATACGCCTATCAATAACGAAATTATGTTACACTAAAAGTTAATTTAAAAAAAGTGTCTTTTTCTTTCGAGTACATATCGTTACATGAGACGTTCGGTGCTTAAACAAAACGATGAACCGTGTGATGTATAATATTTTTCAAAATTCCATTGATTCCTTTTATTCGAAATCATAAACAGAAATTTGATTTATAATTAATTAAGGGTTTAGCTGATTCATATATGTGTACAGAATTAATAAAAAATATTAAATGATTTATCATTTCGGCGGCCAAATAATTTTGTCATTTAATGGCATTTAACTTTATCACGCAGGAAAAATGTATCATACATAAAAAGTAATGACTATACCAAGTAAAAATGTCAAACATTTTAATCTATTTTTTTTAAATTGTGTATATTTCACATCATTTTTTTTCCAATTAATAGGAGTCACTAATATTCAATTTTAATTTCAGTCGACACTGAAAGATCTGTATATGAATTGATATCAAACCCGTTAGACAAAAGTTGGTCTTTAGTGCGTCACCGGGTCAAATTGGCCGATCGCGCTTATACATAATGGAACAGTTCTAAAATGTCATTCATTAGCCGTATTTTCGAAAGGTGGCCAGACATTTTGACATTTTACACGTACGCTTTTGTCATTTTTTCGCCGTTCATTATCTTATATTGATATGTGCGTTTGTGCGAAATCAGCTTCGATATTCGCACAAACGCGCCATTCATTAAAAAGGCGAAACAATGAAGATGTGTGATACGTGTATGGAAAAATATAAACGGATAATTACAATTGTATTCGAAACCGATAGCTTATCTATGTGTTGTATTTATATAATGAAAAAATATGCCATTTTCTTAAAAGCAAGTTTGCGCTTTCGCAACGCAACACGAGAAGCATTGTTCACTCTTTAATCTCGATAAAATTTTAGCTAGGGTTACCAAATATTAGTCGAAATTAAATATTCGAACATCAAATAGAAAAAAATTGACTATGTATCTGAATTTAATCGAAAAAATTCTTACGATTAATCAAAAACACGAAAATAAGTTTCTTTAAAAAATGTAGATTTTCAATTAATGTATCAGAAATCATTCGTTATACAATTTCTATGACAATTCACATCAAAAATATAATCAATTCTTCGAAATTCTGAGTAAGACCATTATTTTTATCGATTCCATTAAAAATATATATTTTGTCATTGTCACGTTTCTGCAGTAATTTTTACAATAAATACAATGTAAATTCAAACTATACAAGTTCGTGAAGTAAAAATCGTTGGGTAGGAACTTTTTGGTTATCAAATTGGTAAAATACTTGACCTAACTTAATCCAAAATAAAAAATATCTACACCAAACAATTTAAAACCAAATCCAGCTGAAACCACTGTAATACACACGCACATAGAAATCTCTTGAAAATCAATTACTTTCAAAAAATCATGCATGAATATCGTTCGAACAAAAGATCGAATTCGAATACATACAAAAAATCGGAAGCATATTCGAATATGATTAAATGCGAACCCTGATTCCAGCCAGGTCTTACATTCTTCCACTCGGTCTTACATTCGTAACAAGTCCACGTGAGACTTTTCCACTCTCGCATTTACGAAGCGAGCATACTTTTCGTTAAATATTCAACCGAAAGAACCTCACTCGTATATTCCGAAGAGGAATCGATCTCGCAGGAATTTTATATGTACCTTTCGGGAAAACGTGAACATTTCGAGTTTTTTTTCCTTCATTTAAGAGCGAATTTTCTTCGATTCGTCCATACAATAATGAGAGGCGTGAGAACTTTGCGAAATTTCTCTCCGAGTTTCGTATCGAATCTGTTAGTGTGAAATTCTACGATTAGACAATGGGCTGCTCGACAATAACACAGAGACGAAAATAATATGGAATTCTAGTGTTGTTATGAATAGTGATGATTATAACGCTGTGCGATTTCATTGTTTGTGTATATGATCATAATAATCAAGAGGCGTATTGATTCAGTAGTCGAATTGAGAATGTTCTTTGTATCGTTAGTACTGATCAGTTTAAATTGATTTGATTGTAATAATTATCAATACAAGATGAAAAAATTCACTTCTAATTCACGATTGTCTTAGGTTTTGTTATTTTTTTTGCATCTTGATTTTGAATATTCGATGTCGGTTCAATTACATTTGGGCTTTTATGAGAAGATCATACGATTCCATAAAAAATGAAAGCTTAAGAGCTTTTTTCATTAATATACATAAGATTCAAATATTCTCAATAGTCCAGTCATATTTGATATTAAATACTCGAACATGAAAATTGTAAATGGCGTAACAGAAGCGAGACGTGAAAGCGTTCAAATCGCTTCAGCTAAAGAAACTATTTTCGATTATGAAAAATATTGAAATTTCAGTAAAGCAAACGATCGGTTTTGAATGAAACGATATGTCGTGATATGAAAATCGAAGAACGTATTATGTAAAAATGTTAACGAGTGAAATTTTTCATAGTTCGCTTATTTTAATGCTCGGCGTACATTCGGAGCAGTTCTCAATGCTTATTTTATTTGATTTGGATCACGAATTGATTGAATCACGAATACAATTAATGTAAAAAAAATCAAGCAATACTATCAATTTGATTGGTCATAATTCGATCATGTCAAAATCAGTTAAAGTAATTGTAAATGTAATTTTTAAATTATACAACTGAACAATCTGTACAATACAATCAGCATTATATTCGATTTAGGTTAGGTTAAATCAAATTAAATTCAATATTATACACAAGTACTAATTAATTAGAAGCAATATCGCTTCGAGTGTGCTCTCACCACAATAACGCATGTGTTTGTCGAGTATCCGACGTTTACATAGGGAAGTGAAAAATGAATTATCGGTTAATTACATGAGAAATAAATTGAAATTATTTATGCAGAGTTTTATCGTTCCGATCTGCGTTCGAACATAGAAGGAAAAACCAATATGGAAATCGTTGGAAGCGAATCGATGTAAATCAAAGTGCACGATAACGAAAACAAGATCGTAGCGAAATGGCCAAGTGAATTGCACAGTGAAAGTGATCTATCTATTTTGTACGATAGGAAAACAGGTGATAGAGATTTGAAAAAAAGTTATACAATGATCTAATGTTTATTGTGAATATGAATCTCATTGTTTTTTTTTTATATTCAAATATTTTTTGAAATATTTCTTTTGAAAATATTAGAAATCCTAGCTCAATTTTAAGTATGTTTTGAATTCTATCACGAAATTAAGACCCATTTAGGAAATGAAAGCTAGTAAAGAAAATGTGTATGCATGGAAATATATTCTTGACATTTCATTACTCATTACGTTAAATTTATTTTTGATGAAAATTGACCTTTTGTTCTATATTTTGCAAAATCGTTAACCTTTCTATAGATCTAATACCAATCTGAAAACATATTTTCAACTAAACTGAACCAATGAACAAAGTTTATTTAATAAAATATTTCAATAAGAGTATAAAACTTGTCCAAAAATGGACCCTAGCACTTATTTTAATCAAAATTACATCAAGCTGTCTTATTAAAAAAAAAACTGCTATTGTAATAAATTGCACATTTATGAAAAAAAAACTAGAAAACCAACATCACATCTTAAAAAAATCATAAAATTAGATCAGAACGAATTAAGCAAAAAATAGATCGATTTTGAAACTTCAAGATTTACGTCAATATTCCCATAATTGTTAGAAATGATTTAAATAGCCCAAAAATTCACACGACATTGCGCACTTTTAGTACCTACATAAATCATTAAGGCACGTGCACATCGGCCAAAATTTAATATTTTTCGAAAAAAAAAAATCTTATCACGGTCCATTTTTCGTTTCGAGCCTCACTCGCATAAATGATTCATGAAACGATGTGCGCACATTATTCAGCCTTATCCTCTGAAAATAATTGCCGTTTTTAATCGGCGTGACGAGTCACGATGATCAGCGACCTGAAAATGGACCACAGTCATCATCATGATGATAATTTCGTGTGTGTGGTGCTCAATTGTGGCACTCGTTTCGAACGATCTAAATCGTCGGTTGATATGAGCATTTTCGCGGAATCGATCGAAAGTAGAATAAAATTGATGTGGAATTATTCAATGTTTGATAAAAATTTAGTGGTGCATGATGAATTTTGAGTGAAATTCAAATATTCTTATGCAATTTGTTCAGCGATTCAATAAAATTAGAATTGGCTATTAATTAAATCAATAGAAAGTTCAGTACAAAAAAAAAATGATCTAATATGAAGTGAATTTATTGTAATGTGATGGTCAATTTACATATAACTATGACCGTTCGTGTTGCCGTTTCCTTTTTCGCTTTAAAGTTTATATCTAGTTCATTCTTGAGTTAGATACGAACGACACGATTGGCAACAGCTATATGTAAATTACTTATAAAGTAATTAATCGCAATATAATAATATGATTTAAAATAAAAATATTTGCTAAGTTGGTACATGAACGAAACAGCTATTTGCGCTATTGTCTTCGAATATTCGGTTCATTTAACAGAAATGTTAGATAAGCTTCCGCTCGAAACAAAAATCGTTCAATGTAATGCGGGAGTATTTTATTTTTTGTTCGCATTTCAAGCATCGAAAGAGCAATCTCGAATAAAGCACCACAAATCTGAGATTTTCACGCACTCATCAAGCCGATCACCGAACCGTGGTCGAGAGTGGTAAATCTAGTGTCAAAGCCACTAGAATCGAGATGACACAAAAATTTCAGTTAAACTGAGCAACAAAATCACTACAATTGATAATTTTATTAAAAAAAACTTAAAATATGTTAAAAAATCATGGAATTTAGCGACGGTTCCTATAATTGACAAATGATTGTTATAAAATTATAATATTGATTGATACATTAATCGATATTTTGAAAAATGCATCAAAAATTCCAGGAATTGACCCGCCGATTCCTGGAATCGGCAGTAGATTCCTAGTAAATTCCATCAATAATCGATAAGATGACAAATAAAAGTTGGAATCGATAGATTTTCGGCCTTTTTACCGTAACAGAGACACAATGTAAAGGCACTCGCTCACAGTTTTGTTCACCGGTCGGTGAAGTTTGACCCAAAATCGGGCGAGCGTAAAAATCACATTTCGGCGCGGTCCAAACTGGCAATCGATAGACCGAGAATTGAAGAAGAATCTTCATTATCCAACATACGAAACACAATAGAATCTGTCAGGGATCGGAGATAATTGAGACGAAGGTTGCCTATCATCATCGTATCAATTGAAGTGTTCGGTTGTAGAGCTAGATTCTTTCTTATTTGGGAACAATGGTGAGGATATGGAATTCTAGAACGGGCTTCAGTTGATTGTTTTTTCGACGATTAATTGATGTGGAGATTAAAAAATGTATGGTTATATTTTCTAGATGAAAGGTTTATGGTTGTAAAGAATTTGCTTAAAAAATGTGATGTAGGTACTAAAACACCGATAAGATATAAATTCATGAATTTCGTTTTATTGAAATTTCTACGAAAAAATTAAATAATGATTGTTTTTATAACCATAAGTAGACAATTTAGATAGTCTACCTTGTGTAAACTGTCATAAACAGAGTTCTATATTAATCAGAAAACAATTAAGAACAATACGAATGCACAGCTGCTGATCGTGGCTCGAATAGATAAGTTTCAATATAGATAATCCTAATGCTAAGCATTTAATAACTAACAAAAACGAACATAAAAGTCTAAAAATTGCTCAATTCTACCACATGTAGGTAACAATTTATATAATCGCAATATAATGCGATAACAATATTTAATCAATCTTCTATTCGCTAATTTTTTAATCCTACTTCAATAAAACTACGCGTCACAAAGACTGACAATGAAATTAGATCAATATGATAAAACGAGTAAAGCGAAAAAAATATTAGATTTTTTTCTAAATTTTTAGTTAATCAATTAATAGTGATGCAAAATGCCGAATAAATACACACGATCAAAATTGAATTGAAATATTTTGTCGAAAATGAAATTGCGAAAACGTTATGAGAATCTCGACAGCATTTATGTTGTTATTTATTTTAGAGCAAATACACGCCGATAATGATAATTTGCGATAACGGTACTTTAAACTGGTGTCCGCGCAACTAATACCATTCATTGTTCTCATGGGAGATTATTACTCAACGAATGATGCTAAGAAGCTGTTCAATTGCGTTGTTTGTTTATATATTTTGGAAAAAGAAGTTGCTAAATTTGGCGATAGTGCTAATTATTCATTTGGAAGTATTCGTTTATAAAATAATAGATTCGAGAGTGTTGATAACTTCAGGTCAAGTGAGTAGCTAATAAGTATTTTAGAAATAAAATAAAATTTAAATTGCTTGTAAACATAAGAAATTGAGGAAATGTTCTCATTTATTAGAAATTGTGAAGGATTTCCTTGAAAATACTTTTATGGCTACTCATTTTATGCAATTATCAAACAACTTCCGAAATCAAACTTAAATTAGCAACAAACATCAATTGACTACTTCTTTGAAATTCTTCCTTATAGCCAAATATATTTTATACAAAATCGATCTATAAAAGATCTACGATTCATAGATCGACAGGTACATCGATCGCGAGGTCGTTCTCCGGCATTTCGCTCGACATTGAGAAACACAAGTGCAGAATAAATCGGAAAATTCATACACACGAGAACATTCAATTCAAGCACACTATCATGAACAAATTCGCACTTTATACACGCACAACTATCAAATTTTCATTATGAAAAATAAGACTTCATCTAAAAGTCGCGAGAAACGATTCCGAAAGATAATTCCTATTTTGAAAACAAGACATTGTGAATAGGGAATATTGCGATACAGATAATTTTATAAAAGGCACGACTCTCAACCTAACTAAAATGAAACAACAACTCTAAGTTAAAATAAGAAAACAACATAACCATTCACTACCGAAATCCTCAATGGATGCCATAACTGGCGCAGTCGACTCTGTCCAGCGAGACATGAAATTTTCCAAAGAACGTTTCCATAGATTCGCTCACGGTACGAACGTTCAAGTGTGCACCGAACACAACATTCGTCTACAACATCCAACAGACATAATAGTGGGGATCGTGCGAACGCAACAGCCAACGAACAACAATAACAATCAATTAGGGAAACCAACGGACCGGACACACGAGCTGACGATCTGCGAGCCGACGAGATGCGGAGGTTGTTAAACCCGACTAACGATTTTTTTTTCAGCTGTGAAAAACGATTTTTTTTTTCATACGGGAAAAAATGTCTAGTGGATTATGTGCTTTTTGTCGTTCGTATGTACGTTCGGCTGTGAGAATGTTGACGGAGCGTTTTGTACAGATTTTCGAGTGTCGGGTTGTTCAAATATCTATTGAAGTTTATGTGAGTGTTTTATCTATTTTTTAAAATAATTGATTGCGTAAATTGAAATCGTGTTTGGATATCGTTTGACAGAAAATGATGAGAAAAAATCGAAGATAAAAGTTGTTAATCTGATAGAACATTCTTGAATGAATCAAATAATAGTAAAATGGTGTTGTTATCGGAATAAAAGGTAAATTTTTTGTTACCTTTGAATCATTTTTCGGGGGGAAATCCATGCAAGAGAATACACTCAAATCAGATTTCATTCAGTGCAAGATAATGATGAATTTTTAGTAATATACTATGGTTTGTTATTTTATACAATGAAACATTTCACCAAATGTCGACAAGAGTGCGGAACAATTTTCAACAGTTTCCCGGAAATTTGTCACTACGCTACAGAATCATCATTATCGTCAAAAAAATATCCGAAAACAATCTTTATTTCAAATAGAATTCCATATAAATGTAAATATAAAGTCAAAATATTGTCATGTTACCACAAAAAAAAGTTTTTTGAGTATCAACAATAAGAAAAACAAATATAAATTCACATAAAGGGGAAAGGTATCAAATCAGTATAATCAAACATCAAATCCGGATCTACACAAAGTTCAAAGGAAGTCCAAAATAGAGCACTGATCTATATTTGTCACCCTTCCTCTGTATGAATCGAAGTGCTACGATTTCCGCTTTCAAGTCCCAACCGAAGTGAATCGCACTACTACTTTTAAGATTTCGGACATTTCACCAGATCCAACCCATAGAATCTGCAGTATTTAGAGTTTAACGACTCGAGATCAGCAAATTGTTGGACAATGTTGACAAGAGCGAGTTTTCTAACAAGGTCGTGAGCAAACTGGCCGGTGGAGAGTGAGTGACCGTGGTATGTAACTCCGAGACCACACGGTCCATTAGGAAAGTGCTCTGGCGAGAAATTGCCCATGGGGGCGTCGATTCTTCAAACTCACAATTTTCACTTAATAGCCGGAGTCTGCGGGTGATCTGATGATATATGTGGAGGAAGATTGCTCGTTCGTGCGAGGAGTTTTGTTTTTTTGGGTATTGTTGTACAAATCTGTTTGGATCGGTGAATGAGGAGAGTTGTTGTTTAATGGTTGTCATTTGTCGAATTATTGGGGGAGTAGTGATTTTTTTATGATTGTGAGATTCTTTGTAGACCTAGGGATTTACTTAGGATTTGTACAAAATTCGAAGAAATTTCAATGAGAATCGTATATGATTCTTATCAGAGTAAAGACATGGAGCTGAAGCAAATAAAATGTAGATTGCTTCAGATCCTTGGATCCAACTTTTTTTATATGATTGTCTAATAATTTCTTATGTAAAAGAAAAGTTTTGAAATTTTAGATCTTGGGCAGAAATAATAGGTTGGATTGCCTTTTATATCTATCTACTCTAGATTACATATTGATAACAGATTTTTTGAATAAGAAAAATGCTGATTTTAGATGTCAATTGGAGGACATCTTATGGAAAACACTTCGCAAATTAAAACAGGATAGTAGATAAATAGAATATGTAATACAAAGTACAATAGAAAACGGACACGAACCATACATTTCCGTGTGAAACTTACACTGCAATAATATGAGGACTCACAATAATAGAAACCGAACAGTATTTTCAAATATACGACCTAACATTTACCGAGAATTATCCGCATTTTCATATAAAAACACATTTTTTTTTTCACTAAAGCAGAAAGAAATGACCGACCCACAATCAAAGTTGCAAATCGCTCGAAATGCACTCAGAAAACGATTATTGTTCTTTTAAGATTGCGACCCAGAATCGACTCGGAGCACGATATTTTGTCATTACCGACTTTTTTACGGATATACTGCACTGTGCTTGATGGAATAAAAATGAATTTAGAAGAAAAAAAACGTTTAGGAGACCATATGGGGAGCATCTGCAGCCTCGGGGCAAAAAATTGCACTATTATATTAGAAATATTTTAAGAGCGATTTAATTGGAAGATTCGATTCAATAGCTGAATTCTTTAGATATTGTAAAATTTTGTATCGAGTTTTTTTTTGTTGAAAAAGATAATACATTTTTTTTATAATTATAGATATCAGAATGATTTGATTGTATGTAATTACCGATTGTATAAATGTGCTTGATTCAGAAAAATGTAGTTTTATTCGATTTATTTTTACTGTGAAATATGAGTAATGATGACACAATGAGATATTTGAATTCCACTCTGACTCACTTTTCGAGGATAAAAATCGATTTTTGTGCAAATATGTATAAAATTCCGTTATTCGAACGAAATGTAATATGCGTTAACGAGAATTCCAACGATTTAATTTGAAAAATATTTCAATTTTTAACACTCAAATAGAATATGTATAGTGATGACATATCACTGAATAAACATCGCGGCAGAATATAATTACAACGTTTTCATACAAACATTACAAGATTAATATAAAAGCCTGCCAAAAAAAACCACAATTAAAACAATTTTGTTTGAATTTGAGTTTGATCTGATAAAAATATTAATTTAAATCAGGCCAATTACAACGAAAATATAAAAGATGCAATATTGCTTACTCATTTCGAGTAAAGAACACGTTTATCCTCACAAAAAATAAACAACTGAACTCAGGTAGATGCAACATTGTAACTTTTTATCAACATTCCGCTCTTCAATCTTATACAATAAAAATTAATTTAACGCCTATTAAAACTACAAAATAGGCTAGATTTACACGGAGCCCTACAAAAATAGTCTGAAGAAACGAAAAAATGCACATAACGAAACTTGTTGAAAAAAAAAATCGAACGAATTTCACTTTTTTAATTGTAGAAAGTGTGTTACAATAAAGGCGCGAAAACGCTTCAAAACGCTCTCGAGTAAAAACGCTCGATTGTATGTAAATATTGAAAATATATTATAAATATATGAACGATAAACGCTTGTCAATAATTGTATGAAAAATTAAATGAACTAAAAAAATAAAACGCACGTGTCATGTGCACGTAACGTGAGTTTGCAGATTTAACTGTAACATTTTCTAAAATGATCGATTTTCATTTTTGAAATACGCATTTTAAATGTTCAGACTTTGTTAGATGAAATTTTACTAAAAGCTGGATTTTTATCCTTTAACCAATTCTAAAGAATTGTCATCTTTAACTGACGGTTATACTGAAGACAGAAATAAACGATTCTAAAAGAGCAAAAATTCAATTTAATTCAGCAATTTTTCGCCAATTTCATGCATCATCACAAAATCGCTCTAACGCACATAGAAACGATTGATCGTCTTCTACATAAATTGACCCAATATCTATTCTAATTCAGTTTCTGAAATGATACAGATTAGAACAGAATCCGACTTCCGTACAAATCGAATTCCAACAAAATTATTTACAGATTCCGGTTCATCGACCGGTTCGAATCCTTCCGAAAATACACAAGACGAAAGTTCCCATTATTACGAAACTTCATTCAATCGCTCATTCTGCATAAAAAAGCTATAAAATTAATGAATCGTCCATCGGATCGGAGGCGAAACAATTCAAGTGCACATACAAAATTGAATCGCGAACGAAAAAAAAATTGATAGAACCCAACCATTGGAACGAGTCGATTTTATATATTTTTTCCAAATAGGAAAATGCTATAGGAATTTGGCAAATTCCCGGATGCGGATCTTTCCTAGAAAACCGGATTTCTCATGTTTTTTATATAGAATTATTTTCGAGAGTGAAATCGATGAAAACGACGAAAATTTTTCCAACCGTTTCCAAGTTAGTTATGTCGTTTTTTTTTCGTATCAATTTTGACATTTATACTAAATTTGGTAAAAATTTTGACGAATAACGACGCTTAATCATCGTCTAATAACTTTGCACAAAAAAAAAATGGCTTCGAAAGTAAGCTGTCCGGTTTTGTACGATTTCTTTGCGACGTTGGTTTGGACAAGTTTTTTTTTATAAGATTTTTCATTCGAAAGATTTGAATTTATAAACGTTCCAATTGTACAACAGATGCATTGGAAATTTTCGAAATAGTTTTTTTTCCATTGGCGATTTGTGAATCTTGAAAAAAATATGGTAAACGATATCATAAATTATGTGATGCAAAAAAATGTTTCGAAACGAATTTGATAAGTTAAGTGGAATCACGTTTATTTTTTAAAATATTGCGAAGTTGATCTAATAATCTTGTATCGATACAAAAATTTTTGAAATTTTCTAGATAAACGTTTTGAATGATTTATGAATTAAGATCGATGTGCACAATAGCGAAGATTGGAAATTATTTTTTTACTCTAATTACCAATTATTTATATTAAGGAATAAAATAATTATCATATCGATAGAATGTTTTATCAATTATGGTATTTTTCTAGATAAAAAGGTTCGATTAGGATATGAATAGATTAGAGACGATAAAGCAAAATCTATACTGAAATATAGAGCTTTTTATGTGAATCCAAAATAGCGATGAGAAAATAATCAAATGACTTTTTGCAATAGTTGCAAAACTGTTTTGATAAAAAAAACTACAAAATGGTTACAGACATGGAATCTATATTCGGATAGAATTTTTGTGATATGGCTTATCGAGAAGATTGAGATATAGGATTTGGTCAAATGAAGGTACGAAATTTTGTCAGACGTCATTGAAGTTAGATGTTAGATAAATGAATATGAATGTGATGTTCATATTCGAACATTGCTGTGAAAATATTCAGAAAACGTCAAAAGAAAACTGCATCTGCAATGGAATTCGGATGGATTAGAATTCTATTCGCAGTCGAGATGGAATGTTTGAGGGAGTTGAGTATCGACGATAGAATTTTAATAGAATTGCGATAGGAACGTTCTGAACATCGATGAAATCATATGAGCAATAATCATATAGAAGAAATAATTAAATTTTCGGTTATAATGATGAGTTTTATAGAAAAGTTGCATTTAAATATATACGCGAGTCGAATTTTGGCGAAGATAAAAGATAACGGTGAGGAATTCTTACGAAGAGTCAAGAGGAAAAACTTCGTATGATAAATGCGGAATGAATTTTTACAATCGAGATATTTATATAATAGATATTATCGAAACTGAAATTTGATAAATTGATATTAACCAAAGTACAAGATCGATTACTAAACGAGAAATTTGCAGCGAATCTGCCTTGAATAATAGTTCAAGTTACAAATTGAAGGTCTGCTGAACTGCATTACTCAATTTCACTTTAAGCGATTAAAGAGCCCCTTTACATACATAGGGGAATGCTTTTTGTTTGTCTGACTAGAAACTATTGCTTTTCTCAAGAGTTTCTAGCTAGAGTCCAACCAGAATAAAAAGTGGTCCATCTAATAATGTATCCTCACCCATAAGATAAAAAGAGATAGGAACCCGAAAAAGCGAAATATTCGCCAAGAATGCAACTCGGATGGGATATTCGCCAGGTGAGGAGTACACCAGATCCTCGAGGGTAGACGAGAGATGAGAAGGTGGTGGTGGTGGAAGACCAAGACGTCAGGAATGTGGACAGACCACCGGATGAGGAACCGGTTCGCGGTCGACAACACCAACATCAACAGCAACACCACTCGACGACGAACCACCAGATACTTTCAGGTCGGTACTCATTCGACAGTTCGTTTCGATCCTGATATGACTCATCTTATCGAATATCGATCCTAATTTGAGAGGTTGAATGATTTAATTGGATTTGATTTAATTTGGTTGAATTAGAGTGTTTTTTGTATGGCTCGGATTGAATGTTTGTGTGAGTATGCTGCATTAGAGATAGTGGTCTTTCTGGATGAGTTCGTCTCGTTGCGATTTAAGTGTTTGACCTTTTCACATTAAAAATTATGTGCATGTGAAAATTTCATAATATGAATGCATATAAAAATGATTTTGTATTGAATAGAAAGATAAATTAATGATTAGAAAGATATTTGTAAAAACTAATTAACTAGAAATATAGAACTAATTAATGGTTTATAAACAAGTAACTGATCTGATTAATACAGTGAAAGTAATCTACTTGATTCGTTGCATATCAACGAATGAAAATAGAAAAAATAATTTAGCAAAAATCAATACAGAAACAAATTAATTTCATATGTAAAATAGATTGATTTTTTTATTACAAACATGATAATATAAGAATCAATTTTTTTCCAATCTAACGATAAAAATATGTTAAGCAGAATCGTTCAATAGCGAACATTCATACATTGCATAAGCAGAAAGACGTTCAAATATATTAATTAAAACATCCATAATGAGAAAATGTTGAGATCTTCTGATGCAAACGACCGTCACGTTCTTCGAGATAACTACTAGAAAGGTTAAGCGAATAAATACCGCAGAAAAACTCTAAAAAAAGTTAAGATAAAGGGGAAAGTGTTTGAATCTGAAACTGCGACAAATAGCCTCATTGTCGTCGGACAAGAAAGCGTTTCAGTGCATTTTTCATCGCGAAAAAATCAGAGCGATTTTCATTATGAGCGATTAGTCTTCGTCGGTACGTTTTTGCGTTAAAATGTCAAATTAACTGCGCATTAATTTAATTATCGTTATTTTTTTTCATAATCGAGTTGCACTATCGAAACAGGATGCTCGGTTTCCGTCCATGCGGTCAGTTTTAACTTTTGAAATGTTATTGTAATCGAATGGAAAAATATGACTGTTCTAATTGTCGCACTGTTATAAATATGTTTAATTAGGTTCTGCGTATGAATATTTAATGGAATCAAAATAATGCGTATGAATTGAAAGCGTAAAATCATCAAAGGACTAGGAATTTTATGTGGAAACTATTCGAGAATTTCAAGATTTTCGCTGTCTCAGGAATTTTAAATGAGAACGAGGGACACATTAATTAATCGTAAGCAAAATTCCGATAATGCTGATGTTTATTTACCATTTTCTAAGAATAGCGAAACAAAGCGTGTGAAAATAACAATGCATGTTATAAACATTTGAAAAACGTTTACATTACAAATCTTTAAGTTTAAGGTCATCACTCCAAATGTCTGCATTTCAAATGCACACAAAATCAAAACTTTCAATCGGAATTTACTTTATTAGTTCAGCTTAAAAACCCGAATCGAACGGAAATTGAATCAAGTCAGAACCGATTGGTCTAAATCGACTTTTCCAAGGGGTTACGAGTTCATAGCGAAAACCTCTTGACTTTTTAGAGGGGTGCCTACGATCAAGATTAATGATATTACTTATATTAAACAGACTGGTCGGTGTCGTTAACCCGCGAGACTAGTTTACCTTGACAGTGGAAGATAAGAGAGTTAACCCTGTTTTATCGCAGTTGCACTGAACCGCGAGATTTTAATACCATGGGAAAGGAATGCTATTTTTGGGTTCGTGGACTCTTATACGGTCTGATTGGGTTCTTTTATCATCGATTCGTACACATGTGTATAGACTAGACCCAGATTCGCTCATCTTTCCGGCAGCTGGCGAATTGTGCACAAACACGCATAATGACTTTAATTGGTTGAAAATTGGCTCGACGTGGCCGCGCTGAACCGAAAAAACCAAAAAAAAAATGACTAGAAAATCAGAAAGAAAACGCGATCCGAAATTGTCTTCGAGTCATTATTATATGGGAAGGCAGACGACAATTTCACCATTTGATTGCTGAGAGCAAAACCCCGTTACGCGGCGATGGTATGTTGATGAACTGCTGCCCAAAAATGAGTGTCTATGTCAAATAACAGGTTGCGCGAGAATGTTGATCGTCTTAATAAAAAAAATTGGTACTTGTCCAGTTAAAAAGATGTTCGACCTAACCTAATCGGAACATTCGAATATGTCTCGATAACTAGATGTGGCAAAAAAATAGCATTGGAATCTCACCTTGTGTCTGTCCCTGGTGCTGCTCCTCAAGATCAGTCCGTCGTTCTCTATGTAGTCGGGCACTTCTTTCCTGTTGGAGAAGTTGAACACCATGGAGGTCTGCTGCTGCTGTTGCTGTTGCCAATGAGGTTTTTTGGGTGAACTTTTCACAGAACTTACACCATTGGCGACAACACCACTAGCACTGGCCACCGCCTCCGATCCGATCAGGGCGGTGGCGTTCGGTTTGACGATGTCCAACACTGGCACTAAAACACTGTTGTCGAGATGAGCTGACTTTTTAGGCGGTTCCGAAGGTTTCGGCGTCACTTTGGTCTCGGAGTCAATCACTGAAACGACTATCTTCTTCACGGGCTGCTCCAGCGATTTGGTCTTGTTGATCAGGTTCTTTTCTATCTCTCTACTGGTCAACGAAGAGTTTCCATTTTTGTACGGACTCTCTTGCAGTATCAACGCAGGACTCTCGCTGGGATCCGTTTCTGAGTTGATCAATTTGTTCTTAGGGGGTGACAGGGTCGACTTGATGTAGTCTACTTTCTTTAATGGCACAATTTCGCTAGTTATAGACATGGTGTAGTTCGGTATGAGCAGCGGGGCGAGCGGGGTCAGCTTCTCGGCCCTGGACTCGAGCGATTCTTTGGGATCCTTTATGCAGGGGTTCTTGGCGAAAACTGGTACTGCATCGTCGAATACCTCGTCGTCGGAAGAGGACAGTGGCAGCTTGTTTCGGTTGGCCGGCCACGGTTTGGTCGTCGGCAAATGCGATTTTTTCGCATCGCCGTTGAGACCGTTAACCCCGCCGAACGAGTACTGGGTCGTGGTGCCCGCTTTGGATATGTTCTCCAGAGCGGATTTCGATATGATTTTCGTTGTCGGAGGGTCGTCGTTGCCGTTCAGCTGTTGCACGTCGTAGGAGCCGTCCTCGGACGAGGATTCGCTGATCTTCCTCGCGTACGCCGGCGTATTCGGAGATATGAGGGATATTTCTGTCGCGGACGGCACGGAGGGAGTTTCCGGATCGGGAGTGGAAGTCCTCACGTCGTTCTCGTTCGGAGACAGCAGATCGCCGTTTCTATTCTTATCCATCTGCACATGGTCCATCAGACGTCTGTTTTTGGGGTAAGTCGGAGACAATTCGGGCGATTTCAATTCGAAAGGAACGACGTGTTTCAATGGGGGAGCGTCCGTCCTCACGGGGGAGGACAAGATGACGGGATGCTTGTTGACGTAAACCGGACTGATGGACCTGTCCCTCGAATCCCTGTCGTTCTGGAGGATCAGCTTTTTGGGCGAGGGCGGAGGCCTCGAGATCAGAGACGGGGTCGTCTGCGTCGACACCTGCGTCATCGTCGGCGAAATCAGAGGACTCCTCGGAGGAATGGCGGGCTTCTTCCTGTCGGTGATTTTAGGCTTATTCTGCTGCTGCACCGTGTAACTTTTCACCTTGTCGGCGACCTGGCCCGTGTAAGCGGGTCCCTTCGTCCTGCGCACGGGGTTCGTTTCGAAAATCTTCAGAGTAGTCTTGACTAAATCGGGGGGCGGCCTCTCGGCGTCTTTGAGCAGAGGCGACGGCCTCTTGGGCCTCAGGGTCCTCTCGGGCGAGGGCGCAGGAGGAGGCGTCGGGGGCGTGTGAGGGGTGGGCGGCGACAACAACTGCTGAGGCTCATCGTCAGACCTGGAGTCGCACCTGACCACGGCGTCCACCGATCGAGCCCTCTTGATATTTTCCGGGGTTCTAGTGGCAGGTCTGTACCTGGCGGGTCTTTCGGCGGGAGCTTTGGGCGTGAACTTCCTGACGGGCTGCTGAGGCTCATCATCCAGCCCATGCTCGAGGCTGGCGGCCCTGCGCAGCGGAAGGAGAGCGGGTCTGGGTTTAGGCGGAGCATCTCTGAGCGTGAGGCTGATGTATCTGGACTTGAGCTTCTTGACTATGCCCGGGCCGTAGGTGAGGTCCTCCTGCTGGTCCGGGATGGCGCCGACGTCGCGTCCGTGGACGTGGCTGGCGTGGTGGTGGTGCTGGTGCGGAGACTGCTGCTGCAGCAGCATGTCTGGCGTGGGGCGGCGGCCGCCAGACTGTGAGCGGCGTCGCTCGCGCAACTCGCGCATCCACTGCGGCTCCGACTCCTCCATGCCGACCTTACCACCACTGCTCGACCGCTGTTCATGTGTTAATAATGCTGTACATTAGTTGTGGTGTTCGGTTGGGTTGTGCTGTGTGTGTGTGTGTGAGTGGAGTTCCCGGTTTGGTTGTTCGATTTTTTTTGATAAAAAAAGGTTTTTTTGAAATTAGTGATTGTGGTTGATGCGCGAGGTTGAAAAGAGTAGGTTTTTCGTTTTAAATTTGATAATTTTTCAATTCGAGTTGAATGATTTTTATTTGAGTTAAATCATTTTTGATTCGATTTTAATAATTTTTATTCGATTTGAATATTTTTTAATGTGAATTAAATAATTTCCAAATCAAGTTGAATGATTTCTGATTCAAAGTTTATTATTTCGAAAATTAAATTGAATTGATTTAGGATGTTTGAATAATGACATGTTTTATCAGGGAAGCAAACGTATTTTCAAGCTTATAATTTAATTAAAATGTTTTTTTTTAAATGATCAATTCGAATTGAAAATAATTTGTATGAAATGAATTTTTATTGCAGTTAATTCATTTATTTACTTAATATTTAGCAGTAAAATTTTATTTGTGAATTATTCGAATAGTTAACGTACCAAATTGGGAACTCTACTCACAACATAACACGATACAAATGAATATATGATAATATTGAGCATTGATATCGTATTAAAATGTAAATAAGACCTAATTTTATATTAATTTTCATATTATAAAACTGCATTTTTCATATTACAATATGCTCACTGTCATCGAACATTAATAAATCATAGTATATTTTGTATTTAGGTACATAAATTTCGAATTAAATTGACTTTAAATATAAAAAAAGATCGTTATCGATAAAATTTTCTAGAAATATCTCAACGAATTCGATTTCTATCAACATGTAAACAATCTCAACTCTTTTACATTATCACAATTGTAAACAAGCGACTTTCAGATAAACTAAAATCATTAATTATCGACAAAATTCGAAGTTTGCGTGTCAAACAACAATAAATATGATGAAATATCTGTTCGAACGTCGAGATTCAATAAATACTTTCAGACAATGTATGAAGCCAAGTTATTCCGCAAGAGCATTCCATTTATTTCCGATTCCGATGATCGAAGAAAACGCAGTTTGTTTTTAAAAACACTAGTAAACAGGATGAGTTGATATGAACTATTGAGATTCCTAGTAAAATTGCGCGTTAATTCAATATAATCATTACAAGGAAAATATAAGAATTTTGAATCAAAGTCCAAAAGCTGAGAATAAAGTTCAGAATATTCTATCAGGATATTTTTTTTAAACCCATTTCATAATAAGCATGCTTAATACGAACATTTTAAATAATATTTTGTGTATTTTTTATTGTTTTGGGGTTTCAAGCTAAAGTAGTGAACATATGATCAGATCCAACAAATGAAAAAATAAGCTCAATTCCTCATTCAAATAGTGTGTTCATCATTTTCTAAACAAAAAATACTTTTTTTCCGTGAAATTTATAAAGTGCGACGACACCAACACGCATCACTGAATCAAAACCGAAAGTTATGCAAGCGTCGTACGATTTTATTGTAAGAGAAAAATTCATAAACCGTGAAATAAATATTATAAAAAAAGAGATATCAACGAACGATTGCGAGTCGATGCACTCGACAACTGCATAATGCAAGTTTCGCACCTCGAATACGATATTCTATAATATATTTCAAATTTAACATTCTACAAATCAAATTAGGCATTTTGAGTTTAATAATAAAATTATCGATTGATTGTGATTTTATTTTGTAGTGGGAAACCTGAATAAAAGCATAAAAATGAGGCGTTCAGTGCATAAAAGTGATTAACTTCACTTAAAAAAATAAATAAATGTCAAAGCATTTGGTATGTGTGAAATATCTTTCTTGAATAGAAAAGTTAAATACCATTAAATGACAAAATTTGTTGGCCACATTTACTTCAAAGGTCATATTGATTAATATTGTACTTTAATTTGAACCGAAAAGAAATTTTTATGTTTATAATTTCATATATATTTTACAATGAATGGAATTAAGGGAATTTTATAATACGCATTTAACATGTTTCATTGTTTTTCTAGACTTTTTTAATGGAGTTGTGCACTGAACGTCTCAATTAACGATTTCATTTCAGGTCATTTTCTATTATGTATGAAAACTCACTTTGAAATTTCGCAGAAAGTTCACAATATATCCATCGACATTTTAATTGCTAGGGAACGGTGCAATAAATAATTGTTTTACGATTTCCCAGCGTTCGTCGTACACACACATTTTTTTTCCACTCTTTTATGTTCGTACACACATATAAAAGTACACACAATACGAACTGTTTTAAAATTTCCGTTATGTAAGATTCGCTCTGATAACGGACGCAGAATTCAATTTTCACAACATTCACGTTCGTAAAACGTGGAAAATATCGCGTTTTTTCGAAGGGCTTTAAAATGGGCAACTTATGACAGCTGGGGTGACCATATTTGTATAAAAGTTAAATGATTATCTGATCGTAAACAAGTCTTAGATAATGTCAATGGTGAGGCACTGAAGTGTTTAATTTTGATGAGTATTAAATTGATTTCTTGTTTTATCAAATATAGTCACCCTAACTAGTATACAATTTTGGGTTAAATTACACTAGAATCGTGATTTTGGTGGAAAAACCGAACTTATGAGAAAAATGGCAAATACCACGAATTTGTGGTGCACCACAACCGAACGAGTTCCCCTCTCTAATTTCGTCCAGTAATAACACGTTGTGCACAAGGGTCCGTATAAATAGAGTATTGCCCCCTTTTTCCAATTTCGATCACGAAAACTTAGTACCATACGTTATTTCTATACATAAGATACGAAATATTACACAATTTGCAATAAAACCTATGCCGAACGTTTGTGCGTTTGGAATACTTAGCATTCTTGCAAATAATGAAAAAAAAAAATGTGTAAAAACAAATGAATACACTTTTTTGATAATAAAAATATTAAAAAAATGTGACTCAATCTAATCTAGTGTAAATAATACTCATGGTGATTTGAAATCTGAACATCTGACTAACTCTCATAAATTGTTTTCTCAATCAAACGCTTTAAAAATTCATTAAAAACAGAATAAAATTATATAGTTTTTATGTTTATATATACATATTTCTGACAAAAAAATGAAAAGATTCAAATACAATAAAGGTTTTAATGCATCAAAGTCTAGAAAATATAAAAAAAAACGCAAAAGCCTCCGGGCCACATAGAAGGGGATGAATTTTAAAAGGGAAAGTTTCAGCCCCTGTCATGCTTTCAGTGCACCCTATACATCTATAATAACATGTACACAAAAGGCATGCTGAAATATGCCGAAAAATATTTACCGAGAAAATATTTTTAGTCAGAGCACATCCACTAGCGAAGGGCTCTTTTGTATGAAATGCGAGCAGACGTTCCAAATGTGGCTTTTCAGATGCTTTTTTCAGGCGTGGAGACGATGATTCCGTTCGAAGTATCGATATGTGACTAATTGGAATTGGAAAAATGAGTTCCATTATCGGATAGTTGATAATATATCGGCAACTAAATATTTTATCAGTTTGTACATAGGTGTATTGATAAGGAGATGTATAGAAATGATTGTAGTCTGATCAAATATGTGGGTTTTGGCAAAAATAATATTTAAACATATGAAACGTGAAGAAAATACCGATACCGTCAAATGTACAATTGAGTTCTATGCAAGTGTTTAAATGCAATATGAAATTTGGGGGATCTTATCACAATATGAGGAATCAAATAATAAAATTATGAAATAGGACAGTATCTATTGGCAATAGAAAAATGTTGAACGCTTTAATAAATCAGTACAATGTTAAATAAAGATTGACACGTCAAATTTAGAAACATTTACTAGATAAGTAGCAAACAAACATGTTTTTGTGAATCTATTTAGGAAGTTGGATTGTGAGAAACCATATTCAGATTGTATACGAGTGGGCAGACTTCGAACGGAGTACAATCATTTGATCTGCTGACCCGTATGATTCTAGACGAAACAGAGAATTAGATATGATTGACAATTGTAACACACTTCGACTAGAAATGATCAAAAATATTCAGTACATTTTGTTTGAGTATGTTAAGTGATTTTTGAAGATGCAGTTAAAAAACTATAAGCGTTACTCAATTGAATTGTGAACGATGACTTTATTTTTTGCTAATTCAAAAACACTTACATGTGTAGACATCGTCCGATGATTCAATTATCATCAAATTTGTGATAAAAAAAGACTTGGTCTTTTTTTGCTAACCGATTCAGTTACCGTTATAGTTTCATTGAAAATTAATGTCATGAATGTATTGTCATATTCAACTGAAATGTTATATTTACACAAATGATAGTTATAAAGATTATCATTTAGCAGTAATTTTATGATCTCATAACGCTGAGATTATTTATGATAGCAGTATGTAAAAAGAAACATAGCTAACTGTTATTGTCACACAATATAAAATAATTAGGTGCGCTAAAATATGATTGTTTTCTTGTTCAAATTCAGTTTATTTTGGAAAAATCTAAATGCTTGTGTTATTGAATAGTCCAAAATAATATGACTTCAGTAAAAAAAGTACAGAATAGAACATTTAAAAACAACTTTTTAAGAAATTCAACATTTATGTATGACCAATAGTTCGTCTCAAAATAAAGAATGATTAACATTGAATTGAAAATTCAATGAAAATTGCATATGGTTGAATGAAAGATCAATATACTTTTTCAGATTTCAACACTAAATCGGTATGAATCACCAAGTGTGATGTAAAAAAGTCAATACTCATCGGAGAATACATACAATTGAAAGCTAGTGCGTTCACAAATCCATAAAGATGAACAAAGTTAATTTGGAATGAAAAATTGTCAAGACTTACGTTATCATTTTTAAGATTTATTTTTCAGAGAAATAAAGTTTGACCAATCAATTTATATTTTAGTATTTTAATGCTTAACTTACAATGGAATTGGACGGTTATAACATTAGCACAAAATTTAAGCTAACCTTATTTAAAATCTAATCTAATCAGTTTCATACTGTTGATACAACCATCGAGTATCTTTTTAACTGCACAAATGAATAATATTCAAATTCAAATATTCAAATTTTTGAACAACTCAGACTATGATCACAATCAATTCAAACTCAAAACTCACCCAGACACCCAAAAAAATCGAACGACCGAAACCAAAAACGCACTAATCGAATGGCGCCAAATTCAAAATTGAAAAAAAACGACCGTTTTGAGGTTATGAACGGCTAGGCTCAAACAGCACAATAGTACACCGACAAAATAAAACAAACGAAATAAATAAAAAAAAAACTAGACCCACACACGTCGCGATTTTGTTTTCCCGTTCGAACAAAAGCGAAAATATGTCGAGCGTGTCCTTGGGTGACGTTTGACAGTTGTTTGACACATGCGGGGCGGCGTCCTCGGACTTTCGCGTTTCGATACGAGAATCGAGGATGTCGGGGTGACTCGATGCTTGGATGGGGTACCTGTGCGCGGGGGCGCAGGCTCCGGGGGCCGCTGGAGACGGGGGCGGCGGCTGCGGCTGCGTGTCCGCGCCGCCGAACACATGTGTGTACTATGCGCGCCGGTCACTACGACTACACGGTGTTCGCGCACGCGCTTCAAGTATATGCACTTTATGTGTTTTACATTTTTTATTATTGTGTGCGAGTTTATAGTCTTAAGATTTGTGATGGCTTGAGAAATAGCAACGATTCGATGTTCAGTTCATTGAATATAAGATTAGTCTGATATATCAATTTAATGTTTTTAAGGGTCGGTATTTTTATTGCTTTAGTTAATTAATCTGAGAGTTACAGTCAGTAGTTCCATTGTCGAGTATCCGCGAAATAGGGATGAATTTTTGATAGTTCATAGTGAAAGGTCTGACTGTAACTTTCCGGTTAGTTAATTAAAGCAGTGAAAAGACTGACCTTTCAAATTAAATTCAAATATCAAATTCGACGAATTTTTTCAAATTGAAAACAATTGAATTGATTCATACTTGTATGTAGATACAAACACTTATAAGATATTTTTATGATTTATTTTAAATATGAAAATTCAATGAAAAAATATATTTAACAATAAGTGTAATGTTAATGATTTTTTAATAAAAAAACTGTTTATTTGGACTTAGTTCATGTTTATCAAATCTATTATTTCAGCAAAACTTTGGGCCGTTTATTGTTGCAAATAATTCAAAAACTATCGAATTCCGTCAGTCTTGTTCCGAACGAGATATCGAACGCATCGTTTTGTTCTTTCGTCGTAACTGGATACAAATTATTGCATTTTGCGGAAGATGAAGTCAAAGGGTCATTCCTTTATCAACTTTATTTATTCGTCTACTATTCCTGAGAATTCGCGATCATCTTGATTGACATCAATTTGCTCTATTCCGACTAGAAAATGAAAGGTATCTTGCACATATTCTGATTTTCTTTGACTTAAAATATTTGATGCACAAATCGCTAAAATTATGTTATTTAATTAGAAATAAGATGTTTTGCAACGAATCAGAAATGTATTAGAAGTAAAAAATATATATGGATGTCGCTTGTTTGAATTGCAACAATAATTTCAGCTAACTTTTTTTCGTTTAATCTACTTATATCCATATCGAAATGAATCGATTTTATTTTTCGAAAACACCAAATTTATGGTTGTTTAATTATTATTATTTTCATTAAAAAACATTAAGGACTTCCTGTGCACCCGGTATTTTCACACCCCTACAAATTCAAATTGATTGATGTGAAATGGTAAAACAGTTGCAATTGAATTATTACTGTCCGTTTTGACTTTCATCATGCATATTCATAACGTTTCGAAACGTTTCGAAATTACCATTAAAATTAAAATTAATTATCGATCTGTTATCGACCATTTTGTTACAATTTTATGTTATCGATTTCATCGAATTTCTCGATTTATTTTTTTCATTAGATGCACTTTAAAATGGTTCATGTTCTCGATTAATATATTAGGTTAGTTTTTATGTTCGCCAATAGATGACTTTTTGTCTGATTGGCGGTAAATTTGAATAGAGGAATTCTGAAATCTCGTTATTTTCCAATAGAAGAATGCGAAACTCGAAATTATTTACGTATTTAGGGTCGGTCATTTCATTAGGTTTGTAACAACAATCAAACTACCTCCTCTTTTCGAAATTCGTTACCGAAAATTGTTGCGTTTCTGAAAATTTTGTCATTTGTGTTTCGAACGTTTCAGAGATAACATGCCTTGAGACTTTCAGTTATCTTTCATTGAAAGTTAGCTGACAATGGAGACGATGGATCACAAATTCACCATTGCTGTCGATATATGGTAGATAAGTTTATTTTATTTCTTTTCGAATGGTAATTAATTATTATTTTTTTATAATAACCTGCCTAATTTATTTTTACAAATTTCGATATTATGTGCTTGTGTTGCAATTTTTGAGATTTTTTTCAGTCGTATTTTATTCCTTTTTCAGAGACAACGCGATTATCCGGTTTCTCATCATTTTCGATTAACAAAAGCCGATGATGAAGACAGTGGATAATCTATTCTTCATTGCAGTTTGATTTACTTTCGATAACATCGTTTCGGTAAAGGTAAATTTGAATTTATCTTTTTTTATTTTAAAGTCGATTTTTTGGAACGATCTAATTTGTTATTTTGAAAATTTAAATCAGGCAATCAATTAATTGTGCATATATTGAATATGAAATATTTTTCAAAAAAATACTAATACAAGGAATATAATAACTTTATGTATTAATTTGTACTAAAAATTATAAATGGTTTGCGTCTTGGATTAAAAAATAGTGTTGCTTTAAAGTTTCTTCGAAAGATGGTACTCATATTTTTATTTGGCGCTGAATTTGAAAAAAAAAACATTTTTATCGTGCCGGGCAATCAAATAGAAAAAAATCCATTATCATCACTATTGTTACAATTATGATAAGGATTGTCACAATACAATGCCCAATATTATTGTTACAAAAATGTACATTCGTTAAATTTTACATTTCATTACAAGGAGACTTCAAATGTATAGGTAGTTTAGTTCGCCGATTTTTATGAAATTAGGTAAAAATATTGCATACATAAATATGGATATGAATAATGAATTGAGTGAATGCAACTTTTAATAATATCTGAATAAATGGAAATCAAATTTCAGTACCAATATTTTTTCAAATTTTACAGGTGAAGCATATGGAATTTTTTCACTTTACCAATGCACTAAACATAAACTTTTGATTTCTATATCTAATGAACTATTAAGAATTACATTTTTTCAATTCATTATTGTTCGAATCAAATTGGTGACATTAGATACACAAGATATTTTTTTCACAAAATTTCAAATCGAGTCAAAATTTCAACTTGTTCAACACCTTTCATTTCATTTCATCTAATAACCTTAAAAGCACAATCCATTATCGCCAGAATTCGATCTCGTCGAGTTTAAAACCGAAATGGGTCGAAGTGCATCGGGTTCTTATTCGAGTTCAAATCGAACCACTCTAGTTCCCCAAAGAGAGTAATGGCCAACTATTCACCGACGTGATATACTTACTTACTTACAAACATATATATTTTATGTAATTTCTCTTACATTAACTTCAACAGGTTCTCAAAATGTAGTTTCACTTAGCTACGTTTCATTTTTATATCGTTCTCGGGAAACTAACGATTATTGACAGAAGTGTCCGTTCGTGGGAAAGTACGTGTCCTTAATAATAAGTTTTTGAAGGTTCTGCGAAAAGAACTGTCTTACTATCGATAGTTTTATGTATGTATAAGCGACATTGTGAGGGTCGTATTTTAGTTTAATTGAATTTTCATTGCTCTATTATCTATTTAGGTTCAATTATACGAATCGTTTAAGTATTCATACGGAAGGTAATAAATTATTGAAATATTTTATCAATTTTATTTTAGATTCATACTAAATAACTTTCTTATTTTCAAAGAAAATTGTGTTGCAAAAAAAATCTCATATATGTAATTGCACAAAGTGAATCAAAATACTGTAGGTATGTTATTTTCTTTGGGTCTTATTTTGTCACATTTTATATCAAAATTATTCGTTTAATGACGGTAGGTTTTATTTTCAGAGAAACTTAAGTATTCAGAACAGACCTCAAAATTAATAACCTAGTAATAAGAAAACAATTTTAGTTCATATACAGAACGGCGATTAAATATCTAATATCAAAACGCTACCAATTAAGGGGAAATTTTCGATTTCCCGGAAAAACAATTATTTTCGAACAGTCGAAAGATTAGGTTAGGGACGAAGTGTGATTGCCATACCACGGTTATTAAACAAATTGTCGACAAACTTCGTTATAACGGCTAAAGCACGAACAACCGCATGAGATTATTACGTGGAAAGTTGAAAGTTCACAGTTCACTTTGCTATATCATACGTCCGGTCAATATTATACCTTCCTATGCAAAAGTGGCAGTGGAAAACCGATTTGTTTGACTAGCTAGTTAAAAATTTGTTCTAAAACCTTCTCTAGAGTCGTATTTGAGCTAAACGAATCGTTTATATAAAGCATAAAATGATTAACTACACTTTTGCTAAAAAAAATTAATGTCAAAGCACGTTTTTATATGGGAAATATATTTCCTGAATATTGTCATTATTAAATGATAAAATTTGTTACAGAAATTGAGTCTACTCTAATGTGAACTGATCACACAGTTGCTTATTAATAATGGATTTTTTTTAATATAATTTTGGATAGTTTGAATAATTAAGGGATTTTGAAAAATTCATAGAACATGTTTCATTGTTTTTCTTGACTTTTGCTAATCACGTTATGCATTCAACGGTTCAAATGTTAGATGGGAGTTGAGTCTAGTTAGAATAACGTCGAGATTTAAAGAGTATAGTTTCATTTGACTAATTATTGAATTTGTATCGAATATTTTATTGGATGAAATTATTATTAAATAATAATTATCGGAAAATTGTTATATAACTGTATTTCCTCAATAATGACACGTATTCCACTTTGACTGGAGAAAATTGACACTTGAGCGAAATAGTGCATTTCGAAATGTACATATCTACACTTCCATATAGACACAGATCGGTAACTGATTAAGTTTCTAACTGAATTTGAGACAAAATCGATACCGAACTGTAACACTTCAGAATTTGAATATCCTTACGATCCAAGTACATAAAACCTTCAATAAATAACCCATTACAATAAAAATGAAAAACATTTTTTTAACAAAAGATTCTTTAGAACAATGACAATAACGAATTTCCTCGATGGGTCGTTAAATCCGAAAATATTCCGGAAAAACTCAACACATTTTCACTATCAGTATTCAAATGGGCCTTTGTTATATGCGACGATCGAAATACGTTTTTTTTCCATCATATAGATATTTTTATCGTGATTTTTTTCTTCTGTGTGTTTCTTTCTTTATTCTTTCATATCGTTGCCGTCTCATAAAGCGGAGGAAGAAGAAATCCATTAAACGGAAAGAAGTGCGTTTTTGTTATGTCGACTTTGCGTTTCCTCTTCCTTTTGTCGAAATGCAAACTTGTCTGTTCGCAAAATGTTCGAATTCGTTTTTTTTATTCATCTTTACATTTTTTTTAACTCCTCTTTTGAATCGAGAATTTTACGAATGATAATTTTTGAAAAGATATTTTTCGTATGCGGAGAAAACACTTCAACTCGTAAGATTTGAAGCAGAAAAAAATTCGCACGTGTCGATTCAAACTTTCTTCAAATATTTTGATATGAAAATGATTCAAATGAATTTTATTTTAAGAAATCTGCTTTTAGACAATTTCTAGAGGATGACTCATTTACCTAAGGTCACCAATTAAATCAAAACTTGATAGAAATGTAGCGAGTTAACTTAAAATAAACCAAAAGCAACACTCAATTAAAAAAAAAAATATTCGAAATATATTAAATAATTTATTCTATTTTGTAAAATATTGTCTCTGTTTGTGTCAAATTTTAATCGAATTTTTTAGGAAAATTGTTCAGTGCTTCATTTCAATTCTTTCTCATTATTACTCCATATTTCTACAAAGTTTCGTCAAAATTGCTAATCCGAAGTATACGAGCCGTCCTTGTCAGATAATTTAATAAACATACATGAATTATTCAACGAATCTTTAGAGCGAAATTACGATCTACAAAAGTATACTATTAATCCGAGATTCTTTGAGATGTTAAAAAGTTTCGACATTAACCAACTTACGAACACCAATATATTACAATAATAATATTTCTCTAACAACAAAGGAGCGTTATTTTCTCACATCGAAACCGGGATAATCTCTCGTTATAATAAATTCTATGGATTTCAATTATAATATTTCGTTGTAAATGTCGTTTTATTTATATTCAAATTCAAATTTCGCACCTAAAACCGAAGCAATCAAGGATATTTCAATATTAAGCCGTTGTTGTTGTGTGGTTGTGGAGGTGTATTTCTGAATTTGTCGATAAGGGCTAATTGGTTTTGTTGGAAAATGTCTACCGAGGTGTTAACTTTGCTGGCTAAATTTCGTTAAAGGAAACTTTCGTTCGAAGTAAAATAATGTACGCAGAATATTTTGAAAGTTTCTTTCTTAATTAAGTATCAAATTTCGTGTCAGAGCTCAAATACACAACTCTATACTTTCACATAATATAAATATATGAGTTTTAGTTTTTAATACGTTTCAATCAAATATCATATTGTTTAAAAGAGTTTTATTGAAATACGTGTATTGATTTCTGATATGAAGATAGAGTTATTTACAAAATATAACGTATATAATTGTTTGAAATTGAATAAGACCAATTTTTCAATCAAATGTTTTTAATTAGTCACAGTGCTAAGTGACTTAACAAATGAAAGTATTTATAAAGATGTTAAATAATTCTTATTTTAAGACTAATATTTTTCATTTCAAGTTAAAAAAAAATCAGTTTGAGTTAATTTTTTTTCGAAATATTTCAATAAAACAAATCCAGATCAAAACGGAAAATATGCAACTTGAAATTGTAATTATTCAATTTTGAATGGAAATTTCGTATTTATCTGTTATGATAAGATAGAGTCATTATTTTTAAAGAAATCGCTTTTCGGGAAAAAATAGTTTCATTGTAGACATATAATTTTTAATGAATAGAAATAACGATCGAAAAGGCCAAGGGGTACAATCGACATTTTTACCGAAATTGAGTTATGTACAGGAATCGCTTCTATGTACGCTCGTATATTTGGTGGCATAAGGATATAAACGAATTCTGAACATATGCCTCAATATATCATCAAATCACTCGACCTCCTCCTAATACATGTAGGTACATATTCAACATTGAGCGCTCTTCTCTCGAAATAACCGCCATGTCACTTGTACCCTATTGTTATATAAAATACATTTAAAATTTGATTTACATATATACAAACTATTCGAAATATTTCCATACAAACACAAATCCAGCTTTAAATCGTGTAAAATCCAAATCGGAATCGACATGCAGAGTTTCGCACAAATGTCGATTTGTCAAAAGCTCTTCGCTTCGAAGAAGGACACGATAACGCGAAAATTGGAGCAGATCTCGCTCGAGCGAAATCCGTCCCAATAACCGAAATCGGCGGGAAATCGACTGAAATTTCAAATGGGGACGAGTCGAAATCCAAATATAATAATGCCGCGAGGGGTGGATTTTCAGGTATTTCGAAATTCGCTTCGGAAATAGTTAAGGTTGGTGAAACGTATTAGAAATAGTTCTCGATTCAATTTCGTGTTCCTTTAGAAATAACTAGTATGCGAATGAGCTTTTTAGGCTTTCAATACAAAATATTTGATATCTAATTGTATTTTTTCTGAGAAATATTTATAATTATATGACGATTAAAAAGGCCAAGGGGTACAAGTGACTTTGCGATAATTTCGAGAAAAGTGCGTTCAAAGTTCACCATGTACTTACATGTATTAGGAGGTCGAGTGATTTGATGATATATTAAGGCACATGTTTCGAATTCGTTTACATCCTTTTACCACCAAATAAATGAGCATACGTAGAAGCGATTCCTGTACATAACTCAATTTCGCCAAAAATGTCACTTGTACCCCTTGGCCTTTTCGATCGTCATATGATATCTGTAGAAGAATTTGTAAAGAGACTTTGTCTGTTTTTTTTGCAATTTTCACTATTACAAATAGAATTTTGAAAAAGCTCGAATAATCTTATGAACAGATTATAAAGATTAAATTAAGTCTTTCAAAGATTATATGAACATTTGTACGTTTAATCTTGATGATTAGTGCGAGTTCTTTGAAAAATCTGCATAATTAATCCGCATAAATGAATTCTCAGCAGATAATGTTCGACGTGAGCAAATTAACAATATCTTCACGTTTGTAGTTTATGATTAATTTCGCTATTTCAGCGAATAATAACGTTTCAACCCTCAACATTAAGCAGATAGTATTGTTTCGAATGTTAAATGGTTGCTTAAGCTTCTTTGAGCTCATAGACGCGAAACTAACGATAGAATGCTCGATTTGATTCTTCAGACCTTTAATGTAATTAATTCGAGTTTTCAGCTGAAAAATTCATATGAAAATTCTTTCACAACGAACGAGACTAATTTGAAATACTTTTATTCGACAAAAACTTGTAGCACTTGAGAATTAACTGAATTCTTTCAAGAATATTAGAGTAGACTTGTATTTTAGTGATTAGAATTTAAATCTATGTGGTTAGTGCCCGTATTTAAGTAGTATTATTTTTATTTATTTCAATAATTTAGTTTCTTTTGGTCAGTATATGAATCGATATGGTCAGTATTTAAGCAAATATGTCAGTGATACAAATGAAAAGTATGTAGATCGTAACTTTATCAAATTCTCATATCAACTCACATCAATATAAGTTCGTATCTTAGAAAAAGGTTTTTTAAAACAAAACAATTCTAACCTAATCGAGTACATTTTTACGTCCATTAACTTTTTCAATTGCTTTCATTTAGCATTTTTATATTCAAATTTTGATTTTTTAACATTTTTTTTACTATTATTCCACACGTGTTCTGTATATTTTGATTTTTAACAGATTCAAAGTATATTGAAAGTCTTGTTCATTGAATCGAAAGATCTTCTGAAAAAATATTATTTCGCTTTCGTAAAACGTCAGAAAAACATTCGAATGTCAGGTATTATAATATTTAACGACGCTGTAAAGTGAAATACCAATAAATCCACACTCAATATAAAATATTCGGTTTATCACAGAAAACCTTTTCCCATACAAAAGGAGTGATATTCATCTCGCATTATTTATGATATTCGCATGCTTCAATCTTCGATTTTTCAGCGCAGATTTTCAGAATTATGAATTTTCCCATAAAATCGACATTCTAGTGTACGTTTTATTATGTATTATACACTAAGAGCGAACGAACCGAGAAATTGCGAATAAAATTGGCCTGAAAACCTTCCTTGTGTCGATTTTTCAGGGACGTTTCCATTTTCGTTTTCATAATGGTTTTTCTGTGACGTTGTCGTGTTGCTATTTTCGATTTCGAAATTTCGGAGATTCGTTTTGAGTTATGGCTTTTTTTTTGAGGTATTGCTATGCGAACTTTTTTTTCAGTCTGGGTTTTTTTCGGGGTTTTTGTCATGGGAATATTCGAAATTGGCCTCGGGGTTGATTGGGAATTCGAACAGTGGATGTCTATCAAAGGGTAGTTCGATTCGTGGTAAAAATGAATTGTATGATTGAAGTTTGTAAAAATGCACGAAGCATTGAATTGACGGTATTTCATTAAACTGAAAATCGAATGCATCAAATATTTTCGTATGAATTGTAAAAAAATGTGTCAGTTTGATGAAAGATTTTAAAACCGAACTCGATTGTCGATTCTCAATAGAAAAACCGAAGTTGGCCCTCAAATATTTAAAGCTCCGAAACCGAAAGCATTATTTCGTATAATTTGAAAGGAATCCCTTTTCGTTAGTGAGTGTATGTGAGCCACGCACTTTAACACATTAAGTACGAGCTACAAAATGGCTTTCGGCGCATTTCTTAGCTTAAGGTTTGCTTACTTTGAGCTTCACGAATATTACGTTTTATAATGGAAAACATAAATTTCGCAACACGACAGAAATACAAAGACATTTTTTCTTTTTTGAGAAAACTTAATAATTTTGTATGAATTGTATTTTTTTTTTAATATAATTGTTAGAATGAAATGCAATTATTTTAATTTCATTGTAACATTGAAAAAAAATATGCATACAAGTGAAAAAAATCATATATGACGACCGGAAAGGTCAAGGGGTACAAGTGACATTTTTACCGAAATTGAGTTATGTACAGAAATCGCTTCTATGCACGCTCATATATTTGGTGGCAAAAGGATATAAACGAATTCGGAACGTGTGCCAAGATATATCATCAAATCATTCGACCCCCTCCCAATACATGGTCAACTTTGAACGCGCTTTTCTCGAAATCACTTGTACCTCTCGGCCTTTTCAGTCGTCATATGATAAAGCGACAAAGCAAACATTCTCATACGAAAAAACGAAACCAAAATAAATGAAAATATGAAAAGAAAAACTACGTACAATATGGAAAACTCACTTAAGTGTACATAGCTCGCGTTTTTATTTGCAGTCATACGCTCGCATTCCCCTCGAGCGATGCGTTATTTTTTCAGACGTTTTTTCTTCAGCAGTCGCTATTTTTTTCAGCAGTCGTTTTTTTTCTGTCCTTCAGACATTTCTTCAGCATTTATTACGTGTCGTCGTTTTTCCTCTCAACTTTCGAACGCCATCAATCAACCGGGTCGAAGGAGAGGGTTGTGATGCTCTAGGAATGTTTCCATATCGAACCAAATATCGCTTTTCCTATGTAAAAATCTAATACTGTGTTTAAATTACGAATCAAATATCGCTTTTCCTCTGTAAAAATCAAATGCTGCGTTTAAATAACGAGTCTTGTTGTACTAGTTCCCGAAAAGTTGCATAGTGTACACTGTAAAAAGAAAATCTTAATACTAGCCCGAATTTGGTTTCTTTTTCAGATAGTTCAAAATTCTAATTACCCATGGGCATTTTCAGTATTATATGAATTCAGCTCGGATAGGGTTGCTCACAATTAGAGCGAGAGTGGGGATTGAATTTCGTATAACTAGCAACTCAATTCAATTTCAGACAAACAGAAATTCCAGTATGCAACATTTTTAAGATTTACTTTTTACAGTGTAGTACTATTGCTGGAATCGAAAAACTGAAGTGTTCACACTATTCCTTTGTCTTTTTTACTGAATACAGTTTGAGAAGGTTTGGTTTAGTGTTTTATGCGGATTTCCAATGAAGGTTGATTCGATTTGGCGAAAAGTGCGTGTTCGAGTTCGTCAATGATCCGTGTCATTTTTTTTACAGGTAGTGTGTGGGTGTTGATGTGTGAAATGTTATGTTGAAGTTCATGGGTTATTTAGTGATAGGAGTTTCGAAAGATTTTCAGTATTTGTTCAAGTTTATACATAGTATTGTTTTATTAGAAATGTTTTTATGCTAAGAAAAACTTTGATTTTAACTCTTGAACCGGTTGATTAAACGGTTGTGTTGATTATTTTTTTTATTGTTTCAGATCGAATCGTTTGTTCGAGATAATAGTTATGATTATGAGTAGAAATTTCATTATTTTTTTAAATTTCTACTTATTTCCATATTTTGATTCAATTCACATAAAATGTTGAAGCTAAACTAATCTCCATTTGAGTAGTTCTTCATACTTTTTATCTTTTGGACTCGAAATTTCAATCTCGATTCGGAGAAGTCAGTAAGTACACTAAAATTTATACGTTTTTAAAAAAAATTAAAATTAAATTAAACGAAGATCAATGATTTTTATCACTCTATTTACTTTTTGATAATTATTTAAAATAAAATTTTCCTGAAAAATATGCTTAATTTTGAAAACTCTCCTTTCTAATAATGATAAATTTTTGAATATTTTTTCAAATATTATTATTAATATTATTAATTAATATTATTTTTACTGTTTCAGAAAAATCTGATTTTTTCACCATGAGCTTTTCAAAATCTGAACAATTTCATTTTGGGTAAGTGCATTTGAAATAATATCATACTAAAGGTTGATTAAACTAAATCTATATTATAAATACGCTAACTCTCAAAAATTTCAAACGTGTAGATCGGTGCAGACACACTAACCATTCGGCTATCGTCCTACTCGAGCATACGATAACTTTTTGTAAAATCCGGGATTCGACTTTTGTCCGAGACGTATCTTTTATCCAAATATACGTATTTCTATCGTAGATTACGCGGGCTACATTAAAAAAAATATTTGAGGCCAATTATTAGTGGTTTTTTTAATTTGATTGCGCAATACGAAATTTGATTAATACCGAACAATATTATTACACATCCGTGGCACTGCTAGTTTTATATAATTTCAACTACAAACTCTAACCGACGCTAAAACCGCGACCGAAGATTAAAACGTCACAAAACTCCGAACAAAAAAACACACATTCAAAATGCACAAAACGCAAACTCAAAATGCACAATGCAGCCAACGTAACACACACACGGGCGGCTCCGATTCGCCAAAGGCCCGTTTGTAATTAGCGCGGCAAAAAGCGCGCCATTAATTTGCGAGTATTTTCTGCGGGAACACCCTGTGTGTTTCGTTGTTTATACTGGGTGTTTCGAAACAATGGGGGTGTCGCGAAAGTGACGGCTGAATGGGGGATTCGCTGTTTGCTTTTGTGCGAGTTTAAAGCACGGTCGTTAGAGGGTTGAAAGTTGAGGCGAGATCGATTGTGGGGTGCTTATGATGTTTTGAAATTAAGGGAAATTTTGAATTTTGAGAAATTTAAGGTTTTTTGGTTGAAGGGTGTTTTTGATTTTGTTTTTTTTGAATTTGAAGTTGATTGGTTTTTTTGTTAAAATCTGTTGATATTTGCTCGTTTTTAATGTAATGTAAGTTTATTTGGATTTTAGTGATTGAAAAATAGTTGTTTACTGGGAACGTTTGATATTTTTTCCAAATAATAGTAGGATTATTTCAGTATTCTAGTTCAATTTTAAGTTTCTATAGTATCTTCATTTGTGAAATTACATGAAAAAATATTATCTTTTTTACTTTTGAAAACAAAATTTGAAATAACCTTATTCAATAACTCGATTTTTTTTACTTTTGAAAATGAACGAGTTTCACACGAGAAGGAATAAAGTTGTCTTTTAAATAGTCAAGTTTAGTTTTAAATGAAATTCATTATGAGATAACGATAGAGTTAATTGGATGTATCAGATGTACATCTAGTAAACGAAGAACAAAAAACTCCCACTAAAATAAGAAAATTAATAACTTTATATGAATATGTTCTCAATTTGAAATTTCAGCTTATTTTTACTATATTTTGTATGACGTTCTAGTCAAATATATTTTTCATATGTAGTTAGTACCAAACTAGTGGAATATGCATTTTAATTATTAATAATATCATACTATCCGTAATCGCTTTTAAACATACATCAATATAACATCATTAATATTTTCAAATATGATTTTTTTCATCATTTCCAACCAAAAAGACTTATCCCACATTAAAAACATACTTTAATATAACATCACAAATTTTTTCAAATATGATTTTTTTCAACATCTCGAACCAAACAGACTTACCCCTACATTAAAAAACCCAACGACCAAACAAACATCAATTATTCCAAACAAAACCATATAAAATTAGCACAATCCTAAAAACCGACCACCGCTCCCCCGCCTCAAAACTCCAAAGTGCGAAAACCGGACAAATTCGCCTAACCTTAAACCGGTTAATTAAATTCGCACCGCGAAAACGGCCCATAGTCGAAGGAAATAAAAGCCATACAAGGGGATAACATCAACGCGGGACAATATCGGGTTATCTTAACGGCGTTAACCGTTAACGATAACGGCTCGCAGTCGAGGGCTCGACCTTTGACCCTAGGAATTCAGGTCGAAATTGCAAGATTACGTTTCGGTCTGAGGAAATTATTCGGAATAGATCGAGTTGTTCATGTTTGGGATCTGGAGATGTGCGTGATTCGCATTTTCGATGTTTGAGTCGGGGACGCATTGTGAGGGAAGATTTTATTAAATTTCTATTGTATATTCAATTTATCAGTTAGATTTGTTTATGTAATGTGGGGTTTATATTATGCATGATGATTGTGGTTGCATATGACGACTAAAAAGGGCGAAAGGTACAAGTGATTTCGAGAAAAGTGTGCTCAAAGTTGATCTTGTATTAGGAGAAGGTTGAGTGATTTGATGATATATCTCGGTACTTGTTTCAAGTTTGTATAAATCCTTTTGGCACCAAATATATGAGAAGCGATTCTTGTACATAACTCAATTTTGGCAAAAAATGTTACTTATACCTCTTGGTCTTTTCAATCGTCTTATGGGACATGCTGACATTCGTCAATGTAGCCAATATTATACGTGTTGTGTTTGCGCATTGAACTATTGAACTGAATATGAATATTGAATAATTAAGTTGGCTACAACTTTCATTATAATGTAGGCTCCTCATAATACAAGTATATTATGCACGTTTGAATTTAGTTTTAACTAGAAAATGAGAAATGAGTTGAAGAATAAAATGTCAGTCCGTACAAGTGTAATTCGTTAAATCTTAATAATTCAAAGAATTACGCTACCTTTAGGAATAATAAAGAAGATAAATCGTTTTCCGATTTTCAGTCACCTCTAGGGAAATGGGACATGTGAAATGCTGATGTGAATAAAAAATATATCATATCATAGTAATATAAATACGAGGCTTCGGATAATTCAAATTATATTTAAAACACGGATGAAATATTCATTTCGTAATAATCCGCGTTTTTCCTCAACAACGTTTCCATAAATACAGTCGCTTCGAAATATAAAATTAATTCGAGTCGAGAATTAAAGGTCGGTCGAAATCCATTAAAAACTTATTAATAAAACATAACATTTTAATTTCTCCTCGAAACAATTAAAAAGTTATATTTCGATCAAACAAATTCGAAAATTCCAAATGGAAAATCCTTATGCAAATATGGAAAAGTCCATTAAACAATTCACGTGACCTTGCGACCATAATTCGACCCATTTATAATTTTAGTACATTTTGCTACTCGGCATCGCTCGAGTCGTATTCATCACATCTGAATTTTATACAATTTTATCCCCGATTTTAGCCTTTTAAAGATCCATATCGTTAAGCGTGAATCCACTTTACCAATTTTTGCATTATTCACGAAACATAAGGCTTTAATAAGCCATCGGTCTAGTGGATTCATCGTATTCCCGGTTAGCTTAAGATTGTGTACACCGAAAGTCGTTACCGAAACATGAAATGTCTTTATGTATCCACCGGAGAGACGACATCGTTGCAGAATAAATTACGAGGTAAATGAGCAGACTCTGCTGAAATATTACACCGGTTTTTTACTGCGAGTTATACTTATACCCCTGAGGATATCCGGTTTTCGGTTGCAGTCGAAAAAATCGCAAAATTCATATGAGGTTACAGTGAAATCTCGATCTATCTATATATTTTTTTCGAATTCTAATTGAGCCACCCAGTGCTTTAAGTATATAAAAAATACATTTAAATATCAAAGCACTTATATTATATATCAAAACTTTTCATCAAAATATTATTAAATGACAAAATTTGTTTGGATACTTATTAATAAATCATTTGTTTCAGATGCCATTTTAATTATTTATTTATTCTAATGAAAATTTAATTCATTCATTACTAATGATTAAAGAAATTTATTTATTTTTCAATTCATTATTTTTTCATATGTATTTTTAAATCTAGAATTCACTGTGCTCAGTTTCATACAATACTAGATAATTATTGCGCTTTTCAGTTTCATGAAATTGTTCAGTTTTATTATTTTTTTCATACAACATTAAATATTTATACATTTTTTAATCTAAAGTTCACTGTGCTCGGTTTCATACGATGCCAGATAGTCATTGTGCTATTCAGTTTCGTTAAATTGTTCAGTTTCGTTATTTTATTTTAGGAATTGTGATGGTTTTTTCATTGTTGTCAAATAGGTTTTCATTGTTTCGGGAAAATTGATAGTGTATGTTACAACCTTCTGGATTGTTTTAGTTTGGAATTTTCGAAGCGTAATATTTTACTTTGTGTATTTTGTCGCGTACAAAATTGAACGGTTTTTCAGTGTATGCTTATATTGTTCTATGGATGGATTTTATCTTCATAGTATTATTTTCATTCAAAAAACATATTTTATTTTATATAAAATATTTCACGCTTATGTAATATATGAAATGGAATTTTATAACATTTTTAATAAGGTAATAATAAAATCTGTTTATTAAACAAAAGCCATGGTTAAAAATATAATATGAAACAAAACAACTTTGATGTTCAACAGGATCCTCGTTAAGGATTCTTTCATATTTTTAACAATGATAAATGAAAATCATATTTTTATTCAATGGGTGAAATTTTTAAAACACATGGGAATATTTTTATGAGCTGTATTTATACATTTGTTTATCTTTCCAATTATTTTTCGTGCTTGTTAATTAATAGAAGGAAATGGACTTTTTTTAACAAACATTCAACCCAACTAAATTGACTAGTAGAAAAATAGTAATAATTCCGTACAATGAAATTTCATTGATGATTTTTTTCTCTACATTCAAATTTAATAAAAATATTCACAATTGTATCAAAAACTGCATAAGAGTTCGAAAAATTATACATACACATTTACATCGAAACAAAAGAAAATCGACTTAAACCATTGTCACAACGATTAATTTTATATCAAATTCAAAATTTTCACATAAAACAAAACGAAAAAAGCATCATCCAGACGCAAAACCATTAGTTTAATTCCCTAACAAAAATACGAATTTCGATTCTCGTCTAAAAGCGAACGCAATTTGCGGTCGTCCGATAACCCCTGGCTAACGGTCGATTCATCAGCCTTAATGTTCTGATCTGCACCAGGGTTTACCTTCGGAAGGTTCTGAAGGTTCTCGAGGTTCTGAAGGTTCGAGCACGTGCGCGTAATTTGGCGGGAAAACGATTCGAATCTCGTGTCGCGATGTTTCCGCTGTTTAAGGTTTTTTTTAGATTTTCAGATTAGGTTTGGATTGGGTTTGTTGTTAATTTGTTTTTTCAAGGTTGGGAATTAAAAATAAAATAATCAAAAATGTATAAAGGTTGTTGAGTATCAATGATTTTCTTTTATAAATTAAAAAAAAAATGTGTGTCCTTTATTATTATAGTAAACAAAATATTAAAAATATTGACTCAATGAAAGAATCAGATCATTGTTATAATAGAAGATTCGATTCAATCTTCCTTTAATCTTTACTGCTTTATGTTTTCACAATTAGATTAACTAACTTTACAAATGAAAGATATCGACACCATAATTGAACCTATTATACAAGATCATGCCCATAAGTCAATATTAGTATAGATAATATAAAAATATATCTTAATAATTGCGTACAACGAAACGTTAGATAAAGGCAATGACAATAACGATAACAATAATGAAGATCGATGTAATTATCCCGTAAAAGAAATATATCTTACAAAGTTTTCCTTATATTTTCTTATGTAGATAGTAAAATATGTAGATACATATTTTTGATTCTATTAGATGATTCATTCTAAATGTATGAAAATTAAACTTTTACACTTCAATTAGTTAGTTGTTTATCTTTTTTCTTCTACGAAATCCAAAGTGTATTAACCTAAAAAATACAATATAATACAAATATTACTTTAGATGAAAAAAATAATCATTTTCAGAATCCTGAAACCACGTTATAAATTCGATTCCCTAGAGAAACACTCAAGCCGTTACATCTTACAAACGCATCTATATAATTTCCTTCACATCACAATACAACGAATATTTTCTTTTTCACTCATATAGAAACAATACGCAAGTATTATAACACGAATCCGCGAAAAAAATAGAAACAGACACAAATACAAAGTTTCGGATCGAAAATTGTTCAAATTTACACCGCGGCTCGGGGAAAACGTTACGGTAAGGCTTTGAATGTATCTGGGGTGAATTCGAGGTGTTTAAAGGGAAGTTTTGTATCAAAGTTTTCCACTTGAAATTATGAAGGCTTCAGATTGAAGCGATGAAGGAAGTAGACCCATGAAAGGCTTTCAAACTTTGCATTTTCGGAGGCGATGTTTCGCGGTTGCTATACTGTTGCCGTTCGGGAAATTCGCACAGTATCGGCTTTTTTGTTGCTTTTCTTTCTCAATTCTTTACAAATTGTGAAAAAAAAAGGGATAAAATTTTATATTGAGAACACTTAAGTTCGATATTTCAATCATACGTCAATAATAAGTTAGCGATAACAACTGTTAAATTCTTAAAAAAAGTTATCAAATGCTTAGTAACTTCGATATAAAATTGAAAGATCTGGTCATAATTATGTTATTATTTTTAATATGCAATATATTTAAAATTGGACACGATGTAAAGTGATGTTCCTCTTTCGTGAAAGTGCGTTAGGGTATGTGTGATTTAACCTTTAACTGGTTTAAGGTTTAACTAGTTCGTTGAGTGGGCGTGTGTGCAAACTTTTATAGACGTGGGTCATAATCTGGTTAGGGAATTATTTGTCGGCTAAATTTGCCTAGTCGTATCATTTGCGTATTAACAGCTTTAATAAAATTATTTTGAAATATATTTTTTTTCGTTTAAAATGTATGAGTAATGGATTACTTTGTATTTGATTTTTTTTCTATATGCTCTGATCAAGTGAAAAGACCCTTGAATGATATAATACATATCAAAACAAATATACTCCCGATATCTCGAACAAAATTATTCAACAGACCGCAACCGAACAATGAAACATTCAATCATTCCCACCGAAGGTAATACCGGGAATTGTTTTCAGAAAACTCTCAGTTACCGAAATATCGCAGTTGTTGTTGTTTTTGTTGTTTCAGCGGTTGCGTGGAATATTCGCACTTCGGTAAAAACCCAGACCGCACATATACATAATATATGACCGTGTAAGGAGCTTAAGGCTTTTCCTTTCTTCGGCCGAGCCTTTGGAACTCGGAAAAGCCGGTTGTAATTCAAATTATTACATACGAGCTTACTTCTGCCGAACGGAACAAACTCGCCGAAAAGTGTTTTAGACGTGTGTGTCGCGATAAATAAGAATTTTTGGTGACGTGTGTTTTTCAGTGATATTAAAAAAATATCGATACTTTGAATTTATGAGAAAGGGCGTAAATGGAAATTGAGGCGTTCAGTACACAATATGATAAACGCCTAAAACAAAAAGTGATGAAACAAATTTGATACATTTTGTAAATTGCATTTGTATTGTAAACTGACAATTTCCTTCTCTTTCTGAGAGTGAGAGAAATTGCTATTATATAAAATGATATTTATTCAGAAAATTATTTTACATATGAAAATTCATCACTACACCAAATGATTTGACATTCGAATCTAGTTTTTTCAAAAGCGGAGTTATTTAATTTATTTTTACATTTTAATTTTTTTTTACGAAATGTTTAGAATAGCTGTTAGAAAAAGGTAGCGTGTTGTACCTATGTATTATACACTATAATATGTACTCAACAAGTCTAGGCTTAAATTCCCACGGGTTACATTTTCAGATTTTCCATCGGAAGTTTTCACTTCGATAAAGCGTGTTAAAAAAGTTTCAATAAAAGTGGGTTTACTAAAATATTGCGTTATATTGTGCCCTGAAAATGTTTATTTTAGTTTTGTATAAAATTGATTTTTAATGCACGTTTTTTATTCTATTAATTTGCGAGTATAAAATGAACCATTATCAATATTCATTTAGCTAGGAAGCAATTAACAATTATCGATATTGAAAGCATAAGAAGATTAAACACTTTTATATTTTATAAGCACCGTTATCTTAACGTGATTCAAACCCATTTCAATTTGATATAATTTTTGTATTTTAAAATCAAATACTACCTTACTCAGTTTTCGATATGAATTCGATTCAAGAGAAATGATCGAACCGATTCTTTATTTTAAATTAGATTCGATTGATTCTTATAACAATAAAATATGTTTTAATGAGACTTTTTTTAAAAAATTCTGTACAATTTCAAATCCATTCGTTTAGAAAGGTAAATAACTCAAATATACGGTGGATTTACATCTGAAAGTGTTTTCTGACGTATAAAATACAATTTTTCCGTATTGAAATTTCAGAAGACGCTCGTCACTTTCTGACGTTCGCTTATAAACAAAGGCTGGCTTTTGCGTTTTAATGAAAACGTACATTTTTTTTCGTTGCCTCCACTGAAAATATTTTTTTCCGCATATTTTATACGCAGGACTCGAGATCTTTTCGAAATGAGTTGTTTTCTGTAGTCGCTTTTCATTAAATCACTCGAGTTTGCTTTCGATGTTTGCGAATTTTCGCCTCCGACGAAATTATTAAGCAAATAATCGCCGCTCGTATCAAAATGTAAAGTGACTTTTATTGGGAGGATCCTCTTACGATGTTGAGTACAGGTTGATTGAAAACGAACGTGTTCTATGTGTGGATGTATAGGGTTTTTCATTAAGAGAGCTTGAATTTCGAAATTACAAAAAAAAAAAATTAGTCACAATCGTTTTTTATTTGATTCACTGATATGGCTGTAATTAACTGTCAACTTCTATTGAAAAGCTCTATATATTGAAAATTTCCATAGAAACTCTCTCTATCGATTTTATAATAAAATTTTCGAGTTCTCAGTTAGATTGTCTATTGAAAAGTTTTCGAATTAATATTTTGATAGATTGATTAATTTCGAATCATGCTGTATATTTCGAATGTCAAAGTTTTCAGAGTGTTTTGTGTCAATTGAATTTTCTTTCGTTATTAGTTTATATGCGCAGAATTGCTTCGAGTTGATGTAAGAGTGTTTGTTCGCTGTTTCAATTTACAGTGTGTTTGAAAAGAGCTTTTTTTTTTAAAAAATGATTGATGGTCATTTGGACAATGAATCATTCGTTTAGAAAGTTTTACAGCTCACATTATATAGGTGCGGTTAATATTTAGTCATAAATATAAATGCAAAAATGAATATTTTTGTATAAACAGATATATTTTTTTTTCAGAAACTGATTGTGGAATTTGTTGCTTTCTGTAGATGTCTTGGAAATCCATGAGAAAAATGTCTTCATAGTGTTCTGTAACAACGTGGGGTTCAGCTAAATTGAAGAAATTCAAGTCAGTTTTTAAATGTTTATTTATCATTGTTGTAGAGTTTTTTAAGTATCATTACGATCTCAAGAAACGATAATTTACTGCGAATATTTCAGTAATCTGAAATATATATTTTGATAATATTTCACCATATATTTTCATAGTGAAAATATGGAATAAAAATTCTAATTATTTTACTAGATACAAATATTTTTTCTTGTGTAACGATTTTTATAATATTTCACTATTATCAGCCAGATCATTAATAGCTTATTAAATTCGCGGTTTCTCACTGCAGATTGTTATGTGAAATGACAATCGAAAAAAACATGAACATTTTCATGAAGGAATTATTAACATTATTTGAGAAGAGAATTTTTAATTAGGGCTACTTTTAGGGTTTATACGAAAACCGCCTTTTTTAAGAATAAAATTCTTATATTTTTGAAAAATATCGATTTTTAAATATCGAAATTCTTTTTTTCGAAAAAATTTTTTTTTTCAATGCTGATTGCAGAAGAGAAAATAATTTCTAAGACCGGTGTTGATAGTTTTTATCTTTTATTTTAGTTAAAAATAATTCGACTTCTTGAAATTTATAATTCTTATTATAAACTTCTTCCCCGCATCGTTTATCATTAAAAATATAATTTTGTTTATGTTTTTTTCGAATTTCACGAATTATGTTCATGATGTTAAAATTTTGAAAATATCTGTGAATGAGTTTCACAGATATTTCATTATTTGGAAACTGTTTTTTCGGTAATATCTTTTTTTCTTTTCATTGGATAGATTCATGTAAGAATGAGTTTTTAGTAACTCCATTTATGGAATATTCATAAACTTCTTCTAAATATCTGCTTAAGAGATTTTTTTCATAACATTTCAAATGCATATTCCATTTTAAGGGTATGAGAATTGAAATGTTTTGTCGGTTAAAGATTTTGTTTTCTCTTCGATTATCGCATTGTGAACTCATATGATAATGAAGATTACTCGAATAATTGAGGAGAAAATCCAGGTAAATTCAGAAACAATTTTACAATGACAATTTAATAGGAAACAGTGATTGAATCACATAATTTTCTCACCATTTGAGATTGAATTATCTTAATATATTTCCATTTATTGTAACGATTTAATTATTTTCTTTGACAGTACTTGGTTCCAATGGACACTAACCTGCCTTAAATATATTTCCACAATATTGAAGCTATGGTTCAGTTTTAAAGATCCTTTCAGATTTTCAGTTCGAAAAGTTTTTTAAGCATATTCTACCAGATTGAATTGTTGTCCTATAGTTGTTACTTTTCTTCTATTTTTCATTTTATTTTTTTCGACTTATCTAAAATCATAAAATCAACATGCCATTGGTGTTGGATAGAAATTAGATTAGTCAAAAATTGTGTGTCGCATTTTCATTAAAATCCGTATATTTAAACCGGATGAAAAATGTTGTGTTCTGGCAACCCTAGAACAGTTGTATATTAAATTTCAGCAATGCGTTTCGCTGAAAAATAGAAAATGTGACAAATCGCGTCGGACATTTTCAGCAATGCAGACATTGCGTGTGCTGAAAATCCGACACGACACATTAAAAAGTCACGAATCTTATTTAATATGTATTAAACACACATTTTAATTAACGTGTCACATTCTGGAGAGTTCGTGCATTCGAAAAATTTACATAATTTGAATTAAAACTCGACTCGTTTATTTCTAAATTTTGCATTTGTGCATATCATTTTTTCATGATAATGTTTGTGTTTTTTGTCAATCATTTTCAAGTTTCATCATATATGAAAACTTAATATTAGAAACATTGTCGAATTTTAATACCTACATGAGAAGGAAAATCAAATAGTCTTCTCAATTCAGGGTTTTTGACTAAGTTATTTTTGTTTGTCCTTACTCGCTTTTTAGCTTTACTTTTCGATATCTCTGTCAATAGTTGACTATCTGACATCTTAAGAGGTCACTGCAAGGGATCAAGTTATTAGCCTACTTAGAGTTATTTATTTATTTAAACAGGTTATCGTATTATAAAACAAATATTAATAATACAATTAGAAAATAACAATTGAAATTATTTGATAGAAATTTTGCTCTTTACTTTCATAGAATGAGTTTTCCAAAAACATTTAATTCCGAAACCAAAAAAATCCGGTCAAACTTCCATTTACATTATTAATTAATCGTAAAGCTATATTTATGGGAGTTCCATGAAGTTGCTATTAAAGAAAAAATATAGAAAATATACTTTCTAAGTATGTATTTAAATTTTAATCATTAGCTCGAATTTCCAGTTATGAATCGAATCTGGCTTCGAATTTGGCTCAGGTTTGATTTGATTCGCTGGAATATCGAATCTGAAAATTCTTGATGGAAAAGTCTACGATTTTTCATGTCTTACATTAAATAAGTATTATTTTATTAGCGTCATAATGGAAGGCTCAATGTCGCTCGGATATCAGATAAAGTATCGAATTGTGACTTTTCGTGTATATCACACCTTTTTTGGTATTTTTTTTAGAAATTCATTGAGAAAATATGAATCTTGACTTCACTGTTCATTTTACATCGTTTTTCGTTTTTTTTCAAAAATTTATCGAAAAAATATTAATCGAATGGCAATCCTTCTCAATAATAAAATTAAAATATTTGACGCATGGGAGAAGTCGAAATAAATTGAAATAGTTGTTGTGAATGTCAATTGAAAGTAAAGTCGCAAGGAACCGTTGCGATGTGGTTTATTTTTTTCTTTTTGATTCGTATCAAGCTTTTGTTAATTTTGTATAGTGTTACAATCTTACTGCATTCTGGAATAAATTTTCATGCCGAAATCTTCAACATTTGACAGATTGTATATCTGTCAAAATCGTCTAATTTCTTGATGAAATCAGTGTGAATAAAATCCGTTTTTTTAGTATTTCTACTTAATTTTTTTTCATCTCCTTCATACCATAGTACTGATTTTTTTCTTTTTGAATTGATTTTTTTCTATAAAAATCATAATTAGTTAAACAATTCTCCGAAAACGCTAAAAAATCCTTAAAATGTTGGAAAATATTCAAAATAACATCACGAGAATTGCTATTGTCTTGTGACTGTTTTTTTTGTGAACAAAAAACAATCAGTTTTTCTTTCAACCCATATTGTTTAGTTTGAACTGTTCGAATTTGATTGTTTTTATCAAAATTTTCCTCATAACTTTCGCGCAACTAACAATGTTATAATTTGAAACATACTCCTGGTAATATTGACGACTTATATTTTCTTAAAATACTATTAATTACCATCAAAATTTTCTTGAAACTTTTGCGAAACGAATAAGATTATATATTAAGGTATACTCTTGGTAGTTGTCGGTGAAAATTTCTTAAATCTCCATTGATTACATTAATATTTCCTCAAGACATTTAATCATCAAATAAAATCACTTTTTATTTGTTTTTGGAAGATGATTTTCAAATCGTTCACTGCTTAAAATTTTAAACAATCTTTTGAATCTGGCTTCATTTTTTTGGTCTTTTCAATTTTCAATGAAGATTGAATATTAATCGATAGATTCTGATGAGAAACAAAACCGTTTTTGCACAGTATAATTTGTCATGGAATTTGTCGTTTGTTTCAATTCAGAGTGCAGTCTCAAAGTGAGAATATTAAAATAATAAAGTTGCTCAAACTGCCGACGTTATTATTTATCGCTTTCGTCGAAAGTTTTGTACGGAATGTGTTTGTCTTCCTTACTTTTAAAGAAGTTTCTTTGGTGGGGACAAATTTTAATCAGTGAACAAGTACTTTTTTATTTTTTATTTTTTGTCTTTTTTTTTTAATTTTAACAAGATAACGTTAAATTACAATCTTGCAATTCATCTATGAATTCTTTTAGAGATCGATGATCCATCATGGAGAATCCATCTATTGTAACCATGTTACAAATTCGATAAAATAAATCAAAATAAAGAATTTCCATTTCCAAGGAAATGCTTAATAGTCGTGAACACATTATTATGTAATACATATATTTAAAAAATAAAATTATTAGTATAATTGGTTGCAAGCTGACAATAAGCTTATGCAAGTACATATAATTTTCATTGAGATTTTATTGTTCTAGGTCAGTCCAGTACAATAATGTAAAAGCTTACAATTAAATGTAACTTTAACACAATAAGTAACTTATTCTAATTCTAATTCAATCATTCAAATATTTTGATTTGATTAGATTTGATACTTTTTATAATCACCAGATAAATTTTTGTCGTATCCTGTAAAAATTTTTCTCATAACCTATATTTCTCCACGAAGAACTATGACATTCCAATTGTCATTAGCTGTATCTTCTTGCAAATTTTGTGTAGGATATTTTCGGGCTTTTTTGCTTGGTTCACAACACCTTGAGAATTCTATCATATGTTTATATCTTGAAGGTGTTCATTTCATATTTTTGAAAATAAAATCAGGAATCATATCAATTTCACAAGATTATTAATTTATTAGAATCTCGAGTTTCATTCTTGCCAAATACTGTACAACATTTTTGAATAACTGCATTTGGCTTCATCAAATTCAATAAAGAGACCCAACTAAAAATAGTCTTATAAATTGATGAAATATTAATGAACTTAAGTTGAGATTCCTTCTTTAGAGAAAGATGATTGTAATTGAAACCTTTTTTTAAATCAATCTTGTGTTGTGCTTTATTATCACCAAGAAATGAATTAACAACACCATGAATTCACCTTCCATTAAGTATTACTTTGTATTACCGATTTTTTTAAATTGCCAACAAGAGACAGAAGGATATCTTCTATTATCTGTACATCGACTTTTAAATTATCGGTTTATCAGATGAAAGAAACACCCTGTTTTTTTGTTATGTGAAATAAAAATACAACATGCTGTCTTGAAAATGTACTAAATTTACATCAATTACAATAAGGAATAGTTTGAAGGGCATCTGTCCACTTCTTTTACTAAAATCTTTTGTACTCTAAAGTTTGGTAATTTATTATTAAAAAAAATTCTTTGTTATTATTTATATCTGTAATGTAACTATCTCTATCATATTTGCATTATGTTTCGATAGTTATGTTTTTTCCATTGTTTTCGCTAATACTATCGTATTTGTGAACTTCATTTATCTCTGTACCTAATTCGAGATCATATCCAGATTTCATTTTTTAAGTAATTTTATCTGGATTTATCTTTTATTTATTTATTTCTACAGGCAGAAGAACCTATCAAATTATAATGCAAACATATAAAAATTCATTAAAAATGATCCCGAATTAAGGGTGAAAGAGAACTCATTCTCATTATTTTCGATGGAAGAAAACTTTAATTCAACTTTTCAAGAACGTCAATCTATTGAATGACATCCTTAGATTTTTGTTGAATTAGTTTCGCCAGTTATGAGTTCTTCTAAATCTTCTTTCGTAACTTTTCCCTGTCTACATGTTTTTTCAAGAACGTCAATCTATTGAATGACATCTTTAGATTTTTGTTGAATTAGTTTCGCCAGTTATGAGTTCTTCTAAATCTTCTTTCGTAACTTTTCCTTGTCTACATGTTTTTTCAAGAACGTCAATCTATTGAATGACATCTTTAGATTTTTGTTGAATTAGTTTCTTCAGTTATGAGTTCTTCTAAATCTTCTTTCGTGACTTTTCCTTGTCTACATGTTTTTTCAAGAACGTCAATCTATTGAATGACATCTTTAGATTTTTGTTGAATTAGTTTCGCCAGTTATGAGTTCTTCTAAATCTTCTTTCGTAACTTTTCCTTGTCTACATGTTTTTTCAAGATCGTCAATCTATTGAATGACATCTTTAGATTTTTGTTGAATTAGTTTCGCCAGTTATGAGTTCTTCTAAATCTTCTTTCGTAACTTTTCCTTGTCTACATGTTTTTTCAAGAACGTCAATCTATTGAATGACATCCTTAGATTTTTGTTGAATTAGTTTCGCCAGTTATGAGTTCTTCTAAATCTTCTTTCGTGACTTTTCCTTGTCTACATGTTTTTTCAAGATCGTCAATCTATTGAATGACATCTTTAGATTTTTGTTGAATTAGTTTCGCCAGTTATGAGTTCTTCTAAATCTTCTTTCGTAACTTTTCCTTGTCTACATGTTTTTTCAAGAACGTCAATCTATTGAATGACATCCTTAGATTTTTGTTGAATTAGTTTCGCCAGTTATGAGTTCTTCTAAATCTTCTTTCGTAACTTTTCCTTGTCTACATGTTTTTTCAAGAACGTCAATCTATTGAATGACATCTTTAGATTTTTGTTGAATTAGTTTCGCCAGTTATGAGTTCTTCTAAATCTTCTTTCGTAACTTTTCCTTGTCTACATGTTTTTTCAAGAACGTCAATCTATTGAATGACATCTTTAGATTTTTGTTGAATTAGTTTCGCCAGTTATGAGCTCTTCTAAATCTTCTTTCGTGACTTTTCCTTGTCTACATGTTCTTTCAATCCTGTATGATTTCACAAGTATTTTTCTTAAAATTTCTCTATTTTACCCTTTTCGGAACTGCTTACTGCGCCAGATTGGATTTCTGTAACTTAAAAATAAAAAAAGGGACGTTATTTGTTACATTCTTCTCTAATATCATCGAACTTTTTCTTGCGTTTACTTACCACGATATAGGATTTTTGATGAGATTTCACAATTCGCAATGATATTTGATATTTATATTCTGGAGATTTTGGTTCGTTATTCTTGGTGACTTTATTGAATTTGCTACGACTTGGTTGTCTAATATTCTTATATTAAGATGTGATTTCAAATGGAAGCAGAATTCGGTAAACCGATTAAGCGAATTACTCTCTGAGCTTATTTCATTGTTTTGCAGGTAAAATATACACGTGGAATGTAATAAAAACAATTGTAATTTAATGATAAAAACAGTAATTGCTTTTGTTTTACATAGTAAAAATTTTGAGATTATTCTAGATAATTAACCTATTTTTTTTAACGATTAATTACTATGCTATTTAGGCTTATACTCATTTCACTTTATTGCTTTGAAAGTAAACAGTTTTTGCTCCCTATTTTCATGTTGTTGATTATCCAATTTGTATTTTTTGATTATTTTTTACATTAGAGTTAACATTTCGAAACATCAAGTGACAAAAAGTTCATTTCGTATAAATTATCTATAGATAGAAGCTACTCAGATCCTTTCTGATGATTCGCAGCTATTGCTATTGTGGACACAGCCATTTCAAAAAAAATCTCATTATATTTGATGTGTGACTTTATTGTGGCAACCCTATATGGGACACACAATATTTGATAACTTTCAGTAAAAGTAATAATAAAATATCGATATTCTTCCGAAAAATTTTTCGCTTGTTTAGACAACTCGTCTAATTTAATTTTCCATTGATTTCATCGACTATATCTAGGGTTGCATTCTGCTTTTTTTTGATTCCCGTCTGCATCTCATAGGTTTATATAAGAATATCAAAACCTTATTTCTTAACTAATTCTAGTTGTATGTTGAAGGAATGCGTTTTCAAAACTGCAAACTGGAAATTATTATTGAGCTAATCATTCATATAACTTTTTTAATAAGAGTAATATAATGTTATTTTCTTTAAATATTCCATTTTATTTCGTATAGAATATTTCGGTTCATAATAGAATCGACGATTTTTTCCGTAGAATAATTCGAATTTAATATTAAATATTATTTCAAATGATTCAGGATATTTTAAATTTATTTGAATTCGCCATTTATCACTGAGTTTACAATTCAAAATATTATAACAATTGTGTTTTAATGCGAAATGAACCGATGAAAAAAATCGGAATTTCAAACCACCTATCGCCTCCGTATTTGCCCAAAAAATTGGCATCCGCTGCAGGAATTTGAGCAAAGTTCTCATTGATTAAACAAAGGTAAAATAACTTATCTTTTTGATATCGAATGTTTTCGATGTGAAAACATCTCGACAATCTCATTTCAGTGATGAAATGAAGTTGAAAAGCCCATTATTACAAGTAAAATACTTGTAAAATATTTGTCAATTTGAACGATTTATTTATATCACTTTGATATTTAAACGTTAGATTTTTGTTCCAAGAGGTTTTACTTTTTTGTTTCCATTGATAAATATTGGTGTGATAATATTTTCACTATCTTCCTTAATCGATTTTATCACTCTGAATATAACAAAATGCAATATATTCTGCATGGAAAATAGTTGTTTTTCTATTTCATTTTTTTTAGAAAAACGACACATTTGACTATGGATCTAAGTTTTCATCCATAACACTGTCCAATATGAGATTCGCAATCGTGTTTTCGTATCATGAACCAGTGAGAATGTATGCACTTATTCCAGTTTTCTTAGCGAAAACGTTACGTGCAAGAAATCTGCATTTGAAGCGGACTCTAGAAGAAGCTCTTTCTACGTTGAGTAAAACCGTTGTATGTTCTTGAAAGGGTTATTACGATTCGTTGACTCTAATTTTGTTTCCGGTCGGAAAAATTAACCGATTCTATATAACTGGACTCGGTCGGAAAATTATTCACGGTGCATTAGTGCGAGAAATGTGAAAATTAGCATTTTTCTTTCGAAAAATGTTATTTTAAATATGATAATCTTGGGAAAATTCAACTGAAGGTATGAACGAAATCGAACGAAATAAAAAAATCTACGATTGTTCTTTGTGTTGCACGTATGGGAAGTGCAACGGTACCGTCGGAAAATGCGAACAAAGTGCGCTTAAAGCCTTTTGTGTAAACTTTGCTGAAATGTATTATGGCAATTTATCTTCAGCAGACACGTTTCAGCATAATGGACACGCTCGTGTGAATTTCGCATCGTATCGAAAACGGAATACAATAAAAAATGATATTTGCTCTACATAAAATATGTGTTGTTTCGATTATTTTTCGATCGTATTTCTATAACCAGCAAGGTTTGCTATTGTGATTTAGATTATGATAATAGAAACACGTACAAAGATTTGATAGCTAAACGAATATTCAACCGTCGAGAACGCCTGATGATTACAAAATTTATCAAAAATACTCATCTCTGTTGGATATTCGGGTATTCATCTCTAACTGTCACGTTTTTTTTCTGTACCAAATTTCAATTCACATTCATGTTTCTATGAGGAATAACATGGAAGGGATCAAACCCCTAATTACGTTATGAAAGAATTTGATAAGTTGATATCAACATCGCCTAAGAAGAGGATATAAACTTTTTGAACTTTGAACTTTTCTCTAACCTCAGATTTTTCGAATATTTTTAATCAGCAATCACTTCGATCGCCTAGCAATTGAAATATAGCACTGATACTCAATTAAATACGTGTGAACTTAATATAAATTATGTAAAGAGTAAATACAAAACAAAACAATATTAAAAGAAAAATAGCTTAGATACTCTTTTGAGTCTCGTGTGATATTTTTTCTAATAGTTCTCAATTCCATCACCTGTCGTTCATGCATTTGCATTTAAAAATGCTCAGAAATATCTTGAGATTATATAGTTTTTTCTTAATTGTTATCCTTTTTTTTAATAGTAAAAGAAAAATACTCTAGATAATCTCTTGAGACATATGTGATATTTTTTTCTAATAGTTCTCAATTCCGTTACCTGTCGTTCATGCATTTGCATGTAAGTATGCTTTAAAATGTCTTTAGATTATATAATATTTTTTTACAATTATTCTCCCATTTTAAATAATAAAGGCATTATAAAAAATAACTGTATAAAAAATGACATTTAATTGCATTAGATTGTATTAGAATGCCCTATGATGAAAAAACACCATCAGATCAGGCTGGAAAGGCAGGAATGTTGCAATCTAATTATTTTAACACGAATTCACTGAGAATTCTGTAATTCACAATTCGATAAAAAAGAGAAAGGTCTGAATGATTGGCTCAAATCAATTTGACGATCATCATTTTGTTTACTTTAAACCGTAAGCCGTTAATACGACTACGCGTTTGACATTTGATCACTTTTCATAAACTCTTGTGAAAAGTGTCACGATTAATTTCGCTTCGCATTCCTTTTCATATTCATTTTGAAGTAGAATACGAAACCTAAAGGAATATATTTTCCATCGATTTTGCATAGGAAATTATTTTTATTTCCACGTGCGAATAATAGGTTCGTAAGGCGGGTGACGTTTAGTAGATCTGACGTGCGGAAAAATGCCCATTTCTTTCAGGTGACGCGATTTTTCCGGAAAATCTGTCGGAAAAACGTCACCGACGACGAAAGGTTATTTTCGATCGGGTATCGCTATTACTTTTCAACCGACTTTTCCCATTTTTTTTTCTGGGGAATTCGCCGTTAAGCGCAAAGGTCAGAGTTTTCCGGGAAAAGCGTGTTGTTCTCGGGATTTTCGCATTGTCATTTTTTTTCTTTAGGTTCATTTGAATATAAAGAAGCTTTCGTATATAATGCGAAATCATAGCGGAGAATATAACTGTTCGAAGCTTTTGCGATTCAAGGTTAGACGTTCATCTATATCAACATACATATATAAACGATAAACATAATCTGCAGTCATGTTTTTCGTTCACAACTTTTAAAAAAATCAAGATTACAATCTTGTAAATTGATTTTCGACTGAAATTTCTGAACGACCAAAGTGAAGTTTAAAATTTCAGATCGATTCTTTAATGTGTCGAATCTTCGAATAAATCTTCTTTCAGCTGAGTTAAAATTCATCACACCATACAGCAAACGTAAAAAAAGGACGTTTTTCATCTCACAATACCCTGAAAATTTAATACATTTTATCTAATATGGCTTTTTTATTTATTTAATTGTACAGGTTTAACGGTCCAATCGTGAATTCATATTCTGTAGTATGAAATTACATGAATTTCGAATTCCCGATGTGTTATACTTTTTACCGCACGCTGTTGTAAAAAACATTTCGTTACTCTGTCAGTGAAAATGGAATTTAGGATTGTAAATCACAATGTATCAATTCTTGTCTGCTTTTAATGAAATCGTTTAAATGATTCATATTGAATCTATAATATTTTGTTTATAAATAAAACAAACATCACCTGGAAACGATTATTTTAGTCATAAATTTATGCACGATCGAATCGTCGATTTTAAAACAGAAATTTGGTCCTGGAGTTTAGATTTCAGTGACAATCAGGTCTATTTGGTTGAACTGAAGTGCTCCTAAATGATCTTATCCAAATCCATTTCAAACAAATGAATTTGGAATTTTGATAGTGGAATTTTCCATCTACTTTTTTTTTAGTATGTATGTATCTTCATAAATTCATACTGAAAAATAAAATTGAATTTCTTCCCGTTTTCAATCAAACAATCTCTCATATAAATCGATTACCTGATATTTGCTTGTCATTTTTTTGCAATGTTGGTTGCAGAAAAGATATAGATGCATTCGGTTCTTATTCAACATATATTGATGATACGAGATTCGATCTAGATTCTTTTTTATTTATTTATTTTATTTTATTTAATATTTAACGCCACAATAACAGACGACAAAATCAATACATACATGGAATATTTAGGTCAAGATTGTTTAATATAAGATTTGTCGTCCTTTGACAATTGTGGACAACATTCAACAATTGTTATACAAAATTCTTCATTTCAAAAAAAAGAAAAAGAAAATACAAACAAAGAATGGGGCAGGTATATGTGATTAGGGAAGTATCATATTTAATGAAATAGTATAACATATTCCCACTAATCATGGTCATCAAAATAAAAATCATCTGGTAATACCAATTCAATGTAAGTTATTTTTAGTCAAAGCGCTTCCACTACTTCAACAGTTTGTATGCGAACTTCGTTCTAGTGTGAGATCTTAAATAATAAATTATAAATTAATTATTTTATTCTCACATAGAATAGTTCATTAATAAAAACATGAATCATGTGAAGTTCAAATGTGAACTAACCATTAGAGGCTCATACACAACATTCGTTCACCTCTTGGGAATTTTCCTCGTCATTAATGATTCTCCCTAAGGATGAAAATCCTTCCTCTCATACTGACTCGAGAACGTGACGAAGGGTTTACTCTAATAATAAGAGTGCCGAAATCTCTCGAAATTTTCAGTCAATGTATACACGCGCTAGTTAAGGTCTGCGTCGTGAATTTTAAATTGGCTCAAACTCAATGTCGGTTTCGCTAATGCCGAATGTGTACTTGGAGTATTTAAATATCGTGATTTTAGTCATATGTGTAGTAGTGAATTAGTATTTTTCATTTTATTTCAGACGTGGAAATATAATTGTATTATATTTACAATACAGTATTTCGATTTGAATTTAATTGATAACCGGCTTCTCGTTATTTTTTCGTCTTAAGAATTCGAGTTGTTGACGTTTTATGTGTGTTTTTTTACTTTATCATAATTTATATTATTTTCGTCATATTGTTTTAAATCTAGTTAAATTTTCAAACAATTGGCTGTTAAAATTCAACATACATACAATAGAATATAAAGTGAAGAAATATAAAATAACAAACGTTTACTGATAAAGTATTTATTAATGAAGAATTTCCTTTTGAACTGACCGTGTGTGATATTTTTTAGTTGAAATAAATTTAAAAACCAAATATTTAACTTTAAAAGTATTACGTACGATTTTTCCTGCATCATCTAAAGACATATTGAACTATGAAGCTATAAGACTAACCATTGTTTCCAATATGTCGAAAACTCGTCGAAACAATCATCCTTGTGATCCTGTGAGGGCTCATTTTGAAGCTGTCTTCTGTTGTGTAGGTCGGTCTTTATATTCGTCGTGAATCCGGATAATCTCAAAGTTCTTTTGCCGAATGCTATTCGTTTGTCATTTTCATGTATATTTATAAATAACAAACGAATACAATTATAATTATATCTGAAAATGTTCACTTCTAATAGGCAACAAAGATTCAAATATGGAAGAACCATAAAACCAGGAACATATTAAAACTAAATTCATAGCTTAGTTTATTAATCAGAGATATAGCCATAATTAATGGTGAATATCTTTCCAAATTCGTTCTGGTTGAAGATGTATTAGTTCATATGGTGTAGATATTCGTCGATGGTTTCAAAGGTTTCTATGAACCTAGATTTTCTTACTGAAATTGAGTCTAATGAGTTAAGATGCATCAGTTCCATGTTATTTTATGTTTTTAATTTTTTTGTAATGCGTTAGGAGGCAATTTTCTGGTCAAATAACTTCTCGTCGACAACCTTGTGGAAGATTCCGTAAACCCTCTGATTCTGACTCATTTAATTTTATTTTTAATGAGAAAGAGAAATATGGGTAATTGTATCAATTGTGATTGTAAATTGAATGTGATCAGACGATGATTATCATCCAATTTATTATTGTACTATGTTATTTTCTATCTCAACTATTCAAATAATCATGATGCAAATCTCATTACTAATTTAATCTTTTTCAAGCAGTTATAATTAAAAGATATAATTTTACACAAATAACAAGTGATTGGAACGGAAAATAACGTCACTTCAATTCAAATTCAATCCTGATTCCATTTTTTTTCTTGTAGTGAATTTCTTTTAACAAACCAGCACATTTCGAATAATATCCAGAATAAATTCGAACTTAACTATATGAGGTTTTGCGTCATTTGGCGCCCTTTTCCTCTTACGCAACTCGGAAAATCTGGAAAATTCCACGATCCAAGTGACAAAATTGTCTCGTATTTCACTTAAACATTGGTTGTGAAAAGTGTGCTCGTTTCAGACGTTGACGCAATCGCTTATTCGAACTGTTGTTTTGCTGAAAGTTAAAATGTGGGTCGTCGAGTCTCGTCGAACTTTTCATATCTCGCTGAATCTTTTGTTTTTCGTTCGGTTTAATTTAATGTTGTTTTAACATAATCGATAGTTTGTTTAATTTATATCATCAAATTGTTCTACCAAATCGTGGAGAAATTTCTCGAAAATATCAAAACGAGGAGGTACATATACCACACAAATGAAAATGGAAAATTAAGGTCAAAAGCTTTTTTGATGTCCGTATTTAGAGTCTACTTGTTATCCATTATCTCAAATATTGGGAATAGATCAGTAAATTGGAAGATGTAGATCGACCTGGTCGAAAGCCATGCTGATAGTCTTATAAAAAGATCAATTCGGAAATTTAATTGGTCAAATAAAATTGACTCAAATAGTTCTCCTCATTGAATAATAAACAAATATATTGTGAATTGAGACATTTTGAAACTTGAGAGGGTTCTAATGTTTCAAAATATTAAAATTATTAGGTTTTCTTTCATTAAATTTTTTGTTCGTCTTCACTTTGTGGATAGACTTAATTCGTACAACTTTGTATCTACTTGAACTGATGTATTGTTTAGTTGTAATCAATACTTATTAATATTAATAATAGTTATCAATACTATTGTATTGACCTGATCTATTAATAATAGATCAGGGTGACCTTTGGTGTTTAAAAATGGGTAAATTAACCTTTTTTGTTTTACTTTCGGGATATGTCTTCTGGAGCTAATGATCCTTAGAACATTTCCCAAATACATTTGATTCACAATACGAGCACATTTTAATTTTTTCGTATTATGTATACAAATGATCCTTTTGGAAGGGTTTTTATATAACAATAATCACAATATTGGAATAAGAAATTGTCAGTAATTATTTCATTTTATTTTTTTATTTTTATTTTATTTATACTCAACGCCACAATAACGGCCGACAAAACAACACATACATGGAATAATTATTTTTGGAATAGGATTGTAGATTTGTCGCCCTTTAACAATTGTGGTCAACATTGTTATATAAAATACATTACTTCAGAAAAAGAGAAAAAAAAAAGGAAACACAAATAGAGAATGGGGCAAGCACATGTGAAACAAGGAAGGAAGAGGAAGATTAATAATTACATATAATTTTTCTTGAAAAAAAATTCATAATTCTATGATTTTTTTTCGAAATGATTCTTCATTGTCGTAAAAGTAAACGGCTCAAAATACTACTTGTTTTTAGGGAGGTTTTGGTAAACATCCGATTTACCTGTTTATGAAAATCTTCAGCGGTATTACTTTCTTCATGTAGACCAGTCTTTTGATGGCGTTATTCTTAGTTATCAGACAAAAAAGCTGATATTTCCCTACACGTTTATAAATCAGAACACTTTGATTTATTAACTTAAAAAAAAGTTAACTGGTAGTTTATAATTGTAATGGGAGGTTTTTCATTTCGATTTGAATTGAAAATTTCGGAAATTTTAAGAATACTTTTGTAAATCTTGATATTTCTGTGTTTTTGAGTAGAGTTTGGGGTTCAAGTTTTGCATCCATACCATAAAATTGGATGTAAAATCTCACAATCAGCATTATCAAATTCAACATTATGTTTTCCATTCAATAGATTCTTTTTCAAAAAAAAATTACTACCATACAACTTTTTATTTCTTCCTCAGATAAATAATCATTTAATCCTTGTTTTATGATTATATACTTGAAGGTTTGAAAATTTAAAAAAATGCTATCAAAACTAAGGAAACATATCTACGTAACAGCCACTATGAATATTCTAATTTAGTGACTCGTGCACCTATGAAGTTCTAAACTTACACCACGAGCTTAGAACATTTGCATGTTAATTACGACAGAAATAATCCACGAACAACAATGAAGCCAAACTTTGCTACGGACACATAAAGTGCGAGTTCGATAACGATTAACGAGTTTTCTGCATATTATTGTGCAATTGTTCAATGATGCGATCGATATACTGATCATGTATTTAGAAATGATAATATAAATGGAAATTCGATCGCATGCTGAGAAAGCAATATTAAACTTTCAACTCAAACGAAAGATTTTTAACTCTGAGCCTCTCGAAACATCTCGTGTAAATAAACAGCAAACTGCGCGAAAACTCGATATTGGACATTCTATAGTAAAAAAATTCAATTTTCCATCGGGAAAACAATTTTCGATACGAAAGCGGAGAATGCATCGTATCTTCGCGCTTAGCATTGTGAGAATGTTATATCCTATCTTAAAAATCGATTTTTTCAAGAAAAAAAAATTATAAAAACTTCAAAAGTTTTCGACATTTAATTTTAAATTTGAAAATTGATCCTTGAGTTTGGTTTTAGAGTAATCATTTTATTATAATTTCCTGATATTAAATAACAATACCAAATTTAATTAAAAAAAACTAATCACCATAAGTTTTGATTCAACATTTTCCTGTTCTAATGACGCAATTTTTGTGTGCATATTTTCATGCATCATCACCGAAAAAAAATCGGACGTTTTCATTAAATTAAAAATCTGTTTTCTGGATGTGATCTTCAAGCAATCGATGGTAAAAAATCCAATCTCGATTCACATTAAGTCATATTTTTCAGTTCATATTCGGCGAGCAAAGCTTCGATTAATTTCTTTGATTCATTTTGAAACTAACAATTCTCGATCGATGCACGATTATTTCATTTTTGGTGCTTTAAAATCCGACATTTTCCATAATTTTCCATTCGTATTCGGGGCAAATTTTTATCGCACTTTTCGTCGACTTTGATAATTTCCGAGTCGTTTGTTTGGGAGTGTTATTTTTTCCGCACTAGGCTCTTTTGGAATAATTTCATTACGCTTTTATCTTTTTCGGTGCCTTATAATTTATCGCGCTTTTCTGGCAGGCGTTGATTTCCACAAATAGATCGATACAACGATATCATCTCAATTTATATAGAAAAGATGTATATTTTGCACGTAATGTTGTATTATGTCAAATGTTCAGCAAAGCAAAATTATCGCATGATTGACGCGGATTTAATTATCTGGTGGCGACAGATAATGTCGAGAGCGTTCGGCTATTTTGATTAAATATTAATCAGATTGCAAATTAAATAATTTCATTAATTATGTTTGCACGGAACGATCGAAATTACAATGTTCTGCTTAATGTGTTGTGTTTTTGATTAGTTCGAATTTAACCATTCGGGCTCAAATTATTAGAATCGCTCTCTTAAATGACGTTTGGGTGTGTGATTGATTTAATTCGATTCGTTCATACGATTCAAATTGAAGGAAATTTAAATATAAATTTTGAATTGTAATTGAGAAACTTTTCAAAGCAATTGATCCGATGGATATTTCAAATTTGTCCGTACAACGAATTGCTATTTCTTGAAATAAACGATTTATCATTTTAAAAATCGAACCTATCTTGATTTATTTTGCACTGTTTTTCAAAGTTGAGCAATATTAATTGTCTGGATTGCTACAAAATAAAGTTCTCGAGCTAAATTCACACTTAATATAATTTACTGTCGAATTCGATATTGAGTCTCGAAAGCACTTATCTAGTAAAAATAGAACGTTCAAGGGGCTTTCACACTTTTTCGCTGTAGGAAATACTCGAATAGTTTCACTATAGCGTAAAGGTTGTATAGAAAGTCTAGTTCGGTGTATGCTTTTAGGGATGAACTAAATTAGTGGGTCCACTGGACCAGAAATCTCCATTTACCTTCGACCTTCGTATAAGATACATCAAAGAATAATTTGTCTTATATTATATTACTTGTTGTATAATCTTAAGATGAATTTGTTATGTGTCATAGAAAATATGATATCAATATTTGAAACGATTTCGATACAATTATTTCTGTTTCTTCTTAGTTTTGAACGTTTTTATTTTAAAGTTTTATTCGGCACATATCTAATCTGCAGTGAAAATTACGCTAGTTTAATTAAATATTGTGAACAGAAAATTCATATCGTTCATATATTTGAAAAAATCGTTGATTTATATTTTCAATGAAATTAATAGATTGGCTAATTAAGTAATTAGAAACAGTTTGATTTTTTCAATGTTCATTTTTTTTTAGTGAATATTGATTTTTAATATTAACGATCAATCAGAAATGAAAAAGCTTTCATTATATTTTTCTTTGGGAATTTTTTTTTCTGAATCTTTTAACTCAAAGTGAGACAGAAAAATTGTAATTGTTAACAAATTGCTTATTTTCTCATTTTGAATGTTATTAAAGTTTTCTTTTTGTCAAATATATTGAATTGTATTTATCAATAAATATTTTTTGTTTTATTTTTTATCAAAGTGTAAAAAATATTAACATTTAATACTATTGACTGTAAACTTAATGTTACGTATAAATTATATTTTAATAAAACATATAAAATCGAACATTTGTTTCATTTAAAAAAAACACAATATCCATTCAAATTCAAATTGAAATTTTCACAAAACTATAAACTCCGAAGAGTTCCCATTCTGTATGCGAGTCGAGAGCGTATTGTGCATCGCTTAGCAATATAAATGTGGGGGAGATGTGGAAAACACATGGAAACTGGCACAAAAGGCCAGAAGATGCTCTCGAGATGTGAACTTTGGATGCAATGTGCACTCAGTGCTGGGTTTTTTTACGATTTGAAAATCCCCGAAGCGTGAATGGCCAAAAGGGAGCCAAAAAAAGATTCATATATAAGAGAGTGCATTCGTTTTTGTATTGTATGTGTTCTATGTAAGTATATGGTAGTGAAATTCTAAAATTTTTGAAAATTGATTCGTACATGTGTTCCATATTGCGAATGTTTTAAGTACATAGTAAAAAGTACATTCATATACGTAGATGAGAGTGCTTTAGTATTTGTATGAGTTTTGTATGATAGTAATTTTCTTGAATGTTGAAAATTATTCATGCATGTGTATTTTGCATTGACTGATATAAGTTCTGATTTGAATAAACGAGTTTATTGCTTAAATAATTTATATTTCAGATAAAAAATGGAATTGCAAGAATGATTTCAGTGTATTATTATTTTGAATGTAAGTAGACATATACCATTGTAATAATTGAGGTCGTACATTTTCTCTTTTTTAAATGCAAATGGTTTCACAGAAAAAAATTTTTTTCAATGAATCGACTTTGCAATCATTTTTATTAAAGTTCTATGTATTGTGTAATCTTTCAATTTTAATATTGTCTCGGGCAAAATATGAGAAATATAAAACACTTTCATAATTAACTATTTACATTAGCACAGTAAAGTCGGTGTACACATTTATAACTTATTTTCTCCTTAGCAGCAGCAACAGCAGCTTAATCAACTTTCTTTGCACAATTAAGAACGCTAATTTTTCTTTTACACCCCGAGCATAATTCGCATCGAGCAAATTTAAAAATAAACCACCCCGAAGCTTAAACCGAACGTCTCCATAAAACAATCTCGAAACGAAAATTAATTCTTCACAACCGAACGCAGATTTACCGACCGACCGTAATTCCATAACAAAAACCGAATTATTCAAACGACAAATTTCTTAACTTTGATTAATATTGGCGATTTTTCCACCCGTTTCGAAAACATCCCCTAATTATAGATAGAGGGGAGCAATTAATTTGCCCTAATTTATAATTAGCCAGAGGAGAGCGTTTACACTGTAAACATTAAGCTGTGATCAATTTCGTCGACGCACCTTGTACAAGACTCGTTTTATACATTATGCAAAGATCCTAGAAGCCAAGAGGTGTACGTGACAAATTTATATTAACCGGAATTGAGTCCTTAAATGCAAATTTATTTAAGATCATTTACACCTATTTGCTTCTAGGATTCTCATATATCATACGACGACTTTAGAAGTTGGGTGGTATAAGTGAAAATTTTAAAATACTCAAATTTAATGCTGAAATCGTCTGAAAATAAGTGCAAAAATATGCAAATATAAACAGTTTTTGAATCTGTACTAATGTATGTATGTACTTTTTATTATAATAACGGTGTTGAGTTTGAAATTTTTAAAAATTAGTTGATCAATTTTTGTTTCTATTAATATAAATTGTAAGCAATTATTATGATGTTTTATGTATATTCTATAGAATTTAAATATTCATTTCAGTATGATTATTGTTTTCAACTGCACATTCTATAAAATCAACATAAAACATTAAATTATCAGATCAAAAAAAGATGAACGTACAACATTATCATAATTAAAAGCAACATACATCATCAAATTGATACAACAGCAATAATAGACATTCGACTTTGAAGATGTCGATTATTTTCAAAATTTGATCTTGTGCACTTATTCCCCTTGATTTCTAGAATCTTCATATATAAAACAATATTAATTTCGTCGCCTTCGGGATGCTTAACTTTTCGGATATTGTGTACGCGCAAGATTTGGCAAAACTTTCGGTTTCGGCGACAATAAATTCTCTAAGATCTTTTCAAGGAAGATCATATTTCACATGAAGCAAGTTCGTGAATCATTGTTACAACTCGCGTTGAACGCGTTACAAAGACGCGTCGTTAGTTATAAAACTTTCTCATGCTAACACTCGTAAAATTTTATTTTTGGAACAGAACACAATACAATGAACTGAAACATAATTAATTTTAATCACATTAAGACATTAAAACTTCGAACCAATCTAGAAGATTTGCTAATACGACTAATTTTCCATTTCCTGCGACTAGTGCGTAAACTGCGTGTCCTCTGAAAACTGATGCTCCGACGATTTCAGGATTTTGATTTAATACACATGTATTATTTTTGTCTTCATTTGTTTCAATTAAATCTGTACGTTTGCACCAATTGATTAATTTTCCTTGGTTGTTGATAAAAGTCGGACTTGCATAAGTGAATCTATCTATTTTTATCTCAACATCAGATTCTTGTCTGAAAATATTATAAAATTGTTTATTACACAATACTTTTTGTTATAAAATTTATAAATACGTACATTTTAGAATCCCAATTCACAAGAATTACAGCATCTCCAACTTTAACCATGACAGCAGCAATTGGAGAAAGTACTCGAGCGAAGCAATCATCAGGTAAATCGAAATTTTCAGAACTTTTCAACAAAGCGACGTCAAAATCTTCAATTCCTTCTTTAAACTGATGATTTATGATAACTTCAGCTAATCCAATCGGTTTTGAAGCATTCTTAGCGTCGTCGAAAGAAGCAGCTCTGATCAATATAAAATTGTTAACGTTTTCAATCTTCTGACTGCAACTTGCAGTTGTCATTGCCCAACTTTTAGAAATTATTACAGAAGAACAAGTTTCTTTTCTAGGATCGTTAGAATTTATAACAGCTGCCATGAAAGGATAATATCGACTGGTTATTATGCTATTTATTGAAGTTTTTAATTCCATTTTGATCAATTTGTTTTTCTGTTTGTCATATTCAGCAATAATATAATCAGGAAGAATGTTTAAAGATGTAGATCTCAAAGATGTAAGTATTTTAGGTACGTAAATATAATTAGGTCTTTCTTGCAATGTTGGAAAATCTTCTAGATGATCCATGGAAACTCCGAATTTGATATCTTCTGATTCTGGAGGTGTGTAGATGTCTGAATCTTCGTGTATGAAAAAAATCAATATTGATAAGCCTATTATGATCAATATTGATATAAGGATGGTCAGGATGCTTTCGAGGTTCGTAAAACTCTTCAGCCACTTTATAAACTTCATTATTTTCAGATTTGATCGAAATGAACACAATTGACGTTTGTTTGATGAAAATAAAAGAATGATGTTTTTTCATTTTTTCAAAATCAAAATTAATAAAAATGTACCTTATATATTTTTTTTACGAACGTCAATTTATTTCTGAGTTTATTTCAGTCGAAGTTTTCCTCAACACTAACAACAATGCATCCAGAATTGCTCCAATTCTGTAGCCTCCATGAAATTCGTTCAAAAATCCAAACTCACAGACAATAAAGATTCAGATCATATAATACAATTATACACATACTAAATTGGTTGAGTTTGAATTGTGCGAAGGTCCAGAGGTGTTCAAAGTCCCCGAGGAAGCGTTGATTGAAGCTCCGCGTTTACTTTGCTCGTTTCGATTTCGGCCGAAGGACGCTTTTGTTTCAGTTTGATGCTTGCTCTTCTCGGAAACCAGCTCCAAGTTCACCTGTTCAAACTCACACAAGTGAAATTTCGACGATAAATCACACGATCCGTCGAATTTATCTCCGTTCAATATTTGCGCCGATTCTGCAAACTGTTGACTCTCTTGCGAATGACGAACTCCAATTAAGAGCGTTGACCGCATCGTTATCCATGTTTAAAATGGTATATTTATTGGTATACAGTATTTTGAGGAATTTTGGATATTTTTGATAATTTTACATCGAAATTTGGATAGATTTCCATGGAAAAATACGATTTAACAAAAACATTACTTAGAAGAGATTAAAATAAAATTTATATTTTATTGAAAAACTCTTATTTTTATACATTTTCTCGATTCATTAAAATAGAGTTCACAATAAAATATTATTTTTATACACTCCAACAACTGTTGAATAATTATTTCTTTCGAATATAATATTAAGAACTGTACTCAAACTGTACTCTTAAAATCATAAAAGAAATTAAAAATCCATTTAGTACAATTTTTACCAAAAAAATGAAACACATTTCGAATTCATCAAAAAAGTGTCCAGAATTGCTAAAAATATTTTATATATTTTATTATTTTAATTTTAATTGCAGTGTCGGTATACGTTTGTGTTTACAAAGGACAAGATGATTTCCCTAAAGATGACTCGTGTCAAACGAATTTAGAAGATCAAAGGACGTTGTAAAATGGGACAGCATTCACTGCATTCATAGTTTTACATTAATTAAACTAATTAATAATAATTAAAATTTATGAATATGATATTCCTGCTAAAGTTCAATCATAGTTATTGACAATGAGAGTCACAATATCAATCATAATCTTGAATTTCTACATATTTCAATGGAAGATTCTTTGATCGTCAATATTATATATTTCTATATAATCTACAATGAATTTATAATTTCTAAAGGTGAGATAAATTAAAAGTAAAAAAAACAATTTATTGATTCAAATTTAATTTAAACTCTTTACAAAGTTTCAGAACAAGAAGTTACAACATCGTCGAAAAAGAAATTGCACAGACAACTTTCGAAATAGTATTGTTTTTCAAGTAGCTAGGAAATTCCCTTGTGCTGAAAAAAAGTTTCAGATGATCGTTCTAAACAATTTATTATGTACCTGCAACGTGTTTCGAAAACTTTTATTCTCTCAGAAAAAATTCAAACTTCACGTCCAAAATATTCAACAATTTTGAAATTATTGTACTCATCTAAATTGAGATTATGTATTGCAGTATAAATTACATATGCATGATCCATAAATTCGTTTGATGTGTGGGAATCCTTTGTTCGTCGGATCAACACTTCAAAGCGACGTAGGACTTAGCTGGACGTGTCCCTTAAGTGAGGTCTCATCGGGGATTCTATGGAATGGTTTGCTGTCAAAAAATCAAACTCTGACCTTTGTATAGTATTTATAGGAAGTTTATGTTATTAATAAATTATGATTTGTTTCGGTGAAATATATATTTTTGGATTTTGGCTTAAGAATTTTGTATTAGATTCGTACAATAGTGAAATTATTTGTACAATAAGGTGCTTATTGAAACTATTTCGATTATGCTTGGCACTGTTCAACAATAAGATTTAGTTAGATATGATAAGAGTTGAGTTCTTTGATGGTATTTTCTTACAATTAGAATATCAATTTTAGAGCCTTTGATGTAGTTTATGTATAATATTTCAGCTGCTTGTTTAGATTTCAAAATTTCCTTTCATAAAATAATTATAATGACGGTATTGATCATATGATGTACTTTTTTTAATTATAAATGTCATAAGAATTGATAAAAATAATTGTTATTTTTTTGTCTGATTTTTATATGAAAAACTTATTGAATACATTCATATACATACACTTTTCTAGATTATAATTTCATATACAGATCTACTACACTTTATTTCACCTTACCTTTTATAATTAAAATATCTTCACACTCACTAGAGAAGGTATTTTTAATTATATTATTTTTTCACTTTTCCCTTCGAGCTTTGAGAAATTTACAAATATGATCCATTCAATTTCAGCTAATTAACTAATCAACGAATTCAAACTTTTCTAACGAACTTTCATCAAACACAAGATAAATTATGTACATACTTACATATGAGCCCACGAGATGCATAGTGGTATAAGTCACTCATACCTAGTTTTGAGATACAAAGACATTATATCATAAATTATCAAACTGTTTTTGAGGAAGTTAAGTTAAGTTAAGGCTAATTGAACTGTTAATAAGTTCATCTAATTATTTATTGGACATGTAATAAAATATACAAAATGCTAACAATTGGTGGCAATAACTCAAAATATTGAAAAAAGTGACTTATACAACTATGCATCTCATAGGCCCATATGTTTCACACATATACCTACATATAACAATCAACCGCCGAAAAAAGTAAAATAAAACGAAAAATCCTCCACTAGAAAAAAGAAACCTATATCTGTTCAATGAATAAGAAATAAGGCATAGACATATTTTCTAAGAATTTCCACGCGGAAAACACAATCTTTTCAGCGAGAGCGACTCCGTTCTTCAGAGGTCCGACATTCCCGTCCTTCGAAGCCTACTTTTTGTGGCCCCGAGGCTAAAATCCGAAATCTGAAGATGGAAAAGATTTCGGAAAATGATCCAGCTTTGACGGTTTCGGTCGGCTGTGGAAAATCTTAACCGATTGATTGACGCAAGATAGAAAATCGATTTTCCTCTATCGTCCTTTCTTATAGGAGCGTTTAGCGGATAGGTTTGCGGTTGGATGATCCTCGTGTAAAAGATGTTCTTATTCATTTTTTTTGTATAGGATTTTTCGGGTGTCGTTTTCAATAGAAGATTGTCCTTTGTTCGCTTGTGTAATTTTCGTCTATTATCTTCGGATAGCTGATTTATTTTCTCAGAAACATCGATGCTCTAATAAATTTATGATGAGTTATATAAATTATAGATTTTTATTTGAATCAGATATAAAACCATTTTTGTATTAAATCATATTGAATAGTTTCATTAACAATAAATAGATTAAAAGTTTTTTATAGTTAATTATATCGATTCGAACAACAGTAAGATGATGACTCAAAAGGTTACATTAGATTCAAACATTTTTACGACCTATTAACATATTGTTGCTTGTCAAAATGTTGTGCAAATTCATAGTAAAAAAAAAAATTCATTAAGTAGACTAAAATATTAAACAAATTCCTCGAAAAGTTTCTAGATTCGTTCAAATGTTAATAATAAAATAAAAGTTTCATAATATAATCTTAAGAAAAATATCAAAAATTTTGATATCAGAGAAATAATGTAAAATAAAGAATTTTGACAGTTATAAAGATTGTTTATTTATCTGAATACAAAATTTTATTTAAATTCATTCAATACGAGATATAAACAAAAAAATCAAAACGAATGATAATCGCGGTCTATGAATAATTTCCAACTATGCACTTCTCCTGTTCAAAGAAAAATAGTATTTTCCAATAGAATATTTTTGCATATTTACGCGATGGTAAAAGATGTAAATTTCAATTCAATACCGTTCCCGAAATATACATTCCCTTTCGTGAAAATAGATCCTGTAGCATCTCGTTTCTATCATATTCAAATTCGAAGCTCATCAATCACGATGGGGTGTAAAAAAGTTTCGAATCGTTTCGTACTTTCGACAATACGAACCCACATATAACTATCCATCGATTTTAGCTCTATTTCAGGAAAGTATTTGTAAGATATATAAATATAATACAACAATGATAGATCCGTATATTCGAAGTTCACGTGCGGTTTTTCGTTCCTCGTAATGCTTTTTCTGCGTGGGTAAAAATATTAAGGCAGAGCATAGTTATCACATTAATTATATATTATGGGACATTTCTGAAATCCACCTTTACGAGTGTTCGCCAAAAAGGAAAATAAAATAAAATAATATGTTTATAATAAATAATAGTAGAGAACGCAATAAATCTGCTAATGCGTCACATACAGATTTTTATTATATTTTCTCAAGCCAGAGACGTTCAAATATTGAAATTTTAATATAATACATATACAAAAACTGATTTTTTTATATTATTTCAATCTATCAAAATTAAATTTTATTTTAACTAACATTTGGTAATATAAATTAGATCCATTTTTATGATACTTATACTTTGTACTGTGTACTATGTATAAATAAAGAATCCAGAAGAGTTTTACTAGATTTTCTCAAGATTTTCAGTACCTACCTGTGTATCTTTCGTTGTCATGATGTGAGAATATCCTTACGTCTGAGCTGGTGAAAATTTAACGAAACCTTCGTCGTTTGTTAGAAGCACGTGGAAAATATCGAGTGTGGAAAAACAAAACGATGGAAAATCTCACTCTGATAAAAGTACAGATCGTGCTCTTTTGAAAATTTGAAAATCTCGCATTTCTCGCATCATTTCTTCTTAAAATATGTATGAATACATATTTATGATAAATTCAATAAATTTCAATTTAAATGAAAATAATTTAATATAAAATATATTCAGTCCTGATAATCTTCGTCTAAGGTCAACATCTATCTCCTTGAAAAATCACGAAATTCAAATTAGCAGTTTTGTGTGCGTAATTAGAATTTCTTGGAATAGACTTTCGCATTTCCATTTTCCTATTTCGATAACATTTGTCGATGTCAATAGTTCGTAGCTAGTGTATTTTTCATCGGGGCTTTGACCTATTTTGTGCTTTCTAAATTGTCTTTTTCACCCATCCACCCACTCGTCCATTTCCCATTCCGTTTCTAAACAGACGAAAGAGTGATTAATTAAAGCTATAAATAAAGTTTCAAATTGAAAAAAAACCTGTATACAGAAGAACTATCCAGCTATAAAAATGTCAGAAGAAATGATCAAGAATATGAATTTCGATTCAGACGTCTCAAAAGTATGATTGATGAAAAATATACTGAAACTCGAAAGGTTGAAACGTAATTGAATATTTGCGATACAATTTGATCCAAAAATACCTTTTGTATTATTTTTTTGTGGAAGAAGGATTACTTTGTAACATGAATAAAATATAAATTAAATTTTGTGTAATTTTTGTTCTGAATTAACTATATTTCAGTGTATGAATAATGCATTAATCGATTTATCTTCAGACAGGGAAAACGATTTCTTAGCATTGAAAAATCTGATAAGGGAGTTAAAAATGGAAAGATTAATTGATTCGTGTGGATTATACGTATGTTACATTTATTATTTCTATGTACAGAGATATAACAACAGATAGAAATCTTTGTATGATACAGATTGTGTGTAAAAAAGGTGATTATTCAGTTATTAATTTACATATTATTTAATTAGATTATTTACAATACATATAGGGAGTAATTTTATGAATTTAAATGTTTGTATACAGAGTGATTGTCTTAGTATTTTTAAAAATCTACAAATGGATTTTAATATTCACTCTATATACTCAATATCATATTTTATTTACAATATGAAAGATATGTTTTGTGTGTATGTGCTATATTATTTATGATAAATATACACCACAGTTATATTTATTAACTTCTATGTGAATGCTTTGGTTCAATTTCATATTATATTAAAATATTTACAAATATTACAATTAAATCTATTAAAGTTTCATAATAAGTAATTAATCTGTAGGGAATATTTTTTATTGCGAGTAATTTGTAAAATACAAAATTTGAAAGTCATATAATTTGAAACAGATAAATATATTAATTTTTATTAATATCATATTGAAAATATTCGAGTTCATGATACATATAAAATAAATAATTTTAAATATTGTATAATTTTGAAATAATTATTATTTTTAATAAAAATCAGTTGAGTAATGTTTGTGTTTTTTTTTATTAATCATTTTATTTACAGTGTGTATTTTAAGCGTTTTGTAATTTCACTTATTTTTTCCCCCAATTTGTATTATTTCACTATGTACAGAATGTATAATATGAACAGAGAAAACTATGTTATTTAAAAATATTAAGAAAAGATAATATTATGTTTTTTATGTCTTGATTAAAAATATGAATTGCACAATTGCATAAATTGAATGAATATATTTAAGATAACAAATTTAAACAACAAAGCATTCTCTGTACATAAAAAATATTTTATATTCAAGTCGAGCACATAGTTTCAAACAAGCTTCCTAAGCTCACATACGAGAGTTCGTAAACAGATTCAATTAAAGCAGATTTTCTCCAAACGTAATAAAATAAATTAAATCGCACTAACGCTCTTATGGACTCCTGTTCGAAACAAAGCATGTGCTCACCTTAATTTAATACTATCGAAGAAACAATAATATCAACTAATATAAATGACTAGAGACACAAAAGTGGTCACGATCTTCTCATCATAATACAAAAATAGTTCTTTCTCAAAGCACATTCGATCAAATTCTCCTTAAATTTAAAACACTGTAGTCTTGGTTCCGTTTCCCTCCCATTCGCTGGGCACTGTCAACGAAGTGGCATATGTCACCCTAGTGTTTCCGGGATAATAAACGCAAGGACCTGGACTCGGAGCTCTGGATATCCTCAAAGACCTCCTGTCCTTTCCGTTGAACTTGATTGTTCCTCCGTTCCTGCTGCAGGAAGTGTTTTGACGATGCAACCTCAAAGAATGTCTGTTATCTCCGTTGGAAATTAGAGAATCATCGTGAGTTGCTCCATCTGGAGATTCTCTTCCGTTTCCAGACAAGAACGAATGAGAGCAGAACAGTCTCAAGAAGAGACGTTTGAACTTCTCTCCGAAGATCACGTAGATGATGAAGTTGACGCTGCTGTTGATGGTTACTAGCAAATTGCTCGTTTTTACCAAAGGTTCTTGAATTATATCGTAAGAGGCTTCTAGAATGTTCGTCACCAGAGCCAAGATGTTGCACAGGAAGAATACAACTACCACACAAAGCAGCATAGTTGCCAAACCAATTTCTCTCCTCTGAAGCCTGCTTAGACGTTGTCGTTCAGCATTGGCTCTTCTCACTTGTTTATAGATGCAAGCGTTCAAAATAGCCAAAGACGTGAATGGCAAAAAGTACAAGAACACCAAATACAACCAATGAATGTAGACGGTGATGTAGACTTGATTGGACCTGAGATCCGAGGCTTCCACGCAGTACACGGATATGTTGTACTCTGGATGGACGTACCTCGAAAATGACACTTCCCAAAACCTAGGAAGGTTGTAGATCAAGGAGAATATGATTATGACAACCACATATATCCTGGCTCTACCGTACGTGCATAAGGAACGAGCTCTTAAAGGATGACAAACGGCCACGAATCGTTCCAAAGTCACAGTCAATGTCAAATACACGGACACTGTCTGAGCCGTCATGGCTATGGGAAACAAAATCGGAGAAATGTGAGGATATATCAGATAGTAATAATTGAACAAACACCCAGTGTAAGGATATATCCCCGGTAATCCAAACAGCAACGAAGACGTCAAAATGAGAACCGTATCACATCTGGCCAATCCTATCAGCAGATAGTTGATGCTGCTCCTCATCTGAGGTCTCGAGAGGATTATCATCGAAATGACATTGCCGAATATCCCAAAGAGACCGACGACATTCAACATTATCCCGTTCGTGATGAACTCGAAGAGCGAATCCGTCGAATGAGGATCGTAAGCGTTCAAGCAAGTGCCGTTGGGATAGAAGCTGGTGAGGTTGTCCTCGTTGGAGGAGTAGTCGATGCCCTGGTGATGGAACGATCCAGTCGTGGAGACTTCCGTCGACGAGACGACGGTGGTGGTTTCCATGTTTCGTAGTTCAATATTTCGCGCGCGAAATGGCGCTATCCGCCATTTTGTACGTACTGCATTTTGGTTTTTGTTTAAATCAAATCACTAGTTTTTTTGTATCGATTTTGCACTGGATTTTCATTTTTTTATTCACTCAAGTTTATAGACTTGTGTCGAACTGAAATCACAAGATGCAATCTGAAACAAATAAAATGTATGTTTAAAAAAATATATAAGGATACAAATTCTAGTAAAATGAGCTTTTTTATTATGTATTCAAAAGAAATGTCAATGAAAAATAGAAAATTTCGAGGACCTCTACACAAAACACTTCTAATTTATCGGTGGGCGTAAAGCTGGAATTACACACAGCCTCGTTTGAAATTCGTTCTTGGCAAGATAATGGGAAAGTGAATGGTTTTGACCCATATATCGAAACGTTAGGGTAATTTGGGGGTGGCTGTCGCATCGACAAACTATCATTTCCATTTGACGACCGAAAAAACCAAAGAGTACAAGTGACATTTTCGTCTAAATTGAGTTATGTACAAGAATCATTTCTATGTATTTGGTAGCAAAATGATATAAACGAATTTATCATGTGTATCGAGATATATCATCAAATCACTCGACCTACTACTAATACATGTGTCATGCTCAACTTTGAGCGCACTTTTCTCGAAATCATAGTAAAGTCACTCGTACCCTTTGGCCTTTTCAGTCGTCATTTGTTATACTGTGGTGTGGTCGTTTAGTTGTAAATGTCACTCGAAAGTGAAATATGGACGCGACGTATTTTTTTTCGATCGAAAAACTGGAAAAGCGCCTTTTTTCATGTCTGCAAATTTATGGTGGTTTTTATTGCGCGCGATTTCATATAAAACAATTTTCAGATCTGTATCTCTCTGTGTGTAAAAGATACGAACAAATAGTGGAGCGTTTGTTTTATATTGTAGAATGTGCGGTCTGTTATTTATTGGATATACTTTTGCACAATTGTTTGGTGTTGGGTTTAAAAATATTAAAAATTTTGAACTGAATGCGTTTTAAAATGTTTACATGGATGTGAAAAATAGGTGGTTTGAACATAAAAGAAAATTATGGAAGATTTGGTTAACAAATAAGTCTAGGTTTAGTGAAAAACTTTTTAGTTTTACACAAAATGGTTTCATACACACACTGATGAAACTTTTCAGACATGAAATAATTGAATTGAAATAATGCAACTTTTAAATATTCGAATCATAGTTCAACATTCATATCGTTAAGATCGAATATTTTTTGTTAAAAAATAAATTTCAATTATCAATATCACCCCAATTAGCACACATCGATTGATATATTGAACAAACTTTCCCCACTGTAACAACATAATCGTTTTATTATGAACAGGGCCTCGTTTCAGGACAACTTTGGAGTTGATTGTATGTTCGATCAATTATTCAACCCCTTGACGATATTAATTTCGCTTCTGTCAAACTTTCGCTCCCCAACTTGGCAGATAAAACCTTGATTATCGAATTCACCTACGAGTTTGAATGAAACTAAGGGCTCTTGCTCCCCATTCAATTTTGCTTGTTTGCATAAATTTATTGACGTACATACCAAGTCTAAACTGTGATTAGTCGACGAATTTCGAGTTTATCTTGTTTCGGTTTATTCTTAAACTTGCTAAAAGACCTTTCGTATCTCGGGTCACTGAATTTGATGAAATTCGATAGAAATGTGCTTTTAATCATAGATTTGAATTGAGAAAATGTGACATCAATTGAGTCAAAGTTTAGAATATTTTTCTAGTATTCAATAGTTAATGCATTTATCGATATATTAAACTTAAACTACTGATTCAATAAAAATTGTAGATAGTTGAATTTTTTCAATTTATCATTGTTTTTGATGAAAGTTTTACCAATTTTTGTCAAATTTATTGACTTGAAGTACATATATAGTCTCATTGTTATTAATTTTTGAAGTCGAAAATTTTCGTTACGTTGAAATCAGAGTTTTTTTTATTGTAAAAAAAACAAGTTTCGACACATTAAAAAAATAAATAAAAATGTAACAGCTGAATAAAAAAAATTTGTACTGAAAAAAAAAAAATATATCGAGTGCTTTTCATTTTGGAATTCCACAATAACTCTGCGAAAAAAATCGTACATCGTTCGCATCAAATGTTGCCGTGAATTTCGCGCGTTCAATCAAAATTTCGAAAGCTTTTGATCAAAGACTCGACGTGAAGTTCGGGGACACAGGAGGAAAAAAAATGGCGCGATTTTGATCAATCGAAATATGGGGAAAATTCGAAAAAAAGCGGGAACCGCTTTCCATTTAAAAAACGACCGCTCTTTTATCTCTATCGCTCGTTAGTGTGTTGGATCTCGTTCTTTTTTATGTGTGCGATGTATGGGTAGATTTTGCTTTTTCAGGTCCTTTGTTTTTCAGCGAAATTACAGTGCTGTAAAAAAAAGCGCACAAAAAGAATTAGCGTTCAAAGGATTGCGTTGTCGATACGCTTGTTTAATTTTTTAGATTGTTCTTCATGTTAATTGTTTTTAGAAGTGAACGATAAGGTTTTTTTATAAAGAATTCTATTTTAGATAAATTATTTTTCAATAAACATTTTGATTTTATATTACAGTGAAAGTATAATAGTAACTAATTTATGTCAAATTAGGAATTCACTGACCAAATTATAATTTTTGATAGTTATTCTATAGGCATATAGATCGAAAATTTTGTTAGGGAATTTTCATTCCGAAAAACTTTATTAGATTAGAATTTATATCGAGAAGAAATGTGGGTCAAACAAAGTTGGGATAATGGTATGCGTAAAACAGACAAGTACCTATTCAACTTTTGAAGTCATAAACCGAATATGATCAAACACAAAAACTCAAAATCATTCCAAAAGTTAAAATTATTTATATTAAATACTTCTCATATCAAGTTCTACCGTTTTCCTCGAAAAATGGCAAGAAAACAATTGAACTTGAAATGAAAAACATTTAATTTGAAATGGAAAAACTGTTCAATAAAAAAATAAGTCGAATCAGATGAAACCAGTCAATTTTACGGCTCGAATAACTCGAGGCGAGTTAAGCTCCCAATAAGTCAGAGCGTTCGATGTCTGGTTGAAATTTACGCAGTATAAATCGAGATAGTATCGATTCCCATACAAACGGCTGATTCAGTTCGACTAATCCGAATTATTATCAGATCCTAACAGAGCCGGAATTTAAACAGTTAAATGCTTAAATAAACACACTTAACCCATTAAAGCGATTTTGCGAAGCGCGCACTATAATATGATATAATATGATTTTGTACCCAAGAAGCGTATTGCTTGTGTACAGATTGATGGTTCTCGTTAGAGAGATGTATGATATATTATATGGAATGTATGGGTTTTAGTGGAGGTTGTGCCAATTTTTGAAAAACGGCGAGTTTTCCGAGTCGTCGAAAGTTTTCTGAACGATTTAGCAAATCTTATCACTTCCGGTTTGTTGGTTCGTTTGCTCTCGTTCTTTCATGCACGTCTCTAAGTTTGAGGATTTATCGTTTCGTTTTTATTTTAAATCAATATCAATGTAGTGCAATACAGCGTTTTCTTTAAAATAAGACATCTTCTGAAAATATGTTCCATTGCATTTTTAACGAAGTGTCTCGAAAAATGCTCGGTATGAAAGTATTTTTGACAAAGCAATTAAGATTAGTCAAAATCATAGTTACTAAGGTAAACGGTTATATTCTTGTCACTGTATACGATTTCGTCAAGCATTCTTAAAACTAATTAAATCATGGAATTTTTGATATCTTCTCGATATTTCTCAATATTAAAAAAAATAAACACTTTTGTCTAGCATTTTGAACAAAAAAAAAATGCAGGATTGCTCTATTTATTAAATTAAAAGAACACGTAACAAAATTATATCTCTACCTTATAGGTCCATTTTTTTATTCAATCCTGTAGATTTATCTATTAATTCAATATAATAAACTTTTTGTTTTTATTTCTTTGATTGACCTTTATTTAGAAAATCGTTGAATTTTCTTTTATGAAATAACATTTTCAATAATGAACCAATGAAAAACATGCTATTATTTTGTGATTCTTTTCCACAAAAATATAATCCCTATCTGAAAATAAAGCTTATTTAATTTCTTGAGTGCAAAATTATTATAAAACCAGGCATTATACTTTCGAAAAATCATGGTAATAAGCCTTAATATTTTCCCTGCGTATTTCATCGACTCATACTAAACATCACCTTTGTACAAGCAATATCCACATATATTTATAAATTAAAAAACTTTTTTTAACAATATTCAATTATCAATTTTAACGATTCAATGCGGACTTAACACCAGATGCATGTACAAATTTACATATACCATTCTATAACGATTGCCAAATAGCTTTCGGTTGTTGCAGATGCTGCAATGCATTCAACGCTCAAAGCCAAGTCGCTTAATCAATCCGGTTCGCTGAAAAATGTGTATATTACATGTGTACACTGTACATTTTGAGCATTTGAAATGCGGATGTGTATAAATCATTCGATGAATGCGATTCAAATTAATTAGCGCAAGTAAAAATTGATTATCTGATATAAACAATGTTGAAGATTTTTAATTTTTTGATTAATTAATTTTGTATTTTTTGATTGAAAGAAGGTAAAAAAGCGAAATTATTCATTAATATTGCAACATTGTACAAAATATTTGAAAAAAAATCGATTTATATCAATTTTAAATTGGAAAATATCTACATTTTGAACTCGAATCAGAAATAATGCATCGGAAAGAATATGCTATTTCATGGAATTTTTCAGGCCGTTTATCTGAAGATCGTGTATTTCCTGAGTAGTAACTTTCGAATGGTCAAAACAGAGTCTACTGTTGGTGTGAATTTAATGTTAATTTGATGCAATCTCTAACTGGCACGAGCATAGTGGACTGGAAGTCTTCCAATGTGCCATTGATGCTCGACTAATTTACTGCTCCGACTTTTGGCAAACTATTGTACAGTGGCGTCTAGATTTTCTATCATACGAGGAAATTAATTCATGAAACAACCTATTTTCACTACGATTTATAATTTAATTTATTCGAGCCTAGCTGCAGTTATCATATCTTCAATTGGCTAGCAGTCGGAGATATTCCAATTTTCATTTGTAAGAAAGCTTCAAGAAACGTGTAGGGGTAGATTAATATCATAGATATGCAAAAATTATATAATTTTTAGATTTCAGGATAAAATGAGATGAACATTCGGATATTCAAATAGTTCACAAAAAACCTTCACTATCATCTATAGAATTATTTTTAAGAAAATTATATTAAGTATTTTACAATCTATAATGCAAACAGTAATACATGGTTAGAATAAAAAGTATAGAATTTATATTTAAATAATTCAAACATTAAACACGCTGAATTATATCAGTTATTTATATGATCCACTCTTTCTAGTAAGCTGTTACAAGTACTATAGAGTCACATCAGATAGACATACAAATTCAAAGAAGACATATTTTCAATATTATCGAATACCAAATACCTTGAAGATTTTAAAGGCCTAAATAAACATTGATTAATAATTTTATAATTTACAAAGAATCTCCTTTGTTCACTTCAATTTATACATACACCAGTATGTATTTTACATATATTGAGTACAAGGTGCGCCAAAATAGCCGTCCCCATATCATAAGCGATCCCTTAAACGTCCGATGGCCCTTTGTCCATACAATTTCCCGATAATTGAACCCGTCATTGTCGAAGGTCAGAAGCACTTGTGTGTCGCACACGAGACCTTTCCGCAAACATCGCGGCCATATTGTTTAAATGGCCGTCGCGTGTCCGCCATTATGGATGGCTAATTGGAGAAGGTTCATTGTGCCTAATTTGGACTAGACTCGAGTGTAATTCGATTTTAAGGTTATGTGTTAAAGTGCGCTCTCTACATATTCGGGCTTGATTGAGTGTGTTTGCGTGTAATTTAGAGGTATTATATTAAAAAAAAATGTATGATTTATATTATAAATATGTTAATGCTCGAAAATTTCAAGCATGCAGATCGGTGCAGACGCACTAACCATTCGGCTATCGTTCTACTCGAGCATACGATAACTTTTTGCGTATGTAAGACGTAAAATCCGGGGTTCGACTTCTGTCCGAGACGGATCTTTTTATCATCCAAATATACTAAATATGCAGGCAGAGCAAAATTATCATTAATTCCGAAAAAAAAAAATGGGAATAAACTCATCCATGGCACTGCTAGTTTTATCAAAATCGGTAGGAATATCGAAAAAATGTATTCGAATATTTTACAAAAATCTGTTAGAGACGCCATTTGTTACGTCAATACATATGGGTCCACCCAATGCTATACAGCAGTCGCATCGAATGTTCTCTTTCGGGACTGATTTTTCGTTCAAATATCGAAAAACGTTTGTTTGTTTTGCGCATTTCGATTGAAAAAGTTAAAACGTGACTCGATGCTGGTCTGCAAAAAATTTTTTTTTCCAGGTGAATTTTCCACGTGAAAATGCGCGGGAAATCGTTTTTCGATAAACAAACGCTCGAGCTTTTGACGTGAAAACTCAATTAAGCATATATTTTCGATATAATACATACGATGTAAAAGGGTAAACTCGTATCGAGCTCAAATCCTTGAATGTTTGGTATAAAATGAATTTATATGGTTAAAAATAATTCTATATAATCTTTCAATATACTTTCATTTATTATTATTATACTATTTTATTATCCTTTTTACTAACAATTTTGAAAAAAGTAGAATCTATAGATCAATGCTTTAGTGAAAGGTTTTGCTTTAAATATACCTTTCTGTAATTATAGTAGAGTTCTAAAAAATATATATTATATTAAAGTGCTTGCAAATATACACTTATATATTATTATAAGATGTGTTTTGATTTTGATCATTCACTAGTGAAGTGTGTTTATACATTTTTTTTAATATGTATTCGTAAATTCGTTCATTTTACGAGTTAAAGAAAACTAGGCCTGAAACGATCCAATAGCAATTAAGTGCAATATAGTCTGACCAATAAAAGTCTCAATAAACGTTTTTATATCGTTTTTTTCACGGAAATGCTCATAAATGAATGTAATAAAAACTGTTGCCAATAAGTATTCAGAAAAAAGATCCCGAAAAACTCACCAGTATTATGAAAATTGAGATTGCTCAAAGTTATACGATGTGTAACAAAAATAAATGTATTATTAAGTACTTAGATGAGATGAAAAAAAAAATTAGATTTGACCTTTTTAAATCAAGTTCCTTAGGTTTAAATATAGATTAAACGTAGAAAATTCATAAAAAAGTGCGTTTTCTGAAAGGTTACAGAATATGCGTTAAGAAAAACATTATTTTCATTTATTATATTGTACTAAAACAATGTTTCATACATTTTCGTGGGTACAATGAAATATCAGAAAATGTGTATTTTTTTTAACTTCAAGAAATTCTTACTAACAATAATAACACAAAGAATCCGATTATTTGATGTAAAATTTTTTTCAAAGTAATATGTTTACTATTCACACTTATACATAATCTATTCTAAAATTAATTCAAAAATAGATAAAACGCAATTGAAATATAAATCTTTTCTAGGTCAATAGAAAGAACATGTCGAACGTCCGCCCGTTTAATTTCAATTCGGAAAAGACAAGAAGTCCGTAGAAAAAAATATATTTTGCTAAGAGAAAAATCTATCAACGCCTAGAAAAAGTGAGAATGCTTTTTTCACCCCCCCAGAGGATTTCTTCGGGTTTGAAAAAAAGATCAATTTGATGAACGTTTCCTTACAAAGGGTCGAATCGATATCTATTTAATTCCATCTCACCGCGTTGAGTTTATTTTTTCACAATTCACCGAGCGATAGTTGATTACATCTGGTTTAATTTTGATCTTCTTTTCAATGAAAATGAGATTCTTCACTTTGTTCTGAAAGGGACTTGTGTCAAATAAGCTTTATACTTGTATCGTCTATGTTGTGAGTTTTTATTGCGAGCTTTAGGTTGTAAGTTTAATTGAGGGTAATTGAAATTTATTATGGAAAATTAAGATAAATCGTTTTATTATATTGCTAATTGAATTTGGTTTTATATTTTTTAAGATTTATTTGAATTATCAATAGATTTTTCTTTTTCTTTTAAGAAATATTTATGAGCAAATGCATCGAAAGCAATCTTCTTTAATATAGTATATTCAACAAATTTGTAAGTCGAAATAATTTTAAAATTTATCTCATTTCTAGAATTGTATGAAAATTATGTTGCATCATTTTACAGGTACATTTTAAATGCTTATACTATAAAAAGTATTATTTTAAGGTAAGCGCAGTATATCTTACGTCAGATAAATAAAACAATTCATAAGTTTCGTTCACACCCAAGTATGTTCGAATGAAACACAAGGAAGTAAAATTCTGAAAAAAATAAAGATAACAAAAGGAAAATGCTTTTTATATTATTTTCGTTTGCAAGGTCGGGTTAAAAATTAAATTTTGCGAAATTACAACCGAAAAAAAATAGCCTTTTCTTTTATCTGAAGTATCGGGAGAGACGTATGAATTTTTTTGACGACGTTTATTTGGTTTAATGTTGGCCGAGGGTCCATTTGAAACGGATGCTGAAAAAGTGAACCGAGATAACGTATGAAATATTCTCATATTTGAATAAACTGTCTTTAAAGTTATGCTTTCATTGAATAAAACGTTTCCGAGATTGTAATAAAATATTTTTTAATTTCGTGTGAAAAATTGCGTTTGTTATTTATATTTTATTTCGATATAAATTATCTTTAATTAACGTTTGTTTTATATTCGAGCAGAAATTCTTATCTGAAGATTTATTGCTCCCGATTTGCACGGTAATTATCTGAAATTTATATACTGTACGAATTGTAGAGCTCTTGTTCATTAAGTTCAAATCGCAATTATTTAATATCACTATTACGGAAATACGTGATAAACATTTAAAAAATAGTAATAAATATTATCAACTAGAATATATCAATATATTTTCACCTATTGACGATTTTCTTTGCGCTTTTCCAATTTTAACACCGCCATCTGCTATGCAAGCTTTTCCAACATTTCAAAATTTGTTTTTGCAAAAGTTTTTTCAGACACATTCAAATGTTCAAAATGAAAACTTCCGCATATAAACTGCGACTGAAATTTCAAATATTATATAATAGTACAATAATATATTATATAAAAATATAGTTGTCTTTATTTATCGTGAATGCAGAAAAATTAACTGTGTGAGTTCTCGTGTTTCCTTTCATTAGATTAAGCTCGGTTATATTTCAAACGTTTCTTTGACCCAATTTTTAATCTTTGTCCTTAATTTTTCTCTAATGTCTTTTATTTTTGCACTTGACATTTTAACTGCTGTTTCAACGTTACTTTGTAACGGAACGTCACAGAATCTTAACAGATAATTACATTGTTTTCAGCAAAGAATTCATTTTCGTATTACATTTAATGCGCAGTAAAAATTGGTTTCCATCATTACTATTATCATTAAATAAACTATGTGTTATGAAATGAAAAACTTTTTTAGTATATTGAAATAAAAATTACATTCTAAAATATAACTATGGTGGAAAATATGGTTCAAATTTTGTCTAAATGTTGGACTTATTCTATTTTGAATTACTTTTTCGTTTCAATATTGATATATGTAGTAAACGTCAAAATCCAATTAATTGATCAATATCAATCAGCTAATTTTTCGAATTGAAATATTTTTTTGAAAATTAAAAATTATTTAAGTTTGAAAATAAAACAACAGATTGTTTTAAATTGCAAAAATATTTATTTTGATCGCACTGAATTTTATTGAAACATTGAAATTCGAAAAAGTATTTTTCCAAAGGTACCGAAAGGAAAGTTAAGAACTACTTGGAGTATTTATTTGCATACTTATTCTAGAACAAACTTTTATCGCCGCAGGATAATGTTTAAGTTTCGAATTCGAACGACGACCAGAAATCGCACAGCATTCGAACATAAAGAGAAAAATGAAAATATCGTGGTATAGAAAAAAAAGTTCAAGTTTTATTTCGATAAGTCCCGCGGGTGATTTGAGAAAAACCATTGTGGAAAAATCGTCGATAAATTGTGTGGATTGAAAAAAATTTTTTTGGAAAGTTCTTTCTGTGTTCTAAATATAAATTGTTTTCGATACAACGAAAATGTATTGATTCGTATCTAAGTAAAAAATGTATTGATTTTGTATGTATTCTTATTTCTTGAAGAATAATTTTCATTAAAACTAAAATGTATCTATTTACAAAATTAAACCTACATACATACAAAAATACACCTGAAAAACAAGATAAGTAGTATAAGTTTTTTAAAGGTTCGAAAAATTTTTAATTTCTCAAAATTTCTCAAAAGTATTATTCGTCATAACAACACATTAAAAGAAAATTTAAAAACAAAATATTGTTTCTCATTGTTGAATAAACGTTTCACAACATTATATCGAAATACATAATAAAGACACGACGATGAAAAATATTTTATTTATAACAACTTCTAAGAACTTGAGTAGAGATTTTTTTCTGCAAAAAAAAGTTGAATTAAGTTACAACGGTTGAAACATTAAATATCGGCTAGGAAAAAAAACAAATGGAAAAATAATGAATAAATGGAGCTGACAAAACGAAGTTTTTCCGCGAATGAAATCTTAAGAGGCGAAAACTCGAAGACGCAAATTAATCATTATCAAATTTCGCAATAGACCCGAACGGATTTTCGAAACAAAGAAAAACGAATAAAAAACCGTAAACGAAACGACAAAACAGGGCCGAAAGTTACTTAAAGTTGAGAAGATAAATCGAAAAACATTTCTGGGAAACTTCAGCTGTTTGTTATCGTATTTTTCAATCGTTAACATCACAAAAAAAATTCAATTGTGAATCTGTAAAACGCTTGAATCAAGTTTTATTCGAGTGACTCTTTCTTTACTTGAACGATCTTACAGTGTGTGATTAATCTATCGCTATATTTAATCTTTATTTAATTTATTTACTAATTCATGATAAAATAATTAATTTATTTTAAAGAAATCGAATTAACAGGAGGACCAAAGGATTTAACTGAAAAATTTATACCATTGAAGTTAAGCGCAGAAAATTAATATTTTCATTCTAGAATATACTTTTTTCAATATTCAGTCTTATGCACTTATACTTATTGGCTTCTGAGGTCCTCGTGCGTATTTTTTTGACAACCCTGCATTATAATATTACGGCATGGAACATCTCGAAGGGAAAAATACCGATGCAAATAGGTTGATTAAATTTTTTTCGTTCGCCGACCGACGCGTAATGCGATGGGTATAAATTGCCCGGCGTTTTCCGCAAGATATACAGCGTGTTGCAAAAATAAAATTGGGCATTTTCATTTTTTTCTTCTTTTCGTATATCGTTTCGCCGGTACCCCGAAGTGTTGACGTATGATGCGAAGGGCAATTTATCTTTTTTTTCGGGTGCGAAACAATACAGTTTTGTATCTGAGTTCAGATCGATATCTGAAAAAGAGGGTCGATTCATAGTGAATATGTTTTTTTTCGATAATATATATTTAGATTAATTAAAAGTTTTTTTAAATAACTGAAAGAAGGGTTTCAAAATTTACTTGATATGTGAGCAAATTCAAAAATTTTTCAATAGAATACTGAAGATAAAATATTTGATATTTGTAGATAGGTATAATACTAAAGATAGGATACTTAATCCAACCCAATCTAAGATATATCACTAAAAAAAAAATTAACCCAACTTGTTATTAAAAAAGTAAAAATCATTCGGAAATTTAAACATTGAGCTGTAATTGGTAGATTAATTTAATATTATGACATGGATAGATACAGTAATTATAGTTGAACTGTTTCAGGTGGTAACATAATAAATGATGGGTTCTTATGAATGAGAAATATAAAACGTTGAGAACCATTGTATATATCCTGAAGGATCATGTTTTATTTTGCTGTGACATAAGTTATTAATGGTTTCTTATGAAAGGTTGAAACGCTTGAAAAATTATATTTAGTTTGTATGATGTATTAGAGTTCATTAAAGTACCAAAAAAATATAATACTAATATCTTAAATTGAACAATCAACTTTTCAGAATCGATAGTAAAATGAGTAAATTGGATTTTCAGTAAAATGAGTAAATCTCGGATCCTTTAGAGCAAATTTGCATTCACGTGAAATTTATTTGTATGGAAATCGGAAATTTTCACGCGTTATTTACGACAAGCTAATAAATGTTTTCGCAAGAATGATTTTATGTGTATTCTGGATAATATAATCCTACGGGGAATTCCTTGATAGTGAATTCGAAGGATTTCGGAATTTATGGAAAGATTTTATTGTGCGAAGGTTTATCTCGAAATATAGTCTTCTTATACATGGAATATCTGATAAGATATAAAAAATATATTTCACAAGAGTAAATAGAAAAATGTGCGACATTACACCATACATAAATAACAAACATATTTACATGAAAAAGAAAATATAAATAAATGTTATCTTGAATCAATTGTCGCTTAATATATTGACTCGTATTCTTAAATTTTCAAGATTGTCTTTTTGATTGAATTTCGAAAGTTTAGGCTATATTTTGAATTTTATTTTGGTATACAATACATTAAAGCAGCCTTTGATGCATTTCATTCTGCGAAAATATATACAATACGAAACCGAGATCGTAAAATAGAGTTTTAGAGTGGCTATAAACGCACGAGACTATAAAAATGGAAAAGACAACTTGTTAAGGGTGATTTTGAATACGATTTTTTGGCACAAAATTCAAATTATCGTAAAAATTACAGAATTTCGTTTTATAAAAAAAAAATGAGCTTATGAATCTCGATAAATTGCAGAGATCTGTTTAATCACGTTTCAATTATAATTATAATAATAATTTTGCAGTAGATTTTGAAAGAAAATTGAGAGTTTGAATCTAAATATACATTACTTATTCTCATTTCAATAGGATTATAGGATTTATATATAAAATATCTTTATCCTTTGTTGTAGTAAAATGTGGCGAAATTGACTTCTTTTGATATTTTAAAGTGCTGAAAAATCGATTTTCATTCTCACAAAACCTATTTAAGAAAAAAATCTTTATCTACCCAAACGTATTTGAAAATATTGCTTCTATATGCACATTAAAAATCTACAAACGATCGAGAGAGACAATATAAATGTCAAAGTCCCCTCTTCCAAAATTCGAAATTTGGCTACAAAATATGATTTATTTTTATAGAAACATTTGTGTTTTACACAGTCTATGGGACGTTTTCGAATTTGGCATACGATCCTATGTTCGTTGGCCAACTTTTGTGGGTCAAATGTAATGTGCTGAAAATGCGGAAAGCGCCTCATCTGAATTTTTTTCAAATTCGAACTTACGATCGTCGAAGGGAAAAAATGATGTAAGTTTTAATGCCATTTTTTTTCGCAGAGTTAGTTTCTGAAGCTTTTTACGGTTTAATCTTTTCGGGAAATCCGCTCGGCTTTGCTATGAGCTTATGCTGTCCGAAAAAGGAGCAAAAGCGATTTTTCAGGATTTCGAATGCATTTCTTTCAGCCGAAACTTAGACAGTAAACGAATGCGAGTATTACGTTTCGTTATGATGCGACCTCCAAAAAATTAGGTTAACTATCTTGCGAAATTTATTCGAATACTTTTGTGAATCGGAGTACTTTTGATCAACAAAAAAAAAAAATAATCAAGCAAAAGAAAATTCATACTTTTTTATTTGAGTTAGTTATTGAAAACTCACCGAAGTTGTGAAATCATTAAAACCAAGTACAGACTGAAAACTTTAATTCAATCTTAAGCGCTCAATTAGAGAGTGCCAAAGAGTTCCAGGTGCACTTGCTTTACTCAAACTTGCTATGAATTTACATGCATTTAACCTTTGAAACCACAAAAAAACTATTCCAATTAATTTTGTAAATTCTTTTTTTTCTGCATGTAATAACTGTTCCAATTATTTTATAATCATTACTAATAATTACCGAATTTATTTTAAGTTCTTAAGTGATCATTATCAGAGTTAGGTTAAATAGTAAGTAAGTAAATTTTTAGAAATTATTTCAAATATTTTTATTATAAATTGCTTAAATTATGAAGAATATAATTTTTTGTGCAATATTATACAAAAAAAATTTTTTTTTGATAAAATTGTTTTTGTTGGGTTATGGTTAATAGTAATCGCTCAAAAAACCGTCAACAAAATCCGTGCAAGAGAGGATTAAAGCATAATTTCTACTTAAAATTTTATAATTAAAACGTTAAGCTATATTAATTAATTATGTATGTACATAAAAAGCTACTTTCCGATGCAAATGAAACTAAACGCCTCGTCGAACAATCGCGCTATCGATCGACTATGAAGAACGTATGCACGTATCTCGTAAACGCTTCGAGACATATTCTAGAAGCCTTCGTGCTTCGAAAACCCACACAACCTCAGATTTAAATATATGTAGATAAATGTGTGTGTATGTGTAAGTGTAATTTAATTATAATCAACCGCATGTGTAAGTAAGCAGGATCGAGTTAACCGCGACTTGGGAGCGATTACGTTATCGTCAGTTACGCGCTGCAATAAAGCAGTTAAGACGCTCAAACTTGCACTCGGAATTGTTTGTACAGAAATGGTTGTTAAACTGTGTGATTTGTGATGAAATTTGATTGTTTGGAAGATTTTATAAAGTTTTTGTGCATGCTGCGTCGGGATTAGTGTTGTTATAATGCTAGGATTCGGGTTTTTTTGGATCGCAGATAGATTAACATGTTGTTTTTTTCAATTTATCAATTGATATGGTTTATTTCGAATATTTTTTAATGAGTTTGTGGAAGAATTGGGTTGAGAAAGCAAGTCTATGATTACATTTATGCCAAATAAATGTTTTTTTTTGAAATAGGACAATTTAACCTTTCACTCTTTCGGAAAACAAGATTTGTCGTTGCATTTTAATAAGATTATAAGATTTATGAGGAAAATCCTTTTATTTTTTTCTATATTTCGTTTGTTCATTCTTAAAAATATCCCACTTTTTTTAAATTGAGGGTTAAATATTAACAAAATCCGTTTATAGCGAGCAATCGTAGTGACTATTTTCAAAATTTTACTAATAAAATAATCTTTACATTATTAATTATAATTACACGTATGTGTAATATAATGAAAAATCAATGAAGTTAAGGTTAATTTAATTAAGTTCATAAATATCTGAAAATTGTAGTAAGTAGATTCATAAAACAATATGCAATTTGTAAAACATAAAAAGATAAAGAAGTCATAAAACGGATCATTAGGTAATGTTTAGGTTAAAAGTTTACATGGTCTGTTTTAAAGATTCCTTTGTATGTTTGAGTTTCAAAAGTGTCCATTTATATTTCCTATATAAAGTTTGAATAACTTTAATATTTTGCTGAAATTGCGAAAAGCCAACATCGATTGAAGAATGAAATTGAAAAATTTTGAACATCTACGAAAATGGCTGACATACATTGTATGTTCGCAAAGATGCTTCCACTTCCGTTAATGGAATAAGATTGTGGTTTCGGAAGAACGTTAACCCGACATCTTACAACATCCTTATAACAAATTCTACATTAAATTTATGACAAATTAAAATTTATGAAATTGAAGAATTGTCAATAGATATAATGATCATCGTGAAAACTTTCAGTTGTGGAAATTTGAATCACATGGATTAGTCATTTGATATAGTTTTTTTGGTATCTGAAATTATAAAATGAAACTCAGAAGTTTCTCTGGTCTATATTGGTGTGTTTTATTTAATAGTAAGAAAAGTTAGTGGAAACTAACTATTGAAATATGACTTTTTTGTTATTAAAACAAAAAGATTTATATAATATATTTAGAACAAAAAGAAACGGAAAATGTTATAAAACAATATTACACGCGACACACTATTCATTTGGTAGGTTTTCCGAGAGCTTTTCGTTTGATTTATTATTAAGGCATTCTGTTTGGTGCCCGCTATTTTTGATGAAAGTACTCATAAAGGAAAAACTTTTTTTTCCCCGGGCAACACAGTCCAAACATTTTAACAGCGTCGAATAATACATATTTCAGAAGTAAGCATTATAATACGAATACGCGCACAAATGAAATAAAAACATATCACAAGTATGCGATGCTCATATAAATGGAAAAATTTTCGTTTTGTACGACCGAGTATGTTTTTCATTATGAAACTGTTCGTTTTTTTTTTTTGGAATGAATTATTTATTTTGAATATCTTATGTGATAATTTTGATTTTTTTTAGTAATAAAAGATAAAAGGAAAGTGTTTGTGATCTAGCTTTTCTTGAGATTCTATAGATTTACAGCAATTTTGAACTGTTGATCAAAATATATTATATTAAGAAAAAGTAAATATATTATGAATTTGATATTGTCATATAAGATTTTTATACAATATTTCATTACAATTAGACGTAACTAAGAAAATAAGTTCTAAAAATGTAAATAGCATGGCCTCATGTCGTTAATTCTTGCAATTAGTATAATATTATTATTTTTACATGAATAATTTCAGATACATTCTGATTAGCTTGAAGAGTTTCATTATATTTTAATCAAAAATACCTTTTCAAGATTATTATGAAAAATTTCCTTTTCAAGTATTCATAAACTTTACAATAAATAGTTCCAATGAGTGTTCTATATTCATATGCTTTTAAGAAGATTTAATATGATTATTTCGCGACAATTTCTATCGAATTAAACGTATCAAAAAACGGATTCAGATGAAATTTTGCGTCGATTGTTTTTCGATGGTCCATTTTCAGAACCCATTAGCGATTTTATTACAGAAATTTTCGCACAATCCACATACGAGTTAATGGACATTCGAATCGAATGCTAAAGTCGTTCCGAATTCCGTGAACGACATTCGAATATCGCATATCGAAAATTATATCGATTAAACGGAACAAAGGACATGTATTTCGGGTCGAAATTAAATATAGATCTTTCTAGAATTATGTTTTGAATTGTTTTGAAAGTGCTGCTAAGATGAAGTTGTTTCAAAATGAGAAATTTTCACTCGTATATTAAGAAATGTTATTTTTTCGTTTGAAAGTTGTGAAATTTCCATGATTATTAAATGTGTGAAGTTTCTTTGTTTGAAAAAGTTTTTCCGAGTTTTCTTTTATGAAATTGCATAATCCTTTGTGCTTGAGAAAATGTGTTTGTAGAAAAATGAACGATTAACTCTAAATTGAAAAAAATGAAGGAAAATTAGTTTGATATATATGTATTTGAAATTATAATGTATGAATCGAATAAGAGTTTTGTTAAACCATATTAATTTCATTCCATTTCGAATATTAAATTTGCTGCAAAACAACTAATATTAAATTTCAAAACATTCCAAATGAAACAACTGAAATATTATTCACACAACGAATATGTAACATTATTTGTATATATTCACAATTTCATACTCAACGAGTTACATATTACATTTCCCATCTAGATTATTATTAAAACCGCAAATTTAAATATAGACAAATTGAGTTTTCCACGCATATTCATCGACAAATGCATTCAGAAAACGCTTAATGAAATTTACAGAGTTAAATCGACCGAAACACGAAGAAATTTCAGCAAAATTCCACGTAATAATCCAGTTCACCTTAATTACCCCTGGGGGTGAATTCTTTCGATTCCTCGAAAGCGGAAGATTTTCCGAGTTCTCTAAGAGTTTCTCGAGGCCGAATTGTCTAAACGTCTAAAAAGGTCTTTCAGAACACCCCGTATATAATATGAGCTGTTAATTATGATAACGATGTAAGTCTACTTTTTTAATTTTGAAAAATTTTATGTTTTATGATTGACTCTGTTAAGAAAGTAATTAAAAATGACGAACATCACATAGAAATAATTCAATTAGCATTTAAAAAAATGAAATCTATGTGAATATAAATGAATATAAGCGTGTATACAATGCAAAGTTTTTAGCTTTTTTACATAAAAAAATGACAGTTTCGACCTTTAACGAAGTAGCTTTTGGGCAACAAGTTGTTACAAACTTATTAAGCTCGACCCACATACATGATCTAATTTAACAACTTTAAACAGATATTTTGATTTTGGTTTGTTTTGTGTTACGTATAAATAGTATACTACAGTGCACAATTAGCTTTAAATTTAAAAATCACAGAAACTATCACTGAAATAGTTCTTCTTTATTTCATCATTCTGTTTAAAACTTAAAATATATTCAAATTTTCAATTATTGGACTTGTATCGTTATCAAAATAACCGACAATGTATTAATTGACTGAAAGCCTACGTATGTAAGTCCTGTCATGCGTCGATTTGTAAAGTGATGATTTGTCATGTAATATTGAGGTGAATGCACACGGATGCAATTTTAGTTCAATTATTCAGTATGCGATCGGAAAATGAATTTGTGGTTAACTCGGTTTCTGTTCAGTACAAAATAGGAACATTGAAATTCGATCGATCGAAAGCAATTGAAACTTCTAGTTCGATTTCATTGTTACATGTTGCTTTCTTTTGTTTAACGATAGGAGTTATTATATAAATACATTTTCCGAAAAACATTCATGATTGTTATAGCTATGATGATTTCAGTTGAAATAATTTAATAAAATAATTTTTATTTGAGTAGAAACTTATTTTTTTATGAGCCATTAATATAAAAGTAATTAAAACGTCTTTTCGCATGAAAATATTTTTCCTCTAGTGAATGTATTTTATAAAACAGAAATCTCTGGGCAGTTATGATAATAAGCCTTGAAAGGTTTTTTGTGGTAATATTAATATTTTATTCAAAGGGAAATATTTCAGTTTATATTTTCAAGTTTTTTTCAATCTACAAAAAAGAAGAGAAGTGGAATTCGTTTTTTAGACATAAGAATAAATAAATGAACAGCATCTGAAACATTGATCAAAGTTAGAATTATATAAATACTTCATCATTTCTATAGAAAGCGAAGTTTTTCAACTATTTATTTATATGATTTTCTAAAACCATATCAATATTGTTTATGAACAGAACATAATATTGTCGTATAAGTAAATAAGATGGTTATTATTGAAAAAAAATCATGTAAAATGCTTCAGAAACAAATTTACTTGGAATTAAATTTTACTAGTCTTCGAAATCATAATTAGATAAATATGTTTTTCCTAACGAAACATTTATTTTCTGTTTTCACTATTTGGACGAAATCCAGTTTAAATGATTCGTTGAAATTCAAATTGGCGAAAAAAACTTAACAAATAATTCACGAAAGCAATACCGTAAAATTAAAACTACAACATTTCATTCACATAACAGTTAATAAGAGTTTAAAAATTAGTTTTTTCAGAAAATATAAATAATAATAAATATAAGAAAATTCACTCAACATCAAAATAAACTAGATGGAAATAAAATTTCTCAAATTTTATAACATGAAAGCGTTCAAATATTCGAACATGATAGAATCTTACGTGAAAAATGTAAAATTTTTCACCCCGGAAATACTGATATAGAAAAAAAAAGCTTATCGATCTCGTGTGGGGTGGAAAATCGCATTTTCTCTCATTTTCATTTCCCGCGTTCGCAAAGAGGCGATTTGTAAGAAATTAATAGCATTTTTGTTCTCATTTAGTCTCTCGATAGGCTCGTGACGTGCAAGGAACTTCGAATGTTTATTTAGAGAGGGAAGAAAAAAATTGGGAATATGGGAAATTGGAAAAAGGGAAGGAAAATCGAATGGAAGGTCAAAGAGAAACTCGCGCCGTTTCTCATATTATATTCTCGTCGAAATAATTCTTCGAATATCCTCGAATGTATTCGAGATTTTTTCATTCACTGCAGGAATTTAATCAAATTGCGTATACGAGCATGAATAACGGTATGTTTCTCAGTCAATTTATTCGGAATATAATGTAATTTAAATGTTTTTTTGTCGTCTTATCTTTTATGCATCGAATGGGTTTGTATAATAAGATCTTTTGTTTTATTTTTGTCGGAGCGGTTTGTCTTTAAGGGCAAATAGAGAATTGACCTATTTACGTTTCTTTTGATAAAAAAAAGTTTATTTGTAGTGATTTGTCAAGATTCATTATTGTTGAATAAGGTTCAGTATAGTGTCAAGATTAATTATTGCATAGCATTCATTATGCATGGACAACATGGATTGGAATAGAAATAGTTCATGAAATATTTTGGAGCAGTTGCTTATTTCTCATAACTATCAAATAAACTTTGATATTGGTGGCTGATATTTTATGATCGGTCGGTATAAATAAATAATCCCTATTGCTACATTCAGAATATTACTTTTAGTTTTCTGAATATTTTTAACATTTCAAATATATTTAATAGATTAGTTTTCTAATTTTAGCATCAAATATTTTTTTATTAGTAAATAGCTTTAGTCCTATCTATTTTAACCTCACAAACAGACCTTGGTTATTATAATAGATACGATAGTATGGCATAATTCTATTTTGAATAACATCTTATGGAATCAAATTGAAATCAGAAAATATTCATAACGTATACAGAACTAATATCGTAAATGGATTTTTTTATTTGAAATGAAATATGCAGATTACATTTTCTATGAGAATACAAATACTGCATCGAAATTGAAAATTCATCATCGATTTCGAAAATTTCGAATTGGACGAAACAATTCGAAAACAGTACGATTTTAGAATTCGAATGCATCGAGCTTTGTGGTGTTTGAAAATACCCTAGTTTCATGAGGATATGTAAAAGCAAACATTTCCAGATTGGATCCGAGGATTAAGTTCGGTTTAAACAATATATAAGTACATATTGCGTTTGTTCCGCACAACTGAAAATACAAAGTTCCCTTTGTATTTATGTTTCACAATGCATGATTAGTTAGTGCTAGATTTTCATCCATTATTGGAAAACGTTGTATAAAATTTAACCAAATAATATTTTTCTGAATTGATTGTCTACTAGACTCATAAAATTATCCTAAATATCGTCAAACTTTCAAAAAAAGCTTTCATTAAATAAAATTCTAATATATACTTCCGAATTAGTACTGCTGCTTAGTAAATTAAATACATTTATAAATGAACAAAAGAGCATCATTTTTTGAAAAAATATTCTATTCAATAATACACTGTAAAAAGTAAATCTTAATTACCACACGATTTTAAAATTTATCGGTCTTTAAAATCGAACTCCGTCGAAATTAAGCTTTTTTAAATTTTAAGATCGTACGGAGATTAAGATTTACTTTTTACAGTGTAGCATAATTCATATTGTTAACAATCTATAAAACTTTTCTTCACAATTTTATAAACATAATCGGAAGCTTCTTTTTCCCCAACTATATGAGTAATATTCTTTATATTATATTATATATAATATGTATTATTACACGAAAGCAATTTCCGATCGACCGGTTTCCAAAAGCTCAGAAAAAAAAATCGCACGCACTTTGTGGCATTTCAACGTTCGCCTCGTTTATCTGTCGAATTATTGCGCGAAAAATATTATATCGACCTTTATTTGATATCTCGAATAAAAAACTCGATTATGCCCAAGTTTTTTTTCGCTGAAAAATGTACGTGTCTGTAGAAAAATAAAGAAAATGCGATTTTCAACGAGCGGAAGGGTCGTTAATACCTTTAGAGTGGATGTGAATGTTGTGTTTCAGATTTTAGATTTTTTTTGTGAAATATATTGTACGTATATTTTAAAATAATATTTGCTTATTTTAATGGTGATTTTTTTTTTGAAAAATATGTAACATTAATCTTAATAATATTGAAAGTGCCCACAAAAATTGTTATTTTCTTAGTGAAAATTTATTTAGATTGACGTTTCAATGAAATTGTATGTTTTTCTGAAAAAATAAATTGGTTTGTTTTCATAAAATGATACATACCTACTAAATATTTTATAAAATATGAAATCTGAGAATACATTTTTCATAACAAAATATATCATAATTCACATTTTTCCTTACTAATCTGTCATATAAATGTCACTAACCGAAATTTACTCGATCTTCGTTCAAATTCGATATATGTATGTATATCCTTACTTTAACAACTAAAAAATATAAAAATATTTTTGTATAGTATGATGATATTATACCTTTAACCAAAGCAAGATTTTTACATTTGAAAGATCACCATGAATTTTTTTTGTAGTTCTAATAATTTTCCGTGAAATATTAATAGAATATAGCCAAATTAATTCTAAATTGATGAAAACGAACGAGTTTCAATCTAAATGCGTGGAAATATCATATACATGAAATCTTTAGTAATTCGGTGTGAAAATTTGTTTTGTTCGTGTGAGATTCGTTAGTCTGCGGCAGGTCTTTAATCACATGGTTATTAGGCTTTTCCATCAACTTCGTTTTAATTGTCTAGGAAATTGGAATACCACAAAATTACCGACCCCTAACACACGCGAGCCACAATTTTAGAACCGACTAAACGTACGTTTGTTTGTCTTCGATCGATATGATTCGATGATCTACTGTATAATTTTCTATTTTCAATAATATTTTCTATCATTTCAATCAATAAAATAATCGATTTCATTTAACTTTACAATACGAGTATAATTCACATTCACATAGAAAAAATTTCGTATGAAATCAAAAATTTAATTTGTATTTGTAAGAAGCTAAGAAGTATAAATAAGTACACGTGACCAAATTTTGAGAAAACTATTTAAAATTGATGTTCTCATATGAGATTAATAATTTAACTTTAATATTCAAAATTAAGTCTAAAATTTATTGAAATTTTCTTAAAAGTTTTTAATACATGAGAAAATACTTGTTTTCGTATTCAACTTTACTTCTTTATAAAATCAAATTTACGTTCTATGAAATTGTTAGATTTGAAGGACTGTTTTAAAATATTAATAGACTTAAATTAGACACGATTTATTAAATTCGGATCGACATGAGAAATGCTAGCAATATTTCAGTTTAATTTTGAATAATGGGCGCAATTTCGTCGTAATTGCGATGGAAACCTAACGGAAATCTGCTGGCTTGAAATATGCACGGAACTAAAACATGTTTTCAGATCTGGAAAATCTATTTTGATACGAGAAAACATCTCGTTTCGGAAAAATAAATTAATGACGAATGTCTCTCTATCGGTCTTGTGTACGCATTTTAATTGGAGTTTCTTTAAAATTCAATTAGCCATTGAAACTTCAATTAGGGGCCTTTCGTATCGGGAGTTGAACGGAATTATGAAATTTTTATTTACGAAAAAAAGGTTCTGATTGAATTTATAATTAAATCAATCAACGAAACCGTAATTAAAACATCAAAATTTAAAAAGTGATTCGAAACTTTGCTAACGGTTTATGCATAATAAGCGAGCGCGCCAAATTTTCAACATTGAATTTTTAAACTTTACATAGAACTGAATTAAAAAAAATGTCTCGAGATTTGATTAAAACCAAAAGTGTTTAACACTTTTTTTTTCATAAAACCGTATTCAATTTTGAACAAAACGATTTAGACATTATTAAAAAATATTTTAGTTTGAAACTTTTTCAATTTGAATCAAATCATTTATAAATAATGTGTGAAAAAAAGTATAATATCGATTCAACAATGAATCAAATTTTAAAGTTATTATAAAAACAATTCACGAAAAATTGGAAATCAAATTTTAGTTAACTGTTTAAGCCAATGTTACATTTTTTCCGATCGACGTTATATATTTCTACCAAGTTTCATAAAAATCTAAAAACTCGACCTACACACGACATCATTTCAAGTAAAAGCGAGCACGTGCGACAATGTAAAATATAGAAAGTAAACATCCAAAGTAAATACTCTCCACTCCACTCAACAAACACACATATGACGACCGAAAAGGCCAAGGGGTACAAGTGACTTCGAGAAGTTTCGCGTGTACCTACATGTATTAGAAGGGGGTCGAGTGATTTGATAAAATATATTAAGGCACACGTTCCAAATCCGTTTATATAATTTTGCCACCAAATATAGCCAGCCTAGCATACTTGGGATGCGTAAGTTCGAGTTCTATCTTGGCGAGGGTTTACATGTCGTTTTTCTTAATTGATAAAAATTGATATAGAGACTTTCGTTTCTTTCGAATGTTTGGATTCATTTGATTAAAAAAAAATGTTAATTTAACGCTTTACGAAACGGCTCTGCAAATCATCACCTACACATTTCATATGTTTCGATTAAATTCGAACTATTTAGTGACATCTATGTACACTAATTTACACTTCGGAGTAGTTTGCCATAATGGCGAATTTTCTTCACTGTATAATGAATGGTATTGACTGATGATGGTTGTGGATTTGGGCTTAGGCCTGTTGTGAGAAAAAAAAATGAGCGTGCATAAAAGCGATTCCTGTACATAAATCAATTTCGACGAAAATGCAACTAGTACCCCATGGCATTTTCAGTCGTCACATAAGAAACGATACACTCTGCAGCATTTTTCCGGCACTTTTACGTGAATGCACCCTTAGCGCGGTGGCACCGCACACGTTTCACACGCGTCTGAGCACGTACCCCACAAAATTCCATTACTACGTACCCTGGATATTATACGGGGTGTGTGAGGGCCGCGTTATGTTCGCCGCGTATGCAGATCCGGGACAATTCAATTGTGCGATGTTCACACGGTGGAAATTTCTGGTTGAACGTGTGAAACTTTCTGTGCAACAATAGTTTTTAATTCGGTTCGGTTGCTGGATTAATTTCTGTTCAGTGTTGCGTTTTAATTAATTGTATTGTCTTTAGGGGTTCGAGGATGCTTTGGGGTGTGTTGTGTTTGTGCATGCGGTTGGTTTAAGTCGGTTTGAGGATGAGTTTTTGTGTGTGAAGTTTTTTGTTGATTGTGACATGAAATTTACGATATTGTCTAGAATTGATTAAGTTCGAAGATTGAAGTCCAATCTTTCAATTTTCTGTTTTGTTATATCTAGTTGTCCGGTTCTAAGGCGAAAAAACAGATCAACCGTAATTGAATAGTTCAATAAAATATTAAAATATTAACTCTAAGAATTTCTATATAAAATAATTTTTATTGAATTTAATATAATATGAATTTTCATAAAAGTAATCATAAATTATGATTTACGTTGAATTAAATCGCTTTTATATGAGCTATAAAATATTTTTAAGAGATTCTTTTATGTATTGTGTAATTTCGTTCTTTATATCAAGTCGCTAATAAATTTGCTTTAAAGTACTTTTATATGGTACACAATAATACACCTGATATTATCTGATACTTTTATTCAACTTTAAATCGATATTCATTCATATATGATTCATTTGCACTTCGATCAACCAACTATCATAAAATATAAAAATTATATTATTTTCTATCATAGAAACCAATTTTCTTATCTTTCAACAATTAAACGTGCCCTTTATATTCGAGACGCATTCCCCAAGAGGAAATTTTCTTTTAGACAAAGGATAATCGCTTCAGTATCTTTCTAGATCACACATTACAAACATACAGAAAAAAATAGGACGATCGTTTTATGGTTTTTCGCCTCCTTGACCCGATTTCCGAAATTGGGCTCGAAATCTTAGTTTTTTCACTATCATCCTACATATAAAATAATATAATGTACACGTGTGCAATCACTCACAAAGAAAAACAATTAATCCAGTCAATCGTCATTAGCGAGCCCAAGTCCCAAAGTGAATAACGTGTTGAGAGCGAAAGCCCAACATTACTAATTCGAAGTGATTTGTATTAATTCGAACGATAGAAGTTCTGTTCGATGTATAATATATGATGTTATTTATTGCTGAAAGTATTTCTAGAGCTTTTTGATTTATCGTGTATATAGTTCTTTGAATTTTTTTCATTCGGATTATATTTCACAGAGTATGAAATTCGATTTTCTCGGTAGATTTCTCAAAGCGACTTTCTTATTTGAAGCATTTTTTTAAAGTTACGTGCGACATATTTTCAATTGAAATAAATATGTTTAAGATTAAAATTGAAAGTTAATTATTTGATCTAAACATCAAATATTTTCATTTCGAATGTAATTAAAAATTTTCATAATGGTACAAATTTGAAATTAACTCAAAAACTTTCTCTCAAACTATACAAGTTATATTCCCTAAGAGCAATCCCAAACACTATATTAATATTAAATATGAAATTTACGCGATTGTTATCGACACACGGTCCCTTAAGTATAATATCGGATTAACATAAATAACACAAATAACTAAGTGAACAGAAATCCTACTTACACTCCAACTTAAGTAACCCTCGTTAATATTTTCAATAAAATAATCACAATCAACACAAACTATATAATTCAATAATATTACCTCTCACTCATTATATTTCCATCATTTCATATTAAAAAGTTTTTAATTAAATTATATACGCAATAGATCAATTAATTTCATGTGTGGGCTCCATGAGTAAAGTAAGTTACATAAAAAATGATAGATAAATAAATAAATATATCACTTAAGGCAACGTACAGTAGAATAAAAATTTATTCACACATGACTACTGTTCCTATACTTATTATATCATGCTCTGTCTCACGAACTCCATTATATATCTATCCAATTCTATAATTCGAATGCAATTGAAAGAAATAAATAGACAATAGGTTTTGTGAGATGGGAACGCACCATTATGTATGTGTGAAGAAGATCTAAAAATACAGATCCCATGTGAACGTAGCTTTAGAATCAACAATTATATTATATGATTCGAGTTCATATCGTATATGAAATATGTAGTGTAATATAATTTAAGGGTAGAGGGTGGAGTAAATTGATAGAAGTGCCGTTTGTATCTGTCATGTCCAGATGTAGTGTAATTGGGACAAACGGGTAGGCTTTTGGGACAATCCTTGTTCACATAAATTGTTCGTAGCGTATGTAAATTTACATGTTCGATTGTTGACAGTTGTTCACGCACGACTTCTTGTACGTCTTACTTTGAGAGTTTTTGTTTGACGTGGAAAACATAAATGGCATTCGGTTCTATACTGAGAAAATTAAGTCTAAGCCTCAAAATATATATTTTATAATATAATATATTGATTTAATCTTTCATTTAATTAACAAAAATATACTTAAAATGCATAATATTTCATTGAAAGTAAATTTCTGAAGTATATCATTCAAATAAAAGTATGCGTAGATTATCTAGTAACAACAAAAAACCAGTTATGAGTTAGCAAAATCAAGATGAAAATTAAATTATATCAAATGGCACGTAAAATAAATAGTGTGTTAGATCAAATTATAGATACGCGAAATAAATAGAAATAACTATGGTTCATTAGTTTGTGCAATCAAGATTGTATTGTATGTATCGCATACATTACATACGAAATAACTCAATTTATTTATGTAAACGAACACTGCGAGCTTTTCGCAAAATATTTTATAAGAATTGTTATTGCAGAGCGAAAAAACGTTCTCGTGTTTGAATTCAATTTCCAATTTCGCATAAGGGAGAAACATTCGTATGAAGTTAGTATAAAATAAAGAAAGTTCGCATTCTTATTTGTCGAAAAAAGTTCGCTCATTGCAGGACCGCAAAAGGCATTGATTTTCAATTTCTGAAATAAAATAAAGTAGAATCTACCAGTGTTTTATGTTTTACGCGTTCCGGCGAAAGATTTATTATATCGGCCACAATAAAAAGGCGAATTCAATTAAAAATTCAAAGAGATCGTATTTTGCTTCTGTTCCGTTAAAGCGAGGCGTTTTCCGAAAAAGCACCAGACCGTGAAAAGACAAAGAAAACCGGTGATTTACGCGACTCCATACGAAACTTTTCCGGAATCGTTGGTTAACAACATTTTTTTCCGGACTTTCGTCCTTTCTGTCACATAAAACAAAAAAAATGAGAAAGTGTAGGCGTTTCTTATTTTAGAATTTCAGAATATGATATAACTATTGGTTACTTTTTTTTTGATTAAATAAAATAATTTAAATCAACGTAAACAAACCAATAATAGATAAAATCTTTAAATTGATTTTCTTTCATTTTTTATTCGAAACTTATCATGTTAACTCAATTGTACAATTTTATTACAACCAAAACACCAAACGAAACTTTTCTATGTTTATGGTAAATGTGTTTTGATACTTGTGTACTATGCGATCAATGTTAAACATAATGAATCAGATTAGGTTAAGTTGTCCGTTAAGTTAAGCTAGGTTATTTTTTTTTTCTCTATTTTCATGGTAAATTAAATCTAGTCATGTTGGGTTACTTTTCAGATTCAGTTAGGTTAAGTGTCACATTGATCACACAATGCACGAGGACTTACTTATATTTTTGTTTCATATTATTGAATTCAATAAAAAAAAATAGATAAATATATATCTGATAAATAATAAAATATCTATTTGAACTTCGATTTGAAAAAAAATCTGTGAAAAATTTGTCAATCTTTTTTCAGACGTATAAGGGAAACTTTTTCATGCGATAGTCGAAAATCTCTGAAAAAATCACCACAAATTACTATTTCAGCTTGTGTCCTTGCCGAAAGTGGGTCATGTACGTGCAAGGAAATGTCTTTACATACATTTTCATTTGCAAAATCGTGTGTATGTATCCCGCAGGACCGCAAAGAATCTTTATCAATTTTTCAGCTCATCCATTCCGAGGCTCGAAAGTGTGCGGCGCCCGTTTGGCGCACAATATGCCGAAAATACTCTAGCCCTATATTATATCTTGTACTTGACGTAAATTATGTACGAAAGAATCGGGAAATTCTCACAGAGACGAAGGAAGATTCTTAGAAGTTTAGGGAATTCTGTTCGTACGTACCTATGGAAGTTTCCGTGGTGAGAGCGCTTCTGAAACAAAATGGAAAATATGTATTTAGCCAAAGATAATGTTATCGTAGGAAAATGCGTATTTTATTAGGATGGAGTGAAAGATGGATTGCGAAAGATAAATTTGGGATTACTCGCATAAGCTTGATTCATCAAAATGTACTTACATAAAAATGTATCGTCGGATATTACGTTATATTATATGTACATATGTGCATATAAGCGAATGTACGTATAAAATGTACGAGTTTATTTTCGTGTAATATCAAGTTTACGGACTTTACATAAGCTAAAGATTTTCTTGTGGATTTAGTTTTTCACGGGAAAGATTTAATTTTGTTTGAGTCGAAGCGAGATTATGAAATACGAAGTTTGTTAGAGCTAAGTTCGATACTTTTTACGTTTGATTAGTTTTGATTTAATTTTAAACTACTTTGTGAATGAAAAGTTTTATAAGAATATTGTGGAAAAAATTAAATAAAAATCAAATTCTAAATAAATAATTAACTAAAAAAATATTTGAAATTCTTCGCATTTGTATATTTTTTTAAAGCATTTAATATTCGAATTATTTTCAATTGAAAACTTTCATAAAAAAAATTATCAATGATTATTTTGTAATTATATAAATATAAGAAATAAATTAACCGTAAATGATGAATATAGTTATCTGTTTTTATATTATAATATTACAAAATTATACACTCACATTCTATTGACAGAGTTTAAGATTATTTTACCCTTTTTATTAATATTTAAATTTAAAGCAATAAAATAAAAAAAAAATCATTAGATTCACAATCATAGATTTTTAATATTTCAACTGGAATGGAATCAGATTTCTCAAAATGCAAAGTCAAAAAATCATACGGAAAGCGCTTCACACAAAAATGTATGAATAAGCATTAAACTTAATTTAAGCCTAGATGTTGCATTTCGAAGAATTTTCAACTCTCGGCGGTCTGTTTAATTAAAACCCCGCTTTTCCTCAAAGTCGGTCTCGTATTTTTTTTTCAGCGCGATTTTTTCCATCCTGAAAAGTCTTTTTATCTCTGCACGAGGATCGCTGAAGGATTTACCGACTCCCACCAAAAAGACAGACTCTCCGACTCTTTAAACCTTTTTCTCGTTAAGTTTCGTGTCGGTGGATTTTCCGCGCTTTCGGCTCTGTATCGTATGTACAGGGTGAGGCAAAAAAGCGAAACCGCAATTTGAAAAGGATCGCAGATTTGCTAGAGAAGATTGCGATTTCCATCGATTTATGAGTCGCTTAAGTGATTCTTTTAGATGAGTTGTTATTAGCTGTCGATGTCTGGTGTTGCTTTATATTATATTATCGATTTTAAGCTGATTGAGAAATGGTATATTTATAAAAAAAATCAAATTCGAATTTGTGAAGAATTATATGTAATTCTGTTTTTATATGTAGCTTTTGCTGTTATCATCACTCTTTTTTGCTCTAAAATTAGCATCTAACTCTTTTTTTTTTGTATAGATTAGAGAGAGAGAAAGGTAACAGCAACACGAATAGCAATAGCTATATTTAATTGCCATATAAAATCGTTGAATATGTAGTTCACAATATTCAATGGAGTTCAATGAAAAAATGAAAATAATCATGAATTAAAATTCATAAAAATATTCTGTCAGATAACTTACTTGACTCTTTGAATAGAATTTATTTTCGATTAAAAATAGAAAATTTGTTGTAACGATGCAGAAATCTTTCCATATTATGTTCAATCAACAACTATGAAAAGTGTCATTTAAATCTGATTAAAATTTAACGAAAAAATAAATTACATTTAGGTAGATTAGCATTAGTTTTCATAATGATATATATAAAGTTTTTCAATAATTTGAAATATCCAAGGTTAACGAGTCTAAACTAATTTCTAATTTGAAAACTTCCCCGTCCTTGTCTGAAAACATTATTGTGTATCAATTTTCACGTCGAATTCAAACTAACTTCGAATTGAGGCAACTAAACAACATTTAGCGATTCTGAAATTTCGACCTGAAATCGGAATGTTTCAGATTTCATCGCCGTTGTAATGAAGGTCTAGTTAAAAACAAGGAAACGAAATCGATTGGAACTTTTCAATTTCCTCGAGCAAATTCCGCAGTCGGTCATTTATCACTTGGACTCACGAAGAAAATGCGAGTTTTCAATTTTAGAATATCGAAAGAAAATGGGAAAGAAAAAGATCTTTTTTTTAGTATCGTTCGACTGGAATGATTGAGATTACGCGTGCAATTTTTGGATTTTTACATTTCGCGGCTCGTTTCTATTCAAGATGATTATATTGAAAGTTATGTATGCAATTTTAAAATATATAAAATTTTAAATTGTTACATTTTGTTCGAGTTTATATTCCTGTAAAGGAGAATGAATCTATTCGACTCGTTACACTAGAATGCATGTAAATTGTATGTGGGTCAGTTGAATCAATGTTATGTTTCAACACAAAATGTATTCAAACGTAGTTTTCAAAATTACAAGAGAAGTTATAATAGAGATGTTTTCATTATTTACATTCAAATATAATATAATAAAATTGTTTTAAACACAAAAGATTATGATAATTTAATGAAAACAGATTATCCTTGACTATTGTGAATAACACACTTTTCTGTGTACAATAAAATATATTTAAAGAATAAAAATGCTTTAAATATTTGTTTCAATTAAAGAAGTCTTACACTAATAAAAATAAAAATATATTTGTTTTTCAGCCAGTTACTAAAAACACTTGGTTTAACTTTAATAAACCTAAATTGTAACCTAATATTGTAAAGAAATGAACAAAAACTATATTTGACCTTACAAAAAATCTATTCTAACCTAACCTAACTGGACTATTAAGTAACTTACTGATTGGATAACAGAAAATAATCGAAGAAAAAGAAAACAATGAATGCTTGACCGAAATTGAAATCTAATCCAACCAAGCACAACCAGACCTATTCAAGAGCTTTATCGACTAGATAACAGAAAATAACCGAAGAAATAAAAAATAGGCGATAAACAAATAAATCCCGAGGCCTCGTTAACAATTTCCCGCTACAAGGAAAAGAAGAGCGGGAAAAGCGCAAATATGGACATATAAATTTTCCGGATCTCGTACACGGGCCATTATTAGTTGGCGGGTTTCGGAATCGAAATCCTTGCTCCTCTGGGAAGACATAAATCGACGTAATGAAATGGACCTTTTCTTGGCGGTAATGCCACATGTTGCCCGCAGAATGTTGCCATTGTTTTGCACATATCTATAAGATATTTCAACAATAGTAGAATTTTCAGATTTTTCAAAGAAAAAGACTAAAATTTTGATATTATTAGTGTTAATGTTGTCATGTAATTGATAACTTGAATTTTCAACATTTGTTGAAATGTAGTGCGAGTAATTGTCGGTGCGCGCACTTGTCGGGGTACTATTTCATGTGGTAAGATTTAAAAATAGCTACGACAAAAGAAACTTTATTGAAAAAGTAGAACAGTAGTAGTAGTAGAAAGTAGTAGAGTAGTAGAAAAGTAGAAAAGTAGAAGTAGATTAGAAAGAATATTTATACAATAATAAAGTTGAGTGGTATTATTCCAAATATTTGCATGTCAACACGAAAATCAAAATGATCAACGTATCAATATGCAGACAAACATATTGATTGAAAATAAACAAGCGAAAATTATTGACTTGCAAATTGTGCAAACAAAATTAACTGATTTGGTTATAATTTTCGTTCATTATATAATGATATGTTTTCACGAAAATCACAAAATATTTTCTGTATTGGCAATAAACTTTATTAAATTTTAATTAAAATGAAAGCATATTGAAGCAAAAATGATTTTAATATGAAACATGAATGAAAACACTTTATGAAAAGCAAAGTTGTTGTAAAAGCATTTGACGCTTTCACAAGAATCAACCATAATAAATTTTTGTGTCTATAGACCGTTTTATAATTTCCTCTTAAATACAACAACCATTTAAAGAAAACTCACAGCTATCAAAGTATTATACGTTCAATTAACAATAGAGAATTTTCACCTAACGTCATTTTCGTCCGAACAATAACAAATAATTCAATTGAAAGCCGACGATTTTCTACTGGGGATTTTCAGTTCAATTCTTCTCGCCACGGTTTTCTATCAACCGAAAAACTTTTTAATTCGGCGGGAAATTCGAAAGGGGTTAAATTGGTCATTAATCAATTCGAAACGGAATCCTTTGCTTTCTGAAGAACGAGACGATTTCGATTTTTGCGAAGGAGGTGACTTTCACATTTTCCAACTGAATGTATTTTTTTTATTTCATTTTTTGAAATATTGAACATTTTCCATTTGGTCTTTTGGTTCATTATAGGTTTTTATTTCAAAGGGAGAAATATATGGATTGAATGTTGTAGGTATGAGAAAAAACCCTGTTAGTTTCACTGAGAAAAATGTTCATTGTTTTCAAAGAAAAATGTGTCTAATTAAATTTCTAGGAATATTTATGTGAATATTATAAAAATACCTTGAAACTTGTAGTATGATAAAATTCTTCGAGTTAATATAAAAGCAGTAACATTTTACTTCAACTTTTCCTACGTAGAAAGATTTTAATTCAAATCGAGTCTTTTGTGATTCGTTTCATTGAAGTTTTTGTAATTTGTCTGTAGAATTCGTGACGAGAATTTTATAAAATTTTCGAACACACAAAATTCCGAAATCATTTAAATTATTCCCGCCGTGAAAAAAAAGGTTTGAATTCCAAATAATTTTAACTGAAAATGATCGTAATCGATTGTGATTCTAAAGAATTTAAATTCAATATTATAAAATATGATTTTTTAATTAATTCAGTTCTTTGGTTAATTTCTGGTTACTTTTAATTAACGGAATTCGATTAATTAACGAAAAAAATGGACAAGCGAAACCAAAAGCGACACAAAGGTATCGAGTTAAATTAGTCACTGTTCCGTTGGAATTCAAATTTTGTACAAAAAATCATCCAATTTCACATATTGAAATTCATATTTTATTTAAAAATTCCATGTAAAACGATATGAAGTTATTAAAAAGATATATTTATTTTTCCACGAACCGAAAATCAAATTATCCATTAGTGCATACGAAACATGATACGATTCAAAAATATTATACGTATTTCATACAACTATTCAATTTATTTCGATTGTAATGAAATTAAGGAATTTACAAAGGCTAGCTAAAAACATTTTTTTTTAATATCAAACTCAAATTTGACACAAAATAGCAAAAATAAACACACAAATCATTATCTGAAACGAATCACGTGCGATAAATCAGAAGGTCGAACAAACAGATCTCGAATAGTTTTTACAGCTAGAAATGTCTACAAGTCACGTTTCCTTAATAATTACAGAAGCATTAATGAATAATGGACGATAAATAAATATTTCGCCTACGAATAAGGAGCGAGGAATTAATCTGTCATTGAATTCCGTATAAATATCGAAATGTCAGTTAAGCGATTAGCGATTGCCATTTTTGTACGTGGAACTAACGATTCACATCTGTAATTTGTTCCTTGTACGAAGTTATCTTAACACGTTTTCTCTATCGGATAAATATTGATTAAATTAATGTTGAATGATTCATGTTTTCATAAAAATATTTTAATATATTCATAATTTTCAATATATAATATCTTGAATGCAAGAAACATTATATAGTTTTCAGTCGGTTTAAAGAATTTCGAAAACATTTTGCAATGACACAATAATACGTGTCTGGGTCCTTGGAGGTTAGAGTGAATGTCAAAAAGGTTGAGGAAGATTCAAAATGAGAAATGTAACATAAAACTGCAACGAGGTCAGAAGTGCAACTCGTTTATTATGTTAAAAAGAACCGCTGTAATAAAGATGCTGTGAAATTCAAACGAGACACTATCAAAGCGAAGGTTCGTAATGAAAACAAAGCAATTTGTGTCAAAACTGTTACACTGTATGACATTGGTTGTCTGATTCCGAATATTCTAGATATGAATAAATTTAATGTTCAAACTTTGATATTTTCATTCGGATCGAAATTTCAGGAATGATATCTTTGAATAAATTATTTTTTTTTCTAATAACTTGATCATAATTTTCTAATTAGATGTTATTAAATAGAAAGTGTTCTGCTTAATTGTATCATTGAGTCATAAATATATGTAATAATCAAATACCTGAACGATGTTTTCATTTTCAGTTTCACTATCGAAAAATAAACTGATGAAAACAAAATGAATCTGTTCTTTCGAATCTAAACTCAAATCGATACTATTTAAAGATGCATCCACACTAGAAAACTTTCTTGAAAAAATAAACTTACACAACTAAACCATTTAAAAGCTCAAAATATTAACATCATATTTTCATTTTAATATCTCAATTTATCAGGTGAAACTCTAAGGCTCTATCTTTGAATTGTCGATTAACAATTTGTCAACAGTAATAATGGTCAAATTCTATAAGAAAAAATTGACTTAAATTAAACAGATTAATCCACGATCACAACAAATATTACCAGTATATATAGCATGGTATTATTTCGATCATGAAAAGATCACCGTTCGGTTCAAAGATCGGCTCATATGTAAACAGAGCACAGCGTGTCCCAAAAGTGGCAAAGAGAGAAAAGATGGCCACTTGCCATCAGCTGTTCCGGCCAATGTGAGACCTTGAAATGTGAGGGTCTATTTTAATTTGACAAAACACGTGCCAAATGTCAAAAATAACGTCGTTGCGTGTTGATAACCTCAAACTTTATAGATACGAGAAAAAAGTATTGACTCACTACTCGAAAATGTACACTTCAAACTTTTCACAACAATTTTCACATCAAATGAAATGATTTCAACTTGGAATCGAATATTATAATAATGCATTAATAAATTATATTTTTTGATACATGTCTGTTATGCAGTCAACAAAACTCTCGATCTAACTAAATTATTAAAAAGGGTAACAAAAACCTGTCCTAATTTAACCTAACCTCATTCATATCTTGCTGAGAATATTTCTTCGATTCAATTCATTACTGGATGATATAATACTTAAAATACAATTTATCAATATTTATTTCATACGAACGATCATAAGAAATACTTAAAATAAAATTAGCATCAATCTAAGTATTCGATTAGTATTAGAAACAACAAATGCACAGTACAATACAACATCACGATGCAAATTTCGCATGCAAATCGCTCATGCACATCTCATAAAATATTTATTAACCCATTAAGCGCCGGCACGTAGCTTCTTTGGGGTGTTGAAAATACATAAAATTAAGATGTCAATCGGCTTCGAACTAGTATCGAATCGGATATTAGAAGATTTATATTCTCATTGTGGTTTAACGACTCTTTGTTGGTTTAAATCAAAGAGTCGACCGAACGAATTAATTTGTTTCGTCGAAAAATCGAATCGATGTTGTCTTAAAAGCTTAGTTTTTTCTCTATTTTCGGATCATATTTGTTTTTACGCTTAATTTATTTTGTTTTCGTATCTGAAAAGAAAGTGAAAGTCATTTTGGATGAAAGGACTTCGTAAAGCCTTAGTTTCCGCAATGAATAGCTCTTTTTTGAAAATCGTACTTTTTAAATAAAAAAAAGCTCGTTTTGCAACATTTTTTTTCCTGTAGAGAATTTGATTTATCGCAGATGTGATTCTAAAAAAAATCACATTGTGAAAAGGATCTTATTTCGCATGAAATGAACTGGAAATTTATAAAATACCGTATCTACGTCTTTCGATACGATGCGAGGAATTTGAACTGAACATACTTCATGATTTGAATATTATAGTTATTCAAAATATATTCTGAGAAAATGTTTACAGATGTTTTCCATACTGAACTGAATATTATGTTTCGTTTTTTGATGATTTGAAAAATATTTTTAAATTTAATTCAGTCGTCTTTGAAATGAAATCGTACTGAGATAAAATTATTCTTGGTATAAAAATATAATTTCTTAATGAAGTCTAATTTTGAATCAAACAAGTTCGAGATCAAAATGAAGATACGAAATCAAGAACGATTCCTAGCCGCAAAATCTCTTTGATCTCACAAACGAAATCCTCACTTATTTTGATCTTATTTTCACAAACGAAAATCATGAAAATCTTCCTGAAAGTATCAAACTCCTTCCGCATAAAAATACGCAAATCAATCTATACTTGTAATGTATAAAACGATGGATTCCCAAGGCGATCTTTCGATAGATTCCATCGTCTTTGCATAATTCAAACGAGGAATTTTCTCTAGAATCTAGAAGATAACATCGCATAATTGCATGAGATAATATCTCTGATGAAAGAACGGTTTTCATTGATTGTGCATACAAAAGGAACTTTGCATTTGCGAAAGGAATGGAGTCTCATTAAAGGATAGTGTTTGCTATGGTGAAGCAATTCGATATTCCTACTGGACTCGTTGAATTTCGAGATTTCATCTCGATATCGAATGCTGTTGAAATTCTTCGTTATTAATGAACTTTTGTTAAATTTCGCTGTATTCAAGTATGAGATGGAATTGAATATTAAGAATAAAGCTATGATTGATTTAAATAAAGAGTTGTTGAAAAATCTCATTGATTTTTTGCATGGTTTTCTATTTTCGACGAATTGAGAATGTTTCTGTGTTCAATAATGAGTTTTATAATTGGTTTTAAAGCATTTTAAAATCAAATTAAAGTATAATATATTGTATGTGCATATGATGTGTATATTCGATGCAGTTAATATAGGTTTAAATCTAATCTTGTTAGTTGTTGATTTCAAAGTGGAACTTGTGAAGTTACTCATTAAGTTCAAAGTTAAATTACGACTGTTTGAAACTTTATTCGTTTATTTTTTAAATTCAATTTATCAACTATTAAAAATAACGTTGATATTTGTTTGCTATGAATAGAATATTTTATTGGTATTGTACATATTTATAATGTAAAACGACGAAATGAAATTAAAATCATGGAAAATTTCCCAATTATGCATTCACACAGAATAGAGCAACTTCATCAATCAGTAGTTATTCTCTCGAGATATACTCCTTTAGCAATCTTCTGGTGAAACGAAACGAAACGAAACGAAAAAGCACGTTTTACTTAAACTTCAACGAAACTAACTTCGATCTGCTAACTTTTCATTTTGAAATCGCGCTACAAATTTTAACTAACCGGTCTGCGAAACTTCCGCACGTTAATTTTCAGCTTGTTGATATAAATTCGCACAGAATCTTCCTTTTAAATATAAAAATATTTAGATTTATCAATTTGCAAAACCGACTTCAAAGTAATATTGCATTAGCAAATCGCTTGGACAAGGTTCAAATATATCGCAGATCGTGTGCAATAAAATCTCAATATAACATATGGAGGAGATAACGGATTGATGTCTTCAATTGCTTCAGGAAACTATTTGAAATTTATTTTAGATAACACATTAATAAACCAAGCACGATTGTATTTTTATTTGTGTTGATTTAACAACACGTTATAAATTCGTACTTGAAAATAAATTTATCGAATTTATTCGTACTGTGAAATAAATTAGAAATGTTCTGACTAGACGTGATTTAGATACGACATATTTCATGTAAAATTTGAACCCTCATTATGTGTGAATTTTCAAAATATTTCACACGTAAATGTGGAGAAAATACGTTAAATCATGAATTATTCTTCACATGTATCTTTTTGGAAACGAGTGAAATTTCAAATTTTGATAATAAGCGAACGCTCAATTCTAAATATATGGACGAAACGCTTTCGGAATCGTAATTACTCTAATTGCGTTTTAAGATTTTTATCGATCGCATAAATATGAATGAGATACTGTAATATATTCTGAAAATTATCGTGAAAATGCATACAAAATATATTTTCAGTGTTCGCACAGAGAACATCAAACGTATGCATCTCTTTGATAAATGGCTGCATTTGTAGAAAATATCAAAACTTTGTGTACACTGACATTTCAATTTATAGGGATTGCATTTTAGAAAATTGCAACATTCAGTTGAAATATTGAATAAATTATTATGCCGAAACAAGATTTGGTTTATCGAATATTCAAATACTACATATATTAAAATTTATATGTAGTTTGAACAGAATTTTATTATATGGTATGTCAATAATTGAAAATATCGAAATGTATCGACTTATAGACACATTTTATGTCATAAAATGTTTACAGATTGAAATTTTCCAATATGAGCGAAATTTTAATATTAAAACGAAAGACTTGAACTATTTAAAATATTCTGAAAATTTATTGAAATATTTTAAAGTTCCACAGATTTTTAACTTTAAACATTATTTTCATGTAAGTACTTTCAGTAAAATATGTGCAAATTTTATTTCATTCAAATACAGATCGATTGATCATTCATTTGGAAAATCGTTAGAAAGTTCATCGAATATATTAAATTTTTAATTAAGCATTATCGAAAATATTTTTTTTTATTTCAAAAACTGATATAATAAATAATGTTTCACAAAAAATATTAAAGGATATATGATAGATAGTTATAAAACGCTACATTTTTATTACATTCATAGTTCTAAAATTTTTTAATAAATTCCGAACACTTTGCTAGAATAAAATTCCGCTTTCGAAAAAGAAACTAAACAAAATTCTCGAACAAAAAAAATACAAAGCTAATTTTTCGTTGATAGAGTACATGAAAATTCGTGACTTTCTCAAAAAAAAGGTAACGTTTGCAACAGAAAACGCCAAAAATATCCTAACAAAATAGTGCACACGAGAGAGAGAGAGATTTCCCTAACACGTGAAATATAGCCTCTCGAAACCGGAACTTTCGTATTCCGGAAAACCGACACGTCCCGGTTTATCGGAAATTGGGAAATTTTGGCGCGTCACGCTTCCGGTACACGCGTGTCGCGATTCATGCGAAATTTACTCACAAACCGCGGTCCAACTTTACTAGTTTTGTGTTGGTAGGAAAAGTGATGTTTGTACGTAGAAGATGCTTTTTTTCTCTTTTCGTTATATCTTGCCGTTTGCGTTCGTTCGATGGAAGATTTATGTTAAACGAATGATGCTTGCGATTCGAGTGGTTTTTTTATATTAGATTGGGGTGTAATCCTTTTCGGGGATGAAATACAGGGATGTGGTATTTTGTTTTTTTTTCTGGGAAAGGGGAAGAAGTTATTTTTTTATTGATATTTATAAAAAATATTTTCGAAAATATTTTTTTTCATATTATTTTTTGAATAGTTGATTCAATAGTTGTTCTCAAAATCTTTTTCTTTGGTATATTATAATAGTAAAAAAAAAAAAAACTATTAAAAGAGCATTATTTACCTCACAAACGATACCTTTGAAAAAATACTGTTTTACGACAATTTTCACTAATAATAATGAATTAAATAGAATTTACAAGTCGATTTTATAGTTCAACCCAAATTAATGGCGATTCATATCTCGATAGTGAGGGAAGAATACTTAATACAATTTGATTTGAAAATTTCAGTTAATTATTTTTTCTTTTCTTCTACACTTCATTATTCCTATTCAATCTCGTATTCATAAATATGATTTAAAAATCTTATTTTAAACATAAAATATACTGAGAAACATCCTATATTTTCACAATATATTCAATTGTATGAAATTTTTAATACACATTAAATATTATTTTTCAAAATTTTCATTTGAAAACCATTGAAATGACTGATTTTTATCGAATGAAACCAGATATAATTAAATTCCTCTAGTTGTATACAATCTCGGAAGCATGGATATTTCAAATAATCGAATAGCGACAGTAACGAAAGAAATCTATAGACGTTTATAAACAGATACAAAATAATGAATATTTAATACACTGATTTTTTTTTTCAAAAAACCCCATAAAATGCATTCTTATCATTAAAACCACGAAATGAAAAAACAAAACATTTCCCAAAAGACACGCACGAAAAGCGACAAAATCAAGATCGCGCGTCCGTTCAAAGAGAAAAAACCTCATTGTTACATTTTACATTACGTTACAGCGTTTCATATTCCTTCAATTTTTTTCGAAAAAATAAGCAAGAATTTATCTCGAGACGTCGTCCTTTTTCACGTTTTATACGAAGGGCCCTCTCGTACAACACACGAGTCCGGAATAACAAAAACGCAAAGCGATCGAAAATATCGCCCAAACGGGACAAGACCGTGTTTGTCGAAATTAAATCATAAGACCGGCGGGCTTAAATAAAATATATTGCAAGAAATAAAATGAAATAAAATAGAAATAATAAAGACGAATGAGGGTTATGAGTCGGATGCTCCGTTTTATAGTCACGTAGTATGGATGCGGGATGAGGATTATTTTCGAGACTTTATTTACTCCGCGTGTCTTTTATTAGGTTTAATACCGCGGGGAGTGTAGTTTTGGAATTGCTTTTTTCTTGCGAGAGAATAGTTTGTTTGGGAATATGTCCGTTTTTTTAAATGAAAGGTCATTGTATTGTTAGTTTTTTTCAATTGAGATTTTGATACTTTTTGGGTGAATCATTGTTACGGCGATTAACCTGACATAACTTTTCAAATCTGAATCAAACTCAACTAACCTATCTGAAAATTTAAAACCTAGCTTAATTTAACCTGTCAAGTTTCGTGCTGATGCTCCAAAAGTTCTGTAGTTTTATCCAATAGCTAGTTTCGTAAGAGGAGTTTTGAATTTTTTATTTGTTTGAGAATTTTGTATATATGTAGGTACAACAGTTGTTAGAATTTCCATTAAAACTCAATAGAACTAGCTGTTTGATGTGTTGAGGAAAACGAAACAAATTATGTACATATACGAGAAGCATTACGACAATAAAATAATGAATATAATGTAAAATCATGTATATGTAGGTATGTTTTCATTACAATCTAATTTAGCTCTTTCATTTTAGTTTAGCTTATTCAAAAAAAAAATCAATTAACAGAATTTTAAACTAAAAGTTTTCTTTCAAAAAAGAGTACCTTGAACATTGCATTTTACACTCATGTGAGAACATAGAATTTACATAATAAAAAAAATATGACGACGAACATAAAAGCATAGAAATTTTCACCTTTCATACACTCTAATTAAAATTCCATACAATGCAAAAATTGAATATAAAAATTCTGCATTCAAAGAAAAAATCTGCGTGTTATATCCACATGAAGTTGTACATCTACATGTTTTTGTTAATAATGTGGAAATTACGCAAATAGACTATTTTAGGAATGTTCGATGTTAAATTGTAGATTGTTTATCGAATGATCAATTCTTTCCCTCTGTATAAATTATCTCGATTCGCTTAACATGAAAAATGACGATATGAATTTTACGACGTCTTTGACAATCTCATCCGAAGAATCTATGCATAAAAGTAAAAATATATTAAATTAAAAGAAATTCGATTACGTTGCCTTTTACTTATTTTCACAAAATGAAGAAAAATAACATAATGGGGAAGATGGGACAAATATTAAAAACCGTTCGATTGGAAACGTTCCATTGCGAACAACGTGGTAGTAATGAATAAGTAATTTTGTTTGAATTAAATAATATTTATTTATACTTATACATTATAGTATGATAATTTAAAGAGTAGTAATTTGGAAATACTTTTTTAATTACCAAAATCACCCACGAACATTTCAAATTTTGAATTCATAATTTTACCAGTTCAGGAGTCTAAATAGTAAATTGAAAATATCTAAGCTAATTCAATCTAGCCAATTCTATTAAGGATCTAATACTATAAAAACTTTCAAAAACAATTTTATTTATGAATTCGTAATTGCAAATACATCCTTTGAACCTCGTTCGCCGATTTTATTGAGACTTAATGGAAATATACCGTAAGTAAACATAATACTAATGTACGAAAATGCTACCATCAATATTTTTTCCGGAAAATCATATCAAGTTTAGTATATTTGTTAGATACACAAACGAAAAAGGTTTCATAGGAAACATTTAGACACATCGAGAAAGGGATAAAGCTGATAATAATTTTGCCATCGTTTGAACAATTAATATAAAGTGATTTATGAAAAACATTCTGTTTTGTTAGTTTAAGTAAAAATATACTGATCCTTGAATAATGATAACAAAAAAAATTTTTTTTACTAGAACTTCATGCTTTAATTTAAACTGCGTTCCTAGCATGTTTCAACAATTTCTGCTTCAGAGCTTTAAGGACTTTCTACAGTAGACAATAAATTTATAAAATTTTGATTTCTCTACTTTAATATTTTCAAAATCTCAATAAAACCAACCTCATAAGAAACACAATTCGAAACCCAACTATACAAAACCACATCGTACTCATCCAAACACACAAGCTCAAAATCCACATTCAGCACACGCTCAAATCCCAATTAATCAACCGCGATTTCTCTCAACTATCCGCTCGAATTTCCCCGGCTAAGATTTCCCTTCGAATTATTCAAAGCCTTCCCCAGACTGGTGTATTTGTTTTATTTAAACGAGATATCCTCCGTACAGTGCGAAGGAAGGAAACGCGTTCTACCTGAGGAAGGAAACGAGAGGAACTCGACGCAAAAACGCGAGGAATGATAATAAACATGACGACGAGACAAGACGAATCCTAGATGGGCTTTTCGCAATAAAAACCTTCCCTCTCTTGTATATTGTATAGTACTACGCGAAAGCCTCGAATGCGTGTGTTCTCGCATTTAGCTCCTTGTTTATGAATACATGAGTTTAGTAAATTTTCTTTCGGCGTACTTTTTTTGAGGAAATTCGGAAAATTTCTAAAAAAATATTAGTTCAGATTTTTTGTGATATTCGACAAAATATTTGATGGGTTCGGTTTGGTTAAGTTGATTTAGGTTTAAGATTAGTTTTATTTATTTTGATGAGTCAGGTGAGATTCGATTTGATTTGATTGGACTATGTTTTAGGTTGAGTTGGATTAAATTTGGGATATTTTTGTTTAATGAATGGAAATATTGTTTTTATGATACTTCAATTAATTCTTTTTCAATATGAAAATTTTCTTTCAAATGATTAACACCTTCATAGCAAAAGGTTTTTTCGATTTTAAAGATATTTACTAGTTTTCACTATTTTTATTATACTAATTTTTCTATTAGACTAAAAGTTGAATATTTTACTTGAAAAATATAAGCTTTGAAAAGAAAATTATTTAAATTGAAATGAAGCTTATTCCTAAATGATTTTTTTTCACATTATCATAAACCTTCATAGTTCATCACAAAAGTGTAAAGAGCTTTTTATAATAATTTCACGCCATCGAAACACGATCCCTCTCCAAATTGAACGAAAACACGAAAGCTTAATTCAATATTTTAGCTCAACAAAAAAAAATTACAAAAAAGTACTCTTTATCATTTTATGGATATCTTATAGCTCGCACTAGAAAAAAAAATCCATTTCGCGCTCGTATTATGTTTGAATAAGTGCGCGCTTTTTATTTTCGCCATTTTCTTCCATCACATCGGATGAAATTTCGCAATTTCGCTTCGAGCTTACGGAAAACTTATTTTCCGCGAATTATTTACACTCGTTCTTTCGCAACGAATTAGCGGAAAGGACCTTGTTAAAAGTATGACGAACAATCGGCTCGCCTTAAGCGAACTTGTTGAAAAAGTTCGTACGTTATAATATTTTACGAAACGCGATATAATCATGTGAAGTTTTCAATATGTATTCAACCGAACACGAGCCGAATGAATATTTTGAGGAAACATGATACGGATCAAAGATTTTATAGAATTGAAATAAACTTTATATTATATTAAAATTTGTTGAACTAGAATGTACGAAATAATTATTTATGAATATAATTTTAAATTAAATTGCTAAAAATATATTTTTATAATATGCTTGCTTTATTCATTTTTATATAAATCATCCGATTGCCATCAAAATTAAGTGAGATGTGAATGCGTCTTAATATATTATTATAGGAAAAATAATTTTATAATTCAAAAAATGTGAGTTTTACATAAAATATTGTATAATAATTCAATCATACTTGGAAATAAATATGAGAATAAATATGACGAATAAATATGAGATCATAAATTCTAATTTATGATTTGTAAAGAAAGTTAATTCATTATCATCTGTAAAATCTCGAGCAACGTTAAATAACAGAAGTTCGCATTAAATAAATATAACAAAAATCTAATAGCCATTCACATGTGACCATTGCCGTTCTCATGGTCATTGACGTTAAACTTAACTTCTAACATTTAGCTATTTCTAGGATATTCGAAAGATATCAAGCAAGAAATGCAACGGCAAAAAGAATCACATTAACCATAATTTTCACTCAAATTCACTGCAAATATTGTATAGTTTCACAAAGCCAACACACATATCAGCATTTCGTACAATAGAACAACACATAGATCAAACGGTAATCCTACAATAGACAAATCCAAACACATAGCTCCGTGCGCTAAACAATAGTCCATTCGATTTAATCAACGCGAGCCATTTAAGCTATTGCTAAAGCTAACTACGCTCAACCGATACTCGTTCGGAGGATGGATATAACTTAACGCGGAACACATTACTCGAATTGCGCGCTTGGATTTATACAACGCGGTGTTTTTCCTCTTTGTTTAGGGTAGAGAGTGTTGTGTGATGTTGAAGTGTCTTTTTCATACGTGATGTATGAGTGGTGTGTGTTGTCGGATGAAATTTCACATTTTCAGCGATTAGTCACGAGTGGTTATGATATGCGATACTGAGTTGTGTGTAATGTGTGTAGCTCTAGAATGCTTTTTGCTTCATGTAAAGCTTTGGTATGTTTTGAAAATATCTGTGAATTTAAATCACAAAATTTTGAATGTAAATGGTACTTATTAATTTTGATTATTGTTTGGGTAATGGTATTACTAATGATTTTACAATTCAGAAGTATTAGAATTTAGAGTATTTTCAATCTGTCTATACAGTTATTCTGAAAAATGAAGGTAGTACACCTAACATTTAAAAAGTAAATAGTGATTTTCAATCATTTAAAAGATTTTTTTGTATTAATTATGTTAATATCTTGGTGAAAAAAATAATTTTGATTGGATGAATTTCACTATCCAATTTAAAAATGTTAGATGTACGCTCAATTTTTTTTATTTTACATATATGACGACTGAATTTCATAATGGGCACAAGTGACCTTTTTTTATCGATATTGATTTAAGTACAAAAAATGGTTCTTTATCATATATAGAACCATTTTCTGTACTTATATTGATTTCGATAAAAAATATCACTTGTGCTCTTTATGAAATTCTGTCGTCGTATGTAAATCTTAATGTTAATCTTTTTTTTTCAATTTTCCTCTTAAACTTTTCATTAAATTTCGATCAAACTAAGAATTGTTAAAAAAATATTGATAAGTATAAAAAGTACCATTGTAAGCATTTTTCAAATAACATACAATAGCATAAACTTTATTTCAATTCAGTTTATTTTGACGAACATTTGAAATTCGAGAAACACAACCGAAACAAACAAAGAACCGAGATTTCACACGAGCGTATCTTTGAGAACCACTATTCGAAACAAAAGAGAGGAAGTTTGCGAAGCTTTGTGTTCGAGACGCTAGCGAATTGATGGCCCCGGATTTAAGGGGTCACTTTGCGGCGTCGAGACGCTCGTCTAACATAACCTAACCTAACCCTTGTGTGTGGCACCGCCCTTATAATGCTGAATTATTGACAATTATACGGCTGTCCGTTTCGTAGCAGTGGCGCTTTGATTAATTTCATTGATCTGTTATCGGCTTTCTGTGAGGGGTTTTATTTGACGGAAACACTCCGAGACGTTCGAATCTATTTGTTTCTATGTTAGTATTACACTGAAAGTTATATAATATATACTAAAATTTGTTTTATGTTATTTTTGATGATTGTATATGGCGACTGAATAGGCCGAGGGGTACAAGTGACTTTTGAAAGTTGACTTTGTACCTTCATGTAACAGGAGGGGGTCGAGTGATTTGATGATACATCTCGGTACACGTTTCAAGTTTGTTTGTATCCTTTTGCCACCAAATTTATGAGTGTATATAAAAGTGATTCTTGTACATAACTATATTTCGGTAAAAATGTAACTTGTATCCCTTGATATTTTCAGTCGTCGAATGTATTTGTTGAAAACATACCTATGTACATATTTAAAATTTATGTGTGTTGAAAAAATAGATGAAGTAGGTAATGAGAAAACGTATCTGATAATAAAAGTCAAAGAATGACAGTTTATAATTACATTTTAACAATGGAATGCAAAATTCAATACAATGTCATACTATTGTATATGTAACTTGATTTAAATTTCAAATCAGATATTTTACGAACTGAAAGAGACAATTTATTGCAATTCAGCATTGAAATGCAAAACTAAACGTCATTGTAATATTCTTAAAATCCCAAATGTATAAATGGATTTACAATTCCGAATTGAACATTCAACAAATAAAATCAGACACTTTGTTGCATTCGGCGACGAACCGTCAAATCCGATTTGTAAAATGCCTAATTTGACACGTAAAACATCGCATTTGTAATGTAAACTTTGTATAAATCAATTTCAACAAACCGAAACGTCTATTTACTTAATTAAATAAACCATAAACACATTCGAGAGCGAAAACAAAATGTCCGAGCGAAACTTTTATACATTTTCAAATCGATTCGGGCTACGGATAGATTTAGAGCGAGCGTAAAAATTGACAGGTGCTTTATTTCGCAAACGAAGACCGCACATGTTTTGAGAGATATCGTAAAAATTTACAAGCCGAATAACCGTAAAATTAATAAAACCGACCAGAAACATGCACTAAAAATAAATTCGACGGCGAACGTCGCAAATCAAGATTGAGAAACGTTGGAGAACGAATCGAAAATTTAATTGACGTATTTGGGTTCCGTTAACACTTTAATGACTGACTTTTTCGATTATGTGATATATGTATTTATGAAATAAATCACCGATGTAATACTTAAAAAGTGAGATTATATTGGGGTTGGATTGGGTTAAATGGAAAAGTGGAAAAAATTCAAATGGAAATTGCCGACTATTTTAGTATAAAAGTATTTTTATTAGATTGGAAAATATTTTCAATCTAGATTTAGTCTATTTTCGTTTATTTTAATTAAGTTGAAAATGAAATTGGTCGTGACTTACGAGTATGTTAGGAAACGTGGTTATTGCCCTTTTTCGTTCGTATTGCTGAAATTCCGCTGAAGTATGCGAATTTTAGAATCTTAATTATTTAGATAAGAAATTCTTAATAAATTTTCATGAGAATTAAATGAAGAAAAAGTTCGTATTCCATATAAATCAGTTATATTCATAAAATAATAATTGATTTTAGATATCATGAAATCCAATTCGATATGAGAAATTTTAACGAACTAAATTCATGCCAAACACACGTCTATCAATTTGCATACATATTTGTTTTTCAATTTATAACAAAGAGTATTCAAGTCTTAATGACTTCTATTCAATTTATTTGAAAACATATGAAAATAAACTATAGTTGAATATTTTTGTTTACAAATATGCAATCCATCGAATCGTATGCAAATAAGCATTATATTTTCATGAAACGTAAAAAAAATGATATGGCAGTTCAAACATATTCAAATGAAACGGAATGAGCTTTTTTAAAACATGCATGAAAATTTTATTCAGCCGAATAATGAATATCACGGTAATAAATAAAGAAAAAAATGGACAAATTGAAATGCGTACGAAAAAATTAATTTTATTTTTAATCAACCCTTAGTACGTGCACGAAGTTAATGGGTTAATTGAAATATGGAGGAATGAAAATTAATTCGCATGTTATGCACAATATTATGTGGAGCGATAATTAAATTAAATAACTGAAAATTAATAAAGCATTTTAAATAAGGTTTAAACTAATCGTGGAATTGAAATTAGTTTCGCTTGCTTTCGGGTTTGAAGCTGAACTAAAGAAGATAATATTTTTTTATTTATTTTAAAGTAAATTATATCTAAATTAGTTGAAAAAATAACAAATAAAAATTGGTTATAGAACGTATGAAACAATTTTCCGGATGAGAAAATTCAATTTCCAATAAAAATCCTTTATCTCCAGTAAATATCGTCATAGTAAATAGTCATTTAGTTGCCCACATGTATCAATTTAAAATAAATTGAAATCTGTTCGTAGGATTTCCCATGAGTTGAAAATTTTTACGATACAAATTTTAAAAAACAAGTCATAAAATTCAAATTTAGATTCAAAATTAGACACTTGACCGAAGATTCTCAATTAGCGCATAATCCCTTCCAAAGCACATTCCCTCGTTCGAAGGTTCGACTCCAGACATAATCGAAACCCAATAAAGACCGTCAATTTGGGGCGGAAAGACTCGAAATGCGGCAGATCGTAAAATTCCGAAAGCAAAGTGTGTCAAAATTCGAAAAATCCCGCCCCCGAGGCTCGAGTCGCGGTTTTCCCGCCGAAAACTTCCCGTTTTAATTGCGTCCGCCATTTTATGGTGATTGAGTCCGGACAATTGTTACATTTAAATGCATGGCGTACTTTTCGACTTCGCCTCGAGTCGATCGAGAACGCTGTAAATAATGGTTTGTTAAGTAAATATGCTTCGGGGAGTGTTTTATGTGTGTATTGGGTTCGATGGGTTAGTATTGGGTCAATGGTCTCTGGAGATTATTTACGATTTTGACATACTTGCATTTTATAATTTAATTTTTTAAATTAAGAATACTATTTAATATGTAAATCTATTTTAAATACTTTCTCTTATGGGAAATGTATCCCTTATTTTATTTTCATAATATGCATATGAATTGCTCATATGTAATTCCATCTCTTTCTTCAGAGCTTATAATATTCATCAGATACACTCAAGATTAGCTCAATTATATATGACGACTAAAAAGGCCAAGGGGTCAAGTGACATTTTTGTCAAAATTGAGTTATGTACAGAAATCGCTTCTATGCTCTCTCATATATTTGGTGCCAAAAGGATATATACAAACTTGTCACGTGTACCCGAGATATAGCATTAAATCACTCGACCTCCTCCTAATACATGTTCAACTTGGAACGTTATTTTCTCGAAATCACTGCGAAGTCACTTGTACCCCTTGACCTTTTCAGTCGTCATCTATATATATAAAAGCGAATGTATGTATGTATGTATGTATGTATGTTACCTATAGACTCTGAAACGGCTGATCCGTTCGCCGCGAAACTTTCAGGGATTATTGTGCGTAAAACTAGAAAGGATTTTGCGTCATTACATTTTGAATTAAAAAAAAACATTTTTTTTTCGTAAATTTTGTCATTTCAAGGGGGGAAGCTGTGACTTAGCCAATGTTATGCAAAACATACATACGCAACGGGATTGACATATTTTTAGATCTCAAAATGACTGACTCTTTCACCGAAATTGTAGCGGGAACAGATATTGAATCGGGAACGGGAACGGGAAATAATATACTACAATTTACAATTGACTTAAAGTCTTAATAGTTTCGAGCAACGCCGGGTGACAGAAGCTAGTATATGAATAAAAAATGAAAGATAATAGTTACATAATATAAGTTATATTAAATCTTTACGTAACTCATAACTTAGGAATTAGCAAAAAATATTAGAAATGTTCACTAATTTAGTTCATCTCAGATATTTTAACAGTATTTTAGTAACATATGAGTATCAAATTGTATAGGAAAAAAATAACGTTAAAATGTTTCTAAGTATTTTAAACAAACGATTGAAAGATATGGTTTTAATGTTTATTATGATCACAATCGAAAAATGAGTCACTTTATGTCAATTTAGGTATACAAGTAATGTAAATTAACTTACTTACAAAGATATGACAATAATAAAATTAAAATAGATGATTCAATATAAACGAAAATTTAAATTAGTTCGATCCAAAGGAAAATCGGTGATGTTTGTCGAACAAACTAAGACTTGAACGTAGCTATAGCAATTTAGTTATGCAAATAGACGAAAAGGAAGAAAGATCCTTACAATGTTGAACGTTCAAATTTGTAAGGACAATTCTCCGGGAAATTACATAGGATACCTCAGTTCGATGGAACGGAAATGCGAATGTATATTATTAAGGCAGCTCCATACATATGAAATTCGGCCGTATAAATCTGAATAATGCCACCGTTTCGTTTGCGGACGAATTGTATTTATTTTTCATTGTGAGCGATTAAAAATTAATTGAAAAATTAAAACGAGAGAGTTATTATTTTTTTGCTGAATAGGTGAATTTTAGAAATCGTCAGAAGTAAGCTCTTTTCGGCTTAATTAAAAAATATAAAGCCTGAATCATAATCTCTGAAAGGGCTAATTGCATTTCTATGTAAGTGTATGTAAATCAATTTTTTTTTGAAAATGTAACATAAAACTTGAACATTCGTTAGATATTTTTTTTATATATTCGAAAAATTTAAACCTTTTTGATCCAATATGCAGAATTATGCACATAACTATTTTTATACCTATAACATTTTTTTAATAATTTGATCTTCCACTATAACTTCATGAATGTACCAGATAAATATTTTATTTATGACATTACATATTTTGATTTTGAAATAAACGAGTTTAATAGATTTTTATTTCACTTAAAATCGATGAAAACTTTTTTTCACCATTGAAAACATTTCAAGTCAACAAGCAATTCTCATTTGAGAAATAGAAAGTTAGTCTAAGGATTAATTACTTTTAACCGCGAATCCATGGTTACTAAACCGCTGAGAAGTAGAAACACAAATCCAATCCGGATAATTATGCCACAAAAAAAATATAAGAACCTACCTCTACCGATTTTTATAAAATTTTGTAAAAAAATTAAATACAGTAAAATCGACTTAAAACGCACTAAAAACTCACAAAAAACCCACATTAAAATTCCTAAAAAAAAAAAAAAAAAACCACCAGACACGAAACCCCATAAAGTTCCCGAATCGCGATCGAAGAGTGACCCGTCGAAAAATCTAAACGTATTCAGTCGCGATAAAGCAAGGTGAAACTGATTACGCGATATCGTCCCCATAAAACGGGGTCGGGATCGTTTTGAGGATATTTACAGTCTGAACCCTTCGCCCAGGGTGGACAAAGGAAGGTACGCATTTCCGAGGGTCGAAGGTTCGAGACGAATCAGCGAAAACGTTCGACCTGTAGTAGTAGGCTTTTAGTTTCCGTATTGACTGTTTACCGTTGTGCGAATTAATCGGTTTGTTGTGTTAAGAATTATTTTGTAGGAGTTTGAATTTTGATTTGTGTATGATTTTTGTAATTAATTATTTTTTGATTTGTGTTTTATTAATAGTATTTGAATTTGTTTGAGTGAATATTAGCCAGGATTCGAAGTCAACTGTCAGAATTTGAAGGTAACGATCAGTGTTCATTGGACAGTGTACTTTGGTTAATGTATTTTAGTCAGTGTCTTTTGGTCAGATTTCTTTGTTTATTAGCTTATGGTCATTGTCCTTTCTTTATTAGCTTATAGTCATTGTCCTTTGGTCATTATCCTTTGGTCGTTGTCCTTTGGTCAGTGTCCTTTAGTAAGTGCCAAATACGATTTTTATTTTTATAAAACGAGCTATAGACATCACAAACGATAATTTAAAATATTTTAATTTTATTTAATAATTAAATTGAGATTATATTTTGAATATTATAATATCATCTAATAAGCCTCCTTAGATTCATATAACTAACCTGAGAAAAATAAAATATATTTCAGCTAAACGAAAAAGCCAAAAATATTAAACGAAATAATTCAAAACTACGCAAAGTGATATTTCAACGAAAATTTCTTCAAAAACAAAAAAAAACTCAACGGCAAAACTACATAAAAATAATACAATAAAAACACAATAAAAGTGAAAAATGGCAAGAAAAAGCAAACGGTAACGCAACAAGACACATTTCTCGACGTTATTGAAATTCTCGGTCGACTGACGACCTCACTGGTAAGACCTAAGGGTCGTTAATCAGGGTCGTTCTTCTGCAAGAAATGTACCGAAATACTACTACTACTACGGTATTATACGGGGTGGTGCCGTACTTTGGTATTCCGAGTGCGAAGACTGTTATGAGGGATCCATGGAGGATGTATTATATTATGCGTTTAAGGAGGATTCGAAGGTGTATTTGGGATCGATGGGTATTTTGGAAATGATCCTTAAGGTAGTTCTTGAAATTTAGTTTTGTGTGTTGTGATCGATTTGAATATTTAACTTTTTTGTTTGAATTTAAGTGAAGTGTTTGTTTGCAAAAAAATGTGATAATTATGATATTTTTGTATCACTTTCAGAAAATATTCAGCAATGTAACTTTTTATTATTTACCCCAACTTTAACAACTTTCACTGCAAAACTGATGATAAAGTCAATCATAAATATCATTTTGTCATAAAAATCACTAATTAGATGATTTTCAAATTAATTTATCCAAGCTTAGAAAAAAATACTAAATTATTTCAAATATTTACTTTATGTTGAACACCGAAATTGAACGAGTTGACAATTTTTCTATTATTTTAACCAAATAAGCATAAATTAATGAAGATTCGTTTTAACACAAAATTTTCAATTTCAAATCATAAATATTTGTTGAAATTGTGTAATGACTCGTGAGCAATTCGAAACCCATTAAACGAAAAAACATTTGCTCTCCAGCCGAAACAGCATATTATACGAAAATAAACAGAAACCAACGCAAAATAAATAGAAAAACAACGGCGGGGGTGAATTTTAATATAGCCACCATTCATTTTTGCTTCGAATTAAATTAAACAAATACGATTAACATTAACCCTTTCTGCTGGCCGCCATTATTTTCAGTTACGCACACGCCACGTCGGCACATATTCCCAAAGCACATAAACCTTCAAAAAACACGCAAATTCCACAGCAAAACTATCTTATATTTAATAGAACTAATCTGTGTGCTCGTGCTAACGTTTAAATTTTCATTAATCACATTTTTGATAAATGTGTCTTAATTTAACTCAACGAAATGTAAGGGGAGGTATCCTAAATCGTATCAATGAAAAGAGCTCGTGTGAAAGGTAAATTTTTTTATACAAAGATAAATTTTACGTTTCACTTAAAGTAAAAGCAAATTCGATTTATATTTATTACAAAGAAATGAGAAAATCAATAAGAAAGTTATTTAAGTTATATTATAGGAAAAAAAAATAATTTCTAAAATATCACGAAATTGGGACTAAAAAGAGATTCGTAAGTATTATTGTTAGTCTATACACGATGAACCTATATTCTCAATATCTATGTAGTACGACTTAGGTAACCATTAAAATTTAAATCACCTTTATTCTAGTTGATGCTTAATCAAAAATACATTAATTTATATTACTTATCCAATAGATACATGTTCCTAAATGTTTATAATAATTTTCAGTTTTTCAACATTGGAAAAAATAAAGGTTGGAAGTAGGTGTGCATATGCGATATCTACATATATTATATTTCTTTCAAGACTTGCATTCAAATATTATTAAGACACTTTTCATTAAAAATAAAATATTATTTAACTGACTATACATTGAATTTATAATCGATTTTTTTTTTCGTAGATTCTCAACGAGTTATAAACTAGCCTGAAGAATCCGAGACGTTTGCATGTCGGGGAGCTTTTCCGGGAATTTTCCGACCCTGGACCGAGTTTTCGGGTGTTTTTTCTGCGGCAAGACGCAGAATGGGGTTGAGTCGAGACAGTTTGAGAGCCGCTGGTTCGTGCTTTTGTGTTCGCGACTGGAAACTTCCCAAGAATTCGGCGTAATAAATTTCGCGTAGCTAACTTTGAAATTGTCGCATTCGAGATGGCCGAAAACGAGACGCGCGAACTTTTGGCGGTTTTCTGTTTTAATTGTGTCCATGTTTGCGGATTTGAGACGTTTTCTGTTAATGTACTCGCTGAAATTTGATAGTTTTTTCGGGAAAATTGAACGTTATGTTAATTGAGAGTTTTGCCGAAATGAATCGATAAAGTCAGCCGGTAACGCAGGGGAAAATAATCGTTTAACTGATGAAAAGTTATACAATGATTCACTGAAATGTCTATGTAATCTTTTAAAATGAAAATCATCTGTGTATACCATGCCTTAGTGATGATAGATTTGAGTTTAATCATATCCTGACGAAGTTCACGTGTCATTTTTTTTTTCAATTGATATGATAGCTTGATCGTTAATTTTAAGTATTTGAATTAATTGATTTGAAAAAATATTATAAAATAGTTCCTATAAATAAATCTCCAGCCTTTTTTATAATGAACGAATTCAATCAATCCCTTTTTGGAATTCCTAGCTCTAGTGATAGCTGATTCATTTTAAAGTCAAAAATTTATTGAAGAATCAAAAAAAATATGAACTAGCACTGATATAAATAAATAAATTTAAAATATCTAATTTGATTAAATGAAATATGACGTCATTTTCATGCTCGCAATCATATTTTGCGGAGCTTTCATGTTGTATATTTTCAGCTTGATTACATATTCGTACTACTTTCGTTCAGATTTATGTATGCATCGGGGAATTTTCAACAGAGAAAAATGACAATTTTAGTGACGGTATCACAACACAGAACTAGTGGTTTCTACATTTTCACAGCGATTGTGTAAGTTGTCGTGACGAGGAATAACACGTGTATTATAATGGGTGTCAATCTACTGACCCCTTTTCATTGGCGTGTTGATATTTTCATTTGGAAGAATGAAAATAGTATAAAAGAAAACTTTTCTTTTATTCTCGGAATAATAAAAACCTGAAATTGAAAAATACTAAGAATTCGAAACGATTCGTTTTTTTATGGAGCTGAATTCGTTGATTGAGGTTTCTATAAATGACGACTGAAAAGGCCAAAGGGTACAAGTGAGTTTGTGGTGATTTCGAGAAAAGAGCGCTCAAAGTTGAACTGTATTAGGAGGAGGTCGAGTGATTTAATGATATATCATGGTACACGTTCCAAATTCGTTTATATCCTTTTGCCACCAAATATATGAGAGTACATAGAAGCGATTCCTGTTCATGAATCAATTTAGGCAAAAATGACACTTGTACCCTTTGAGACTTTTCAGTTGTAAAATGAAAGTATACTATAAACTTTTGTGAATAACTCTGGTCACTTTTGAAAAGTTTAATGAATGTCACATTTTTCTGAGAATTTTCACTAAATAGTTTTGAACTATCTTTTATAATTTGAAAACTGATAAATTTCGCAAAAGATATTAATATATTCAACAAGCATTCAACCCGTTGAATATTTCAACGCAATTTTGGAGCGTTACATGGACATCTAGACACACAGAATAGCGCTATTATATAGTTAGATGATTTCGTTTGAAAAAAATCGAATAAAGGAAATGATACGCTTGTCATTGGTTTGTTGCAGCACTGTACGGTTGCATTGCTTCAAATAGATTTTAAATCGAGCTTAAACAAAATATAAAATCACCGCTTTCTTTCAACAAACTATACGAGCATAACTTATCATATCCATCTCAATTTCGAACGGCCACAAACACACAAAAACAACCCCACTACATAGCCTCTAATACTAAAAAAAAAAAGCGAATCAGGCCATTCGTATGCGGAATGTAGCCTTTTGGCAAACGGCTTAGTCGGAGGCGAGACGCTAATGCGACAATCGTGTCGAGTTGCGTTCGAGGAGCCTAAATAAACTCGGATTAGCTCCTCGGCGCACTTTCGGCGCCTATTGTGCGCTTTTCGGGCTTTTTTGCAATTCGAAACCCCCTTCGGAGTCGCAGATTTTTCCATGTGAAAATAGCTCGCGTGGATTACGTAAGCGGTGCGATGTGCTCGCGTATGTGACGGAAGTACGCGCTGCGAATCTGATCAGAGTTTTGGATGATGAGTTTTTATTGAAGTTTTAGTTATATTGGTATTTAACTAGCGATCAATTAGTTGAATATGTATCAAGGCAGATTTGGAGAGTTACATGCACACACAGACAGACAGACAGATGCAGTACAAGGATGCAAAGTTGCTATGTTTTGCATCGTATGAAATTTACGCTTGATGATTTTTCATACAAAAATTGCAACAGACAGACAGAAAGAAAGAAAGAAAGACGTACAAATACGGTTAGCAAAATTATAATATTGATGATTGATGAAAATTAAACAACTTTTTTCGAAAAATATTTCATTTAGTTATCACTAATGGTCAACATTTTATTCATTAATTTAATTATTTAAGTATGATCAATTTTTTTCTGTTAAATTGGAGTTATTTCTGCCTAAAAACTATTTAAAAATATTTATAAAAAAAATCATGAATAATTGGTATTTGTTTACAATATACATTGGGAGTATAGAGACCTATCAATAAACCTAATTCTATTTAACTTTATATCGAAAAAAGTTTTAAAAAATTGACTTTACTTAAAATTCAACCCAACTTATATAACTCGAGTGTTTTATCGATGTATTGTACACGAGTACCGTTTATTTTTTTGTGCAGAAGACATTTATTAATTGCTGTTTTAAAAGAGACATCTAATAAATAGCGTCTGTTATGTCACAGTTGACAGGAAAAACTACAGAATTTCCACTTCATACATAGTCGTACAAATTTAATGTCTGAAAAACGAACGAGAAAAAATACAAACACACAAGGAGACCTTTGAAAAGCAAAAATACATGAAAGCTTTATTTTTTTGGCACATTACAGAGAGTCTCGACTATAGTGACGCACGCCGGATCCCAACTAACGCGCCTATTAAGCCCGTACTACACTCGGAAGCGAAACAGAGATGCGTATTCACGTTACGCATCCTAAACACCAAATATGGTAAAAATTTCAATAAAATGCATAAAAATGTATGCAATCAATTGTCAGTAACAACGATGGGGTTCAAATGTAATTCGTAGTATTCGACACACAGAAAAAAAATCACACTGGGAGAGTTATAATAGACTATTTTATAGAAACTTTTTATTGAAAAAAATATGTTCAAACACGATAAAAGCTTTTTTAATAACGATAATTGACTTACTAACTCATGATTAGTTGCTTTATGTGTTTTTGAATTGTAATTTTACAACAAAATTGAGCGCCATATTATTTCTATTCCTTTTGAGTATATCTTCCAATGTAGATTTTCATTAAAATTATTATATTCCAAAGAAAAAATATATCAATTAGACCCATATAACACATTTTTAACCAAAAAATTCAAATTACATATTTTATTGACAAAAGACGCATTCTCATATATTCACTAGATACACCAACATATATGATTCCTTTTACCACTCAATTCGACATAAGCAAAACCTCACAGTGTAAACGCGCCATTATCAACGCTGGATACGAACGGGGATCGTTTTGCTGAAATTGTTCTTCCGACGAAGAGATACGAGAAGATATTAAAGAGATTAAAACGAGGTCGTAAGCCGGCGAACAAACGAAGCGGCTTTGACGAAGAATTAAACCTTCGAACGAACGGCCATAATAAACCCTGGGTTATAATTGTCAGATGTTGCGGGGAATCGCTTGATTAAAATTCATAATGGAATCGTTTCTAGCGCAGGATGCAATTCTCTAAACGTGCATCAGAATCGCGAAACGTTCTCGCCTCGCGAATTCAGACGGAGTTTTAAGGGTTGTTGCTCTGTTAAGTTCGTCTCTAATCGTCGAAGAATGTTAATTTCAAATTTTAAATGGGTTTAGAAGTCTTTGGAATATGTATTTACATTTATATCTTTCAATTTTTATGTAAAGTCAGTTGGGGTGAGTGTGACTCATGGAAAAAATGACATTGATGTCTTTATTTTTAAAGATATTCACGCTAGCCACACATATTCTACTGACTCTGTTTATAGGCAAAACTAATTTAAAAAATGTTAGAAATAATTGAATTAATAAAAATTTCCATACATGTATTTGTACCATTAATATTTAGAGTATTTTAATATGAATGTGTTGATAATTTTTAGTATGGAGAAAAATCATTTTTACTTTAAAATCGAATGATTAATATGCTGTAATATATTGATCATTTTCAGTCAACAATAATTATCCAAAAGTTTTACTTTATATCTGAATCTAACTTTGCTCAGTTAAATCATCTTAGATTTTTTAGTAAAACTACATTTAAATCGAATAAAAAGAACTTTGAAGTGTTAAATTAATTAATGCCGCTATAATACAATATAATGATCAATTTTATAAGGGTACAAATGTGAAAATACTGACAGAAATATTTACACAAATAATTGAAGAATTTAATAAGTAGAGATTTAAAAGAAAATCTTATAAGTATACAAGTAAAATAGAGATAATCTTATACTATTTCCGATAATGACATACGTTTGATCACATAACAAACAAAGGCTACCGATTTTAATACCGTTGATCGCCAATTAATTACCTGAATTTAAATTAAATTCCTATGCGGATAAAACGAACATCCACGTGATTTAATCGGATTAAGCTATTACAGGGAACAAGCCAAAATCGAAACAAGCAAGAATTAAATCCTTTCACTTTGAACTTGGCAAAGTGTATGCCGCAATTATGTACCTGAAAGGAGGACGAGGTGGCTTATTTTTTGTTCGCTTTCGGTTTTTCATGAAACTTTCAGGAACGTTCGTTTTTTCAGCTCGGTTGAGAAATCACGTAAACAAAGTCTCATAAAAACTAATACGAACTCGAGTTAAAAAAAGTCCAACTTCGCGTAATTATTTTTTAAGCATCGTTCGTTAAGGTCGACGGTAAAACTTATATTGTTGAGGCATTAAAAATTCTTTATAATGCCCCTTTTTCATAATTAAACATTAATATTTTCTTGTAACGAAGTTATTTACGTTTCAGACAAGACACTGAAAGATGAAAAATTGTTATTAAAACAATATTTTTTAAAAAGTTACATGAAATAATTTTTATTTCGAAATATTGCAAAGCACTGATAAACTGGAATTCATGCGTGATGAAATTTTTCCGCAGTATTTGAATTTCCCGCGCATTCTCGTAAAACTGCATTATTGTTATTAGAAGCGGAAATATTTTCTGTTTGAACGTACATATTTCATTTTTCAAAGCTTCAAATGCATATTCGCGTGCATAATAATATCACTTCCATTTGCAAATTTACTGCTTTGAAAGCATTTATAAGATTTTCGTACATTTGAAAAAACTTTTCAACCAAATCTTGCCTTGGTACATTTTCATTTTTCAAACAGCAAGACACACGATTGATCTGTTATGTTAAGTTGGGTTAAATTTTCGACCAGATTTTTCATTTTATATTAAGTCGTAGTATATTAGATCAAACGCATTACTAACTACGCAATAGACAAAAATATCAACTTCGATCAATTAAATCATTATTTTCAACTCAACCTTGAACACAATACGAATCAATCATCACACATACGCTTCAATTAAAAAAAAATCTCTCCACAATTAAAACGATTCACGATAACGATCGATAAATCAATATTCAAACGGCTCGAATGCATTTAAATGAAACATGTTCGGTGTTCGAACATGTTTAGAACATTCCCGCCAATAAATCAGATTAAAACGAGAGCTTTTACGCTTTTGATTTATCGACGCGCACCTCGCGAGTACATCGATTGTTCCTTACGAAGCCGATTTTGATATACGATCGTAATTTTCCTTTTATAATCGACCTCATGTGATTTATTGTGCAATCCAATAAGCGCTAAGTGATATCTGAAATTAGAAATCGACGTTTTCCATAGCGTTTCGCCGAAATTTTCCGACGCTCCTTCAGACTTGTTTGATTATTGTGATTTCGATTGAAAATATATATTTTTTCAATAAAAATGTTAATATTATAGTGTGAAATTCATCTTAGAATATAAATTGATTTGTGAAATATTATATTTTATGAATTTTGGATCGAATTTATCAAAATCATATTGAAATTATACGCATCATGAACGTCAAAGAGTTTCAATTGAATTCATTTTTTTCTCGAAATTGGAAAGAAAATTAAATTTTCTTGGTGTAAATGATATACAAACTCAAAATTACTTTCATGAAAATCATATTTTAGTATAAATAGAAAGTTGTATTTTAAAATAAGTTCATAATTTTAAGGTTATTATCAAAACAATATGCTTGGTGTATAAATGAATATAATATGTATGTATTTAAATCAATTCAATTAATAATATAAATTGACAACATTTAAATTCTAAATCTATCCCATTTAATGCAAATTCTGATTTTTTTAAAGTGTTTTTAAATATAAAAAAAACCCTAATTGCTGTATCACATAATCAAATTTTTCATTAACGTATTTCTTTTGTGCTTAAACCGATTGTTTTCGTTTATTATATTGACTTTTTATTACCTCTATACTAATCTAAGATGTATTTAATTATCAAACGTATAAAGATGCTAAATGCGAAATCAAAAAGTAATTCATTAACACCGTTACCTTAAATACGACCGAACATAGAATCATTAATTTATATAGATTTAACTTGAAAATTCAAAAAATCGATAAAAACGTAATATAATTTAATGAAAAATTTCATATAAAACCGTCACCCAATAAAACACGATATATTAGCAACGGAAGGAAGAAGGAAAATCGCCAATTTTCCATTTGAAAAGCGTCTCCTTCATTTTCCCGGTGTGACTCGTCCGTTGGAAAATGACTTTTCCGAAAGTTTCCCTCGACGTAACAAGTGCGCTTCGTCGCGAGAAAACTTTCATTTCGAAAGCGATTTTTTTCCTCTCTTTCGCTATTTTTATTTTCTTTTATATTTTTTTTGCGATTTACAGTTCCCATCGGTGCAATGGTTCAAACGAAAGTCGAACGAATCACATTTCGCGGCCGTAAAACTGAAATAAACCGATGAAAAAATTGCTTTCGATGTTGCCGTTATTCAGTTTCGCGGAAATTATAAAAATGTCGAACAATACATTGAATTCTTATATATTTTTATTTAGTCGCGATTTAAAAATAAGTGAAAATAGGATTATTTCAATCATAATATCGAGAGATTTACTTGTACGTTATACCCGTATTCAGCTAATTTCATCTGATTTGATGAAAAACAAGGTTTCCGTTTATTTTTACTGCGAACACAAATCGGAATCAAAATATAATTTGTAACAGAATACTGTCTTTAATAGATTGAATTACCTTTCACGTTGCCGCAAAGAGAGTAAATCCTATTCTTGTTTTCTTGGAGAAATTTTCCTTTTGTCCTAGATTTCAATGCTGCTTAAGCAAATGGAAAAACGTTTCCACGAACTATCTCCATCTGGAAATAAATAAAATGATTAATTGAATTATATGATAATTCTAACGATTACATCATTTAAGATGAGATCTAAATAACAAGATGATACAAAACTTGATTAAACTTTGATATTGAGTTGCGAATTCAAATGTGTGTTTATATAATGCGTATTAAGCACAAAGATAAGCATGAGCATTTATATATTAAATTTAAGTATGTGAATGTTATCTGGCTGAAGTCAATCGAGTTTTCTTAATTAATTTCGATTCGTTTCATCTTGATTCGACTTTGGATACATTTTGTTCCGGATAAATAGGGAGCGATTATTTGGAGTCTCTTTAAGAGATTCAATTAGCGCTCTTTTGAGTGGGGAATGCTTTTAATTAAGCACTATAATTGTTTTTCTCCGCAAAATTCTTATAAACTGTCGACACTTAACGTACTTTAGAATCAATATCGACTAATGCTTTAATTAATTATTCATATGTAAAAATCTTAGGATTTCGAAATATTTTCAATATTGATTCTTATTCACGTTAAAATTATATTATTTAATTAATTACATATCAAATGTATATACTTTTGATGTTATATTTAATATACATACATATTTGTTTTTGAGCTAAAGAAAGCGATAGACTGACGCAACACATTGTCTAACATATTAAATTTAGTCTGAGAAAAGCTTCAGAAAAAAACCAGAACACAAGTCACAATTTCCTGAAACCTAAATGGGTCACACACTACAAAAACAAAAAACTGAATACAGTCACAACCAAAAAAGAAACGTTAACTAAACTTTTTCAGACAATTTTACTAAAAATCTGAATTGTTCTGAAAATCATGCAAATTTTAACCATAATTGAATCCTGAGCAATTTTTATGAACATGTAGCTTTTTCAAAATCATGATTCAATTTCACTGTCTTTTCAGTCAAAATTTTGGAAATGGTCAATAATATTTATTATATTACATAAAACCTCGTTAATCAATGACTACTTTTGTATTTTTATGTGTTTTATTATCACACGAGCTTCAATACATTCTACACTATTTTCATCAAAACCAAATAAAGACTAACTACACATACGTGTATTTGATTAAAAATCACTTTTATTCCATCAATACATATCAAATACTAATTAAACACATTCATAATAATCAAAAAAAACATATTTATCATCAAAACAATGCTCGCATTGAACGCTCAAGTGCATACGAAAACAGGAGGCTTCGATTATCATCCCCGGTATCTTTTACAGGAAACGTATGGAGATATATCCCATTAATTTCACATTCCATTATGATATCCATATTACACATCCAGAACACGCATAAAGGGATCATAATCGTATTATTGTAGTGCGACGAAGCTGACAATTCCGGTTAAACGGTTAACACGTTAACGGCTCATTCACTGCACACCGAATGTAATTAATTATGATTAGTACGCTCTCGAAATTCTAAACTACCCTTGATTGTAAAATTCGATTATGATTCAACATCGAGCCTCAATTGAGAGCATGGAGATGAATAGTGATTCAGAATTCTCGAGAAATCATATTTATTTTCAATAAAGTCTTTTACAATTAGGTACAAAATTATGAATATGAAATGTCATAAATGACGTTCTTTCAAATCGACGAAAAAATCGACATGTTGTTAAGTATAATAACAGAGTTGAAAGATCTGTTCTAAACGTGGTAACTATAAATTAACTGTTGATTTATTTTTTAAATATGAGTGTAATAATTCAACAAGATCGAATGTAAAAAATTCTACACGAATTAAATATTATATCAATTAACCACATAAGGTGAAAACTAAATGCTTAAATTGGTCAAATTATCTTAGAATATAATAAAATTCGAAAATAAATTTAAAAGCTATCAATTCGTCAAAGCTCTATGACGTACACTAACGTATAATTTAATAGACTGTGAATTACACGAATTCGAATGGTTCGATTCAATAATAATTTCAATTTTCGTGCAAAGTGAAGATTTAACTCAATCAGCCAACACCGATGGCTGAAATTATTACATTCGACAATTTCGAATTCAATTCCGATATTCTTACGAAGAGAAAATTAACGAAGCGATAAAAATGTGCGCAGCTTTCGCACTTTTATTGATCTATCGATCGATACTATCTTACGATAGTAAAAAAAATATGTTCTTCCGTAACGAATATGAAAAAATATACGAGATTTACGATGGAGATTCGTGTGAGCGTTTTCAGCGATTCTTCAGCATAAATACGTCAATAGAACATGTGTTGTACCTATTTTTTTATTGTTCCTCCTTTCAGCGTTTTTATTTACGATCGTATGTAACATGTGGGATTTCAATAAATATAGTTATAATATCGAGTTTTCGTCCAGATCATGAAAAAAGTCATTAAAAGATACTCTTTTGTACGACTTCCCATTGTGCTTAATGAACACAAGTTTTTCTATCGTAATACCATAAAGTAGTAGATAAGATTAGTAGATGGTTTGTCGATATTAGTATGTGAAGAGTATATGAAGAAAATGGTTTTGTTATCTTAGTCTAATGCCACCACTAAAACTTCTATCAATGCTATGAGTGAACATTAGATTTGTTTGAGTCAAATTGAGAATTATTTATTTATAAAATTATTTTTGTTAGGATGGGCAAATTTACGATGATATCTATAAAATTAACAAGTACCATGAAAAGTAATTATAAATTCCATATATAGTCAGTTGAGTAAGTGTAAACGAATATATTCACAAATCAGCAGATTACAAAGATTTATATGTATAAATAAATATGATTTATAGATTTATAAAAATATACATAGATATGTATAAAAATTTATATATTTTTCCGATTGATTGACTGTTTTATTCTGAAATAAATTATATTTGCGTCAATCAAACGTCATTTTTCCTGTGAAATATATGCATGTGTAAAATAACATGATATCAATTATAATTCGTTCACTCCATACGACAAGTTGAACACGAGGAAAGAATCTTAAGAATCTTAACCCGATTGCGACCGAAATGTCAAGTATGATTGATGGAATATAATTTTGAAAAATGCTTGTAATAGAAAAACGTAATTTTTCACATGTATTGAGATTTTATCAATAGTATCATATGCATACCAAATAAATTATAGTTCTATTCAATGATGTTTTATTTTTCGATACAGAGATAAGTTTGTCAGTTTAATTTTGACACTAAGTATAATTTTATTGGTATACAACTTTATATAATCATTGTAAATAATAAAGTATGAATAATACATATTTTCTTTGTGTTTACATAAGGATTTTTTGTTATTCAACCGATTAAGCGGTTTCGTGCGGCTTTCAAACAAAACATACTTCCGATGAATAAATATGTATGAATTTATGAAGGTTGATCAAAAATGTATCTGATTCTGTAATATTAATAAAATAAATATTGATTTTATTGAAATATTTATATATGTGTATAATATACTTTTCATGATCTATTTTGAGATTGAAAATACTACCGAATATGAATTTTCGATAAGTCCCTCATTAATTCTATTTGACTGCATAAGTATCGATAATCATTATTATATTTTTTTCATAAAATATCCCTTTTATGTCCAACGATTTCGCGTATACTTTTTGTAACTCCCCATCATAATAGGAGAGGAAAAATCGTAAACACGTCGACGAATAAATGTGAAATTTTACTGCCGATACTAAAATATGCGCCCACACGAAAGAACATCCACAGAAAAATAATATGTGATATAAAAGTGTGCACGTGTGTATTCATTTGTATGAAAAAGCGTATTAATAGACGCGGAAAATTGGCATCGAGTCTTTTTCCAAGAAGAAAAATTTGTGCGACACGAACTAGTTGTTTCTTTTACAGTCGCGTGTCATCTCGACAAAGTTTACTCATATAGTTTGTTTTGTTTTTTAAGTTTGTGTTCGGAAACTGTTCGTTTGGATCTTGTATAATACTTTTTTGTAAAGAATATTTCATGTTTATAAAAATCTATGAGTATTAAGTACGTGCTGCATTCATATCTCGTTGAAAACGGCACTGATCAAAAATTTATTTATTTAAATGTGATGCACAAACTATCTGGTTTGCCAACTTTATGTCCGACGAAATAAAATGTTACGAATCAGATATGATTTCGTATTAAAACTTTTGTATATTTAAAACGAAAATACATAATGTAAAATGTATTAAAATTGTGTACTGAATAGTAACAACAACGGAACGAAATTCAATCTGACTTAAACTAAAACTTAATCCAACCTAACCTGACTGAACTAATTTCGCGTCGTAACTTTAACTTAACAGTATACAGTATCAAAGATTCCCGAAATAAGAAACTGTGTTACAATTAAGAGTCGTTATGATTCATTAAAAGTATATACTACCGAATAACAAACGTCAATGAAGGGTTAAGTTAAAGACCTTGCCATATATGGACAAAAAAACAAGAGCCACCAGTTGTCGACAATTAAAGGTTATAAGCGATTTATTTCGCGTTGGCGATTTTCGAAATATCGAATCTGGCTTAAAATAAGAGTCATGCACTTCGAAACCTTGAATGACCGGTCGCCATTGATAATACTGTTTATGGTGTTTCGAAAATCCTGGATGAATTCGAATCTGAATCACCTTGTGTATTTTTCTCAGAAGACTAGTTTGTGCAGAATATTCTTAAAATTATCTGATTAGTCAGACAGTAGTTGGATCGAGTTCCATTATTCATCTCAATATTATTCATATTTTTCTTGTGAAGATCAAAATAATACATACAACATGAAATTTGTATGTTTATAATCTGTGTTGAATAGAATAGACAAGGGAAATAAGGCAATTTTGAAAAACACATTAAAAGTATATCATATTTTTTCTTGAATTTTCGTTTTATGAAATAAATCAAGTTGCTTACTGAACAGCTCAAATATGTATATTTAAATGCATAGTGAATAACCATGTAATTCTAACGAAGTCTATTCCATTTAACAAGTAACTACATTGAAAGTACAGTAAACTGTACAAACTATCTCAAATATAACTCAAACTAACGTAACAATGTCCAAAAACAATACAGGATTACCTAGATACGATTCAAAACAGGATCACACTGTACAGCGAACACACAATCATATCGAACTGCAAAAACAGTGCAATCGCAAAAGACCCACACAATGGGTTTTCAATTGCGCCAACAGGGTGAATGTAAAATGTTTACGCATCCACCGTGCGAATTTGCGAACATATTGTACGTAATTCTCCCTTGTATGAAATCGCGTATGAAACTAGGAACTATTCAATTTAAAGTCTGAAATTGCACGGAAGCGAGTACGTGATACAATTGCGAATTGCTCTCGAATGTACGTGCGACGATAATATTGCTTCAACGTTCACTTCGGTCTGTTTATATTATGTGTGTGTGTGTGATGGTACTCAATTAAGCTTTAAAGACAATAAAGGACATTCGTTGAGGTCATATTTTCTGGGTGGAAAAAGTTTTTGCTGAAAATTGTGGTCGCAAAGTGGTCGTTCAATTGTCGGTTTGAACGTATGATTTTATTTTTTCAGTGTGAAATATTATAGTGTTTTCTCGATAATATGAGCTTAATGGAAGTAAGACTTGTCATGATTTAAAAGGATGGTTTTATTTTATATTTGTTTCAATGAATTCGGTTTCATTACATTTACATTCAATTCAAATAAATGCATAAAACTTGATTTTATTTTCACCCACGAATGTAAGCCACATTAAGATTCGAACGATTTATTTATAAAGTAAACGATCTATAAAGTATAAATAAAATGTATTTCGATAATTCAAACTATCTTCAATCTTTGGCAGTTGAAATATTGTCACTTGGACCCGATCCACATTCGAATCGCACGTACAAAAGTCGCTCTAAATTTTTCCAAATGACTCAAACACTTACATACATAATTATCAAACAAGTTTCATTGACTCACCCCATTCTTCGAACAATAAACTGCACTGAAACAATCCGTGACGCACCTTGATTTCATCGGTTAATTATTCGCACCGAGCTAGAGAGTTATTGCGTCGATAAATCGAGGGTTCAGCGCACCTTTGTGTGCAACAGTTGCTCTGAATTAATTTTACGAGCCGAAAAATACGGTTTAAGCGATTCGAATGCAAATTTTTGAACGGAACGACGATTATCAACTGCGGGTGCTTTTTATTTCACTTTCGTTTCCTTTTTTTTTGTAGTCGTAGGTATGTATGAGTTCGAACGATGAGACTCGTTCGGAATCGGGTCACGGTCTTTTTTCAGGTTTTGAAAAGTTGATTGTTTCGGTTTTTTTTATTTTTGAATCGGCTTATTATCGAATGATTCGAAAATTAATAAAAAAAATTATGAAATTGAAAAAAAAATCAGTATTTGTTGAGTAGATCATCGACATGAAACTCGATTAGAATAAGCTTAATTAGATTTTAGATTAAGTAAGGTTCAAATAAATGGTTTGCTCTAAAAATACTAAAAAAAAAAATTAATTGATTTCATGATAACTAACACTAATAACTTTCGATTATAACATGACTTCATGCAAAATTATGTATTAATTTCGATTTGATACAATTGATGAATTTTAACTCAACAGGTGCGTTAATAAAATATTTAAGATATTATTGACTCATTTTTTAAAATATGTTTTAAAAATGAGAGCCCTTATTAAAAGTATCTTTAGAAATATAATGTCATTTTTATATTTACATATTCTCATACTCATGATACATAATAAATATTTCTTATATGATAGGCATATCTAGAGATAGGTTAAAAATAAAACTAATTTCCGATACACATCCTACGCATTATCAATGATTCAATTCATCATATCCACGTTTCTAACGTCTCATGAGAAAATATTATGTATATGTGATTATATAGAAAGTGAATAATCCAATCCAATACATAATACGTCTTGATTCCGAATCGGTCCATTGATGGAGATTCAGCTCTTTGATTAGCGTCGAATTAGTTGGCGATGTCGGATGACGTCTTTTCTTGGAAAATGTCAAATTTGCCCTCTCGTATTGAATTTTCTAAGCACGCAAGCCTAGCACAGTTACCGAGTTAATTGAGATTAAAGAAGCTGATTACGAAGACGCTCTGCGAAGACTTCCTATTGGGATCGAACGAACGTTGCATACAGAACATTCCCTCATGTATATAAAATTAATTGATATTTTTTACATGCATTTTAAACCATTGACTACGAAATTTCGTATATATATATATGCATCAATAAAGAACATAACAAGCATGCTCAAAACTAGTTTTCCACGTGCTTATTTTAAACAAGCTTTATCATAAGCTATCTATACCTTCATATATGAAATCTTCGTACCGATTTTTGCTAGATTTCTACCTAGTACCAACAAAATCGACGACTCTAATTCTAAAGATCTCTTTGTAAGTTGCACCGGAGATTCAACCCAAAGAGAGATAAACGATATTAAAATAAATGTAAGAGTTATTTACGATATCCGAGACACGTGGGTGTTGAAAGAGTGAAGAATGAATCATCTCGCTGAAAAACGTCTGAAAACCACTGTCATGAGCCAAGACTAGAGACACGACACAAAACGCATCCTGTGTCGTCAACATTCATACACTTCTGTCATACGGGATATGTTTAAATTCGATATAATAGTACGATAATATATTTTGAGGATATTTAACATCGCACGTTTTAAAACGAGGCTCAATTTTGATCCACTTGTTGGAGCACACTTCGGCGAAATTCCGCTTCCGAAATTTTGCTCGCGAAGTAATTAAGTGGATTAAACTTCGTAGGTAATGAGAGCTGCGGGTCAAACAAAAACGAAGCCTTATCGAAGTGTAAGCTTTATTTTGTACACGAGAATTTAATTTAATATGATGTGTCTTTTTAATAATTCGAAATTAAGATTTAATGAGAAATATATTAAAAACTTTTACAACCTACTTTACGTGAGATCCTTATGAGGAATATGTATAGTTGAAACATAGATTACATGAATAGTATATTTATTTCTAAGCTTTTTTCTTAATACAAAGATTGAATCGAATCAAATTGATTTCATTACAGATTAGATTTGATCTGATCGAGTATTATGACGATAAAAATGTACACAAGTGTAAAAGCGATTTATCAAGCATTTTTGCAGTATTGCTGAAAATATTAATATTTTTACACGTGCGGGCTATACTTGAGAGTATAGTGAGTGTGTGTAACATGTGATCCTCGTATAAAATGATCCGGTAGTCTTTTATGATGCGAAATTGTCTTAATCGGATCTAGACGTTAATTTGGGTGTTAATGTTCGTGCCGAGCGAACCGACGATGAGATTATGGCGACGATAAAACGTTAAATCATTCACCCGCAGAGGAACATTAACGCGATTTATTATTATAATCAACTTAAATAAAACATAATTAAAATACGTGCGTGATCGTACATACTTGTATTCTCGATATAAGCATCTTTTGATATATCAATTCATATCAGAAATATGTTTGTCTGTCAACATGTCTGAACTAATGCACGGCATTACTCAACGTGTATCATGAATGTGTAAACACTTAAACTTTGTTATTTAAATTATCTATATTTATTGTGAATAATAAATCTAATAGTAAATATATCCCCTTAAATAAAAATTAAATTTGTAGAAAATTTACGTTATCTTACACCGTTGACTCTTTGAGGCACGATGGGATGAAATATGTCCCACCTTTTTTTATACCTTAGTTGCATTGGTTGTTCAATTTTGATCTGACCTTATAAAAAATATCATTTGTATTTTTTTCATCAAATAATATATTTATTATAGTTTTGATTTTTAATGATTAGATTTGTAAAGTTTTTCAATATTTATTAATAAAAAAAAGTGCAACTTGGGTATTTTTTTCCCAAAAATCCTGTGCCTCAAAGAGTTAAACCGTATTCAATCGAACTTTTTAGAGTTTCAACATTTGAGAATTTTAAGAAATATGATGAATTCAATTAAATCAATGTCTAGTAGTAAACAGAAGCTAATTTAAAATACATGTCTAGTGTTAATACACTAGACAATGTTCGTTTGAATTTCAATATCGCGGTGTGAATTCGCGCGCATTTAATAACACCGGAAGTATTACGCTCGAATATTCCTAAAGTTCCGGAACAGGAAACGAGACTCGAGCTTTCATATACCGCTTTTATTAAGCTCGGTTCATTTCGCAGAGACGTTTTAAAAATAATGCCAACCTTAAGCAATTCCTTGAAGACATTTTCATAAGCACACAGAGCCTTGCGAGTAATAAGTACAAAATGTAAATGCACAATTTTTAATATGACGCATTTTTTTTCTGTTGAAATATGCACCTGCTTTATTTCTCAAATCTGACTTAAAATATGATATATTTTTCTTTTATATTAAAATTGTTGATGTATTAAATTTATATGCTAAGGTACAGCTCGTCTTAAGTACGTTCGAAAGGGCAATCCTAAGTGAGTTTATAGGATCGTAAATCATTTAAGGGATTGTTTGAATTTCGCATTGCTAAATAATAATGTTAGTGCTGAATCAATATTGAAATACATATATTACAATTATTCTAATTGAACCTGTCTCTACATAGTTAGAGATCATAATTCGCTAGAACTGGCTCAATAGTGAAATCACTTGGATTTATCTCGATATTTGTAAATATTAGTTTGACTATTGATTTTCTGAGAAATCAGAACCGGAATCAGATTTTAGAATATTGTCATACTTTTTATATTTATTTGATTTGATAAGTTAAATTATTTTATTAATAAAATTTGTGCAATTTAAGTGCATTTTTTGTATGGATACCACTAACAAACAAAAGCTTCATAGTTCTGTCATGAGTTGAAAGCTTCACATTGTTTTTTTCAATTTATATTTTTTGCTCAACAACCTTTCGTGTCTTTAAATTATCATATTTTTGAATTCAACAAAGATTTTCAAGCTTGAAAGAAAATTTCTTTGACAAAAACATGAATCTAAATTAAATCGACGGTTTGGACAATTTTCTCTTATTTTGCATCCCAGTTGTGTTTTCGTCTTCTGAAAATATTTATTTTCGGCTGAAGCAGTACAAATGGCGTCGCTATAATAGAATGGCCGAACAAATGAGGCATTGAAACCCTAAATTTACCTCGATTGAAACCGAAAGCCACTTGTTGGGCTCGTGATCTTTCGAATTCTTCCCTTTTCTTTCACATTTTCGCCCAGAAACGAATCACAGTAGAAAAGCAATATACACAAGAAAATTCTATATAAAAATATTACTGAAAACTAAAATTCGATTGGAAATGTAATATTTGCCAATTTTCTAGTCTTCACTGTAGCATCGTTCACATAATGGTTTGCATATTTGCTTTTCGAAGAAATGTTACCGTTTGCGATAAAATAGCTTTTCGACGAAGCGAATTTTTCTCAACAATTACGTGAAAAAAAAATGTTTACACTCTTGTAGAAGAGCGTTTCGAGTTTGCAAAGCGAATTGGAAAAGTTAAGTCTTTCTGAATGTGTTATGACGAAAATTCGTCGATACGTTGAAATGATAAATTATGGACGCTTTTGTACTGCGAATTATTAATGATTCGGCGAAATATCAATGATTCGATATATTTAACAATGAAAATGTCAAACTATCTTTCATCAATAATAGCTACTTTGTAGATTTAACGAAGCACACAAAATTCGTTTTATAAAAAAAATACATTGAATCGAAAAGAAAAACTTTATCACAAACAAATATTGAAATCGTAAAGCAATTTATCACTTTAGAATTTGAGGGTCACGTCAATAATTCAATCGAAAAAATCTATCAACAAACTTCCCAAAAGAATTTCATGAATATCCGTCTTTCATTTGCTGAATTTTCCGAAAAACATACAGTAAAACCTAGATTATCTGAATAATCAAAAATCCAAACCAACAAAATTGATTTTTTTTTCTCAATTTTGAACTATTCAAATGATCGAAAGGTTATTTTTTAGTGTCTAAACGATTTAGAAATTTAGAGGATACAGTTGATTTATTAGATTGATTTACTTTTAGGTCAATTTGAATGACTTGCAAACAAAATAACTGATATAAGTACTAAGTGCAATTCGAGGTTCTAGTATACGTTGACGCGAACGACCTTTACTTCGATTCTCGATAAATTTCTCCGATTTTAGTACTTTCCATAAAACGGGTGGTGTTATATGGGGGTTGGAAAATGGTAAGGGGGTGTCTAATGTCTTTTACGTGACGTCTGGCAATTTGGATAATTCCAAATTCGCGAAATGGTCCAGGTCCATATAATGGAGGACGGTCAAAAATTCGACGTTTTAAGATATTAATGCGATTTCTGTGTTCGCGTCGGTTTCTGGGTTAATTATCCCACGAAAGTGACGAAAAATTGACTTAATTCCACCGAGGTGTAATAAGGCTCTATTTTATCAAGCGACGAAATAAATATGTATGTATAGAAAATGTTTATTTTATAGAATTATTCAAGAATAATATTCTTTTGAAAGTGTTTGATTTGGAAAAGAAATATGTTGTTAAGTATTTTTTAGAATACATGAGCTTCATAAATATTTAATGTAAATGATTCAATAATTTAATTTTTAGTTAAGGGTTAATTATGCACTGTATAAAAGTTGAATCTTTCTAATGTGAGATTAGCAAGCAAATTGATCGAGAAAAATAAAATATTTTAAAATTTATATTGATTATTAACTGCATAAGAGAGCAATTACATGAGTGCTTTTAGTACCTATCACTTAACACATGAACTATTATTAACACATAAAGTCCATTTGATCCAATGTTGCGGTTTTCGCATGCTGTAAACGCATTCATAGAAACGTTCTCCATAAATTACATACATATACCTTATATAATGACTGAAATTGAAATGCATAGATATTTCCAAGCTGTTATGAATATTTACAGATCTATAAAAAAGTATTTATTTGAAAAATTTGCGCATTTTCACGTAGTTACTTTCAATTTCCACGTGCTCGAACAAAATGGAAGTTCGGTCGCGAAGAGCGAAAGTCAATAGTGGCATATTGAAAGTGTTCAAACAACAAACAATTGGATGCACACACATACGTATTCAAATTGAAAAGGACGATAAAACTATATACGGCGGATATAAAAATGAAAAACTTTCCCTCCGAATAACAAAATGGAGAAAGATAAACAAATGGCGAAAAACAAAGGGGAAAGTTTTTGGCACGAAATCAAACAAAAATTCGAAAGGGTTGAACTCTTTTGACCCGACCACCATAACAACCAATTTACGACGCGACCCATAATTGTTTAGGACGTTTTCATTCGTTTTTCCGAGAAATTTTCCGATGAAAGTGTACGATATTGTATACGCAAATTCGATTAGAGTCGGATCCATCGAATGGAGTTTATTTGTGGATTTTTTAACTCTTATACGTTCGTCTTGTTTTTCGAGTTCAACGAGAAATAGAAGAGACGTGAACGACATTTATTTTCGTAGTCGAGAACTCTCTGGGAATTTATTTATACACATGCAAGTTTAGTGGCTATATTTGCGTACGAACTAAAATAACATTAGGCGTGTTGCAATTTTCAAATCGAGACGACGAAGAGCACATTTTCTCGAAATAAGTGTCGTAAATGATATCTGGTTTGCGTATAATGAATATTAACAGTTTTATGATTTTCAGATCGAATTTTCAATTTAAATATGTGCGGATCGAAATTGTGTGTAAATTTCACTTTTAAGGTCGAGCAAACTTAATGGAATATACAAATCGAATTAACAAAATAAAGAGTTCGTAAATTATTTATCTGATTTTAAAAAACGCTACTGAAATGTAAATGTTTCGGGCTAATCTCGTTACTCTGGAATCGAAAAGTTTTCATTTTAAATTTCAAAGTAGAATCAATATTTTTTAAAGCTTCCATTTGTAGCGAGAAGAAAATGCTTATTTAAAGAACTCTTCGAATATTCAATTAACTTATTGATTTTTTTATTATTTTTTGAATTTTTTACTAAAATTAATGTTTCAAGAAAAAATAATGTAATATTTTCGCCTTATCAAGTTACTCGACGAATTGAAAAAATAATTATTCAAGATTCAATCTCATATTTCTGAAACGAGCGTAATTCATAATTAAGTAAACGACAAATCATTTCAACAAACACCCAATTAAAAAAATATACAAAAGCAAAATTTTATACATTCAAACGTAAACTAAAGCATAATTCATTAACGCCGAATGCCAATTAAGCTATGAAAAATAATCAAAAACTACGATATATATTAATGAGAAACCCGAGATTACTTCGCACCGAGAAAAAATGAAATAATAATTCATTAAGACACAACAAGGTCGCAAAATATATATATATAAGAAAACTGAGAAGAGTGTGAAAGCAACTTTTTATTCATCCCCTTTCTGAGCTGATGATGGCCATAAGAAAAAAACGGCACAGTGGCGGGTTCGAAGATTTCGCGCATTTTTCACTTAAACTGATTACTTCCAATTCTGCCAAATTCCTCGTTCCCCTTCATCGGCTGAAGGCGAATTTTTCCAAATGAAATATCTCATCTGAAATATAACGTCGAGGTCGTAAAAAAAGTTCCAGGACTCGTCTCGAGAAGCTGTCGTTAAATGCTGCTGTTTTAACTTTGATCGTTTTCTGCGGATGTTATACGATACTGATAATTTGTTGCCGATTAAAATTATGTTAGTCTGAAAATTGCACTTATCCCCAATTTAAGTATGAAATTAGTTTGATGAAAATAAAAATCGTGCAAAGCATATGTGAAAACATAAAATTAGTTATACGAAGCTTGAACGCTTGACGAATAATATAGAAATCAATCAACAAAATATTACTTAAAACTTAAAATATTATTAAAATTATTCACTTGGTTGTATTTAAATGAAATCGCATAAATTGAAAGAATACATATATCTGAAAATCAGTGTATGGAAATAAAATCATAATTATATTATTTTGTGAAAAAAAATGAATTATAACCGAATTTAGTAGAAGACAGGGGTTGTTATGGAGATAAGTTTTGGCATGAGAGAAGATTTAGGGGTTGTTCGTATTAAAATTACTAGCACAGTGGCGGCGATTCGTCGTTTAGTGAAATTTCAACCCTCTGAGCAAAAGACGGATTAAAATATCAAGGGTTTTGACGACCGGGTTAGAATTTTCTAGAGCTGAAACGCTTGTTTGGTTCTTTGAGATACGAAAAGTGCTGACGGAGAATAAATAATAACCCTTTTTTTAAGCAGTGTTTGTAAATCGATTGCATGAATAAATTTCAACCTAATTCTTAATATATTTAAATATTTACTGAAATAAAATTCTATTAAAAACTCCTTAAAATCGACTGAAAAAAAAAGTAATTAGAGATGAATGAAAATAAAGTTGAGGTACGAAAATTTTAATTGAATTTCCAGAATTTTCGTTGGGGTTGATTGTCAGAATATAAATAGAGATCATTAAAATATATTTCAGCATCAATTATCTTTAAAAATCGTTCATATTTTAAGCAAAGTTAGCGGTTATTTTATTTTTTGACTAACATACAACACGCTTATCTGATAACATGTGTCGACCCTAATATGTTTCAACCTAAAAACTGATAAAGTTAAAATAAGGCTATTACCCGTGAGATAAAATCATAATTACAATGACATAGGACATCATTTTTTAAAATGATATAAATCACATTTACGTTAATGTAACGATGCAGTAAAAAAATGATGACATAAAGTTTAAATATTTATGTAAATTTCTTTACGATCGTATAATTTAAATGTATAATTATTTATTTTACGTATAAAAATATTAAACTGTCAAAATAAAAATACATAAGAAGTCAATGTGAAAATATGTATTTAATGGTAACTGTGAAAATACTGAATGGTCAGTGTAAAAAATAAGACTAACGATAAGCTTAAGTGCTCTATTTATCTATTTATCCTGATTTTTTGTTCTTATTGTAAGAAATGATTTTAATGGATAGTCTAGAGTTCATTTTTAAATGAAAATGAATGCAATTAAAAAATAAAAGAAAAACCTAACCTAACTAATATAATTTTAGTTGAACTATCGAGTACCATACCGTTAATATAACCATCCCATACCTAAAAAAATATCCAATTTAATATAAATAAATCCAAAATAAACATCACAAACGTAAAAAAAATACATCGAATACACAGAAAACATCCATTTTGCACGGAGGCATCAAATTTCCATTAACCTTTTAAAAACTGGAACTAATGAATTCCAAACGAGCATCGAATGATAAAATCGAAACGAACGAAAATCCCGCCTTTTTTGCGAACGCAGGCCATAAGAAGAGCGCTATACAGGGTGCGCTAAAAAAGTCAACACACTCGACTCGGATCGTTTTTGCCTTAGGGTCATTAAATTGACAAATAGTGCAGACGTTTCGCGCACACATTCAATATATTAGTCATGTGTGCTCGAAAGCCTCGAAAGCGTGTCACTGTCGCGAGAGGAAGAAGTGCCTGAAAAATGTACACTCTTACGTGGGCAGGGTGCTGCGTAATAAACTGAAGCTTTTTTTCGTCAATTTTTTAGTTTTTGAATGGAAAAAATCGTAAAATGTGTACTCAATTGTGACAGTGGTGCGTTTTTAGCGTGTTTTGCTCTGAAATGATTGAGTTTTGCGTTCGACTTTGTTAGGTGCGAAGTTGAAAATAATAAACAGCTGATTTTCTTTTAACAATTTAAATATATTGTAACAGTTCACAACGATATTTCTGAGATTATTTTCAGTTTATTATTTCAACTTAGTGATTTTAAACGAAAAATATAGTAGTTTTTGATTGTTTAAAGTATTAACACATCTTGGGATTCAAAAAAATCTATCTCGTACCCCTATAGAACACTTTTCAGGTGCTTGTCTGTTACATATGTATATGCCATCACTTCGAATTGAATAAAACGAAAACTATTTGGTAATTACCTATATCATAAGTCATTTTTAATGAAATGTAAGAAATTTTTATTAATATTTAAAAAAATATATTCAAGGAAACACATTTAAAACCTCTATAGCATCAATATAACAAATTTTCGTATTAGAAATGTATTTTTCCTGAGTATACTATGTAATCGGTATCTTCATAATAAAATGAAAAATAACACCCTATACGTTTTTTTTTTGTATATTTCAACTTAAAATCAAACTGAAATTGAGTTCATTTCACATGTGATACATATGATCGCTAACTGGAGATTGCTTCGCGAATATGAGATTTTCACGAAAATAAAATAAATGAAAAGCATCGGATTTCGACATTTACGATCGTGTAGTCTGATTATAAAAATGTCTCAGTTTCTTCTGCCGGATATTACACATCTATTGGGTACATGGCGAATTCTTCCCATCGGTATTTTTCAAAGAGTGTCGTTTTTTAGTCATTTTTCGTCCGGCGGAAGATTTCGCTTACGTAGAAATTTCAATATGCGTGTTCGACTATCAATCTTGTTCGAAATCGGGATATTTTCATATCTGAAATACGTTTGGTGCTTGCCGAAAAATATATTTATTATATTTACGCCCTGCAAGAGTTATCCGAGTGTGTCGCGAGTCGAACGGGTTAAATGTCTGATGTCCTTTTAATGTCTTTTCTCGCGTTACGTATTTTTCGATAAGAGCAATGATTCAATATGATGTATCGATAAAGAAAAACGTATAATATTCAATTTCTCTCAGAAAAAAATACACAAAACATGTTAGATTAGATACAGAATATTGATTCCTTACAGTTCAAGTCATCAAGACTTCAACGAATAGAATCGATGATAGAAGAGCTAAAAATGATCATCAACAAAATGATCAAACGCGTTATAGCATTGTATTATTGGCTGTCTTCATACACAAAACATACATACACTTTAAATAATTTAATATTAACAATCTGATTTTTTGGTTAGTATTGAAAATTCAGCTGAATTATTAATGTATCTAGGTTCCAATTTATGATGTCAGCTGAGCTTAATACATTTCAAAAAGCTGAAACGTCAACGTTATTTTAAGAGGTTTTGTCTTCTTAAGCTCATTTTGTACGAAAATATTATGTTTCTGATGGATAAAAAAAAACAATCGAAGTGAATTTCCAGACGCGTCTATGACGCAAAACAAAATTTTATCCTTTCATCTGATATTACATATTAATATCGAAAATGAACTGAAAGAAAAAATAAACTCAGTATACCCTTGAGGGGTATAAATAATATTTTGAATATTCTCGTACAAAAGAGAATCGATTGCTACGACGATATTTTCCATTCGGAAAACACAAAGACACATCTCGAAAAACATAACGAATGTCTTTGCGCAAACGACATCGGGAAATTTTCGAACGAAATCGTAAAAATCGAACATAACCTCAAACTTTGAAACAAACGCAGAATTGTTTCACAGTTGTATTCGACGCATTTTTATGAATTTTTCAAAAATTTATTATCATATCCAATTTTTCGTTCTGATGCTTTACATGCTTCTATTTTTAAGATTTTTCAATAAAAATAATCCAATTTTTGTTCATTTTAACTGAAATATCTAAATGCTTCTTACCATTTATATTACAAAAACAGAGTAACTCTGAAAAGATTAATCGTGATCAAATAAATGGTGAAGAAATAATAGCCATATATTTCACATTGTACATGAAATAACCTCAAAATCGAGCACGTGTCAAATCAGACATAACCTCAAAACTCGCTCAAAGGCAACTCGAGAGGCTAAATATCGACCTAGCGGTCCAAAGCTCACGTGAATGTCGACCAAGACCGCAGAAGCGACTCGTGTAATTGTACAGAAGAGACAATAATGTGTGTGTGTGCTCGCAATATTAATCATGCGTAATTTCATTCCCGCATTTACCCTAATCAAGAGCGGGAAAGTTTCGAACAACAAGACCGCGGTTGTCGTTTCGCCTAATCTCCTACGACCGGAATTGTCTGTTATGCGAATGTTCCACGGAAGATGATAACTCAATTTTGTGCACTACGTAAAATATAATATGACACATGTGTGGAAATAAGTTTTATTTATGGAAAAGTTCGCGAAGTTGTTGCTCTTTTTTAGTTGGATGTGCGCGCTGCAAAGTTGAAAAATCGTGAAGATAATACGATATGAAGCACTCGTTTGAAGTTATTTTGGAATGAAATTGAATGTGATTTGGAATTTTTCTTAATTTTAAACGAAGCATATTCCGAAACTTATATTAATAAATAACTTTAATTAAATATTATAGGCACATATTTTATTTCTTTGATCAGAATACTAATATTTTTTTAAACAGAATTTATATTGACACTCGGAATTTATATTATTGCCTAGAATTCATATTGATGGTGATAATTCATTTTAGTGGTCAGAATTCGCGTTAAATCTGTCAAAATTTATATGCATTAAACTATCATAAAACCGTTTGTTTTCCGGAAACCTTTATATTATTTAATTTTCATTTCAAATCGACATAAATGAAAATTTTATAAAAAAAATTAAAATTCTGATTCAAATTGTCTACAAATCTTCAATTTTTCTTCGACCGAAATACAATCGAATCCAATCAAATAATTCGTCGCCAATATGAAATATGAAACTATTAAAAAATATATACGAAGCAAAAACAAAAACTTTACACAAACTACTCGAGAGCATCACGTCCAGCTAAGTCCCTCAACTTTTTTAATAACACCTCGAAGATAAATAACTTCATCTCACAAAATTCCCGGGAAAAAAAAAACCCTTTCCTTAGACTCGCATCCATCCGGTTTGAAAATCCGCTTACGCGACATTAGCGACTCTTCAAAGAAAATTTTCCCGCCAAAACGGCGCGAAAAAAAAGAACGGCTGATCTTCATGGTTTTCTGCGATTTTTTTTTCTCCTTTTTTTCGACTTTTTTTCACTTTTTCGGATTCGAGCCGAACCTTTTGCAGGGTTGCGAATTTGCATTCGGTTCGCTTTGTGTGCGTGCGCGGATTTTATTCAAATTTCCCGCGCACAATGGCGTTGCCGATCGGCCATTATGCGTATAATCGAGTGAAAAGAATCCGGGATGCTCTTTTTATATGGGGTGTTTGGAAATCGGTGATGTGATGTATTTATTATAAGTTTATAGGGAAGGGATGGAAAATTTTTCGGTACTTTCAGTGTTAGCTGTTCGTATAAAAATGAATTGCAGTTGTAAATTTTAATGATAAGGATGATCCGAATCAATATTAAATACTTATCAGTTTGGTAGAAATTCAAAAATATTAAGTCAGTACTACGGATCTAATAGTTATTCGAGTTTGAAACAAAAGACTGTAATGAGAACTTAATAGATTTCGATCAAAATTAATGCCTTTCGTTATGCTTAATATTTGTATTGATCATATACTAGATATTAAAAACGAAATATTCTTTAGTTGAAAATAGTATATGTTAGTACATATAAGTTTAAAAGTCCTTTGAGTTGAATACTGAAAGCTTATATGAACTCAAGAAGCTAAAAGATATAATTGCATACACCCATTAAAATAATTAAAAATAATCAAACGTTATTAAGTGACCTGATCGTATATGACAACTGAAAAAGCCAAGGGGTACAAGTGGCATTTTTACCGAAATTGAATCATGCACAGGAATCGCTTCTATGCACGCTCATTTATTTGGTGGCAAAAGGATATAAACGAATTCGGAACGTGTGCCTTAATATATCATCAAAACACTCGAAATCCTCCTAATACATGTAGGTACATGGTCAACTTTGAACGCGCTTTTCTCGAAATCACCGCAAAGTCACTTATACCCCTTGGCCTTTTCAGTCGTCATATGTATGTAAGTTAACATAACCTATTCGAATCTGAGCCGATGAACTCATTCAGAGACTTTTCTCGCTGATTTAAATTTGTAACTCACACCTTTCGACTTCTAGAGTTTCAATACATAGTCTAACTAAAATACAAATAAAATAAGTGAAAACAAAACCAAAGCAAAACCAACAGTCCATCTACACGAGCTACTACTAGACTAGACTCTTCCTGAAAAAGTAAAAAGTCGTTTCCAATTTAAATCGCATCCACCACGTCACGCATCCTCGTCTTCAGAGCTGATGAATAAATCCTGAATAAATTCGCGAGGCTCATTTCAGGCCCGAATACCCCCGGGCGATTCAGTTCGGCGATACACGAACATTGAATCCCTCGGAAAAATCCAATTTTGCCGTTTAATTTTTCCCGCTCTTTTCTCGCAGCCGCGGATTTTCAGATTTTCAAAATCTCCCCCGTGAAGAAGACACAAGGAACGCCATGGGAAACTTCGCAGGAGCTGAAACGTCTCGCAGCGAGGCGAGTTCGTGTCAAAGATTGGATCGTTTTAATTATGGAAATGTCCCGTTGTGAGATTTCCATACTGTACTGTTGATTGTTATATTCCAATTTTCTCTACAGAGATTTTCCGAAAGTGTGCTATATAGAGAGGATGTACAGTTTTCTTTGGTGTGACACGAAATTCCATAACACTATTTTCAATGTGAAGTACTTTTTCTATCGTGTATTTCTCCTCTATTCAAATTTTACATAAGTTTCCTTATTTAAATAATACGTTTTACTAAAGCACGGTACTCAACTATGTGTTATAAGTAGCATGCATTTACATTTATCTCTCTTATGATATGATTTTTTATAGTTATACGTAGATGTACATTAGGTTGTCTATTTGAAAATTTAAATTAAATTATATTTTTCGTTCATAGAAAATTTTGGATTTAAATTTTAAAGAAATTAATATAAAATGACTATCAAAGAAGAAATATCACATGTGCATGAAAATAAATCATATGTATGTAATGAAAAGTCAGATAGATAAAAATGCATCGAAAACGCAATATTGAGTATTATAAATAACCATAATACTCGTCCCAAATTGTTTATTATAGGCAAAGTATCAAAAGATAGATTACACGTTTGTTTTTTCATAAATCAATTTTAGTAATTTTGAACAGTTTCGAATTGTTGGCCTTTGTTCGAATCCGCGAATTTCGACAGCTGTGACATTTCGAATCGAATTATCGCTCTAGGCTACAAATATTAATTCCATCTTAAAGGTTAATCGATTTTGTGTCAGAACTGTTTTAATACACAAAATATATTTAAACGTATTAAAGCTTAATTTCGCCTCGAAAGAAAGTTCCGCTTATCTACATGGCTTTGTTCTCTCGGCATGAAACGCGCGTCGTTATTTCGTACACAATAAAAAAGTTTTAATTGATTTCGGCGAAACTTTAAAAAATTCTAAACGCCCCTTATTTTTACAATTTTGCATCGCAAAGTTGAAATATGTATATTAATATTTTAAAGGTTGTTTGTGTTCGGTGCGTAGGTACAAGAGTCTCTCAGTTACAGATGTTACATCAAAACAATATTGCAAGTTACTTGGAGCGTTCACATTATTTTTGAAAATATAGAAGATACTTTAAATAAATTATGACAGAGGCGAACGAAACTCTTAACCGTGTAATAATTTCAGAATGATAATATAGCGTACCGAAAATTTTAATACAAATGTATTATTCATTTGTACTGCTACTATGTATACACGCATATTAATATTTAATTAATTTCACGATATTAATATACTTTATGTCGAAGTTTTACAAGAAAATAAAAATAGTACAAGACGGTTTCAATAAAAAAAATTAACATACACGCGAACAATATTCTAAGGAAATGCTTCGACAAAATTCGCTCAACTTTAAAATCTTCGCTTAATTTTTGCGAGCGGTAACTTTACGACGTTCGACACTAGAAAATTTGCATTTTATTCAAACGGTTTACGACAAAAACGTATAAAATGGAAGAAAAAATGTCTAGAGCGCTTCTCTAGAATACACACAGTGTAGAGATATGCGCAAAAATACAACCGCAAAAAAGAGTTTCGGATATATGGCCGCGGAAGTGGGTCATTTTGGCCAACGAAACGGCGTCGACAACGTGACAGATAGCGAACGACTGTCACACTGCATTTGTCGTTTTATTGGCAACACTGTTAACCCTTGGGAATTTATTTACCTTTGACTCCTGTGACTTTACGCTCTATTTGTATGTTCATAAAAATGTTATGTATTTTATTATTGAAATAAGATTTAACTAGTGTACAGTAGATTGGGTCAACAAATAATAATGTGTTTCTTTCGAAAGAGTTTCTGAAATAGATGAGAAGAAAAACAGCTTATTTTTTTTAATCAGTTAAATATTCGGGTCACGAAAAATAGTAATAATGTTTTCGGAAAATTAAAAATCACTGTATTGTCAATTTTTTTTAAGTCGAAATAAACTGAAAAGGTACATCTTGTTCTAGCACACAGAATACAGCTATTAAATGTAAAAAAATCATAGTAAAATTTTATTAAATTTCAGAATTGCGAGAGGAAAGTTTTAACTATCACGTAATAGTTCAAAATAGATAACCGGTTTAGTGACGGTTAACCTTTTTCAGTTCGTTTAATTTTTTAGTTCCGGCGGCGAACAAACAGCCTTTTTACGTCCATTTTTTCATTTACATCTTTCCTGAATATTCTTTTCTCACCGAGGCTCGTTTTACTCATTGCTATGAAGGAAGAAAAAAATTACAGCATCGTAAAGTTCAAAGATAGCAAGCCTCGACTACAATTTTCGCATCGTTTGTCTTCCAGAAAAATTCAGCGACCGTGCTTTTAAATGTATATAGGAAGTCTCGTAAATTATGCCTTCTTTTCAATTAATGTAATGCATCGATTGTGGGATGCTGTTTTAATTAGTTTCCTGTTTATCATTCGAAGTTTAAGTACAAAGATTGTACAAATAATGAAATTTTGTTTACGCCGTGTCTGAATTGTGTTGATGTAGTAATTTCGAATTAATTTGAATAACCAAGATGAAATTCGGACGAGGCTCTGCGATATTGCTAATTAAAAGCTAGTAAACTTACTCTGGGGAATTTAAGCCGTTAAAATTAGGACGTTTTGAATAGGCGATTTACTTTGAATGTATACAAATTTAATATGTTTGACATAGTTAGCTTTTATGAATAAGTTTACTGCCGTATTTTATTAGATTTAAGACGATTAAACGACCATAACCTATTTTCAAACATATTTTTTCTAATTTTCAAAATCACACAAAACTAAAATCTGCGATTACATCCAATAGTTGAAAATATATTTATTGAGCACACTAACTTAACTTAACTATAAATTGAACGATCATAGATCTTCATTAAAGCTACAGAGACCTAACAATATTAACCATAATCTATATTCAAGTCTAAAGTTAGACACATACGATAAGATTTATCGCGAGATTCATCATTAGTTGATAGAAACACGCAAGAATGATACTTATAAAAAAGTAATATAGTCTTCCTGCAACTTGCGAGATAGAGAGAAAGATTTAACATTCTTTACGAAAGAAAAAGACAAATTTAGAAATATTCTTGCATGTTCTCTTCATTTGACGATATATCTTATGATAAATCTTGTCGTCTATGTTCAGCTTAACCTTTTTAATACTTCAAAATTTCACTATTCATCGATCTGTGATTTCATTCACCCTCATTACATAACATTTGGGGACCATTATGATTCAATCCAACCTAACTTAATCATTGCCAAATCCTTGAAAAATCCTTGCATAAACAAAAAAACCCCTAAAACTACATCATCCACATATCTACGATTACATCCACTTTCGAAACATAACATTTGGAGTGCATTTTGATTCAATCCAACCTAACCTAACATCGCCAAATCCTTGAAAAATCCTTGCGTAAACAAAAAAAAACCCCTAAAACTACATCATCCACACATCTACGATTACATCCACTCTTAGAACATAACAATTAGAGACCATATTGATTCAATCCAACATAACCTAAAATCACCGAATCCTTGAAAATTCCTTGCATAAACAAAAACAATTCCCTAAAACTGCTTTATCCACACAACATATCTAAGATTACATCCACTCTAGAAACGTAACGTTTGAAGAGCGCCTCGAAATAACCGAACGGACCATCTTGAGCACTCCATCGCAATGCGTCCGGCGCCCGTGAACTTCATTCAAGTGACTGAACAAGAACGAAGGTCAATCGAGCGCCATCAATCACGTCGAGTGCTGCCAAAACCGCGCATCGGCGGCCATGCTGGCGAAAAAATGGCGCGCCCTGCCCAAGATGGCCGATACGGGAAAAATCGGACGAAAATGTTATGCGGTGCGTTAAATCGGGGTCGGCTTCCTCCGATAGATATGGCTGAATAAAAATGTGCTTGGATTATGTGTGTCTGGGTGTGGAATTAGGTGATTGTCCGTTATGTGGATGCCGTTGTCGAGCGCGTGAATTCGTGCGTTGATGTGAGGCTGTGTATGGGAAAATGGTTGGGGTTGATTTTGGGTTTTAGATGAGGACTCGGAAAGCAGTACGTACTAATTGGCATTCGTGTAAAAGGTGAGTAAAATTTATATTGGTTTTTGAAAATTTTGACATTTTGATTGACAAAATGAGGAATTAAAAATAATATTTTTAATGAATAAGATGTTTAATTATTTGCACGATAATAGGGTTTATTGATGAAAAAATATAATTTGGCACGAAACTTGATTCAGTTTCGAAATGGCGTTATCATGACGCCATCTTATTTTCACATATTGCGAAAAAAATATATAAATAAATCTACGAAAATAGATAAAAAAAATAATATGTTATCCGATACAATAGGTTTGTTTATCTACTTTTCCGGTTGCAATATTTTTAGTACTAAAAATGATAGGGTAAAGCAGAAAAATAATCTATTGATACTGCATTAACCGAACAATGGAAAATCAAAGCTTTGCAAATACACTTTGAATGATAAAATTATTATTATTATTAGAAAATTAACTTAAAACGGATTCGATTTAGATAAGATAACAATAAATCATCGAGATAATAAATCTTACTCGAATGCCAATGTAGACTTTAATTTAAAGCATTTCACACTAGTATATTTAGCAAATGTGACTGTTTCTTCAATTTAAATATTTGATGAATAAGTAATTTACTATTGGTTTCTGTCTTTGGCTAGTTATGACATTTGTGACATTCTATAATTTCGATTGTAAACTACAATACTATGGGTTCAAGTGTTATGTAACTATACGACAGTTTTCAATTTGATGAAAAATATTTACTACAAATATTTATGAAAAAACATTATATTTTGTATTTTCTGAATAAAATAAAATTTTTCAACACACACACACCCTATAAAAGTAAAACCCTTTCTCAAGCACTCAACGTAAGAAAAGCACACACGTTTGATTTAATCGATAACGCCCGAAGCCATCGTCTAAACTGCCATTGTTATCACTTCGACATGGATAAAAGTGATAATGAGGAGCGACGTTCGAGTCTTCGGCATATTTCCTCGTTAACCACAACATCATACGATCCCCAGACGCCAGAGAAATAGTATACTATATGAGTATATGTATGCTATTTGTACGGGAGACTCGGTACGTGCGAGAAATGGTAAGATGGCCAACGGTTCGTTGCCTATGCGCCTAGTGTTGGTTCGAAGGCGAAAAAAAATGTAAAAATGAGACAAATGATAAAAACCAGGGTTATTTGTCGAGTGGGAGTCGAAATAATGATTGGAGTCGTGAAATTTTCGAGTGTTATCAAAATATTACAATGATAAAAGTGCGAGTATTGGGTTTATCATTTTTTACGTATGTCTGGACTAATTAAAAATGTAACTGTGATGTTGTGAATGAAACTAGTTGTTCATTGGGTTTCAATGTCAAATTGTTTCTGGGTCATTTCCGAATAAACAATGAGTATGATTTTTCTAATCGAAATTTGAATTTTTATAAAGGTCAGTCATTTGTATCAGATGAAAATGTTAATAATGAGTGCCTATGACTTTGATACAGAGTTAAGTTAGAAAATTGAAAAAGGGTTTTGATACCACTTTATATTAAGCTTGATTTCAATTGCATAAAAAAAATAGACAGATATATTAACTCTAAAATATATAGAAAATGGAAACTATTAAAAATATGACAGTGAGCTTGATTTGAAATCAAAATAAGGTCAGAGTAGCTATTTCCAGCATTTTCACATCCCTGATGAGGAAAGGTCTCCGAGCCAATTTGATACAGTCCCACTGCGACAAAAGGTTGACAATCACTATTGTTTTCGTCTGCTAGAGCATGCATGAGGTCGATTCGTATACGAAAACGTCCCGAACGACGATGATATGTCGATTGATTATTCAGTTTTACTTTTCTGCGAAGGAAAGAGTTATTCAGAATCTTATTTTGACTGATTGTGAGAATTTAATCATATTATTTTTAATATTCCCGAGATGAAATTATAATTTTGCTTCTTCAAACGAACGAAAGTTTCTCTGAGTAACAAGGAGTGCAAAGAGACTGAAAAATATGTAGTTAATTGAAAAGTTTCTTTTGACGTTCGTGTAATTTGAATAGTTTTTCCACTGGTAGGTATATACGTAAGTAAAACTATGATTCGAATCGAAGTATATTAAAAGTATAAAGTTTTATATCAAACAAACTAATCGAACTGAATATGCGCGATGAAAAAGTTTTTATTCTGCTTTGATGAAAAAAGGCGTAATATGAAATCATATTCATCCAGTTGATTTATCACAGTTCATTTAGGAAAAGTTAATATAATTTTTTAGTTCATATCAAACTGCTTCGTATAAATAAAAAATCGTTTTATGCAACGATGAACTCAACGAAATAATTGAAAGTTCAAATAATGGATTTCATCGATAAAATTTAAATTCATTCAAATCATTACAACGAATTCGAATAATGAATTATCATTCGTTCATATTTGGAAGCTAATATAAAATGCAGCTGATCCTCATATTATTTATATGAAGGAAAGTTGACTGCACGAGTTAAAACATGACAGAAAAACACATTATTGATCAATATGAAACAGGTAAATTTAAATTTGGTACCTAATCGTATTAGTTAATTCTGCATCTAATATAATGAGAGAACTGATATATGTGTCTGTGACAATGATACTCAATCTTTTCTCCAAGCTAGTCATCAGTGCTATGAAAAGTGCATAAAATCAAGCACATATTATACAAAAAATACATAACAGCTTTTCTTTCCGTTAATACTCAACGAGCTGTATACATAATCGTATGATATAACAGAATGGAAATTAACCGAGTGACGCAAGGGTCCCTAAGCACCATAGATAAAATTTAATATAATAATTTCAATAAACAGTAATGCGGCGCAACACACCATGGAGACTTTATAGTTTCGCAGAGACCGCAAACGCGAACACGATCGGTCCCGAAACAATACAAAATGGCCGCCAGTCCAGAGCGGCCATTACGCGCGTTCAAAACGAAAAGGGCGGGAAAACGTCCGCATTTTCGAACACCTTTCCTGACGGCTGCGGTCAACTACGAAATGGCTTTTCGGAACGATTTCGACCCCCCCTAGGTGCCTTATTCCCATCTCGGCACACAAATATTGCTAGTGTTACTTTTATTTTGCTAATTGTAAGTTAAATTTTCATATTTTTATTGGTTTCAGTGAGATTGGAATAGCGATGAGTTTTCAACTTTTCTACGATTTAAATTCAAGAATAATATAGATTTTTCCATTGAAAACTATCAGTATTTACTTAGTATCAATTTTCAAAAACATTCGACATAGAATGGAACTAAATGAGAAACGATATGGTAGGTCAAGAAATAGTGAGAGAGTCGATAAATGGTGGTGGATCAAGATAAGGGGAGATCAAAATAATAGTGGCAAGAGGCAAAAATAGTGAAAAAGTTCGAGAAATGGTCAGACGTTCGGAAAATTGGGTGGAGAAACGGTGGGTTTGGGAAATAATGGAGTTGGGAAATGATGGGGTTGGGAAATAAGTGAAGAGAGGTGGTAAGTTTTGGCCTCAGACGACGAGGTAGACGGCCAAAGGTCTCGAAGGCCCTGGTGGCCAAATCCGGCCTGAATTCCGGGCCATTGTCCGCGGAGCAAGCAAGCAAAATGGAGCAAAACCTCCATCACATTTCGCTGTGTAAAAACTTAACGTTCGTTCATCTTGTGAGTGAATTAAAGCTTCTCAATTTCTTTACATAAGCTTTTCATCAGTACATTTTAATTAAAAAATCTATCTTTTATAAAACGACCAGACAGCATAATAGCTTATTTGTGCCCATTATTATGACAGATTATAAAACTTTATGAATTTTAAAGAATTGTTTCAGCCTGGTTTATTATTTTTGATTGCCTCCCTAACAAAGTCAAAGATGATCATTAAATATTTACTCCATTGTCATAATTAAAGACGCACATATTGTTTGACTCGAGAAACTGTTCAAAATTTAACAGTCAAATGGCACATGCTTATTTGATTTATTTGTTTGGATGAGTCAAAATTAGTTTGAAGATTTATTCCACGTGAATTTTATTTATAAATTATTTGGAATCTATAAATAATAAATAATCTGAGTTGATTCACTTATTTTGTATATTATTGTACGGAGTAAAGATTTTACAATTTTAACGATATTTTGTTTATTTTATCGAGTTAGTACTGGAAAATAATATAAACATTTCATCTACGAAAATTTACATATTTTTCATCTCATTTCACTACTAAAATACTTCTTAATAAAATATTAATATTTTCAGGAAGATAAAAAAAATATTTATATAAGCGGTACATTCGATTGAAATCGCAATAATGAAAATATATCAAAATACAAACATTTATCGTGCAATATATTCGGTCCATTGTCAAGTTCATTGTACTCGAGCGGCACTAGATAAAGAAATATTTGAAAACCACTGTCGCTTGTACAAATAGGTACACATAATATATCGTCTGTTATAATATGAACGTATTGTATTTGCGGTGCAAAGGCGGCAATTTTCATTTTTCACCATCTACGACGCGAGCTTCACACACCGATTGTATAAATAAGAAGAAAAAATACACAACAGATGAATAAAGGACGAAGAAAAGAAGAAAATGATGAATATTCTCACTCGAAATCGTTTTTTGAATATAAACTTCGATGATCAAACAATAATTCAACGAGGAAATGGAAAAATATAAAATTCAGCTCTACCGCTATTTTTTCATCGGTGTGTTTTTCAAAGAACTAAAATGAGGAGAAAAATATACAACAGAAGAAAACGAGTATAAAAATTCTTACTCGAATTGTTTTTAAATACACGCTTGAAGGTTAAAACAATAATTTAACAAAGCAAGGAAGAGAAACTTAATTTTAGTTTCATCAATCTTCATCCATCAATATTCTTCTCGAAAAAATAAACTAGAAAAAATACAAAACGGAAATAGATAAGAAAATGAGAAACAGTTTAAGTCACAATTGTCAATGTTGAAATAATAATTCTACAAGAGTGATGAAAAATCTAAAAATTTAATTGAACTAATCGTCACTGAACAATATGCTTATCGAAAAAACCAAAACAAATAAATGACGGCTGAAAAGATCCAAGGGTACGAGTAACTTCGTGAAAAGCGCGTTCAAAGTTGACCATGTGCCTACATGTATTAGGAAGAGGTCGACTGATTTGATGATGTATCTCGGCACATGTTTCGAATTCGTTTATATCCTTTTGCCACCAAATAAATGAACGTGTATAGAAGCGATTCCTGTGCATAACTCAATTTCGGCAAAAATGTCTTTTCGATCGTCAAATATAATACCAAAATAAACATAAAAATTAAGAACATTCTGATTTATTTTCAGTCACATTTGAATATAGTAATCTTCAATGTTAAGTGAATAATTCGATAAAAAAAATTTTTTTTCGCTGAATTTATTGTATCATGGATATGTTTGAACCAAATTCAAAAATAACCAAATAAAATAAAATGAAAAAAATAAAACTCAAGTAGTAGATACAAACGGTACGTGTTCGCTTAGGGAAAGGTGATCATAGTCACATTTGAATAATCTTCAATGTCAAGACGATAATTCGATAAAAAAAAAAAAAATCACTAAATTTATCATATAATGGATATATTTCTAACAAATTCAAAAATAACCAAATAAAATAAAATGAAAAAAAAAACTCAAGTAGTAGATACAAACGGTACGTGTTCGCGTGGGGAAAGGCGCGAAAAGCCCGACACGCACCTTTTGATCCCACTTTCGAAAGCTGAGCAAATTCCCATTCGATATAACCTGACCCGAGCCGGTTCTTTGGATAGGTATCCGTTGAAAACCTATCGAATATCCACCGGTATTCCGGATTTCGGCGACAAATATACACAAATTGTATAATCTCAATCGGGAAACGCGTTTTCCTTTCGATGGGAAAACGTCGTCGCGAACGTGCGATGTTTGTATGTTCTTTTTTATTCGAATAGGGAAATGTTCGTGTTTGATTCGAATTTCGTGACGTGAGAATGTTTTTTTGATATATTTTAGAAATTTTATGTAAAATAGCGTTTAAATCTACTATAACGCGATTGTATGCTATACTGTTGTGATATGGTTGATGGATTGAGGATTATTTTGATACGTTTTTATTACATAAAAAAAAATTTAGTGGATTTTGTAAAATATAATACTATCAAAAACTGCTGATGAACTAAAAACTCAATTTTGAATACGTATTCGTAATTCACACTGACTTTGTGAAACAATATGACTGTGTTATTCAAGACTCGAGTGATCATAAAACGTTAAAAAATCATCGTCATCCAAACGGTAATTACTTCCTTTTAAATAAAAAAAAAACGTATTTAAACACTAATTATCTTTAAAAAAATTAAAAAATCGATTATCGACAATTTCCCGAAACAACATTGATTCAAATATGACCTCCCAATTGTAAAGTCGAATTTCGAACGCGATCGTTCATATTCATTACGACTCGAGCCGCAACAGTTTAACGATCTATTAACATTCATTTAGAACCGTATTTGAAATATATTTCGTATAATGTGTTAACATACGTTTCCATGAGTGATAAATTGCGCTCGTTTCCGAATATCCATTGTTTAATACACACTGTTTTAACTGCTGCAATTTGGCAAATGTCCACTGCTAACTGCTACGATCCCTAAAACTTGTAAATTTCCCAACTAATGTGCACTTTCATTATTGTTGTTATCCAATATTTTGAAAATTAATTGTTTTTAAAGATGCTATATGAACGAGGAAAAGTTTCAGATGAGTGGGTTATCATATTTCATACGTTGCATTGAAACCGTACAAACTTTTATTTTCTCATATGTAGTGAAACATTGAAAATTCATAAAATATCCTGTTTCAAACATAATATTATGTAATATGAAATTAACTAAAGGCATTCAAATCAAACTAGTCTTGTATATGTATTCAATTAATAAATGCTGCCAAAAATAGGAATGCTCTTTTTTTACATCAGTCTAGGTTTGCAAAAATAGTTGATGCTATGACCTTATTGTAATAATTTATTTCAGTCTACATATTAAAATCTTTCAATAAAATGAAAAAACAATGAATCTACATATTTTATAAACTTTCCTCAAGAAAAAAAAATAAATCCGATTTCTTTCATTTTGAAATATTTCAGCATTTGTACGATATTAGAGTATAGTTTCTGTATGATTTTAAAATAGTAAAATAGCTAATACAACACCGAATAGTTTAGATTTGTCATTTTCAGCCAATCAATCGAAGAATCCAAAATCCACCGAACAAACAGAAGAAGGCTGTTCAATTAATCGGCGCCTGTGCCACTCGAGCCAAGTGTGCACTCACCCTAACTTTTCGAGCGATACTCATTCGCAAGAAGTGACTTTACTCATTAGAGGACGCTTTCGTCGTTTTATTTTTTACCCACTCTCGCCCTTTTTAGCTCTGTCGAAAGGTCGAAGTTTAAAAGGTTAACCGAAAACAAGGAAAAAATCAAACCACTAAAGATTTTCCTCAGACCGTAAATTGTTTTTTTTTTTACCCCACTCTCGCCTTTTACATGTATTCAACCGTTTCTTTATTTCCAGAACGTGGTTTCTTTGGTTGCGAATGATTTATGTAAGCTTTAAGACATTCTTAAGAATGTTTTTGTACATTGTAAGACATGATCTAATGCTTTAGTTGTTTATTTATATTAACATGACTTTATAATATGATTAGTGGCACTATTAAGCTAGAAGCTAGAACTGATGGTAAAAGAATTACTGGCTGAGCATCAATAAAGTTGAAAATTAATAGATTTAAGCGGTTCTGCAATTAAATTTAAAGAATCGTCTCATAAATCATTCAATTAACATTTTTTAGAATGAAATTGAATAAATATTCGAAATAATAAAGAAATTTTTATTCATGGAAAGTAAGATTTTACTCTTTCTAGGATCCTAAATGACAGCACTGAACTCAACACAGTGTGTACATCAACGCACATCTCATTACACTACCAACTAACTACAACTGATTTAATTAACACTCAACTAGACTAGATAAATTATACTTTAGATTACGCCAACCATATCGATACTAGATAATTATGAAAACAACACTATATACTACCTAATACATTACTACTACGACATACTACTTTACTTCAAACATAATTCGATCCAACCACATTTTTTCAGAACGAACGACTCAATCGACGACAAAAACACAAAAATCCCAATAAACACCCGACCTCAAAACAACTTCTACGGCGACATTCTTCCGCTTCCGTTCTTTCGAATGATTCATACGAGCTTTAGCATACATTTCTCCTAGGTAGGTACATTTTTTTCCTTCAGCCCCTGTATGTACGTTTTCAGAGACGTGTCGTTTTTCAGCGTTGAGTGCACACGTCGATTTCGAGCCGAGGGTTTTTGGTACAACCTAACCTAACCTAACCACGGCCATCTGAACTTTCATAAAACTGTTGGGTTTATGTGAACTGTTCTGGCGAGTGACTTTACTCGACACCATTTGTTCCGGCCTACAGATAACGCGAGCCGATTTTGTGTTTCCCAAACCTTTCCCCGAGCTCGTGTCACGGCTATTATGCTAAACTACTCGTAAGGTTTTTTAGCATTTTCCTTTTTTTATTAGTCTAGCTTTTTGTGTTGGAATAATATAAAAATATATTTTAAAAAATGTAGAGAACGAACATACGAAATTCAAGTTAAATTGATTCTATTTCCATTTGATTAAATCGTTTCATTAAAAATGTATCAGCTCAATTTATAGATGGCATTATCAAAATTGACTTGAAACGGTTAAAATATGAATTAATTAATGAATTTATGCCGCTTTCGAAAATAACACTTCGTTCATACAATTGTGGATTTACATGAAAAACGTGCTTAATACATGTGTTTTCATTGTGATAAAAAAGTAAAACATTACTTTCAGTGTGTACATGGCAATTATTCGTCAATATTTTGGTTTCGGATAAAATTCCGTTTCGATAAGTACTAGGTAATTCGATAAACGATCTATTCATAGAAAAGTCATTAATATGAATCGAATTGATATTGCTTTTCCTCGAATTTTCAAAATTAATTGTTGATGCATAAAATATGACAAGCTAATTTTAATAGGCCATTAATAGATCGACTTTTAGTAGTAATTATAGAATAATGTATATATGTACGTCATTATTTTCTTTTTAAATATTAACTAAATAACATAGCTCTCACACTTATTTGTACAATTCATAATTGATACATATGTAGAATAAATTATGTAGTTACAATTGACGAATATATGAAACAAACAAAACTCGATAATTAAGCCAATTACTAGAATACTACTCCAAATATACTACGTTCTCCTGAACGCTTGAATGATATTATTCAAATTTCAAAGCTCAATTTCCAGTAGTGAATATCCAAATAAGTTTCATCCTGATCGAATAATCGGCAAATGAACTTGTAAAAAACACAAACGTTTACATTGTTTTCATTTTTTTCAAATGTATGTAAAAATTTATAAATAGCGTCAAATCGAAATATTGTATACCGAGATATACAAGGTCAAAATATACTTAGAACTACTTCATATGAAATTGTACAGAATTAAACACGACTGTATTATATCAGCAACATCACATCTCAACAATAAAATAACAATTTTATATAAGAACAAGATTTATCACGCGAAAACGACAACGCCACAAAAGACCCACACATACGATTGCCCCCCTTTCTCTCGACATTTGAGAAGCGCTGGTTCGCCCAGATAAAGCTGGGGACACATAATACAGACGCCTGCCATAAATCGGCGATTCCTTTCGCCGTATCGAAAAGAATGATCTATCAATTTGTGAAACGGTTCAGTACTACTACCACATAGAGAATATCTAGCCTTCGGTAGAAGACTGTCTGAAATAATCGCGATCTCGTTTATCATAGGCTGAAAGTGGACTCTGAAAGTTTTTTTTGTTAGATTCGTACGTGTGTTAATTTTGTATGAAGCTAGATTTAGATTTGAAAACGAAAAGATATTAGATCATTTATTTCGGATATTTACGGTAACATCGATGTTATTTATGAATTTGATGACGAAGTGACGAAAATCCATACGAGGAGCTCTGATTAATAAGTTGGGGTAGAATTTTGTCGTTAGTGAAAAATTTCGCAAATTGAACCCTCGCATAATAAAATTATCCGATTTTTATTTGATGGGGGAGTGTAATATATTCTGGAAAAGTTTCAATATTTTTCATAAACGAATTTGAGAAAATTTCATTTCGTCGCCATGATTAACGAGAAAAACACGTTGATGTCGTTACGAATTGAGTTTTGAAATTAGAAATTGAATAATTTCCTTAACGCAACTTTTTTCACCGATCATCAAACGACCTGTCTCAAATAACTTAACTTTATTTCTGACGAAAAACTTATAACGAACGACAAATTAAGGTTCACGTTTATTTTTAACGAATTTCGACGGAAAGAAAAACGAGAACAGACAAATTTTTCGTTTCCTCATCAAACAGAAATGATTTCAGATAAGTTTTATGTGAATGAAAATACACATATCCACCATCGGCAAAAGCAGAGAAAACAAGAATAATTAAAAAAACACCTTAATTTTAATCACGATAAAAAAATATCAATTTATCAACATTCCTTCTAATCAAACTAACAAACATTTCAACCGAATTTTAACAGTTCCAGTCAACATTTGACAAAGTCACATTAGAAGATCATATTTCTTAATCCAATTGGCATATCTGTTTGGTAACGAGCTACGTCCAATGTCATCGGAAGGCCAATTGATGTAAAAAAAAATCATATTTATTACATGCGGACATTGGTCTATTTGGTCAAAGTGGACTTCACGGCCGCCAAAATGCGATATTTAATTAAGGAGCGTCTTTTAATTCGAATTTCGCGCGCTTTTTGTCGACCGAAAAAAAATATATTATGTATATTGGGACGGTTCGTTTGTATCTTCGATTGAATCATCGATTTTAATTGGATATATTATAATGATAATTAAATATTATTATGGTTTTATAACCGTGGATAAATATATAATTCTTAAGATGAGTTGAGTCGTTTCGCCAAATATTAAAATATTATGAGGTTATGAATTTTTTATTATATTAATATGAATTTTAATTTGATTGCACGCTTGAACTTTCTATAATGCAGTTATATGGTGTCGAAAAAAATTTAATGCATACGTGCATATAATTATTTTTTTCGTTTCATCAGAAGAAAATGTGTTGCTTATTTTATTTATCTATCTGTTGATATGAGCAATTATTGAAAATATGTATAAATAAAAATTAAAATATTATCTATTAACCCTTTTAACTTTAATATACCTAATATACATATATTAACATATTTTCTTGCAATAATAAGTTAAACGGTTTTATGTTAAACATACATTGCAATGTTTAAGATAAATGTACTAAAAACCAAAAAATAATAAAATAGATACAGTCGTAGGAATTATAAACATATGCATAGACTAGACTAAAATTAAACCGTGGGGCACGTCGAATTTAACGACGAATTAAACGATTCTTCTATCGCACATTAAGTCGATAATTTGTAGACAATTGACGTGCCCCACGGTTTAATTTTAGTCTAGTCTATGCATATGTTTATAATTCCTACGACTGTATCTATTTTATTATTTTTTGGTTTTTAGTACATTTATCTTAAACATTGCAATGTATGTTTAACATAAAACCGTTTAACTTAAAAAGTTTTTTTACCTATTTTTTTTTATTTTCTAGTTTTTAGTTTTTTATAGTATATTGTATTCTGCTTATTGAGTCCTTTCATTTGATACGCATGTTGATTGGATTGATAAAACCTACGTTATCCGCCATTTTGTAGCGGCCGCCATCTTGGATTTCAATTTTTTATACTATATTGTATTCTGCTTGTTGAGCCCTTTCATTTGATACGCATGTTAATGGGATTGATAAAACCTACGTTATCCGCCATTTTGTAGCGGCCGCCATCTTGGATTTCAATTTTTTATAGTATATTGTATTCTGCTTGTTGAGCCCTTTCATTTGATACCCATATTTATGGAATTAATAAAACATAAATGATCCGCCATTTTGTAGCGGCCGCCATCTTGGATTTCAATTTTTTATAGTATATTGTATTCTGCTTGTTGAGCCCTTTCATTTGATACCCATATTTATGGAATTAATAAAACATAAATGATCCGCCATTTTGTAGCGGCCGCCATCTTGGATTTCAATTTTTTATAGTATATTGTATTCTGCTTGTTGAGCCCTTTCATTTGATACCCATATTTATGGAATTAATAAAACATAAATGATCCGCCATTTTGTAGCGGCGGCCATCTTGAATTTATAATGATAATGAATAAACATAATTGTATTGTCACCAAAATCCAAAGTGTATACAAAATTTCAGATTAATCGGTTGACAGGAAGTGGGTGAAATTTGAATTACTAGATTTGATCCAAGAAAGAAAAAAGAATAAAGAAAAAAGAAAACAAACGGGCTGAGCTAATTAAAACCGTTTAAAAATGGGCACAAGATAAAATTCACAACACTTTCACAAAATGCACTAAATATTTTATTTGTATAATAAATAAGAGTATGTCATAAAAACCGTATTGTGTGAAAAAATATCAAATTCATCAAAGGTTTTATACCGAAATAATGTTTTACAACCGAATATTTTACTATTATAAATAAAAACTTTGAACACATTTATTCCAGGATATGATCAATATCGACTGCATACCAAATCGAATTTAATACTCAATTATTATTGTATAAAATTATAAATTAATCATAGAAAATAATAAGAATCAATCAGCGAAGGCTAAATCAAATAAAATTTTGACCGAAAACAAAACGGTCGATTAATTAAAAACGCCAAGCAATTAAGGCGAATTAAAATTGATGAAACCAAAAGAAGATTCGACGACTTTTTACACATTTCGATCCGAAATCGAACCAACCTCATTATTTTATAAATAAATTCTATTAAAGAAATCCTTGAACGATTGGGAAAAAAATTATACGAATTTACGACTATGATTTATATGCGGCTGCGGTTTATAGACTCTGAACCAAACGTTTGATGGTTTTAAATTTATTTTGCTGAAAATATTGCACTTTTTCAGCATAAAAATTCTGAAAGCTATCCGTTATTTATGATGGGGTTATTAAAATGATGTATGGTATTGATTTTAATAGAGAAAGAGTGCATTTTTCATCGATATGTAATAAAGTTCGGAGTGTGCATTTTATTCATAGAATCGATTTGATTGAAATTGGATTTTCATTTCGATAGTAAAATTAGATTTGTCTGGAATGATAAAATTATTTTATTTTCTGTTTGTAAAGTTTCAAATATACATTTTTAAATTATTTATCGATGACAAGTTCCTGTAGAATATTTATGTCTCGACATTATCATAATTTTCAATCGCTAAACTTTAATTATTAACCGGTTATTAAAATATATCGTTTATATGACTTGTTGCATATTTCAAATTTTCACACTAGAAAATACAAAAATTATATATAAAATATATTTTTTTAATATGAATCGAAAATGATAACATTCTCAACATCAAAAGCAAAAACATTATGTTTTATTATGCTTTTATCATTTAAAAGTTATAATAGAAGTTCGATTTATGAGCCCACTTGTTGTTTTTCACTTTAATAACCTAAATAACAATAGTAGTGGATATTTCGAAAATTTAATTTCGCGCCTAACGACGTAATAAATTTAAATTTCCCGCGGTAATCTAGTGCCGTTTTCTTTTTTGAGGAGGCGCCGAAATTCGCTCATATTTTCACATTATATCAAAATCGAGCATTAAAACATACAATGCGGTGAAAATTGAGGAAATTTCGAATACGAATCGAAAAAATAATGGTTCGGTTACTTTTTGTTCGTATATGGTTAAATCGTGTAACGTTTTAGTTCAAATTACAAAGTTTGAATGATCTTTTACACAAATATTCACAATTATTTACAAGAAAAATTATGATAATCTCTATTATAATTCCATTTGTGTCTCATTTTCTATCTGTATATTGCAACATACAAGGGACAAAAAAGTTTGAAAAGCGCTGAAATAGATCTTTCACTTCGATATGACACGATGAACTTTTAGCGAAAATCACGGAATTCTCTCGCCAAAACTTTCATGAAAAAGTGCCCCATTGAAAAAAACACGCATGTACCGTATCGATCAGCGGCTCTCAACCGTCGGGGTCGCATCGATCAAATAAATCAATCGTATTTTTCGGCTTTCGCGAGATTATTTACGACCGGTCGAGCGGAAAAAATATGCGTCCCTTCGATCTCCAGCGCTTCTCAAATGTTTGTCCGGAAAGAGCTAGGACCTTATATGTGTATGTGTGTGTACACAGGGTGGGCAAAAGTGAAACGACTCTGTCCAAAATGGCGCCGTGAACCTTTAACGGTTGATTAGATTCGCGCGGTCAAACGTGAAGGTCACTTGTTACTTGTGCATGTGGTTTTTACTTTGGGAATAAGGGGTTGTTTGGAAAGTGTGGAAAAATTCATAGAAAATGTGGAAAAATTCATAGAAAGTGTGGAAAAGTCTAGGAGAATTCGATGAAAGTGTCGTATTGTTATGCACTAGTCTGTGAAGTGTTGCATTGTTGGTTTTCATTCGACCGAATTTTCAATGAAAAATATGGTCAGTCGTCATATGTGCTATTTATCGTGACAATGGTTTAAGTCCATCTTCTTTCATTCCAAGATGTTTTTATGTTTGATTTTATTAGGGGCGTGCATAAAAAAACTTAATAACACATTGATATATTCTTTCAATTCTATTTGAATCTATTGTGATAATTAACAATAATGTATAAATTGAAGAAATATTTTACCATTTTTGGACTTAAACTGTTATCATAATATATGGTATATATAATACATATTTCATTTCCTCATTATAATTATAGAAGAACCCATAAAATATTAAATTCTTATTTTATTAGATCATATTGGCAAAATATCGATATTATGATTTTCATGCTGAAAATGAGGAAATAAACCAAGCGTTATTGGAGGGTCAACTGTATTTATGATTAGGTGAACTCAATAATAAGATACGATTCAATGAACTGTGAATAATGGCGTTGTAATTAGTAAATTTGATTAGTGAATCATTCAAATGTACAAGATTTTTAAATGCATACATTCAACCTTCCTATAATTTTAATTCTGTTTTCAAATTTCAAAAAAATAAGGAAACTTACACATTTGTCATATATTTTTTTCAAATTATATTATAGATGTGATGATTTATTTTTCAAAAATGCTAAGAAATGAATGGTTAGCAACAGTATTCTAATTTACGTAAATGAATGTTTATAAAGTTAATTTTAATTTCAGGCAATAAAATCGATCGCGATTTGTTCTAGGAATAAACACCAGTTTCGATACGCTGAAATTTCAATTGATCGGAATTTATCGTATTCGAAAATACATCACGAATGAAACTATTTTTTTATAATTTTTTAATAATAATTGATACTTGTTTCGATTAACATAGCCGTTATCGCATCGATGAACGGATGTCCATTATCAATTAATTAATACAATATAATGTTTTGACCGGAAATCAAGTTAGATAAAACAATCGATAAATTATATTTCTTCTATATAATAATTTTAAAATACTTAGAAAGACGATGTCATAAAATAAAAATAGAAATTACTTTGCGAATCATACAATAAATGAAAATAAAATTTTGGCACATAAAATTCATATTGCACATCTACGAAAGAATCTGAACATTACAATAAAAATTTGACGTTTTTATATAACGTTTTATCACAATCAATATTGATTCGAATAAAAATTAAGAAAACTCGCCATATAAACGTCCTCACAATTATGATATACGATAATGATTTTCCATAACTGAGATATACAACCAAACTTCGACTACGAGTGTATAAATCATTTTCTTTTCCGGACGATCATTAAACACATTACTATTAAAAAATATCAAGAAGATTATTTGAAAATTGAAAAATCAGACTGAATGACTGAAAAGAGGAATCAATAACTAATTTACATATAATGGTCATAGCATTATTCTTTTACAATCAAACTTAATTCTCTTGCGATATATGAAGAAATTAAGACGTACGAACGCATCCGTACCTATTCTTATTCGAACGGTGGAGGATAACGTTTCGTTGAAAGCATTTTTCCATGAAAAGGTAAAAGTATCCACTACAAGATCTCTCTCATTCTCCATTCCTCAGACTCTCTAGAGCTGAGTGCCACCATCGATACCCACATAAGGCTATATAAGGATATGTAAAAATGGGTTAACACCTCGAAGATCGATCGTTAAACTTTGCACCGGAATCGTACGCCGTTGTTGATGATTTCTCGCAAACTGATGATTTATTGTAAAAAGTTAACCTTGTCGATTCGAATTTTGAATGCGAGGCTGTTTTTTTTGTGGTCGGATGGTTTTTGTTTTATTTCGGATTTTTGTATGAATAAAATAATCGATATCGATTATGAAAAAAATCGTTGAATTTTTGTGAATATTTTAGAATTCGATGTTGATTTTTGAATTTTCATATTTTATCGGTTTGTCATTGAATCGAACTGTGTGATGATTTCATTTTGATTTAATATTGTGTTGAATAGATAAATGTCTTTTGATATTTACATAAGTTTACTTAAGTGACACGAGTTAAATATGAACGATTATTTTATGCATTAGTATATTTTAACATATATTTTATATGAATCGACAGTATAAAAGATATATCATCTGAGAATTTGATGTTAACGTTCATTCGTATTATTTGAAATGATTGATTTATTATTATAGCATCAAATTGAAACGGTTATTGATTTGTTATTTGAAAAAAAAATGTTTAAATCAAAATTGATAGTTAATCGAATTGACACTGTTAGTTGCATATCAATTGAAATAAATTGTCACAGAAGATAATTTATAAAACAATACGACCTAAATACATCTATCATGTCATTTATCGAAAAAAGTATGAACAGTGTAACGATAAAAAATGTGACAATTTGATATGCAACAGTAAACTACGATTGAAAATTTTATAATCGAACTAATGAATAAGTAACATAGTTATTCTTATGACGCATTATGAACAATCGATATAATATTATATTTTAATTCAAATGCGTAAAAACATAAACGAAAGCAAAAGAAATGCAATCAACGGTAAAAAAAAGGCCAACCCGCACCCGACACTTCTCGAATGTCACAAACCCATCAAACTGTTGCACCATCGACAAACCCAAAATAAATAAAAAAACATGAAAAAAACTCACATTTTCGAAGAACCGATCCGCCGAAGACTCTTCAGAAGAATCTTCAAAGTCACAAACAACAACCACCACCACGAACTACAACAAAAACAGCCACACAAAACAGCACACAAACAAAGAGGAGCGAAAGAAGGAACCACCTCGAGAACTTCACTCCGCGCGCGCTAACTTTCTCCGATTTCGGCGGTTCTTTTTCGAATTTTCGCGCCAAAATCGCACCGATCGTCCGCGAGGATACGAGGATCAGTCCGGCTGCGGCTTCAGGGTCTGCTCTGGTCCGGTTTCGAGTTATTCTTATGTAAGTTGCGTGGGCGCGCGTCCGCGGTCGGCGTGCGGCCGGCGTCCGCCATTGCGAGCGACTAACTGAAAATCTTCGCGCCCAAAACATATTCGCGATCTAGACTTGCGCAAATGCATTCGGATCGATGTGACGTCATTTCGGTATTGTGTGATCTAGATGATCTATATGATCTATGCAAGTTTGATGAGAGGCTGTGTCTTTTAAAAAGTTCGATCGCTCGTTGCTATGTATGTATTTTTTGTATCGATATGTCATGACGTATATTACTAGTGAGTTTTTTTTTTTCGTACAATGATTTCGGATTATTGTGAAGTAATTTGATTTGACCGTATGATCGTATGCTTTATTGTATGATCTAAATGATCTATATTATGAAAATTTCAATTGTTGTTATGGATTGATATTGGTGATGAATTCTTTTATTCTGAAGTCTAGTCAGTTTGTTCCACTTTTAAGCGGCGATATTTATGTACATATAATAGATGCTAATGACCAATGATAATGATGGACAGTGTAAAAAAATCTTTTGAATTCAACGAAAAAACTATAAAATTTACCAAAATTACTTTTGAATTGATGTCATGACAGTTTAATATGGTTGAAGCGATTATTAAAATTATAGTTTTTGTCATTTTTGGCAGAAAAAAGAGAATTGTTTTTTTATCTTTTGATATTTACAAAAGTATGGCCAATGAAGATGATGATATCAATTGAATTAAGTTATTAATTCGTTAGAAAATCGAATATTGGAATTTGCGAAAAGTCACATCGCATTGTTATGGTGATAATCAAAATCGAGTATGCGATTCGTTGCCTTACGATAAAATTAGGCTCGTGATCGATCACGTTTGCATAAATGTGAAAGTTCACTGGTTACTTCTAAAAAATCACTAGTGATTTTGATGATATGTGATTTTGATAATATGTGACTTATACATGAAATATTGTGATCAAGATTCGCATATTCGAACGCGAGATAAGTACACCTTATCGAAACTAATGGATAGTTATGAAATGTTTCATTTCAGATATGAAATAATAATGTTTGTATGTTGTGAAATTATTACATGAAAAAGTGAACACATAATTAATGTGCGTTTACAAAGTTTCACATTGAAATATGTGGTACGTTTGTGTCATACGGGCAAAACATGATTTTGTCTCCAACAAGCATCCTAAACTCGTCCTTATCTCTATTTATTTAAAAGAAATATGTTTGTATGTTCGAGCTTTCTACTTCAATTTGAATAATTTATATTTCAAATTGAATAAATTTTGCTTTAAGTCGATTTTTCTATAATATTTACGAGAAAATAATTGAACAAAAAATCAAAAATATTCAACATGAAACAGAAAATCAGAAAAAAATATATTGAAAATTTGTATTTAAAAAAAAATAATTAATACCGGTTACAATTGAATTATTTCAAATCTATTTACTTAGTTAGAAAATTAACCGTTTTCCGATCGAATCGTTGCGGATAATTGTTCAGTTTTCGTTCCATTGCGTCGGAAAACTCGACTGAATTTTCCGACAAATGTGTTCAATCGGAACTTTGCCTTACATTCTGAACATTGTTAAAAAGCTGAAAAAGTTTCAGATCGAATCTGACAAACACGGAAACGCTTTAGTTTCATCTAATTCGAACCTAAACTTATTAAACAAACTAATTGATGGAAACAAACTTATCGTTTACTTAACGCAAAAGAATTATTACTTTCCTATTTTTTTTTTAATAAAAAAAATCTCTACTCTATATCAAGTTTTGGCTTGTAAACTGACAGAGATTTATCGGTATATTATTGTGCAAAGATCTAAATATTTTCTCATTTATGATCTAATAAAGAAAACTTATCTAATTCAAAGCGTAACGCAGCCAAAATAAATGGACCGATTCGTCGAAATTTTGAAGCTGAATAATATTTATTTTCACTAGAATAGTTTTTAGTATATGAAATATATAAAATATAATATATTGGGCGTACGCCACTGTCCGGCCTGATGAATTTTTTTCCAGTGACGTGCGCGGGCATGGCCGCATATGTCAGACGCCCATACGTTATATTTTTTTATTTAACAGCCTTGACTTTCGTACGAAATTTTAGGATACGAGCGAGTGTTTTGAGCGGATTCCTGTGTTTCGGAAGACACGAAAATAATTATTATGTAAAAAAAATACATACATACATACGAGAGCGTATCGTATACAGAGTTATCAAAAATGCGGAATTTTCATTTTGTAAATATATGTGTTTTGGAATGAGCCACCTGGTTCGTTTGTGAAATATTTTCTTCACTTCGACTCATTTTGTCAATCTTGTAACATCATTCATACAAAACCCTAAAATACACAATTGCATTCATTATAACCTTAATTGTGTGCAACCTTAAATATATTGACACATCAACTAGCATCACATGCAATTTTTTATCTTAACATACTAACTTGTGTGCATATTTAAACAGTGCAATAAAATTCCCATCAATATCAACACATATGTTCACCTAATACATAACCTCAAATGTTCATACTCGACCTTTCAATCTTCAAAACCTCTTCTCCCTTCATATCCAGAATATATTATAGGTAATGAATATAACATAAATTATAGATTAAGAAAATTTTTAAGTTATCCCAATCCGTATACATACACGTATGCATAACCTCAAAAATATCTATCTACACATAATTTTCATTGCTAGGATAGGCTCACGCATCAAAAATTGAATAATCTCCGAATCCTGACCACCAACAATGAGCCCTGTAACAAAGGATATCCTCGTATGAAGACGACAAAAGGAGAACTGGGTTTGATCGCAGGACATGCACACAAATTGGTAATCGACGATGGGCATTGTGTCGATGTTCACTATCCATTCTTTGCACATTACTCGCTCGTTTGTCGAATATTATAAGGTCCTGGCCAGGAGTGGATCCAGTCACTTTTCTAAAGTAATATTTATGAAAAGTTCATTGATTTTTTTTTACGAATACTCAGTTTTAAACACATCGAGAATACAATACATATCAAAATGCTCACCAAAGTTAGCATGAGAAATAGACCTGATGCATGCATCAGAAGAAGGAAGGAATTTTAACGATAAATGCCACACAAACTTATTAAAATATTAACGAATTGACATATCGATAAAAATACCGACACACACAATTACCAACCTTACTGTAAACAACATTGAAATATTGAATATTCCATAATTATCTTCATTTCCGATTCGTGAAAATTACAAGTAATTACATTTAAAAACCGTTATTTCGTATATTTTTATGTAATAGATAGTAGATTTTGAATTATTTTCAGACATTGAAAAAAAATGATAAGAAAACGCGAGTAAAATAATCTCATGATTATATCGCAAATGTATACTTTTATCGAATTCGTATGAAAGGAACGGTTTATGTTTAAAAATATTTAAATATTTTAAATTAATTTTGAAAAAAATTGTCATTTTTTTTTCAAAAAAAAACAATTTATATCGATAACCGTTAAAGTAAAAAACCACCTCCTTGAAATTTAAAAAATCTGCCGAAACCGTCGTTATATTGTAGTTGGATTTTGAATTTCTATAAAATGCAAAAGAGAAATATTGCTGATTCTTCATGGAAATACTAATGCACATTTATATTATTATATCACTTTTTTCCACTGATTTTCTATTCACATCACTTTTGCTCTGCTTTTTGTAATATTTTATAACACATTTCACTTTTTTTCATTAAATGTTAGACATGATATTACGCGCCGATTGTATGTATTTATAGTTCATTATTATTTTATTAAATGCAATTTAGAATGAATATTGATTTAAAATCGAACTGTGATATGAAAAATTGATGATTTTGAAACAGCGAAAAAAAATTAGCGATCGCATGACGAAATCGAAATCGCTAACTGAAAAAACAAATGAAAACACGTGAACAATTTATACGTTTCATATTAATATTATTTAAATTTTTATTAATATTTTTCGAATCTTCTAGATTCGACACTTGCTAAAATTTGAAGATACAATAGATCTCATTCATCTCTGATTAAATCATAAAAATCCCACAAAATAAATTCAATAATAGCACTTTTCTATTGATGTAAAGAAAAAAATGATATCCCGACTCATTTCAGAATGAAAATTTTGAACATATTTTTGGCCCGCCAAACTTTGAATTACCAAAATTCACTTTGATGTTGTTAGATTTCAAACTTTATACTGTTAAGTCGAATTGATTTCATCAAACTAAATTCGATTCATTTGACATTGAATGTCGAACTTGTGAATTGATAGTTGAAGTTAGTTATTATACTTGATCGACCTTACAGTGTCTATGAATACCTAAATAGGTTTACAAATTATACCATTTTAATTAATAGAATTAACCACAATTTGGACCAAACTTAGTATGATATATAAATTTTGATGATTTTATAAAAATATATAATTTATTGATTATATGAAACAATGTTACTTTGAATTTACCTATGCATAGACAATATTTGTGCGAATAACCAATATATTAATATTCGAAATTTGATTATTGCATTACATTATGAAACATGAAGCCTTTAAGTAGGTACATAATTGTAACCGAAATGGTTAAATATTGTAATTTAATCATGACTTGTACTTAATTTAACATTGTAGACTATATTAATTAGGTATTATAGTCGATTGAACGAAAAAAAATGGAATATATTTACAAAACACAAACATACCTCACCTATTCAGACTAATTTATTTAAGTTAAGGGAAGATTATAGAAAAATAAAGGGGAAAAAAGAAGAAATATATTATTATATTATCACTTGTATTAAGTATTGATAAGAGACATAATACAATACTGTACTTAATTATAAACATATATTAATTAATTCTCTTTATAGTGAAATTAAATAAAAACTATTTTATACGTGAATCTTTAGATTGTTCTATCCCATTCAAAACGCCAATCATATAATTCAAACAGTTCAAAATTCGCGCCACGCCATCGCGCTGCCAACCGACTCTACGACCGCACCGACAGACCAATGCTGCCAACGTTAATATTTGCGCAATTTCCCACCTCGCTTGTCGAGCGTTTAACTATAACGCCATTATGTTCTTTTCCGCGTTTCGTTCGAGTGGAAAATTCGAAATCACCTCGCCAAAAGTGAATTATGCCACTCTGTACAGGGTGCGGAGCAATAACGCGCTTAACAGGTGCAAATTCTGTAAAATCATTCCCATCAATCAATCGGGCCTTAATATCCACCCTCTCGAGGCGTCCATTATTAACGGGGAAATTAATTTTCTGAAGAAAACTCGTTTTTCCTTTCCCCCCTTTTCGTTTTTCTATTTTCATTTCGAACATAAATCAGTCTGGAATAATCCAAAACAAAAAAAATGAATTTATCCGCAACACTACAAGTTTTTCATTTTATATTAGATAATTTTTAATTCATGAAAAATGATTTATTTTTCTACATCAAATTAAATATTTTGTGAATTTTCCATCAAATTTCAAAATTATGATTTTCAGACGTATTGAAATTTATGCATTTGTTCAAAACTCGACGAAATTGTATTATTAACCATTTCGCGAAAGATTTATTTTTCTTTTCAGAATTCGGTCCTGAAAAAATTGTACCATCTGTGATTGTCAGAACAAACTTTCGAGACAAAGTTTTTCCAAGAAAATTAACATACTTATGTGTATTTAGTGCATAAAATATGTAAAAAGTTTCGATCGTGATAAGAGTGAAAAGCACTTGTTTATTTAGCGAAATTCGCAAAAATAAACTTTATGGATTTTTTTATTTTTAAGTGGTCTTGGCAAAAACAACGCGAGTTTATGCGAAGCTTATTTTAAGAATCTAGAAGGAAAACTCAATTCTGAATAATATTTTTATATTAATTCCGAGCCGAATCGTATATGTACGTACGTACACAATGCTTTGTCTGAAAATTAACCAAAAAACTTATAATATTGCAGAAAAAAATGTTTTCTTGTACATTTTTTTTTGTGAAAAATTAATCTCGTGATGAAATTTAAAAAATGCAAATAAGTATAATGCATATGTAATTTAATTTGTGATAATATTCTGTCCGGCTTTATCTTCTTTGAATGTCACAATTGGACACATAACAAATAAACTTATCGCGTACGAAGAAACTGGTTAATTAAAAAAAACTTGCACGTCGAATCCAACCAAAGTGACCCTCGAGCGAAAGTGCAACTGATGAAAAAAGGCATTTTCAGTATAATACATGATTTTCAAAAGTAAACCCTATTTTTATTGCGCATAAAGTTGCATTTTAAGAAACAAAAATGTTGATAAGGAAATCGAATGAGTTTTTTTTGCGATTGTAATGATGGTTTTGAGCAATTTATGTGTCTCGTTGTAATTCACCTAGAGTTTTGCGTTTAAAAATAAATCGAAATAAATACGATTTCGATTTGTATGTGTTCGTTGACTTTTACAATACAAAGGTGAAAATTTTCGCAGTATTATTCAGATAGTAAACGTGATGTAAGATTGCATAATTTTCATAGCACAATGATTGTTGTGATTTTTTTATCATAATCTTGCGAAATTTCTGCATGAATAAGTTTAATTTCTATATATTTAATTAGTTAAATTGATTCCACGAAACACCTTGTGATACGAATTCGTGTAAAACGTTTTTTTTTTATTTTAGGAAAATTTTGAATATATCAGGTTTTTCGCTAAAAATCGATTTGTAAAATAAATGTTTATTGAAAAGTATTAAATAAAAGATATCTATAGAAAAAAATGTTTTGAAAAAATTGACTTACGAAATATTTTTCATTGGGCTATCTTGAGAAAAACCTTCAACTTGTAAATTTCTTAAAATACGTAAAATTTTAGACATTTTGGGAAACTAGATAGCATTGAAAACCAGGACTATCTGGACTTAAGATAATAAATCAAATTTCACGATGTCAAGATATAATACGAGGTTTAAGAAACATGTAATAAAACGTTCTGACTCAAATTTTAAAATTATATCAAATCGAATTGTAAAATTCCAATTAGATTCCAATTTAACGACTTCGATGTCGGAAAAAACACCCTTCTTCACAACTCATAATTCTAAATCCACAACGTCGGATAATTTCATCAAATTTCACTTTAACTTCGTCGCCCGCAGTCCGGTGAGAAATTAAAAATGAAAACTAGTGTAGTACTGACGGATAGCGATTGCGCAAGGTGTACGTCCGATTTAGTATATTGCAAAAACGAAAAGAACAGGTAAAGCGCAGTGGCGCCCCCGAACGAGCTGCGCGCGAAGCTCGCACGTCCAACGGGGCACACGATCGATCGGTGTCGGCCGGCGCCCCCTTGCGCCCCCCGCGCCCCCTCCGGCGCTACGCCCTCTCGCGTCTCATGCGGCCCTTGCGCCCCTCGCCCCCCGCTCCGCTCGCCCGGCCCGAGCCCCTGCGCCCCCGCAGCTGTTACCTTTCGCCGACTTACGTGGCCCCCCGACTCCTAGGAGCCCAGGAGTCATGTCGTGGATGAAGAGGCCCCGCGCGTCCCCCGCGCCCCAGCAGCCGCCCGCCCCCGCCCCCGCCCCCGCACACCACCAGCCCCCGCATCAGGTCTGTCACTTTTCTCCTTTAAGGTTATGTTCGCTTTCTCTTTTGACGTTCATTTGACAACTTGCGTAAGAAGGGCGTTCGACATCGAGTCGGTCTACATTCGACTCGATTCTCATATTCGTCAATTTATTCTGCACAATTTTTGCGAAATTCAAATTCCCAGATTGTTTAACGAGGTATCAGTTATTTTAGGTCAACGATATTCGGTAGAAATATAGTATGAATATAGATACGAACAACGATATATTGACAAATTGCAACCTTCAAGACTAATATTTCAATCGTCGCTTAAGATAAACATCGGATGAACGTTTTTTTCCCCTTAGAATTCGACCGCCGTTACAGTACTGGTCTTTAATCCCGTCGGCAAGACACTCGACTTGACCTAAATGCGCCCAAAACGTGGCCTCACGTCCCTGAATCTAACCGAAAGCAAAAAAATATATAAAATTTTTACCCAACCCAACTTATTCAGACTAGTCAAGTTTCTATGCTGACAAAATAATTATAATATAATCATTGACATGAATAAAGGTGTATTGAGAAAATGTAATACACTCGACGATCCCCAAATTTTCATTAATTGGATTATTATTGTGTCAGTTAGTTATACAGTATCCATTTATGATCCAATTTAAATATGCTAGCGTATCTATGTGTGTTTTCATTTTGAATTATACACGCCGTTGTAATTATACATCTGCATTCATTTGTCGTCGCAATGTACTTTGATGATTTTAATTATTTGCACAACTGTTTTTCATCTGCCATATCCAAAATTTTAAATTTCCACAAAACATTTCATTAAGGTCTATTTGTGTATGTGTCAACGTATACACTTATTTTTAAGAATTTTCCATATTTTTTAAAAACGTTTTGTTTTTTTTTTTTCAATTTTATGTATTATATCAAACCATTTTTGTGATATTCATACTCATTTTCATTCATTTATTATGTACATTTTCAGCCACAACTGCCTGCAAATCAACCACAACAGTGGCAGCAGAGTCCGTCGAATGACGTACCGCCTCCCGGATATGCATATGGAAATTCAAACACATCTCATCAAACGCAACAACATTATTGGCAACAGACACCTCAAAATATGAATCAACAAAACGCATACAATCACAACTTCAATCAGCAGAATTTTCCGCCTCAACAACCTCAAACTGCATATCCTGGCTATCAATACAATCAACAACAATATGCTAATCCAAATTCTAATGCATACTCGCCTCATCAACAAAATTTCAATGCGTACAATCAACCGGGCATGCCTAATCAACAATATGCTCCTCAGGTTCAACAGCAACATAATTTCGCTCCGCCTGTGAGTAATTTTCAACCTCCAGTCGGAGATCAAGATGCCAACGAGAGCGATCCATGGAATTGGGGATGGGATGATGGTTCGGCTGCCGATAATCAAAATGCTCAGAAGCTGCCATCTAATGCTGTGCAAAATATCAATGCCAATGTGTTGAGCGATAGCTTTACAAATACAGCAGAAGGTTGGAATTTTAACGCTCCTGAACAGCATCAGACTGACAATCATCAAAATATCAACGTTGATCAAATGAATCACTCGAGGACATCGTCTCGAGATAGCATGTTAAAAGAAGATAGCAATGCTCGCGTTTTGAATAAAGAGTCTTCTGGCTTTAATGAACCTACTCATTTTAGTGATAATGCTAGTCTAGGAAAAGATATGAATTTGGTTCATGAATCTAACAGTCAAAAAGCTGCTAGTAAAGTAATAGAAACTAAATCGGCAATAAATAAAACACACATTGGTAATATCCCACATGGTTGGTCGACTGAATCGCAACCATCTCAAGAATCTAGTGATGGACTTCTATCGCATACAGAAAGCACTACTGGAAGTGAGGATCCGTCTAGAGGGTATGATAAAAATAGCCCGGCATTTTCTATTAATGATAACACAAATTTTAACTACTTGCAATCATCGTCGGATTTCTTTTCTGAAAATTCATACAGTCATAGATTCCCAGAAAATGTTTCTAACTCATCGAATATCCAACCTACTGATGACAACGTGAATCAAGAACTAGTAGATGGCATCAACACTTTACATCTTAGCGGAAATGTTGAAAATATAGTTCCTAATAAAAATATTAATGTTCAAGAAGTTGAAAGGATAGACACTTTACAAATTGCATCTCAAGAGAAAAACAATCTCAATGTATCTGCATCTACGGGAAGAGATTCGAGTTCTCCCAATTTGCCAAATGCTGGACTCAATAAACCACCAATGCAGATGCCTCCTATGACTGCTGGAAATCCTTCCCAACCAAATACGAATCCATTCAAAAGAACTGGTCAAATATCTCATCGTTCCACTGCTAAAAATATTCATATGCAAGCTTCCAACGCTCCACCTATGCCAGTCACTCAACTACCAGTTCAAGAAGTGCCTTTTCAACATGACATTTCTAATTTGAGACAACCATCTCCTTTAACTCATGTTGACGATTCAACCAATTCTAGCAATCGCTTAGTTCATCATGCAAATCTTGAAACCACTCCTGATAATTCCGAAAGGCCAGACAATCCATCACCGGTGCAATATTCTGCTCAATACACCCACGCTTCTCATCAACCGCTTGTCGAAAACTGTGAAATTGCTCCAAACAATGACAGAAATGAATATTTACAGACTGGTCACTTATCTGAAGTCGGTTTTAATGATAATTTAAATTATAGAGATAATGTTCATTCCGAAAGACGAAACAATCTGAGCACTGGAGCTGAAAATTATCCTCCTCCCGGACTCAGGCGAATGGTTTTAGGTCAGCCCGAATCACAGTTCAACCAGAATTCGAACTTTGTGTTAGATGAGCCTCCGCCTGGATTGTCGAGAATGGTGCCAGGACATCCAGCTGCTAATTTGAACATGTATAATCAATCTAATGATGACTACTTAGATCGGCAAGTCGATGGACAAACAACGGAAAGTGATAGCCTCACTAATTCTGCTTGCATGGCGCACAATCCTGTTTATCGACAAGTGGATGGTCAACCTACAGATGATGAATCTAATTACAATCAAACTATGTCTTCGAGAAGTTCTTTAGATAGACGACCGGTTGGATTCGATAGAATGGTTCCTGGTGAAGCTAGTAATAGTAATTTCAATATGTCCACATTCCAAAATCAAGGCTTCAACAGTAACAATGAAGAAAGAATAGTAACTGGTTTTGGTCATCTCAATTCTTCTGAAACTAGAGAACAGAATGTGGATGGTTCTGATTATTCAGAAGTAGACACTAATCAAGTTAGAAATGTCGTTGGAGCGACTGAATCTAGTAATGATAGTCGAAATCAAGAAAATTCATCTGTGTCACAGAACGTAACTGCTGAATCTGATATGCAACTGCGCGATCGAAACATGGAAGGAGAAAATCTTCAAGATTTATCTGCCATAACGTCGCCAGATTTTTCTATGATCAGGGACCAAAATATGGATGGTGCTGACACTAGAGAAGAAGTTGTAGCTAGAAAAGTGGATCAGGATTCTGGTTCAGATAGAATCGTAAATCCCAAACCCATGTCAAGCCAACAATTACCTAATGAAATGGATAGAAAATATAGAGATGATACTACTGGTGATGAATCAGAACGAGATAGGATGTATAAAATGAATTCATTAAGAAAAGATAAAGATAACTCAAGAATAAGATCGTCTAGAGAAAGAGATAATAGATACGATAGACGAGATGAAAGACGTCCCGATAAGGACAAGAGAAGTGACTATCGAGGAGAACGTGAAGGTTTAAGAAATGAAGACAGATATTATAAAAAAGTTAGAGACAGTAGATATGACACCGAAGACACAGATTACTATTCTGACAGAGACAGAAGGTTTGTTATAATATTCACACTTGTATTGAAATTTCATTTGCAAATTTTCATATTTGTTTCGTATTTTCAGACGCTACAGAGAAGGTTCATATTCATCTAGCAAACCGCCTAGGTCTGACGATAGAAGGAGAGATGACGATCGCAAATCATATGAACGTTCTAGAGACGATAGAGATAAAAGGCGCAGAGATGATCCTGATAGAGATAGAAGATATGATAGTTATGAAAGTGAAAGAGACGGTAATACGAGTAGACGTCGTGATCGTGAAAAGGATAGGGACTATGATAGGGATGATGATAGACATAGACGCTATGGTACTGTAGAAAGAGAGCGAAACTATTCTCGCAGAGACAGAGTAGGTCGAGATGATAGAAAAAGAAGTAATTTATTATTCTAAATTAGTTTATCTTCATTTATCTTTTATCAAATCATATGTTTTATAATTATTATTTTATTTACAGACGATGGCCGATACAGACCATCAAGACCTGATTCAAGAGATCCGGACCCTACTGAAGATGAACCTTTTGATGATAACTCAACAAGAGAACATCGCCGAGATCGTAGACCTGATGACAGGGATAGGGATTATGACAGAGATCGTCGTTCACAAAGACAT